>CANTUR010000166.1:1395000-2686250 GCA_947683625.1 Mallotus nudiflorus | reverse complement strand
TAGTTTGGAGTCCGACCGTGGGATTTTGTTTGTGTTGAGCTTGTTTTTCGAAGTGTGTTTCTTTGCAGGGTCGGCTCTACTCTTTTGAGTAGAGAGATGTCCGTTTAACAGGGGAGGTTCTGCCGGATTTTCGGTAGAATTCTCGTAAAACATGATATCCAGTCGAACCCTAATTCTGTTTCCGTATTTTAAATACTCTAGATTGAATTCTAGGATTTCTACTAGGGTTATTCTGATATCGGTTATTTATTTCTTGTTTAGTTGCGCCGAGACCGAGGGGTAGTGGACCAGGCCCGTCGGACCTGTCTCGTGGAGCGCATTAGGTGAGTTACTATACTATATATATATGCTTAGGGTGCATGATTTAGAAATGCATGTTTTATGTTGATTAAATATGCATAAATAATTTGATTATTTCCTAAGTTTGTATTAAGTATATTTTTGGTTTATTTTTGGTATATAATAAATTATATACATGTTTTATTAATAAAATATATTTAAAATGTTTTTAAATATATTTTTAGTTTAATTTATGATTTGATTGAATTCATTTGACATATATATACTCGAAATATACCTGGTTTATGTTTGGTATATTTCCGGTATATATATGGTTTATATTGTTGTTTTATTTATATTCATGCATCATTTATTTTTGTGAATGAATGTTTTATATTATTAATGAAGGATATCGATAGAACGTGCTACCTAGTGGGCAGCATTAGGACCGAGTACGTACCGATACGCCTATAGCTTTAGGCTATAATACTAACTTATTTGTGGATATTGATTTGATATGATTATTTGATATGTGAGATGTGGTTTGGGTGTGATTGCTGGAGCTCGGTTGACTAAGTGTCTCGGGGCCAATCACACTGGCAGTCAGACTGCTGGAGCTCGGTTGACTTAGTGTCTCGGGGCCAGTCTACTGTCCAAATGGATTAAGTGGATATATTTGGATTAAGTGAGCCTGTATGGCCAGAGTGTTGTTTAACACTATTTCTGAGGTTGCGATATTCTAGGGTTCTATGGGATCCTTCATAAACTGGGATTTTTCAATAAAAAATATAAAAATGATTTTTCTGCATCTGTATGAATTGCCTGTATATATACATATTAGACATGTATTATTGACTGTATGCATTGTCATTTAGAGTGTATGTATATATATTATAGTAATTCACTCAGTGAGGTCTGACTCCCCTCCGTTGACTATTTTTCAGGAGAGTCAACTTCTTCAGACCTCAGTAGCAGGTCGATACGCCGGATTTCTTCCGCCCCGGCTTCTTTATGTAAATTATCTACTTGAGTCTTATTTATTTTATCTAGACACTGCAGTAGTTGTGAATTAAAGTATTGGATTTCATGTATTTTATTTTAAAGAGATGTATTATATTGAAACTGGATTTGTATTAAAGTGATTATATATTTATGAGATGGGATTTTGATTAAATCCAGTGATGAAAATGATATTATGATATTATGATTTTTTTTATTTCCGCTGCATATAATATTGTTGTTGTTATTATAGCATGCTTTATTTTATTTTTTTAGGCTTGCTACGGGTTCTGGATTCGAAAGAATTCTCGTTCCCTAGCATCGGTCATGGCCCCTGTTTTGGGTCGTGACAAAATTAATTTTTGAGCAATTATATAATTTTTAGTGAATTTTTGAATAATTATAGTATATTATGTGAAATTATATATAACTGGGGTATTTTGGTAATTTGGTAATAAATTGGTTGAAAATTTAGTTAAATTGGTTTAATAATTATTTGAGGTATAAAAATGATTTTTACAAATTATTTAGTATTTTTAACTAATTAAAACTATTTTTCAAAAATTATTTTCAATATATATATAATATACTATTTTTGCAAATAAATAGGTTTTTAATGATTTTTAATATGTTTTGGGGCTAATTTTGTAATTTGAATTTATAAAATGAATTTTGGTTAATATTTATGAATTTATCGAAAATTGTTGATTTTTAATAATATCTTATTATAATTATTGGTAAAATAATTATTTTCAGTGTTTTAAATATCTAATTTGCTATATTTTGATATATAAAGGGTATTTTTGGAATTTAAATTTGTTCTGTTCATATCTCGTGAATTGTGAACCTCGGTCAGTAGAATTGCAGTTTGGAAGTCCGACTGAGGGGTTGTGTGATTGTGTTTTTTCGAAGTATGTTTTCTTGCAGGACCAACTCTACTTTCTGAGTAGAGAGATGTCTGTAGAACTAGAGTTTACTTCTTGTAGGAAATTAATTTTGAGAAATGTGTATTATGTACCAAAAGTTAGAAAGAACTTAGTTTTGGGTAGCATGAACAAGTTTGGTTTTAAACTTGTATTTGAGGCTGACAAGTTTGTGTTATCTAAATGGGGCATATTTGTCGGAAAAGGTATTTATGTAATGGTATGTTTAAACTCAATATACACATTAATAATAGTAGTAGTAATATTTCTGCCTATATTGTTGATTCTCCTTATTTATGGCATAATAGGTTAAGTCATGTTAATTTTAAAATAATTAGAGACATAGTTAAACTTGATTTAATTCCTTATATTGATCAAAACCATGAAAAATGCACTACTTGTATATTAATAAAAATAACTAGAAATACTTTTCCAAAAATTGAAAGAACATCAAATGTATTAGATGTAATACATAGTGATGTGTGTGATATGCAAAGTACTCCTTCCTTAAGTGGAAAGAAATATTTTGTCACATTTATTTATGATTTTAGTAGATTTTGTTATGTGTTTTTGCTACATTCTAAAGATGAAGTAATCGAAAATTTTAAAATCTATAAAAATGAAGTTAAATTGCATTGTGAGACATTTATAAAATGTCTAAGGTCTTATGGGGGAGGAGAGTACTAAAATCCTTCATATTTTGAGTCTACAGCGATAGTTTATGAAATTACTGCCCTATATACACCACAACAAAATGGTGTAGCAGAAAGGAAAAGTCAAGTGCTAACTGAAATGATAAATGTCATGATGTCTGTAAGCACCCAATTTCAGGATGCAATTGTGCACAATTGCAACGTAAGCCCCTTTGATGAAATTTATTCAAAAATTAAACTTGGTTGTCGATTTTCTGGACTTTAGGGACTAAATTGCAACATTTTTTTTAGGGTTTGATTGCAAATAAGTCAATTTTTCAAAGGTCTTTCGGTAATTAAAAGTAAAAAAAATTAGGATCAGCATTGGTGTAATAAAAAATAAAATAAATAAATAATAAAAAAATCCATAAAGATGCAAACACTGTTTTAATTCTATCTAACAGTGTTCGAGACAGTGCAAGAATAAAAAAACAGCAGTACAATAGAGAGTAGTCAGATACAGACACGCAAAAAGTCAGGAATACAGAAACTCTAAATCACTCATCTCGAGCTCTTGTATCAAGCCATGGGCTCCATCCTCTAGTAAGGTCATCATGATGATAAGTGTCTGGAAATCTAGCAGATGAAGTCCCAGCACTATACGGATCAAAGCCCAAGTCTGCAAGCTACTGACGAAGCATCTCATTCTCTCGCTCTATACCATTGGAGTAGCTCTGCATACATAGAAAACATCATATCATATGCATAGCATGCATACATTTTCATTTTCTTAGTGAAGGCGCTTACCTGCCAACTGTTTATAACCTGCATCGTAAATAATCTCTGAGACGAGGTGTCACGACCCAAAACAGGGGCCATGACCGGCGCTAGGGAACGGGAATTCTTTCGAATCCGGAAGCCGTAGCAAGCCTAAAAATAAAAATAAACATGCAATAGTAATAAAAACAGTATATAATGCAGCGGAAATAAAAATCATAAATATAATAATAACATATGCACCAACTGGATTTAAATCAAATCCTTATCATTTCATATATATAAATCTTTTAATACAAATCCAATTCAAATATAATACAACATCTCTTTAAATATTTAATGACTACTGCAGTGTCTAGATAAAATAAATCCAAGACTCAGAGAAGCAGTTTACACAAAGAAGCCGAGGCGGAAGAAATCTGGCGTACAGGCCTGCTACTGAGGTTTGAAGATGATGACTCTCCTGAAAAATAGTCAACGGAGGGGAGTCGGACCTCACTGAGTAAATTACTATAATATATATACATGCATACTAAGTGACAATGCATACAGTCAACAGTATATATATAATATATATATATACAAGCAATACACACAGATGCAATAAAATCATTTTATATATTTATTTTACTGAAAATCATCGTTTATGAAAGATCAAATAGAACCCTATGATATCAAAACCTCAATCAGTGTTAGACAACACTCTAGCCATACAGGCTCACTTATCCAAATATATCCACTTAATCCATTTAGACAGTAGACTGGCCCCAAGACACTAAGTCAACCGAGCTCCAGCAGTCTGACTGCCAGTGTGATTGGCCCTGAGACACTTGATCAACCGAGCTCCAGCAATCACACCTCCAAACCATAGCTCACACATCCATTAATCATATCCAATCAATATCCACAAATGGTTAGTAATATAGCCTAAATGCTATAAGCGCACCGGTACGTACTCGGTCCTAGTGTTGCCCACTAGGTAGCACGTTCTATTGATCTCCTTCATTAATAAATATAAAAAATTCATTCACAAACAAATGATGCATGAATTTAAATAAAATAACAATATAAACCATATATATACTGGAAATATACCAAAAGTAAACCAGGTATATTTCGAGTATATATACGTCAAATAAATCCAATCAAATTACAAATTAAGCTAGAAATATATTTAAAAACATTTTAAATATAATTTATTAACAAAACATGTATATAATTCAAAATATACAGGAAATAAACCAAAATAAAATAAAAGTAAACTTAGGTAATAATTGAATTATTCATGCATAAATAATCAAAATAAAATATATTTTTCTAAATCATGCACCCTAAACATATATATATAATATAGTAACTCACACTTAGTGCGCTCCACGAGATGGATGCGATGGGCCTGGTCCACTAGGTCTCGGTCTCAGCGCAACTAAACAAACAATAAATAATAGACATCAGAATAAACCTAACAGAAAATCCTAGAACTCGATCTAGAATATTAAACACAGAATCGAAATTAGGGATCGACCGGACATCACGTTTTACAAGAATTCTACCGAAAATTCGGCAGAACCTCCCCTGTAAAATGGACATCTCTCTACCCAAAGAGTAGAGCCGACCTTGCAAAGAAACACACTTCAAAAATAAACATCACATCTCATTCACAACTCCTCGGTCGGACTCCAGACTACAATCTACCGACCGGGGTCCACAATCACAGAACAATTTCAGAAATACCAAAAATATCCTTATAACATAGAAATTCATTTTATAAGTAAAAATTACATAATTAACCTTTAAACACAGTAAAAACCGATAAAAACTCATTTTATTAGAAAAACCGTATATTATATATATAATTGAAAATAATTCACAAAAAATAGTTTAAATTAGTTAAAAATACCAAATAATTTGTAGAAATCATTTTTATACCTTAAATAACTATTAAAACCAATTAAATTACATTTTTAGCCAATTTAGGGTAAAATTACCAAAATACCCCTATATATATAAATATACTATAATTACTTCAAAAATTCACCAAAAATAGTATAATTATCCAAAATTAATTTTCTCAACCTATTTATCAATAATATCATTAATTAAACTCAAGTATCCAATTAATTTCAATTAAAAACACAATTAACCTAATTTTCCCAAAATTACATAAACTTAAATAATTCAAAATAAATACATAGAAAATCATAAAAATTCCAAATAAATTCCTATAATTCATTTAAACACCTATAATTACCATAAAACACAATTTCATAATTTATTTAATTAATTTTCGAAAATGAGAAAATAATATTAAAATATTCAAAAATACCCAAAAATAAAAATAATCTCCAAAAATTCCAAAAAAATTCACACATGTAGATTAAGCTACTAGTATCAACATTTGTGAAGGAATTTTTCATGAATCAATCGATTCGGAGTTCAAAAAAAATTAAAAACTCTAATATTGCCGAAATTGAAAATTCGAAACCTAAGCAAATCAAGACCATTTAAGCTCAAACCAAAGCTAGAATCACACTCACCAGAGCTCAAGGAGAAGAAAGAGACTGGCGGTGTCGAAAATGGTGGCCGGAAAGTTGGTGAACGGTGAGGAGGGAATTTTCGGCCAAAATGGTGGAATTGGAGCTAGCCGGCGCCGGGGAAGGAAGCTAGGGGCGGCGGAGCAGCTAGAGAAGACGGTGACATGTAGGGGAGGCACTCTGACGGTAGGTGATCGGAGTAGCAACGGTGAGGGGAAGATGGAGGAGGGTCGGGCTCGGGAAGGAAGAAGAAGAAGAAGAAAAGAAAAAAAAAAGAAAAAAAAAAGAAAAAAGAAAAAAAATAATTTTAATAAAATATTTGGGAAAAATCACACACCACACATTATTATAATAATTTAAAATTTAATAATAAATAAAATAATTAAATAACAATATAATTAATAAACAAATAATTAAATATTAGGGTAATATTAATTAAATCCTAATTAAATAAATAAGTACACATATACACGTTATCTAGTATTTTAAAATATGTATGAGTTCATGCAAGTCCAAAAATATATTTAAAATAATTAATAATAAATTATTTACGTGAAAATTTCTCCGAAAATGAAAGTCTCGGGAAAATTTTACGTAAAACACTATAAATAATACACAATAAGTAAAATAGGTTTTAAATACATATCAACTCGTAAAAATATCATAATATATATATACAAAAATTATTAACACTGCATATCCCGATGCAGTATTAAAATATTTAAAAACACGGGATATTACACGAGGCAAGTCCGTATAGATACTCTGCCTGTGTTCGGGGAATCTATTTTGTAAAATTTTATTAATATCAATGTCAAGTGTACAAATCCATACAAGAAATAAAGCAAATAGACTCACATGAGAAGCATCTGGTGGACAAAAGCTAGGAAGCTGAGCATCACCAAACTGCATCTGCTGCTCAACTGGAGCCTGAACAGCGGGAGCCCAATAGAACATAGACTTGTCTAGAAGAGAGACATCACCAAGTGTAGCACCAATAAAGGCCCCATCACAGCTAGTCCTAACATGCTGCGGACTGGTCCTGGACTCAAACCTCTCAGTCTCAAGGCTGGTCTCAGGATCAGGAAGAGTCTCAGTCTCCTAAACAGTCTTAGTCTCTACCTCCTCCGCTTAAACAGCAGGAGAGCGGACTTCCTCAAACTGAAAAAAGAAAAAAGAAAAAGAGTTATTCACAAATTCCAGGAAGATAATTGAAATTATTAAGAGATACCTAAACATCACCAATAGGAATTTGCTCTAAAAGGTTCTCCTGGATATATTGTCGATAATGGCGGGATCGCTCAAGCAAAGTCGAAGCATCATGCCCCTGCAGTGCCTCCCTCAGCTCTGATCCAACAAGATCAAAACTCTATAGCATAAAAGTAGGAATACCAAAAGAGACACGTCACCTAGTAGGTCCTGCAAACCAGGGATATACTCGCTCACCAACATACCACATATTGCAACCATATCTAGGAAGTAGAATCCTCAGTGTCTTTAGCCTCACTGCACCAGCCATGAAGTCGTATCGCTGGAAATCATCGACACTGAAAGAGTCCTAGAGGGGGGGTAAATAGGACTATCGAATAAAAATAGGAAATTAAAGGAATTCTTTGCAAAAATTGAGTAAAAGTTGAGAAGGAAGAATGAAGAACACAAATATTTAAGGAGTTCGGATTCAATAATAATCTTACGTCTCCACTTAACTTATCCCCAAGTTAGGAATTTTTAATCACCCATAATCTTATTCATAAGATTGAGAATACACAAGAGTTTTATGGCTCACTCTTACAACTTGAGTTTTTAAGGCTCACTCAAAAACCAAATTACAAGTGTTTTCAAGGCTCACACTAAAACCAATTTCCCAAGTGTTTTAATGGCTAAACATTTAAACCAATTCCTTTAGAATAAAATCTCACTTCCCATTTTCTAAACCCAAAAAATAGAAGAATAAGAATGTCTATTCTAATCACTCACCAACTCTCACAAGAGTTATATACAAATAATTTGTTTAAAAGAAAGTTTTAGAGCTCAATTGAATGTTTAAGAAAAAGATGAATAATAAACAAGTTTTCTTAACCTTTCAATTGAATTCTAAGTTTTGTTTATATAGAAAAACACTTAAAAATTTTGTTTTTGGATGTATCAATCATGTCTCCAACATTTAGAATTGATTTTGAATCAATTCTTGGACTTTTGGCCGCTCAAAGGTTGCTCATGGGCGACTCACGAGTGAACAATGCTCGTGAGGGGTGAAAATATATCCGTTGCATTCAAAAATTCCCATTGGAATGCTGTTAGGGGTATATTCACGAGCAGGTCATGAGCAAACAGCCCGTGAGGAGCGCTCGTGAGGGGTGCTGCCATTTTTTGGCAAAAACGTGCAACAAAGGCACCATTGAAGGACAACTCATGACCACTTCGAAAGATGCTCATGAACGGGACTGAAGAAGATCGATTAAGCCAAAAAGTTCTTCATAAAAGTTGTAGATAATTGTCTTATATTTCCATAAAAATTTTAATCACCTCAATTGGACATCTTTAGCTCAATATGTTGCTGAAATACCAAGAATTGTGCAAACCAAAATGCAAGCTGCATATGCTGACTTCGACTGAAGATTTTCATACCCAAATGAACTTGTATTTTGATAAGAAAGAACAATTTGGAAATATTAAGATTTCTACTTCAAAAGTGAAGAAGCTCATTTTCTCATTTAAGAGCTCTAAATATTTCAAAAGTCTTCTTCAATCTCAGAGGTTCAATCAGCCTAAAAAGTCACTATTCATCCAAAAGTGTATATGCTTGGTATATGTTTGGTATATAATTCCCTACACACTTAATTGAAATTATTAGTATAAATTTTTTTTGTCAAAGTCCAAAATTAGGAGTTTTATCATGCAAATGGTCAACAATCTCCCCCTTTTTGGCTTTGACAACCAATTTGAAAAAGATGATAAATAATATGTGTGTGTAAAAAATAAATAACATGTATAAGTACATTAAATAAAATAGCTCCCCCTTTCAAATTAAATAAATGCAAAATGAGAAAATATTTTGCTCCCCCTTAACATGTGCATAAATTCAATGTTTATTATGTATCAGAGCATATAAATAAATGAATTATTATAGCATGTATAAGGGTTTAATAAATATATTCCTTTAACAAAAATATATTTTTTTATTTTTCCTCCTTTTTGGACATGATAAAAAATATAAATAAATTTTATTATCCTTCTTGTTAAAAATAAAAACAACATAAAAAAGTTATCAAAAATATGGCCTAACATAACAAATGATGATAACATTATTATTAAAAAAAATGTTAGATAACATGAAGGAAATAATTTCAAACATATATGCATATAGTGTTAATATAATGCATCACAAAATAGTATGTATGCTATATTCAAACATCACATGATCATGTAGAGTTTAACTAGTCAATCAATCATACATAATCATGTGGTACTTAGCATATCTTAAACACAATTATTTATCCCCTAAGCACATAGCTTCTTCTCCCCCTTTGTCAAAGACAAAAAGAAAAGAGAGAGATATAAGGGGAAATAGACCTAGAGGAGAAAAAAATACTAATGGGAATAAAAGATCAAAAACCAAAACAATGCAAACAAAGATATTCAAAATCTTTATGAAATTCATGTCATTTTAAAAGATAAAAACCATTCCCAAGAAGAATTTATACATGAATATGAATTTTGCATGAATAAGCACAATTAATAGTCATGCATAAAAAAATTCATGTGATATATAAACAAAGTAAGCAAAACAAGGCTTTTTATCATAAGGAAAAAACTAGCCATACTTACATTGTTATTATGTATGAGAAAAAAAATTATGTGAAATAAATTCAAATAATTTTCTCCCCCTAATTCAATGGATTTATAAAATTGATATTAATGACACACTATCACATAGTTATGTCACTTACATAAACACACCTTTGAAAAAAAAATTTCTCTTCCTTAAAAGAAATTAACTAAGTATGAATGCAAACTCAATTATTTTTCCTCCTTTATCAAAATGCAAAGATAGACCAAGTCTTAAAAATATCTATGCATAAACAAAGATCAAAATAATTCCTAAGTAGAATTTATACATAAATAAATTAAATATTAATTATGCATGTATAAACATAAAAAAAATATTCATGTGTAAACACAAAAAAATAAACAAACTCAAATATTTCCCCCCGTGTCAAAATGCAAATAAAATTGCATTAAAAAAGAGTTACAATGGTATTAAAATACCAATTATAAACAAGACATAAAACTAACAGTTCATGTCTTATATCCAAAAAAATATCCAGAAGATAAACCAAACTGAAACTAAACCAAAATAATTATAAAACAGACTAACAGCTTACGGTTTATATCCAAAAAATAAACCAAACAAAAACTAATGAAAAATAGTCATAAAACACACTAAACAGCTCAAAACTTAGATACGAAAAGTATACTAAAAATAAACCAAATAGAACTTAGCATAAAATGAATTAAAAAATAGACTAACAGCTCAAAGCTTAGATACGAAAAGTATACTGAAAATAAACCAAACATAAACTAGCATAAAAATACACAAAAAAAAATTTGTTGAGGAGGAGGAATATTTATGTAAAATTAAAATAATTAATTAATTGAATTTAGCTCAATAATTAATTATTAATTTGCAAAATAGGAGGGTTTTAAAAAAAATGAACGAATTCATCAATTTAACAAGTAATCAAGACAAGCTTGAGCCATCAATCATACCAAGTTCATGCTTAATAAAATTTAATCTTTCCTCACAAAGAGGCTTTGTAAAGATGTCTGCTAATTGATGATTAGTATCAACAAAATCAAGAAAAATATCACCATTTTGGACATGATCACACAAGAAATGATGTATAATAGCAATATACTTAGTTTTAGAATGCTGAATGGGATTTTTACTAAGGTTTATAGCACTTGTATTATCACACTTAATTGGAATGTGATTAATATCAATGCTATAATCCAAAAGTTTTTGTTTTTGCCATAGAACTTGGGTGCAACAACAACTAGCCACCACATATTCTGCTTCAGTGGTGGACAAGGCAACAGAAACTTGTTTCTTACTAAACCAAGAAACTAAGCAATTTCCTAGAATTTGACAAGTTCCGAAAGTGCTTTTTCTATCTAGTAGGCTACCAGCAAAATCAGCATCATAATAACTAATCAAGTCAAAGGAAGAACTCCTAGGATACCAAAGTCCTAAATGCATTGTACCACAAAGATATTTAAAAATCCTTTTGATAGCATTCAAATGAGACTCTCTAGGACTTGATTGAAATCTAGAACACAAGAAAGTAGCAAACATAATATCGGGTCTACTAGCGATTAAATAAAGAAGGGATCCGATCATATCTCTAAATCACTTTTCATCAACCTGTTTGCCATTCTCATCCTTGTTGAGTTTGGTTATGGTGCTCATTAGAGTTTTGCTTGATTTAGCTCCATCCATTCCAAACTTCTTGAGAATGTCTCTTGCATATTTGGTTTGATTTATGAAAATCTCATCTTTACATTGCTTGATTTGAAGTCCAAGAAAGAACTTGAGTTCTCCCATCATACTCATCTCAAATTCTCCTTGCATTAGCTTAGAAAATTCCTCACACAAACAATGGTTAGTGGCACCGAAAATAATATCATCAACATAAATTTGAACAATTAATAAATCATGCTTGGATACTCAATCTTTCAACCTTTCCTTTAGAGAAACCTTTCTCCAGTAAAAAGTTACTCAATCTTTCATACCAAGCTCTTGGAGCTTGTTTCAATCCATACAATGCTTTTGATAATTTAAAAACATGATTTGGAGAGTTAAAATTTTCAAAACCTGGAGGTTGTTCAACATATACCTCCTCTTCAATAAAACCATTTAAAAATGCACTTTTAACATCCATTTGATAAAGTTTAAAATCCATGTATGATGCAAATGCAAGTAACATCCTAATAGCTTCTAACCTTGCAACGGGGGCAAAGGTTTCATCATAATTAATTCCTTCCTCTTGATTATAACCTTTAACTACTAGTCTAGCTTTGTTCCTAGTTATGACACCTTGTTCATTCATCTTATTTCTAAACACCCATTTGGTACCAATAATAGGATGATGTTTAGGTCTAGGAACCAAGGTCCAAACCTTGTTTCTCTCATATTGATTTAACTCTTCTTGCATAGCAAGGACCCAAAATTCATCACTCAAAGCATCATCAACATTTTTGGGTTCAATTTGAGAAATGAAAGCTAAATTAACAATAGACTTGAGTTTAGATTTAGTAATTACCCCTTTTGTAGTGTCACCTATAATGAGGTCTTGAGGGTGAGATTTCTTGAATTGCCAATCCTTTGGAAGTTCATCCTTCAAGGTAGGTTGAGGTATCTCCTCATTTTCCTTCTTGCTTGAATCTTCAAGTTCCAAAGGCTTACTAGCATTTTCTTCTTGTGTTTCCACAATCTCATTGTCACCTATAAGATCATCAACACTACAAACATCCTTTCTAGGATTAAGTGAGTTTGATTCATCAAATAGTACATGCATTGACTCTTCAACTACTAGAGTTCTTTTATTAAAGACTCTATATGCTTTGCTAGAGATGGAATAGCCTAGGAAAATTCCTTCATCTGCTTTGGAATCAAATTTCCCAAGATTATCCTTGGTGTTCAATATAAAGCACTTACATCCAAATACTCTTAGATATAAGATTTTGGGTTTTCTATTGTTCCATAGCTCATAAGATGTTTTATTTAAAATTGGTCTTTTAAAAACTCGGTTTGAAATATAACAAGATGTGTTAATGACTTCTGCCCAAAAGTATAGAGGTAAACTATACTCATGAAGCATTGTTCTAGCCATTTCCACAAGAGTCCTATTTTTCCTTTCAACTACTCCATTTTGTTAAGGAGTTTTAGGAGATGAAAATGTATAAGAAATACCATTTTCATTACAATAGTTTTTGAAAAATTCATTTTCAAATTCGATTCCATGATCACTTCTAATGGATGAAATACAAAATCCTTTTTCTTTTTAAACTCTTTTTGAAAAAAATTTAAAAGCTTTAAATGCTTCATTCTTATGAGCAATAAAACACACCCAAGTGTATCTAGAGTAATCATCAACCAATACATAAGCATAGTGCATTCCACCAAGACTAGCAACTCTAGTTGGTCCAAACAAATCCATATGTATAAGTTCAAGTGGCCTAGAAGTGGACACTACATTTTTTAGCTTAAATGAAGACTTAGATTGTTTTCCCTTTTGACAAGCATTACAAGGTTTATCCTTAGTGAATTCAAGCTTAGGTAAACCAATCACAAGTTCATGTTTACAAAGATCATTCAAAAACTCAAAATTTGCATGTCCTAACCTTCTATGCCATGTCCATGTGTCATGGGAAATTGAAATTAATCATTTTATGTCTTTGTTATCAATTTTATTCAAATCAATAATATAAACGTTATTTACTCTTTCACCACTAAAAATTACTTTGTCTTCATCAAGACTACTAACAAAGCAATTTTTTGGATAGAAAGTCACCTTATTTCCCATATCACATAATTGACTTATACTTAGCTGATTATGTTTAATACCATCAACAAAAAACACATGATGTATAGATAAGGATTGAGGATTACCTATTTCTCCAATGCCAATAATTTTTCCTTTTACATTATCATCGAAAGTAACATGTCCTCCATCCTTAGCATCAAGTTTGTTGAATTGCTCCTTGTCTCCCGTCATGTGCCTTGAACATCCACTATCGAGATACCACTTGTTTTTTATTTTTACGAATTTCAAGCACACCTACATAAAGCATTTTAAATGTTCTTTTGAACCCAAACCTTTCTTGATCTAGGTTGGTTAGTTTCAAGATAATCCAAAGGAAGCAAATTCATGTGCAGTTTTCTATAGAAGCACACATTATTAGTATGTCCTTTGATCATGCAATATGAATATACAAAATTTTTAAATTTATTTCTCCTAGAATGAAATGCTTTCCTAGCGTGTGCAGCATGCCTTTGGTATTGTGTGTATCTCTTATTATTTTGTGACATTGAGTGAGACATACATTGGCAATGGTGATGAATATTTCGATAAGTTTGTGCAATATGTTTATGTGCATTATGTTGTGCAGCATGCCTATTATAATTATATCTAGTGTACATATAAGCATGCTTAGGTTGAGGTGCTCTAGTTTTAGCCTTACCTCTTTATATTAATGAAGGGTTAATCTTATGAGACTTTGCCTTATTATTTAACACATGAGATTTTTTAGCTTGAATCTCATTTGAGGTTGAAGGAGTAGAATCATGTAAAGCTTTAACAAAAGTAATATGTGATGAGGATGATGAAGACATTCCATTTTTGTATCCAATTCCATGGGTATCTCCATGAAATTTTTAAGAGTCAAGAAGACTATCTAAAGTTTTTTTCCTCTTTTAAATTTAGCAATGGAATTTTTTAATTCTAAGACTTCCTTAGAAAGCTTATGATTTTCATCATTTGCTTTCTTAAGTTGGTCTTCTAAAGAGTTAAAAGATTTAGCATCACTTACAAGTTTTTCATTTGATGCAACAAGTTTAGCAAAATCAATTTTTAAACATTCAAAATCCTTCTTTAAGCTAGCTAACTTATGTTTATATTTTTTTTCTTAGATAACAAACTTTTGCACTTAGTAAGCAATTTGCTCATAATAGAGCTCTCATCATCATCATCACAATATTCATCACAATCATCAAAGGAAGAGTAAGAAGTGAATGGTACCTCATTTTCATTTTCAATGGCCATGAAGCAAAGATTGGCAACTTCTTATTGTTCCTCTTCCTTTTCGGATTCGGAGGAATCATCCCAAGTAGCTTTGAATGCCTTCTTCTTATCTTTTGCTCCTTTGCTTTTGAATTTGATTTTAGGACATTCACTTCTAATATGTCCCGATTTCTTACATTCATAGCAAGTAACCTCTTTTGTTTTCTTCCTTCCATCTCCTTCGAACTTCTTGTTGAAGTCCCTTGTTCTTGAGAAATTTTTCTTTCTTAAGAACTTCTTGAAGTTCCTAGTGAGCATGGAAATTTCACCATCTTCATCATTAGAATCTTTGATGTTTTCCTCTTCACTATCTTCTTGAAGAGCTTTTAGAGCAATTCTCTTTTTCTTTTCTTCTTTCTCTTCTTATTCTTCACTTCTTTGCTTGATGGTGAGCTCATATGTCAAGAGCTTACCAATGAGCACATCGATTGATAGAGTAGAGAGGTCTTGAACTTCCTCAATTGAGGTAACATAAGATTCCCAATCCTTCTTAGGTAGGATTCTTAGAATCTTGTTGTTTACCTCTTCCTTGGAGAAATATTTTCCAAGTTTCTTGAGGGTTGTGAGGAGAGCATTAAGACGGTTTGTCATCTTTATGATTGATTCTTGAGGCTTCATTTTGAAGAGTTCATATTCATACATATGAAGTTGAACTTTATTGTTTCTTACTTGAATGTTGCCTTTATAGTGATTCTCTAAGGTCTCCCACATTTCTTTAGCTGAAATGCAATGTTGAAGCTTGCCTCCTTCTTCTCTTATTATGAAGGAGACTAGAGTAATCATAGCCTTTTTATTTTTATGATTTTCTTCCTTTTGATCAACACTCCATTGGCTTCTTACAAGAGTAGTTACCATACCATCAATGATAGTTATAGGTGGTTCCCAACCTCTTAGGACAATATCCCAAAGTTTAATGGAATCATAATCAAGATATAATTCCATTTTGAATTTCCAATATGGATAGTCAGTACCATCAAAGAATGGTCTAAGAGAATAGATGTTTTTGTCATAACCCAAAACAGGGGCCATGACCGGCGCTAGGGAATGGAAATTCTTTCGAATCCGGAACCCGTAGCAAGCTTAAAATAAAATAAAAACTTATAATAGTAATAATAACAACACAATTAAGTAAATATTATGCAGCAGAATAAAATCATAAATATCAAAATAATATTTCCACCAAATGAAATTAAATCAAATCAAATCTCATATATAAATAAACTTTTAATACAAATCCAATTCAAATATTTAAAGTACATAACTCACATAAATAAATACATAATCTCCACAACTGCTTACAAATACTGCAGTGTCTAGATTAATAAAAAAATAAAACTCAGGTGAGCAGTTTACATAATAAAGTCGGGGTGGAAGAAATCTGACGTAAGGATCTGCTACTGTGGTCTGATGAAGATGACTCTCCTGAAAAATAGTCAATGGACGGGAGTCAGACCTCACTGAGTGAATTACTATAATATATATACATGCATACTAAATGACAATGCACACAGTCAATAGTATATATATAATAAATATATATACAAATAAATACACACAAATGCAATAAAATCATTTTATATATTTTTATTGAAAATCACCGGTTTATAAAGGATCAAATAGAACCCTAGAAAATCGCAACCTCAAAACAATGTTAGACAATACTCTAGCCATACAGGCTCACTTATTCCAATATATTCACTTGTTCCATTTGGACAGTAGACTGGCCCCGAGACACTTGGTCAACCGAGCTCCAACAATCACACTCCCAAATCATATCTCACACATCAAATAATCAAATCCAATCAATATCCACAAATGGTTAGTAATATAGCATAAATGCTATAAGCGTACTGGTACGTACTTGGTCCTAGTACTGCCCACTAGGTAGCACGTTCTATTGATATCCTTCATTGAAATATAAAACATACATTCATAAATAAATAATGCATGTAATTGAAATGAACAACAACATAAACCATATATATACTAGAAATATACCAAAAGTAAACCAGGTATATTTTGAGTATATATACGTTAAATAAATCCAATTAAATTACAAAATAAACTAAAAATATATTCAAAAACATTTTAAACATAATTCATTAATAAAACATGCATATAGTTTAAAATATACCAAAAATAAACCAAAAGTAAACTAAAATAAACTTAAGTACTAATTAAACCATTATGCATATTTAATCAAAATAAAACATATATTTCTAAAATCATACACCCTAGAGCATATATATATAGAATAGTAACTCACAATTATTGCGCTCCTCGAGATGGGTCTGATGGGCCTAGTCCACTAGGCCTCGGTCTCTATACAACTAAACAAATAAAAGACCATATAATATCATAATACATCTACAGAAGTTCTAAAGACTCGCTCTAGATTACTAGACACAGAATTAAATCAGAATTCGATCGGATATCATGTTTTACGAGAATTCTACCCAAAATCTGACAGAACCTCCCCTGTAAAACGGACATCTCTCTACTCAAAGCGTAGAGCCGGCCCTGTAAAGAAACACACTTTGAAAATAAACGCAGAATACAACCAAAATCCCTCGGTCGGACTCCAAACTACAAATCACCGACCAAGGTTCACAATTCACAGAGTATTTACAAAAATACCAAAAATACCCTTATATAATAAAAAAAACATTATTTAAGTAGAAATCATGTAATTAACCCTAAAACACAATAAAAATCGATAAAAACTCATTTTATTAGAAAAATCGTATATTATATATATAATTGAAAATAATTTACGAAAAATAGTTTTAATTAGTTACAAATACTAAATAATTTGTAGAAATAATTTTTATACCCTAAATAACTATTAAAACTGATTTAATTACATTTTTAGACAATTTAGGGTAAAATTACTAAAATACCCCTATATATATAAATATACTAAAATTAATCCAAAAATTCACCAAAAATAATATAATTGCAAAAAATTAATTTTCTCAACATATATTTCAATAATATCAATAAATATACTTAATTAACCAATTAATTTCAATTAAACACATAATTAACCCTATTTTCTTCAAAATTACATAAACTAATAAATTCAAAATAAATACATAAAAATTCACAAAAATTCCAAATAAATTTCTATAATTCATTTCAAAACCTATATTTACCATAAAACACAATTTCATAATTTAATTAATTAATTTTCGAAAATTAGAAAATAATAATAAAATAATCAAAAATACCCAAAAATCAAAATAAATTCCAAAAATTCTAAAAAAATTCCCACATGAATATTAAGCTACTAGGATCATAGTTTGTGACAGAATTTTTCATGAATCAATCAAATTGAAGCTCAAAAAAATCAAGAACCCTAATAGGCTGAAATTGCAAAAATCAAAACCTAGGCAAATCTAGACCATTTCAAGTAAAACAAAGCTTGGAATCACACTCATTGGAGCACAAGGAGAAGATATAGACCGACGGTGTCAAAAATAGTGGCTGAAATCACGTCGATCGATGTTAGCTTCAAATTTCGGCTTCTCAGGTTGTTGCAGCGTTCACCGGCGCCGAAGAGGGTGGAAGGAGAGGTTGAGTAGCTGGAGGAAGGCGGTGGACGTCCGAAAAGCACTCTGAACGGCGGTGAATGGAGTCGCACAGTGAGGGGAGAGGAAAAGGGCGTTGGGGAAGAAGAAGGAGGATAGAGGGGCAGTTTGGTAATTTTGGCAAACTTTGATTTTTCAACTATATATTATGTATATATATATATATATATATATATATATATATATATATATATATATATATATAATCACACTATATATTATAATATTATAAACTCCCACACACATTAAATATACTCCACACACATATAATTTAATATATTTAATAATTTTATACACTAAAAAAAATAATTAAATAATATTAAAACTAAATAATAAATAATAAAAATTAGGGTAAATAATTAAACCCTAGTTTAATTTAAATATATACACATATATACACTTTATTTTAGCACTTTAAAAATATATATGGGTTCATGCAAATTCGTGAAATTATTTAAAATAATTAATACTAAATTATTTACGTGTTAATTTCCCCGAAAATAAAATTCTCGGGAAAATTTTACGTAAAGTACTTAAAATAACATAAAATAATTAAAATAAGCTTTAAATAAATATCAAACTCATAAAAATATCATAATTATATACAAAATTATTAACACTGCATATCCCGATGTAATTTAAAATATTTTAAAAACTTGGGATATTACAGTTTTAAGATTCACTCCCCATGATCTTGTATTTTAGCAATGAAGTACCTAGAATTCAAGCTCTGATACCAATTGAAAAAATCCTAGAGGGGGGTGAATAGGACTATCGAATAAAAATAGGAAATTAAAGGAATTCTTTGCAAGAATTAAGTAAGAGTTGAGAAGGAAGAATGAAAAACATAAATATTTAAGGAGTTCGGATTCAATAATAATCCTACGTCTCCACCTAACTTATCCCCAAGTTAGGAATTTTTAATCACCCATAATCTTATTCATAAGATTGAGAATAGACAAAAAATTTTATGGCTCACTCTTACAACCTTACAACTTGAGTTTTCAAGGCTCACTCAAAAACCAAATTACAAGTGTTTTCAAGGCTCACACTAAAACCAATTTCCCAAGTGTTTTAATGGCTAAACACTTAAACCAATTCCTTTAGAATAGAATCTCACTTCCCATTTTCTAAACCTAGAAAATAGAAAAATAAGAATGTCTATTCTAATTACTCACCAACTCTCACAAGAGTTATACATAAATAATTTGATTAAAAGAAAGTTTTAGAGCTCAATTGAATGTTTAAGAAAATGATGAATAATAAACAAGTTTTCTTAACCTTTCAATTGAATTCTAAGTTGTGTTTATATAGACAAACACTTAAAAATGTAGTTTTTGGATGTATCAATCATGTCTCCAACATTTAGAATTGATTTTGAATCAATTCTTGGACTTTTGGCTACTCAAAGGTTGCTCATGGGTAACTCACGAGTGAACAGTGCTCATAAGGGGTGAAAATATATCCATTGCATTCAAAAATTCCCATTGGAATGCTATCAAGGGTCTGCTCATGAGCAGGTCATGAGCAAACAGCCCCTGAGGAGTGCTCGTGAGGGGTGCTGCCATTTTTTGGCAAAAATATGCTCTGAAGGCTCCATTGAAGGACAACTGGTGACCACTTCGAAAGATGCTCGTGAACGGGACTGAAGACAATCAATTTAGCCAAAATGTTATTCATAAAAGTTGTATATAATTATCTTATATTTCCATAAAACTTTGAACCACCTCAATTGGACATCTTTGGCTCAAGATATTACTGAAATACCAAGAGCTATGCAAAATGAAATGAAAGCTGCATATGCTGACTTTGACTGAAGATTTTCATACCTAAATGAACTTGGATTTTGATAAGAAAGCATAATTTGGAAAGCTTAAGATGCCTACTTCAAAAGTTAAGAAGCCCATTTTCTCATTTAAGAGCTCTAAATATACCAAAAGTCTTTTTCAATCTCAGAGGTTCAATCAGCCTGAAAAGTCACTATTCATCCAAAAGTGTATATGTTTTGTATATGTTTGGTATATAATTCTCTACACATTTAATTGAAATTATTAGTATAAAAATTGTTTGTCAAAGTCCAAAATTAGGAGTTTGATCATGCAAATGGTCAACAGGCACCTTCCAACCAACTAGGATCAACCTACAGATTTTTATTTTCATTAGCTAAATTAAGTTTCACTAGCTAATACTAATGATTTTATTATTTTTACCAGGTTCCATTCTAGAGCGTTCAAATGGTCACAGTATGTCTGAAGTGTGTTCCTAGTACTAGCAAGGCGAGATGAACCTCATCTCTACACTAAAGGCAAGCTCATGCCCAGGCTAATAGCACCAAAACCTTGAACCAGCCCAAGCTCAATACTCCAGATCTGAGAAAGAAAAGGAGTTAGAAAAATCAGAAGAGGGATTAGGAAGTATGAAAAAATTAAAGGCAAATAAGAACATACATGTAATGCATACCAAAAGCCGCACATGGTCACTGCACCTCTGTAAATAGTGTCGAGTCTGTAGTAGAGATAAGCAAGTGTTGTAGATCCCCAATCAAGAGTAATAACGTATAAGTCACGCAGGGGGCCTAAAAGAGCAATGCTCACCTCATGACCAGTCTCATAAAAAAGAGTAGTGTCTAGCAAGATGAGGAGGAAACATCTCGTATTCTGAGCAATCTGGCGAGGAGTAGTAGTGGGTAAACGTCTGAAGCCCTCAACCAAAGAGGAAAGAACTACGTTCTTACGGTTCTTCCACGCTGGAGCGAACCCAATCAAATCTCGCACGCTCCGGAAGACTGCAGTAGCTGATGTTAAAGGGTACAGGAGTCCCTCCAAATGCGATACCAGTAATAGCAAAGAAACTCATAGGTGTTATCGTCAACTCGCCTACAGGTGTACAGAAGGTGTGAATGGTGTCCATCCACCTCTCAATCAGTGCAAACAAGGAATAATGATCTGATCTACCCCGAGCAGTCAGAAGAGCAGCAATTAAACATTTAAAGCTCGAGGCCCAGATGATCTATGTCACATTCTCTGGCAAACCATGGAACAATTCTCGTGCCAAATGGAAGCATCTCGTGAATTTCAGTGGTTTTTAAATAAAATTCAGAAAGAAAAGTTAAAAAAAAATCATTCTCTACATTGCTTTATCTATCTAAATTATTTGTTTATTTATGTGTAATGTAAATTTAAAAAAAAATTTAGAAATCAAAATTATGGATTTTCGATCGGAAATCCATAATGCTGATCGGAAATCTAGATTTTTCGGTTGGAAATCCAATTTTTTGATCGGCAATCTAGAAAATCGATCGATCATACACGCAATTCCAATGACTCCCAACTATTTTTCAATGTTTAATTTGAATTTTTTCGTATATATCCCAGTTAATTTTTAAATTTAATTTAGTTAGCATACATGTAAATTTTACACTGTAAAAATTGATCATTATAGCTAATTATTTGAATTAATCTTACAGAATGAAGCATAAGCGATAAAAAATACCTCATTGCAAGTTTGTGAAGACCTATGAAGATGCAAACGGGTCAAAGGAAGGATGATATCACCTTCTTGTAGTCCAAATTTATTTTATGGAAAACGTGGACTCAAAATAATCATATCCGCTTGCATGTCTGCTCTCCCACGTGGCTCATGTTGCTAGCGGGCCATCGGATTAGACGAATTGAAAATCGGACCACAAATGATCAAGAAATCAAGAAAAGAAAAATATGAATCAATTGGAAAGAAAAGAAGAAAAAAGGGAAAAGAATAGGAAGAGAAGGGAAGTGATTGACATGGGAAGGGTATATAAAATGGAAAATATCCATTTTAATCCTTTCAATTTATATTCTTTTTATTCATCTTTTATTTCTTGCAATTTGGTCCATAATTGCATTTGGATTAGGAACATGTTCCTAATTAAATCATGACATTCATCAAATTAATAATTCATTGAATTATTAAAACTACATAATCAATCTATGATTTTGAATTTTCTGTCAAGTACAAAATACAGAACAAGATTACATAACTCATTTTTGCATTTTACATGCATGATTTCAATCAAAGGTTTCATATGTTGCACAGTAGCTATAATATGAATTTCAAATGATTATGTTATGTGTTGCACAGTAGTCATAACCTTCATTATGTTATGTATTGCACAGCAGTTATGACATAAACTTTCAAATTCATCAGTGCTAGATGTTCCACAGGAACTATAGCAAGTCTCAATTTAACTACACTAGACGTCCCACAGGGAATATAGTGTGCATCATTAGACATTTCACAGGGAATATAACAAAATTCAATTCAACTACACTAGACGTCCCACAGGGAATATAGTGTGCATCATTGTCGTCCCACAGGGAATATAACGAAATTCAATTCAACTAGACTAGACGTCCCATAAGGAATATAGTATGCATCATTAGACATCCCATAGGGAATATAACAAAATTCAATTCAACTACACTATACGTCCCACAGGGAATATAGTGTGCATCGTTAGATGTCCCACAGGGAATTTAACGAAATTCAATTCAACTACATTAGACGTCCCACAGGGAATATAGTGTACATCGTTAGACGTCCCATAGGGAATATAACGAACTCCATCATTGCTAGACGTTCCATAGGAACTATAACAAGTTTTCAGCTTATCATCGTTAAATGTCCCACAGGGAATATAGCGAAAACTCATTTGCACAAAGTCCACTAGACATTCAGTAGGAAATATAGTGAGACTTGCCAAATATCATACTTTGCTCAGCATTTTAAGCATTAATCTATCACTTAGGATACAATCAAGTGTCCTAATTTATTTCTTTCGAAATTGTGTGCTTCTATTGCTTTGCCGCAATTTCTCAAGCAAACAACGATAAAGGGGGGCAATTATAAGCACCCAATTTTGGGATGCAATTATGCACAATTACAACGTAAGCCCCTATGATGAAATTTATTCAAAAATTGAACTTGGTTGTCAATTTTCTAGACTTTAGGGACTAAATTGTAATATTTTTTAGGGTTTGATTGCAAATAAGTTAATTTTTCAAGGGTCTTTCGATAATTAAAATTTAGGATCGGCATTAGTGTAATACCGATCAGCATTGCACAATTTTGACTCGTAAAATCTCATTTTTTTTAATTTTTCACGTATTTTTTATCATTTTTTCAACGTTTTGATTGGTTGAAAATTGAATTTTATCTTTATTATTATTTGATGAAAATTTCAACGTGTTCAAAACGCGTAAATAGTTTTCAAAAATCAAAATTCTTATCAGGTTATTTTTTAAGAGATGAGCATTCCTGCAAACTGAAAAAGTCAATATGTGCACACTCTGCTTTAAAAAGAAAAGAGTTTGCGTACATGAGGGGGGATTTTTTTACTCACAGAGGGAGACCAAGAAAAAAATAACATTCACACGCAGAAACTTAACTGCACACAAACCATAAAAAACTAAGACATCACTGAGAACGCAGTGTGCACCAGAAAACTTCAATTTTTGTCAAAGCTCTTTTCTATACAATTCTTTCAACGAGAACGGTCCAGCACTGTTTTTTTAAGCTTTTTTCCAGAATCAAATAACAAGTCAAAAAACAACGATGACAATCACAATCTGAGGGGCTATCTCAAAGCATATGCACAACATTCATTTTTTTCTTCTCTTCTTTTTGTGATTTTTATTTTATTTCGTTAATTATTTTATTATTTAATTTCACTACTAATCCATTACTTGTTTTTTTTTTTTTTTTTTGATATGTGCATATGGATTGAGGAGGATACCACCTATGTTTAATTGAACAGAAGATCCATAGAATGTCATGGATGAACCTGTACTGTTTTTTAATAATTCTTAGGATTTTAATCTTTATTTTGCATTTATGTGTTATGTGTAGTTTATTTTTAATTCATGGATGTATAATTGTTTAATTTTAATTTTGTACGTAGTTTGTAATAGCCCCAATAGTGAGAATAGTGAAAGATTTAAATTTCTGCACTTTAAAATTAATTAGTAATTAGGTTCAATCGGGTAAAAAGTAATTAAAAATTAATGGTGGCTTTAGTTAATTAGGGTTTGTATATAATTAATTTAGGTCTTTTTAGAAATCATATGTGAATGTGTTTTGATTTGATTTTGTTATCTTTTTTATGTTTTTTTTTTTTTATGTTTTTGGACCTTTTTTATGTTTTTAGGCCCCAAGCCCATGTTTAGGTCTAACCCACTTAATAAATAGGTTTAAAAAATGGTTTAGGACTTTAAATAATTAAAATCAATTTAGGCTCATTAGGTTAATTAGATTTTAGGCCCATTTAGTTAATTAAAACTTGTTTAGACTTAGCTCAACCCATTTGATTTCATTTCTTTTAAAATAAATAAACTTAGGCCCACATGTCACTTAAAATAAAACTAATTTAGACTTAAGCCCACTAATTTAATTTTCCTTTAAAATTAAATAGACTTAAGCTCATTTCTTAGACAAACTAAAATAAATAGATTTAGGTTTACTAATTAATAAAAATGTAGGCCCACCTTTAAAGACCATTTCACTTATAAATAAAATATGTAGATTTAGCTAACTTATAAAATAAAATTAACATAGTTTAGACATAGAGACATTGCCTTTTTTATGCATTTTTACTTGTAATTTTATTGACCTGTTGCCTTTTGGGTTAGATGGATGTTAATTAGGATTTAATAAAATTGCATGAAATTAGAGGATGAAATAACCATTTATAAAATTATTCTAAATGAACACGAGACTAAGAGAAGTTAGTATTCCGTATCCAGAATCTCCTGGTTGTGGTACTAGCTTTCTTTTAGAGAATCGAGTACCACCTTTTTTATTTATCCCAGTTATTACCCTGAGTGGCGACTCCTCATCTCCACGCCATATCTTTGTGACAGTGGTTAGTGTGTTCTCTAAGGCCCTGTACCTAATCAGTGTCATGGTTGCTAAAATCTTGGACGCGCGCTAAACCCCGTCATCTACAATATATAATTCTAGTTTTAGCCAAGGAGATGTCACATTTTGAACATAGTTCTTAATAAAAGGAGTAATACAACCCCAAATGAATTATAGAATAACAGGAAACCAAACTTGAATTATTTTAGAGTTTGGGGATGTCGTGCTATAGTAAAAATACCTAAATCCAAACGGATAAGTTAGGAGAAAGGGGAGTTGAGTGCATTTTCATAGGATATGCACATAATAGCAAGGCATATAGATTTATGGTTATAAAACCTAATGATTCAATTCCAATTAATATAGTTATTTAATTAAGAGATGTCAAATTTGATGAACAAAGGTTTAAGTCGATTCCTAGACTTAAAGATAAATTTATAGAAAAAAAATAGTTTAAACTTGGATGAAGGTAAGCAAATCATAGATAATGATGAACAAGAAGTTATTGAACTTCAAAGGAGCAAAAGAATATAGAGGAAACTAGTAAGATATAAAGAAGAATTCTTTGTATATCTTATGGAAGGAACAAGAGACTTAGTTAGCAATCAAATACCATATTGTTATAATACAGAAAGTGATCCTCAAACATTTAAGGAAGCCATGAAATCACAAGATGCAACTTTCTGGAAAGAAGCAATTAATGATGAGATAGACTCAATAATAGGAAATAATACATCAAAATTGGTTGACTTGCCTCCTGGTTCTAAACCAATTGGATGCAAATGGATATTTAAAAAGAAAATGAAATTTGATGGAACTATTGATAAATTTAAGGCCAGATTAGTGGCAAAAGGCTTTACACAAAAGCAAGGGATTGACTATTTTGATACATATTCTCCAATAGCTCAAATAGCTCAAATAGCTACTATAAGAGTGCTAGTAGCATTACCTTCCATCCATAAAATGGTTATTCATCAAATGAATATGAAAACAACATTTTTAAATGGAGATTTGGAAGAAGAGGTTTATATGCAACAACCTGAAGGATTTGTTATTTATGGGTAAGAAAAGAATGTGTGCAAACTTGTTAAGTCTTTGTGTGGACTAAAACAAGCACCAAAACAATGGCACCAGAAATTTGACCAAATAGTACTTGCTAATGGCTTTAAAATTAATCAAGCTGATAAATGTGTTTATAACAATTTGGTGATGATGGTGTCATAATATGTCTTTATGTTGATGACATGTTGATTTTTGGTACAAACTTGAAACAAGTTGAGGATACTAAAAATTTCTTATCAAACAATTTTTCCATGAAAGATATGGGAGAGGCAAATGTTATTCTTGGGATTAAGATCTTGAGAGACAAGGATGACATAACTCTTACTCAATCTTATTATATTAAAAAATTTATCAAGAAGTTCAATCATTCAGATTGTAATCCCGCCTCTACTCCTTTTAATCTCAGCATCAAGTTAATAAAAAATGAGGGAAAACCACTATCACAGTTAGAATATGCCAAAGTGATAGGTTCTCTTATTTATGCCATGACATGTACTAGACCTGATATAGCTTTTGCAGTTGGAAAGCTAAGTAGGTACACGAGTAATTCAAGTAACTTGCATTGGCATGCTATCAATAGAGTATTAAAGTACTTAAAGAAAACTATGAGTTATGGCATAAACTATAGTAGTTATCCTTTGGTATTAGAAGGATATTCAAATGCAAGTTGGGTTATTGATCATGAAGATCATGCTAGCACTAGTGGGTGGGTGTTTATGCTTAGAGGTAATGCAGTATCTTGGGGTTCCAAGAAATAGACATGCATAAAAGACTCCACTATGGCTTATGAATTTATAGCATTAGCTTCTACAAGTAAAGAAGTAGAATGGCTACATGATTTGCTATGTGAAATACTGATATGGCCAAAGCCAGTTGCACTAATATCTATTCATTGTGATAGTGAAGTAACTTATAGTCATGTATATAATAGAAAGTTAAGACATATTGGACTTAGACATAGTTATGTTAGAGATTTAATCTTTAATGGTGTGATCACAATAGATTATGTGCGATCAAGTCAAAGTTTTGCTTATCCACTAACAAAGGCATTGCCAAGAGACGTGATAAATAAAACGTCAAGAGGAATGGGTCTCAAGCCCATTTTATCAAATCACTATTGATGGAACCTCAACTATGATGTTTGGTATTACACCAAGTTTCAAGTTCAAAGAGTTAAAGTACATCAATAGAGTGATTACAAGTACTATGTTAAAATTTTATTACATCCCAAGGTTAATAGAGCTTGGAACCTACTAGAAAGGAAGGGCGAGTTGAACTCTTTTAATGGATCTATGGACGTTTAGTCAACATATCAAATTGCAGGGGTACTTCTAATAGATCTACCTATATAAGTGTGAAGTGTGGCCGCTTGAAAGAGTTTAAGGGCTTAGCTTTATGCACTTATGAAGGATACAAACACAAGGTCTTTAATATGTCATTTATATATATGTAATTGTAATAGGGTATTAAATTATGTGTGTTGAATGTTTCTACAACTTATCAATAAGAATAATTGGTTCAAAGTTTAATCTACCATATTATTTAGATTTATTGTATTGAACTTTCACTAAATATTGGTTCAAATCGTAAGATACCATTATTTATGCATATAATTTACATAATTGTTGTTAAATGAATGTTTTGGTTATATTTTGAAAATGGCAGGAGATTGTTAGACATTTTTAAAATAGTCAAATATAATCATATCTTTTAACAAAAATATATGACTATTGTCAAAAAATATGTCTACTTATTCAAATCGACATGTCTATTATCAAATTATAACCACTCATTCATCTTATGTAAATAGAGAGTTAGTTTTTTGTAGAAATTAATTCTCTATCATAAATTAATTCTGCATTAAACAACATTACAAAAACCCAAATTTAATTGTATTCTAAAGGCAAATTACACACTACAAATATTATCTTTAGCAAAGTGGAATTTATACACGTCTTGGAGCACATATTTCAAAATTTTTGTTACAATTATCTATCAAGCTGCACGTGCACAATTTCAGGGCATGGCAAAACAATCTGCAAATTCTAATAAAGGCGAACCTGTTTTAAATGTTTCTGTCTTCTTAAAACTTCCCCATCCCTCCACCCCAGTTACTTCCTGGGGATAAATGATATGATAGAATACTAAACTGCTAAAATTTTTGACAATTTAATCATGATCCAATATCTGCCATCCCATTTCCATTTGTCCGATTTCATATGCTGTGAAAGTTTTGACCGTTGGTTTGTGCTCTTGCTCTTAATGCAGTGGCAGATGGGCTGAGGTTAAGCGCTTTTTGATGCTGCTGTGGATTTTATTCTAGGTTAGAGAAATCTTCAAAAAACTATTTTTTAGCATTGCATGATGTGTTTCACTTTTCTCTTAGGTTATAGAGCTTGGTTTTCTGTAGTATGTGTTACAAATTTTTATTATTTAATGGTTTAGGATGAAAATTCTCAGGATCAGTAATTTGCAGAAATTTAAATGGTGATGAAGTATCCCATGCGTTAGGAACAAGATGGTAGCAGCGTCTAACTCTTATTTTGATGTTACCTTCTGATGCTGTCAGCTTCATTTTTAGGAAAATGTGTAATTGGTAAAAATTTATATTTAAACATCCTGTTTAACAAACTGTTTTACATGTGTAATTTCTCAAAATTAAGATTTCAATATATGTACTAGTTTTCAGTTGCACAATCCAATTTTGAGGCCTTGTTCCATGTGCTATACTTGCAACAGGATTTGTCCATGTAACAGTGTGCATTATTACCTGCCAGTTTCTGTCATTCTGAAGGTCAAATTGTTAATGTCTTTGCAAAAGTTGTTCCATGAGAGTTGTAAATATCTTTCACAGGTTCGTTGTAACTTTTCAGAGTACAGAAAGAACAATGTAACCATTTCTTCAGAGTGTTTCTGAAATGTAACAATGTAGCACTTGTATAATTACCTCTTTTTTGTTCAATTCCACTAAGATAACCATTCATTTCCAAATGAAATTTAAATATAATTCATTTGCAAATAAATTATAAATTTATCTAAATCAAACATTTTTTTTTTTTTAGGAAAATGATAGTTTTATTCAAGAAACTTCAGATAAAATAACAGATAAACAACTAGAAGGGTTGTACCACTACTCCCCACGGCTTAATGGCTAAATAGATTTTATTAATAAGAATTAATTTAGTTATAAATAATTGTAATTCCACAAAAATAAAAGTTGAACTTGTAAATTAATTTTATATAATTTTTATTTAATTCAAATACATTCACTTAAATTTGTAATTAAAGTTAATGAAATTTTATGAACGTTGGTGCTCCGCCCTCCAAGTGAAGCATCGTAAATTCCAAGCATAAGATAAAAGCACACCCACAATGTGAACTAACGCTGAACAGAATATATCATCCAGCACCAAAAATTTCCACACAAAAAACAATTCAACTGATAAATTAAGGTGCTCTCAAAGTGTGAGAAGAAGAACTTCATGAAGACAAATTGCCTATGTTTAGGATAGTTCTGCAATTGCTGGTGACTTGGCGTTACGGGACAACTATGTTGGCATTTGGATCATTAGTTCGTCCTTTTGCCATTTTGTTCGCGTCATGAATTTCTTCTTGATGTGACCAACGTTGGCAACTTCCTATTTAATATTTATGGACGGATTCCAACTTGATTTATACAGACACCGATATAAATCTAGCCACACTCAGAATATACACATTCCTAAGATTCCACATTTTCTAAGGAGAGCAGCAAGGGGCAAAATGAGCCATGTCAGTGGGAGGGAAGGAGTGGAATGTAACTTGGATATGGAACATGCAGAATCCATTAACAACAGATGCATTAAGCCAAGCGAAGAAGAAGAAGGAACAGAAGAAGGGGAGTTGTCAGTAGAGCAGATATTCAAGAACCAAAGGGTGCCATCATGGAGAGAGCAGCTGACGTGGAGGGCTTTGGGGGCGAGCTTTATTTTGAGCATACTGTTCAGCTTTATAGTGATGAAGCTCAGCCTCACAACAGGGATCATCCCTTCTCTCAACGTCTCTGCTGGTCTCTTGGGATTTTTCTTTATAAGGACTTGGACTAAGATTCTTGAAAAATCTGGCCTTTTGAAGCTGCCATTTACTAGGCAGGAGAACACTGTTATTCAAACATGCGTTGTAGCCTCTTCTGGCATTGCCTTTAGCGGTATTACTCTGTTCTTCGGATGAGTTTAACTTGTATATACGTACTAGAATCTGAATCTTTGTTCTATGATTATTTTCAGGAGGCTTTGGGAGTTACCTCTTTGGAATGAGTGAACGCATTGCTCAACAATCATCAGAAGATAATTATATAACAAATATCAAAAACCCATCTTTAGGATGGATGATTGCCTTTCTTTTTGTTGTTAGTTTTCTTGGCCTCTTCTCTGTGGTGCCTTTGCGAAAGGTAATCACATGCACTCTGCTAAAGAAACAAGCTTAAATGCTACCACTACTTTATTTATTTGTGACTCTTATGTGTCGTGATTTACATCAGATCATGATTATAGACTTCAAGTTGACTTACCCAAGCGGTACTGCAACTGCTCATTTGATCAATAGCTTCCACACTCCTGAAGGAGCCAAGCTGGCTAAGTAAGGCACTTAACACAGCCAATTTGTCTTAATTATAAGTTATCACAACAGAAATTTTTGACACGATTTGACAAGCATATTGCACCTGTTCCACTCTTGTAGGAAACAAGTTAGAGAGCTTGGCAAGTTCTTCTCCTTCAGCTTCTTGTGGTCTTTCTTCCAATGGTTCTTCGAAGCTGAAGAAGATTATTGTGGTTTCTCAAACTTCCCTACTTTTGGGCTCAAAGCTAAAGACAATAAGTATATACTATCATTTACTCTTTCTTCTTTTTAATAGTTAACAACTATCATTTTAGCTCGTTTCGTTTTGGTTGATCTCTCCATATTTATATCTATAGGTTTTTCTTTGATTTCTCGGCAACATATGTGGGAGTGGGGATGATTTGCCCTTATATCATAAACGTATCAGTGCTACTTGGAGGAATCCTGTCTTGGGGTCTAATGTGGCCACTAATAGATGCTAAGAAGGGTGATTGGTATCCGGCAGATCTTAGCGCCACAAGTTTACATGGCCTTCAAGGTTACAAGGTCAGTTTCTGATAAGCAGTACTCTATCTCTTCAGGGCTCTAACCATTTATCGAAATTTAAGTATCTTGTCCCCGATTCTTCAGGTATTTATAGCCATTGCCATGATCCTTGGTGATGGTTTGTACAACTTCTGCAAGGTGCTGAGCCAAACCATCTTAAGCATGTATTATCAATTCACGTCCAAAGGCAACAGAACTGACCTCCCTGTTGCAGACAGTCCACCTCTGAAGGTGCAGAAGCTTTCTTTTGATGACCAGCGTCGAACCCAACTCTTTCTCAAAGATCAAATTCCAACATGGTTTGCGGCAGCAGGTTATGTCACCATTGCTGCCATCTCTACAGCCGTTCTCCCATTCATATTTACTCAGCTTAAATGGTATTATGTAATAGTCATCTACATATTCGCACCAGTTTTAGCTTTCTGCAATGCATATGGTTGTGGACTAACAGACTGGTCACTTGCATCCACTTACGGAAAACTTGCTATTTTCACCATTGGAGCATGGGCTGGAGCTTCCCATGGTGGAGTTTTAGCTGGGTTAGCAGCATGTGGAGTAATGATGAATATTGTCTCCACAGCGTCTGATCTAATGCAAGATTTCAAGACCGGCTACTTGACCCTGGCTTCACCACGGTCCATGTTTGTTAGCCAAGTAATTGGAACAGCAATGGGTTGTGTAATTGCTCCTTGTATCTTTTGGTTATTCTACAGCGCCTTTAAAGACCTTGGTCTTCCTGATACTACATATCCTGTCCCCTTTGCTGTTGTTTACCGTGGTATGGCTATTCTTGGCGTAGATGGCTTCTCATCTCTACCAAAGAATTGCCTGTCCCTATGCTATGGCTTCTTCGGTGCTGCTGTTCTAATAAACGTCATTAAAGATGGAGTGGGTAAGAAGTGGAGAAGATTCGTTCCACTTCCAATGGCAATGGCTATACCTTTCTATTTAGGTCCATACTTTGCTATTGACATGTGTGTTGGAAGCTTGATTTTGTTCGTTTGGGAAAAGACGAATAAGGCCAAGGCAGATGCTTTTGCACCAGCAGTAGCTTCTGGTTTAATTTGTGGAGATGGCATCTGGGTTTTGCCTAGCTCAATCCTGGCTCTTGCAGGGGTCAAAGCTCCTATCTGTATGAGGTTTTTCAACAGGGGAACAAATAGTAGGATTGATAAGTTCCTAGGACTTCAGTGATGAAGATTTATCATGTACCTGTAATATACATTTTCCTGTATTTTGCTGCTTTTTCTTCTTGTTTTCTTGCGCATGCTGGTGTTACATATGGAAAAAAACCTCAATGAATATTGTACAGCTTGTTGTATTATAATCTCCTGAAATCAGTATGATCTATATTGAAATTCTAGAGGCAACCAACAAAAAAGTTTAGATTGATGTATGCCAAGCATGTGAGATCAAAACAGGCATAATAATTATTATAGCATCAAAGCCGTCATTTGGCTAATAATTCAGTAGTCAAGTGCATGCCGTGAATCAATTGGCTGATAGTTCAATGATCATTGTAGGGCATGAGATCAAGTTCAAACCACAACAGCCTGTTTTCCTCTGAAGATTATCAAAGTACCAAAAGAGTGAGGAATTTTATTATAATCCCTATATTTATTAAAATTTATCATGTATTAAAAACAAAATAAAATGAATGCTACATCAGAAAAGAATTGTGCATTTTTCGGCTTGTAACAGAACTTTTGCTCAACGAATTTTCCCGATTAATCCATTAATCCAAATGTCATGCTTAAAAAATATCAACAAAAATAATTGAAACAGCACGATTTGCTATACAAAATACAAATGAATCATAGGAATCTATTACTACAGGGACTTGAGTGGAATAAACACAAGGTATCTAGCCGTAGCCCTTTTTCTGTTGTTGCTAACAATTGAACCCAATGGCATATTTGATGTTAAATATACTTCATAAAGATCCCCGGAGGTGTTTGCTTAAAATAGTGGGCAAATAAATATCAAACTAGCTTTCTACTGGGGCCGACAGCCTGAGCTCGTATGCAGCTTGGAAAAAGTCAGCAGCCTGTTGGAATGATCCTTCCATTTTTGAAATTAAACCAAGATTCAACCATGCCTCATGATTCGTGGGCTCTAAGCGCAAAGCATTCATTAGGAAGCTCCTTGCAACTGGGAATGATTGACTTCCAAGTTTCATCAACACTTTTCCAGTTGAAACAATACTTGGAACATAGTCCGGTTCTATTGAGAGTGAGACCGAGAAAGAAACCAGGGCTTCTTTGTATAGTGATTGAGCATCAAACAATGCTCCTGCTAAAAGATTTATAAACTTGAGCATAAAGAATAGTATTATATTTTTAAGCTACAGCATTTTCAATAATCAATCAATTAGGTTCATAAAGAAAAGAAAATATTGTGCTCAGTGGACTAATTTATAAAGGCAGTATTACCACCTGTGGTATGCCAACTTCTGGGAGAATGAAAGTCCATCAACTTGGCTTTGTCCAAGCAAATTTGGGCGTCAGTCCACAAACCAAGTTTTGTGTAAATGGATGCCAAATCTTGCCAGGCCTCCAGCTCCAAGTTTCTTTCTGCTCGTGCCTGCCAGAGAAGAAAAATTAGAACAACTCCCTTCTTATTGAACTTGTCATGCAAGTTCCTGAGAAAGGAGGATGCATCAATGAGACAGGAGTTCATATGTGCAACTAAAAGAAAGGTTACGAAGGGTTGAAAGTTAGGATGACTAAAATAACAGAGAATCACATGCATATATCGTTTTGCTGGCTCTATGCTCTTGTTAATGGATTAGATTTTGTTCAAGAACAAACGGGCAGGTGCAGATGTGTTTTCTGAAGGTGAAATTTGTCAAGCATCAAAGTTAACTACAAACATGTCAATTATGGTGCTTAATAAAAAATGGTAGTAGTAGCCAGTTTCACGCAATTTGTGTTTCTTGCATTGACTCATTTTTTAAACTTGAGGATATCCATAAAAATTAGAGATGCATGCACGTCTAATGAATACAAACCTCATGCTCAAAGATATGTGTATGATCATTGTTCTTAGCTTGAAGATCCCTCTGTGCTTGAATAAGAGAGAGCAATATTCTGTATGTTTCTATTGCTTGCTTGGGATGCTCCTGAGCAATTTGAAGCACAGCTTTCAATCTAAGAAGCTCAAACTGATCCTTCCTCTCAGCCTCATCCAAAGCAAACTCAACAACTATCTCAGCATCCCTGAAACGCTGCTGGGCAGAAATAACTAGGGCTAATAACTTCCAGCCTTTAACCGAATAACCACCCATGGTTTCAGCATAAGTCATTGCATTTTTAAAAGCTGTGTCTATGTTCCTTTGCAGTATGTTTTCAAGTGCAAGGCTATACATCACTTCAGGATCCTCCTGCCTATTTAGAGCAGCATGGTTTAGGGAGTTCAAAGACTCTTCCTGCAGAAGAATTCTTTCAGAGTCAGATAAGCAAATTCTTGCAGCATGCCCATAGCAAACACCAAGGAATTTATGGGCTTCACCCATGAAATGTTGTTTATGATTTGCCAAGCTAATCACTTTACGAGCAAAATTAATTCCATCATGAGAATTCTTTGGATCTAGGGAGCACAATTTTGCTCCCAATAGAAAGGAAGGGATATGAGGTTTGTGCTTTGATTCTGAGAATCCGGAAATTTTCCTTATTAGGTTCAAAGCTGCTTCGTTCTGACCGGCAGCACTGTAACAAAGAGCAAGGAAGTACCATCTATCAGCCCGGTTATATACACCTGGAAGGGCCTGCTCCACATGCTCTGCTAATAACTCAAAATGCTCAATTATTGAGAGCGCATAGGTCAGATGCTCTATGATTTCTTCATCCCACTTGATTTCCCCATAAGCTACCTTATTCATGAGTACCAACAACAAAAGTATTGCTTCCTCTATACTGCTGCTGGGGCTGACTGGACCCCATGTTTGAAACTGAGGGGGAATTTTTGATTCAACAGCACCATAGAGTAAAATGGAAGCTAAGTCTTTTTGCACTCCAGCCAACCTTTGTGGACCTAGATTCCATGGCCTGACTAGAGCCCGGCGATATGAAGTGATAGCTTCATCAAGTAAGCCTGCTTTTATCCACAGAATGGGCAGCAACTCCAATGCTTTGTGAAACATTTCTTCCAATTTGCAATCTTCACCAACCCCTTCAGGCATACCATTAGGTAATGCTGATTCAACAATGTCCAGAATAATTCTGCACTCCTTTGCAGCCTCTGTTCGAATATAATGAGTATCAGAATCTATTGGAATTTAACGTCTGTTTATTTTAAGAAATTGAGAACAAATTGAGAAAATTAAGCTTATGTATCCATCAAGTTATTCAGAAAGGGAAAAAAAAAGTAAAGAGACAAGTTGATATAAAAATTAATGCAATATCAAATTCTGATTAGCACGAAGGCACATGCAAATACTTTCAGAACGACTTCAAGCTATCTGGATTTGAAAATATAATACCTCTACAACGCCCCAGTTCCTCAAGTGATCTTGCTTTAAGTAGGATTGCTTCAAGAAGTAGACTCACTGAATGCATAGACATAACACCAGAAGCCACAATATAACCTTTGGCACGCTGCTTTCTTTGCCGAGTTCTTTCAACAATGGCCATTGTCATTTTAGGAGATAAACTTCTAATGTCAATACCCTGAAATACCTGAAGGGCAGCATCAAAATTTCCTCTCTGATATTCAAGCCTTCCTAGCAATGCCCTGGCTTCCTGTAACTCATTAAACCAAAAATTCACAAATCAGAAGCTACAACAACAGATTGAAAAGCGCAAAAAAAAAAAAAAAAAAAAAAAGTCAATTAACCAAACCCACCTCATAATTCAATGAGAGAGCTTCTTTTAGAGTGGATTCAGCTTCATCAACTTGAATATCTTCAAGTCTGGATTCCCAGTCTCCATTAGTTCTAGATGAAAGGCCACTAGCTGAAAAATCCCTCGTGGCTAATGATTCTGGAGATTGCGGTGCCTCTTCAAACTTAAATTGCTCCCCTGAGCAAGCACACAACATCTTCAATAACAACGCAAAGCAGAAACTTGGAGGATTTCTTCTTGTCCTATACGAAAACTTTCACCTGTAATACACATGAAAAAGAAAAAGTTCTTTTTGTCAAAAACCAACTTATTTACAAACCAAACTATAAACAATTAAACATAAACAACCCATTTCAAATTATTATACTACAGAACCTTAAAAAGAAGGTTTTATATAAAAGCTTCTGTGTCACAGTACAAATGCGGTCTGTACCAGTACTTAGATCAGAATACAACAATGGAGATCCGTAAAGAAGAACAGAGACACATGTTAAACGAAAAAGGAACCCAGAATCCAAAGCATACATAGACAGAATACCCAGAAAATTTTGAACATAAACAAATGAAAATAAAAAAGCAAAAACCGAAGGGAGAAAGAGAAGGTACTTAAAGAGACGAAGAAGGAGACAAAATGCAATATAAAAAAAAAAAAAAAAAATTAAATATTTGCAGGAAATGAAACGAGTGAGACAAACAAGAGTGCAGAACATTGGACTCACCAAATAAAAACCCAGAAGCCTATTTGCATTTGCTGCAGCGTCATGCCCTGAAAGCTGCTTATCTTTCCTCCTGCTTCCGCTGTTGCTGCTTTAATTTATTTACTTATTTTTCAAAATTTCTGCCTTATAATGCCAGATTCTACCAAACGAAGAGCCTTCCCCATGTGTTGGTATGGGCCAAATGGACCAATGGTTATTTTTTTTAGCCTGGTTAATTTCTAACACCGTAGGAGAGAAAGTCAGAATGGGGTGCGGTCGAACCTACTATCCTCAAACAATGATTACTTACTATAGAGTAAAATGGTGTACTTACAGGTGCACAAAGATTCTCCTTTTAGAATATGATTTTTGATATTTGTATTGTTTGAAGGGATATTTTTAATTTATACTGAGGTTGCGGATTAAGTTGACAAAAAAAAAAGTAATAATTAAGTTGTTAATTTATTTGATAAATTAATGATAATTGATAAATTACTAAATGATATTTATAGTTTATTAAATTCATTATTAAAAAATAATAAAAATAAATAAATAATTATTTAAAATTTTAAATATTTATATAATTATTTAAATAATATATTTCTATGCACTTTAAAAAATAATATAAAAATTATAATAAAAATTTAAATTGATTGGTACCTTTTTTATAAATTTGATTAGTAGTTTTTTAATATAAAAAAAATTAAAGTAATATGATAAAAGTAGAAAAATAAAAAAATAAAAAATATTTTTTTAAAAATAAAAAATATTTTTTAAAAAATATATTTTTATTATTACAAGTGTTTAACCTAATCTCAATTAAATTAATAAAAATATATATAAATGAACTCAATCATTAAGAAGGTTAAATATTAATTTTAAATTTTTAAAATTTATCAAATAAGGAAAAGAGGATTAATATATTACAGAAATAATATTTAACTTCATTCAAACATATCTTTAGTATAATATATCTAACCGTTAGATTTAAATAATAAAATTAAGTATTTTATTTTTATTAACCAACTGTTTTATACTTAATTTATTTATCTTATATATAATCATATGGTGTAAAATACAAGTATAAGCAAAAATCTCTCCAGCTTGAGAAAAGTGATATGGCATTTCTTTTTTTTTTTTTTGAACAACTGAACGATATGTCAGGGCTCATTACCAGTGTTGGAGATTAAAGGGAGTCGAGAAATCGTTTTTTTAACTAAAAATGTTAATTTCGTACTATTCATCGATGACATGGACATTTTAGTACTTTGAAATTGAATAACGATTATCTTTCAAACAACCCTCACCTCACCCCACCCAGGGGTGCATGGTTCAGTCTATTTTTGTTTCTTGTAGTCTTCTCTGAAATTAGTTATTCCATATTCCAAAAGTTGCAGCTAATCTTTGCCAACCACTTCACAGCTGTTAGATTTTTTTTAAATTGTTCAAGAATTTTTTTTTCCTATAAATTATGCTCTAAATTAAACTCGAGATTTTACAAATATAAAAATAATATTTGTCTTATATATTCTACCGTAATACTCTGCCTTCAATTCGCTTAGTAGCTTTCTCTTTATTTACTTATTTTTTCTTTATTTAAAAATAAAAAAACTTGAAGAATGATGAAGCAATTAATATGTTAAAGAAATTATACACTTCACTGGGCAACCTTCCATTCCTTCACTTATTTATGTGCTTGAAGTGGTTGAAAAAAAATATTAAGTATCTCAATTTTTATCTACCTACGCTTTATAAAAGTTCATTATTTTCTGTTTTGAATTCAAAATAGATTCCCACAAAAACAAAAAAAGTTTTGACAATCTTGCTCTCCTTGAGGTCTTTTTTTCTGCCATTTTCTTTTCTTTTCTTTTCTAAAGAAAGGTCTTTTTTGTGCTCAGTTCACCTCATTTATGGTTTAATGAATATGATATGATATTCCAACTAACAGATTTTACAATGTCATCTTTTTTTTTTATTTGGATCAATAGCATAATGATTAAATTTAATGGTATAGTATTATCGAATTAGGAAGTTGGTATTGCATCTCTATCCAATATTTTAAACTCGTAAAAAGATATTTTATCATATGTATTAAGTAGATCAAATATAATGTCATACTTTTTATGCATTGACAATGTTTATAATTGTATCATTCAAAAATATAATATAAAAATTGCATAATCGCAATCTTAGTAGCATTGAGGTGGGTCTAGGTCTAGCAACTACTCCAGATCAGAAACATCAAGCATCCATAATTAATATGTAATTATAATATTTTTTTATAATCCTGTTGGCTGCTTTGTTAGTAATAAATATTACATCACCCACTACATTTAATACATTATTTAAATTGCATGAACTGTATCAGCCACATTATAACAAAAGCATTGTTTGATGAAAATGATTGACAATTAAGCATAAATTGAATGCTTTTTTCATAATTATTTATATTCAAAGAAGTAGGAAAAATGAGTCTCATTATATACAATGTGCATCAATACACCATCATTGGGGGATAGCCTTCTTTCAGCCAATAAAATTTGAATCAAATGGTCCAATGCTGAAGTTGTGGGTATTAAAGAATCAGGTTTGAATTCCAAATAATGTATAGTCAAAAATTTTATAATTTTATCTCTAAGCTTGTAGATAGGCGACCAAGCTAAAAAATCCAAACGTGATGAAAAATAATAATATTTAATTTTACTTTTAACTTTAATCTGATATAATCTTGGTCTGTCCAAACTAATAAACCCACACGTCCTCCGTATCCGACAATTATTTGGCGTGGAAGCCTAGAAATCCAGACATCGTGCAACGTGATTGGCGGAATTTATTCCACTTCGCAACTCGTATAACTTACTTGTAACCATTTTTATTTTCCTTACAAAAACACTAAAATTTTCATAAAATTTCTTATTTATTTCAAATACAGCACACAAATACAATATGTGAATATTACCTGATGAAAAATACATATTGTTTTGCTATTTTTGGAACTAATTGGATAATTTTATTTTTTTTTGGTCAATTGAATAATTTTATCTTGCTGTGGTTTGGTGCTGAATTTCCGATTGTTTTTGTGTCATGAATAAAATTTTTGCTACTTCACTATTCAGTTTTCGGCTATGATGCAATGTTGTCAACTGCCAAAATATAGATATCAATTTCTACTCTCATTCTATTTTTCTTATCCTCTTATAAATACACATAAAGATGAAATAAGATACACAATAATCATTTATTATATTCATTTTCTGAATTTTTTTATATAATCATACAACAATAAATAGTCGTTATTCGTTAAATAACTCCCACCAATACTTACTAGAGTACAAATTATATAAATTTTATACACTTACAGCATCTTGAATTTAGCATTATTTCTCAATTTAAAAACTAACTATTTTATATACCTCAATTTTACTATATCCATTCGAGTTAATTTAGATGTTGAAATAATTTCATTTGATTTATAAATATATAAATTGGACAATTTAAATAATGCTGAAGTGCTAATAAGTTCTACAATAGCTAGCAGTGAAAGTTAGTATGGAATTTAACGATTAAACAATTGAACTGCTACAACTTTTTCATCTGCACATGATAAGCACCTCTTAATTTGCAAGACAAGGCGAGGGGGTCTCATGATCTCCAACAAAAAGCTCGAGCACTTGAATTATTAGGAAACCGAAAGGCTGAGCAAAAGAAGTTTTGGGAGTGCAGCAAAGAACAAACACATCACGTGCTTCTCTACATCATTTGTCAACAAAGATTGCAGATTCTAAAAGACTCATCAGCAAAAATAGCAGAGCCAGAGACTGTGCTGCTTTCTGCAATCTTTTCTTGTCCTTTTCTCTATGTAATTTTCTGCCTTGCCTTAAACCTGACAACTTGGAGATGAGCTTTGAGAATCCCTCTCTTTCCCATTTCAGCTTTGAAGAAAGTCCCTCTACCCACCAACTTTTTGTCACCCTCATATATAATACATACACTCTTACCAATTTTACAACCATAGTCCATAAATTAGTTCTTTTCATGTTAATATACAAAGTTTTTAAACCACCAATAAATAGAGCTAATTGAATTTAAACGAACAAAACCGTAACATCCATAAAAATTTTCTAATAACTAATATCTTTTACAATGCTATTATTAATATATTCTTGACTTATATACCAACTTCCATCATACTTTTTTATGAGAGATAAGATTGTAAGACTTTAAATAAACGAAATGATTATGACATTCTCCCTAGTCTTTAATCTTATCCTAATTTGTTATTTTTCTTTTTTTCTTTTTTTTTGCCAATTGCTACGTTTGGCTGATATGATTTCAACACTGAAGTTGAATTTATAACTAATCTTTTATTTGACAATTACATAAACTCATATTAATGAGAGCATATGCATTCTATGGTTACTTTATTTTTTACAAAGTAAATTCTACTTTATTTAATAACTACCATTAGATGAAATATTATACTCTAATTTTATGGTAATAAAAGTAAAATGCAAGTAAAATATATAAAAAATAAAGTTACCTTAGAATTTGACAATGAGAGCATATACATATAACAAGTTTAAATTTTAAAAGAAAAATTAATAAAATTTTAAAATAACTTATAACTATAGTCTGTTTCAAATTTTTATATTTAGAATCTGAATTTTTCAAATTAAATGCATTGACAATCTTGGCATACCAATTCATTCTATTTACTAAAAACCACCAACAAGACCAAGATTTTTCTTTCTTCAGAAAATTTTTAATCTATACAAAATTAAATCCATAAACAAGCCCATGGGCCGACCATTAGATGGAATAGAATCGCAACCGTACAGGAGCCTGTTACTCTTGGAAAATGACCCATGTATTAGAAATGGGGGGAGGCTGTTTGATACTCTTTTACAAACAACCGCTACCAACATCGATTTTATCCATCATTTCAATTGTGAGCAAATAAGAAACCAGAAGCTGAAAATAGATCTAAAGTAAACGCAGTTGCTAATGGTAAATGGAATCAAAGCATGTGCCTCTGTAATTGAATCCATTTGACTCCAATCAAAGATAAATCAGCTTCCGGAATCCGTACGCAGAGTCACTGTAATATTATAGACTATAGAGGCTAAAGATGCTTCTAAAATGTGGAGGGAACTACGAGACAGAGAATCGGGCAAAACCCGTCCTAATTTATTCGCGAGTCGGGTCAGATCGAACCGGATAGCAAATCTCCAGCTCTCTAATTACAAAGAAATCGTGTCTCCTCATAGAGGAGCCATCAACTCTCTTCAGGTAGGTGCCGTACCGTACAAAACATGAAATGAACCAATCCAATCGAACTCTCTGAAAATCTGTTGATGATATGATGAAATCAGGTTGATTTGACAGAGGGAAGATATTTATTATCTGGAGCATCAGATGCATCGGTTGCTGTTTTTGATGTGCAACGAGCTACCGATCATGACGGTGATGGTGGTGTTATTGCTAAGCACAGGTGCTTGTTTGTTATTGATAAGCAACATGAAACGCCGCATAAGTATGCCGTTTCGTCGGCTACCTGGTATCCAGTGGATACAGGATTGTTCATTACAGGTTCTTATGATCATTATATCAAAATTTGGGATACTAATACCACTCAAGTATGTGCCTTATTTTTGCTCTGATTTTGATAATTATGTGTATTTATTTATTATTTATTGATTATATATATATATATATATATATATATGGTTAGGTGGTGGCGAATTTTAAATTGCCCGGAAAGGTTTACAGAACTGCCATGTCCTCGTTGGCAACATCTCACATGCTCATAGCTGCTGGTACTGAAGATGTTCAAGTTCGTCTTTGTGATATTGCTTCTGGTGCTTTTGCACACACCCTATCCGGTCATCGTGGTATGCTTGCTTTTTTTTTTATTTGTTAGTTGCTTGGTGCAACATTGCTCTTTGAAATCGGTAATGATATTGGATATTGTTATGTTCTTTTGGGCAGATGGTGTTATGGCTGTGGAATGGTCTACGTCAAGTGAGTGGGTTTTGATTACAGGGGGATGTGATGGCGCTATACGTTTTTGGGATATCAGGCGTGCTGGGTGTTTTCGTGTTTTAGATCAGTCTCAGTCTCAATTTGGGAGACGTTCACCAATCCTTGCACGCACTGTCACAAATAAGGTATATTTCTTATGATCTCACCTTCTTTCTTCTAAGTAGAATTCTTAGTTGCAATTTCTTGTGTCGAAATATATTTTGACCATTTAACATGCTTGTTGCATGTATTCATGCGTGTGTTTGTGTTTTATGTATGCATTCCAGCAATGTTTGTTAGTGTGCGCTAAGATTCATGTGTCACAATGGACTGGTTACCATCGATTTTCTCAAAATTGGCTTGCTTAATTCCTTTTATCTATCTATTATACTTGTTAAATTTCTTTATTACAATATGATAAATTAAAGTACTTTTCTTTAATGAGAAATGTTTCAAACATGAGGTTGAAAATTGAGCTACAATGGTCATTATAACTATCAACTGTCAACATTCCTGCAGTGCTTCTTGCACAAGTTCTAGCTATACTCCCCTTCTCTCCCTGCATTGGTTAAATGACAACTTTTTTCGATCACTTTTACCTGTTGAAAATATTCAGGCCTTATTGAGGACCTCGTCATCAGGTCAGCATTTATCTTCAAAATCACGGGCACAACAAAAAAAATCAGCTAGTGGGAATGGAATAAAGCAGTCTCCCATCGGGCGAACTTCATGCAAGGGACCTATCAAGCAGAGATTACATCCTGGGATGTTGTCTAGTCAAGATCGTGCCACTGCTCATTATGGTGCTGTTACTGGTTTAAAAGTAACTGGAGATGGAATGTATCTTCTAAGTGCAGGTTGAGTTCTTTTCATTATCTCAAATGAACATTGTTTCATCATTTTTAGTTGCTAAAGTTGGATCATGCACGTAACATGAAGGCATAAAAATTGAGTCCAAAGCAGCTTCTGCATTTTTTAGATAAAGTAGCATTTAGGTAATGATTAATGGGCAGTTTGAAAATTAATTTAGGTCCCCCCAGACTATGACGTGCTGTTTCAGCTAGAACATTTGGCAAGTTATTCATTAATACTACAAAAATTATCCCAATCCAGAAGTTTGTTATTGGTGGGAGGATACCTACAGTAATGTTGCAACAATGTTCTCAACCAAACTTATAAGTAGTTCACGTAAATTAGATTTTTGTTTAGAACTTACATGATTAATTGAGGAAAGCACTTGTCATGACTTAATGAACTAAAACAGAAGGCATCTGCCTGAAAATTGTTGAAATCAAAATAAAATATTGGAATAGAAACCATAGCAATGCAAATATTATTTCTTGTTCTTTTACATGGCATGTCAGAAAGATTAGCTGAATTCAGAAATTTTTAAAAAATAATCAAGACTTCTTTCTCCCTTAATTGATTCTTCAGCCAAATAAGCTCTTACTTCTTTATTTTGTATTTCAAGAACTTTAAGAACATGAGTTTCTGGAGAAGCTATTGTTTTATTATTTGGCTAACTATCTTTCTCCCACCCTTCTGGGTTCAGGATCAGATTCAAGAATGAGGTTGTGGGATGTTGAATCTGGCTGCAATACACTTGTGAACTTTGAAACTGTTCGCTTGCAAACTAGCAAGGCCATCCAATTGGCCACAACACAAGATTCATCCGTTGTTTTTGTTCCATGCATGACTGCTGTGAAAGTAGGCATCCTTTCTGCGCTTTTTGGTATTTGTTTTTTTTTTTTAATTGGAACAAAGATGCAGTTCTACTGGAAGCTTAACCATTCTTTTAATGCTAGGCATTTGATATTTGGTCGGGTACGACTTCCATGACATTTCGTGGTCATTATGAGTATGTGAATTGCTGTTGGTATGGTTCACAAGATCAGGTTCAATCCCCTTCCTGTACATTTTCTTCAGAGTTCTTCCAGATTTCTTATGACGCTGAATTAAGCATGCATCATAGTTATCACACTGAATTAGGAACTTATGCAATTTGAAATCTCAATTCCTTACCTTACATCCAAGATTTTTGAATTGAGTTTCTGAGGTTCATGCATCCAAAATATCATGATTGATTTCTTCTGTTATTAATTCTGAATTGAGTTTCTGAGGTTTAAGTAATGTCAAATTGAGTTACTAAGGTTTAAGTAATGTCCATCTGAAGGCAAAAAGAGGTTTTGCTTTTAGGTTCTGGGTTTTCATAAAGGGAGGAAAGGGTAGTAGAGATATAAATTGTGTTTAAGGCTATGCTGCAGCTGTTTCCTTATAGCTATTAACAAAATAAAATTCAATCTCAAAAAATGGGACTGCATGCCCAAAGCTAATGTTTGTCAGAGTGCCAATCATGATTTCTATCTTAGGGAAGACCTCATATCTTGAATTTCTAGCATAATGATCTTATTGGATTTTGGATTGAAGTTTTCTCCATTTCCCAATCCCATGCATGCATTGCTGCAACTGTTGTGACTTATTGATTCTTGTTGCAGGAAATATACACAGGTGGCAATGATAGACAAATTCTAGTATGGTCTCCATCGAGATTGATTGACGTGGTAGACTCGTTTTGTCCATGCACTCTTTATCATCATCATCATCATTTTTATTAGCTTGCTTTTTGAACTTGGATATGAACATGTAGGACACAGGGCCAGTAGAGGATCAGGATAACTGGAGTGATTGACAGCTGCTGCGATATCTATCTGCCCCAGGTATCTGAGCAATCAGTTCTTTTACACATAACATGTACTATTTTTCCACTTGGTGGTCTCTTATTCTTTATTTTCTGTAAATCTATGTAGGCTTCAACCATTTGTAATGTTGTCATTTATCAGTTTTTCTTCATATTATTGGTTTTGCTTCATACTGACAGTAATTTATTATTTTTATTAATGAAATTATCAATTTGCTTTTCTGTCTTAGTTTCAACCGGACATCTGGTCTGTTTGCTGGAACTACTTGATATCCTCATATCTCAAATTATGGGGAACCCTACAATGTCTATCAAAACAATGACACACATAAAACCGGTGCAGATTCTGATTCTGCAATTGTTGCCATAAAACCCATAATTGAGTGCTGTTGGAATTTAATATCCCCTTCCAAACTGCCCTATAGTGCTCCATAAGAGTTTTTCTTGGAATGATATTGCCCATTAAATTCAACACCCATTCAATTATGAATTTTGGAAGTCCAGCAAAATAAAAACGGTTAGGGAATTGTCAGTCCTCTTTCGTCATCAAACACAGCAAGTAGCGTCATATCCAAACAGTCAAAAAAGATTGAGAGACTGCTCTTAATTTCTCTCTTACCTCTCGAAGAGAACAAAGGTGGCATTAGTGTTAGTCAGGTCCTTACATCTGTAGTAGCTTTATATATTTAATAATCAAATTCAACTATGGGAAAGCTTAAAGAGAAAAATGAGAGCAAAGAAAAAATGGCTGCTAAACTAAACTAACATTTGTTAGCTTCAAAAGAACAGAATAGACACTGAACAAACGCTAAATAGCAGTTCGAACACAATTTAACGAATTCACTTTCTCTGCATATTTTTACTTTCTAGATGCATTACTTATGTATATGCACATTTATTATTGCTTTACTCTTGTTGACATATTTCAGGTTGTTCCTACTAGAGATCACAGAAAGCTACATTCCAGATTGGTTGATTGGTTCACCAATGATGACGTGATCATCCAGGCTTTGATCTCGTGGAAGGGACCTCTTTAAGAATTTCTGGCACAGAACTGTGCCGGAAAAAAGCAGAATAGAATAATCAGAAAGTGCTTTTATATCATTATCTGTCATGACTGAGAATCCGAAGCTCTTTCTCCATGTCTCAAGTGTGCTAGTGGCAGCAGGTAGGACTAACTTCTCCACACTCAGGTTCATAAGTTGCCTTTGAAGCTCATCCATTAATATCCTGCACATTCCCAGTCTTTGATATTGGAATTTGGTGGCAACAAGGGGTATCTCAGCTACCTTATCTCCAGAGACACGTACATTAGCAATAGTAATTGGTTCATTGTTCCTCTCTAAGAGCAGTGTGTAAAATCTTTTGAAGTTCAGGCGGTTGAGATTAGATCCTCTGCTGAAGATCACATCTTCGACAAGGTCTTTTCCTGTGTAGGCTTCTTTAACTGGTTTAAAGCATTCATGCATCACTTCAAGAGCAAGATTAAGTTTGCTGTTGTTAGCTGAAGAAACCTCAGGATCTCGGCAATCAGACTCCATTGTTTTCAGCAGTGTCCATGTGAGATTATCTGCACCTACTGCAATTGGTTTTCCTAAAAGAAGTTGGAGACCTGAGAATACATCTTTGCATTTGTCACTGCAAAACCAATTACCATCAGTACTTTTCCTTTCTAACTTGAAAAATCCCCTATTCCTTGCACATGCAACATGAGATTTACGTGGGCATTGGTTGCATTTGAGAATTAGTCCATCTTGCTGAACGTCAACGTCACTGCCAAGTAATTTGTGTTGGCCACAAATGTCACAACAGCAGAATGGGCAAAACCAGTCCCCATCAGGAGTTTCCTCCAACCCAAGGCAACCTTTATGAAAGGCCGATGGGCATTGATCACACAAAACTAAATCACCTCCATCATAACAAAATGAACATATGCTATCACCGACGTTATTATTACTCTGTCTTGCATTCTTCCTGATAGGGCTCTTCTTTTCAGGATTTTTTGTTATTTTCACCCTCTTACCCTCACCGCCCAGTTCCTTCTGACAATCAGTCAATGTCCTGCCATCATCCAGTATAATATTTGCAGCTGGCCTATGTCTAGTGCTACCAGCATGAACTTCAAATTCAGAGAGGGCAAACATCTGCTGACAACAATTGCATTCAATTCCATAGCGAGTTAATATCCCTTCTGTCAATTTAGGACGAATCTTGACCTGGCGGTAATACACTTTTGCTCCCTCCGAAACCACATTGCTGTCAATCAACCGAGACAAGATGGCATTAAGACTGTGATTTGAAGAATTGATGTTTCCATATATTTTGCTTTGTGGTTGTACTAATATGTCTTGATTATATTTCAAGATATCGCTTAATTTCTTTACTCTTTTTAGTATTTTTTTAATTTTTTTCATATTCGCAACTTGATCAAGCGCTGATGATTGTGCTAATAATATGTAGAAATCGTTGTGCTCTAACTTAGAGCACAAAAACAACAAAGAATGCGAGCGAATGATTATATTGTGAGAAATATATATATAGGTTAAAGGTATTTACCTATCAGGATCTGTACTTCCTAGTTCCTACTGTAACTGGGATTAAAAAGTTGTGCCCTAACTTGGAAGGCAATATATAAACTGAGGGATTTTCCTATTGTATAAAAAAAGGGTCCTACAAAAATTTGGATTATTCCTAACTAGGTGAATAAACTTGTATTCAATTAATGATAGCTTAAATAATTGATTACGGCATCTTGTATTCCATTACTTTTTTTTTTTTTACTGATATCTTATTGGTTATGTGTAAATAATTGTATTACATATCTTATTTCTAAACAAGTCGGATTAGTAAGTGAGTTAATTTTTGACGTATTTGATATGTGAGTTAATTTTTGACGTATTTGATATGATCAAGATATTATTTTTCCTCATTGATGTTAATTAATAATTTTTAAAACTTTTCCAATAAGAAGCAATAGGTCTTTAACAAAGTAATATGTTTTTATTTGAAAAGATTTAATTAAATTTACGAAAAATGTGGGTTTTTTTTTAAATTAACATCATTTTCTGTAAATATAAAAATTAAAGAGTTTTTTCATTATAATTTGATATACTTTACATTAAATTATTTCATTGTAGAAAAATAAACCACTTTTTATGAAAGAATTTTATAGTTTTTATAATTATATAAATTGAAATTATTTAACAAATTTTACATTAAAATATTTTAAATTAATGAAAAATAGTGATAATTTACGAAAATATATCAGGTTATAATAGAAAAATTAATTCTTATACTTAGGAAATATAATGTTATTTCACAAAAAAATTCTTTTCAAATTTTTATGAATAAAATAAAATTCTAAATTAAAATATTTTCTTTACAAAAATATCAATTTAAAAAAACATTTTCAACTAACAAAAGTGGCAATAACACTCATAAATAAAAATCAATAATCATAACAATTAATTCCATAAAAAAGTGGTGTAATTTTGTACAAAGTAATAATTTAACAAAAAATTATAACAAAAGATATACTAATTTTTATATTTACAAAAAATAATATCACTTTACAAAAATTAAACTAAAAATTTTATCTTTTTTGTAAATTTTGATAAATTTTCATAAATAAAGTTATTTTGTTTTAAAATAAAGTAACTGTACCAAGAACAAATTTTTTTAATTATAGTTTTATTCTAAAAAACAAAATATGATTTTTCTCTTCTTTATTTGTTTTAGTTATTTAACAATCAACTGATATTGTAACACATTTTCACACTAACTACACAATCTCCATCCAGGAAATTCTTAAGGTCATGTGATTCATGAAAGGAAAATATCTTGTTTAGTTGTATGGTTTGACAAATCCAAACTGTACCAATAAAGAGAGAGATAAATTTGCCTAAACAACTAATTTAAAAACGTCTTTATCTGCATTGAATAATACATAGGTCGATTATGCATTTTACATCTAATAACTGTGAATATTTTTATTTTTAAATTTTCTTAATTTGGTTTTTAAAATTTAACTTCAAAAAAATATATGATCTGCGGTACTTTAGCCAAAAACAAATACAAATTGAATATTGAATATTGAATATCTATAATAATACCAAATAAATTTCCAATATAAAGCACTTATTAAAAAAATAATTATAATATACTATTTTATTTTTGTTTGTATTTATTAGGACAAAGAGTGGACCAAGTCCAAAAATCAACTTTATTTTTTTCTTTTTGTTTTATTTATTTATTTATTAAAAAAAAAAGCCTAGTTGTTTGCCTAGCCTGAAAGACACAACGAACTTGCAAGTTGAACCAACCGTCTCTAATTCCTATTGCCATGTGAACCTAACTCTTGTCAATGGAATTATATAAACTAATACTCTATGAGCCAATGCTATGGTCATTTAATTCACACATAAAAAAAAAAAAAAGTTTTCAACAAAATATGTTCAAAAAAAACAAAAAAAGGTGTCAACAATAACTTGGGTCCATTTTTCTCTCTTCTTGTGCACAATGTTTCACTTGCAAAAACATACCGCCAAAGCAACTGCTAGCTCTTCCTCTCCATCTTCTGCTTCTTCTACGATTAGACAGCAACCCACCATGCCACACGCCCCACAGTCTCCGTCAATCTCGCCGGAGATGGATCCTCTGATCTGGAGTGGACTGCCGGAGGAGATTCTTGATCTTGTGCTATCTTTCTTGCCTCTCAAAACATTCTTGAGTCTCAGATCAACTTGTAAGCGCTTTAGGTCTCTTGTGTTTTCTCCTTCTTTTATGTCTAAACACACTTCTTCTTCGTCTTCTGGTTCTCCTTTCTCTTCTTTTCTTTTGCTTTCTCATCCTCAGTTTTATCATCGCTATTCTTTATATGATTCTGTGGTTGGCACTTGGCGCAACTTAACCTTATCACTCTCCTTTTTGCTACCCTGTTCCGCTGTTAGTAGTAGTGTTACACAATCTTGCACTCTTCTTTCAGCTTCTCATGGCCTCTTTTGCTTCTCTCTTCCTAGCTCAGGTTCTTTTCTTGTTTGCAATTTCTTGTCTAAATCTTCAAGGGTAATTGAATTCCCAAGTTATCCTTTTTCTTTTGAGTCGCTCACTTTTGTTTCGACACCACTTGGGTACAAAATCTTTGTACTTCGTTTCAAATTTTCTTCAATTTTAGCTTTCATATACGATTCAACGACCCATTCTTGGCAAACATTTGAGGGTCTTCAGCCAATTCTAAATGACAATTGTCATCAAGAAGGTGTGTTCTTTGATGGATCGCTGTATTTTACTACTCCAGAGCCATTTTCACTAGTGTGTCTTGATTTGGAGAGCAGAAAGTGGAAGAGTTTTAGCAATGAATTGCCAGGAGAGCTCACTTTTGTCAGGTTGGTGAGTGATGGTGAACGGAAGCTGTATCTAATCGGTGGGATTGGAAGAAATGGGATTTCAAAGATAATAAAATTATGGGAATTGGTTGATGGAGGGAATTGGATGGAAATTGAAAGTTTGCCTGAAATGATGAGTAGAAAATTTGTGTCAGTTTGCTACCATAACTATGAGCATGTTTATTGCTTTTGGCATCAAGGGATGATCTGTATTTGCTGCTATACATGGCCAGAGATATTGTACTACAAGGTTTCAAGAAAGACATGGCATTGGCTGCCCAAATCCCCTTCGTTGCCTGATAAGTGGAGCTGTGGATTTAGGTGGTTTTCCTTTGTTCCAGAGTTTTATGCTTTAGTTTGAGGCATTTTTGTCTGCACAGTCTCTGTTCTGTCTGTGTTGGGTTTTTTTTTTTTTCTTTGGTCTTTTTAGATATGATGATGCCCTGTCTAATAAGTTAGTAGCTTAGATACATATGCCTCGTTTGGATTTAGTTTCTGTTTTGTGGATATTACAAAGAAAATTCTGGTTCTTGGACTGTTGTCAGTTGCAGATATTCATTGAAATTGCCAAAAATAAATGGAAATAGATTGAATAATTCTCATGAAAATTTCACTGCCGGAAAAATTGATTGCATTATCACTTTTAACACAATTTAACAAAAGATATTTTGCTTAAATGTTATTACTTAAGAGTACTGCAAAATTTGAAGTTGGAACTTCTAATTTAAGCCATTTGGACAGTAAAAACCTAGCACCATAACGTTGCATAATGTCAGCTCCGGCATTGTGATTCCACACATTTGCAGCATTATATTTAGTATAATTTATCAGTTTAACATCTTAATTTATAATTTTATAATTTCAACATTTAAATTTGTATAAAATGCACTAATATAATGACATGTACTTATTATTTTTTGTCAATATGATATCTTTATTTATAATTTTTGATCAGTTAGACTCTTAAAATGTGATATGTGTTGATTTATTATTTAATATCACATGTATTGATAAAATTTTAAAATTATTTTTTTAATGAGTTATTATGTTAAAATGTTAAAAATATAAATTAAAATGTTAAATTAATAAAAAGTGAAAAATAAGGGATTATGATGTATTTTCTGAATTATATTATAGAACATACGAAAGATAGTGCTAAAAGTCATCATCCGCAACCCTTATATTATAGGAACAAGTGGGTACTTATTCTACTCTATGACCTCCTTGCATCACGTGGACAATACCACCTGAATTTAATAATCTTTGGAAATTAAATTGGCTTTGCAGGGTGTTCACTAGTCACTACTCCTGGTTCATACATAATGTTTATGTGAAATCATATATATATATATATATGTAATAATGTAAGTTCGGATTTATAACATTAGATAAATGGCTATGCGAATAATACAGTCCATACCCTGGAAATTTCTAAACGTGAGGGCATCTAGATATGATCAATAAATCATCTAGATATTAAGAAAATTCAAAGATATACTTTCATCTGTTATTTTTCTTTTTCCAAAATCATCGTCAACACAATGGGATGCCCCAGTCTCCTTTGTGTGTGGACTGGTGCAACCATTCCAAGTGGCAGGCCACTAACATATTAGTATTTGAGTAAGGCGTTATATTTCAAGCAAATTCTCACTGGAATCACTGCATTTTGTGATATATATTTTCCATATTTTATATTTATTTAATAGAAATAAAATATATGTTTATATATTATAAATCTAAAAGTTAAATATAATATATTTTGATTTGAATCACCGATATTTAAAGTTTATTGAATTATAATTAATTCAATTTAAATTATGTAATACCATAAAAACGATAAAAATCTCTCAATAACTAATTTAAGATAAATGCAAACATTAGAATTCAAATCCAAAACCTCATTTAAGGCGGAATAACTCATGCCAATTAATTTCAACGGTTATCGGCTATTCTAATATATATTATATTAAATATTTAACGCCACTTTATTTTGTATTTTATATTTTGGTTTGAGAAAGATTGTATTTAGGTAAGAAAAAAATGAAGTCATTATGCCAAAGAAATGAATCTCTTTTCCTTATCATCTTGGCCAACAACCAGTTACTTCTTCTAAACAGCAATTTGCACTGATTTATGAATTGAAGAAAGTATACTAAACACTCTTCTAATCTGTAAGTTACATGCTAAAGTAAACGTCTTTAATGGGGCATTACGAGACGAAAGTTGACCATCTACCTCAATTAAAATATTACGTAGAAGGAAAAAAAAAATTGCCGGTAAATTATAATAAATTGTGAGTGCTAAAGTCCATTAGATGGGACAATGGGAATGGGAAATGATTTCTAATTGAAATGTTTATTTTTCAAATTAAAGTGTGTAATACCAATACAAAAAACCGAGAACACAAACACAAAATAATGCAAACTAATTAACATGTTTGTGCATCATATATTAGAACTGCTAGATTTATTTTTAAATCTAGCTATTTTTATTTATTTTTTGCTGTGTATATTATCTTTTATTATAATATTCTTGTTATGATAAAATAGAATTTTAAAATTTTTTATTAAAAAATTTACAACATAACTTTTCTTTTTTATTATTATCTCTGGTATTCGTAGCTATGAGAGTCCAACTAATCTAGATGGAGACTCAAAACCTTTGTTTAAAGAAATTCAAACTGTCTTATTTGAACCTTGGACCGGCAAATCTTGATTCACTATTTGCTTCTCCAATATCACTAATTAATAGCTTTCACCCCAAAAAGCCTCGACAATGATAGGCTTCCATGGGCTACGAATGTGCAAAAGCTAGAAAACTCAAATCAACATTAGCCATTTGAAAAAAAAAAAAAAAATCTTAACAAGATTTGAGGATACCTATCAATGAACATTTCCTAGCCAGCAAAACAAAAAATCTTACCCAAAAAGGCTCCAGAATTAACGTCATCTATCAAAATACCTAAATATGATTGAGGTTGAGATCGAGAACAGTTATATGAAGAAAAAAAAATTTGGTCCTCTTCTCTTTCCTATTGGTTTATAACTATGATGAATCAAACCTTGAGAGCAAGTGCTAGCCCAAGCTTGGGGTTCTTCTGTAAGGCTTTGGTGTCGAAAGCACCAGAAATTGTCACTAGAGAGTTAGGGTTGATATCATGCTGTAGAAGAGCTCCAAGACTGCCATGATTGTTGAGCTTCGCCTTCAGCACTGTTTGAGGATCAACCAAATAGGAACATCCAACTGTTAATGTGTTCTCATTTGTCGAGAATCTTCGACTGATCTCGCCCCCCAAAGTTCCTCTATTCAGAAAATCCAGCTGATGCAGATAGGATACCTTAATCGAGTCTCCTTTGTCAGCCCTAAAAGAAATGAAAGAAAACGAGTATTAACACCTTGCTTTAAACATGCATGTACTATGATTGCATGGTGCTTCCATTTTATTTTTCAAAGATTCACATGAAATCCTGCAATTGCACAAAGTATCAAGAGACAAAAGGCATGCTAAAGATCTGAAGAAATCCTTTTCAATTAATTTGTCCAATGAGTGACACATGATTGCCCTTCAAGATTTTAGCTACGTTTGTCCTTTTTTCACTTTGTTTTAGGCATACCACAACTAATGATCATGAATTAAAGGAGACTTACAAAATAACTGAAGCATTGGAATCTGGTGTAGAGTAGCTCACACCAGCATTGTACTTCACAAACTCGCCAGTGGCTGTTGTGTAAGTTGTTTCTGCACCAAAGGCAATGGTAGGAGTGCCAATGGTGGCCGAAAAATCAACAGCAGGTGAATGGTTCAATCCAGCAGCTGCAGTTACACCAGCATGTTCATGGAAATATTGTACTTCCAACTGTGATAGAATATAAAAGACAGCAATCAGTACTGCAGAAAGCAATCACTACTACAGCGGTTTCTTTTGGAAAAGATAAACTTCCATCTCAAATGATGAGAAATTCAATTCCATACCTTGCCAGAGTTGTAATCAGGAAGTTGCAAAGAAGCAATAACTTTTGTAGATGATGGAAAATCTGTTGCCCTGAGGGTTGTTAGTATCTGCTCAAATCCATAGTGTATTTATAAGAAAAAAGATATCATCATGAAGCTTGGATTTTTGGGGGAAAACAAAAAGAAACAGAATCTGATTTCTTACATTTGATTCTGTGTCAATTTTGACATCAAGTGAGCCATTTTTAAATTTGAGCAGTGTCCCTACATCCCCACACGACAGACCTCCCTTAGTAAACAGATTTGAGGAGATAGCCTGAAAAGAAAAAATGGACGACTTTACGTTCCTAAGTTCACATCTATAAACAGACACAAGTCCAAACAATCGAGCTTCATATAACTTCAAGTGCCAACCACACAATTTCTAGCAAGTAGTAACACATTCGAGGTAGGTATAGAAACAAGTGAGAAGAAACATAAACACAAACACAAACACTTAAGAAATATGAAATATGCTGGACGCATTACAAAAGTAATTTCTGTTTAAGAAGCACACGGACCGCACACAGCTGAGCAAAAGTACTAAATTATATACCTCAAGAACACTTACTAAATTGAGCAAAAGTACTAAGCCAAAGTACTAAATTATATACCTCAAGAACACTCCAAGCACCAATTGTTAAAATTATATATTAACTTTCATCAAGATATCTGCTATGCCTAGACTAGTGAATCGAAACCTAGGCCATGGAATTTGAATATTCCAAGTCAATTAGAGTATCGAATTGAAATTTAAAAATAAATATATACAGCACTAACGAAAGAAATTAACTGCAACACTAATCGGCAGTAAGGAAAAAAAAAAAAAGGAAAGAGATACCGCGCCAGAAGCAGTGGAAGAAGAAATGGAGAACTTGTGATCGGTGGTGTAGTCTTTATGCAATAAATCTGTGCAGCCAAAACTGGAAGTTGAGAAAACAGACAGAGAAAAGTGAGTAAATTAATTAAAACGGTGATGCACCTCTGGCTTTCCTGCCGAAGTCGGAGAAGAGGCCTGGTCCTTTGCTCATCCTCTGGACTGTTATTGATGAGAGCAACCGAGTGGAGCGAGCGAGAGAGAAATTGCTGCAGAAATGGGATTAGGGCCTTTGCCAGAGGTTTATTAAAACCCTATTATTATTTTGTCATTAATTATATCTCGCGTGTTTCGACTTGCCATTCACGCACATTAAAGCTGAGGCTGAGGCTGAGGCTGAGCCCATCTCATCTTTTCAGTTCTTTTTTTTTTTTTTTTTTTTTAAAAAAAGGTGTTTAAAAGCCTTCTCCCTCCAATTTGAAATCTATATTAGGAATCCTCTCCGGCTATTTTCTATTTTATACACGAATATTATATAAAATTAGCCATGAATTTGTACTTTATGCAGACTATAAGTAATATGTATTTAAAAATAAGTAGTTAAATAATTTTAATAAATTAAAACTACAATTTAGTTAAAAGGAGATTCTTACCTACACTGAATGTATTATATTCTAGAGTAGAATTTATGACACATCAATCAAGTAATTTATATTTAGTTATTGAAAATGAGATACATATCTCTTTATTACAAATTTCATCATTGGGTGTAATATACCCAGTGTAGGTAATAATTTACCTTAATTAAATATAAAAATGAGAACATAAAAAGTGATTGCAATAATTTTATTTTGTTATCTTTTTTGTTAAGGGTACGTATACATATTTTTAATATGCGTAGTAATAATAATAATAATAACTGAATAAATAAAATAAAAGAAAAGTAGAAAATAGATTTTTTAGTTAAAATAAAAAACATAATCTTTTATAAAAATGAAGATTAATATTTTACATGTAATAAAATTAGAGTGTTTTTCATAGAATAGAACATGTGTATTGCCAATAAAGTCTAGCTCAAATGGAAAGGTGGAAGCACCTATGACCTAGAGATAATCGATTCAAATCCTAGGGTATTCAAATCAAGGCTATTGGTTCTTAATGTATCACTAGGTATAAATTTCACATTTTATATATATAACTAATATAGTAAGAATAATAATAATAATAATAATATCTATCTATCTTATTATTATTATTATTATTATTATTATTATTATTATTATTATTATTATTATTATTATTATTATTATTATTATTGTTAGATAATATAATAGATAATAAGATAGGTAAATAAGACAATAAGAGAAATAGATATGATATGATATATATATATATATAATAGTAAACAACCAACTGTTTTACATGTGAACAAAAAATTATTTGACTCGTGATATATAGTAAATAAATAAATAAACATATTATTATTATTATTAAATAAAAGTTTTAAAAATAATAACATTGATATTTATTTATATAACAATTTAATATTAACTTAATATAACCATAATTCATTATAATATTTATAAATTTTTTATTTAAATAATTATATAATATTACTTCAATGTTTCTTATAATTAATTTTTCTCAATTCTAAAACTGATTTCATATAAAAAAAATATTATGATCATAATTCATCATTAGATAATAAAAAAATCGTTAGTTATTTGTTAGTAAAAATTTAACAACAATATAAATTATATTTTCTTTATATAACAATTTAAAGATTACAACCCCGTTGAATTTATAATTTATCACAATTTTAGTAAATTTTTTATTTGAGTTATGACACTTTATTTCTTTAATATTTTTAATATTAATACTTTAATTTACACAAAAATTAATTTGATGTAATTTTTTAAGTTCAAATAATAAAAAAATTATAAATATTAATTAATTTAATTTTAAGTTTTTTTGTTAAATTTTATAAAAATATCTAAAAACGATAATTATACTACTTTTCTTATAGAAATTATACTTTCGAACAAATTATATGTTCTATTTTTTATTTATTAATTTCTAATTTATAAAAATATCTACTTTTAAAATAGATTATATATTTTACCTATTTTCATTAAATTTCTTAATTTTTATTTTAATTATTTACTTATTAAATTTAATATAATAAGACCTATAAAATTATGTTATCTATTTTGACTAATATTAGATAAAATATAAATTGACCTAATTAAAATAAAAATTATATATATATTTAAAAAAATTATCACTATAATTTTAATTAATTTAATTTTGTTAGAGATAAATAGAAATTAACCTAATTTGAATAAGAAATATACTTTCAATTAAATTAGAATTACATTAGAATTACATTTTAATTAATTTAATTTAATTTTCTTAGAGATAAAATATAAATTAACCTAATTAAAATAGGAAACATACCTTCAATTATATTAGAATTATATTTTAATTAAATCAATTTTTATATGAGATAAAATAGAAGTTAACCTAATTAGAATAGAAAATATGCTTTTAATTAAATTAAAAATTTTTGTTAGATAGAAGTTAATCTAAATAAAATAGGAAACATATTTTCAATTAAATTAGAATTATATTTTAGTTAATTTAATTTTTATTATTGATAAAATAGAAGTTAACCTAATTAAAATAAAAAATAAACTTTCCATCAAATTAAATTATATTTTAATTAATTTAATTTTACTTTTATTAGTAAAAGACTAAATTATCTAATTTTTATAATAATGAGTTAATTTTTTTTTTTTTGTAATTTTATATGTTCAGCCATTCATACATTTATATATATTATAGATAGATATACAGTGTTTCAATTGTAATCTTCAATTGTTCAAAAAAAAAAAAAAAGAACTTGTGTCTTATAAAATAAGATTTTTTAAATTTATTATAGAAAAATTTTGTAAATTTTAATAACTCAACATGTTAAGCTTTTAGGAGCGAATAATAAATTATGAAGAGGAATCTTGTTAAATTTTGGACTTAATGACTTTGAAACTCGATGTATATATATATATATATATATATATATTTGAATTAACTTTAAATAAATAAATAATTTAAAGAGAATAATAATTAAATAAATAAAAAATAAAAAACATCACATTAATTTTATTTTCTTTAATTTTTGTTACCATAATTTTTTAATTGTAATAAGATTAGTTTTAAAATTATTAGATTAGTATTAGAGTATATATAGTTGTGTTTTAGTTGAAAAATAATACTAAATAATTATTACATTTTTAAATTTTTTTTAAAAAATAAATTTTTTGATAGCTTGAAAAAAATATTTGAGTGATTTAAGGTAAAAAAATATATAATATATAAATATTTTTAGAATTAGAGTAGTATTGATATATGTATAATAGTGTTTTAGTTAAAAAATAATACTAAATAAATATGGTAAATATTTTATTTTTACACATTAATTTTTAAAAATGAATATGAAAATATAAAAATAGGCACTCACCAAATTTTTAGCTTAATAACTTTAGAATTCAACATTTAATATATATATATATATTAGGGTTGTATATGCATCGTAGAAAGTTAGAGAATGCTCACTATATTTGTGTTGAAAGTTGAAGAATTCAAAAAAGAATTCTTCAAAACTGAACCAAACATTAAAATTTTTCATCCCAAATTTTTAGAATTTGGATCAAAGATTTGAAATAAATAGAGAATCCAAATCAATTTGAAACCAAACTAAAATTTGAAGAAAATATATTTTCATTATATACTTAGAATTAATGATTAATAAATTAATAATAAGAAAGTATACATTTTTATATTGATAATAATATTATTTTTAATTAAATTGCATTTCAAGTTTTATCTTAATATTTATATTTTATAATTAGTTGTAAAATTGCGCGTTGCGAGGGCAATGGATAATATGTGTATTTTAAAATAAATAGTTAAATAATCTTAATAAATTATAAATTAACCAAAAAATTTATAATATCATAAACTTATAAAATTATTAATAATTTTACTTGGCTACTTTTCTTTAGTAAAAATAATAACTAAGTAAAGAATCTCAGATAAAAATAATAATTAAGTAAATAGCTTAATAATTTATTAATTTATTTAAGTTAAATTTAAAATTAAAAAATTTAAAATGAATGAAAAATAATATATATAAAATATTTATGTAACTACAAACACTAATTTAAAATACTATTATATATATCTCAATACAAACCTAATAATTTATAATGAATTGTTTTTTTTTTTTCTACTTTTACATAATTCTCCTTTTTCTTTTAACGATTCAATTAAAAATTTAAGATTAGATAAATGATTAGTTTGCGTTAGGACAATCCAAAGTGGGGTTATGTGAGTGTGTGCATAGGATGTCTACATGGTATTGATTACAATTTGTAAATATACAAGAAAAAAAATAGTTGGAGTTATATTTCAAATAGAAGTAGTAGCATAAGTATATGTTAATACCAACAGAATTATAATACATACAGAGAATGATTCGAACCCATTAAGCTGGAATGATGAAGGATCGTTTTTGTTAATCATGTAGTGGCCACTAATAAGATCCAATGCATCGTGAAAACATGTGAATTATGAACTTTTTTTTAAGCAAGTTTCAAGGATGTAGCCAAACTCTTGGCTCTTTCAAAGTATATAGAATTAAAACTTAACATATAAAGAGGCAACTTGTCTGTCGAACTCCATCTTGAAAATTATTTAACTAATATCTTGAAAGAGCACTAAAACATATGTATTAATTGTAGAATCCAATTCATACAAACACAATTTTATTAGAAATAATCAAAATCAAAATATCTACCGTATGAATATAAAGAATAAAACAAAAATGATTTCAAAAAAAAAAACTCTATGGGTGCTTAAGATGCTCATTGGCATGGTTTTGGCGAAGAAATAATATACAAAATGTAGAAAAAATCGCAATGATATGACCTGAGATAAAAAAAATTGGGCAGCTATTGATGTCAAATTATGCATAGTTTTAGGTATCTAATTTGCATGCATTTGTATATTTTGAATAGAATTTAGTATAGGAAATCATATAGAATTAGATACATTTATGTTTTCTTCATTTTGTTAGGGAAAAGGAGTTTAGAAGTGATTTAAGGAGAAAATAGGAAGATAAAAAGAGAAAAAAAAGCAAAGTGCAATTGAGCATAACAAATGTCGCGATCATAGGATGCCTAAAATGCTAAGCCTAAAGTGATATTGAGCCCATCGCAAGCACAACTTGAAGTGCAATTGCGGTTGTCCATTAAGTCAACTTTTTGTTACAAGCATGGCTAATTCTTAAGTGTGACCCTTTTCCTGTAAGCCCTTCATATGCAAGCGTGGGTCTTCCACAATCATGGCCTTGTTATTTCCAGCACAGAACATGTTGAGATGTACTGAATTCGAGAAAATATCTAAAGGGAGGTGAAAGGACTTATTTTAGAAGGGCTAAAAAGGATAAAAGACACGCATTACTTAGGGAGGAGGTCAAATTCACACATATATCATCTCACTCACACACAACAGAAAAAGGGGAGAGAGAAAGAAAGAGAAAAAAAAAGAGAAAAAGAAACTGAATGAGAGAGACCCATTAGAAGATTTAAGCTCTTTTGGATATCATTTATTACTCTTATCCTTATTCTAGTCTTGTGTGTAATTGAATATTGAATCTTAATTTTAATAACCATGAGTGGCAAAGTTTTTATATGTTATTAGATTTTTAGAAACCCATTTGAATTAAGTTTATTTGTTATGTTAGTTCTTATTTATTAATTGCATATTATACATGCTAAGCTTGTTGAGTAATGTATTGTGGCCAAATGCATCCTTTGTTTGAATCTATGCAATGAGAGTTGGTAGATTCAATAAATCAACATACACTTATTGTAATATCCCAAGTTTTTGAATAATTTTAAACTGTATCGAGATATGCAATATTAATAATTTTTGTACATATTTATGATATTTTATGAGTTTGTTATATGTTTAAAGCTAATTTTAATTGTTTTATATTATTTTAAGATATTTATGTAAAATTTTCCCGAGAATTGTATTTTCAGGGAAATTAAAATGTAAATAATTTAATATTAATTATTTTGACTAGTTTTACGAATTTGCATGAACTCATATATAATTTTAAAGTGCTAAATAAAATGCATATATGTGTATTTATTTAAATTAAATTAGGGTTTAATTGATTAAATTAATTTTTATTATTTAGTTTTAAAATTAATTAAATTAATTATAAGTGTATAATTATTAAATATTGTGTGGTGTTTATTTATTGTGTGTGTGATATTATATAATATTATAATATAAGGTATAGTTATATATATACATATATATACATATTTATTTATCAAAAACATAAAGTTAGCAATATTTACGGTTTTGCCATTGAACCTTCTCCTTCCCTCCCGATCACTTCCCTTCCTCCTCCGGTCACTATCATGCCGTTTCCTTGCCGTCGTTGTGCCACCATTGTCCCCAGCTAGCCTTACTGCCTTCTCCTCCTTCTCCGGCGCCGTTTGAAGCTCGAATTGGTTGAAAAATCAAAACTTTTTCTCACCGTTGATCACAGCAATTCCAGCCACCACCGGTCTCTATCTTCTCCTTGAGCTCCGGTGAGTGTGATTCCAAGCTTTGTTTCACTTAAAATGGTCTAGATTTCCTTAGGTTTTGATTTTCCATTTTCGGCCTATTAGGGTTCTTGAATTTTTTGAGCTTCAATTCGATTGATTCAAATAAAGTCCCTTCACAAACTTTGATCCTAGTAGCTTAATCTACACTCTGAAATTTTTGTGGAATTTTTGGAATTTATTTTGATTTTTGTGAATTTTTTATTATTTTATTAATATTTTCTAATTTTCGAAAATTAATTAATTAAATTATGAAATTGTGTTTTATGGTGATTATAGGTGTTTAAATGCATTTTATAAATTTATTTGTAAATTTTGTGAATTTTATATAATTATTTGGAATTGATTTAGTTTATGTGATTTTTAGAAAATTAGGTTAATTATATATTTTATTGGAATTAATTGGTTAATTGAGTATATTTGTCGATATTACTGAATTATATGTTGATAAATAAATTTTTGAGTAATTATATTATTTTTAATGAATTTTTGAATAATTATAGTGAATTTATATAACTAGGGGTATTTTGGTAATTTGACACTAAATTGGCTAAAAATATAATTAAATTGGTTTTAATAGTTATTTGAGATATAAAAATTATTTATAAAAAGTATTTAGTATTTTTAACTAATTAAAACTATTTTTCATAAATTATTTTCAATTTATATATAATATATTATTTTTCTAAATAAATGAGTTTTTATCGGGTTTTAATATGTTTTAGGGTTAATTGTGTAATTTGGATTTTTAAAATGTATTTTGGTCAGTATTTATAAATTTATAAAGAATTATCGATTTTTGATAATATTTTATTAAAATTAAGGTTTTTATGTAATTGTTGGTGAAATAATTATTTTCAGTGTTTTAAATATTTGAATTGCTATATTTTGAGTATTAAAGGGTATTTTTGATATTTTTGGAATTTTCATGTATTCTATGTTTATTTCGTGAATTGTGAACCTCGGTCGGTAGAATTGTAGTTTGGGAGTCCGAACGAGGGGTTGTGGTTGTGTATTTTTGAAGTGTGTTTTCTATGCAGGATCGACCCTACTTTTGTAGGGAGATGTCCATTTTACAGAGGAGACTCTGCTGAAATTTTGATAGATTTCTCGTAAAATGTGACAACCGGTCCGAGTCTAGTTTTGAATTCTTGATTGAATCTGTCTATAGTAATTCTAGATGTATAGAGTTAGAAGTTTATTCTGATGGTTGTTATTATTTTATTTTTCAAGCTGCGCCGAGATCGAGGCCTAACGGATCAGACCTGCCGAGTTTGTCTCGTGGAGTGCTAACATGTGAGTTATTATACTGTTTATATATGCATTGCATATAGGATGCATCACTCAGGGTTTTTCATTTTCATTATATGTTTTTAAAGTAATTTAAATTATAACATTTTTGATATATCTAGGGTCTTATTTTTGTATATATGCATATTAAATAATTATGCATTGTCACGACCCAAAACAGGGCCATGACCGGCGCTAGGGAACGAGAATTCTTTCGAATCCGGAACTCGTAGCAAGCCTAAAAATAAAATAAACATGCAATAATAGTAACAATATATAATGCAGCGGAAATAAAATCATAAATATCACAATAGTATTTTCACCAACTGGATTTAAATCAAATCTCATCTCATATATATATAAATCTTTTAATACGAATCCAGTTCACATAATACAATATCTCACATAAATAAAATACATAAAATTCCATAAATTAATTTACAACTACTGCAGTGTCTAGATTATAAAAATAAGACTCAAGTAAGCAGTTTACACAAAGAAGCCGGGGCAGAAGAAATCCGGCGTACAGGCCTGCTACTAAGGTCTGAAGATGTTGACTCTCCTGAAAAATTATCAACGGAGGGGAGTCATACCTCACTGAGTGAATTATTATAATATATATACATACACACTAAATGACAATGCATACAATCAACAATATATATATATATATATAATATATATATATATACAGACAAATATACACAGATGCAATAAAATCATTTTATATATATTTTATTAAAAAATCACAGTTTATGAAGGATCAAATAGAATCCTAAAATATCGAAACCTCAATTAGTGTTAGACAACACTCTAGCCATACAGGCTCACTTAATCCAAATATATCCACTTAATCCATTTAGACAGTAGATTGGCCCCGAGACACTAAGTCAACCGAGCTCCAGCAATCTGACTGCCAGTGTGATTAGCCTCGAGACACTTGGTCAACCGAGCTCCAGCAATCACACCTCCAAACCATATCTCACACATCAAATAATCATAAATATATCAATATCCACAAATGGTTAGTAATATAGCCTAAATGCTATAAGCGCATCGGTACGTACTCGGTCCTAGTGCTGCCCACTAGGTAACACGTTCTATTGATATCCTTCATTAATAAATATGAAACATCCATTCATAATAAATGATGCATAAAATTAAATAAAATAACAATATAAACCATATATATACCGGAAATATACCAAAAGTAAACCAGGTATATTTCGAGTATATATATGTCAAATGAATCCAATCAAATTATAAATTAAGCTAGAAATATATTTAAAAATATTTTAAATATAATTTATTAACAAAACATGTATATAATTTATTATATACCAAAAATAAACCAAAAATATACTTAAATACAAATCACATTATTTATGCATTTTAATCAAAATAAAATGTATATTTCTAAATCATGCATCCTAAGCATATATATGTAAAATAGTAACTCACAAATTAGTGCGCTCCACGAGATGGATCCGACGGGCCTGGTCCACTAGCCCTCGGTCTCGGCGTAACTAAACAAACAATAACGACAGAAATCAGAATAACCCTAACAGAAATCCTAGAATTCGATCTAGAATATTAATTATAGAAACAGGATTAGGGTTCGACTGGACATCACGTTTTACGAGAATTCTACCAAAAATTCGACAGAACCTCCCCTGTAAAACGGACATCTCTCTACTCAAAGAGCCGACCCTGCAAAGAAACACACTTTGAAAAACAAGCTCAACACTCAACCACAACCCCTCGGTCGGACTCCAAACTACAGTCTACCGACCGGGGTCCACAAACACAAAATAATTTCGAAAATACCAAAAATACCCTTAAAACCTAAAAATACATTTTATACATAGAAATTACATAATTAACTTTTAAACACAGTAAAAACCGATAAAAACTCATTTTATTAGAAAAATCGTATATTATATATATATTCAAAAATAATTCACGAAAAATAGTTTTAATTAGTTAAAAATACTAAATAATTTGTAGAAATCATTTTTATACCTTAAATAACTATTAAAACCAATTAAATTTCATTTTTAGCCAATTTAGGATAAAATTACCAAAATACCCCTATATATATAAATATACTATAATTACTTCAAAAATTCACCAAAAATAGTATAATTATCCAAAATTAATTTTCTCAACATATTTATCAATAATATTAATAATTAAACTCAATTAACCAATTAAATTCAATTGAAAACATAATTAACCCTAATTTCCCAAATTCACATAAACTTCAATAATTCAAAATAAATACATAGAAATTCATAAAAATTCCAAATAAATTCCTATAATTCATTTAAACACCTAATTTAACCATAAAACACAATTTCATAATTTAAATAATTAATTTCCGAAAATTAGAAAATAATATTAAAATATTCAAAAATACCCAAAAATCAAAATAATCTCCAAAAATTCCACAAAAATTCATACATTTGGATTAAGCTACTAGGATCAACATTTGTGAAGGGAGTTTTCATGAATCAATCAATTCAAAGCTCAAAAAAATCAAAAACCCTAATAAGGCTGAAATAAAAAAATTGAAACCTAAGCAAATCAAGACCATTTAAGCTCAAACCAAAGCTAGAATCACACTCACCGGAGCTCAAGGAGAATAAAGAGACCGACGGTGTCAAAAACGGTGGCCGGAATCGTGGTCGACGGCGAGGATAGGAAGTTTCGGCCAAATGGGGAAAATGGGAGCTAACCGGTGCCGGAGAAAGAGCTTGGGGCGGCAGAGCAGCTGGCTGGGGAAGGCGGAGCTGCTGGCTGGGGAAGGCGGAGCTGCTGGCGGCACACCAACGATAGGGGAACGACAGTTGCAGCGGTGGTGGGTGGTCGGGCACGGGAAGGAAGAAGAGAAGGGAAGAAGAAAATAAAAGAAAAGAAAAGAAAAGAAATGAAAAATAAAGGAAAAAGAAAGAGAAAAGAAAAAGAAAAAATAAAATAATAAAAAAAATAATTTTAATAAAATATTTGAAAAAAATCACATCCACACACTTAATATTTAATATTTTAAAATTTAATATTAATTAAAAATAATTAAATAACAATAAAATAATTAATTAATTAGTAAAATATTAGGGTAATATATTAAACCCTAATTAAATAAATATTTACATGCATAGGCTTTATTTAGTATTTTAAAAATACGTATGAGTTCATGCAAGTCCAAAAATATATTTACAATAATTAATAATAAATTATTTACGTGAAAATTTCCCCGAAAATGAAAGTCTCGGGAAAATTTTACGTAAAGCACTGTAAATAATACACAATAATTAAAATAGGTTTTAAATACATATCAACTCGTAAAAATATCATATAATATACATACGGAAATTATTAACACTGCATATCCCGATACAGCATTAAAACATTTAAAAACACGGGATATTACAGTCTTCCCCCCTTACAAGAATTCGTCCCCGAATTTCAGAAAGAAAAGATTACAGGATCAGGTAGGAAAGAGATACGGGTAAGAAGCTCGCATTTCAGCTTCAGTCTCCCACGTATACTCCTCGACTCTATCGCTACGCCACAGAACCTTGACCATCGGAATCTGTTTCGAATGCAACTGTCGAACTTGATAATCAACGATCGCCATAGGTTCTTCCACAAACGTCAAATCTTCACTTACTTCTACACTGTCGGGCTGCAACACGTGTGAAGGTTCTGAGATATACTTCCTCAACATCGAGATATGAAACACTGGATGCACCTGTGACATACTCGGAGGCAAATCCAACCGATATGCTACAGTGCCAACTCTCTCTAGAATCTCAAATGGTCCAATATATCTCGGTGCTAACTTACCCTTCCTACCAAATCTCATCACACCCTTCATTAAAGATATCTTCAGAAAAACAAAATCTCCAACCTGAAACTCCACATCTCTGCACCTAGGATCCGCATAACTCTTCTGTCTACTAACTGCGGTCTCTAATCTGCGCTTAATCACGATGACTTTCTTTGCAGCATCCTGAACCATCTCAGGTCCAGTCAAAGCTCTCTCACCAATCTCATCCCAACTTAAAGGGGATCTACACTTCCTTCCATACAACGCCTCATACGGTGCCATACCAATACTGCTATGGTAGCTGTTATTATATGCAAACTCAACGAGTGGCAAATGATCATCCCAGCTACCTCCCAAATCCAGGACACACATCCTCAATATATCTTCCAGTGTCTGGATCATCCTCTCAGATTGACCATCTGTCTGAGGATGAAAAGCAGTACTAAAATCCAACCTAGTGCCCATTGCTTCTTGCAATTTCTGCCAAAAATGAGAAGTAAACACCGAACCTCTGTCTGACACAATGGACACAGGTACTCCATGAAGGCATACGATATGCTTCACATACAACTTCGCCAATCTAGCAACTGAATAGGTGGCTTTCACAGGTAAGAAATGTGCATACTTCATCAATCTGTCTACAATCACCCAGATGGAATCGTATCCATCCTTCGAACGAGGTAAACCGACCACAAAATCCATAGCTATCCTTTCCCACTTCCACTCGGGAATAGGAAGAGGCTGAAGCTTCCCAGAAGGCTTCTGATATTCGACTTTCACTTGCTGACACGTCAAGCACTTAGCAACATAATCAGCGACATCTTTCGTCAATCCATCCCACCAGTATAACTCTCTGATACTGTGGTACATCTTAGTGATACCCGGATGAACACTGTAAGCTGTAGAGTGTGCTTCCTCCAAAATCTCCTCTCTCAAGTCATCCACATTAGGAACACACAATCTACCACTGATCCACAACACACCGTCACCATCTAGTGTGAAATCAGTGAACTTTCCTGCTCTGACATTCTCTGCAAGCTCTTCTAGAATAGGATCTCGACTCTGAGCTGCTTTAATCCTATCCCTCAGTACATATCGTACTTTAAACTGAGCTAGTAGTCCACCTGATCTACTGATCTTCATCATCAGACCTTGATCCACCAACAGATGAAATTCCTGGATCAATGGTCTCCTCTCAACATTGATGTGAGCAAGACTACCTGAGGACTTCCTACTCAAGGCATCTGCTACCACATTAGCTTTACCCGGATGATATAGAATCTCGCAATCATAGTCCTTCAATAGTTCCAACCATCTCCTCTGCCTCAGATTCAAATCTCTCTGCTGGAAAATGTACTTAAGGCTCTTGTGATCAGTAAATATCTCACCAGTCACCCCGTACAGATAATGTCTCCAAATCTTCAAAGCAAAGATCACTACAACCATCTTTAGGTCATGTGTAGGATAGTTCTGCTCATGCTTCTTCAACTGCCTCGAAGCATAGGCTATCACCCTTCCATTCTGCATCAACACACAACCAAGACCAACTCGAGAGGCATCACAGTAAACTGTGAACTTATCCACACTATTAGGCAAAGCTAATACTGGGGTTGTTGAGGTTGCTATTATTAGGGTTCTATGGATCCTTCATGAATTTAATTAAACGTTTTCCACATTTAGTACATTTATAAAAGCAGAGTTTAACATTCGTGTGAATTGTGTGTATATACATATATATATAATAATGTCTGATTGTTATGGTTTAGATTGCATGTATATATAGTATAATAATTCACTCAGTGAGGTTTAACCCCCCTCAATTATTTTTTTCAGGAAATCCTATATCGTCAGACCTTAGTAGTAGAGTTCCTCATCGGTGTTCTTCCGTTCTAGCTATTTTATGCAAATGTATATTTTGAACTCTTATTTATATTCTTGAAACTGCAGTAGTAGTGTTATTGTATCGGAAGAGTATTATATTGTTTGATATTATATACTTTGAAACTTTGTATTTGAACACTGTACGATTATGTATTTATGTATGAAAGGATTTGGAGTATTTATGTTATATATTGATTCAAAATTTTTTAATTATGTCATACTTTTATTTAATTATTGCATGATTTTATTTTCTTAGGCTTGCTACGAGTTCTGAATTCGAAAGAATTCCCGTTCCCTAGCGCCGATCATGACTCTTAGTTTGGGTCGTGACACTTGTTAGATCTTTCAATGACTTAAGAAAGCTTATTTAGATCTAATCCTCCATAATTTTGCTAAATGCCTTCCAAGTTAGATTTATTCTTGTTGTATGATAATGATGAGAATTAAGTTGTATAATGAGATTTGATTGATGCTTGTTAGTGAGATTAACCTTGCTCAAGAGAGAATGTTGATTTAGTTTTTGAAAGCTCGGGGTGTGCATAAGAACTTGAACTAATATGTTATTTGGCTTAATGAAAATATGGTATGTCATTTCCCCTAACAACATGCCTTCAATACTGTTTATTTTCTTGTTATTTTGATTTGTAATAGCCTCACTTACATTCTATAGTTTAATTGTTAATTTGTTTATTTACTTACTTTAAAGAACCAACCATTTATAGCTCTAAACATATATAATTGAGATTAATAGGTACTTAGTCCCTAATCCCTGTAGAGATAATACTCTACTTATCATTTTATTACTTATCGACCTGTGCACTTGTGGCATTCGATCAATAAGTTTTTGGCGCCTGTAATAACCCTATATTTTAAATTAAATAATATTATTTCGGGATATGCAGTATTAATAATTTTAAATTTTATTTTATATTATTATTGTTAAATTGCTAATAATATTTAGTATTTTATTTTAAGAGAATTATTTAGGTAAAAATAATTTAATTTACGTGAGATTAATATTGTCATTATTATTATTATTATTATTGTTAATATTATTGTATTTATTATTATTGTTATTAATATTATTATTATTGCTAACATTATTATTACTATTATCAATTTATTATTATTATTATTATTATTATTATTATTATTATTATTATTACATTATATGAAGGGCATTTTGGTAATTTTATATATTACTAAAAAATACAAAAGTCAAAAAAATTGGGTCAACTTTATTTTCTTTTCCCCTCACTCTCGACCACTACCAACCAAACCACCGCTGGACTGCCCCACCCTTTGCCATTGGCCATCGTCAACCCAGGAAGTTCACAGCTACCGTCCGCCACCACTAGCACCACCTACCGTCGCCTGGAACTGCCAGAGTTGATGAAGATCGAATCTTGACCTCTTGAACACTAGTGAAGATTCCGGCCACCATTTGACATTGAACTGGTCCCGTTTGAACCACCAAGCTCCAGCGAGTTCATTTCTAAGCTCCTTTTTAGCTCAAAACCTTTAGATTTTTAGATTTCTCCAATTTTTAGTTTATGTGTTTTAGGATTCTTGAATTTTTTGAACTTAATTTAGGTTGATTCTTGAAATCTTGCTTCACAAACGTTGTTTGTGGTAGCTCAAGCTTCTCAAATATATTTTTTTGAGAATTTTTTTAATTAATTTGAATTTTGGTTAATTTTTATTATTTTAATATTAAATATTAAATTATTGATACTTATGTTAGTTAATTATTTTTATTGAAAATTTAGTTGAATTTGTGTTTTTAATGTGAGTTAATAATTTTAGAATATTTAAAATAATTTTTGGTGAATTTATATAATTTTTGAGAATATTAATTATATTATATATATTTTGATTTATTGAGTTAATTGTGTAATTTTGTGAAAATTATAGTTAAATAATATGTTTTAAATGGTTTTAGAATTATTTAAGATATTAAAATGATTTTTATAAATTATTTACTATTTTTAACTAATTAATATTAATTTTCAAAAATTATTTTCAAATAATATATTATTTACTATTTTGGTGAGTTAATGGGTTTTTAATTACTTATAATACATATTTAGGCTATTAAAGCTATTTGAATATATAAAAATGAATTTTTACTATTTTAAGTGGAATTATTGTAAAATTGAATTTTTATTAATATTATATTATTATTCAAGATTTTTATTTAATTATTGTGAAAATAGTTTTATTTAATGTTTAAATATTCTATATTTTGGTGTTTTGAGGATATTTATGGAATTTATTATTTTAAATGTATTTTTGGTGAATTTGTGACCCTCAGTTGGAAAATTGTGCATTTCGGGGTCCCAACGGGAGGTGTTGAGTTATCTGTGTTAGAAGTGTGTTTTTCTTCTAGAATCGGCTCTACTTTTTAGTAGAGAGATGTCCGTTTTACAGAGGAGCAATTGTCAAATTTTTGGTAGAATTCTCGTAAAATATGATGTCGGGTGAATCATAAGTTTCCGTGTTTTGTCTAAGTTTTGTATTCCTAGATCGAGTCTCTTTAGAAGTATAAGTTAGATTTATTCTGATTGTTATTATTATTTTATTTTTTTAGTTGCACCGAGATCGAGTCCTATTGGACCGGGCCCGTCGAGCCAGTCTCGTGGAGCGCAGCATTGTGAGTTGTTATTTTATATATACATCGCGTATAGGATGCATGATTTTGAATATTTATGCTTTTAATATGTATTTATCCATGACTTGTTTTATTAAATGTTTTAGTATATGTTAGGTTATATTTTTAGTATATCTCAACATATGGGCATGTTATATTTTCATATATACTTAATATATTTTTGGTATATTCATGGTTTACATTCAGTATATTTATGGTTGATTTTGAATTTATTTAGCATATATATATACTTGAAATATACTTAGTATATTTTAGGTATATTTCTGGTATATATGTGGTTTATTTCATCGTTATGAATGTTATTTATGTTTTAATATGCATTATTTATTTCCTGTATGTATATTTAATTTTATTCGAAGGATATCAATAGAACGTGCTACCCAGTGGGCAGCACTAGGATCGTGTATGTAACAGTGCGATAGATTTAGGGTTAAGTTGTGAATCACTTGAGGTGAGTTTGATTTCATTGATTGATTTTTTAAGATTGATATGACTGAGTAGTGTGGTTGCTGAAGCTCGGTTGACCTAGTGTCTCAACTGCTGGAGCTCGATTGAGTTAGTGTCTCAGGGCCAGTCTACTGTCCAATATAGGATAAGAGAATTAATTTGGAATTAAATGAGCGTGTATGGCTAGAGAGGTATTATTGATTGAGGTTGCAATTAAATAGGATTCTATTTGATCCTTCACTAAAATAAATGTTTTTGCACCATTTATTATATATAAAGTGATTTCAGTATTTGTGTGAAATGCCTGTATATATTTACTATATATACTGATGATTGATTGCATATGACATTAGGAGGTGCTTGTATATATAATATAATAATTCACTAAGTAAGGTTTGACTCCTCTCAGTTGTTTATTTTACAGGAGATTCTTCTTCCTCAGACCTCAGTAGTAGGCACATCCACTGGATTTCTTCAGCCCCGGCTAGTCTTTGTAAATTGCTTATCTGAACCTTTTATTGTATTTTAGAAAACTATAGTAGTAGTTATTATTTGTATCTGTAGAATGGTTTTAATATCAAAGACCTTTCTCCGAATATTGTATGAAATATTTTTATTTTAGGATATGACATAAGTATTTATTTTTATATTGATTTAAGGTTTTTTCTGGTGTATTTTATTTATTTATTGCATGTTTTTATTTTCTAAGGCTTGCCACGAGTTTCAGATTCAAAAGAATTCCTGGTCTCTAGTGTTGATCATGACTCTCGATTTGGGTCGTGACAAAGTTGGTATCAGAGAAAAGTTTGTATTAGAGCCCTAGGTTTTCTAAGTTGTGTTTTCTTTGAAACTACTGAAGTTAATTAGGTTCGAGTATGTCTTCGATAAGTTTTTCTTGATTTAGTTTTCCATGTAACTGCTAGTTGTCTATTTTATCTGAATCTTTCTGGTTTGCCTTTTTAGAATGAGGAGGGGAGCGTGTGTTGAGGATGATGAGTCCTTTCAAAATGAGGTTTTACTTCCTGAGCCGCCAGTGAGGCATAGAGGTCGAGGTAGAAGTAGACCTCGAGGAGCAACAGGTCACCGTAGATAGCATGAGCTACAAGATAAGGAACCTGTAGAGCCTGAGTATGAGGATGCTGCGATACCTTCAGTTGCATTGCAGATTCAGCCTGCCTATCAGCAGGGTATGTCCGACCCTGAAGCAGCACTGTTCCATGCCATAGTTGGTCAGATAGCTTTTGATGGGACATCGAATCCGTTAAATTTCTTGAATATGATTGAGATAAGGACTCGAACTGCTCACACTGAGTATTAGCAGATCATGATCGTTGAGTTATCAACAGAGGGACCAGCCCTAGATTGGTTTATGCAGATGATTCAGCCATACATGACGACGATGACCTAGGCATAGTTCAAAGAGAGATTCATGAGGAGATTCTGCTTAGAGCTACTTCGTATGAGCTATAGATTTCGGTTGACGAGCATCACTAGAGGTGATAAATCTATCGAGGACTACATCAGAGAGTTTCTCTGACTCAGTAGATATGTAAAGGACTTGATAAGAGATCAATATTTTACTGTCACTACATACATTACTGGTCTGGGTTCTGCTTTTGCTAGGATACCTACTGTGGGCCTTACTCTAGAGTCGGTGATAGAGTTAGCCAAGGAGATTAAGCTGAGGCTAATCAGGCAAAGAGTTATGCCTGATTTTTACCAGTTGGGTATTCAGTCAGGAGGATTTCAGACTACTTTGTATTCGACCTTTCAGATTGGTTCAAGTAGTCAGCAGAGAGGGTCAGTGCAGCAGAGCCAAAGGCAAAGTCAGAGAGTGCATAAGAGTAGTAAACATGGCCGTGGGGGTTAGCACAGATTGATCATATTTGGTTCAGGTGCTTCCAGCAGAAGTAGTGGTCAGAGTTCAGGGTCAGCAGCCAATATCTATCAGACGTGTGGTAGAGTCTATCAAGGACCATGTTACATGGCACCGCTGACGTGTTTTTAATGTGGATAGACGGGACACTTTCCCAAATCATGTCCTTATTCTGGTTTTTAGCCATACCAAATTCTATAGTTTCCACAGTAGTCGATTGCCAGTGCAGCACCAGTTCCTTTTCAGTTACCTCCAGCTCAACACCTAAGTTCGACTCAGATTATTGCTCATTAGGGACGTGGTAGAGGTACCAGAGGAGGTGTTAGAGGTTTTAGCTAGGCTTCTACCAGTCAGCAGAGAGGTCGAGGTCAGGCCAGGGTTTTCCACCTCACTCAGCAGGATGCTCAGGTATCTAATGCCATCGTGGCAGGTATTATTCTTGTTTGTTACTTGGATGCTTAGGTTTTGTTTGATCCAGGTGCCACACATTCCTTCGTATCTCCTATTTTTGCTTCAAAATCGTGTTGGCAAGCTTCAATGATGGCTTTTCCTTTGTCTGTCACCACTCCTTTAAGCGATTTGTCGGACATCAATGTTGTTCTTTTTAGTTGTCCAGTGTTCATCGAAGGTAGAGAATCACCAGCATAATTAGTGTTGTTAGATGTGATGGAATTCAATGTGATTTTAGGTATGGATTGGTTGTCTCAGCATTATGTCATTGTGGATTATCAGAGTAAAGAGGTGATTTTTAGAATTCTTGATGAAGAAGAGTTTAAGTTTATGGGTAATAAGAGTTCAGCACCTCAGAATTTTATCTTTACTATCACAGCTATGAAGATGCTAAGGAAGGGTTGTCAAGGATATTTGGCATTAGTCAGGGATACTTCAGTGGAGAAGTTGTCACTCATAGATGTTCATGTTGCCTGTGAGTTTCCTGATGGTTTTCCTGAGGAGTTGCCAAGTTTACCACCTCATAAAGAGATTGAGTTATGCATAGATATGGTTCCAGGCACTACTCCTATTTCAATGCCGCCCTATAGAATGACTCCTGCAAAGTTGAAAGAGTTAAAGGAGTAGTTATAAGAATTATTGGATAAGGGTTTCATCAGACCCAACGTTTCTCCTTGGGGTGCACTAGTCCTATTTGTGAGGAAGAAAGATAGTACCCTGAGACTATGCATAGACTATAAAGAGTTTAATAAGGTGACTATGAAAAATAAGTATCCTCTCCTGAGGATAGATGATCTGTTTGACCAGCTTCAAGGTGCACAGTTCTTTTCTAAGATTGATTTGAGGTCGGGTTATCATCAGTTGCATACTAGTGAAGTCAATGTTCCTAAAATGGCATTCCACACTCGATATGACCATTATAAGTTTCTAGAGATGTCATTTGAGTCGACTAATGCACCGGTTGCTTTCATGGATTTGATGAATAGGGAATTCAGACCATTTATGGATCAATTTGTAGTAGTCTTCATTGATGATATACTGGTGTATTCGAAGAGTATGGAGGAGCAGTAGTAGTGGTATTGTATTAGTAGTGTGTTATACCAATTTGAGATTTCTATATTCAGAATACTGTATGAATATTTTATTTATGAAATGACATTTTAATATTTATTTTTATATCGACTTAAGTTTTAATTCTGGTGTATTTGTATTTATTTATTGCATGCATTTTTATTTTTAAGGTTTGCTGCAGGTTCTAGATTTAAAAAAATTTTTGTTCCTTGGCATTGGTTATGACTTCCTTATTTAGGTCATGACAAAGTTGGTATCAGAGCCCTAGGTTGTTAGTGTTATGGACCTAGGTTAGTAGAGTATTGATTTATTTAAAACTACTACAGTGAAATTATATTCGACTATGCCTTTGAAAAGTCTTCGTTGCTATTTGAAATTATGCGTTACCGTTAGGATGTTTGTTTATTGTTTGTTTTGCTTTTGTTCTTTTTTGTTTATGGCTAGCATGAGTCATTCCATCGGTCGATGAGATCGATGATGAAGAATCTTTTAAGGATGAAGTTCTTCCCCATGTGCAATCAACTTGGCATAGGGGTAGAGGTGAATCTAAAGGGCTAGATGATTGTCGTAGATAGCGGGAATAATAGAATAAGGAGCTTGTGGCTCAGGATTTTGATGATGTTGCCCATGCACCAAGAGTTCTACAGGGTGCAGTATCGATGCCTTCAATCGTATAGTATATGCAACCCCTATTTTAGCAGAGAACTCAGGATATGTCAACTCAGCGTATATTTCATGTTTTAAATCTTGTTGATTTCCATGTTTTTTCAATGAGGTGAATGCAAACTACTTTTACCATAGAGACAATATTTATTGCTAAGCAGTCTTTTCAAGTTTAAGTTGTGATTCTAGTTTCAGCCCTTACTATACCTATCTAGTATAGGGATAGGTCAGAGGTAGCTATAACTCAAAGGCCAAGCAGATATTGTAAGAGATACAAATAGTCTTTAAACTTGAACTTGCAGAAATTATGGCTAGTTTGGACAAGGATAATGAGGACTTGGTAGCACTTAACTCAACATGAAATTTTTTTTGAATATGCTTTGATGAAGGGATCAGAAGATGTTTAATGCGAACTCAATATTTTTATACTCTTTGATAGTGAAGTTATCAGTTTTGACTGCAGTGTAAGATTAAAGCATGCAGTCAAATTAGTTTTATATGACTCTTATGTCATGATGGGAGTTTTAAGATTGATTTCTAAGATACTTCCATCCACCTTCAAGGAGGGATAGTTACACGTGGCGGTATTGCACAGAGTAAGAGAAGAACGATTAGTTGAGAAAAATACCCATGAACTCTTCAATCTATCACGTCATATCGTAGACGTGATACTGTATAACAGGAGACTGGTAGAACTGTATGTTGCAAGATTAAGTTTAGTATATTAGCATTGAAGCTGAGAACTGATATTTAGAGAGTTATTCGCAGATTTATTCCTTCATGGTGTAATTGACTTGACATGATTTTGAGGATGGATTTTGTTATGATCCTTGGTATGGATTGGTTGTCTTAGCACTAAGTCGTTGTAGATTATCAGAGTAAAGAGGTGATTTTTAGAATTCAGAATGATGAAGAATTTAAGTTTATGGGTGATAAGAGTTCTGTACCTCAGAATCTCATCTCCGCTATCACGGCTAGGACGATGCTAAAGAAGGATTAGGAATATTTAGCAGTAGTCAGAGACACTACAGTGGAGAAGACTTATATTTCAGATGTCCCTATAGCTTGTGAGTTACCAGGTTTACCACCTCACAAAGAGATTGAATTCTATATATATGTGGTTCCAGGCATCACTCCTATTTTTATGTCACCCTATAGAATGGCTCCTACAGAGTTGAAGGAATTGAAGGAGCAATTGCATAATTTTTTAGATAAGGGTTTCATTAGACCCAGTATTTCTCCTTGGGGTGCACCAGTCTTGTTTATGAAGAAGAAGGATAGTACACTGAGACTGTGCATTATTTATAGAGAGCTAAATAAGGTGATAATGAAGAATAAGTATCCTCTCCCGAGAATAGATTATTTGTTTGATCAGCTTTAGAGTGCACAGTTTTTTCCAAGATTGACTGAGTTGTGGATCAATGAAGTTGATGTTCCTAAAATGGCATTTTATACTCGATATGGACATTATAAGTTTCTAGTGATGTCCTTCGGGTTAACTAATGCACCAACTGCTTTCATGGATCTGATGAACAGGGTATTCAAACCATATATGGATTAGTTTATGGTAGTCTTCATTGATGATATACTGGTGTATACGAAGAGTATGGAAGAACACATATATCACTTAAGGACCGTACTGCAGACACTGAGAGAACATCAGCTTTATGCAAAATTCTCAAAGTGTGATTTCAGGTTGGAGAGTGCTACATTCCTTGGACACGTAGTGTCTAAAGATTGTATTCAAGTTGATCCACAGAGATTTGAAGTTTTCTAGGTTTGGTTGGGTATTATAGGAGGTTTGTGGGAGATTTTTTTAGAATTGCAGCTCTATGGCTCACTTGACTCAGAAGAATATAAAGTTTAAGTGGTTAGATGCTTGTGAGAGCAGTTTCTAGTTGCTGAAGAAGAAGTTGACCATAACTCCAATTTTGGCTTTACCTAATGGAGTAGATAAGTTCACTGTATATTGTGAAGCCTCCAGAGTTGGCCTAGGCTATGTGTTGATACAGAATGGTAGGGTAGTAGCTTATGCTTCAAGGTAGTTGGAGAAGCATGAACAAAATTATCACGACCGAGAGATGGCTGCAGAAATCTTTGCTCTCAAGATTTGGAGACGTTATTTGTACGAGGTGACTTGTGAGAATTTCACAGATCATAAGAGCCTTAAGTACATTTTCCAGTAGAGAGATCTTAACTTAAGGCAGAGAAGATAGTTAGAACTTTTGAAGGATTATGACTACGATATTCTTTATTATCTAGGTAAAGCTATTGTGGTAGAAAATGCTTTAAGTAGGAAGTCCTCGAGTGGTCTTACTCACATTAGTGTGGAGAGGAGACCGTTGATCCAAGAGTTGTAAGAGTTAATGGATCAGGGTTTGATGATGAAGATTAGAATATTATGTGGACTAAGTGTTGAGAGATATGATTAAGGTAGCTTAGGGATGAGATCCTATTCTAGCAGAGCTTATAAAGAATATTCATGTAGGGAAGTTCATTGATTTCACACTCAATGATGAAGGTATTTTGTGGATCAATGGTAGGTTATGTGTTCCTAATGTGGATAATTAGAGAGAAGAGATCCTTAAGGAAGCACATTCTACAGCCTACAGCATACAACTAGGTGTCACTAAGATGTACCACAGTATCAAAAACTTGTATTGGTGGGATGGATTGAAAAAGAATGTAGCTGATTTTATTTTCAAGTGCTTGACATGTCAGCAAGTGAAAGTTGAACATCAGAAGCATTCTAGAAAGCTTCAGCCACTTCCTATTCCTGAGTAGAAGTGGGAGAGAATTGCTATGGATTTTGTGGTTGGGTTACGTTGTTCTAAGGATGGATACGATTTCATTTGGGTGGTTGTGGACAAGTTGACCAAGTTTGCTCATTTTCAACCTGTAAAAGCCACTTATTTTGTAGCTAAGTTGGTGAAGCTATATGTTAAGCATATTGTGTACCTTCATAGAGTACCTATGTCCATTGTATCTGATAGAGGTTCAGTGTTTACCTCTCATTTTTGGTAGAAGCTGTAAAAAGCGATGGGCACTAGGCTTGATTTCAGTACTTCTTTTCACCCTTAGACTGATGGTCAGTTTGAGAATAAAAAAATATGTGAATAAAAAAATGGTTAAAGGCACATGCACAGGTCAACTCCTACCTTTCCCACCCATTTCTTCTTCTTCTTCTTCTTTTTATCTTTCTACCATTTTTACCTCCTGCAAGCTCCACCAATGCCACCACCCGAGCACCAGCCACCACCGGACCACCACCCAAGCTCATTACTCCATCTCTCACCTTCCCGATGTCGCTTGAAGCCCCATAGCCGCTTGTGCCGTGGGTGAGTTACTGTAGCACCATCAGATTTTTTTTGTCAATTTAGCTTGAGTTCTTGGGTCTCTTAGACTCCTCTCGACGCGTACTTCCCGATTTTCAAGTCGATTTAAGTTTACGACGTCTGGATTGTAAGTTTTTTTCAAATTTAGTTTATGTGATTTAGAGTTTTTATTTTTTTTAGGCTTGAATTTGATTGGTTCATGAATTTTCCTTTTGGAAATATTAATGTGTGAATCTTAGGCTACCTAAATATATTTTTTGTATATTTTTTGAATTAATTTGAATAATGGGTATTTTTTAATATTTTAATATTAAAATATGGATTTTTGATAATTATGTTATTTAGTTATTTTGAATGGAAATTTGGTTAAATTAGTGTTATTAATTTGAATTACTAATTGTATTATGGATAAAATAATTTTTGGTAATTTTGTATAATTTTTGGGAATATTTTAGTATTATGTAATTTTTGGATATATAGATTCATTGAATGTTTTTATTGAAATTATAGTTAAATAACATGTTTTAAATGATTTTGGAATAATAATTGGTATTAAAATAATTTTTATAAATTATTTACTATTTTTAACTAATTAATACTAATTTTCAAAAATATATTCAAATAATAATTTATTGACTATTTTTTTGATTAAATACGTTTTTAACCATTTTTATTATATATATAACCTATTTGAGTAATTATTTGTGAATTTTACTATTTTATGTTAAATAATTGAAATTTTGGATTTTTATTAATATTATATAATTTATTTGAGATTTTATTTATTTAATGTGAAAATAATTATATTAAAATTTTTTTATGTTTAAATATATTATATTTTGGTATTTTATGGATATTTATGAAATTTAATGGTTTTTATTATATTTATTATTTAATATTGATTTGTGGTGAATTGTGAACCTCGGTTGGGAATTTGTGCTGTTTAGGGTCCTAACCCGAGGTGTTGAGTTTTGTGATATTTAAAGTGTGTTTTCTTGCAAGATTGGCTCTACTTTTTAGCAGAGAGATGTTCATTTTGTAGAGGATGGTTCTGTCGAATTTTTGGTAGAATTCTTGTAAAACGTGACATCGGGTCGATCCTGAATTTCTATGTTTGTCTGAGTTTTGAATTCTTAAATCGAGTCTCCTTTAGAATTCTTAGAAGTATGAGTTAGAAATTTATTTTGATAATATTATATTTATTTTTTCTAGTTGCGCCGAAATCAAGGCCTTAGAAATTTATTTTGATAATATTATATTTATTTTTTCTAGTTGCGCCGAAATCAAGGCCTATCAGACCAGATCCATCGAGTTTGTCTCGAGGAGCGTAAACTTGTAGGTTATTATTTTATATATACATTGCATATAGTGCATGATTATAAATAACTATGTTTTGATATGAATTATTTCATTAAATGAATAAGTATATTTTTTTATACTTTAAGTATATTTTTGGTATAGGTGACATTTTACTTAGTTTGTTTTAGTATATATATTCAGTATATTTGACATATATTCAGTATATGCATTTAGTATATTTTTGATATATTTACGGTATATGTTTAGTATATAAATGTTATATCCTTTTTAAATGATTGCCATTATATTTAAATTGTGCAATTTAGTATTTTCCATTAAATTACGATTTTATTGAAGGATATTAACAAAATATGCTACCTAGCGGGTTACGCAAGGATTTTTGCACAACGGTTCGTTAGAATTAGGTTGAAATTCTAATGTCTGATTATGAATGAGAATATGAAGATTATTGGATATGGGAAAGGATGACTGTGGATCCTCGATTGACTTAGTGTACTCGGGGCTAGTCATGCTTGTAGTGAGATTGCGAATCCTCGATTAACCTAGTGTACTTAGGCCTGGTCTACTACCTTGAGTTGGACAATGAATATTTGGAGTTTTGATTAAGCCTGTTGGCTATTGATTTTCATTATTGAAGTTGCGATTATATTAGGGTTCTATTTGATGCTTCACCTAAATAAATGTTTTTTGAATTTATAAATATAAAAGTGGATTTTAGCATCTGTATGAAATGCCGGTATATAATTATATATATATATATATATATATATATATTGATGCTTGATTGCATATGACATTAGGAGGTGCGTGTATATATATTATAATAATTCACTTAGTGAGATCTGATCCTCTCTCAACCATTTTTCTTTCAGGAGAGTCTTCTTCATTAGACCGTATCAGTAGTACTTTACGTCAGTCTTCTGCTGCCCAACTATTTTACGTAAATTTCATATATGGATTTTTATTGTATTCTAGAAAACTATAGTAGTAGTGTTATTGTATTAGTAGTGTGTTGTACTAATTTGAAATTTTTATATTAAGAATACTGTATGAATATTTTATTTATGAAATGACATTTGAATATTTATTTTTATATCGACTTAAGTTTTAATTCTGGTGTATTTTTATTTATTTATTGCATGCGTTTTTATTTTTAAGGCTTACTATGGGTTTTGGATTCGAAAGAATTCTCATTCCCTAGCGTCGATCATGACTCCTCGATTTATGTCGTGACACCAATCCACTGTTCAGTTCCATGGATTGCCTTCGAAGGACCCGAATATGCACATAGCCAATTTCTTGGAGATATGCAACACATTCAAATACAATGGAGTCTCTGATGATGCTATTCGATTGAGGCTTTTTCCATTTACACTCAAAGACAAAGCCAAGGCTTGGCTTAACTCTCAGCCATATGCATAAATCACAATATGGGATCTTCTTGCAAAGGGATTTCTAGTAGAATACTTTCCTCCCATAAAAACAGCAAAGATTGTCAAAGACATTACTACTTTTCAATAATTTAAAAAAGAATCTTTATATGATGCATAGGAAAGATTCAAGGAATTGCAGCGAAGTTGCCCACACCATGGACTTCCCAAAGATGTTCTTATTCGAAACTTTTATAATGGTGTTATAAGATATACAAAAGACACTATTGATGCAGCTGTAGGGAGCTCTTTAATGAGCAAAACTATTGAAGGTGTTTTTGAACTCTTAGAGGAAATGATTAATAATAATTACTTATGGCCTTCAGAGAGATACTTAGCTCCAAAACGAGGAGCAAAACTTAGAGTTGATGATGTTACTTTCATTTAAGAATAACTTGTTGCACTAAATAAAAAAAAATTGGTGATCTAGTTATGAGAGGAAATGCTGCCTCAACTTCTTCTTCAGCTATGTCTTATGAGCATTGCCATGTGCTTGATCACTCAACTTTTGAGTGTGGTTATGGAGTTAGAAGTGTGTATGAAGATGGTACTTTGGAGAATTCTAGCTTTACTGGAAATCAATTCCAATCTAGGCAATAAAATAACAACCCATACTCAAACACTTACAACCAAAGTTGGAGAAACCACCCCAATTTCTCATAGAGTAGCAACCAAAATTCTTAAGGTTTCTCAGCCCAATTCCTTAAACCAGCACAACCACTTGGATTCAAATCCAAGTCTATTAATGAATGATTTACTACTATAGAGGCAAAGTTTAAGTCAAAATTTGATAAGTTTATGGAAGCTATCAGCTCAAAGATCAATAGCCAAAATGAGCAGTATGACTAAATGTTCAAGAACCAATCTTCATCAATCCACAACATAGATTTTCAACTTAGCCAATTAGCAAATATAGTTGCTACTAGAAGCCAAGGTCATCTTCCAAGCAACACAAAAATTAACCTAAAAGTGCAAGTAAAGGGAATCACCTTGAGAAGTGGTAAAGAACTTGAAAGTCAATAATAATTGTCATTAAATACTGATGAAGAAAAAGAGTCATAAGAGCTGAAAATTGAAGATGTGTTAGTTGAAACAAGAGAAGAGAAATATGAGAAACCAAAGGAGAGACAAGTGGAGTATCCCCCCATTGTAGATACATCAAAGTATACTTTGAGGCTACCCTTTCCTTTAAGACAAAGGAAGATGAATGATGATGAGCAAAAGTTTATTGGATTCATAGAAACCTGTAAGAAGTTAGAGTTGAATATACCATTCTCAAAATAATTAAATAAGATGCCAAAGTATGCAAAATTCCTCAAAGACATTATTCCCAACAAGTGAAAATGGAATGACAATGAAACGGTACCTCTAATTGAGACTTGTAGCTCCATCATTTCAAGAAAAATTTCTATCAAGCTCAAAGATCTAGGGAGTTTTACAATTCCTTACACTCTTGATTCTAAAGAACTTCCTAAATGTTAGTGTGATTTATGTGCTAGTATTAATCTTATGCCTCTTTCTCTTTTCAGGGAGTGTAATCTTGGAGAGTAGTTAGGGATGTGCTTGTTCGAGCTGATAAATTTGTATTTCTAATGGACTATGTGATTTTAGATTATGAACAAGATAAACATTGCCCCTTTATCTTAGGGAGACCTTTTCTCAATACTAGAAGGGTTATAATTGATATGCATGAGGGTAAGATCACTCTAAGAGTGGGAGAAGAGAAAGTAGACTTGTGATGAACAGACTTATCAAAGGCATGAAGGATAAGGACCTTAGTGAAGAAGGAGAGAAGCATACTTAATTCTGAAAAAACAAAAGCCTAAATCAAGCCAAAATCCTTTGCCTTCTCAAACTAAAATTAAGATGAACAAAAGCCAAACCAAAGCCAAACCAAAAGTAAATTTGAAAAAAAAAGCTAAGCAAGTGATTAGGATGGTATACATGCTTGGGAAATATGCTTCTTCAAAGGGCAAGATGAAACTTGACTCGACATATTTTAGAAAGGAGGAATATTAGCCATTGATCCATATCAAGGATGAGGGATGTTCTTCCTTTGCAGTCACTTGACACTTTGAATTGCAAGGGCACGGTCAAGCTAAAGACCTTAAATTAACATGTCCTTATATATATATATATATATATTGTTTATATAAATATTATATTGTTTGATCTTGCCTTTCAATTTTTTATTTCATTTCTGAATTTTGCTTCCTTCATAGATTTTATGTGCTTCAAGTAAAGTGGGTTAGAAGCTTATGTAAGATGTTCAGTATTTCTTTGGATGCATGGTAACAATGGCGATTGTTGTTGTTCACTCGATCGCTCAATTTGTTCTCTAGGCAATTTTCGTGATCGCATTTAAAGTCACAATCGTTAATTGCTCGACAGTCTAGAGCTTGTGCTTAACTAGCACTCGTGGAAAAATCAATGATCATAAGTGCTAGACTTCTCAAACTAAAATGCTTATGTTGCACTTGCGTATTATCTGCAATAGCATTGTAGCTCACGATCGCGCATTGTTTGTGATTGTGGATTAACCTTAATCTGCACTCTAATACAGTAGCCACCCGCTTTTCTTTTAAAAACCCACGATCTTTATTATTTGCACTACATCCCTAATCACCCTAAAGATCTGATTGCTTATTCAAATTACCATCAAATCTCTCCAAATCTTTCCTCACTTAACCTTTTTTCCCTTTTTCCTTTAAAGCCCAGTCTCTTTAATTTTTTCTCAAAATCATCAAAAAAATCTTTTCTCCATAAATTTTCTTCATTCTTCAACCAAATGTTAAGTTCACGTGCCAAAAAGAAAGTAAAGATGACAAAAACTAAAATACATAAAATAAGTGTGAATCAATCTTGTCAAGAAGTATGGAGCACCTTTTTCAATCCTAACTAAAGAAGAAGTAGATAAGTATATTGTTCTTGCTCAAAGAACTTTTGTTGCACCTAAATATTTGGATATGGATACTCTATAGGGGGTTAAGCTAAAAGATAGGCTATTAGCACTTTATGATAAATTAGGATGGAGGAAATTTGTAGGTCTCAATTATGATATTTATAAAGCATTAATTTTAGAGTTTTACATAACTCTACAACTTTCAAATCAAGCCCATAGGAAATTTACATGTTGGTTTAATGGTAAACTGATCACCACTAATTATGATACTGTGCTCGATGTGTTTGAGTTTCAAAAGTGGGGAACTTATGAACCTCTAAATAAGAATAATTCAAGGGAATTTTGAAGAGAGATCACTTCATAAGAGAAGTTTTGAGATGTTCATGGCTCACCAAATAGGTTGATCATGGATCACAATTATGTGATTATGTATAAGCTCATATGCTATTCGATTTTTAGGAAAATGGAGAGCAATAAGGTCTCAAGGCAAGAGTTATTGATGTTGTGGTGCATGTATACTTCCACTAAAATTTCCACCGTATAATTTGTTTTGCAGTCATTGTGGCATATGACTAGAGCTACTATGGCATAAATCTCAATGGGACATATTGTAACAGGGTTGGTTATGCATTTTTAGGTTTTTAACCCTTACATTATTAAGATGCCTACAATTTTATTGGATAGTCTAGATTAGCTCTTACTCACTAGAGCTAAAATATTGGCATCTACAACAACACTTAGGGAGCCTACCTTAAGAAAATGCTTTCACGTGAGAAAATCAGCATTAAAATGAAAGAATTTACCTTAAGTTGAAGATGATGAGGATGAAGGGCTAGATAATGAGGAAGACAAAGATCAAGAAGCACCCCTTCAATTGCCTACACCATCAAGCAATGCTATGAATCAAATCCTAGAAAAGTTAGGCCTATTGATTACAACAATCAACTCTCATTTTGAGAGTCTTGAAAAATCAATAGACTTACATTTTTAGAGCATCGAGAAATCAGTAAAGGAAAAGTTTAATTAGCTAAATGACTGGCTGAATGATGTTAAAGATGATCAAATACCATTACTTATATAAAATGATAACGTACTTCAAAGAAACCGGGTATGATAGCCTTCCATCACCATCACCTGTCAGGAGACACCCTCCAATCCCTTCTCCATAAACTCAATAGAATCCATTAACTTCTCACTAGTCGCCTCCTTCACCCTCTCCTCATCGATGGCAATAAACCCTTTTCCTTAATTTCTTTTTATTTTCTTTCTTTTCTTTTCTTTTATTTCCATTTACTTTAGTTTTACAATGTTTCATTTCATGTTTATACATTTGTGATTATGAAATTTTATTTTTATTTTTGAGACTATTTTGTGCTTTTTTTATTGCTTGCATTTTAGGTCCCTAACACACATTAAGGGCAATATGTGATTCAAGTGTAGTAGGGGAAATAGTTTTGCATTTTTAGAATTTTTTTATTTATTTTAGGTATATCATGCATTACATTTGTGTAATTTGACCCAAATTTTTACAATTACTCTTGAATTTTTTCCAAATTATCTTAGTATTGAATTTTATGTATGTTTGTTGGTTTTGTTGATGCCTATTGTTAATCTTTTATTAATGGTTAGTTTTATGTCTTTTAAATTTGGTTAACACTTGAAGTTGAGATTTTTTTATCTTTTAATCAACTTAATGCATGTTGTTGCTTGCTTAATCATGATTTTGCATTATTATTTTGGGATTTAGTATTATAAATGAGTTAAACTCCTTTTTAGGGCCATTTTTAGTTGTATACAAAAGGAATCATAAAAACACTCTTTTCCATTTCTAAAAAAAAGAAAAGAATAAAAGAATAAAATGTGCTTGAGAACTTGAATTCTTATTTACACCAATGCTCTTATGAAAGAGTATGAGTACTCAAAGAGCCCTCTCGAGGTGTTCACGTTGAGTAGTTCAAGAAAGATGGGGAATTACCAATAGAGGAAAGAAAAAGCATAAAATAAAAGAAAATAATAAAAAAGTTAAGTTTTGATTTTCGTATGCTAAATTAAGAACAACTTTAAATTAGAGTCTTTTTCATTCATGCATGCTCTTCCCAATACTTTAATTTATTTTTGTGTAATTATAAGAAAATAACATGCTCTTCACTTGGTAATTCTAATTCTCAACTTGATTTGTTAACCTTGTTTTGAGATATGTAAACTGGTTATTAAAACTAGATTTTTATGTATGCTTAATGAGACTATGGATGTACACCTTGTTCATTACTTTGATGATTTGTGTTCTTCAGTTTGCTTAAGGACAAACAAAGATTCAAATGTGGGGGTATTTATTAATTTCAAATTATGTATAGTTTTAGGTGTCTAATTTGCATGCATTTTGTATATTTTGAATAGCATTTAGTATAGAAAATCATATAAAATTATATACTTTTATGTTTTCTTTATTTTGTTAGGGAAAAGGAGTTTAGAACTGATTTGAGGAGAAAAGAGGAAGATAAAAAGAGAAAAAGAGTAGAGTGTAGTAGAGTATAACAAATGATGCAATCACAAGTTACCCAAAATGCCAATCCTAAAGTGATGTTGAGCCCATCATGAGCGCAACCTGAAGCATGATCGCTGTTATCCATCAAGCGAACTGTTTGTCCCGAGTGCAACCCTTTCTCATAGGCCTTTCATAAGAGCATGGGTCTTCCATTATTGTGGCCTCATCATTTCCAACACAAAACATGCTGATGTGTACTGAATTTAAGAAAATATCCAAAGGGAGATGAAAGGACTTGTTCAATAAAGGCTAAAAAGGATAAAAGGCAAGCATTACTTGGAGAGGAGGTTAGATTCACACATATATTATCTCACTCACACATAACAGAAAAAGAAAGAAAAAGAGGAGAAAAAAAGAAGAAAAAATGCTGAAGGAGAGAGACCCATTAGAAGATTTAAGCTCCTTTGGATATCATTTCCTACTCTTATCCTTATTCTAGTCTTTTATGTGTAATTGAATATTAAATCTTGATTTTAATAGCCATGAGTGGCTAAGTTTTTATATGTTATTGGGATTTTTAGAAACCTATTTGAATTAAGTTCATTTAATATATTAGTTCTTGTTTATTAATTGCATATTATGTATGTTAAACATGTTGAGTGATGTATTGTGGCCACATGCATCCTTTGTTTGAATCTATACAATGAGAGTTGGTATATTCAATAGACCGACATACACTTATTAGATCTTTCAATGACTTGAGAAAGCTTGTTTAAATCTAAAACTCCATAAGTTTACTGAATGCCTTCCAAGTTTAATTTATTCTTGTTTTATGATGATGATGATGAGAACTAAGTTATATAATGAGATTTGATTGATGCTTGTTAGTGAGATTAACCTTGGTAGAAAGAGATTGTTAATTCGATTTTTGAAAGCTTGAGGTGTGCATAAGAACTTGAACTAATATGTTTTTTGGCTTAATGAAAATGTGGTGTGCCATTTCTCCTAACAACATGCCTTCAATACTGTTTGTTTTCTTGTTATTTTGATTTGCAATAGCCCTACTTACATTCTTTAGTCTAATTGTTAATTTGTTTGTTTACTTACTTTGAACAACCAACCATTTATAGCTCAAAACATATACAATTGAGATTAATAGGTGCTTAGTCCCTAATCCCTGTGGAGACGATACTCTACTTATTACTTTATTACTTGTCGACTTGTGCACTTACAACATTTGATCAACAATAGCCTAGCTCATATGATCTCTTTGTTGAAGCTTTGCTCAAACTTCTTTGTAGCAACCTCATTATCTTCTAAGATATTTTGAAGAAAGTATCTTATCCACCATGTCAAGCTACAAAATTTCACCTTTAAGAGAATAATAATAATAACAATTCAAATAATTTTTACGCCAAAATTTTTTCTTTCTTTTCGCCTTTTAATTTATACATTAGACAACATCATATAATGAAAAAAATAAAGAAAAAAATAGTTACCAATAGTCTTTCCAATTGTCTTCATTCAAACCAAAGTTGAAGAGATGTGTGACATATCGATGCCATGATATTTCTTTGGTGTTTCCTCAAAGCAAATATAGTTCTGCAAAAAATATATAGAAAACAAACTCTAAGATTTATTTGACCAAATAAAAATTCAATAAATATGCTTTGTTTGTTTTTTAATTAAAAGAAGAAAGTAAATAAACCTATTCATTAAGAGAAATTTTCTGTGGATGGAGTTGTAAATTTAGATCAATAGCCATGTGTATAACCATGTATTTTCTAGTACCTGAATGGTATAATTAGATAAAAAAAAAAATTTATGGAATAAAAGAAGAGTGTTTTAAGTGAAGTGTAATTATAGTGTTCTACATAAAATATAAAAGAAGTGTTTTATGTAGAATAAATGACAATAAGAATATATTAGTATTTTAGTTAAAAAATAATATGAAAAAATTATAATAATAAATATTTTATTTTAATAAAAATTAGAATTTTTAATGATTTAACACATTAATCTTTTAAAGTGAATACTCAAATATAAAAATAGACACTTGATAAATTTTTGCTTAATAATTTTATAACTCAACATTTAATATATATGTATATATATATATTTGAACACATAGAATAAAATAACTACAGCTACCGATTTCACTATGCAAAGTTTTATTTATAATATTAAAATTTTATTATAATATTAAACATATATTACAAATTGATTATAATAAAAAATAATGATGAGTGTATTTATTTTATTTCTAATAATTAATTAGTATTTATAATCTTAAATTATACGTTAGACTAGTACTTAGTAATAAATTGTCCAAAATAAATTGCTTGATATAATTAATTGTTAAAATAATAACATGTAATTCTAAACTTGAACATTAATTTTATAATATATTATTAGATAAATTAATATAATGATTACTAGTATAATTATTGACAACTATATGTGTGTATGCATATGTTATGTGAATGTATGTTAGCAAAATTATCAGTTATTATCTCAATTTTTTAGTTGGGTGTAATTTGAAATGATTCTATTTAATTCTTGATTTGGAAAATTTATGATTTTTAAATTTGTTTCAATAAAATTTTTTAGGACAGTTTAGTTTGAAGAAAGTTAATTAATCAATATAAATTTTTGGTTCGATTTTTGAAATAATTTTGATTCTCCAAAGCCCATATATAGCTCTATACAAAATATTCTTGTAGTAGCTAGACATGAATTGATAATGCCGAATTCAATATATTTACAGTTGTTTGATCTCTTTAATTTTATTAATATTTTTTATTTTATTAGTATTTATAATGATATTATAATTAAATATTAAATTTAAATCAATAACTATTAAAAATAATTGAAAATTTTACCACGATTATAATCCTAACCAAATGGAATTATTAGTATTATTATTTTCTTAACTAACTCTTCTAAGAGTTGTTCAAATGGAATAAATTTAATAGAATTGGAATACTGGAAATGAAAAAAAAAATCATAATATAACCAAAACTAAAACCATAAAAGGAAGCTTTAATGAGCTCAAATTATTCCCCATTTTTCAGCATTAATCAATTGCTTGAAAGCTACTCATTGACCCAAGAACCCACCTGTTTCTTAGTCGGGAGGGGAAAAAAACAAAGCACCTCCATTATTTTTCTGTTCTACAGTATGGCTGCAATGAGTGTGGCAGATTGCAACTATCTAACAAACCACTTGGAGAATATAGCAATAAATAAAATGTGGGATGTTATGAACGGCTCAGTCCAAGTGTCCATTCACTAATAATATTCATGTAAAGCGCCTCCTATCTGTTCATAGTCTACTTTATACATCAACTTCCCCATGACCCATTGGATCTGACCAATGCACTAATCAAAGAGTATGACCCATTATTGTGTTTATTTAATTAGCAACCATTGGTACAGTAATTTGGTCGGCAAGATTTTTTATTTTATTTTTTAGTTTTTGGCAAATTCAATTAATTCAAAAATTGTATATTTAAGTATTATTAAGTGCTATTCATAAATTAAAAGTAGTAAACAGAAGTAAGTATAATTATTATTTGAACTAATCATTGCGATTTAAATCATAACATTTTTATACTGAAAAAATAATATTAATTAACCAACGTACACATCAAAATGTGTTTATTTTATTTTATTTCATATTTTCTCAAGAGGACCGTACATGACATCAATAGTTTCCATCAAATGTATACACTAAAATTAATGACGCTTATTATACGACCATCAACAACTTTGGAATAGTGTATATCAAATGAAGAATAGAAAATAATTATAGACAAAAAGGACATTTATCCTATTTATTCTATAATACTTAAGACGCACAGTTGAAAAAAGGATGTAGCCCGCCCAACTAACTTGGAGCCGCTTCATGTCGGTCTACGGCTTGTGGGCCAGTGTAGTGGAGGCTTCTAACTCCTCCGGCTGGCCTTTTAACACAAATAGAAGTCATAAAATAAAGTATTTATTATGAATGTGAATGAATAATATATTATTTGTGAATGAATAATATATTGTTCGTGAGAAAATAGTTCTCAAATAATAAAAAAAATGTCTTAAAATTCATTAATAAGATGTTAAGGAAAAGATAAATTACTCTCTAAATTCTTTTAATATTATAGTTTTTCAAATTCTCTCCAAATTATTCTACTATAAAATATTTTTCTTCTAATTAAATACTACTAAATTCAAGTTTAATTCTATAACAAACTAAACAATTTAATCTTTATTTCACAATACGTTATCAGCACGAAAACTCTCAATCAAAACAATAAGTTATCATAATGACAAATCTAGCAAAGCTTGAGTTCGTTACTCTTGACATCACGGGAAAAAATTATATGTCTTGGATTCTAGATGTAGAAATGCATCTTCAATCAATAGGGTTAATTGATACCATAAAAGAAAATAATAACACCTCATTGCAAGATAAGGTCAAGTCTATAATTTTTCTCCGTCGTCATCTTGATGAAGGATTAAAATGTGAATATTTGATTGTCAAAGATCCAAGTGTTCTTTGAAAGAATCTAAAATACAGATATGATCATCAAAGAGATGTAATACTACCAGTAGTCACTGATGAATGGAGAGCTTTACGCTTTCAAGATTTCAAAAAAGTGAGTGACTATAATTCTGCAATGTTCAGAATAGTATTACAATTAAAATTCTATGGATAGACAGTCACAGACGAGGATATACTGAAGAAAACTTACTCCACATTTCACGCATCAAATGTTACACTGCAACAACAATACAGGATGCAGAGATTTAAAAAATATTCTGAACTAATTTCATGCCTACTGGTAGCTAAGAAAAATAATGAACTCTTGATGAAAAATCATCAGTCCCATCCCACTCGCTCAATAGCATTTTCAGAAGCAAATTATTCTAGATATAAAAATTGCAATAGCCATGGACGTGGGAGAGGTAAAGGTCGTGGACGTGGAAGAGGTCAATTCTTTGGCCATGGTCGTGGAAATAAATATAATAATATTCCACAACAAACTCAGACTCAACCTCAAAAGAAGTTAAAATCAGTCATCAGTGGTGTTCAAGAAAGGCTTCAACATAAGTCTGAAACTGTGTGTTTCAGATTTGGTAGTAAAGGACACTAGTCACGAGTTTGTCATACACCACCACATCTTTGTCAACTTTATAAAGCATCATTGAAAGGCAAAGAAAAGAAAATAAACTTCAATGAGCATCATACTCCTGTTAATGATACAACTCATCTAGATGTTTCTGATTTTATTGATCATTTTACAGACAATGGAAATTAAGACATCTATAATTTTTAAGTATGTTGTTATTACCTATTTTACTTTCAATTATGAAGAATATGTTATTGTTATGTATGTTATTTTCAAATTAAATAAAATGTCATACTTTACAATTATTTTATGTTTTTACCTTAATTAATTAATTATGTGTTTATCTATTTTGAAGTTTAATATGGATTGTACTCAACATAAAGACAATATTAGAGATCTTTGCATACCAGATAGTGGTGCTACACATACTATCTTGAAAAATAGAGATTATTTCTCTGAAATAAAGCCCACAAAGGCAGTTGTAAAAATAATATCAGGTCCTATAGATCTGATTGAAGGAATTGGCAAAGCTAAATTTATTTTACCAAATGGAATAAAGTTTATAATTGATGAAGCTTTGTTTTCACTAAAATCAATAAGAAATTTATTGAGTTTTGATGACATATATCGAAATGGGTGTGATACCCAATCCATTACTATAAATGGTAACAAATATTTAAATATAGTTTCCTATGAATCAGGAAAAATACAAGTATTGGAAAGACTGCCAAAACTCCCTACTGGATTGCATTACATGTATATACATGTAATTGAATCAAATATGGCAGTAAAAGAAAAATCTTATGATCCTTTAATAATAAATTTATGGCATGACAGATTAGGTCATCCTGGATCAGTAATGATGCGAAGGATAATTGAGAATTCACATGGGCATCCATTGAAGGGGCAAAGAATTCCTCAATCAAATGAAATTTCATGTACAGCTTATTCTCTCAAAAAATTAATCTTAAGGCCTTCACCATCTAAAATCCAGAATGAATCACCTATGTTTCTTGAAAGAATTCAAGTTGATATATGTGGGCCAATTCACCCACCATGTGGACCATTCAGATATTTTATGATATTAATTGATGCATCTAGTAGATGATCACATGTTTGTCTATTGTCAACTCGTAATGTTGCATTTGCAAGGTTGCTAGCTGAAATTATTAAATTACGAGCATAATTCCCTGATTATACAATTAAACAGGTAAGACTTGATAATGCTAGTGAATTTACATCTCAAGCATTCAATGATTATTGTATGTCTACTGGGATCATTGTTGAGCATCCTGTTGCCCATGTACATACTCAAAATGGTTTAGCTGAATCATTGATTAAACGCCTTCAACTTATTGTTAGACCATTAATAATGAGAATAAAGTTTCCCATTTCAGTTTGGGGTCATGCAATCCTACATGTTGCTTCATTAATTCACATCAGACCTAGTGCATATCATAAATACTCCCCACTACAATTAGCATTTGGTCAAGAGCCAAATATTTCCCATCTCAGAATTTTTGGTTGTGCAGTATATGTACCCATTGCGCCACCTCAGTGCACAAAAATGGGTCCTCAATGAAAATTGGGAATTTATGTTGGGTTTGAAAAACCCTCGATTATTAGATATCTCGAACCTTTAATTGGTGATGTTTTTACAACATGTTTTGTTGATTGCCAATTTAATGCAGTTGTTTTCCCAACATTAGGAAAATGGGAGAAAGAAGGGAAAAGGGATATTTCATGGAATGAACCATCATTATTGCATTTGGATCCTCACACAAAATAATGTGAATTAGAAGTGCAAAAGATTGTGCACTTACAAGCAATTGCAAATCAATTGCCAGATGCATTTACTGATACAAAAAGAGTAACTAAATCATATATACCAGCAGCCAATGCTCCTGCTCGTATTGAAATTCTAGAAATAAAACCTTAGAGTAAAGACACTCATGAGTCTAAAACACTCCAAAAGCGTGGAAGACCAATTGGTTCTAAGGATAAAAATCCTTGAAAGAGAAAGGGAGTAGATAATCATATTGATAGCCAGGAAAATATCCCTGAAGAAATAGAAAATAAAGAAATTAATGAAACATTTTTATATACTGTTGCATGTGAAATCATAAATGACAAAGATGATCCTGAACCAAAATCAGTCATGGAATGTCAAAATAGGCATGATTGGATAAAATGGAAAGATATTATGCAGGCTGAATTGGACTCACTAAACAAGCGAAATGTTTTTGGGCTAATTATTCCTATGCCTAAAACTATGAAACCTGTAGGATACAAGTGGGTTTTTATACGAAAGAGAAATAAGAAAAATGAAATAATAAGGTACAAAGCTAGACTTGTAGCTCAAGGTTTTTCACAAAGGCCGGAAATTGATTATGATGAAACGAATTCTCCTATTTTGAATGCAATTATGTTTAGGTATCTGATTAGCCTAGTAGTTTCTAAGAAATTAGAAATGCGTCTTATGGATGTTGTGACTGCTTATTTGTACGGATCACTTGATAGTGACATTTATATGAAAATTCCTGAAGGATTTAAAATGCCTGAAGCGTTAAGTACAAAACCCAAAGAAATGTATTCGATCAAGCTCTAGAGATCTTTATATGGGTTAAAACAGTCTAGGCGCATGTGGTATGATCGTTTAATCGATTATTTGATTAATAAAGGATATGTGAGTAATATTATCTGCCCATGCGTTTTTATTAAGAAAATAATATCCGGATTTATGATTATAGTTGTGTATGTTAATGATTTAAATATCATTGGAACATAAAATGAGATCCATGAAGCAACAGTATACTTAAAGGAAGAATTTGAAATGAAAGATCTTGGAAAAACCAAGTATTGCCTTGGTTTACAAATTGAGCAAATGCACAATGGGATATTCGTGCATCAATCAAATTACATAGAAAAGATCTTGAAATGCTTTAATATGGATAAAGCAAATCCTTTAAGTGCTCCAATGGTCATCAGATCACTCAATATTGAGACTGATCCATTTCGACCCTGTGAAGAAAATGAAGAAATTCTTAGTTCTGAATTTCCATATCTCAGTGCCATTGGAGCTCTAATGTATCTCGCTAATTGCACTAGACCTGACATTTCTTTTACAGTCAATTTATTAGCAAGGTTCAGTTTAGCTCCAACAAAAAGGTATTGGAAAGGGATTAAACATATACTTTTATACCTTTTAGGAAATGTTGATTTGGGTTTATTTTATTCTAACAATTCAAAACAAGAATTGCTTGGTTATGCAGATGCAGGGAATTTATCTAATCCTCATAAAGCGAAATCTCAAACAGGCTATGTGTTCACAAATAACGGAACTGCAATTTCTTAGCGTTCCCAAAAATAAACGCTTGTCACTACTTCTTCAAATCATTTTGAGATTAGCACTACATGAAGCAAGTAGAGAGTGTGTATGGATTAGATCAATGATACATCATATTGAAGAATCTTATAGTTTTTCAGTCAATAAAAGTCTAATAATTTTGTATGAAGATAATGCAGCATGCATTGCACAATTAAGGAAAGGATATATCAAAAGTGATAGAACCAAACATATACCTCCAAGATTCTTTTCATACACTTAAGAGCTAATAAAAGACAATCATATAGATATCAAGTATATTCAGTTTAGCAAGAATTCAGTTGATCTTTTCACAAAGGCGCTTCCAACTACAATCTTTAAAAAGCACGTTCACGATATTGGAATGCGACATCTGTATACTATATGAATGAAGATTATACATATCAACTTGAGGGGGAGAAAATCATGCACTGTACTCTTTTTCCTTAAGCTAAAGTTTTTCCCACTAGGTTTTATTTAGTAAGGTTTTAACGAGACAGTTGTAAAATATTGTTATTCAAGGGGGAGTATTATGAATGTGAATGAACAATATATTGCTTGTGAATGAACAATATATTGCTTGTGAGAAAATAGTTCTCAAATAGTGAAAAGAAAATGTCTATATAAAGAGATTGAAATTCATTAATGAGATATTAAGAAAAAGATAGATTACTCTTCAAATTCTTTCAATATTATAGTTCTCCAAATCCACTCCAAAATCTCTCTAAATTCTCTTAAAATTATTCTATTATAAAATATTTTTCTTCCAATTAAATACTACTAAATTCAAGTTTAGTTCTACAACAAACTAAACAATTCAATCTTTATTTCACAATAGTATTAACATATAAATAACTAAATCAGTGCAACAATAAATTATCTAAGGACTCGCCATATAAATATCTCATTATAATAAACAAAATTTGGTCCTTTAACTTTTTTCGTCCTTAAAGTAAGTGTAACTTTATAAGATGTTTTCTATAAAATGATGATTTTGTAATGGTCAATGGAGATAATTAATTCACAACATTATTAGGAGAGAAAGAGAATAAAAAGTTTAAATTATGTTCTTTTTAATAAAATGTCTATATCTTTTCTCACTTTAGCTAATTGTAGAGTACTATAAAAATTACTATTGTTAATCAGCTTCACTTGATTGTTAAGGTTTGCACCACACTAAAGTGTGTTTTATATAAATGAATTCCATAAAATTTTATAAAATTTATTTGCAAATCCAAATGATATATGTTTAGTTTAAATGAATTTTGAATGGAATTCATTTGCAATTCTAAATTTTTAAATTTGTGAAATTATTATAACTAAACCAAATTCTATCAAAATGATTGGAATTTCCAATTGAATTTTATAAATTTTAAGTCTATCATTAAGCTAAAAATTTGACAAGTGTCTAATTTTATATTTGAGTATTCACTCTTAAATCTAATGTGTCAAACCATATATTTATTTAGTATTATTTTTAACTAAAACACTATTATACATATATCAATACTTAAAAATATTTATATACTACAAATTTTTCTACCTTAAATTACTCAAATAATTATTTAGTATTATTTTTCAACTAAAACACTACCATATGTGCTATAATACTAATCTAATAATTTTTAAACTAATATTAAGCTAAAAATTTGAAAAGTGTCTCTTTTCATAATTCAACATTAACTCTTACAATATTATGTGTTGAATAATTAAAATTTACAATTATAGGTGGCAAGGTTTAGCACGTGTCGAAATGTTTGGCGACTACGACACTATGTGAGTTCAAAGCCCATTAGAAAATACAAAATAGGCTTGAAGCCCAAATTAGAGAAGGAGTTGCCACCTGGATGAGACCCAAAACACACTATATGAAAACTGGATTCTGTGGAGGTTCTCATAAGTTGTCCTTAGAGAATGGGTTTGAAAACTGGGCATGGATTTTTAAAATACCCACCCAATTTTGTAATTGGTCTCTATGTGTATTTTGCATTTTATTGCCTTTAATTATTCAATTATTTATGTATTAACATGCAAATTATAATATTGTAGACACCTGATTCAGTCGGCCCGTGTTAGGGGACGAATTAGGGGCGCTCGATTTGACCTGCCTGTTGTCAAGCCCAATGATGAGAATGAGAACTTGGACATGAGAATGAAGTTTGAATCTCTAATGGAAAGTGGATTCGAAAACCTAAAGCCTAAAAAGCCCAATTATCTAAATTTGGCCCAAGCCCGCTTGGCCCAACGTAGGCCCGGGCCAAAGGGGCATCGCCTCAGTGCAATGAGGCGATCGCCTCATCGATGAGGAGCTACCTCTATGGCAACCCACTTGTAGCTGCAATCATGACGGCCAATAAGTGCGGGCCCCACCCTCCAGACCTGTTTCTTACATGAGAAAAGATTTTTAGGGAAGGAAAAAAGGCTATGAAAGCTCATGATGAGCTAGAGGGCTTAGGGGCATGGGAAAGCTAGGGAATAAAAGGAAAAAGAGAGAGAAAAGAAAAAAAAAAGGAGGTTGGTGAGAAAGAGCTCTGAAGAAGAAGGAAAAACACAGAGAGAAAAAAGAAAGAAAAAGACGTCCTTGAGAAAGGGGGGGAGATTAAAGCAAGGAGGTCCACTACTTCCCAAGAGAAGAAGGAAAAAGCTTGTGTTAAAGGTAGAGATCACACCTTAGCAAGGATCTCAATCAAAACATCTCTGAGGGCCTCTCATTTTGGTATAAAACCTGCACTTAAACTTGACATGTTCATCATTTTGTGTGTTTTTGCTTATGTGTAATTAAGCCATCAGTATATTTTAGGTATTTCTAGTTTATCTTGCTCAATATCCCACTCCATAAATGTGATCTTTGAACACTTTTGCATGTAGTTGTAGTTTGATGATGATAAAGTGTGTATATGCATGTTTTGTTACTTAGAGTAGAAATTTAAGCATGTGAGAGTCGGTTTCAGCCTTCTGACCAGGCAGCGCCTCTTCACAAAGGCGTTACCTCTTGTCAATGAGGCAATCGCCCCATTGGCAGTCCCCTATGAAGTTTCTTTCCCCTTTTGTTTATGTGTGTGTTTTATGTTTTTTTTGCCTCTGGAATATTAGGAGTCTCTATTGATGAGGCGTTGCCTCATCAATGAGGCGATCACCATATTGATAGAATTAGCCTACTTCTTATTTTGTTTTTTTATTAATGTTTGTCATGACGTTTGCTTTGATATGTCCTCTTTTGGCCTTAAACATGTCCATATCATTGCATGATGATGTTTAATCTTGATTGTTTGATACTTTCTTTAGTTCATAATATGAAAACCCCTTTTTATAGAGCCTTTTTGTAAGTATCGTTATATGTAATTTCATTTTTTTCTTGAAAAGAAGGACTAACTACGTGTTATTTGCAGGAATTACTTGATGATTTTTGTCATCGAGTAGTCACTTTTGCTAGTTATCCCTTGTACATTGCCACTTTTATGTTATTTTATTAGTTTATTTTTGGTATATATTTGGTTTATTTTTTGTATATTGTTCATTTATTTAGCTAAAAAGCGTTGTAATCCTTAATCCCTTCCCCCATTCATTTCTAAATGTATGGTTGTAATTATTATGTATTTTATTTTTGTTGAACATTAGGACTTAAAAGCATGAAACTGGACTAATGTACAAACTCGGACTTGATTATAAAGCTTGGCAACTATCCAAAGGCAGTTTTATTACATGTGGTAAATGAGGAAATAATTAAATAATTAAATGGTAATAAAAAGCAAAACACAAACGAAGGCCAACCGCAAGGTTGGGTGAGCATTCAAACGCTCATATGCAGTTTCTGAACCCAATCTCTGATGACGGCTTCTAGGAACCTCTATGGGATCCAGTTGCTGTACAGTGTGTCCCAACTTTTATCTGAGTGGCGACTCCATCTCCAAATAGGCCCAAGACCTATATCGTATTTCCTAGTGGGCCTCGAGCCCACACAGTGCCGTGGTCACCAAACACTTGGGCGTGGGCTAAACCCCGCCACCTACAGTGGCGACTCCACTAGGGATAGAGAAACTGATTCCAGTGTTTTGCATTTAATCATCTTTAATTATTTTCTTATTTCTTCCTGCATTTATGCATTCACTACACATTTTGCACACAATGAGCACTTCAATCCCGAATTAACTCGACAATAGTCAGTACTTCGCTACCTACATTTCACTCAAACCTGGTGGTGGAATATTTGATTATTGTCACTCACAACATATACTAGTCCATGTTATTTGACCCTTAAGTGGGGGGACGTATATGGATGTATATCGTTGTGGGAGCCAAAGCCTTTTTACCCAAGACTCAAGCCCATGTAATGACCTAGCAACTATCCTTAGGAATTTTTCCATTTGCATGTGTATTATGCCATATAATGGACCCTTAAAATAAATCTTAAGCCCATCAATGAGAAATCCAAAGTGAAATGGGCCCTCATGTCCAACCAAAGCCCATTATAAATAAGCTAGTCAACAAAGGCCTCTCATGCCTACTCATAACCCTTTTCAAGTGGGCCTTGACAAGCAAGTTTATGGTACTAAGGATCTTGGCTCATAGAAAGTGGACTCAGGCTTTATTTAAAGGAACCATTACTTGTCTGAATCATTTTGAGAGTTTTCTTGCATACGTCGATTTTATTATCCCCCGCTGATAATTAAAACCCAGGCCAAAAAATCCTAGGACAAGATACTTGCCATTGAATATGTGTGTGGGAGGAATAAGGGTGGGAGTTTGCACGTTTAAATTCCATGCTTTGATCTTGTATATCTTTTATGTGTGACCTCTTGTTTCTTAAATTTCTAAATAAAATGGACTTTTTTATCATGCATACACGTCATATATCATTCTAACCTATTGTTTTGTCAGCACTATAGATCCTTCAAGCTCAGTAAGGTGGGCCCGAGCTAGTTCAGGTCGTTTGGTCAGAAATTTAGAAATAGGAATGGCAGAAGGGTTCGATCCAGAAGTATTTAGGGCACGGTGGAAAGAGGAAGTAATGACAGAAACTCGGGCTATGATGAGAGAAATGATGGGGGAGATTACTAAGCTTATTAGAGAGAGTCAACCAGCACAGCCACCCAATGCACCGCCAATTGATCTAGTGGATCTCGATGAGGAAATACCGATTAGAGAAAGGGAAGAAGATGATGTGACGGTGTTGGCCAATCTGGTGAATCAAAGAAATGTCATCCCAATTGAGGATGTGGGTCAAAGTGAGTGGGCTAAGAATATAACCAAAGTGATGAATCAGATGCAGGTAATGATGAAGGAGAAAGGTATGGTCGCTCCTCTAGATTATGATCTGAATCTGGAAAAGGGTGATGAACCACTGCCTTGTAAGTTTAAATTCCCAAACATGAAGAAGTATATTGGTGCCGAGGATCCCCATTTGCATTTAAAGCAATATGTAACATACATGAAGGCTACTGAGCTAACTGAGAGCCAAATTGTCAAGCAATTCCTTATTTCATTAGAGGGAGCATCGATTCATTAGTATTACACCTTGGAACAACATGTTTAATTAGATTAAAAAGAATTGTGTGCTAATTTTATCAAGCAATATGGTTTTAACGTTTAACTAGAGGTGTCCTTGAGAGATCTACAGAATACCAAATGGAACTTTAACAAGCCTTTTGTTGATTACCTGACTCGTTGGAGGGGAAAGTTATCCTTGATGAGGCATAGGCCTACTGAGCCTGACCAGTTAGTCCTAGCAATAGAAGGGTGTGTTCCTACATTATCTAGGAAATTGAGGGATCTAGGAATCAGGAATTTTGAAGAATTATACAAATTTAAGGTCGAGAAAGAGTCAGATTTAGCTCAAGAGAAGAAATTCTTTAGGAGAGGATCTGGGGGCAAAGAGGGGGCTAACTTGATTAGTAATGTTCAGATTCATGCTATTCGACCACTGAGCAGCAATGTACAAGTCAGTGTAGTTAGACAGCCTTAAAGATTTTTAAATCTGGGACGTCCTATGTCCAAAGTCCTCGATAAGCTCATTGAGAAGAACTTGCTGCAACCTTTACCTTCACAATAACCTTTGCCTAGAACCAACCCAATAATTTTCTGTAAATTTCATCAGACCATTGGGCATGACACAAACAATTGTGCCCGGTTAAAGCATGAAATCCAAGATTTAATAGACTCAAGCAAAATTATCGACCCAGAAAATAAAAAACCAAACACCCATACCAACCCATTACCTAATTACTAAAATGTAACACCTCCTAACCCACCCATCCAGATGGTCAACTCTGGCTTAACAGAAGAGCAAGTCCTAAACTCCTTTATTGATGTCTCTCACAATCCCTAACAAACCAAACCTGAAAACCTAAAACCAAACAAACAACCCACGGAGTTACAAGTATAAGTCTTGGACATATAGAGTTATGATGATAAAAGTAGAGAATGAGATGACCTATGGGACAACGAGGGGAGTGAGCCAAGTCAGCCTATAAGGAAAGTTGAAGTAAAGAAAGGGGAACCTGGGGTTATTGGGTTTGAACCTGAAAAGGTAGAATGTACAGCAAAGGGAAAGGAGATAGAATGAAGCAAAGAGACCATTGCCAGTGTTTGGGAGTTACTCATGCATTCCAGGGATCACAGGGAAGCCCTGGTCCTAGCATTAGACTAGAGAAAGATTTCCACTAGTTCCACTCTAGAACAGATGGTCCAGTCATTAATGGAAACTCCTCAAGGAATGATAACATTTTCCAATGATGATTTGCCTCTAGAAGGGAGGGATCACCACAAAGCTTTATTTATTAAAGCTGAGGTAAAAGGGAAGATGACCTGTTGTATGATGGTTGATAACAGTTATGCCATCAATGTGTGTCCATTGAAGATTCTGTCAAAGCTAGGGTTAATGGTAGCCGACCATTTTATTGATATCCCGGTGACATTTACCATTTTATTAGGGAGGCCATGGTTTCACCCTCTAGGTTGCGTTCCATCCACTGTTCATCAAAGATTAAGTTTCCATATGAAGGAAGGGTTGTCACCATCTCAGCTGAAACTGAAGTCACAATAGCCACATTGAAGTTGATCCCTAAGGAGATTTCCTTTAGTCCCATTTTTGAAGTCTGTATGATCTATGAGGATGAGATGGATGAAAAGGTTCTGAGAATGATGCGCAATATGAAATTTTTGCCCGGCATGGGATTGGGGAAAAATTAGAGCAAACCTTTGGAGTTTGTGGGAAACAAAGTACTTATTTTGAAGCACGGGTTAGGGTTCAAAGAAGTTGATGAAGCTAGGAAAAAGATGGGTATGTCAAACCGTTTTAAAGAAAAGGAGAAGGAAACCATGGCTAAAAAGAATACTCTATGGGAAATCTTTGTAAAGGAAGGCACTGGGCACCCATACAGCAGGACTCCAGAACCTCTCCTAGTGGCTGAGGAAGTTATCCCGGGGTTCAAGATTTTTACTAAATTTATGAACAAAAATGGGGAAATTATTTTCAAAAAAGCCCCTACTGAGGAGCTGGTACTGGTTAAAGAGGAGTTTAAAGAAGATGAAGCTACTTCAGAGCAGAAAGGCATTGATGATCAAAGCAAAGAATTCAATTTTGAGATCTACATCCTCAATTCTATCATAGATACCTTTTATAATGACTTTGATGTTTCTCTTGCTTCTCTATTTGAAACTGACGATCTTTTCTTTTCAAAAGTGAATGCAATGAAATCTGAATTTGCTTATTTGTGTGATGTGTTTCCTAATGGTTATTCTGTTTGTGATGATCATTTCATGCATATGTTTAAAATTAATTCCATGCAAACTAAATCATTTAATTTAGGCACAAATGATAACCCTAAAAATATATTATTTGCTTTTGGTTTAACTCATGATGAGAGAGGAAAAATGGAAGAAATCTTAAAAAAGAGATAGAAAGTATTTGCTTAGGTTTATGAAGACATGCCCGGAATCAACAGGGAAATCTCAGAACACAGGATCCCCACATACCCTCACAAAGTGCCAATAAAGTAGAAGCAAAGGAGGTTAAGGCCAGAATGGGCTCTCTTAGTTAAAGAAGAAGTCGAAAAGCAGCTGAAGGCAAGGTTCTTAGAAGTGGTAGAGGACACTTAGTGGTTAGCAAATATAGTTCTAGTTCCTAAGAAGGATGGAAGGGTCAGAGTGTGTGTGGACTACCGAGATTTGAATAAAGCCTACCCCAAGGATGACTTCCCACTACCGCATATTAATACAATAATTTATAGTGCAACTTTCAATGCAATGTACTCTTTTATGGATGGATTTTCGGGATACAATCAGATCATAATTACAGTAATAGATAGATTAAAGATGTCTTTCATCATCGAATGGGGCATGTACTGTTACCAAGTGATACCTTTCGGGTTGAAGAATGCAGGGGCCACTTATCAAAGGATGGCAACTGCCTTGTTACACGACATGATCCATAAAGAGGTAGAAGTGTATATGGATGATATGATAGTGAGATCTGAAACTAGGGAAGGACATGTTGAAGCACTAGACAAGTTTCTGGCTAGAGCAAGAAAGTATAATCTCAGACTGAACCCGAAGAAGTGTGTTTTTGGGTTACATATGGGAAATTGTTAGGACACATCGTCAGCTAAAAAGGAATAGAGGTTGATCCAGATAAGATCAGAGCAATCAGGGATATGCCGACACCAAAGAATGAAAAAGAAGTCTGAGGGTTTCTAAGGCATTTACAATATATCAGCAAATTTATAGCCAAGTTAATGGCCATCTGTAATCCCATCTTTAAGCTTCTAAAGAAAGACCAACTTGTTGTGTGGGATGAAAGATGTCAACAAGCTTTTGAAATTATCAAGGATTATCTGATGAATCCCCCTATTTTACAGCCGCCGAGATCGGGTAAAGCCTTGATCCTGTATCTGGCAATTGAGAAGGATGCAATAGGGGCAATGTTAGCACAGGAAGGTGAAAAGAAGATAGAACATATTGTATATTACCTGAGTAAAAAGCTTCTGCCCAATGAAGCTACTTATAGTTTAGTGGAGAAAACATGCTTAATAGTGATTTAGGCAACGAAAAAGTTCTGACACTACTTTCAGTCTTACAAAGTGCAGGCAATTTTTAAATATAATCCCCTCAGGTACCTCCAATAGACCCCGTCTATTACAGGAAAATTGGCTAGGTGGCTCATTTTGCTCACAGAATTTGACATAGAGTATATGGCCAAAAAGACAGTGAAAGGAAGAGCAGTAGCAGACTTCTTGGCACAAAGCCCGATAGGTGATAACCAAGAATGGAAGTTGGAGTTTCTCGATAAGCATCTAGGGGTGACAGAGATACAAGGCTGGGAGATGTACTTTGACGGAGCTGTCAATAACAAAGGGGCCGGAATAGGGGTAATTTTGGTTACTCCAGAAGGAGAAATGATCCCGATGGCAAAAAGACTCAAGTTTGAAGCAACCAATAAATAAGCTGAATACGAAGCCTACATCTTTGGTTTAGAAGCATTGCATAGTGCGAGGGCAAAAAATGTTACTGTTTATGGGGATTCCATGCTAGTTATAAAATAAGCCACCAAAGAATGGGAGATAAAAGAAGACAGATTACGGCTGTACTGGGAATACTTGACCACCATCCTGTGCTCCTTCACTCAGTGTAAATTTGTCCATTTTCCAAGGGAAGGAAACCAGGTAGCTGACGCCCTAGCCACACTGGCCTCCATGTGGGAAAGTGGGAAATAACCAGAGGCCAGGTCCTTAATTCTCATAAAGTCTCGAGCCCCCTGTTACGAAGAGTTGAGAGTAATGCCAATTGACGCCACTGAGAAACCTTGGTTCTATGATTTATAAAGGTATCTAGAAACTGGGCAATTTCCAAATGATGCTGATAAGAAAGAAAAGATATCCCTGCAAATGTTATCTCGACAGTTCATAAACCATAATGGAATGTTATACAAGAGGATGCCAACCGAGGTACACCTCAGGTGCGTTGATAAGGATGAAGGTCGAAAGCTTATGAAAGTAATTCATGAAGGGGTGCATAGGCCACACATGAATGGGACTATCTTGGAAAAGAAAATAGCCCGCCATGGGTACTTTTGGATCACCATGGAAGCAGATTATGTTGGATTTGTGAAGAAATGTCACAATTGCCAAATATATGGTGATGTTAGCCACCTACCATTTATGGAGCTTTAAGGAATGACTTCTCCTTAGCCGTTTACTGTATGAGGGATTGATATCATAGGGGAGGTGAGGCCAAAAGCAACTAATGGCCATCGGTATATCGTTGTGGCTATCGATTACGTCTCCAAATGGGTTGAGGCTAAATCCTATGCTACCGTGGGGTTGAAGCAGATGTCGAAATTCATCGAAAAGAACATAATCTGTAGGTATGGATTGCCGCACCATATAGTTATAGATAATGGCATTTAATTTTGGGCAGAAATGACTAAATTATTGAAAGACTATAAAATTGAGCACCACAGATCATCTCCGTATAGGCCACAGGCAAATGGGGCAGTGGAAGCAGCAAATAAGAATGTAAAAAAGATCTTGGCCAAGACACTGGAAAATTACCAAGATTTGGCCAATTACTTACAATTCGCATTGTGGGAGTACAAAACTATTGCTAGAACTTTGATAGGAGCCACTCTATACTCTTTGGTTTATAGGTATGAGGCTGTTTTACCAGTAGAAGTTGAGGTAAGGTCATTGAGAGTCCTTTTGGAATCTAAACTCCTTGAGTATCAATGGGTCAAAAGTTGGTTGGTTCAGTTGACATTGCTAAATGAAAAGAGGATAAAGGCCATGTATCATTCTCAACTATATCAGAAAAGAATAATCCGTGCCTACAACAAGAAAATCAAGCTAGGAAAAATCCGAGAAGGGGATTTAGTGCTGAAACTTACAAGATCAATCATGACCGACCCTCGAGGAAAGTTTAAGCCAAACTGGGAGGGACCGTATCTGGTAAAGAAGTTATTTTTGAAAGGGCTACCATTTGTCTGACATGGAGGGAAACGAGTTCAAAGAACCCATCAACGTGGACAAAACCAAGAAATTCTTTCTGTAAAAAGTCTCGTTAAGGAGAAAACCTTGAAAAGAGGTTGTCTAGGCAAAAGTTAGAGACTAAAAAGAAAAAAAAGAAAAGAAAAAGTCTCAAAAGAGGCGGTCCAGGCAAAAGTTAAGGATATGTAAAAGGAGAGAGAGAGGCGTAAAATGATTAGTCGAAAAACTTACAAGGGCAAGCCAACTAATAACATGAGATGTACCAGAAGTGAAGTGTATATGCATTTTTGGGCTTAAATGAAATGAAATAGATTGCTTTAATTATCGTTAAACATTGCATAATATATCCATTACAAGTCGTTTAACTAGTACAAAAGGGAAACTACTTATAACAAAAGGGGAAATGACAACTTCATTTCATGAGCTAATTTTATTTTCTCTTCTTTTATTGCCTACCCTGTGAACTTGACATTTGTAACTCTCTTGTCCTTTTGTATTTAATAAATTTGTCTCTTTTTGTCTGTAGCAAATAAACCCATGCTTTGTAATGATCATCGGTAGTCTGATCACCGTTGTAGCTTAAATTTCTTTCGATGACTCTTTGAGGCTAAGTTGCCACCAGGTGGTCCAGGAAATTTTGAGAAAGCGCCCATTTCTCGAACTCATGAACAGGCTCCACAATCAGTTGTTTATAACCATATTGGCGGCAGAGGCGAGTTAGATTATAGAAAGTGGCAAAATGGAGACCTACAGTTGGGACGTAATATGTATAAGACCAAATGGTCACATGCTGCAACCCCCACTAAGGGCACATCTAGAGGATCAGTGTATCAGGGAATGTTGATAGCCAACCATGAATGTCTGCAGGGATGGGATATAGTTTTCTTGTTCGATAATGTTTGGCCTAGTAACGCCTAATGTTTCGAGGAGGTTCGATCATACCTCACTTTTCATAAAACCACATTTGTAGGATTGCAAATTATTAGATACAGACAGTATGACAGTTGAAAGTTAAGGAGGGGACAACAGGAAACTTACTTCCAATAGGTGGACTTCCTGAGAATCGTCGTGTCTTCATGAAGTCATCCAATCTGATGATAGCTTCTGCTAGGATGAGAGGGAAGGGATTGAATCTTGACTCCACTTGATTGAGGATGGAAAAGATCTTTGTATCACAGTGCCCTAAGGGAGAGACCAATAGAAATTGAGCATACAATCAGAGAGCTTACATATGGGGCCAGTAAGTTTCTTCTTTATCCACATTCATGGTGACCTCGAGGAAGGACTCTAATTTGATTTCCAAGTTGGATATAGAGTGAAAAGAAGACCGGGATGGAAGGTTGAACATACGCGCCATTTGTTGCTAAATGGAGTGAGAATCTGAGTTTTCAAGGACAGGAATTACAAGCCGGCAGGCAGAGTCTGTATAATGGCTGAGAATTGCCTTAAATTCCTCCGACAGAGGACATATTTCTATTGTGTTAAACCAAAAAACGTGTTTATAGGGATCCCAAAATTGAACCATGGCAAGGAGAAAAGGGAAATTGATTCTCCTAGTATGGAGTGATTTGAAGACTGGAAGGTGAAATGGCTCTAACCTGGCCCAAGATTTATTGTCTAAACCTTTCAAAATTGATTGTAGGGGCCTCAAACTTTGTTCTGTCATGTTTGTGGCTTTTCAGAGGTGCCTAGAGAGAGAAATAAGAGGTTAGGGATGAAGGGAACTTGAGAATTAGGTCAAACATAAGAATGTGGGTTTTTATAGGGGTAGGACCTCCTGCTGCTAAGCCGACCGCCTCATCGATGAGCTGATCGCCTCATCAATGAGGTGCCACCTCAGCATCAAGAGGCGATTGCCTCTTCATTAGAGATCAATGAGGCGATCGCCTCATCAGCAGTATGGGTTGATTACGCTTCTTCGAATCAGTTACGTATGCAAACAGTGAAATCAACTCACATATGAAGAAATGAGAAAAGCAAAACAAGTGGATTTAATCAAGGAAAATAATGAATTATGCAAATATTCTGTCCATAAAATTAAAAACTAAAATTTTATGTTCATTATTCGAAGACTACACAAGTTTTAACCCCGGTACATCAAGCATCCGATCTAGTACCCTTGAGGTTAGCCTCTCCTCTCGCACCACTGCCACTCTTATCGTCATCCTCATCGATCTAGAACACATCAATCTGACGCTCAAGAGTGGCGATCCTTGCCCTGCTAGCCTTATCCTGATCCTATTAAGATAAATCACAAGTTAGTAAACCATGCAAGCATGTATACATGTAGAAAATAAAGAGGTTCTTACCCTCCACTGTTGGGTGACCTCTAGCATGCAGTCTTACTGAGCCTCTATCATGTGATACATATATAGGCCCTGCTCCAGCAGAATCTGCATTATTGAAATAAATGTTGGAGCTAACGTTCAGTTTAAGAATTATAATAAAAGTAAATCAGGAAAAGAACTTACATGAGTAGCACCACCAGGGGTGCATACAGGGGTCAGGTCCTCATCCAAAGTCAAGAACTGACACGACAACTCTCCAGGAGGAACCCAACATCGAGCTAGAGGGTCGGGGACATGAATGAAGCTGCCTGGGACAAACTCAGAATCGGGGGCAATAGTCGGCCTGGCTTCCTCACCAACCGCAGAAGTCTCCTCCCTACCCGGATCTAGTCGATGCCTTAAGGGCTCTCTCTCCTGCACTTGGGACCCAACCGGGGCCACAGGCCTAGCAAGTGCAGCCTGAAGACAAAAATAGGGGGAACATGTTAAAAATGCAATCAATTTACAAGAAAAGGGAGACCGACAAGGATATACCTGAGAGGTAGAAGCGGCCTAGAAGGGGACCTTCAACAGAAGGTGGGTACGGATGAACTCCACATATCAGCTCTTCACGCGAACTGTGTGATCCATAACTGGTGAGCCCACAACAACTTGAGCAAGGTCGTCACCCTCCAGCTCATGAGCCTAGAGCATACTGTTAGGAGAAGACCTGTTTGGACCCACCTAGCTCTAACACCTGCCCTCCAGTTCAGGACCCGCTCCCCCAAATACCAAGCTCGATATCCAGACCCATAGAGGAGTACCCTCTTCCGAGTTGAGGGCCTGGAGCGAGTCATCTTAATGGTCCAAATGTCCTCGGGCCCCCACAAGTCATTTTAGATCTACAAAAAAGGGAGATGTCAATATGTAAGTAAATTGAATATGAATAATTTACTAATAAGTAGGTTTGTGCTTTGCAGGTACCGCATCCTATATTAGAGAGTTCAGGTGCTACCTGTGGATGTGAACTCATGCAAGGTGCCTCTTCATAATGCGGTTGGCGCCCCACCTGCCGAGGGCCAAAAAATGATCTCCCACTTAGGTAATGCCCACAAGTAACTCTAGCTCTAGAGCCCAAACCTAAAAAATAAAACAGGAGAAGTTGAGAAAACTGATGAAAGTAATGGTGGGTCAAAACAAGATAAAGAAAAAAAGGATCGTAATGCACTAAAACAGCATGCAAAAAAGTCACAGAATCTCCTAGCCCCTCGGACCACCTCATTCATGCTCTGGTACAAGTATGCTATGGCACAGCTACCCCAAACAAATGTGGGAATCTGGTCAAGATTGCAAAGAGCCGATACGAACATCAGATCGATGGAGCTGGCAGTGTCAGCAAAGAAGGTGGTGCCAAACAAGTAAAGCAAAAAGGCCCTCACCACCTGGTCAATCTCACTGGAAGAGATCATCGCTGTAGCCTAATCCCGGGTGTAGAAACTCCTGATCGAGTCTAACTTAAGGGTATGAGTCCCCTTCATATCAGGAGTCATCCCCAAAAGTCGCTCGATATATGTAGCCTTATCTGGAGACAGTTGGTGTAGACTCGCATTAAAAGGAATAGCATCCTCGGTGCAGGCAATCCCTGTGATGGCAGCAAATGATACTGGATCTAGAGTGAGCTCACTAAACGACAGCTGGAAAGTGTGGGTCGTATCAAACCACCTCTCCATCAGGGCATGCAGTGGCTAGTAGTCTGTGCGCCCCTACTCATATGGAAGTGAGAGTACAAAGTCATCAAACCTTGTCTCCTGAATCCAGTCCCTTTGCTCATCGATCAAGTCGCTATAGAAGACCCGAGCTCCATGGGAATTCCTGGCACCCTTGAATGTCTGAGCATCATATTGTAAAAAAAAGAGATAGGGAAGTAAAATTTATAAATATTGCAGTTTCAGGGAGAAATTCAGAATGAATGCATATGTAGGTAGCGTAGTTCGCTTTGTTGATGAAGTGATTACCTCATCACAGAGGCGATCACCTTATTATAGTGGCAATTGCCTCATTGAAGAGGCGATCAACTCTGCGAAGGGGCGGTAGGTAATCGCGTCTTCACATAAGCCTATCGCCTCTATGAGGTGCAAATGGGGATAATTCTCAATTTTTAACGATTTAAACACAAATTTCACATTCTGTTTGATTAAATAAGGTCCTAAAATGATAATTATGCAAGATTAATCACTAACCCAATATAATTTTATAGGGAATTTCAGGGTACTAACATCTCCGGATGTAGAAGAGCAAATATGAGACCCTAGATCTACCAGAAGAGGAATCGAGTCCCCAGGGGTCAATCCCAGACTCCTAGAGGCGCTAATAGGAGGCAGAATATGATCTCACTCGGGCACAGGCAGTGTTCTCTCATTCTCCATTAACTAAAAAAGGAAAAAATATGTAGGGAGTACAGAAAGTGTAAGAGGAGGAAAGGGGAAAAGAGAAGTGATAAAAAGTAAAAGAGAAAAGACAAGGCAAAAGTTATTTTTATAGCAATCATGGGGGTTTCCCTAAAAAAAAGTGTGTTGAATGATTGAAAAATGATGGATGGAAATTAGTGCCGCATACTAGGATGGCAGAATTCAGAGAACGAATTTTTGAGATAAAGTTTCAAAAAAAAGGGCCAAGAAAACCCACATTGAAAGGAGAAAGGTGTTCGGGTTTGAACCCCCGAAGCTCAAAATGAGAGGGTTGTTCAAGTTTGAATCCCCGAAGCTCAAGGACAGGGCTGTTCGGGTTTGAATCCCCGAAGCTCGAAAAGAGAGGGTTGTTCGGTTTTGAATCCCCGAAGCTCAAAAATAGAGGGTTGTTTGAGTTTAAATTCCTGAAACTCAAGGACAGGGCTATTTGGGTTTGAATCCTTAAAGCTCAAAGAAAGGGTTATTCGGGTTTGAATCCCCAAAGCTCAAAAAGAGAGGGTTGTTCAGGTTTGAATCCCCAAAGCTTAAGGACATGGATGTTCGGGTTTGAATCCCTGAAGCTCAAAGAAAGGGTTATTCGAGTTTGAATCCTCGAAGCTCAAAAGATCGAGATGACTGTTTGGGTAGTATCCCCGAAGTTGAAAGTGAAGGACAACTAGGCTAGGAAATCCAGGAAGTCTATATCCCCGGAGAAGTGATCATCGGACCAGGAAAATCTGAAAACCACATCCCCAATGGTGATCGGGCTAAGAAAACTCGAGAATTAAGTTTCAGTGTTGCAAGGATTGGGCCAGGAAAACCTAAGAATTGAGTCTTAGTATTGTGTGGATTGGGCCAAGAAAATCCAAGAATCATGTTTCAGGTGACGGATGGTTGGGCTAGGAAAACCCATAAGTCTATGTCCCCAACAAGCGATAATCGGGCCAGGAAAACCTAAGGTCAACAGTTTCCAAATCTCTTTATTAAATATTAATAAGTGGTTGATTGGGCCACGAAAACCCGAGGATCACGATCACGTTTCAAAATCGAAGAATTCATCTCTCGGGTGAAACCTGAGAGTCAGGTATATTACTTATCCTACTGTTTGTTTGTTGTCGTGCATGTGATTTTTAAAAAAATTATCATTGCATGCATTTGATTTTTCAAAAAAATCAAGGGGCAAACTGTAGACACTCGATTCGGTTGGCCCGTGTTAAGGGACAAATTAGAGGGGCTCATTTTGACCGGCCCATTGTCAAGCCCAATGATGAGAATGAGAACTTGGACATGAGAATGAAGCTTGAATCTCTAATGGAAAGTGGACTTAAAAACCTAAAGCCTAAAACCTAGCCCAACTATCCAAATTTAGCCTAAGCCCTTCTGGCCTAATGTAGGCTCGGGCCAAAGGGGCATCACCTCGGTGCAATGAGGCAATCACCTCATTGATGAGGCGCTGCCTCTATAGGAGCCCACTTGCAGCTACATTTAATGCAACTACAATCATGATGGCTAAGAAGTGTGGACCCCACCCTTTATACTTATTTCTTGCTTGAGAAAAAGATTTTTAGGGAAAGGAAAAAGGCTATGAAAGCTCATGATGAGCTAGAGGGCTTAGGGGCATGGGAAAGCTAAGGAATAAAGGGAAAAAGAGAGAGAAAAAAAGAAAAAAAAAAGGAGGTTGGTGAGAAAAGAAGGGGGAGCTCTGAAGAAGAAGGAAAAAAACAAAGAAAAAAAAGAAAGAAAAAAATGTCCTTGAGAAGGGGGGGGGGGAGATTGAAGCAAGGAGGTCCACTATTTCCCAAGAGAAGAAGGAAGAAGCTTATATCAAAGGTAGAGATCACACATTAACAAGGATCTCAATCAAAACATCTCTGAGGGCCTCTCATTTTAGTATAAAACCTGCACTTAAACTTGACATGTTCATCATTTTGTGTGTTCTTGCTTATGTGTAATTAAGCCATTAATATATTTTAGGTATTTCTAGTTTATCTTGCTCAATATCCCACTCCATTAATGTGATCTTTGAACACTTTTGCATGTAGTTGTAGTTTGATGATTATAGAGTGTGTATATGCATGTTTTGTTACTTATAGTAGAAGTTTAAGCATGTGAGAGTCGGTTTCAGCTTTCTGCCTCTTGTCAATAAGGCGATCGCCCCATTGGCAGGCCCCTGTGAAGTTTCTTTCCCCTTTTGTTTATGTGTGTGTTTTACGTTTTTTTGTCTTTAGAATATTAGGAGTCTTTGTTGATGAGGCATCACCTTATTAATGAGGCTGTCGCCTCGTCTTAATGAAGTGATCACCTCATCAATGAGGCGATCGCCACGTTGACAGAATTAGCCTGCTTCCTGTTTTATTTTTTTATTAATGTTTGTCATGACGTCTGCTTTGATATGTCCTCTCTTGGCCTTAAACATGTCTATATCATTGCATGATGATGTTTATTCTTGATTGTTTGATATTTTCTTTAGTTTATAATGTGAAAACCCCTTTTTATAAAGCCTTTTTATAAGTATCGTTATATGTGATTTCATTTTTTTTCTTGAAAAGAAGGACTAACTATGTGTTATTTGCAGGAATAACTTGATGATTTCTGTCATCGAGTAGTCACTTTTGCTAGTTATCCCTTGTACATTGTCGCTTTTATGTTATTTTGTTGGTTTATTTTCGATATATATTTGGTTTATTTTATGTATATTGTTCATTTATTTAGCTAAAAAGTGTTGTAATCCTTAATACCTTCCCCCTATTAGTTTCTGAATGTATGGTTGTAATTATTATTTATTTTATTTTTATTGAACATTGGGACTTAAAAGCATGAAATTGGACTAATGTGCAAACTTGGACTTGATTATAAAACTTGGCAATTATCTGAAGGCAATTTTATTACGTGTGGTAAATGAGGAAATAATTAAATAATTAAATGGTAATAAAATGCCAAACACAAACGGAGGCCAACCACAAGGTTAGGTGAGCATTCAAACGCTCATACCCAGTTTCTGAACTCGATCTCTAATGACGGCTTCTGGGAACCTCCATGGGATCCAGTTGTTGTACAGTGTGTCCTGGCTTTTATCCGGGTGGCGACTCCATCTCCAAATAGGCCCAAGACCTATATTGTATTTCCTAGTGGGTCTCGAGCCCACATAGTGTCGTGGTCGCCAAATACTTGGGCACGCGCTAAACCCCGCCACCTACAAATATCCTCCAATTTTACAATTTAGTATGGATTTGCATATTAATTCGATTTCATACTTATTAAGAGTGATTCACTACACTTATTTCAAATATACAAAATACTCATAAAAATAAGAGTAAACAATTAAGTACACATGCAAGAAAATGAGAGAGGAGAATATATTACAACTCTTTTATATGCAAAAAACCAACAAGATAAATAAAGGTAAACAATTGCAAAGATTAATTAATAGATAATCATTTGGTGACCCAAAATCATCCCGAAGTTCCTAAAATGAGCAAACCTTAATTTCTACAAATATATAAATCGTCACTAAATATGCAATATAATGATCATATAAAATTTAACAGTGACAAAAATAAAGATTATCACGAAATCAAATTTTATAGTGACGATTATGAATTTTGTAATCTCTAATTAATAAATTGTGACAAAATTTTATACATGGCAAAGAAATTTGTCATAAAATGTGTCATTTCTTATAGTGTCATTTTTATATGAAAATGTCATTCTTAATTTTTTTTTCATATTGTATTATATTTAGAACTATTTATATCTTTTTATTTTTTACCAAAAATTTATTTGCATTCAACTAAAGATTAAAACAATATAAATGTATCCTCTAGAATTGAAAAAATTATTAATTAAGAATTAAAAATTAATTTGATAGTATGTGAGTAATTAATTATATGATATTAAAATTAATTATTAATAAATGAAAACAATGAAAAGTAACTTACAAAATTAAAAATGATTATCAGTTAAGTATTAAATAATTAATTAAGTAATGGGTAATTAATTAGTTATTTTAAATTAAAATTACTTGCAAAAATAAGTGATAAATTAATTATAAATTATAATAATTTAAAAGTCATATACACAATTAAATTGCTTTTCATTAAAAACTTAAAAAATAATTATATAATAAATGACTAAATATTTATATAAGATTAAAATTAGTTAGAATATAAGATTGAAATTTATTACAGTGTTAAAGTATAATTTATTATAATGGTATCGATAGTTTTTTCTTTTCCTTTTTATACAAATAAACTTTCAATTTAGCACCTTTTTATTATTTTATATTATATTGCTTTCAGAACTATTTACAACTTTTTTCATTAACAATTGTTTTACAAAAATTAAAATAATATAAAAGTAACTAATAAAATTGAAATGATTATTAATTCAAACTTAAATAATTTACTCAGATAACAAGTAATTAATTAAAATATGATATTAAAATTAAATTGTAATATTAAGTGAAATGAATATGGAAATTCTATCAAAATGGTTGAAATTTCTAAATAAATTTTATAAATTTTAATTTTATACTTTTAAATGATTAAAATACTTCTTTTTATTTTTTTTTTAAAAACATCTTTATTTTAAAAAAGTATTTTTGACGAAAACTTAAATTTAAGACTTATACTAAACATAATATAATAAAATATAAAATTTATTTGAAATAAATTTTATAAATTATTTATTTGAATCAAATATATTTTATTAATAAAAATTTATTAAAAAATGAGTACTATTTAAAATTTATTTAGAAATAAAATAAATTTATTAGTAAAATTCAACCAAACAGCTAAATAAGTTGCAAATTATTCTAAATAGTAACCAAATAATGGTATAGGCTGACCTTCTTTGATGGTTCATGATTGATTAAAATAAGCATGTGCATCACACTATCACCGCCACCAAACCTCAATAAAAAAATTTTCTCCTATAAATGGGTGACGTGGCACAAAGTAAAGTACGGGAAAGAATCCTAATATACATTGCATCAACACCCGATTGCACCCACCCATTATCCTTTTGACTACAAAAGAAAAAAATAAATACAAATAACAGAGAAAAGAACACAAGTAAATAAGAAACAAGACAAAGATAAAGTACAAATTGCATCTTCACATTTTATTCTAATTTGATATTGAATTTTTCAGTTGTTTTTGCTAAATTGATTTTTTTTTTTAAATTAGATCAAATTAAATTTTAATGAATACAGGCAAGTCTTATAACAATCTTTTAGTACAATTAAATTTTAAAAATTTTTAAAAATTAATTTTAATAGTTAATTAATATATAAATTTAATATATATATATATATATATATATATAATTTAATTATAAAGTTTTAAAAGTTCTTAAATATACAAAATATTTTTTATTTTTTTAAATTTTTAAATGAAATATATTTTAAAATTTTTTTATTTTATTCATTAACATAAATAATAAATTATTAATGTATCCAAAATTGAATAAAAAATTATTTATTAATCAAGACTTAAAAACCAAAAAATCTAATGTAAAATTAGGACAAGATATGAAAGTGCGAATTGTAGTTTCGGAAAAAAAAAAAAAGCTTCCGCTTGTTATTTCTTCTTCTTTCTTCTTCTCAGCAGCTAAAAAAGCCTTTTTATCGAACAGCGAACCTTCCACGCACGCGATTAAGGAAACCATTCGCACGTGCTCACACCCAACGACGATTTGGTCTTGCACGTGTCGGCCCATTCTCCCAGAGACCCGCGCACTCTTGTCCAGGTGTTCTCTTTACCCCCTTTTTACTACCCCTCTCTCTCTCTCTCTCTTTTTCTCTCTTTATATGCCCAGAGAGCCCACTGCCCGCTTCCTACACTTCCACATTTAACGAACTTAACTTACAGCCACCACCTCTCGAATACAACCCGATTTCTCTTAATTCGGATATTTTGCATCCGTTTCCGATATTTAACTTAGATGCAGCAATAATGGGGTCGGAAAATCAAGGAAGTTTCACTTACATGGGAAGGAGCTTTGGTGATGCTGCTGTTAATGATGATTCCTCTGCTTTCAGCGACTGTAACAGCGACAGATCCGGAGAGTTTCAAACAGCGTCGTCTGAGAGCAAGCGATTATTGATAGCTTGTGCGGCGGAGAATTCTGATGATTTTATTCGTCAGCTTGTATTGGATCTTGAATCCTGTTCGATTGACGAGCAAAAACAAGCGGCCATGGAGATCAGACTCCTCGCCAAAAATAAGCCGGAGAATCGTCTCAAAATCGCCAACGCAGGAGCGATTAAGCCTCTGATTTCGTTAATAACGTCATCGGATTCTCAGCTTCAAGAATACGGTGTCACAGCGATTTTGAATTTATCTCTATGCGATGACAATAAACAAGCGATTGCTTCATCGGGAGCGATTAAGCCATTGGTGAGGGCTTTGAAAACAGGGACATCAACTTCGAAAGAGAACGCAGCGTGTGCTTTACTTCGCCTTTCTCAAGTAGAAGAAAACAAATTCGCAATCGGACGATCGGGAGCAATTCCCCATTTGGTTAGCTTACTAGAAACTGGCGGATTTCGCGGGAAAAAAGACGCAGCAACTGCGTTGTATTCATTATGTTCGGTGAAAGAGAATAAGATCAGGGCCGTCCAAGCTAAGATCATGAAGCCACTGGTGGAATTGATGGCTGATTTCGGGTCGAACATGGTGGATAAATCAGCGTTTGTGCTGAGCGTGTTGGTTTCAGTCACGGAAGCAAGAACGGCGTTAGTTGAGGAAGGAGGGATTCCAGTATTGGTGGAGATAATTGAGGTTGGTTCGCAGAGGCAAAAAGAGATAGCGGTTACGACATTGTTGCAGATATGTGAAGACAATTTGATGCATCGTGTTTTGGTGGTTCGTGAAGGTGCGATTCCTCCTTTGATCGCTTTGTCACAGTCCGGCACCAATCGCGCCAAACAAAAGGTAAATAAATGCCATTTTTCTTATGAATGTGGGTTTGCTCTTTTCCGGTCCGGTCGTTAATGGCTGCTGACGTGGAACTGCTGTTTTAAAAATCAATGTCGTTTTGTTAGGTTTTTCTCTTTTGTTCTGAACCTATATAGGGAAGAGAGAGTTCATTAATTGGCCACGTCGGTCACTCTTTTTTCTAAAAAAAAAAACACGTCAGCTACTCTTTTAACTTCCATTTTTTAGAAAAAATTAAAAATATTTTGTTACTTAAAATTATAAATTTATTTATCTAATAAAATCTATATGTCATTTTTTAAATTTACCGATATATATATATATATATGAACAATTTAATTTATTATAATAATTTAATTATTGATCTTGATTAATAATATAATAAAAAAATTAATATATAATTTTAGAATAAAGAATATATGCCTTTGTTAAATGTAGGCAATGGCCGTAAACAAAGTTGGGAGAGCTTTCCGCACAATGAGTGATGAGGTCATTAGTCATTAGCTAATTAATTATACCAAGTCTTAACCAATGGAGGGTGTTGAAAAAGGCCTTTTTTTTTTTTGCGTTGGCGATTATAGCTGAACTTTTGTTTTTTGGGGTTGTTTGGTTAATGGAAGAGTGTTGGCTTACTTGGGTGTTAATTTGTGTATCGTGATGTGTGGACAGGCAGAGACACTGATAGATCTTCTACGGCAACCAAGATCCGATAACGCCGCTGCCAGAACATCAGATGTGTCAGCATGAATTGGTGTCCCCTCCCTACCACATGCCCATGTGTAATCATACATACAAACTGTTGATACCTTCTTCTTCTGTTTTTCCTTTTTCACTTCTTAAAAAAAAAAAAAAAAGAGAGATGAAAAACATGTAAATATCGCGCTTGTAAAATTCTAAAAGTGGTTTGTATTAAGTTTGGTATCAGTCCATCAATCGGGCCTCTGTTCCCCTCTTCTTGATTTTAAATTTGTTCGAAGCTTGACCTCCTTTTTTCTTTAAAATTCCAATCATACCGTTGAATACGAAATGATTAAACAAAGATAGCATGGGAATAAAGGAAAATGCGTAATCTTGAAAGCGAAAATCCACGAGGAACTCGTGCATCAAGACAGTAAAAAAAAAAAAGAACGAGGCTGCAGCTATTGTTTCGGAGATTGGCTTGAAATATTTGTTCTTATGTTTGCCGCGTGTTGAACAAAGAGTCAGTGGGTAAGTCCATTCATCTTTTCTTCTGGGTCCCATTGTTGCTGTACCCTTTCAGATTTTTCTAGGAACTATCTTTTCTTCAAAATCCTTCCCCACACAATAAAAGAATCTCCTGCTATCGCGCTAGCTTCATTTAACTGTGACTCTGAGTGAGATGGTGATAATTAAGGAAGGTAATTCCAATCTTTTAGGGCCCTCAAAAACCCTACTAGAATGACCATATATGGATTGATTACGATTGATGAACTTGCGCTTGGAGTTTCAAAATAATACGCGCCAACTCCATTATCTGACCCTAACCCCCTGGGCCCTGGCCCTTTCAGTTGGACATCTCAATCTTTGTCTTTTTTCAGGTTAGTCTCGATTTTCTTGTCCAGACATTGACAATCCAACCGTCGCTTGCCTGAGCAAGAATAATAGGATTCAAATTCCATACGTATTTCACTGTCGTTTACTAGGTATTAGCGTATGGCTTTTCTTTATTTCTTTTTCACTACATATATCTATTTACGCCATAGCAAGCGGGGACTTTACTAGAGCTGATGTCGGAGCTAACTGTTTACAGTCAATGATCGCTTGGTGAATTGTTGCTGCAATTTTCCAAAACTTATACGAGATAAATTTGACTTGGTTCAGAGCATAATAGCTTGCATTATCAAACGTCGGTTGCCCAATTTTTTAGTTATGTTTTTTAATTGAGAACCATGACTCAATTTTAACTTATCTCATTCCATACTAGAGCATCTTCAATCCATGATAAATATTCAATTATAAAAAAAATATCAGTCTATGCTAATTTTTACATAAAAATGGTGTGAATAAATATTGTGATGCCATATTTATCGGGGCGCTGTTCATTCATGTCAAATTTTGATTTTTTTATAATAAAGTATAACTATTTTTAACATATATATTTTGAGTCAATTTTTTATTTTTGAAATGGTGTAATTTTGTTTTTAATTATATAAATAGTTTTATAATTAGTGAAAATAATTAATTTATTATTTTTATTAAATTGTTAAATGATAATAATATTTTTATTGGATGATTATGTCAAAAATATTAGATGCGAGCATAATATGTAAAATAGTATAGAATTAATAAAAATTATAAAAAAGAACTATATATCTATATTCTATATATATATATATAACATTGAACTCTAAAATTATTAAGCCAAAAATTTGATAAATGTCGATTTTCATATTTGAATATTCACTCTTAAATCTAACGTGTCAAACCATGAAAAATTCTAATTTTTATTAAAAATAAAATATTTATCATATATTTATTTAATATTATTTTTTAACTAAAACACTATTATACATATCTCAATACTATTTAAATTCTAAAAATATATATATGCTACGTATTTTTATACCTTAAATCACTCAAATAATTATTTAGTATTATTTTTCAACTAAAATACTATTATATAGACTATAATACTAATCTAATAATTTTAAAAACTAATATATTATAACTAAAAAATTATGGTAACAAAAATTAAAGAAACTAAAATTAATATGATATTTTATTTTTAATTTATTAAGCGAAAAATTTGGGAAGTGTCTCTGTGGACACCATCAGTTTGATCAGCCCGCAACAAAAGCCCGATAATGAGAAAGTTCGAGTTTTAAATATAAGAGGAGCCTGAGACTTCTCTAAAATCGACTCGAAAAGCCCAAAACATTGAGTTGAGTCCAAAAATACCATATCCAAGCCCAAATTGAGCTAAAGCCCAAGCCCAAGCCCATCGCGTCTTGGCCCAAAGGCCCTGACCTAGCCCTGGTAAAGAGATGATCGCCTCAATGAAGAGGCATCACCTCTTCACCTTAGACATCGGTGAGGTGACGCCTCTTGTCGCCTCTTCACACCAACCTTCTGCAATATTAAATGCCATTAATGGTAGTGGTTGGAGGCTCACCTGCTGAAGATTTGGTCATTTTTTGATGTAAAAAGAAAGGAAAAAGTAGGAGAAAGAGCCTAAGGAATGAAAAAACCAAGGGGAAAGGGTAAAAATGAGTTTTTGAAAAATTAAAAAAGGGGAGAGGGTGACAGGTTATAAAAAAGGATGAGGGGGAATGAGAGAGGGGGTTGGCAATTTGAGGGGTGAAAAAAAATGTCTGAAAAAAAAAGAAAAGACAGAAAAAAAGGAAGAAAAAAAGGAAAGAAGAAAGAAAGAAGAAGAAGACTTAGAAAGCTAAAGACTTGGATTTCTTAGGAAGGAAAGAGGTTTCTCTTACATTCAGAGTCTCAAATCAATCAACCAAGCTCTGAGGGCTTAGTTAGGAGCATCAAGCACGTCTAAGTCAGTAAGCTTCCCCCTTCTTAAGTTTTAAATCCTTTATTTTCATTAAAAGTATTGATTCATTACTCTTATGTTTGTATTCTTGAGCTTTATTACTCGTTTAAAGTCACATGTGAAGTATGATTACATGAAATACTGAATATTGATAGTTAACCTTTGTATATTTATGTCTGTTTCTTGTTTATTTGCATGAGTATTGAATTTCTTAGGATTTAAGAAATGTAGCTTGTCTTTTTCCTTGTTGAAGGGGCAACATCTTTTCTTCATGATGAGGCGACAAGCACATCGCCTCTTGGTCAGGAGGTGACGCCTTTTTGAAGAGACGCCATTGCCTTATCAGAATCTGTGTGAATTCTACCTTGCTTTTCCATGTTTGTTTTGTACTTTCAGTATGATTTCCATGTTTAGTTTGTTATATCTCCTAATTTTATGCATGATTATTGTGTTGTTTGGTATTATTTTTAATGTTATATTATTGTGTTATTTTATAGACTATTTTATGAATTTATTTCTATTTATTTTGTGAATATTATTTATTAATGATTTGTAGATATTGTTTGTGCTTGCGAGATAGAACTAACTAACTTGTATTTGTTGCAGAAATTATTTGGTGATTTTTAATCACTAGATGATTACTTTGTTAATCAGTTCTTGAGAGTTTTGATTTGTATAATTAATTAGTTTATTTTTTGTTTATGTATGGTTTATTTTCAATATCTTTTGCGCTAATTTACACCAAAAGTTGTAATATTTAATCTCTCTCCCCTTTTATTTGGAATGAATGATTGTAAATTATTATTAATTATTTATTTATGATTGAATGTCAAGACATAAACATGAAATGAGACTAAAGTGTAAACTTGGAATAAAATCTAAAATTGGAAACCAATCGTGATTAGTATGTTAATAAGGAAATAATTTAATAATCAAAGGTAATAAAATACGAAACACACATGGAGGCCAACCACAAAGTTGAGTGGGCATTCCAAAAGCCTATACCTAGTTTTCGAACCCGATCTCTGATGACGACTTCTAGGAACCTCCATGAAATCCAATTGTTATACAGCGTGCCCCAGCTTTCATCCGAGTAGTGACTCTATCTCCATTTTGGGCGCTAAGCCCATTATGTATTTTCTAGTGAGCCCTGAGCTTGCACAGCATTATGGTCACCAATACTTGGGCGCCATTAACCCTGCCGCCTACAATGGCGACTCCACTAGAGAATAGAGAAACTGATTCCAAGTGTTTTGTAATTTATTATCTTTGATTATTTATTTATTTCCTTCATAAATTTTGCATTCACTACACGTTTCCACACAATGCACTTTGAGTCCTAAATAAATCGACAATAATATCTACTTTGTTGTTTGTGTTTCACTCAAACCTGGTGGTGAAGTATTTGATTATTGTCACTCATAGCATGTACCTATCCGTGACGCACAGACCCTTGAGTAGGGAGATGTGATGGATGTATGTAGTTGTGGGAGCTAAAACTTATTACTCAAGACTTAGCTCATGTAATGACTTAGCAATTTCCACTAGAATTTTTTTCAAATGCACGTGTTTTATGCCATATGGTAATCCTTTAAATAAGGCCCAAGCCCATTATAAATAAACCTTAACAAGATGGGCTTTTCATGCCTATTGTTAGCCTATTTCAAAGGGATCTTGACAATGTGGGCCTTTTATATTATTATTTGCCCATTAAAATGGACTTTGAAAATATTTAGAGAAATTACCACTTGTTTGTATCATCTTGAGAGTTGTCTTGCATCCGTCAATTTTATTATCTGTCATTGATAATCATAACCTAGAACAAAAATCCTAGGACAAGAAACTCACTATTGAACATGTGTGTGGGAGAAATAAGGGTGGAGATACAATTATAAAGCCTTTTTTGTCCTTTGATACATGCATATATGTTTTTCCTTTTTACCAATAGACTTGCACTTCATGCATACACATCATCCATGTTTCTAAACCTCAATGATTGCAGATATAGATCCACAATAGTCTGCCAGTTGGAAGTGATATGACATTGGCCACTTAGTTAGAATCCTTAAAAAGATCAAGATGGCAGAATTTGATGTTGAAGCCTTCAAGGAATAGTTAAAAGCTGAAATGGTCAAACAAAACATGACGATTATGAGAGAAATTATAGGGGAAATGATGGGTACAACTAGAAGGGAACCGCCAAGAACTCAATCGTCAGTGCCCCAATCATCGGCACCTCAACCTCAACCATTTGATTTGGATGCCGAGGATCTTGAAAAGCAAGAGGTAGAGGATGATCGATAGACAATATTGACAGAACCTATTATCCGTCAGAAAAAGGATGCCTTAAAAAATGTAGAGAAGCCAGATTAGGTTAAAGACCTTGTTAAGTCTATGGCTCAAATGCAGTTGATGATGAAGGAAAAAGGGATCAATGCCCCAATAAGTTATTCCAAGCTAATCCTGGATAAGGATGATGATCCCTTACCATGAAAGTTTAAATTCCCTGACATAAAGAAGCTCACTAGCACAGAGGACCCCCACCTCCATTTAAAGCAGTATGTGACCCACATGAAGACAACTGAACTGACTAAAGTGCAGATTATAAAGCAATTCCCTCTATCTTTGGAAGGAGCAACCATTATATAGTATTATGCTCTACAATCCTATGTTCAAGTAGATTGGGAGGAATTATGCACTGCATTCATCAAGGAATATAGTCTCAATATTCAGATAGACGCTTCTTTGAGAGACCTATAGAATGTGAAGCAAAATTTCAATGAATCCTTTATGGATTATTTGATCAGGTGGAAAGCAAAATTAGCACAAATGAAGTAATAACCCATAGAATCTTATCAGCTAGTAATAACCATGGAAGGATTTATACTCCCTCTCTTTAAGAAGCTGAGGGATTTAGGGATTTGAAACTTTGAGGAGTTGTATAGGTTTAGAGTATAAAAAGAATCATACCTTATGCAAGAAAAGAGGTTCTTCAATGGAAGATCTGCGAATAGAGAAGGGTTTGGATCTGGTAACGAAGTTGGGCTAAATAGTAACATACAGATCAACACAGTTAGACAATCCTGAAGGTTTTCTAATTTGGGAAGACCCTTCTCCAAAGTCTTGGAAAAACTGATTGAGAATAACCTTCTACAAGCCTTACCTAAATGACCTCCTTTTCTAAATGCCAACCCAAAATTATACTGCAAGTACCGACATAACATTGGGCATGATACATAAGGCTGCACTTGCCTGAAATATGAGATTCAAGATTTGATTAATTTAGGCAAAATAACCAACCCGGAAACCAAAAAATTGAACACCCAAAATAACCCTTTGCCCAACTACCATAATGTACCACCACTAAATCCCCGTATGCTGATGATCAACACGGGTTTAATAGAGAAATAAGTCATTCATTCCTTTATTGATGTCGTACCTATACTACCAAAACCATAAGCAAAAGACCTGAATCTAAGACAGTAGTCCATTGAGTCTCCTGTAAATATGCTTGATATTTGGAGTTTTGATGATAAAGAAGGAGGAGTAATTGATCTGTGGAAGAACAATAAAAGGAAAGCAACATAATCCACTGAGAAATTGAAGGAGGGGGAAGAAAAGGTGAAAAATGCTAAAGTAGGGAAAGAGGGAAATGATTCAAAAGAAGGATTAAAGAAAGATGAGAAGTTGAGGAGATTATTGAGGCCAAAAGAGATAAGAAAACTCTTGCCAGTATTTAGGAGCTGCTAATGAACTCCCAAGCCTATCGAGAAACCTTCGATATACACTTTAGAGCAAATAGTGGACTCGCTAACTGAAAGCCCTCAAGGGGCAATTATTTTCATAGATGATGACATGCCCTTAAAAGGAAAGGATCATAACAAAGCCTTATTCATTAAGGTTAAAGTGAAAGGTAAATTAACGTGTTGTATTATGGTTGATAATGGGTCAACCATTAATGTATGCCCTCTAAAGATCTTACTAAAGCTTGGCCTGATAGTAACTAATTTGAAGCCCTCTGACATAGTCATTAAGGCTTATGATGATACGAAAAGGCCAGTTAAGGGAACTTTCCAGGCTTTAGTCAAGATTGGACCCATTGAAGTTTGGGTTAACCTCTATGTGATAAATATTCCAGTCACCTTCGTTATTCTTCTAGGAAGATCATGGTTCCATCCTTTGGGGGGAGTGTCACCTACTGTTCATCAAAAGATTAAATTTCCATATGAGGGAAGGGTGGTTACTATAACAGCTGAAACAGAGGTTGCAATTGCCACATTGAAATTAACCCCTGCTGAGATCCCGAATAGCCTGAGTTTTAAAGTCTGTACAATTTATGAAGATGAGATAAACTTAAATATTGTTAGTATGATGAAGAGCATGCAGTTCATTCCTGGGATGGGATTAAAGACGAATCAACAGGGCCCATCGAAATTCATTAAACTTAAAGTACCGATCTTAAAGCACGGGGTAGGATATCCAGGGGAAGATGAGTCTGATGAAAAGGAAAAAGCTAAGGGCAAGTCTAAGAAGAACAGAATTAGGGCTAATTTGAAAGAGAAGACATTCTGGGAAATATTTGTGGTGGAAGGTGTCAATTACCCCTACTAAGGAGCTTTTGAGCCTTTGATGATTACCAAGAAATTGGTCCTCAAGTTTGAAATCTTCGCTAAATATATGGATGGGATCAAAGAGTCTATTGTTGAAGAGCCTATAGTAGAAGAGCTGGTACTGACTTCAAAATTAGAGGGGGACATTCTTGTAGTGGAGCTGAAGGACGCTGTTGACCAGGAAGAGGAATTCAACTTCGTAGCCTTTGTCCTTGACTCTATTATGGATGTTTTCTATAGTGACATTGACTTTTCTCTTTCTAATTTGTTTGAGACTGATGACATTTTTCTTTCGAAAGTTAATGTGATGAAGTTTGACTATGCTTACTTGTGCGATGTGTTTCTTAATGGTTATGTTGTGTGTGGTGATCATTTCATGCATATGTTTGATAGTAATTCAGTGCAAACTGAATCATTTAATCTAGGCATAAGTGAAAACCCTAGAAATATACTTATTGCTTCTGACTTAACTTTTGTTAAGAGAGAAAAAATGAAGGAAACTCTAAAAAGAAGACATAAAGTATTTGCTTGGGGCTATGAGGATATGCTTGGGATTGATAGAGAGATTACGGAATATAGGATTCCCACGTATTCTTATATCATATCCATAAAGCAAAAGAAGAGAAGATTAAGGCTAGAATGGGCTCTCCTAGTTAAAGAAGAAGTAGAAAAGTAGCTAAAAGCAAAGTTCCTAAAAGTGGTAAATGACACCCAGTGGCTAGCTAACATAGTCCCAATTCCTAAGAAAGATGGTAAAGTCAGGATGTGTGTGGACTATAGGGACTTAAACAAGGCTTGTCTAAAGAATGATTTTCCTCTACCACACATTGACACCTTAGTTGATAGTACAGCTTCCAGCACCCTGCACTCTTTTATGGACGGCTTCACAGGATACAATTAGATCATGATGGTAGTGATTGACAAGTTGAAGACTTCTTTCACCACTGAGTAGGGTGTTTATTATTACACGGTTATGTCACTCGAGTTGAAAAATGCAGGGGTTACTTACTAAAGAATGGTTACTACACTGTTACATGACTTGATCCACAAAGAGATAGAAGTGTATGTAGATGACATGATGGTGAAATTTTTGACTAGAGAAGGGCATTTTGAAGCCTTAGACAAGTTCCTAACAAGAGCTAAAAAGTACAACCTCAGACTAAATCCAAAGAAATATGTTTTTGAGGTGACGTCTGGAAAACTATTGGGAAACATCGTTAGTCAAAAAGGCATAGAGGTGGATCCAGAAAATGTTAGAGCGATCAAAGAGATGCTTGTATCGAATAACGAGAAAAAAGTCAGTGGGTTTATAGGAAGGCTACAGTACATCAGTAGGTTTATAGCCAAACTAAATACCATTTGTGAGTCGATCTTCAAGCTCTTAAAGAAGAATTAGCCGATCATCTGGGATGATAAGTGTCAGTAAGGCTTTGAAGCTATTAAGCAGTATTTGATGAATCCTCTAGTTTTACAATTGCCAAGACTAAGTAAGCCCCCAATTCTTTACTTGGCAATAAAGAAAGATGTGATTGGTCCAATATTGGCTCAAAAAGGAGGAGAGTCGAGCATGTTGAATATTATCTAAGTAAGAAGCTTCTACCCTATAAAGCCAATTACAATCTAGTAGAAAGAACCTACTTAGCTATAATCTACGCAATAGAAAAGCTATAACATTACTTTTAGTCCTATAGGATTCAAGTAGTTTCTAAGCACGATCCTCTCAGATATCTCCATCAGACTCCATCACTGATAGGGAAATTACCCAGATGGTTAGTTCTACTTACTGAATTTAACATAGATTATGTGGCTAGAAAGGTGATAAAAGGAAGAGTTGTGGCAGACTTATTGGCCTGAAATTTGATAGACGATGGACAAGAATGGGAGTTAGAATTCCCAAATAAACCTTTGGGGGTAATAGAGATCCAGACATGGAAAATGTACTTTGACAGAGTAGTGAATAATAGAAGGGTAGGTATTAGTGCAATTTTGGTCTCTCTAGAAGGAGAAGTAATTCCGACGGCGAAGAGGCTAGAATTCGAGGTCACAAATAATCAAGCTGAATATGAAGCTCGCATTTTTTATCTTGAAGAACTTGGGAATATGGGAGCAGAAGAGGTAATGATGTACAAGGATTCAATGCTAGTAGTGAAATAGATCTCCAAAGAGTGGGAAGTAAGGGAAGATAAACTAAGGCCATATTGGGATTATTCAGCCATGATCCTATTGTCTTTTGTACAATACAGATTCATACACTTGCCTTGTGAAGAGAATTAGATGGCAGATGTGTTGGCTACTTTAGCTTTGACATGGGAAGGAGGCAGACAAGCAAAAATGAAGCCTCTTATCCTATTAAAGTCTTAGATTCGTTGCTATGAGGAAATTAGAATAATATCGATCGACTTAGCAGAGAAGCCTTAGTTTTATGATCTACAATAATATCTTGAGATAAGGCAATTCCTTGAGGAAGCTAGTAAAAAAAAAAGATTGCCGTTAAGGATGTTATCTTGGTAGTTCATTAGCCATAATGGGATGTTGTATAAAAGAATGCCAGCTGGAGTGCACTTGAGATGCATCGATAAAAGTGAGGCATAAAAAATCATGGAAGTAGTTCACAAGGGTGTATATGGGCCGCATATGAATGAGACATTCCTTTTTAAAAAGATAACCCATCAAGGGTACTTCTAGCTAACCATGGAGGCAGATTGTGTGAAGTATGTAAAGAAATGCTAGAACTACCAAGTGTATGGTTATGTGAGCCACCTGCCTTCTATAGAACTACAAGGATTGATCTCTCATTAGTTATTTATAGTCTAGGGAATCAACATTATCGGAGAGATAAGGTCAAAGGTATCAAACGGTCATTATTACATTATAGTGGCAATCGACTATTTCTCTAAATGGGTAGAAGCTGAATCATTTACAACTGTAGGGGTAAAACATATGGCCAGGTTCATAGAGAAGAATATAATTTGCCGGTATGAGTTGCCTTATCATATCATCATTGATAATGGTGTTCAATTTAGGGCAGAATTGACCACTATGTTGGAAGAATACATAATTGAGCATTATAAGTCATCCCCTTACAGACCACAGGCGAACGAAGCCGTAGAAGCAGCAAATAAGAATGTGAAAAGAATCTTGGCCAAGATATTGGAAAATTATAAAGACTGGGCAAGTTACTTATAGTTTGCATTATGGGGATACAAAACCACTGCCAAAATGTCAATAGGAGCCATTCCATATTCTTTGGTATATGTGTGTGAAGCTGTGTTGCCAGTTAAGGTCAAAATCTAGTCATTAAGGGTTCTCATAGAGTCTAAAATCCCTCAGTATCAGTAGGTAAAAAGTCAATTGGCACAACTGACGTTGTTGGATGCAAAGAGGATGAAGGTCATGTATCACTCTCAGTTGTACCAAAAAATTATAGCCCGGGCTTATAACAAAAAGATTAAGCCAGGCAAGATCAAAGAGGGTGACTTGGTCTTAAAGCTCACTAGGCCAATCATGATTTATCCACGAGGGAAGTTCAAGCCAAATTGGGAAGATCCCTACCAAGTGAATAAGTTGTTTTCCCAAGGGGTTGTTATTTTGTCTGACTTAGAGGGAAATGAATTTTAAAAGCCCATCAACATGGACAAGCTCAAGAAATACTTTCTGTAAAGTCTAGTTAGAGAGAAAACCTCAAAAGAGGTTGTCTAGGAAAAAGTTAAAGACAAAAGAAGGAAAAAAGTAAAAGTCCTGCTCGATTGAAAACTTGAAAAGGTGGTCCAGGAAAAAGTAAAGGACATGTAAAAGGAGAGAGAGAAAAAAAGAAAATAGTTAGTTGGAAAACTTGCAAGGGTAAGCCAATTAATAATAGGAGATATGTAAGAAGTAAAATTGTATAGTCGCGTTGTGCTTAAATTAAATGGAATGGATTGCCTTTATTATTGTAAATGTAGCATTAAATGCCTATTACACATTGTCTAACTAAAAAGAAAATTTCATCCGACAAGAAAGTAAATAAAAAGACTAAATTTCATAAACTAATATAATATCGTTTGCTTCTCTTTTAACTCCCTTGGACACTCGATGCCTATAATGCCATTGTCCTTCTATTTTTTATAAATTCATCCTTTTCTATATGTTGTAGTTAAATCCATGCCTTGTACTGGTCAATAATAGACTAATCTCCACTGTAGTTAATGAACCTTTAGATGATTATATGAGGCCAAGTAGCAACTAGGTTATTTAGAAAGTTCTAAGAAAAAGGCCTTGGTTCAAACTCATGCACTGGTTCCATAATTAGTTATTTTTGTCCATATTGCCTGCAAAGCCGAGCTGGATTGTAAAAGGTGGCAAAATGGAGGCCAGCTAGGGGAACACAGTAGGTGTAGGACTGAAGGGTCATATGCTGCAGTCTCCACCATAAGCACATCCACTAAATCAGAGTATCAAGGAATATGGACAACTAGTTGTGAGTATCTTTTGGGATAGGCTGAAGTCCTTTAGTATGACAATGTTTGGCCTTATAGTGAGCAATGTCTTTAGGTGGTTTGAGCAACCTTAGCTTCTCTTGCAACCAAGCCTACAGAAATGATGAATGGGTAATAATGATAGAAATCATAAAATGATAAGAGGAAGAGGAGACTTACCTCCAACATAAAAGGACTCCTAGAGAATTGTCCAGTCTTAGAGAAGTTATAAAGTTTAATAATAGTCTTATCCATAATAAGAGGGAAAGGGTTCAATCCACTCTCCATTTGGTCCAGAACATGAAGGATATTTGGGTCATAGTTGCCAGAAGGGGAGACTAACAAGAACTGAGCATATAGGCAAAGTGCTATCATTCAAGGCTAGGGAACCTTGTTGTTATCTACAACTGCTACAATTTCTATAAAAGGGCTCATCAAGATTTCATGGCCAAAAATATGACGAAGAGAGGACTAAGGAGGCATGTTGAACAACCTTGCCATTTCATATTGAATGGTGTACAAATCCAGGGTTGCGACTGAAGGAATGATAATTAGTTGAGCATAATCTATTTGGGAGCCTAAAATAGCTTCAAATTCCTCTTACAGGGGGCAAATCTCCACTATATTAAATCAAAAAATGTGTTTTTAAGGATCCTAAAACTGAGCAAGAATGTGGAGAAGTGAGAAATTGATCTTCCTAGCATGCAAAGATTGGAAGGTGAAATGACTATATTCTAGCCCATGATTTTCCATCTAGACTTTTTTTAGAATCGGTTGTAGTTGTTTCAAGCTTCTTTTAGTCATGATTGGGGGTCAGAATGCTGTTCGGGAGAGAAGAATAAAGGGAAGTGGCGAGATGAAGAAATTAGGGATTTTGAATAAGATTTGGGGGTTTTTAATAACTAGAGGAGATTGCCTTTACATTCAGGTGGTGCCTCTATGAGAAGAGGCAAATGATCTATCGCCTCTTCACATAGAGGCTGTGCCCTTTTAAAGAAATAACACCCTTACAACAGGCAGAATGGATCTTCATATCACTAGAAATTGTTCGAGTTGTACATGTAAAGTCAGAACATAACATTTTAGAAATAAAAATGCCTTCATTCATTTAAAATTTTACCATAAATTGAGTTTAAAAATCACAATTCCCATACATCCAATGCAAAATATGAAGGCATAAAAGTAAAAATCAATTCAGAAAATAAAAGGGCAATAGTGCAAAGTATTGAATGTTTTTAAATAGAACACCCTTATGCTAGCAAAAATCTCCAAAGGGTCCTCTCTACTCATCGCTCTCAGACTCATCAGTCTCCTCATCAGCTAGTTCATCTGCAGGCTCATCGGCTAGTTCATCTATAGGCTCATTAGTTGGTTCATCTGTAGAAGCATCAGTAGGGTCAATCCTATCATCATCACTACTATCCTTAGACTCCTTATCAGCTACCCCCTCCTCCTTGTCACCCTTGACCTGAAGAGCAGTGAGCTGACGCTCAAGTGTAGTGATCCTAGCCTTACTGGCCTCATCTTGATCCTGTTAAAGCACGATAAAAGGTAAGAAATCATGAAAGCATTCATACATGTAGAAATAAAGCATATTTTGTGTTTACTTTCCATTGATGCATCATCTACATCAGGAAGTCCCTATGGGCCTCGATCACCTGATACATATACTCCCCTTTATCTCGAGGTATTTGCTCTATTAATAATATTAGAACTAACCATATGTTAAGTAAGACTTGAGAACATGGTTTTGAAAGAAGGAAACTTACATGAGTAGTAGCCTTTAGGAAGAATGTTGGCTCTAGGGTCATATCCAACGTCAGAAATTGATGAGAGAGCTTACTATAGGGCACCCATCAATAAGTCAGTAGATCAAGAATAGTAGTGAGTCTGCCAGCTATTACCTGGGATTAAGAACTGGAAGGATCCATAGAGGAGGGCACCCTAAAAGAAGAACCCTCACCGCTAGGAATGATGCGGGGGCGCTAATGAGGCCTCTCATGGGCAGAGGGCCTAGGGAGAGGAGTAAGTGCCCTAGTAACTGCCTAGAAAATGAAAGATAAGTCAAAGAATAACATCTGTAATTAAATATAAAAAAAGTGAAATAAAATATTGCATGCTCACCTGAAGTGTAGGTATAGGAAGAGGCACCCACTGTAGAAGATAAGCCCATGCAAAGTCAATGTAGTAGGACTTCCTTCACTTGTAATAGTCTATAGCATCCTCTCCCTGCAGTGCATGATCAAGCTCATCTCCCTCTAACTCATACGCCAAAAAGATATATCAGGGAGGAGCAAAAGGTGGACATCTCACATAGGTGCCTGTTTGCCATTGATGTATCCTCTCCCTAAGGAACCAAACCCTATAGTTAGGGCCTTTAAGCAAAACCCTCCTCCCAAACAGAGGGATAGAGCGAACCATAGCCTGCTTCCACCTTGAGGCCCCATAAGTTTGGACATAGCTGCTGTAATACCCTATATTTTAAACTAAATAAAGTAATTTGTGTATATATATATGTATATGTAGTATATGTATGTATGCATATATATATATGTACTAATATTTATCTATACACATACATGCATAACTATATATATATATATGTATGTATGTATGTATGTATGTATGTATATATGGGAAGAGAAAGACCAACCAAAGCTCAACCCCCCCCCCCCACCGCACGACATCCCCGACCGCCACCGTCACTGCGCCTCCCCCATCTCCGACCACCACCTGCTGCCTCCTCCTCCTCCCTCACCTTCGGTCGCCTGCAGAGCTGTCGGAATCTCTGAAATGGGGAGAAGCCGAGAGTAGCTCCTAGAATCGGCCAAGCTCCGTCCGGCCACCATTTCACTCCATTCCGGTGTCAATTCCCTCCTCTTGCACCGGTGAGACCCATTCCAAGCTTAGTTTAAGCCTTGGTCATGAATTGGTTGAGTTTTGGTTGATTATTAGTTTTGAGCTCTAGGATTTTAGAATTTTTTTTTAGCTCGATCTAGCTTGATTCATGCAAACTTCCTTTACAAATGTGATTCCTAGTAGCTCAATCTACCTCTATGAATTTTTGTATAATTTTTGGAATTTATTTTGATTTTTGGTGAATTTTTGAATATTTTAATATTATTTTAGGAATTTTCGTAAATTAATTATAAAAATAATAAATAATAATAATTTTTGGTATTTTTGGTGTTATTATGAGTTGATATTAATTTTAGAGCAAAGAAAATAATTTTTTTTGAATATTATTCAAATTTTAGGAATTTTTATACTTTATGTCAAAAAATTTAATATTAGGTTAAATTATATTTTAGAAGAAATTAGAAGTCATTTATATGTTTTAATTATATTAAGAATTTAACTTTGAGAAAATAAGTTTTAGATGATTAAATAATTTTAAGGAATTATTTTTAGTATTAATAGCACATTATGTAATTTATATGTTTTAGGGGTAAAAATGTAATTTTACGCTAAATATAGTTAAATATATATTTTAATTAGTTTTATTAATATTTAAGGGGTTTAGATAATTTTTATAAATTAATTGGTATTTTTACTTATGTAGTGAAAATTTTAAATATTAAATCCCAAATATTATATATATATATATATATATATATATATATAATACATTATAATGATTTTAATTTAGGCTTTACTTATATCTTGATAATGAAACGCAAGTTTAGTTGTTTAATTTTTTCAAATAATTAAGATTTTATATATGTTTATTTATTTTTAGTATATGTGTATGTAAAATATATATTTTGAGAAATGAATATTATTAATTCTCAATATTTTATTGAGTTGTGATCTCGATCGAGGTAAAAATGTAGTTTTGGGAGCCCGACTCGAGTGTGGGTGTCTGTGATTATTAGAAGTGCATTTTCTATGCAGGTCTGGCTCTACCTTTGGTAGAGAGATGTTCGTTTTACAAAGGAGACTCTGCCGAAATTTCGGTAGATTTTCTCGTAAAATGTGATATTCATAAAATTTCTACCGTTAGTTAGGTTATGTCCTGTCTATCGAGTTTTTGTCCGATTTTCCTCGAGTCAGCCTGAAATTTCATTATTTTTTTGATTGTTGATTTCGATTCCTTAGTCATGTTTTAAAAGTCGATTTGTTATTTTCTTTTACAGCATTTCGGAGCAGAAGCTATGAGACCGAGGCAGACGCGTGGTCGTCAACCTTCACATTCATCCTGTAAGTTGATAGAATGATTTGTGCGTGTGTTTTAATTAACAAATGCGTACGCTCATATTTTAATATTGATTATATGATTTATTTAATTTAATGCTGTTATTTAATATTTAAACGCATTTTATTTAATTAAAATCGATTTTGAGAAATTTTGGTAGAACGGGCTACTTGGTGGGCTTCACCGGGACTATGTGCACATGGTAAAGATTGAGAGATGGATCCGTAATATATATATGATTGGTGAATGCTAAACTGGGATGGGTGCCTCGGTAGAAGCCTTTGCTCTCGGGGACCGCCAGTGATTGTAAGGTTAATAATGGACTGGGATGGGTGCCTCGGTCGATGCCTTTGCTCTCGGGGACTGCCAGAGGCATATATTTGGATTAGGTGAATGACTACAGCTTGGTGCCTCGGTTGATGCCTTTACTCTTGGGGACCGGTAGTCTAGTTGGAATAAGTGGGCCCGGTTGGCCATTTAGATTTTGGGTTTAGGGTTCTACCGAGATTTTTCAAAAGCTATAAATATATACTATAAATTATTTTTACTATAAACATATAGTTTTCAAAAAAGGTTTTCAAACCGTACAACTCTTTTTATTGACTTACTCAGTGAGGTCTGATTCCCCTCAATTTATATTTTTTTTTCAGGAGCTTGGGAGTTCGACCTCAGACTACCTCCACGCCAGGTTTCTTCTTCACCAACTATTTTATGTAGGTCATTGTAAGTTGTACTATGTGTTAATCTAGGTTACTGCAGTAGTATATGTACTAAGGATTTGTATGGTTTAAACATAATTGTGTAAATTAGTTGTGTAAACCACGCTTATGTATAAAGATTTAAATTTGATCTATAATATGAGACATTGAAGCATATTTTAATTGAGCATTTGAATTTGTGTATTTTGAGAAAAATCAGTTTGATAATATGTTCTGTTATCAATTAAAGTTTAAAATATGAATGGTTTTATTTTTTTTTTCTTTAGGCTTACTACGGGTTTTGGGGGCCTTATGCTTACCCATTCCCTAGCGCCGATCATGTGCCCTCGCGTTCGGGTCGTGACAGCTGCAAGAATAAACAAGTAAGTGGATGAATTTAATTAATAAATTTATTGCTAATTCTAGTTACGTTCGTAGGTACTTACCTCGTCATAAGTAAGCATGTTCAATCACTCGTGGTAGACATGAACATGAGCCACAAGCCTCCTCCAAGCCCGGCTAGGACCCCACCTCGCCATTGTAGGGAAGGGGGTATTATGGACCCTAGTAATCCCTACTATTAACTCCAGCTTTGGAGCCCAGTCCTACAAAAGAAGCAGAGGGTTATTAGTAAAATCGGATAGTAATAGTTGGGGATGGAATATAAAGGTAATAGAGAAAGGAAAATACGAGTATACTGTGAAAAAAACTATAAAGTCGCCTAGCTCTACGTATCAACTCATCCATGCTCCTATAAAAATAAGCTAAAGCACGGCTGCCCCAATCATAGGTCACCATAAAATCTAGGTCCCTCAGAGGCATTAGGAAGCTCAAATCCACAGAGTTAGCTGTATCTACGAAAAGTGTAGTGCCTAGCAGGTAAACAAGGAAAGCATGCACCACCTGATCAATCTGTAAGGGTGTAGTGGCCGCCTCAACTATAGCGCTAGTGTAGAAGCTCCTAATCAAATCGAGCTTCACTGTGTAAGTCCCCTTCATATCTGAGACTATACCAAGCAGACGCTCGATGAAAGCGAGAAAGTCAGGAGATAACTAGTAGAGACTGGTGTTGAAAGGAATAAATCCCCAACATAAGTGATGCCAATGACTGCAGCAAAGGCCACTGGATCAAGGGTGAACTCCCCAAAGGGAAGATGGAATGTTTGGGTAATGTCAGACCACCTCTCCATCAAGGTATGTAGGAGCTGGTAGTTTGTAACCCCCTATTGTGCTGGGAGTGCCAAGATGAAGTTAGAGAACCCAGTATCATAAATTCAAGTTTGCATTGCGTCAGCAAGCTCATCGTACTAGATGCGCGCACCATTGTAGTTTTCAGCACACTTGAGGGTGTGGGCATCGAGCTAAAGGAGTAAAACAAGGAGTAGAATTGTCATTTTGTGCAATAAATTTTCAAACTTTTGCTGAATTTTAACGTTGAGGCTAACACCTCTATCGAAGAGGCGATCACCTCATTGAGAAGTGCTTGACTCGAAGAGGTAAATGCCTCTTTATGAAGAGGTAATCACCTCATCAAAGAGGCAATGCCTTTTCATATTGGAAATCTAATAGTATAATTCAAAATTTTAATTTTTAATCAATAAAATTTAATTTCTTTCGGTTAAATTGATAAATGTGCATATATGAATAGTAAATCAATTTTATTTGATGATATTCATTGGAAAAAGTAAGGAAATTGGGCATTAAGCTCTTAAGGAAATTGGGTATTAACCTCTCCGATTGCTAAGTCATAAATATAAGATTATGCATCCGTGGGCAGGGGGATCTCGTCTCTAATACTGAGCCCAAAACTCTGAGAGGGATGTACCATAGGTGCCACTTGGTCCCACATTAGAAATCAAGGGCCTGTATGGCATCCATATCAAGAAAATATGGAGAGTAAAAGAGAAAAAGAAAAAGAAATAAGAGAAAAAGGGAAAAGGAAAGGGAATTTAAGAAGTGAAAGTGACTTTAAAAAAGGAAAAGAGAGAATTTATATAATTAGGGCGAGAGAGGAAGATTGAAAGAAAAGAAAATGAGGAGTAGAGGGTGAGGCCCACTTAGTGAAATAAAGCATGGAATTGCCTATGGCCTGCCGAAAAAAAAACCAAATGAGAATTTTTGTATCACTGCTCAGGTATATCCCATAATCAATCTTTGGATAAGAATTTTCTAATTGAAGCATCAGAAAGAACAAGCATCTGATTGCGTTTGAATCTCTGAAATGCATGGAAGAACAAGCATCTGGTCAGGTTTGAATCCCCGACGTGCACAAAAGAATAAGCTTTTGTTCAGGTTTGAATCCCTAAAGTGCGTAAAAGAATAAGTGTTTAGTTGGGTTTGAATCCTCGAAGTGCCTAAGAGAACAAACGTTTGGTCGGGTTTGAATCCCCAAAGTACGCATCTCATGAGGTGTCTGGTCAGGTTTGAATCCCCGAAGTGAATTCTGTTTTTATTAAGTAACTATTGGGCCAAGAAAACTTGGGTTTTTTGACAAACTATAATGAGTAACTGATCGGGCCAAGAAAACCTGAGGAACACAATTACATTTCATCTCTTTTACTGAGTAGAGATTGGGCCATGCTTAAGATTCATGGTAAACTATAATGAGTAACTTATCAGGCCAAGAAAACTCGAGGATCACAGTTACATTTCATCTCTTCTACTGAGTGACTTCTCAAGCCAGAAAAACTTAGGAATCACACCAAATTTATAACGAGTAGCTAATCGAGTTAGCTTAACCCAAGGATCACGGCTACATTTCTCTTCTGTCTCTACTGAGTGAAGATTGGGCTATACTTGAGATTCACAAGAAATTTATTAATGAGTGGCTCATTAAGCAAGGAAAACCCGATGATCAGGGTGTAAGCACCCAATTTCGGGATGCAATTATGCACAATTGTGACGTAAGCCCTTATGATGAAATTCATTCAAAAATTGAACTTGATTGTCGATTTTATGGACTTTAGGGAATAAATTGCAACATTTTTTTAGGATTTGATTGTAAATAAGTCAATTTCTAGGGGTCTTTTGGTAATTAAAAGTTAAAAAAAATCAAAATTAGGATCGGCATTAGACAATGTCAATTGGCATTGCACAATGATGACGCGTCAAAGTCTCATTTTTTGATTTTTTCTTATATTTTTTCTTATTTTTTATCAATTTTTTCAGTGTTTTGATTGGTTGAAAATTTAATTTTATGATTATTATTATCTGATGAAAATTTCAATGCATTTAAAATGCGTAAATAACCTTTAAAAATCATAATTCTTATCGGTTTATTTTGGGAGAGATGAGTCTGTTCCTACAATTGAGGAAACCAGTACGCATAAACTCTACATTTAAAAGCAGAGTCTGCATACGTGCGATGGGGGGACCTTTTTTTTGGGAGAGGATTTTTTCTCACAGAGAGATTAAGAGAAACACACACACGCAGATGCTGAAATTTGATTGTGCAAAAAAAAAACCCTAAAATCCAAAACGCTACTGAGAACGCCTTTTCAGTCTAGAATCAATAGCTATTCAATTTCAATGGTGACAATCCAATTTAAGGGGCTAAAAAAGGACATTTGCATAGCATTAGTGTTCTTTTTCTATTCTTTTTTCTATTTCATTTCTTTTCTATTATTTTCTTTTTATGATTTTTTCCTTTTATTTTTATTATTTTTTTGATTATTTAATTTCACTACTTATCTAATTACTTTTGTCTTTTTTTATTTTTGATGTCCGCATGATAATTGAGGAGGATACTGCCTGTGTTTAGATGAACAAAAGGTCCATGGAATGCCATTAAAGAACATGTATTGTTTTCTAGTAGAACGTAGGATTTTTTATCTTTATTTTGTATCTTGGTATCCTGTGTAGTTTTTTTTTAATTCATGGCTGTATAATTGTTAAATTTAATTTTGTACATAGGTTGTAATAGCCCCAATAGTGGGAATAGTAAAAGATTTAATTTTATGCACTTTAAAAGTAATTAGTAAAACTAGGTTCACTGGGTAAAATTAATTAAAATTAATGGTGGCTTTAGTTAATTAGGGTTTGCATGTAATTAAATTAGGTTTTTTAGAAATCATATGTAAATGTGTTTTGATTTGATTTTTTTATGTTTTTGAGCCCTAAGCCCACGTTTAAGTCTAACCCATTTAATAGATAGGCTTAAAAACAATTTAGGGCTTTAAATAATTAAAATCAACTTAGGCCCATTAGGTTAATTAAATTTTAGGCCTACTTAGTTATTTAAAACTTGTTTAGACTTAGCTCAGCCCACTTGAATTCATTTCTTTTAAAATAAATAGACCTAGGCCCACATTTCACTTAAAATAAAACCAAGTTAGACTTAGGCCTACTAAATTAACTTTCCTTTAAAATTGAATAGACTTAAGCCCATTTCTTAGACAAACTAAAATAAATAGAAATTGGCTCACTAATTAGTAAAAATGTAAGCCCACCTTTAGTCAATCTCTCACTTGTAAATAAAATGTAAATCTAGCTAACTTTTTTATAAAATTAACATAGTTTAGACTTAAAGACAACGCGATTTTGAGTGCATTTTTTATGTGTAATTTTATTGACTAGATGTCTAGGGCTAGATAGATATCAAAATAGGGTTTAATAAAATTTGCATGTAATTAGGGGATGAAATAATCATTTATAAAATTATTCTAAATGAACACAAGACTAAAAAAAGTTAGTATTCCGTATCTAAAATCTCTTGGTTGTGGTGCTAATTTTCTTTTAGAGAATCAAGTACCACCAATCAAATTGTCCCAGTTATTACCCTGGGTGGCGACTCCTTATCTCCATTCCATGTCTTTGTGACTGTGGTTAGTGTCTTCTCTAAGGCCTTGAGCCTAAATAGTGTCGCGGTTGCTAAAATCTTGGACACGCACTAAACCTCGCCGTCTACACACGATCATGTTTCGAAGATGAATTTCAACCTCTTAGGTTTGAATTCCCGAGGTTGACAGCCTGAGTGAAGCTCGCGGGTCAAGTGTGCTGTTTTTACTCTTTATTATTTGATGTGCATGTTGCTTTTTCTAAAAATTCATTTTTTCAAAAAACTAAAGGGGCAAAATATGGACATCTTCAGTTTAATCGGCCTGTAACAAAAGCTCAATGATGAGAAAGTTCGAGTTTTGAATGCAAGGGGAGCCTGAGACTTCTCTAAAATCGACTCGGAAAGGCCAAAACACTGAGCCTAGCCCAAAAATACCATATCCAAGCCCAAATTTAAGCTCAAGCCCAAGCCCATCACCTTTTGGCCCAAAGGCCCTAACCTAGCCCTGGTAAAGAGGTGATCGTCTTAACGAAGAGGCATTGCCTCTTCACCCCAAACATCGGTGAGGTGATGCCTCATCAAAGAAGTATCACCTCTTCACACCTACCCTCTACAGTATTAAATGTCATTAATGGCAATGTTTGGAGGCTCACCTACTAAAGATTTGGTCATTTTTTGACGTAAAAAGAAAGGAAAAAGTAGGAAAAGGAGCCAGGAAATGAAAAAAGCAAGAAGAGAGGGTGAGAATGAGTTTTTAGGAAATTGAAAAATGAGAGAGGGTGAGAGGCTTTAAAAAAGGATGTGGAGGCATAAGAGAGGGGGTTGGCAACTTGAGGAGTGAAAAAAAAGTCTAAAAAAAAATAGAAAAAAGGAAGAAAAAAAGGAAAGAAGAAAGGAAGAAGAAGAAGAAGACTTAGAAAGCTAAAGACTTAGATTTCTTAGGAAGGAAAGGGCTTTCTCTTACATTCAGAGTCTCAAATTAATCAACTAAGCTCTGAGGGCTTAGTTAAGAGCATCAAGCACATCCAAGTCAGTAAGCTTCCCCCTTCTTAAGCTTTAAATTCTTTGTTTTTATTAAAAGTATTAATTCATTACTCTTATGTTTGTATTCTTGAGCTTTATTGCTTATTTAAAGTTATATATGAAGCATGATTGCATGAAATACTGAATAGTGATAGTTAATCTTTGTATATTTATGTTTGTTTCTTGTTTATTTGTGTGAGTATTAAATTTCTTAGGATTTAAGAAATATAGTATGTCTTTGTCCCTATTGATGAAGAGACGTCGCCCTTTCGTGATGAGGCGACAAGAACATCGCGACGCCTCTTTAAAGAGGCATCGCTGCCTAATCATAATCTGTGTGAATTCTGCCTTGCTTTTCCACATTTATTTTGTACTTTCTGCATGATTTCCATGTTTAATTTATTATATCTCTTGATTTTATGCATGATTATTGTGTTGTTTGGTATTGTTTTTAATGTTATATTATTATGTTATTTTGTGGACTATTTTGTGTATTTATTTCTATTTATTTTATGAATATTATTTGTTGATGATTTGTAGATATTGTTGTTGTTTGTGAGATAGAACTAAATCGTATTTATTGCAGGAATTATTTGGTGATTTTTAATCACTAGATGATTACTTTATTAATCAATTCTTGAGAGTTTTGATTTGTATAATTAATTAGTTTATTTTTTGTTTATTTTTTGTTTATGTATGATTTATTTTCAGTATCTTTTACATTTATTTACACCAAAAGTTGTAATCCTTAATCCCTCTCCCCTTTTATTTGAAATGAATGGTTGTAAATTATTATTATTTGTGATTGAATGTCGGGACATAAGCATGAAATGGGATTAATGTGCAAACTTGAAATAAAATCTAAAATTGGAAACCAATTATGGTTAGCATGTTAATAAGGAAATAATTTAATACTCAAAGGTAATAAAATACGAAATACACACGAAGGCCAACCGCAAGATTGGGTGGGCATTCCAAAAGCCCATACCCAGTTTTCGAACCAAATCTCTGATGACAGCTTCTTGAAACCTCCGTGGAATCCAGTAGTTGTACAGTGTGTCCCGACTTTTATATAGGTGGTGACTCCATCTCCATTTTGGGCCTCAAGCCCATTATGTATTTCCTAGTGAGGTATGAGCTCGTACAATACCGTGGTCGCTAACACTTAGGCGCACGATTAACCCCACCGCCTACAATCTCTTTTCATAATTCAACATTAACTCTTAAAATATTATATGTTGAATAATTAAATTTTACAATATTTTTCAATAAAAAATTTAAAAATTCATTTTTATTAAAATACACATGTTTATTTGATATAAAATACCTAATTTAATTACATTTAAAACATAACTATTCATTTCCATAAAAAATAATATTTTTTATTTTAACTAAAACATTGTATTGTATTCAAATAAAAACACTTTTATTTTTTTAACCCAAAAATAAAAAATATGTAAATTTTCATTATATTTATTTTATTTTATTTATTCAATAATTATTATTAGTATGCATATTAAAAATAATAGGCCGAATACCCTTTTTCACCCATAAACTTACCCTTTTAGCTCATTTCGCCCATTAAATTCAAAATTAACCAATTTCACGTATGAACTTTTATTTTTGACCGATCTTACCTATAGTTAAACAATTTATAATTCTATTGAACACATTATTTGCAGGCTAGACAAAACAAGTGAGCCCAATTGTTTTGAAGCGCGTTAATAGGTAGTAGAAGGCTTATGTGTTAATAATATCTTTGATTGAGAATGGATTTCAGCAACTACAAAATAGAACTTTCTCTTTCACTACAAACAACACTTCTCTTTTTTTTCTTACATTTCATACAATCTTCTAACTTTCTTTGATCGTACCATTCTCTCTTTTTCTTTTGTTTAACATTAATTTTTGTTGAGTTATACATTGAGTTTGGAGCATGCAAATGGATAAGACACAATTTATGGCTCCATTGTGCCACTGTGGTGAATTAGCTGCGACGAGGACCTCTTAAACAAGCGCCAATCCTGGTCAGAGATTCTTTGGGTGTAGAAACTATGAGGTAAGCACAATTTATGTGTTTTATTGGTGTAATGGCAGTGTAAGGCAATATTTGGGTAATTAGGGTTTTATTAATTTGAGTATTGTGTTGTTAAAATGACAGAATATTGGAGCATACAATTACTACTTATGGTTTGATCCTCCAGTTCCTGATCAATTGAGGCAAGTGATATCGAGGTTGCTAAAAAGAATAAGAGATATTGAAGGAGAAAGATATAAAGCAATAACAATGGAGAAGATACAAAGAAAGTTTATAATTATGTTAATTGGTATAATTTTTGTATTATTTATGGGAAGTAAGTTATGAAATAAGAGATGTTGGTTAGTAACAACTCTATAGAATATGCATAAGTTATGATGTATTTAAGTTAGTTTAGACACGGTTAGTGTCTTTGGATAAGAGGCTATGTTTTTGTAGATGAAATCATGCAATCATACATTTACTAATGCATGAATATTATGGTCTGTAATGAACAAATATTTTGATCTTCAAATGAATGAAAATTGTAGGAATTATATATGTACTCTTTTTTTGGCCTGTAATGAATAAATTTCTATGGTGTTAATGGCCTATCAATAGTTAGCAAGAAAAAAAATTGTTAACCAACAACACAATATTATAATTGATTGGAATGCTTCACATTTGAATAAGTTTCTAAATTGGTTAATAACAAGCCATCCTCTTTACATACATGTCTTTCAAATCTGCATGTACACAATAAACCTCCTAACAAATATCAGTTTTAGCACTAACTAAAAGCTACAAAATATAGCCTAAAAAGCTAAATTGGCCTTTCATTACAAAACATAGTGAACTTTGCATCTTCTCGTAATTGTCCTTGCTAATGGCAATCATTGTTTGATAGAGTTTGAGAAGCACTTGTGTGTGGAAATTAACTTGAATTGCTTTGAGAAGTTTGCAAAGGAATAGTTAGAGAACTTTGTGTTTTCAATCTCTGCTTTTCATATTATTGTTGAAGTTGTCATGAAGTAATAGTAGGCTTGCCATTCCACCTCAGACCTAGTGGCTTGAATCCTAAGTTGCCAATGATAATTGTTGAATATCGTAAGACTGCTGCTAGAATTGTAACTCGAGCAGTTGGCCTCTTATACTGCATATTTAAAGTAATAATATCATATTACACCTAAAATATAAATTAAGTTCATTATGCACTACATACAACTATATCACTTACATTCTCCATTATCATTCCATGTTACAATAAACAAACTCCATGGCCACTATGCCTATCTCTATTTCCTCTTGCAGACTGTGATCCTTGTCCTCTACCCCTACCCTTGGTTAACACTGAACGTCTGCTTGTGTTGGTTCCTTAAGTTGTACTTAGCCTTGTCTGTTATTAAAAAAAAACTCACTATATATATATATATATTACCACCACACCATGTCATAAAAAACTAGTAAAAAGTTCTTCACTTGAGCAGGTGAAAATCCTCCACAAGCATAGTCAACTCTAACATAAAATATTCCTTCACCTATATTATGTCTAGTTTGCTGAGATGGTAAAACATTTCCCATCCCACTTGTCTGTCCACTGGTCTGCTCACTACAAACACCAGGATTTGGCTGACTTAGAATTTGGTCCCTTTGTACTCCAATTATCTACCACATTTACACCATTGTTTATAAAAAAAATTTTGATCAAATACTTATCAAAGTAAATAAATTTCATATACATAAATACCTAAGACTCAGCCTGTCTACTACCTTTTCTTGGACATCCTTACTTGTTGTGACCCTGAGTGTTACAAATTGAACAAGTCATATGAACTCCTTTCCTTGTAAATTTTCCATACTTCGGTTGTTTCTTTGGTTCATTTTTGTCTCTTTTCCTTTTCTTTTTTGGCTAACCTAGATTTTAGTGATTTTTAGGGAGTTGAATGGTGGGGTAGTCTGAATTGGACTATAGGCTCATGCCCCTAACTGGTTGCATCATTGTGCCACCGCATTTCATAAAAATCTCCTTTTTTACCATTTGCTTACATATGCTTCAAGATTTAATTTCCTATTAAACATTGCACATATTACACCTGTGTAGGGAAAGCCCTTCAGTTCCCAGTACCTACAAGTGCAGTTTGTTTGTGCAAATCTACTATATGCCTGTAATTACCTTCAGCTACCTCAAAACCATGCTCACCATTGAATATTATGCTACATTCATATGCCAATTGTAGACAGCGAGGTTTAGCGCGTGTCAAAGATTTTAGCAACCGTGACACTATTTAGGCTCAGGGCCTTAGAGAATACACTAACCACTGTCACAAAGACATGGCGTGGAGATGAGGAGTCGCCACCCAAGGTAATAACTGAGACAATTTGATTGGTGGTACTCAATTCTCTAAAAGAAAATTAGCACCACAACCAAGAGATTCTGGATATGGAATACTAACTTCTCTTAGTCTCGTGTTCATTTAGAATAATTTTATAAATAATTATTTCATCCTCTAATTACATGCAATTTTATTAAACCCTAATTAACATCCATCTACCCCAAAAGGCAATAAGTCAATAAAATTACAAGTAAAAAAAAATGCACTCAAGATCGCGTTGTCCCTAAGTCTAAACTATGTTAATTTTATTATAGAAAGTTAGCTAAATCTACATTTTATTTACAAGTGAAGATAGAATAAAAGTGGGCCTACATTTTATTAATTAATGAGACTAAATCTATTTTTTAGTCTTTCTAAGATATGGGCTTAAGTCTATTCAATTTTAAAGAAGAAATTAAATTAGTGGGTCTAAGTCTTAATCTGGTTTTATTTTAAATGAAATGTGGGTTTAGTTCTATTTATTTTAAAAGAAATGCAATTAAATGGGTTGAGCTAAGTCCAAACAATTTTAATTAACTAAGCGGGCCTAAAATCTAATTAACTTAATGGGCCTAAGTTGATTTTAATTATTTGAAAAAACCTAAATCATTTTTTAAGCCTATTTATTAAGTGGGTTAGACCTAAACGTGGGCTTGAGGTCCAAAAACATAAAAACATAAAAAAAACAAGCCCAACACAAAAATAGATCAAACAAATATTGCAGTGATTTTCTAAAAAAAAACCTAGATTAATTACATGCAAACCCTAATTTAAGCTACTGCCACCATTGATTTTAATTGATTTTTACCCAATTGAACCTAATTACTAATCAATTTTAAAATACAAAAATTTAAATCTTTCACTATTTCCACTACTTGGGTTATTACAAACTACATACAGAATTAAAATTAAATAATTATACACCCAGAAATTAAAATAAACTACACAGGATACCAAAATGCAGAACAAAAATTAAAATCCTAAAAACTATTATTAAAATAGTACAGGCTCATCCATGGCATTCCATGGATCTTCTGTTCAATTAAACACAGGCGGTATCCTCCTCCTCAATCCATATACAGACATAAAAAAAAAACTATCAAATTAGTAGTGAAATTAAATAGTAAAATAATAACGAAATGAAAAAAAATCATAGAAGAGAAGAAAGAAAAAACGAATGTCGTGCATATGCCATTTTTCAGCCCCTCAGATTAGAATTTTCACCGTTGAAATTGACTCAATGTTGATTTGATTATAGACTGAGACTAAAAATCGTTGTATCATCTTCCTCAAATCAATTGCAAAGATTAGGGTTTTTTAGAGAACAGAAGAAATCAAAGTTTTTTTTTTCGTCTGTAAAAAATCCTTAAATTAAACCTCCAGCCAACCAAAAAAAAACCCCCCTTGCACGCATGCAGACTCTGCTTTTAAATGCAGAGTCTGCGCGTACTGAACTTCCTCCAAAGGAGGAACAAACCTATCTGATCATATCAGATAGCGTTTGTTTTGATTTCAAAAAAAATATCTTTTGCGTTTCTCCTTTTTAAAAAAAAAAAAGTTATCAGATAAAAATTTGAACATTTCAACCAATCAAAACACTAAAAATAATGATAAAAATAAGGAAAAATACTCGAAAAAAATAAAAAAAATGGAATTATTGCGCATCGGTACTCTGCAATACCAATTGGGATTGTATAATGCCGATCGGCATTGTGTAATGCCGGTCGGCATTGTGTAATGCCGGTCGGCATTACACTAATGCCAATCCTAAAAAAATAATTTTTTTTAACTTTTAATTACCAAAAGACCCCTGAAAAAAATTACTTATTTGCAATCAAATCCTAAAATAATGTTGCAATTTAGTCCCTAAAGTCCAGAAAATCAACATCCAAGTTCTATTTTTAAATAAATTTCATCATAGGGGCTTACGTTGCAATTGTGCATAATTGCATCATAAAAGTGGGTGCTTACACTAACTCCTTATTCCTATCTAACTTGGCCTAAATAGTTGGTTAGTGTCTCAACTTTGACCAAACACTCTCATATCCCTTAGCTGCTCTATACATTCAACTCTAATTTCTTCAAGTAATGTTAACATTGTCTTAAATCTTGCTTCTAAGATCCACCCTTTAAAGGTTTCAGTCATATTATTTTCAACTGCATCACCCGTGGTTATTGTTCCAATAAATGCCCTGCACTATTGTTTATAGGGATAGCATAGCAAGTCCTTAACGATGCCTGACCCTAACTGAGACAACTCTTTCAGCTTATCTTTGAATTGAGCTTCAAATGTAAAGTATGCACACTCCCAAAATAACTTCTTTTTGTCTTCTCCCCTCAATTTCTTTCTCTAAGTAAATAAAACATGTTGAGCACACATTTTGTGCTCACATGCAGGTAGCACATCATTTACAACTCCCATTAAACCCTACCAAATAAACCAAAACATACAAAAATATAACTCAGTAAATTTGACCAAATTAAGGCATTATTAAAATAACTTTCTAATAGCATGAAACAAAAATATTAAGTACCTTCTACATGTCTGTGACTATCACCAAGCCTACAACATCTTATAACTCAATATCCTCTTTCAAAACTTCAATAAACCACTTCCATGTCCTATTATTTTCAATTTCAACAATGGCCCAAGAAATTGGGTACATCTGATTGTTCGCATCTTTGGAAATTGCTGCCAATTATTGTCCTTGGGTTGCACCTTTTAAGAAGCAACCATCTAAGCCTAATATTCTTCTACAACCTTCCTTTAATCCCACTTTCATTGCATTAAAACAAACATAGAAGCTCTTAAACATATGTTGTCCAGGTGTAGACCCTCTATGACACTTTATAAAATACGTTGAACCTAGATTCAACCTCCTACTTTCATCAACATAGTCATGTAATTTCGCAAACTCAACTCTAGGATCACCATTTGCAATAGCTATAACTTTATTTTTTGCTCTTCTATAAATAGTTTTACCAACATAGATATGTAACTCATTCTTCACCAAGTCAGTAAGTTCTCTAATATTAATGTCAGGATGAGATAGTATGTGTTGTTTGTAATGCTTAGCAATGTAATTGCTTTTACAATGAACTATCTTATTATACTTACGACAAGTGTGCCTAGGTTCATATGTTTTAATCATAAAATTTTGAGATTTTCTGTTAAAACTAGCATAAATTTGCCATGGATAGCCCTTTGCTCTACACCTTTCCCTCACCTTATCTAGTTCATTTGGTCTAACATTCAACTTAATACCTTTTGTAATAATATACTTATAAATTGCATCTCTAAGTTGCTTAACATTTATGAATATCATACCTAATTCCCATGTAGGCATTGCAGGTGAAGGATAAATTGAGACGATTGCAAAAGTCTTCTTAGTAGGTCATCTGCATCTTCATCATCAGAAACTGCAGTGTCACTTCCATGTTCATCTGAATCATAAACAACTTCATCAACCCTTACTCTACCTAAATTTATGTTTCCCCTGTCTTGTTCAAATCTGGCATCAATACCAGTTTCCCCTAAGTGTATTTCTTTAACACCTCTATGCATAGGTTATGCTCCTTGAATTCTCTTTAAATTTTTGACATTCTCTCTGACAGCTCGAAGTTCATCATCCATATCAGGACAATGATCATTATTAGACTCACTTAACTCACCCCTTTCATCATTATGCTTATCTTCATCTTCCTCTAACCCCTCAAATTAAGCTTTAATGTCACTATCACTCCCCTCATCTCCCTCATCATCACAACTGCCCAAGTTACCTACCAAGCAATCTAACTCTTCATTAAGACTTCAACTTGGTCATAATCACCATCTAATGCCAATATAGGTTTATTTATTATATGACTAACATAGAAATCCATATCATCTCCATCTTAAAATTTTTTTAAAACCTCTAGTATGACAGCATTTGCATCTAGTAATATAAACTCCCCCATTTATTTCCCAAAATAAACCCCATTCGTATATGTATATCCAAAGTCCATAATATACTATAATAACTTTGGTATACTTAACCTATCACCTATTTCAGTATTAGTTATATCCCCACCCACGTATTTTAATCCTTGTTCTCTCACAAAAGACCCCCATGATGCCACTTCACCCTAATGTTTTTGCCCTCCATCCTGTAGTCAAACTTGTTTCTATTAATAATTAGTGAAAAATAGAATAAGCCAAAGCTTTTGCTAATAACAAGATAACCACCATGGACCACATGCAATAAAAAAAATACAACCACCATGGGCCACATGCTTTACTGTAACTACCATTGAGGAAATGCACCTCTATTTGCTATAAAATAACAGTAAAACCAAACAAAGCTCTACATGCATGGCTCAACAACCAAAGGTAACAATGTACCTTTCTAAGCTTGACTTATTGCCTCAACAGCAACTCAAAAAGGTCAAGCTTTTGTCTTCTGTGTCTAAATGATTCCAATAGTATACTTGTTATCTTTTTTATTCTCTTTAAAAGCCCTCCATAAAAGCCAATAAGTGAAGGAAGCTTTTTTGCCCATAAGAATCAATTCTTCACATCGTAGGTTAGGCTATTGTCATAGCTTCGACCTTTGGGGAGATTCTTGGTAAATTAGGGATTTCGTTTTCGATAATAAGAAAATTTGGAAATTAGGGATTTAGGGTTTCGTTTATTTGGGTTTAGGAGTTTTGTTTTTACTTTTTTAACCGTTCTTTCAAAAATTTGACTTGACATAGATGTCCACCTGGACAACAAAAGTGTCATGTCATCACGCGTGCATTTCATGCATTTGCTCATATTTGACCATGGGTGAGATCAGTTAAAAATAGAAGTTCATATGTGAAATTAGTTAATTTTGAAGTTGATGGGTGAAATGGGCCAAAAGGATAAAGTTCGTGGGAGAGAAAGGGTCTTCAGCCAAAATAATATGTACTCTTAATAAAAAAATATAAGTTCTAACTTTTATATTTAATTAATTTGTAGTTTTTATTTTATTATAATTATTTAATTATTTATTTTAAAATATCTATATTACTTGCAATTCGCACAAAGCGTAAATTCATGACTAGTGAATTATAGTTTTTAGTGTAAAAAATTAAATAATTGATTAGAAAAAATATTATAAATACACAATTTTATTGTAGAATTTCCTGCATTTTAAAGTTATAAATTGAAAATGACGTAATTAGGGTCAAGCTTTTTTAGCTTTATGTTTTGATAAACCTGTAAATTACGCGCTCATTGTTTCTCTTTAAAGTGAAAATAGGTTAGGACTTGAGATGGATTTGAGACAATTTCAAATGACAGTATATATAAGGCCTAATTAGTTAAAAAATTATCAACGAGTTTTAATAATTTTATCACGTTTTTTTAACTTTTATTTAAAAAATTTTCAAAATTTTCATATTTTAACAATATATTCTTTTAAAAATTATAAAAAAAATAGAAACTTTATAACTTTTAACAATTTTAGTATATTCTTTTAAAATTTATTAAAAAAAATATTCTTTTAAAATTTATCAATAAAAAAAATTATTTCAATATTAAACTATATTGTTTAATCAATATATTAGTATCTGATAAAACACTAAACACTTTTTAATTTAAAAAGAAAGAAAAATTAATGAGTTAAAAAAAAAATTCTCCTTAAAATATATTATTTTAAAATTAAAAATATAATATTTTAATTTGTCATAAATCTGCAGTTGTTTATATAATATTGAAATATCTTTTTCACTTTAAGATTGTCAACTTTATACCTTTTGATAATTTTAACATGTTTTTAACTAAACAAATTAATTTCAATGTCATACAAATAATTCTAAAATAGTATATTTTAAGACAAAAATTTTTACTAACTCATTAAATTCTCTTTTTTTAATTAAAAGAAATTTAATGTCATATGAATATTAAATACTATTATATTTTATAAGATGTTAAAAAGTTGATTGAACAAATATAATTTAATATTGGCCTAATTATCTAAAAAAAATTACAAATTTTACGAATTTTAACAATTTTTTTACTACATTTTAAAAAATATATGTTAAAATTGATAAAAGTTCTAAAGTTTATGATTTTTTTTATAAATGTTAAAAGAACCTATTAAAATTGTTAAAGAATGCAAAGTTCAAAATTTCTTAAATAAAAGTTGAAAAAACATGTTAAAACTTGTAAAATTTAAGATTTTTTAAGTAATTAGGCCTACATATAAAATGACTCCAATGATAGTATTTCTTTTTTTTAACATCAAAGAGGAAAAATATATTTGAGAGTTTAGACATCTTAATATTTCGTTATAAATTAATAGAATTGCACATACATAAATTAAGAGTTAATAAAAAAATCATATAATTTAAGTTTTAATAAACTGTATAACAAGTGACAGTCCTCTCTTTTTATTTATAATGTCAGAAATTAAATTTTACTTTTCATAATATCTTTAAAGAGAAATTATTATTTCACTATTCTTGGATACTATAACTAGAGTATGCATTATTTAATGCTTGCTTTCATTTTTCAATTGATCAACTGAAAATAAGAGATCCATGTTGATGACATTTACCAAAAATAAAAAATAGTTGTTTGATAACTTGGGTTTTTGAACTATTGTTGAAAGGGTCAATTGCTGGTTCCGCTTTCAGAAGCAATACCATGAGCTACCGAACAAAGGCAACTTCATCAGTTGACCCTTTACGGCTTTATAGGATAATCTCGAGCTGAAATTAAGAAGCCAATTGCATGTGCCAACCCGACCGAGTCTTCATATGCTCCGATTAATTGATTAATATCCTATTTTACATTTTTGTGTTATATTGTTCTTGAAATTTAAGATTTACGCTCCAAGTTTCGGTGGCTTGGGCTTACAGGCCTGATGTAATAAAAAAATATACATAAAAGAGCAAGAAAATGCCCAATAGGCAAAAATTTCATATTGGGCTGAAATGTGGCATGGGGAATGGGAAAGTTGAAGTTCCGGAGCAAGCAACAAAGGACAGCATCACCGGTTCAACATTCCGCTCTGCTGCAAAACATCTATCTTAGTAGAAAATAAGAAAGTCAAACTTAGATCCCACCATCCTCGAGTACTGCCACTGTTATAGGCTCATAACGTTTTGACTTTATCTGAATTCCATTCATTTTAATGGGTACCTGTCTGTAACTCTATAAGCAAGGACCGTCTGTCTCTAACTCTATAAATAAATAAATGATCTACTTTACATTACATGAATCAAGGGGCTCAGTCCAAGGGCGATTCTTCCAACAGAAAAGTGCGATGGCAGGACTGGGTAAAAAAATCTAAAGGTAAATGAAAATGAAGTCCTTTTCACGACATGGATTATTATTGATGGGTGGGTGGAAATTATTGTTTTCTTTGAATCTTCAACACCTAACATGTCCAAGATAGGCTACATCCAAATAGTTTAAAAGCATTCTTGTCTTCAAATTTTTAGTAGCTACTTCTTGATCTTCGGATCACCTTATCTTCACCACGAAATATCCCAAAAAAATAAAAAAATAGTTGGAGAAATTGATAGCAGTGCAAATTTGAAAACAAAACAAAGAAAGGAAAAAGACTCGTCTGCTCCACATTCTATAGACAAGACAGGACTACTAAAATAGTGCTAATGACACAGAACAGAAGGAAAGGCCCATCAAGTGATGGTGGGCCATTAAAATTTTTATATTCTTCTTCACCATACAAAATTGTTTCGTCCGTAGGCATTCCTTCTAAAAAATTGTGGATGTAATATATATAACAAATGCTTTATGTTAAGATAGTTAAGTGCATTTTACAATTATTTTATTTTAAAATACACTTTTTTTTTTATAACTACCATTAGATCATGAAATACATTTTCATCTAATGGTAATGAATACAAAACAAAATAAAAGTAATTAAAAAAAAAGGTTACCATAAAAATTTTCCAAATATTTTATGTTAAGATAATAGAATTTTATTTATTTTTTAAAAATGCTCATATTTAAAATTTAATTGGTTTTTATTAATTCAATTCAATTTGAATAAAATTAAAAAAGTGATAAAATATTTTAATAACTAATTTAATATGATTGTATGTGATATGATTTGAACCAAGATATATCTTCAAATAATAGAAAATTTTTGTTAAATTTATAAATTTTTATTGAAACAATGTAATATATGTAAAACAAATAAAAGTTTTTTATTTTTCATATGATAAAATTAATTGAATTTTTCATTTCATCAACATAAATATATCTTATGAATTTTTTTTAACCGTGAATTATAATTAAAATAAAAAATATAATATATTTGTGACCCTTTATACTTGATATAATTATTCAATTTGACATTTTAACTTACAGTTTTATCATTTTAACATTTTAATTTACTCAAAATGCACTAATCTAATTATATAAGACATTTATCACCTTTTATACTTCTCACTTATTGTTAAATTGAAACCTCTACTTTCAGCTTTTAATCAATCAAACTCTTTAAATGTTATAAATGTTGATTTGATATTTTATGTCATATGTGTTGATAAGAGTTTTAAAATTATGTTTTAAACCAATTTAAGTGTTAAAATTATAAAATTATAAATTAAAATGTTAAATTAATAAAAAATAAAAATGGCTCGAAAAAAATATATATAAGAGTTTAGAGTGCATACTTTAAGGCTTAAGTGCAACATTTTGCAGTTGAAAATACAAATAAAAGAGGTTGGAAAAAAAAACACCGAAAGAGAATACATACACCAATCAACACGTGATTACCACGTGGGCATCCTAATCCTTTTACAAAATATCAGATTATCAATACATATTTAAATCCCAGGTGGGCCAGGTCTAAAGACTAAGATTAGTGTCCGCGAATTATTCTTCAGGTGTCAACATCTCCGCGGGCAACAAGTTTTTTCTATGGACCCCACCTTTTTAGCTCTATACCATAACACACACCTGATTCTGAACTCCCCCTCAAACCAAAAGAAAATAAAATAAAATAATAAAAGTAATATTATAGTTGTTCTATCTTGAAAGGGCTCGCCGGAGAACTTGAGCCAACAAGGCCGGAGCACTCAAATGTGGCAAATGACCCTCTGTCCTTAATATCTCCACCGTGTTCCGGCCGCCCAAATGGGTTCTCAAATATTCTGCTACTGATGCAGGTACAGATACATCCTTGGATGTCTGAATTATGCAACATGGTACCTTGACTAAGCCTAGTATTCCTCGTAAATCACTATGAAAAACTGTTCTCGACACAAATAATGTAATATCTGGTCTCATATTGAAAAGGGTCCGGCTAAATTCTCTAACCGCAGCTGGCACATCCGCTCCAACGGCTAAGGGTGCAAAACCGCTGACCCACGCTTCATAATTTGCCTCCATCGCAGTGAAAACATTCTCTATATCAGATCGCTCGAATCCTCCATGGTAATCTTTGTCATTCAAAAATCTGAAATATAACCCAAAATTTCAAGAAGCAGAAACATGTATACAGATAGCACAATTTCAAGAAAGAATGATCAAGAAACAAAAATTCAATCGCACAATAAATTAACATGGACTACTCCAATTACAGGTAAGTCTGTCAAAGGTTATTGAGCGTTTACCTTGGAGAAGCACCGATGAGGATGAGTTTCGAGAAGAGTTCCGGGCGTCTAATGGAGGCCAAAATACCAATCATAGCAGAAACAGAGTGACCGACATAAGCACAACGGTTGACACGAAGAGCATCAAGAATGTTGAGCAAGTCATCAACGTAAGCGTCGAGGGTAGTATACCTCCTATAATCAAAGTAATCAGGATTAACACTGCCTGCACAAACAAGGTCATAAAGGATTACGCTGTAGCTTTGAGTGAAAAAAGGGAGAATGCGTTGCCAGGCTGATTGGTCAGTGCCGAATCCATGGGCAAGAACAAGAATTTTGTCGCCGGAACCCTCTACTCGGACGTTTAGAGCTTCCAACAAACTGGTACCCATTTGTGGAAATTAACTAGAGGAGCTTGATTGACTGATTGATTGAAAGGCCGTCGTTGAAGCAGCAAATAAAGAAAAAGAGAGGACTGTGTGCATAAATGAAATTAGGTGGGTAGGTTTGTGTTGGTGTCTGCGTGTGCGAGCGTGCAGGGGTGTCGGTATTTTCTTTCTATCATATAGTTGCTTCATATTCTATTTATATTAGTTTACAGGAATAGTAAGTTCATGATGCTATGCTAGTGGTGAACTTTTTTTTTTTTTTTTGTTATTTTTCTTTTTCACTTTAATTTTGTTTGAGGTAAGGTAGAAATTGCAAGTTTAACTTTCTCTCGAAGTTGATATTTAATTTTAATATTTTTTTCTGATCCTAATTGAGTTTTAATATTTAAAAATTATATCATATTAGATTTTTTTATAAGCTTTATTATAATTAAATCCTAAAAATTAACGATTTTTTCAAAAAAAGTCCTAAAAAATAAAAGAGAAATTTTACTTTAATATTAATTAATAAAAATTAGTTTGAATAATAATATAAATTGATGAAATTATTTTCAAAATATGCAAAATTTTTAATTTTATAAAAACCATTTTTAGTATTTTTTGAAAACCAAAAAAAAAGTTTAAAATCATTTTTGTAGATTTAAAAACTCTTAAAATTTTAAAAATTTTACAATCAAGTTATATATATTTAATAAAAAAAATAATTAAAATTTTTTTATACGCTCATTTTTTTTAAAAAAAATTATGTGAGTAGAGAATTTTAAATTTTTTTCCTACATATATATTGGTTGATTATAAAATTTTAAAATTTTTTTAAAAAATTTATCTTTCAAAAATAATTTTTTTAATTTTTCAAAATTTTAAAAAAATATAAAAATATATTTCTAAAGACTTAAAAAATTTTAAAAAAATGCCAAAACTTCATAAATATTTATTTTTAAAGTAATGTTATGAATGCAGCTAATTTTTATTAATTAACATTGAAGTTAAACTTTCTTTTAATTTTTATAACTTAATTGCAACAATTCTTTAAGAAATGGTCAAATATGATCCAGTTTTAAAAAATTAAGATCCAATTAGAACCAAAAAGTATTAAAATTAAATATGAATTTCAGAGTAAAGTTTGGGGTCCAATTTATACCATATCCAATTTTATTTTGTTTATTGTCCATTATTGCTTTTTTTTTATTTTAGTTTTGTTTCTTAATTTTTTTATCTACTTGAAATATATTGCATTAAATATATTATACACAATAATTAAATTTATGATATGTATTTCAAATATTATAGTGCTAGCGAATTAAAATAAAAATACGTATCTTTATATTATAAATTTAGCCATTATATGAAAACTACAAAATTTTTCAATTAATAAAATTTTTATAAATTAATAATTTTGAAAAAAAAAGTATTGATTGATGAAAATATTTTATTTATTATTTTATATATTTATTACTAAATAAAAGTTATAGAAATAGTTATTATTTTTAGATATCTTACATGTTTAAATTCATTTTAATTACCGACTATTAGGTAGTCAAATGGAATAATTCTTTAAAGTATTAATAAATCAATGGATGGATTTTTTCGTTCTTTCTCTGGAAGTTCAAAAAAAAAAAATTGTTTTAATTAAAAAATAATACCAATTTCTTACAGTTGAACTTCAAACTAAAAATCTCAAATTCAATTTTTTATTAACTAAGCTCAGTTTAAATTCACTATTACCCATGCAATGGCAAGATCTGATAACAATTCAATTATGAGTATCCTGATACATAAGTTTAATGCTTGTTATAATTAAAATTAGTCTTGTTTAAATATTACTGCATTATCTGCCAAGGATTGTGTAGTCAGTATTGAACAATGCATGATTTATCTAGTTAAGCAGTCATGGTTAAATGACACCAACCAGTACATATAGCAACCCCATGTATTAGTTTATTTTCCACTTGATTACTTCTAATTAAAATGCATTATTTTTTTTAACATTTAAAATGCATTACTTTAAAGGCAATGGCTTCTTTTATATATATATATATATATATTAGCACAAGACTTTAGAGTCCTTAAGTATTTATAAACATTGCATTTAAGTTTTTTTTTTTAAATAAGAATTCACTAAATTCATAAAAATATAAATCTCATGCTCTATAATATATTTATAGCGATTCAAAAAAAAATATATATATATATATGTATTTCATTTTATCACAGCGATTCAAATTTGGCATTAACAAATTAATTTCGCTATATATATATATATTAAAATTAATTTATATGTGTTAATTTTTTTTATCAAAATTATAAGAGAGAAAGGATTTCAACCGCTCCCTTAAAATGCTAATTCATACAGCCTAAGTGGGCATATATGTTTTAAAAAATATTGTGATGGTGGACCAGTCACTTCAAAAATTAACAAATCCAACACTAACACACTAAAAGTAAATATATTTTCCCAATAATCCAAAAACATCACATAAATATTCTTGGAGTGCCCTTATGCTAATAATATCATTAATTATCAACCGGACCAACTATCAAAATTGGTTTAAAGCAAGTCCTTTTATCCACTAGGTGTACTTTAATTTGTTCAAGAGAAGAAAAAGAATGAGAAGCACTACACTATAAGTTGGCCACGCCAATATAGTTAGCATACAATACAAGGCAAGGAACTTTGTATTTTAGGAGAAGCCTGACATCTGGATAGTGACAGGATTATCATGTAAAAAAAAATTGAACCCTATCCTGTCCCCTACAGAAAAAAGAAAAGACCTATATCCGAAATTTTGGTAAAATTTTCAGCAGAATTAAATACTGGAAGACATCAAGGATAGAACCCTTCTTTTCTTTCCAGGAAAAAGAAAAAAAAAAAAACCCTTCTTCTCTTTCCTATATCTTAATTACATGTGTTGCTTTCTTATTGACATTTGATTGATTAGGTGTGGATGTATGGTGCATATGCTCTATATATTTATATTATTGTAAAATCATTACACGGTTCAATTTATTATTATTACTTTTTTTTTTTGGAACAACAATTTATTATCTTAATTAGAACAAGTACTTTTGATACGTCACAAATTCACAATTTTCTTGTATGTCCCCAGTTCCTGCTCCTGCACGCCATGGATGTTGTTTCCTGCTTCAATTGCCATGCATGTGAGCTATACGAGCCCACAAATCAACTGTGATAGACAACTTAATTATCCATAAAAACTATTACTAATATTGATACGGGATAAGATTAAAGGCCGTGATATGGTTAGTCATACACAAGTAAAAAAATTATAACTATATTTTTTTAACTATACATACAACAGGAAGGAAAAATATCAAATAAGGGAGTGCGAGATTTCAAACCTAAAACCTGTTAATTTATTACTAATTTGTGTGTATAGATATATATAGTTTTGTACCTTATAATATTTGATAAATTAAAAATGATAATGGTGATGTTAGGCTAACATAGGAGTGGTGATGCCATGGATGATGGAAAAAATAATGATAAGATTAGATAGAAAGACATTTCAAAAGCAAGATGCTTCATAATTGCATTCCTAATACAATTGCTGATTAGGCAGTCCAATGCAGGAACAATTATCACACACATATATATTTTATACATCTTCTTTCTTATTTTTACTTAGAAAAAAAAAATTGTATGTTGCTACTTCTGTTGTTGATGAGATTGTCTAAGCGATACCTTAGTAGTGTAGCTGTAGTTGAGAGTGAAGGTTCCACCTATGTCGAATCTCGATCTGGTTTTGAAATGCAAGGGGCAAGCAATGGTTTGTAGGGTCAGATACAGGAATCTGATTCAATTGGGGTTGGCAATATACTTATCCTTACAAAAAAAAAAAAAAAATGTTATTTCATATATTTACATGGTCCATCTTCTTCTTGCAGCCGCATCCAGCTCATTCCTCCTCAAAATAGACTTCTCCACTCTCCATTTTTCTTCTCAGAGTTTCTCTTCTCCTGGCAACAATGTCCATGCCAAAGCACAAGTGCACAACCACACCTCCCTGGAGCTTTATTTATTTATCATGAGCATTTCATTTAATTATTTAATAATTTGAGGAGTTGTAAGACGAAAAAATCCCCTGCCGCAGGCATTGAGAAGATTCGATTCTCACATCTCCTTTCAAAATTGTATTTGGTGAAAAAGAAAAAAATCCCTTACTAAAATTAAACAAATAAAAATGTAAATTAAAAGATTTGTAAAGAAATATCATTTCATGGTGCTTTTGCTACCACACATAAAGGATATGGTAGCTTTTGTTAGTAATTAATCACCATTGACCATTGTATGTATATGTGCATGATTTTTGCCCTGATTTGTTACTTCAATTCTACTCCGGTCGATAGCTACTTATCATGGAAAAAGAGAAAGAAGCTAGATCGGGTATCATTACAATTCATGAATAAAAACTAAATTATACGTTCCATTGGTAGAGCAAAGGAACTCGTGGCACAATCAAGCACCAGTCCATGTGAAAGTCCTATAGGATAATCCACTAACAAGCTCCACGAGATCATTTCATTACTACTTTTCAATTGGTTCGTAATCTTATCTTCTTGTTGTTGAGTCAAACCAAAATGATATAGTGCAAATTACAAATGTAGTACTTTTTCAATGAGTTTAGCAATCAAGAAAAGTGGCTTTTAGCAACAAGATTTACAACGGTTATTGATGCTTACTTATGTCATTTATAAATAATTTTTCTATTCAACAATTATTTAAAAAATTATTGTTATCGATCAATTCAATAATTAAATGCCCAATTTCATATTTTTGTTTTTTTTATTATTATAAAAGAACTTAACACTGAATTTTTTCACTATACTCATAAAAATTTAACCGTTTGATTAAAGTAACGTGAGGTATATTTTTATTTATATTTTTTTTTTGTTAAAGTTGTAAAATATATTTCATCTAATAGAAAATTAACAAGCTAAATTTATTGTAATAGCTCAATAGTTGAATGCGATCTATATATTTGTACATATTGAAAAATATTAAACTAAAAAGCAGAGCTTCAATCACATACTTGAAGTCTATTTTCTGAATATTAGTCAAAGAAGAAGTGGCCCAAGATGATAAGCAGACAAGGCAACCATCTAACCAACAAGAACCCAATTACTTCAATTTTGTCATGTAGACAGCCCCAAGCTTGGTAGCATATATACATTGTAGGTTCTTCTTTAATGAGATACAGCAAATGAGGGCCAAAAGTTTGAAAAGTTGAGAATAAGTTATGAATATGGCTTTGGGTCCCCATGGGCAACATATAGGATAGGGCATATTGGCGTAACAATGACATGGAGACAGAGAGAGCAATAGCTAGGCTTAATTATATTATAAATTTTTCAATTGATGTGTCCTATAAGTAGTTTAAATGGTATAAAATGTGGACATCCTATTTAAGAAAATCAGAAATCGAACTTCCAACCTCTTCTATCTCCTTCTTTATAGTGTTGAAAATTTAACGACTTAATCTAAATATTTAAAAAACAAACCTTGGTGTGTCAAATTTCAATGGAGTTTTCAGATTGGTTTGATGAGTCACTGTGCTTATCTTGTTCTATCTTTTCCATTATTTATTTTCTCCATACATTGTAATTTAGCATCCACCTACATATGATATTGTCTTGGTCAGAATGTGATGGCTGAGCAATAAACGACAAGCAGAAGAATCGAGAGATATAGAGATGTGTAACTAACTATATTAATTGATTATATATATATATATATATATATATAATTCGTGAAATTAAATTTTTAAAAAATATTAACCGTTGGCTTAATTCTTTAAAATTTAATGAATTTATCAATTCAAATCATATGTCAAGTGCATGTCTTGCAGAGCACGAGACGAGATACTGAAATTTCATATAGCAACTTCATCATGTTTTTCTCAAGTAGGAGCAAATAGCAATTGTCTCCCTCCGTTTTTAATTAAAAGGAGTATACAAAAGAAAATGTTGACGCTTGAGCTAAACAAAAAGGGAAAATAATCAAATATATTCGGTCAATTATTAATTAATTTTAATTTTAAAGTTATATTAACTTACTCCTCCAATTTTGAGAGATGTTTTAAATCTATCCAAACGATATTAAATTTGTGACAAAGATGACGTGGTATAAAAGTGACTGACATGACAAAAAACTTAAATTCACCTTATCAATTATATCCTGAATTATAGATCAATTATCAATTTAATCCTAATTTTAAAGTCATTTCAATTTGTTCATTCAACTTTTTGAATTGTGTTAAATATATCTAAAAGTCAATAAGCTTGTGTCAGATATCTACATTGACCATCTTTAACGGCATAAGAGCATCTGACATGACAAAAAAAAATAAAAACCTAAAACTTACTATTTTCCAAATCAGAATCGATAACATAAAAATATATGGTTTGAATAATGAGATCATGATATGCAAGTATAGAAACATAGCTCGTTTGAAGACATCTTGAAATTTATGCAAATTCAGGTCGATTGTTTTGGTGTTGTTCCCCTTTTTTTCAACAAAAAGAACCCCATAAAAAATTGAAATATTTATACAAAATTAAAACAATAAAAAGTATCATGAAGTCTAAGTAGTAAGAAAATTAAATATTTTTAAATAAAATTTTAATTTCAAGCTTTATATATAGAGAAAATAGATGTTTGAAAATTTTTTACCGTTGTATGGCCATTACGTATGCATTATATAAAAAATGTAAAAGTATGACTGAAATTTGAGTTTAATTTTGCACCTACTTTAAAGAAGTTTAATTTTTTCATGTCAGACACTTTTATGCCATATAAGATGGCCATTGTAGCTATTAGGCACAAACTTATTGATAACTAGATAGATTTAGCAAAACTCAAAAAGTTGAAGGAGCAAATTGAAATGACTTTGAAATTAAGATTAGTTTGATAATTAGTTTATAGTTAATGATAGAATTCATCAAGTGAGTTTTAAGTTTTTTTCCATGTTAACGATTTTTATGTCACGTCAGATTACCACGTTATCTCTATTACAAGCTCAAAATCGTTTAGATAGATTAGGAACAACTCTTAAAATTAGAGAAGCAAATTGATACAACTTTGAAATTAAAATTAGATTAATAATTGACCTATAATTTAGGATAAATTTGATTATTTTCTCAAATAAAAAATCAAAATTTTGTCGTTTTTGTAATTTCATTCTATTCGAATTGAATTACTTAAAATAAATAGTTCTTAAATATCTGTATAGTAAATTAGATAAAAAAATATATAAAAAATGTAAAAAAAATTAACATATACGCACATGTGCGTACGAACTCACACATACACATACTTAAAGATTAAAGTCATATATTATTATTTTGTATGATCATTACTTAGTAGATTATATATTAGAAAGTGGATTAATTTCGACATAATCATTTCTCTATATCTTATACACATTCTGTCTTTTATATCATTTCATTTATTTTCTTCTTTTGTTGCATCACCTGTCTCTTATCGTAATGCATATATAAAGATTAGATTAAATCAAAGAAAGAGTCTGAAATTTACCTTTTCTAGCACGCGTGGTTGATGCTGCTGCTGCTCCAATAAGCTCTGCTTCCTGGAATGTGACTTTGCATTTTCTTTCTTTTCTTTTTTTACCTTCAATTTTTTAATGATTGATGCGTTAGGATAAGATGGTTAGATGGATAATGTTTACTTTTACGCCTTTCTTTTCACAAGAACAATGGTGCTTGTTCTTCCCCACCAATGCAGTTAAATCATTAATGTTATTCTTCTTTTTGATTCTTTTTAGTGGATGTCACTTGATTTTATGTTGAATAATAACTAGTTGAGTTCTTGCACTTTGATCTCCGCAGGAAATTTGGAGACACGCTGCTTATTTCGTGAAAAATACATGAGTTAATTTCCATGAAGCTTGGAATTGTCTCTTAAGATTTTTATTTAAATCGGTTTTTTTATCTGAAAATATAATTCTCATAAAATATAATTTATTTATATAAAACAAATAATAATACATTATAATATTTTTATCTTATATTCTTGATATTTGATAAGCACAAGTGATCCAATCAATTTAGAGTTCGAACCACCACTTACTTATTTCATATAAAAATTGAACCTAAAATCTTATTTAAACTATCCAAAACAAACCAAATTTAGAAAATAATATTATTAACAGGGACATGTTAAGGTCTCTTTCTACGACCAAAATAACTTGTTCTTCTTCCTCTATGAACATGCAGAAGTTAAGCTAAGTAGATTGAAACACCCTTCTCTATTTTTTTAAAGCCAATTGTTTAATTCACTTTTAAGTTTCTTCCTCCCACTTTAGCCTATTTTTTCTTTTTATATCTTTCCGATTAAAAATATAATTAAAAGAAACTCGGTATTCTACTATTTCTTTTATTTCATAAAAAAAAAAAAACTTGTTTACTCAGAGTGGATGAATAAATATTTTTAACAGTTGAAGTATGAACAAGTGACATTGATCTCATTTAATCATAATTGCTTTTACTCATCATTGATTCAATGATTAAGTGTTTGCTAATAAGGGCTGATAAAAAAAAAGGATTAAGTGTCTACTTCATTTTACAAATTATCAATTGAACAACATTAATGTTTGTTTGTTTGTTTTTCGAAAATGTTGATTTCATAGAAACCAGGAGAACACTTTCAAGAGGGGAATATAAATACTCTACCTAAGGCATAAATAAGAATAAAATAAGATGGGTGAAACTAAGACATCTATGAGACAGACTACTCATATCAGTAACCACTATTTGAGCCAACAGGCTTCCTTAGATGGGCTGCTCCATCAGTAACCACAGTAAAAACTAAAAAAACATAAACTTAAGAATTGCTGGTCACTACCAGCGTAAATCAAAATACAAAAGGTCTCAAAATTGAAAACATCTATTAATAGTAATGATAGTGACTCCCTTAGCCATTCAGACTCTGATGCGGTTACCCTACTGCATCTGCAAGGACAGGGTAAGGTCTCATAACAGGCTTTTGTTGACATTTGCTACTACATTCATTTCACGTTCTTGTGTACGTAAAAGTGGAAGTTCCAAATCTGCATCATTGATACTTGCAAGTTCATTAATGTGTGGAACAAGCGTCGACAACATAATGCATAGATCAGACAACGATGTCTGAGAATGATAGCTTTTTGGATCGAGAAGTGCTTGAGAAGCAACAAGGCGACCATCATAGTAAGAAGCATCCATGAAAACCTGGGTAGCAAGAGCTTGAGCAACAACAAAACAACCATCATAGCAAGAGGCATCCATGGCAACCTAGGAAATAAGAGCTTCAACAAAAAGCTCGAGTTAGAACTCGTTAATGGTGCTGTAGAGTACAGATTAATTTTTATCAATAATAACAAAATTCACTTTAAAAATTATTACACATGTGACTAAAGTGTAAACAATTGTAGTAAAAATCATCCCAAAGTATATTTTCAGAAAAGAGTGGAGGGTCACAATGGTCCCACTTAAAAATCACTTTCCTTAAACAGAATTTTACCAAGATAAGTAATTTTAATGGCACAATAATTAACAACTATAATTGATAATAACTATTAAATAGACATAAACGAGAAAACCAAAATTTAACGAGGTTCGGTTAATTATGTCTATGTCCTCGGATACTACTAAAATAATATTTCACTAACTAAGGAAATATTATAAAAGAGAGAAAAAAAATACAAATGTTTAAATATATAAGAGAGATTGTCACACCTCATTTCACATAGCCCGAGATGAATATTTAAAATCAAACGTCAAATAATTGGTTCAGTTTAATTAATTTTTATAAAAAAAATCCTTATAATTGCAAAATGATTGAAAACTAATCTCTTATAAAAGTTTAGTGCTGTAAATATATTATATTTAGAGAATAAGAATCTTTAAAGTATTAATAATTTTTTTATTATAGTGAAGTACTATTTATAAATAGTAAAAATATCTATTTATAAATAGTAAAATATTATTTATGAATAATAAAATATATACAAAATATTTAGCAAACATAAATGTTACATTTTTAAATATGGTTTCACTATCAATGTTTTATACACTTATACAATATTAAAAAAAAAAAAAAAAAAAAAAAAAAGACTACTCTAACGAGGATTATTGGCTAACCTTATTCTGAACTTCTATCCACATTCACTCAACTCGATTCACCAACTATCAAATCCAGTTATCTGAAATCATTTATAAAACAAAGTAAAATGAGTATAAAAATACTCAATGAATAGACGTTACAAGCAGAAAATAGTTTAGCTAAATTAAATATAATAAACGTCTCAAATTAAAATACTAAAGCATTTAATAATCAAATTATCATTCACTCAAAATATCCAATTCAATCTTACTTTCAAACACATTCAAAACTCAGTCAATTGAAACATGTGCCTTTGCAAATATTAATACAACTTTTCATTTGTATTAATCATCCCTACCACAAGTATCACAACTCAGTCATAAGATACAGGTCACCACAAGCTCATTCTCTAGGCACACTTGAAGGCTAACCCTTCAACTACATTAGCATGGAACGACCCTTCTTCCTCCACCGTCCTGCAATCAAGTGCCCTGTTATTTATTACGCAATAACAACCAACACAATCTCAAATGTGTATATATCATCTCAGCACATTCATACATCTCATATAGGGAGGTAATACACAAAACAAATATCTTTTCTTCCAAAATTAATTAAAACCATTCTATCACATTTATAGCTCATCATAGAATTAAAAATCAAACCACTTCTCATCAAAATTCAAAGGAATAAAATCAAGATCATTATAATCTCAATTAAATCATTGAGTATCCAAAATAATGTCAAATCATATTACCAAATCAAGCTTATGATAATAGCATATTTAACTTGTAAATAGAAACCTTGAAAACTTGAAATTAAAATATATAATTCAAGTATCAACAAGGATGAATTGAAACCATTTAAATACCTCATTTTAGTTCTATACAACAACATTAAGAAACATCATTTTATTGCTAAAATAAATAAATTTTAAAGGCTTGAACATCCACTTACCAAACAGCCTATAAACACCCAAATCTGGTTTACCGAATTTGGTTAGTTTGCACCTACACTTCCTTTGCCTTTTCTAGTACCTAACACAAACAATTTCATTTCAATATAAAAATCTCATATACTAACCTAACCAAGCAGCCCCCAAACTATATGCAACATATGCAAATTAACTTAACTCTACAAACTAGCCTTATTAACTCTACGAGGGTTATTGTCAGGCCTATATTATAAAAATTATTCTGACCTGTAGGAGAAGAATTTTAACCTCAAATTTTAACCAAAATTAGATATTTGTGTTTCGTATCTTAAATAAAATTTTCACTTCTATTTAATAACGACAAATAGAATTATAAAGGTTGCATTACAAGCAGCTCCATTACTCAGATAGATTGAACAATAAAAAGTACAGGTCCGTTAGACCATTATTCCATCATAATCAACTCTGGATCAAAATTACAAAGTTTTAGATAACTCTTTTAAGTTTTCTCAGAATCAAACCAAACCTAATTTAGAGTTTTCTAGCTCAAGATATAAGAAAAGTATTTAACTCATAAACTCTGTAAACCTTATTCACTTAATCAAAATCACCGCTTTCAGAGTTGAATTTGAAAAATTTCTAGGACTTATATAAAAGGAATTTTGACTTAAAATTTTAATCAGTCTGAGATATATATGTCTAGAATATGATTTAAAAATTTCACATCAATTGGAAAAGTATAGAGCGAGATATAAGCATCTAAACACAACTATGTCAATTTACAAGACAAATTGAGTACTTAAATGTTTCCTTTAATTTTGCTATCATAGAGATTGAATCAGATCAAGCTAAACAATAACAAATTTTAGATAATTCTTCCAAGATTCTAGTTCATCAAATAACACTTAATTTGGAGTTCTATAAATCAAGATATGATCAAATTACAAAGACTAATAAAACAGAATTATCAAACCCGAATTCTGCAACTTAAGAACCCTAAATTAAATAAATTAAAATACTAAAATTACTTATGAAATCAATCACCAAAGTCTTTTAAGATGAATATTACAGCCTGAAAATTGATTTAGATCTTCAAATTCCTCTTGTAAATCAAACCTAAACTTAGAGGATCAAGCAACCCCTTTTTTTTCTTTAAGTGTTCTCTTTTTTTTTTTTTAACAATTATTGCTACTAACAAGATGACCATGAAATTTTGATAAGGCTTCAGTGCCTATTTTGGATAAATTTTACTTTAAAATATCCATTAAGGCCCTTAATGAAATGCTTAAGTTACCTATAAATTCTCAAGCTTTCAATTGTTTCAATTGAGTCCTTTCTTCTATAACTATGTATATATCTACACTAACTTATACTTAAATTAAATCAATATATATTATGTAAATGCAATGCATAATGAATGCAAATATACTTAGAGTTAGAGTACAAATATGACAGAGACAATTTGGGATATATGACTAAAGGGGGGAGGAGTCTATTTATAGCATTAGGACTCCTCCTATTCCTTTTAAATTTTCAATGTGGGATTGGCAATTTTGCCAAAAAACCAATAAATTTTCACCTTGGCAAAATTCTATACAATTCTCTCTTAAATCCAACTTTCAGTAGTGTCTGCAAATTTCATTTTTCAATTTATAACAATATTGATCAAGTCTAAACAATGTTTAAAATTAATAGTGGTTACCACTTTTATCATCATATCAGCAGGATTCTCAGTAGTCTAAATCTTTTGGATTGTGACTCCACCTTCTTCCAGAATCTCCCGTATAAAGTGATATCGAACATTAATATGCTTTTTCCTTGCATGATAAACCTAGTTCTTTGCTAAATGAATAGCACTCTGACTATCACAATGCACTTTGATGTGCTTCTGCTCAATTCCCAGTTCACTAAGCAACCTTTGAAGACAATTGCCTCTTTTACAGCCTCTGTAACTACCATATACTTTGCCTCTGTAGTAGACAAAGAAACTGTTGACTGTAAGGTGGACTTCCAACTTACTAGTACCTTTGCAAAAGTAAACATATAACTAGTAGTTAATCAATGCTTGTCTAAATCACCAGTATAGTCAGAATCACAATACCCAACTACACATTGACCATCATGCCTATCTTTCTGAAATACCAAACCAATATCTATAATATTTAGAATATACCATATAATCCATTTCACAGCTTGCCAATGCTCCTTTCTAGGATCATGCATGTACCTGCTCATAACCCCAAATACCTGTGAAATATCGGGCCTCGTACACGCCATTGCATACATCAGGCTACCAACAACACTTGCATATGGTACTTTTGACATGTGTTCTCGTTCAGCATCATTCTTTGATAATATGGATGCACTAAGCTTGAAATGAGGAGTAAGTAGTGTATTAAATGGTTTTGACTTTTTGTTCATGCCAAAACAAAAATATAGTTTTCCTCATCCAAGTCTCTATGTAAAAATATAGTTTTTACATCCATTTGAACTAGTTCCAAATTCAACTGTGCTACCAAAGATAATAAAATTCTAATGGAGGAATGCTTTATAATTGGAGAAAATACTTCATTATAATCAATTCCCTTCATCTGTGCATAGCCTTTAGCCACCAATCTTACTTTATAGTGAACATTATCCTCATCAGGAAATCCATCTTTCTTTGCATATACCTATCTGCACTCAGTTGCCTTCTTTCCCTTTGGAAGACTAGCTAGTTTTCATATCTGATTCTTTTGAAGGGACTACATTTCTTCATTCATGGCAATCCTCCACTTTTTGTGTTCTAAACTTTAAACTACTTCATTATAAGTGGCTGAAACATCATTAATGGCAATTGGTGATGCATAAGAGACCATATTAGCATAATAAGTAGGTTCTTTAATGGTCCTCTTTCCCTTCTTTAATGCAATTGATTCATGTTGCTGTGGGGGTTCTTGGGTCTAAACCTCTTCTTCATTTAACTCTTCTTCTACCATAGGAGAGTCATCATCAATTTCTACATTGGTTAAGATAATTCTGTTGCCATCAAACTCCATTTGTTTGGGAGTACCATCTTTCTTCTCCATTTTTTCTGAAATTACCTTTCTCAACATGGTAAATTCATCAAAAGTAACATCCTTATTGAAGATTACTTTCTTTGTTTCTGGACACTAAAGATGATAGCCTTTCACATTAGAAGTGATGCCCATAAAGATTATCTTTTTTGCTCTTGGGTCTAACTTTAACTCCTTAACATGGTAATATGCAGTGGAACCAAACACATGTAAGGAATCATAATCTGTAGCAAGTTTTCCAAACCATTTCTCTAATGGTGTTTTACCACCAATAGCGATCGATAGTAGGTGGTTGATAAGGTGACAAGCATAGACTACAGCCTCAGCCCAACATTAGACAACATACACTGAACCTTCTCCAGCAATGTCTGATTCATTCGCTCTGCCACCCCATTTTATTGTGGTGTATATCTAATGGTGAAGTGTTTGACAATATCTTCATTTTCACAGAATTTCAAAAATTGGCCATTTTTTAAATCTCAATCAATGTTTATGCGGAGACGTCTGACTTTTCTACCTATTTGAGTCTCTACCATCTTTTCCCATTTAAGGAAAATTCCTTGCACCTCATCCTTCATCTTTATTATATACACCCATACACTTCGAAAAAAATCATCAACAAAGGAAATGTAATAGTATTTTCCTCCTGACGAAGCATTCTTGGAAGGCCCCCACACATCTTAATGAACATAATCCAGAATTCCCTCAGTATTATGGATGGTTATTCCAAATTTCACCCATGTCTTCTTCCCTTTAATATAATACTCATAAAAATCCAATTTGCAAGCCCGAGATCCTTTTAGTAATCCTTAATCTATCCGAAATTCAAGGATTTTTCTCCAGTATTCCCTAAGCGCATATGCCATAACTTGGTTACTTCTGACTCCTAATCATCAGTAGAAGCTACCACTATTGTTGTCCGAATAATTATACTACCCAGAAAGTAATACACATTATTTCTTTTTCAAATCCCCTTCATTATCACAAGTGCACTAGAGATGATTTTCATTATCCCATCTTTCACCTTTACTTCGAAACCTTTTGATTCTAAGGTTCCCACAGAAATGAGATTCCTCATCAAAACTGGCACATAATGAACACTTGTTAAGGTTCTAATTGATCCATCCTTATTGCTCAAGTGAATTGAACAAATCCTATGTATGTTAAAAGGGCCATTATTCACTGTGTAGACAAATCCACCTTTTAGTTCTTTAAAATCAAAGAACCATTCTCGATTGGGAGTCATATAGCGACTACAAACTGAATCTAGCAACCATGAACTTGAACAGCTGGTTAATGGTGTAGTAGCAATTGAAAGATTTGAATATGCATCATCACACTCAGCTAAATTTGAATTTGAGACCACATTTCCCTTTCCAGGTTTATTTTTGTCCTTTAGCTTGGGATAATCTTACTTCCAATGCCCTTTTTCTCGATAAAAGACACATTGATCTTTGCTCAGTTTGGACTTTGATTTTGATCTCTCTTTCCTTCCTTTATTTTAGCTCGACGAATGGCCTTTACCAATAAGAGCTTTGGCTTCAACACTTGTATTTTCTTGCTTTTCCTTATTTTGCAATTCATAACTATATAAGACTACAGTTACTTCACTTAGAGACACAGTAACCTTCCCATGAAGTAGAGTCGTTTCAAGATACTCAAACTCATAAGGAAGTAATCCCACCAATATCAGGGCCAGATCTTCATCATTAAAAGTCATGTCCATATTCATCAAATCAGTTACTAGTTGATTAAAGCTAGTGATGTGATAATTAATCGTGGTACTTAGAACATAGTTAAAGCGAATTATCTCTTTTTCATATATAGTTTACTTTGACTGCTTTTCTTCAAGAATTTCTCCTCCAGTGCCTTCTATAATTTACTTGTAGAAGTTTCTTTAGAAAATGCATACTTCTGCTCTATAGAAAGACATGATCGAATTGTACTACATGTCAATCTATTGATCACCTTCCATTCTTTCTCCTCAATATCATATGATTTCTCTCCTTCAATAGCAATGTCTAGACCCTGCTGAAAGAGGGCATCTAGAACCTCATTTTGCCACATGCTAAAATGACCAATGCCATAAAAAATCTCCACCATAAATCTAGCATTTGTCATAATATTTCTTGCCAAAATTGAGGATGAAGAAGTTGTTGATGTGGATGTGGATACTTTTGTACCGTCTGTCATTTCTGTTACAAAATTCTATTTAATAGCTATCGATGTAGAATGTCAATTAGCTTAAGGAAATTTTTTCTGATATGGAAGATCGGCCTAAATCGCAACCACATAGCATACTAAAATAAACCAAGAGCTTTAATACCAATTATTGTGGAATTCAGATTAATTTCCACCAATAATAATAAAAATCACCTTGAGAACTATTGTATAAGTGATTAGAGTGTAAACGATTGTACTAAAAATCATCCCAGGGTATATTCCCAGAAAAGAGTGAAGGAGTCACAATGGTCTCACTTAAAAACCACTCTCCTTAGACATAATTTTACCAAACAAATAATTTTAATAGCACAATAATTAACAACTATGCCCAACAAGAGCTATTAAATAGACATAAAAGAGAACACCAAAATTTAATGAGGTTCAACCAATTATGCCTACGTCCTCGGACACTACTAAAATAATATTTCACTAATTGAAGAAATATTATTACAAAGAGAGATAAAGAATACAATTGCCTAAATATATAGGAGAGGCAATTTGGGATATACGACCAAAGGGGGGAGGAGTCTATTTATAGCCTTAGGACTCCTCCTATTCCTTTTAAATTTTCAATATTGGATTGGCAATTTAGCTAAAAAACCAACAAATGGCACGTGGACAAAATCTTGATGGCCCTTCATATTCATTTCCACCTCTTCTTGCACAACAAGCACCATTGCTAAATTTAGATGATGATGATACTATAGTTGGATCTTCATCAAGCGTACTTGAGGACTGCTAATATGTAACAATTATAGATCTATGTTTGGATGAAGAAACATTTTCCTTGGCCCTATCCATGTCCTTAAGGATGGAAAACATACGCAAAAATGCGCTCTTGAGTCTCATGACTAGTTGGTCGAGAGGTGGTTCTTCAAGGGCCGATAGCTCCAGAGTATAAGTAGGTTCTTTATGTTTTAAGTTGTTGGTGTGTAATATTTGTAAGTCTCTACTAAAGGAGACCATTTGAGAGAGAGGAGAAGTAGATGGTTGAGATGTTGGATCGATTGGTAATCAAGGTTGTATTGCAAAAGTTGGCTTGATTGGAAGCACATAAACACACACAAAACAAATAAGCTCACACAAAGCACAGAAACTCATATAGAGAACTTTAAAAAATTTTAAAATATGAACAACAACAATATTACATGGACACAGTAAGTTTGTTTTGATATACATATATCTCCAACAACGCAAATTCCACTTAATACTGCTATAGATTTAGACCAGAAGGTGAATCATATGTAGCTTTGAATAGAAAAAAGATAAGGAGTCCAATCAATTTGTAGATTATTTTAATGTGTACATGAAGTATTTAGGTGATTAGGTTTGATTAGATTTTTTTATTAACTCGATATCTAATATCATTAGGACGGAGAACGGAGAGAGAATAATTAATTATTAATATTTTAAAAATTATTTTTATAAGTTTTGATGGGTGGATCTCACAAATCTAATGAAAAAAGAAAGAAATTAAATTATGATATTTCTCCAAAAAGTAAAATTTTTTACCATTCAAATTAAGCATAAAGTGTTGATTAGATTGTAATTGCACGCGTGACTTAACATGTATAATTAGTACATATTTTTCTTTAGATTCCGTGGGTGATAAGTGCATATTCCATTACTTGTGTAATGGCATGCTTTTTGTTTAACTGTTCTATCTGTTATCTTACGTTGGCTTTTTGTTATCTTGTTGCTGCCCCTGTCCAAGTGGTTCCAATTTATCGAAACACAAAATATAATTTAGAAGATTTGTTAGTTTGACTCCTTGGTCGTTTGAGAAATGAATAGATGAAAGGTAACACAAAAAAAAAAATGTACTGTCAAATCTCAAATTTGATTAGGAGAATAAGTAATAACAAAAAGCCAAGAGGACAATCTAATATATGAAAAATTGCGATTTTATTTAATGTAACGTTACTTGATCATACATATATAGTAATGTGAGAACTGAAAGATAGTTTTAAATTTGAATTTTTTTGAACTAGTTCTTTCATCCGGAAAATATGTAATATAATCGATGTTCTGAAAAATTTATAAAAATATTTTTGAGTCGGCATCGGTTATGAAACGCTTACAAAAATTAATTTCGTATAATTTTTTTTATTTATCATCTGCTGGTATCTGTGGCTTCTCAATTTAAGCAACTACATAAGGAAGCTGAGTAAGTAGGAACCCAAAAAAAAAAAAGCTTTACTGTTATGGAGACATGTCAGGATCCAAATTCGAGGTTGATCCATAGGGTACAAAATCACACGTGCTGTGTGTTGCCATGGGCTGCATCTTTTGGGCCCAAAACAATTACCTAAATTTCTTACCGAAATTTTGTTGAGAAATTTACAGAGTTAGACAAATTTTTCACTATATTTTTTATATAAACAAGAGTGTTCATTTTATTTTTTCCTATTCTTCTTTGCTTTTTAGCTTTTTTAGTTGATTTTTTTCTCTTTTTATTTTTTTTTTCATTTTTTATTTTATTTATTTTTCACTTCTGTTTTTTTATTTTATTTTTTTATTTTTTTTCTTATTCTCTGTTATCTTTATTTTTCATTTTATTCTTATATTTATTTTTTAATTTTATCTCTTTTTATTTTCATTCTTTATTTTTTTTCATATTTCTTGTTATCCTTATTTTTTTTCTTTTTTTTATTCTCTTTTATTTTTATTTTTTCATTTTTTATTTTATCTTTGTATTTATTTTTAATGTCTCTCTTTTTATTTATTTTATTTTTTCCTTATTTTTTATTTTTTATTCTTATTTTTTTTAGTTTTGGTTTTCGGTATATATATATATATGGTATGCTTTATTTCAAATATTATAATTAAAATATTTAAACAATACAACTCATATTAGCTTTAATAAAGAATTAAAGTTTCAAATATTCTAGAAAAATATTTTGAAATATAAATTTGTATATTTATATATACTTATTAGGCTGATATTATTTTATTTATTTTATATAGGAAAATAAATTAAAATATACAAATAATAAAATAGAAATAAATAAAAAATATTTGAAGTTTCATGTATTTGAAAAAGGATGGGCACTTGGATTCAAATTAATTGAATTGAATACAATTATATTTGAAATTTATTACTATATTTATGAATTTGAGATACCGTTTTTAATTTTTTGATACCATTTTGAGTTTCAAATACTGTTTTGAGTTTTAGAAATGAATAATATGAATATATTATTTTTAATTGTATCATATACGAATAATATTCGAAAAATATATTGTATTTATGAGTTTAAGACACTGTTTTTAATTTTTATATACTGTTTTGAGTTTCAGATTTTATTTTGAGTTTCTGATACTGTTTTGAATTTTAGATACTGTTTTGTGTTTTGGATACAAATAATATTCAAAAAATATACTATTTTTATTGTATCATACACAAATAATATTCAAAAAATATACTATATTTTTGAGTTTTGAGATATTGTTTTTAATTTTTAGATATTGTTTTAAGTTTCAGATATTGTTTTGAGTTTCAGATACTTATAATATTTAGATAATATACTATTTTGAGTTTCAGATACTTACAATATTCAGATAATATACTATTTTGTTTCTATCATGTACGAATAATATTCAAATAATATATTGTTTTTATCATTCTTATTATTTCATAAGCTTGTTGTGCAATAAAAATTTAACACAATTGGACAATATAGACCCAACTTTTAATCATTTAACACAAAAATACTCTATTTTTTCTATTAATTTGGACATCTTTAACTTGTAAATTAAAGAACCCTTCTTTATTTGTTCCAAAAAAAAATTTAGACCGCTAAGGATTTGCAAAATTCTCAAAAAAAAATCTCTAATTAAATTATCAAACAATACCAATTATCTCGACAATTCCATGAACATATATATAAATCACATATACAAGAATCATGGAAAAAATTGATTCCAAATATGAAACAAAACAATGGAGAAAAAACAAAGAAAAAAAGGATCAAAAAAATATTCAACATTCTAAATTTCTAACATGTCTCATAAATCTTATAGTTTCAATTTCCTATATGAAACAAAAATGGGAAAATAGTATCAAACAAATAAAATATACATAAACAATTAATATTTTGAAAATATACGAATAATATACAAATATACTTTTTTATTATTTAGGAAGATTTTTATATATATATTTTTGTTATTAAGTATACAATGTATCAAATATCAAAACTATAAAATATTTTTAAAGTATACTAAAATAATTAAAGCAAGAAAAGAGTTAGCCAATGACAATTCCTCTTGTCCAAATAATACAATACAAATTACATAAACAAGTTCAAAATATACAATACAAATTACATAAATGAATAGTAAAAGCAGACCTCCTACGATAACATACAATTACATATCATAAAACAAGTATCAAATAAAATAAGAACTTGGAACAACCACTCAATCTAAAAAATTTCCTTGAAAATGATAATAGAACAAAACCAAAAACACAAACTCCACTACTAATTATGCTGATTTGTAAAGTGAAAAAGCAAAAAGGAATTCAATTCAATTCCTAACTTCAAAATTATTTCCTTGCAATCAAATAAACCAACCACTTTGCTCCACTCTGCACCCAAATTCATAGATCGAAAATAAAGGAGACCCAGAACCACAAAGTAGACATCATGTTAAACCAGCGATAGCAATCCACATAACCAATAAGCATAACCAACAATTGATGGCGTAAGGAAGATGTACGATCAATAATGTAAGGAAGAGGTTTTGGGTGGTAAAGCTAGAGACCACTGGGCTTTGGATTGAGGGCTTTGTGCTATTGAATTGTGTTGTGAACAAAAAAAAAAGGAAGAAAATGTTGGGTTCCGTGATGCGAACGCAGCGGAAAAATTAAAATTTTATCACGTTCCCAAGCCAGGATCCATGTAATTCGACTAATTGATTAAATCTAGGGTTTTAATAATCTTACCAAAAACGTAGAAGAGGCAAGATTCTCTGGAAGGGTGAGAGGAGGTTCACACCGGTGACACCTTACCTCGAGCTTTTTGGCTTGGTTGTTCGGATCAAGACGTCTCCAAAAGGATGCGTCCTCTATAGGTATCCACACGAACAGCCCTTCACAAAATGAATTTGAGTGTGTGTGCTAGCAACCTCTTGACTGTCTTACAAATCAAGAACAAAAAGGAAAACTCTGTCTTTGTTTTCTAAGAGGAAAGAAAACGAATTTGGAGGCAAAAACAAGTGTGTGAAACCCTAGAGAATATAACATATTTATAGACTCCAAGTTAGGGTTTCACTTACCAATAACCTTTTGGTAATTTTCCATTTATTATATTTTGATTTTGTTTAAAAATAAATCAAAAATAATATCTTATTTATTTATTTAAAATAACATTTATCTTAAATAAATAAACAAATAAATAAATAAATAAAACACTTTAATTATTTATTTCCACAGAGTTTATTTTGGGCTTATTAAACCCATATCCGTTTTGGGCTTGTTCTAAGTGTGTGACCATGTAGGTTCACATAACATTGGCAGTGGGCCTAAATCTCTATTTAGGCCTACAAGTCATAAGTGGCCTCTAGCAAGACATTATGACTACCCAAGTCATGTGAAGTCAATAATCCGACATAACCTAATTACAGTGAATTTTATTGTCCCTTTATCACATGATATCTTAATTGAACATAAGGCATAGAATGTCATCCTTATATAGTTCAATATTATGACTTGATTCCAAGTAGACTGAAAATGATAACTCTTTATCAATTCATTTCAGCATGGCCATGCATTTTATTCAGTCTATCTCATCAAGGGGCCTTTAGATATCTTTCTCATATTAATGAGGGATAAATTCCTTCTAAATCACTCACATTCCTCACATAACTAATTTTATATCCAACAACATTCTTTTAATCATCCGGTTAAAGACAATGTTAGAATGTGTCAAAATATAAAATAGCTATGTAGAAATCCATGATGATTTCAAGGTCAAAGGACCGAAATAAAATTACTGTGATAAGAAATACTTATGACAATAATCTATGTAGTATTCTCATAGTGGGTCAATCCAGTACACGATCTCTCATCATGTACCTATGAGTTGACTTAATATCTCATATTTATGATTAGTAAAACATAACCATCAGTCAACAACATACTAGCCTTAATACTTTAATATTCATATAATGAATAAATGGCTAGGGATAATTAGAATAGAACTCTTATTTTAATCTAAGGGTTTTACTATCAAGTCACATACTTGATGGCCTTAGTAAGAATTAACCATTCATGTAATTATCATAAAATCAAATGATAATATAATACCTCTTTATTAATAAAATAAGAAAGTCAATACATAATCACAAATGATTGACCTAGTGCATATCACTAACAGAAAAGACGCAATGAAAGAAGAAGACGCTGAATGGAAAATAGAAAAATGACAAGCATGCAATATTTTATAAACATTGGGCATGCGCGTAATATTTTGAAAAGATAGGGTATTTGATCTTAGTGGTACCTTATTTTTGGACATTTTTGTAAAAATCCCAATTTTGTTTGTATTATATTGTATGGTTGTATGTATAATATAATAATATTTATTTTATTTTTATTAGTTAAATATTTCACATTAATGTACAAATTATTGGTAAGAATATGTTATGTCTTATATTATAAATCAAATTATAAGCATAATGCGTGCATAAAAGGTAAGAATTTCAATGGCATTTCCTTAACTATTACAAAAGCTACTATTATTCAAGGATGTTGGCTACCTTTTAGGGCTGAGCATTGGTTGGGTTGGGCAGTTCGGTTGGAGAAAATGGTGAATCGATTGGTTATGGTGGAAGGAAATTACTGAGCCGAATCGAGCCAATGTATATGCCTAAACCCAATAGGTTAGTTGTCGAAAAATTTAGTTAAGGTCAGTTTGGTTGATCAAACTGGGCTTGGTTGGGTTAGGCTTTGGGCTTATTGATAAAAATAATAAAAAAAATTCACATATTCATTTTCATTGACCAATTATGGGCCAAGCCCAAATTAGATATTGTTTTTAATACAAAAAAAAAAGGTTTTTTGCTACTATCTATCTACCAATTCATTTACATATACTGCTATCTATCTAAATAGCAATATATGTAATTTGTTGTTATCCATCAACATAGTTGCCTTTTGTTGCTATCTATCTACCAATTCAATTTACATATCAATCTAGATGTCTAAAAAAATTAGGACCTATAATAGTTTATCCTAAACACTACATATTACAAAATAAAATATGAATTGGACTATATAAAAATTTGTAATTACAGCCTGCATAGTGCATATACAAAAAAAATAACAAATGGCTCAAGAGCTTTCCACCAAAATACTGCAGCAGATACCAAAAATAAACCAAACTGCAGCAACACATATATTTACCTACACAGATAATTAACAAAGTATAAACCATAATATCATTAAAAAGAACCTAAGTTATGTAATACAAGTGGCTCAGGATGCTAATGATTTCAAATTCTATTAGAATATAAGAAAATTTTTTGCAGCAACAACCAAATAGTTTAAACCATCTATTAATAGCCTCCTAAAGAAATAAATAAGTACTCTAATAACAATTAAGCATCATCACTGCTAAAAATAGTTAAATCACATTAAAAATGTAGCCACATTTTTGGCACCTAAAAGATATCAAAGAAACTTAAATAAACATTATGTCAAGTCTTAATATATTAGGGTGGAAGCTTCATCATTGCCTCAGAACTTAATGCAACAACAACATAGGCACCTAAAAGGCACTTCAGGTTGGTCATATTTAAGTCAAAATGAACCAAAAGTCGATCAGCAAGTGAGTGATTCTTAATAGATCAATAAAGCATAATTAGGCAACAAAGTAAAACAAATAGCAAAGAATTCAACAAGCAGTAAAGAATTAAGCAGACAACAAATAATCAATGAATAAACTCAATATAGCTCATTTACTAAGTCTGTGGTAAAAAAGGGCCACTACCAACTTATTCCAAATCTGAAAAAAGAAAAAACACATATTAGATGGTGAAAGCTTTAGATATTATTAGAAAATAATAAAATAATTTAAATATGTAAATAAAAACATAACCTTTTTCAAAATTCTCTAATTCATTAACATTTTCCTCAACTGACACTGGCTGATCATGGAATCTTAGCCAGTCCTCTATGCATATAAGAGTCTCAACTATTTTTAGAGTTAAAGAACTCCTAAAAGCATTAAGTACACAACCACTAGTGTTGAAGGCTGACTCAAATGCAACATTTGAAATAGGCACAACTAATATATCCCTAGCCATATGAGAGAGTATTGGAAACCTTTTTGCATTAAGCTTCCACCGACGAAGGATATCAAATAGGCCTTCATCTTCCACCATTGCCTCACCCAAATAAATATCAAGATCTATTTTTTTGCTACCACCCAATCTAGAATCTTGCTTGTGCTTCTTAAATCTTGCTTTAGTCAATGACATTGTTTTGCCATGAGCTTCACTATTACGACGAGATTCAGGTTGGCTTTACTCACTTGCAATTGATTCAGAAGCATAAGAAGCACCACACAAGCTCACATAATCATTAAATAGAGCAAATAGATTAGAATGCAAGTTGGAAAACAAATTATTTCCTAACTCTTTACCATACATTTGAGTGATTGAGAACTGAATAAACTCAATCTTATATTGAGGGTCCAAAATTGCTGCTATAAAAATAATAGAGTTCATTTTTTCAAGCTCCCCCTAATATTTATGAAACTTTTGTTTCATGTTCATGCTCATATATATAACAGAAATGTCAGATGAAGACTACACCTCATCCAAAAGACAACTTAAGTCAGAAATTTCAGAAAAGAAAGAATTAGTAGTGACATATTGAAAGAGGCCTTAAAGGGGGGGGGGGGTAAATAGGGCAAATTAGAAATTAAAAGAAAATTAAGGCTTAATCAAGAATTAAATGAGAGTATAGATGAAAGGACAAAAGAATAACTCAAAAACACAAGATTTAAAGAGTTCAATTCACAATTTGAATCTACGCCTTCACCTAACTTATCCCCAAGTTAAAATTTGAGTCACAGGCCAAAGTCAAAGGGGCTCGGCATCCTTTACAAACTCGAGAGAAGACTACCCCCCTTAAGGACTTAGGTTACAAACTCTGGTCAAATGAGCCCAGTAATCTCTCTTGAACCAAGTTAAGGCTAAGAGTGATGGTTAGCCAATTTACAATCCCATGAAGCTAGTGGAATCATGGAACCTTAAACCAACACCATTGGTTAATACGGACATGCAGAATGAATGCAAGAATAAAATAATAATTAATAAAATAATTCTAAGGAACACAAGTAGAATCAATATCTCTTATCCCCAGTGGAGTCGCCACTATAGATGGCGGGGTTTAGCATGCGTCCAAAATTTTAGCAACCGTCATACTATTTGAGCTTAGGGCTCTAGAGAACACACTAACCACTATCACAAAGACATGGCGTGGAGATGAGGAGTCGCCACCTAGGGTAATAACTGGGACAAATAAAAAAGGTGGTACTCAATTCCTTAAAAGAAAGCTAGCATCACAACCAAGAGATTTTAGGTATAGAATACCAACTTCTTTCAGTCTCGTGTTCTTTTAGAATTACTATATTATTCTCTACTTACATGAAATTTCATATAAACTCTTATTCTAGCAATTAACTTCAAGGCAAACCAGTTATAAAAATACAAGTAAATAATGCATTCAATCAATAATCACTAAGTTAGTCTAATATACATGAGTTTTAATTAAATGAGCTAAATCTACATATTTTAATTAGTGAGCCTAAAAGGCCTAATTCCTTTTAATTTTAATTAAATGAACCTAAGTCTATTTATTTTAATTATAAAAATTGGTCTAAATCTACAAATTATGAAGGTATTTAAATTAGTGGGCCTAATTCTACATGTTTTAATCCTAAGGTGATCTTAAATCTGCAAATTATAAAAAAGCTTTAAGTGGGCTAAGTCTAATTAATTAAATTAAATTAGGTGGACCTATATCTAATTTATTAGATGGACCTAAATTATTTATAACCTAAAAATCTAATTATTAATGGGCCTAAAATGCATTTTAATTAATTAAACCTAAAAACCTAAATTTATATGAATGAATTAAAATCTAATATGGGCTTAAGGCCCAAAATACATAAGAATAAACAAACAAGCACAAAACACATAAACATAAATAAACAAGTCCAAAAACAAATAAAATAAACAAACTAAAAAACAAATAAAACATATTAAAACAATTAAATTAAAGATGAAACTACTAATTAAATTATTTTCTTCTAAACCCTAATTTTCATTAGCATGCAACCTAAATTAATATGCTTCTTCCATTGATTTTAATTAATTACCCAATTGAAACCCCAATTTTACTAACCAATTAATTAACATAAACATACAATCACACATATAATTATACTATTCTCACTATTGGGGCTATTACAATAATCTATTGAAAATAATAACAAAAATAATTAAAACAACCCTAAAAATAAATAAGTAAAATAAAGCGATAAATAAAAAAATAAAAACCTTAGAAACTATATTTCTATAAGATCTTATCCATGGCATTCCATGGCCCTCTTATGGATTTGATTCTTCAAATATAATCATCATATGTTTTCCTCCATAATCACCATAACATAGAATACAAATTATGGTTAGTGAATAAATAATAAAATAATAAAATTAAATTAAAAATTAATAAAATCAAAAGAAAACAAATAAAATAAAACAAGAAGAAGAGAACAAAGAGAAGATGATGCTTATGGATGTTTCTTAATGAAGTGCTCCTCAGATTTGTAGAATCACCGTTCTTTATAGGACTTCGAATATTCTTCTTCAAAAAATTTTAAAAGATCTTTTAATCAAGCAATTAAACAAAAGAAATTTTATAGAAAATAAGATTTTTTTTTTCTCTTTTTCTCTCGTTTTTCCCTCTTTTTTTTTCTTCGTTCCTCTTTTTTTTTCTTTCCTCTATTTTTTATTTTTTCTTCTGCCTCCTTTATGCCTTCTCTTTTTTCCCCCCATTTTCAAAGCCAAAACCCTCCTTATATAAGGATACATCTTGAAACCTTAATTATAATTTGATTCCTAAAAGACTTCTATTTCTTTAAAAATATTATCAAAATAATTTCAGGAGAATTTCAGACCAATTAGGATTCAATTTATCTAAAAAATTTAAGATTTATCCTTAAAATTCAAGAATTTGCGAAAGAAGTTTAATTTTGACCGGAATTATGTAATTACGATTGGGATTACCTAATTGGAATTACATAATTCCGATCGGAATTAGGGTAATTTCGATCACCTTTTTTTTTACTTTTAATTACATAAAGGTTCTTAAAAGAATATAAGTTTTGCAATCAAATCCCTAAAAAACATTGCAATTTAGTCCATGAAAACCTTAAATCTTTTCTTCGAAAAAAATGCAATTAGACCATTAAAGTTTCAAAGTTCAAATATTGAAGACCTATGCATGACATTTTCATCATTGGAGTCTTTTGTCACATCTGTAACTCATCATCCCGAAATTAGGCGTTTATAGTCATGTTTTACGAGAATTCTACTGAAAATTCGGTAGAACTTTTTCTGTAAAACGGATGTCTCTCTACTAAAAAATAAAGCCGATCCTGCAAGAAAATACACTTCTAACACAAAATACTCAACACCTTCAGTTGAGACTCCAACTGTATAATTTCCCAACTAAAGTTTACAATGTCACCAAAAATACATTTAATATAATAAATATATTAAAAATCTATAAATTCCACAAATGTCCTCAAAATATCAAAATATAATATATTTAAATATTAAAACACTAAATATAATTATTTTCACAATAATTAAATAAAAATCTCAAATAATAATATAATATTATTAAAAATCCAATTTTTCAATAATTCAATATAAAATAGTAAAAATTCACTTTTATATATTCAAATAGCTTAAATAACCTAAATATATATTAAAAGTTATTAAAATCCATTTGATCACCAATTTAGTAAATAATATATTATTTGAAAATAATTTTCAAAAATTAGTATTAATTAGTTAAAAATAGTAAATAATTTATAACAATCATTTTATTACCTTAAATAATTCTAAAACCATTTAAAACATAATATTTAACTATAATTTTTATAAAATTACACAATTAACCCAATCATTCAAAATATACATAATATAATTAATATTCCTCAAAAATTTTATAAAAATCATTAAAATTATTTTATCAACATATATTATTCTAATATTATCTAAAACACATAATTAAACATTATTTTCAACAAATTACACATTTAACCTAAAATTCCAATGTATACATAATATAAAAATATTCTTAAAAATTATATAATATTCTCAAAAATTATTTTCTCGACACTAAAATTAATATCAACATATAATAACACTAACTTAACCAAATTCATAATTAAAATAATTAATTTACGAAATTTCAATAAATAATAATAAATTAACCAAAATTCAAATAAATTCCAAAAATTCAAAAAAAAAAATTCTCAAGAAGATTAAGCTACCAGGATTAATTTTTCTTAAGGAAGTTTATTTGAATCAACCAATATCAACCCTAAAAAAATAGAAACCCTAATAGTACTAAAACAAAAATCAAGAAAAACTCAAACAATCAAGCTAGAGCTTGAACTAAGCTTAGATTCAACCTCCTCGAAGCTTAAGGAATCGAATGGCACCGAAAAAGCTAGCTTCCGCTGTCTGCAACGCCTCCGATGACCACAAACATAGTTGTTGTCGTTGCTACTGTTTTTATTGTTCTACGACAGGGAAGAAGGAAGAGGAGGGAGGAGAAGACAGCAGTGATGACAGAGGAAGGAAGGTGGTGAAGGCTGACGACGTCTGATGAAGGTGGGTGAGGCACTTTAGTGGTTGAAGAACATGACATAGCAGTGGGAAGAAGGTGGTGAAGATCAGTCTTCTGTCTTTATATATATATATATAGAGAGAGAGAGAGGTACACTCACATGTCACACACATGCACTAATAAAAATACATAATATAAAATTAACAATTGAAAATAATAATATTAATAATACTAATGAAATAATTTAATAATAAAAATAATGCTCACAATAATATCAAACACAAAAATAATAATAATACTAAAAATAACACCAATAATATTAACCCTAATATTTAAATATAACTTCTAAAAAGTATATTTTACGTAAATAAAATATTTAAAATAACTTATATGAATAATATTCATAAATAATAATAATATTTCAATAAAATTCAAAATTTTATTAACACTGCATATTCCAAAATATATTTTAATAATTTAAAAATTCAGGTCATAACAGAGTTGCTTCCGCCTGATTGGCCTCAACATCAATAGAGCTTTCAGGGACACCAGTGGCATTATTACTGCCATTGGTTGTTTCCATCTATTGCATTTAGAAAATAAAACATGCCTAAATAAAAGGTATTAGGAAGTTCCAACAAAATGAATGTCATAAAATTAAACAAATAAAATACAAGAAACTCAAATGATACAAAAAATATACCTTTAATGTGTAGCAGAATTTGTGTATCAATTGTTCAACATATAGAACTGAGTAGGAATAATCTTTTATTAAGTTATAACTTAATAGCTTTAAGTTTTCACTTTCAACTTCCACCCTTTTCAGAGTTATAACTTAAAGCTTTAAGCTTCCACCATTTAAAATCCCTTAACACTACAAACACAGTCACACAAAATAGAAAACACACAAGTCTTATTTAAGCAAATTACTAAAAAAAAAAACTATGTTCTTATAACAGATAAAAGAAAATAAGAACCAATATCTCACATAAAAACAATTTTTCATTGAAACATACCCACAAGCGAAGTAAAACATACCCAAAAACACATAAACACTCACAGACACAGATTGTTTAAACCAAAGTTCATATCAGAGTTGATTTATCACATGTCCATACGACCAAAAAAAAAGTTTATAGCATGTTCATTTACATGTATGCATCTTATTTTTTATAAAATTTTTTAGATTGACTAACAAAAGGAATAAAAAGACAGATCTAAAAAAAATAAATTGAATAAATATTAGATCTATAAAAATGAATGCACAGATAACAACTGAATATTATATTAAAAATTCCTTCACAAATAACAAGTAAAAATTAATAAAGATTATAGATCTTTAAAAAATGAAACACATAAAAAAAAGAAATCACTAAATATTGAAGAAAAAATAAAACAATCACTAAAAAAAATTAATGTACAAATAAAAAATAAGAGATAAGAATAAACAATCACTATAAAATAAACCATATCAAACTTTTTAAAGATTAAATCTAAAAAAAAATTAATGTACAAATAAAAAATAAAAGATAAGAATAAACAGGGGCCATGACCGGTGCTAGGGAACCAGGAATTCTTTCGAATTCGGAACCCGTAGCAAGCCTAAAATAAAATAAAACATGTAATAGTAATAATAACGACACAATTAAGTAAAATATTGTGCAGTGGAATAAAATCATAAATATCAAAATAATAATCCATCACGGGATTTAAATCAAATCCTCATCTCATATAAATAAATCTTTTAATACAAGTTTCAGTTCAAATATTTAAAGTACATATCTCATACAAATATAACACAATATCTTTTAACAATTTTTTTCGACTACTGCAGTGTCTAGATCATAAAATAAAACTCAAGTAAGTAGTTTACATAAAGAAGCCGGAGCGGAAGAAATCTGGCGTATAGGCCTGCTACTGAAGTCTGAAGACAATGACTCTCCTGAAAAATAGTCAACGGAGGGGAGTCAGACCTCACTGAGTGAATTACTATAATATATATACATGCATACTAAATGCCAATGCACACAGTCAAAAGTATATATAATATGTATGTATACAAGCAAATACACATAAATGCAATAAAAATCATTTTATATATTTTTATTGAAAATCACAGTTTATGAAGGATCAAATAGAACCCTAGAAAATCGTAATCTCAAACAGTGTTAGATAACACTCTAGCCACGCAGGCTCACTTATTCCAAAATATTCACTTAATCCATTTAGACAGTAGACTAGCCCCGAGACACTAAGTCAACCAAGCTTCAGCAGTCTGACTGTCAGTGTGATTGACCCCGAGACACTTGGTCAACCGAGCTCCAGCAATCACACTCAATAATCACATCACATATTAATCAAATCAATCCAATCATGATCCATAAATAGGTTAGTAATATAGCCTAAATGCTATCAGAGTACCAGTACGTACTCGGTCCTAGTGCTGCCCACTAGGTAACACCTTCTATTGATATCCTTCATTAAAATATAAAGCATATATTCATAAAAGTAAATGATGCATGAATTGAATAAAATAGCAACATAAACCATATATATACTAAAAATATACCAAAAATAAATTAGGTATATTTCGAGTATATATACGTCAAATAAATCCAATATAATCGTAAAATAAACTAAATATATATTTAAAAACATGTTAAATATAAACGTTTAATAAAGCATGCATATAATTTAAAATATACAAAAAATAAACCAAAGATAAACTAAAATAAACTTAAATACTAATTGAATTATTTATGCATAATTAATGAAAATAAAACATACATTTCTAAATCATGCACCCTAAAGCATATATATATATAATAGTAACTCACAATTATTGCGCTCCTCGAGATGGGTCCGATGGGTCTGGTCCACTAGGCCTTTGTCTCGGTGCAACTAAACAAACAAATGATAACAGGAATCAGAACAAATCTAATGGAAACTCCTAAAAACTCGATCTAGATTACTAGACACAGAATTAAATCAAAATTCGACCGGACATCACGTTTTATGAGAATTCTATCGAAAATCCGGCAGAATCTCCCCTGTAAAACGGATATCTCTCTACTCAAAGAGTAGAGCCGGCCCTGCAAAGAAACACACTTTGAAAAATAGACACAGAATCACAATCACAACCCCTCGGTCGAACTCCAAACTACAAATCACCGACCGAGGTCCACAATTCACAGAGTATTTACAAAAATATCGAAAATACCCTTATATACTAAAAATACATTTTATAAGTAGAATTTACATAATTAACTCTAAAACACAGTAAAAACAGATAAAAACTCATTTTATTAGAAAAATCGTATATTATATATATAATTGAAAATAATTTATGAAAAATAGTTTTAATTAGTTAAAAATACTAAATAATTTGTAGAAATCATTTTTATACCTTAAATAACTATTAAAACCAATTTAATTACATTTTTAGCCAATTTAGGGTAAAATTACCAAAATACGCCTATATATATAAATATACTAAAATTAATCCAAAAATTCACCAAAAATAATATAATTGTACAAAATTAATTTTCTCAACATATTTTTCAATAATATCACTAAATAAACTTAATTAACCAATTAATTTCAATTAAAAACATAATTAACCCTATTTTTCCAAAATTACATAAACTATATAAATTCAAAATAAATACATAAAAATTCACAAAAATTCCAAATAAATTTCTATAATTCATTTCAACACCTATATCTATCATAAAACACAATTTCATAATTTAATTAATTAATTTTTGAAAATTAGAAAATAATAATAAAATATTCAAAAATACCCAAAAATCAAAATAATTTCCAAAAATTCTACAAAAATTCACACATGAAGATTAAGCTACTAGGATCAATATTTTTTAAGGGATTTTTCATGAATCGATCAATTGAAGCTCCAAAAAAAATCAAAAAGCTAAAATGGCCGAATTTGAAAAATTAACAAAAACCTTACCAAATCGAGTTTTAAGCTTAAAAAAAGCTTAGAATCATCTTCAATGGCCTCAGAGGAGTTCAACGACACCAGAAAGAGGGGATTTGGTGGTTGGAATCGTGAGGTGTGGAGGAAGATGCAACTTTCGGCCAAAACAGCAAAAATTCAGTTCATCGGTGCTGAAGGAGACGTCTGCAGGAGGCGGAGTGGCTGGAGGAAGAGGGTGGACATCCGAGAGGCACACCGACGGTAGTCGGCCGGAGTTGCAACGGGAAGGGGGAAGAGGTGGCGTCGGGAGGAAGAAGAAAAGGGGGGTAGGTTTGGTAATTTTGCAAAGTTATATATATATATATATATATATATATATATATATAACTCTAATAATTTTTATTAAAATATATTAATATAATATTTAAGAAAATCACACACCACATATTTTTAAATGCGCAATAATATATATATGTACACATACACATGCTAATTAAATAATAACTATATAATAAAGTATGACTTAATGGAAATAAACCCTAATTTAATTAATTATGTAGATATATGTGCATGTATATATATATATTTTAATATGAAATTTAAAATAATGTATGAAGTCATGCAATTTTGTAAATCCATTTAAAATAATTAATATTAAATTACTTACGTGTAAATTTTCTTGAAAATGCAAGTTTCGGGAAAATTTTACGTAAAATACTTAAAATAATATAAAACAATTAAAATTAGCTTTAATTAAATAACAACTCATAAAATATTAATATTATATATAAAAATTATTAACAATGCATATCCCGATGCAGTATAAAAATATTTAAAAACAAGGGATATTACATCTCTAGTTGGAGAGTGTTGTTTTCTTGGACATATGGCATCTAAAGATAGTATTCAAGTTGATCCATAAAAGATCGAAGCAGTATCTGAGTGGCCCATACTGACTACATCTATTGAGATTTGTAATTTTCTAGGTTTAGCTGGGTATTATAGGAGATCTGAGCAGAATTCTCTAGAATTGCAGCTCCTATGACCCGCCTAACTCAGAAGAATGTGAAACTTGTGTGAATAGATGTCTGTTAGAACAGTTTTCAGTTGTTGAAGAAGACCGTTGATCCAAGGGTTATGTGAGCTTTAGAGGATATTATCTGACATCATTACAGCATTTCATCATATCATCATAGCATCTCATTACAATATTTCATCACGACATTTCATTCCAGTATTTCATCATAACATTCATCATAGCACGTCATTATGGCATTTGATCATAGAATGATCTTCGGGTAAAAGATGCACAAGTTAATTAAATAGAGTTAATGTTGAAAATTTAAGAAAAGAGATTCTATATAAGCTGCGGAATGAGCTTACAGTGTACATCCAGATGTTACTAAGATGTACCACAGTATTAAGGGTCAGTACTAGTAGGATGGATTAAAGAAGGATGTAGCTGATTATATTTCTAAATGTTTAATTTGCCAGCAGGTGAAAGTTGAACATCAGAAGTCTTCTGGGAAGTTTCAATCTCTTTTGAACTTTGGGTTGATATGAGAGAGAATTGCTATAATTTTTGTGGTTGGTTACCTTGTTCGAAGGGTGAATATGATTCCATCTAGATGACTGTGGACAAATTAACCAAGTCAGCTAATTTTTTGCCAGTGGAAACCACTTATTTAGTAGTTAAGTGGGCTAAACTGCATATGAAGCATATTGTGTGTCTACATGGACTACCTGTGTCTATTATATATGGTAAAGGTACAGTGCTTGCCTCTCGATTTTGGCAGAAATAGCGAAAAGTAATAGGCACCTAGTTAGATTTCAATACTGCTTTTCATCTTAGACAGATGACAGTATGAGAGGTCGATCTAGACACTAAATTATATGTTAAAGATATATGTTTTGGATCGGAGAGGTAGCCAGGTTGATTATATTCTACTTTTAGAATTCACTTATAATAACAACTACCATAGTAGTATTGAAATAGCACCACATAAGGCTCTTATGGAAGAAGTCTTAACTAGATGATAGATGGTTCAGAATGCAACGAAGAAAGTTACTGTGATCAGAAGAGTAATGTGAATCCTAGACGTAAAGATATAGAGTTTGAAATTTAAGACTGTAATTTTGAAGATGTCTCTGAAAAATGGTGTGATGAGACTTGGTAAGATTGCATATTGGTTGGCTTTGCCTCCAAATCTATTTCGTGTGCATTTAGTGTTCCATGTCTCGATTTTGAGAGAGTGTATTTTGGACACTTCGCACATGTTGCAGTCGGACAATGTAGAACTAAATGAAAATATGAAGTTCAAGAAGGAATCAATTGTGATTTTAAATTATCAAGCTCGATAGTTATGCTCGAACTAGATTCAGATGATCAAGGTTCTGTGGCGTAGCAACAGAATGAAAGAGCTTACCTGGGAGACTAAAATTGAGATACGAGCTTTTTACCCGTATCTCTTCCCTTCTTGATCTTGTAATTATTCTTTTCTGGAATTAGGGGACGAATTCTTGTAAGGGGGGAAGACTGTAATATCCCGGATTTTTATATAATTTTAAACTATATTGGGATATGCAGTGTTAATAATTTATATATATATATATATATATATATATGATTATATAATGAGTTTGTTATTTATTAAATTTATTTTTAATTATTTTGAGTTCTTTACGTAAAATTTTCTCGGGAATTTTATTTTCGGGAAAATTAAAACTTAAATAAATAAATATTAATAATTTTAGACGGTTTTGTGAATTTGCATGAGTCCATGCATAATTTTTAAGTTTCATATTAAAATTTATACATATACATGCATATATGCACATTTAAGAAAATTAGGGGTTATTTTAATTAAATTTATATTGTATAGTTTTGATAAATAATGTGTATTATATATATGTATATGTGTATAAATATTATTATTTTAATGGGTGGTGTATATTAATTGGAATATAATATTCATATATTATTATTATTATATAAATTAAAAGTTATATATATACATATATATACAATTATACTTTACAAAAACATGAAGTTCCCTATATTTATGGTTTTGCCATCGACACCATCTTCTTCATGCCCGACGATCTTCACCCACTTCCGACCACTGTCACATCAGTTTCTCACTTGCAGAGTGCCTCTCATCCGTCCTCCTCCATCTCCAGCCCATCCTGCCACCCTTAGCTCTCTTTTCCGGGGTTGTTTGGCTGGTTTTCTTCAAAGAAACCGAAAACCACCATTAAGTCCGATCGTTGACTTTCCGGCCACCAAATTCGATGCCACCAGTCTCTATCTTCTCCTTGAGCTCTGGTGAGTGTGATTCCAAGCTTTGTTTCATTTAAAATGGTTTAGATTTCTCTAGGTTTTGATTTTCCATTTTCGGCCACTTTGAGTTTTTGATTTTTTTTGAGCTTTGATTGTATGATTCAAGTAAACTCCCTTCAAAAACTTTGATCCTAGTAGCTTAATCTATACTTTGTAATTTTTTTGGAATTTTTGAGAATTATTTTTATTTTTGTGAATTTTTGATTATTTATTAATATTTTCTAATTTTTGAAAATTTATTAATTAAATTATGAAATTGTGTTTTATGGTGATTATAGGTGTTGAAATGAATTTTAGAAATTTATTTGTAATTTATGTGATTTTTATATAATTATTTTGAATTTATTTAGTTTATGTAATTTTGGAAAAATTAGATTAATTATGTTTTTTTATTGAAATTAATTGGTTAATTGAGTATATTTACTGATATTATTGAATTATATGTTGATAAAATTAATTTTGAGTAATTATATTATTTTTGGTGAATTTTTGATTAATTTTAGGAAATTTACGAAACTAGGGGTATTTTGGTAATTTGACACCAAATTGGCTAAAAATGTAATTAAATTGGTTTTACTAGTTATTTAAGGTATAGAAATGATTTCTACAAATTATTTAGTATTTTTAACTAATTAAAACTATTTTTTGCAAATTATTTTCAAATTATATATAATATATGATTTTTCTAAATAAATGGGTTTTTATTGATTTTTAGTAAGTTTTAGGGTTAATTAAGTAAGTTGGATTTATAAAATGTATTTTAGTCAATATTTATGAATTTATTGAGAATTCCCAATTTTTAATAATATTTTATTAAAAATTAGGGTTTTTGTGTATTTATTGGTTAAATAAATATTTTTAGCATTTAAATATCTAATTGCTACATTTTGAGTATTGAAGGGCATTTTTGGAATATTTTCATGTGTTCTGTAATATTCTGTGAATTGTGGACCTCGGTCGGTGAAATTGTAGTTTGGAGTCCGACCGAGGAGTTGTGAATTTTGTTTATTCTTGAAGTGTATTCCTGTGCAGGACCGACTCTACTCTTTGAGTAGAGAGATGTCTATTTTACAGGGGAGGTTCTGTCGGATTTTTGATAGAATTCTCGTAAAACGTGATGTCTGGTCAAATTCCTATTCTAATTTTGTGTCTAAAATTCTAGATCGAGTCTTTAGAATTTTCATTAAATTTGTTCTGATTTCCTGTTATCATTTGTTTATTTAGTTGCGCCGAAACCGAGGCCTAGTAGACCAGGCCCATCGAATCTGTCTCGAGGAGTGCACATCAATGAGTTATTATATTGTATATATATGCATTGCATATAGGATGCATCACTTAGGGTTTTTCATTTTCATTATATGTTTTTAAAGTGATTTACATGATAATATTTTTGGTATATCTAGGGTTGTATTTTTGTATATATGTATATTAAATAATTATGTATGTTAGTTTGATATATGCACATTAAACAATTAAGTTTAGGTTTAATACATTTTAGTAATATATACATGTTTTAAATGTATATTTAGTCATAATTAATTTATTAAATGATTAGTATACCTTAGGTATAGTTTCAGTATATTTTAGGTTTATTCTTAAATAATTGCATACTATATTATGAACTTACACTTAAATTGTTTTTAAGTTTATTTTTGGTATATTTTTGATATATTTCCAAATAAATACATGTTTTATTATTAATTTAAACCTAACACATTAGTGGTATACTTAGGGTTTAATTGTGATATATGCATGCTAGAAAATTAAGTCATTTTGGTATGTTATGAATATATGTTAAACCTAAACACATATTTAAATGAAATTTTATATATAATTGTTTTATTAAGTGATTTGTGCACTTAGGTATATTCTTTGTATATTTAGGTACATTTTTAAGCAAATGCATGATGTATTATTAAAATGCACTTAAATTGTTTTTAACTCCATTAACGATTTACTTTTAGTATATTTCATATTTTATTTGATATATATATATACCAAAAATATACCGGGTATGTTTTAGGTATATTTTTGGTATATATATGTGGTTGATTTTACTATTATGAATATTGTTCTACATTAATTATTTTTCGAATAAATGATGTATTTTAAGTGAAGGATATCAATAGAACGTGCTTCCTAGTGGGCAGCACTAGGGCCATGTACGTACCGGTGCGATAGATAAGGGTTGAGTGAGAATTAATTATGGTGATTATAATTGATTGATTGATTTGACTAAGCTTAATGGTATAATAGATAGTGTGATTGCAGGGCCAATCACACTGACAGTCAGACTGCTGGAGCTTTGTTGACTTAGTGTCTCGGGGCCAGTCTACTGTCCATAGTGGAATAAATGATCTATTCGGTCGATTGAGACGTGAGGTGATAGATAGTGTGATTGTTGGAGCTCAGTTGACCAGGGGTCTCGGAGCCAATCACACTGACAGCCAGACTGCTGGAGCTTGGTCGACTTAGTGTCTCGAGGCCAGTCTGTTGTCAATATTGGAATAAGTGTTCTGTTTGGAAGCAAGTGAGCCTGTATGGCTAGAGTGATGATGAGGTTGTTTGAGATTGCTATTATTAGGGTTCTATGGATCCTTCATGAATTTAGTTAAAAGTTTTCTACATTTAGTACATTTATAAAAGCAAAGTTTGGCATTCGTGTGAATTGTGTATATATACATATATATAATAATGCCTGATTGTTATGGTTTAGATTGCATGTATATATAGTATAATAATTCACTCAGTGAGGTCTGACCCCTCTCAATTATTTTTTTTCAGGAGATCCTTTATCGTTAGACCTTAATTATAGAATTCCTCGTCGGTGTTCTTCAGTTTCGGCTATTTTATGTAAATGCATATTTTGAATTCTGATTTTTATTCTAGAAACTGCAGTGGTAGTGTTATTGTATCGGAAAAGTATTATATTGTTTTGATATTATATACTTTGAAAATTTGTATTTGAACACTGTACGATTATGTATTTATGTATGAAAGTATTTGAAGTATTTATTTTATATATTGATTCAAAAATTTTTAATTCTGTCGTATTTTTATTTATTTATTGCATGATTTTATTTTCTAAGTCTTGCTACGGATTCTAAATTTAATAGAATTTTTATTTCCTAATACCGGTTATGATTTCTAATTTTAGATCATGACAGATTGATTTCTGCTCAACCCTACTACTTTCCATCAAAGAAAGCTACTAAGAACTTATGCGACATGTCTAAATCACGACTAATCTCATTTTCCACTTTTTTTTTTTTATATATATATTTAAACGTGTCAACCTTTTCTATTGGCAATTGTTTATATCAATTATTAACAGTAATTATTTCAATTAATAATTTTCTTTATCAATCAAAATTAAATCAACATGAAACATGTTTTTAAATTTATTTGTTTTTATTAATAGGGAAATTATAAAATATGAACATTAATGGATTGCACGCCTTTCCATTTTAATGGGGTAGAAATAAATTTTACAAATAGATAATAACAGTAAAATATAAATTTGTATCTTATGATTACTATTGGAGAGGGTTATTTATATTCACAGTATCCAAAATTATCATAAAGTCCTATTAAATTTTATTTTATCATTTAAAATCTTCTAAGTGTTCTCCTACCTCTTACAAAAGTGTCTTCTTTTACAAAATAAAGCTGCAAATAAAACAGATAAAACATGTATTTTGACCTTATAAAATGCAAATAAAGTAAATCTATTTTATTTTTTAGTTAATATATTATGTAGACTGTTTTATATATTCAATCATGATGTATTTTGTATGAGGAAGTAATTTTGTAGGATTCAAACTAACACTTGAGAAATTTTAAGTGATAAAATGTTCAAATATTTTAATGAGAATTTATAATAATTTTAAATCCTGTCAATATAATTAATTCCTGCTGGAGAGGAGTACTCACTTTTTTATTCAAAGAAATGACCGCTTAACTATTCTGCAACTCACAAAATTTAATTTTAAGTGCACTAAATTAATATAAAAATTTACTAAAAATTATTTGAAAAACTAATTTTAATTAATGTGTTACGTAGTTAATTATTCATCCGCAAACTTATTCGGAAATATTCATTTAAAAACATAAAATAATAAATCACAACCGGCCCAAACGGCCCATTAAATTAAATTATGTACGTCGACGCTTTGTCCTATAGTTATTGGCCACTAACCCACATGCGTGACAACGCTTAAGTAAGGTTCCTCCTAAGTCCTAACCAACACCCAATAGACTATCAGCATTAAAAAAATTAAAAACTTTTACTTATTTTTAAATATATTATAATTAATAATTAAATCTATAATATTTATTTTTTTAAAAGAATAATATTTTATATTCAATCAATAAAAATATCTTATTAATTTAAGCATAAGAAGAAGAGGTCACTATAAAATATTGCAGAATCTGTGATTCAGTCATGCGGCAGCCAACATTTTCAATTCTCCCAAAGCAGGCAACCGGCGAAGGCGGTCAACCGGTATGACTCGCTAATTTGAAACAGTTTGGTTGCGAGATCTACTAAATCCACGCTATATACCTTTCCACAGCTAAAATGTCAATTTCTATTAAAAATGCTACAATAATTTATAAAGTTGGCTTTGCAACAGTAATTTTAATTCGAGCTGAAAGAAGTCAAGTTTGCTAGTAATACTTATTCTAATAGCAGTGGCCGTCCTATTCTGCAATACTTTTCTTTTGATTCTGAATAGGGAAAGTTAGGTGCTCTGTAATTACAGAACAAGAATAAAGAGAGGATTGCTTGAGCATTTTATCCGTTGGAAAAAAAAAAAAAAAAAAGGAAAAAAAATAAAATTTCTTATTGTTATTAGCTTATTCTGCAATCTTTAACTGCTGCTGTAGAATAAGATTTGATAGGTTAAAGGCACCACAAGGAGGCAGTCGAGGAAGGAGAAGGGATTGTTTAATCTATATATTATATGTGCCTGTGATATGGAGAGCTATTTGAATGAAAATTTCGGAGATGTGAAGCCCAAGAATTCGTCCGAAGAAGCTTTGCAGAGATGGAGAAAGCTCTGCTGGTTAGTTAAGAATCCCAAAAGGAGATTTCGTTTCACTGCTAATCTCTCTAAGCGTTTTGAAGCTGAGGCTATTCGTCGATCCAATCAGGTACTTTTTCTGTTTGTTTGTTCGTTTGCTGAGAAAGATCAGGAAAATAAAACTAGTTAATTAATAACTTTTTTTTTGTGTTCGTTGACCGATTCAGATTTTGTTCAAGATGCATATAGAAGGAAAGATTTGTAATGTTAGTTATTTAGTTGTTGGTTTTATACAGTTTATATATGAATTGGATTGTTAAGATTTGCGAAAATAATGAGCTCCGTGGCGTATGTAAGCTAGTGATTTTGTACTTGAAGAATCGGCATTGTAGTTTTTGTTTCTAGCTCTTGACTAGAAAAGAATCGGTATCATAGTGCTCCTGGATAGCCAAAAGATGCTAAAATTTCAATTAATGTCAGTTTCCACTTGGCTAATTCTTTGTGCATTGTTTGGAGAGATCATAATGCAATCCTTTCTAGCTTAAAAGTAGAAAGTCTTTTGAAAAAAATGAAAAAGAAAAGAACCATGAAGCATCATGATTTTGCAAATAATTTGCTCCAAACAATGCCTTTGAGTGTATGGTACATATACTAATTGTATAAGGGCTTCTTTTATGAAGAAAAGAGGAGAGGACATATTTGGAGTGTCAATCCTTCTGCATTACATTAGCTGATCTTCAGAAGTGGCTTGAATTCTGGAATGCTCTGTAATCATGTTTGGATCGAACTATGCTTTAAGTGAGACTATTGTTGTCTTAAGTGACTATTTCCGGGAGAATATTTGTTTCAGGATTCTTGACACAAATGCTGATCATTTCATGCTGGACTGAATCTTGGTAGCTTAGCACTTGCTTTTGATGGGCTTAATGTGATATAGTTATGAGAGTCAACTTAATTTCTTGATAGTACCAAGTTCAGCAAAAGCAACTGGATGATTTCATTACACTCAAGTAAAACAATGCATTATCATTTTCCCTTTTTTCATTCAACTTTCATTTTTCCGTTTCACATTGCAGGAGAAGCTTAGAGTTGCAGTTTTGGTCTCAAAAGCTGCTCTTCAGTTTATCCATTGTGAGAATTTCTTGATCTGTTCAGACTCCTACATTTTGAGGTGTTCTCGGTATGTCTTCCTTGTTGACTTTTTCCCCTGAATGTTTACAGATCTAAATTTGTCAAGTGACTACACTGTACCTGAGGAAGTTGAGGCTGCTGGTTTTAAAATTTGTGCCGATGAGTTGGCATCAATAGTAGAAGACCATGATGTAAAGAAATTGGCAATTCACGGTGGGTTGGAGAGTCTAGTTGGGAAGCTCTCCACATCAGTTGCTGATGGTATTTCTACTTCTGTAGATTTACTAAACAAAAGAAAAGAAATTTATGGAATAAATAAGTTCACCGAGAGCCCACCTCGGGGTTTCTGGATTTTTGTTTGGGAAGCCCTTCAAGATACGACTCTTATGATACTTGGTGTTTGTGCCCTTGTTTCTCTTATTGTTGGCATAATCATGGAAGGATGGCCAAAGGGTGCCCATGATGGACTTGGAATTGTTGCAAGTATTCTGCTTGTTGTGTTTGTCACTGCAACAAGTGATTATAGGCAATCCCTGCAGTTTAAAGATTTGGACAAGGAGAAGAAAAAGATATCGGTTCATGTTACAAGAAATGGCTTGAGGCAGAAACTCTCAATATATGATTTACTTCCTGGGGACATTGTTCATCTTTCCATTGGAGATCAGGTCCCAGCTGATGGACTCTTCATTTCAGGGTTTTCTTTGTTAATTAATGAATCCAGTTTAACAGGAGAGAGCGAGCCTGTTAATGTGAATGCTACAAATCCTTTTCTCCTTTCTGGAACCAAAGTTCAGGATGGGTCATGCAAAATGCTTGTGACTACTGTTGGAATGAGAACACAATGGGGTAAACTGATGGCTACCCTGAGTGAAGGAGGAGATGATGAGACCCCATTGCAGGTCAAGCTAAATGGAGTAGCCACTGTTATTGGTAAAATTGGCCTATTTTTTGCTGTTGTGACATTTGCTGTCCTGGTGGAAGGATTATTTAGGCATAAGCTTCAAGAAGGAAGCCACTGGAACTGGTCCGGTGATGATGCCATGGAATTGCTGGAATCTTTTGCTGTTGCTGTTACAATTGTTGTGGTTGCAGTTCCTGAGGGCCTGCCCTTGGCTGTGACATTAAGTCTTGCTTTTGCCATGAAGAAGATGATGAATGATAAGGCACTTGTCCGCCATCTAGCTGCTTGTGAGACCATGGGATCTGGCACAACTATCTGCAGTGACAAAACTGGGACTTTAACAACTAACCATATGACTGTTGTAAAATCATGCATTTGTGGGCAAATAAAGGAAGTAGGCAGCTCCAAAAGTGCTAACTATTTTGGATCTGCAATGCCTAATTTTGCTAAGAGAATCCTACTTGAAACTATATTTAATAACACAGGGGGAGAAGTTGTTATTAACAAAGACAACAAAATTGAGATACTAGGATCACCCACTGAAACTGCTCTTTTAGAGTTGGGACTGTTACTTGGAGGAAATTTCCAGGAAGAAAGAGAAAAATCAAAAATTGTGAAGGTTGAACCATTTAACTCTACAAAGAAGCGAATGAGCGTAGTTTTAGAGCTTCCTGAAGGAGGTTTTCGGGCACACTGCAAGGGAGCCTCTGAAATAATTTTAGCTGCATGTGACAAATTTATCAATGTAAATGGTGAGGTTGTTCCCCTTGATAAAGCATCCATTGATCATTTGAAGAACACAATTGAACAATTTGCTAGTGAAGCTCTTCGAACCATTTGCCTTGCTTACCTAGAAATTGGAAGCCAATTCTCTGCTGAAAACCCTATACCCATCAAGGGGTATACTTGCATAGGTATTGTGGGTATCAAAGATCCAGTGCGTCCTGGTGTCAAGGAATCTGTTGCAATCTGCAGATCAGCTGGAATTGTTGTCCGGATGGTCACTGGAGACAACATAACCACTGCAAAGGCTATTGCTAGAGAATGTGGAATTTTGACTGATGAGGGCGTAGCAATTGAAGGACCAGATTTCAGGGAGAAGAGTGAGGAGGAGTTGCGTGAACTTATTCCAAGAATTCAGGTTCATCTATTTGCTTTTGCATTATTTGTGATTTTTAAGTTGCTGTTCATCACCAATGGATTTTGGCTTTCAATTTGCATGAGATGGCAATGAGATCTTCCTCTTATTCATTCTCAACCACCTGCATTTTTCATGCTCTCTTGTACGTGTTGAGATATAACTGCTATGTCCTCTGGCGTTTACATTGTTTAACATTTCTTAAAATGTTTAACATTTCTTAAAATGTTTAACATTTCTTAAAATTTTCAGGTAATGGCCCGATCTTCACCAATGGATAAACATACCCTTGTGAAGCACCTGAGAACAACTTTTGGGGAAGTTGTTGCAGTGACTGGTGATGGTACAAATGATGCTCCAGCACTTCATGAAGCAGATATTGGGCTAGCAATGGGCATTGCTGGAACTGAGGTTTGTTCTACTCAATCTGTCTGCATGTATGTGTTGCATGGACTTGTGCTAATAACCTCCTCCATTGATTTTTTTGCCTTTTACTACAGCAGAATTATAAACCAACTTTCACACGATAAAATATAACTGTGTATGATGGAGAACTTAATCTTAAGTTATAGGACTTGTCTCAGCTGAGCCACAAAAACTTGCAGAAAGAAAATTTTCATCTCTTTAGATGAATTCATTTAATGCTTTCTTCTAAGTTTAGGTGCTCCATATCTTGTTAGAGGAAATCGTGGTATCACTTTTGTTGTTATTTAGTGCAGTTCTCAATTCTTTCATTTATCAGCAAAAGCCTAAAGTTTAGAATCCCTAATTGTTTTTTTGTTGATTTTTCCCTGGTGATTATCAAAGTCTTGAACCTATTGAATATAAATATTTAAATGTGTTCCTGTTTGCAGGTGGCAAAGGAAAGTGCTGATGTCATAATTCTGGATGACAACTTCTCAACAATTGTGACTGTGGTAAAATGGGGACGTTCAGTTTACATAAACATTCAAAAATTTGTTCAGTTTCAGCTTACTGTCAATGTTGTTGCCCTGATTGTCAACTTCTCTTCAGCATGTTTGACAGGTTAGTCGGCCTGATCTTACATAATTCACTTCTGATTTGGCTCTTTGAGATACTGTCTGCATTAACACCTAAATCAATCTTCTGTTTTATTCAATTTCTTGCAGGAAATGCTCCCCTGACTGCTGTTCAACTGCTCTGGGTCAACATGATCATGGACACTTTAGGAGCTCTAGCACTTGCGACAGAGCCTCCTAATGATGACTTGATGGCAAGACCACCAGTTGGTAGGAAAGGAAACTTCATCAGCAATGTAATGTGGAGGAACATTCTGGGGCAGTCTATGTATCAGTTTGTGATGATATGGTACCTTCAGACGAGAGGGAAAATATTTTTCAATCTTGATGGCCCGGATTCTGATTTGATACTAAACACTCTCATTTTTAATTCATTTGTCTTTTGCCAGGTAATTTCATTAATGCATTTGAATCTGATCAAACCATGAACTGTGGTATTTTGTTGATTTGAGATTAAATGTCCACTGCTAAGTTGACCCTAGAAACCCTCAATGTTCTGCTGGGAGCCATGCATTTATAGGGTAGTTGCTTATGTTCATACTCATCTCCTTTATGTTCTGTGTATATTGCTTCATCAACATCTATCATGTTGCATCATCATCAGAATGAAAATAATAGGTAACTTTTTTCTCGAATCTCTGAAAATAATAGGTAACTTTTTTCTTGAATCACCAAAATAACAATGAATATTTATGACAGAGGACTTCAATTGGTTTGTGTAGAATTTGCTTGTAAGTAATTAAGTGTATACAAAATGATCTGCTGTTCTAGGTGTAGGTTCTGATCTACTTGTATATATGATAAAGTGACTATGTATCCATGTAATTACTGAATTGTAAACCTGTGTGAGTTCCTGATATTAAAGCTGGTATCTTCTTTTTCAGGTTTTCAATGAGATCAGCTCCAGAGAGATGGAGAATATTAATGTCTTCAAGGGCATATTGAAAAACTATGTGTTCGTTGCTGTACTTGGTTGCACTGTCCTCTTCCAAATTGTAATTGTCGAATTCCTGGGCACATTCGCAAACACATCTCCTCTTACATGGCAGCAATGGTTTGTTACCGTTTTGCTCGGATTCCTTGGCATGCCAATTGCTGCTGCCTTAAAGATGATTCCAGTGGGGTAAACTAAACTAGAGGAGATGCACTGGGTACTTTCTTACTCGTTCAAATTCTAACACCATTGAGATTTTTTCTCTTGTTGCTCTTTCTCTACTATTATTTTTCAATCATCTCATCCTACATCTGTAGCATCAATGGAGCTGCAGCATTTTTCCACACAGTAAAACTTTTAAAGACTAGCCATATTTGAAGCCAAGATTGTTTTGACTGCACCCATTGATGTTGCTTAGATGCACAAAAGTTGATCTACGCAGCAACTAACTTGTAAGCTTATAGGAATAGGAGGGAAGTAGTATTGCTTTATAAACTGAATCTCTTATTGGTCTTATAATTATATTCTTGTTGGTTCATTAAGGATCATTTGATCATATATTGGGGCTACAGCAGACCCTAGCTTGTTGCATAATAAATCATGAGATTTGGATGCTCCTAAAGAAAACATTTATGCTTCTAGACAACCCCTACCTTGTTTTTAGTCCGTAGGTTTATGATGGTACTGCTCTTGCCTTGCTTCTTTTAGCCAACAACATACAAGAAACTAAAGGGCTCAAAAGAAAAAGGCTACAAGATGTTCTAGAGTTCCAAATAAAACACTTCCCCTTTCGGCTTCATTTTCAACTTTGGTCAATAGAATCTTTTGACTGGCAGAAGAAATGAGGTAAGATTATAGGAACAGTCTAACTACAGCCAACGTAAGGCCCTGTGTATAGTACATAGAAATCAAGATTGACGTTGTTATCTTGGTCAAGATAGCAGTTTCTCTCTGCGAGTAAGTGAAAACTCTAAGGGTGTATTTGAATCGGATTAAAAAAATAAGAAATAATAATTACATGTGCAATTGTTAAGGAAGTAATTCTTACAAATGTAATGATTAAGTTCTTAATCTTGTTTAACAAATTAAGGGTAACTGATAATTTATAATATGGTATTTTGTAATAAAAAAAATTATATAATTGATTAAATTTATTATTAAATATTTAAAAGTAATAGAAATAAATAAATAATTATTTAAATTTTTTAATATTTATATAATTATTTAAATAATATATTCATATGCATTTTAAAAAGTAATATAAATATGATAATAAAAATTTAAATTAATTTATACATTTTTATAAATTTGATTAATAATTTCTTGATAAAAAAAGAAATTAAAATAATATGATGAAAGTAGAGAAATAAAAAAAAAATAAAGAATGTTTTTTTAAAAGTATATTTTTATTGTTACATATGTTTAATCTAATTATTAATAAATATATATATATATAGGTTTAATCATTGAGGGGTTAAGTGTTAATCTCGCATTAAGTTTACCGAATAAAGCTAAAGGGATTAATGTATTAACTTGGGTGGATAAGCCTAGCTAAGACAGAGAGTATTCAATCTAGTCTACCATTTATTTACAGCAACAAAAAAATAAAAATCAAATCTTCTGCTTGAAAGATACGTCGATCTTTGGATGACATGGTGAAGCTCCGAGTTAATAACATTTACACAATGCAAATGGGTGATTTCTTAGGTTTAAATTGTGCTTTAACTTTCGTCCCAACAGTTTTGAAAATTTGTCCAATATGAGAGCGACACTTGGAGGGAAAAAAATGCCAGAGACAAGGGAAAAAAGACAAGGACAGATGAGGGACGGCCTTAAATATAGTAAATACCAATCGCTTCATTCAAATTTTGTTGATCTAAAGTAGATTGCGTGACAACTGCCAGCAAGTAAAGTATGTGGAGCATGAGTAGATTTGCCCATGAAATTAATAATTTTAGTTCATGATCAGCAGTGGTTGATTGGCACCTTAATGGCAGTGCCTAAAATAGACAGATGAATGGCATATTTACTACCTCAATTCAATATTCGTCTCCACATTAGGTTTAAATTTTGAATTTGCGAAATTAATTACCCGATGCACAATTTCTCTATGATATGATGAACATAGGAATCTTGACATTCTGAAAAAAATTGTCTTAAAATAGCAGAACTTTAGTTTCTGAAAAAAAAAATCACTAGACTATTAGTAAGACCAGAGCAGTGATGCATTAAATTTTGGACATAATTTTACTAGCAAGGAAATGCATCAAGATTTTGTTCTAAATTGTTTCATTTTGAAGTAATATTATTAATTGAGCTTTTGTCAAATAACTATATGGTTTGCACGTGAATAAAAAAATTTTTAGATTTGTGATTGTAAATTGATTATTATACATATTATTATTATTATTAAAATTTTTAAAAATAACAAAAATATTATTTATTTATATAACAAATTAATATCATAAACTTAATATAGTTATAAATTTTGAGAAATTCTTTTAAATAATTATATGATATTTTTTCAATATTTTTTATAATTAATATTCTTTTAATATTTTTTATAATTAAATTAATATTAAAGTAGGATACATATTTCCAATTAAATTAGAAATAGATTTTAATTTCTTTATTTTTATGAAGATAAAATTAAAGTTAACCTAATTAGAATTATATTTTACATTACATTAAAATTATATTTTAATTAATTCAATTCAGTTTTATTAGCAAATTATTAAATTATTCAATATTTATATAACAATAAGCAAAATTTGATTAATAATTTTGCTTTTCTCTCTTTTTTTTACATTTATATATTACGGACTATAGATAAGTTGAAGTTGAAAATAATATAACTCTCTTTAATAAAAAATTTTAATCACTAAAAAAATATGTCCAACCCTGTTTTGGCAGATACCTAGACCCAAGTTACATCAATTTTTGACATTTATTTGATCAGTTGATGTGTTTGATGCTATTTTTCTGGATAGGAAAACTCCAAACAAGATAATGAAGGACACAGAAACAGGGCTTTTATTGTTCCCAAACTGTTGAGAATTTGGAACTTACCAGGGGATGAAACACTGGTGTGTCTGAGCACTGTTTCATACTTGATACATCAAGAACAGTTCTATGCCCATGAAAAGACCAGATTATGAAGTGACCAGCGAGGCATATATTATATATGATCCAAGAGAGACCAGCCAATCAACCGACCAACTTAAAAACTAATACAATTAAAAGATTTTTAAGTGCTGGTTCAAGTCTAGATACAAGAGCCAGCACAGCACCTACCAATGTTGACGCATGATGAGGGTTCTTATTGCCAGACAAAAGTGCCAAGTACTTTACCAGTTTTGACCGCACAGCTATGAGTTATTTTATTTTATCCTCTTGAACCTTGGTAAAAAAACAAAGAAAAATCCTTCATGGTTCACTACGCAACCCTGATCTGCTGATATCTTTGGTTTCAGATTTTCAGTCCAAGATCATGCAAGAGTATGAACATCTCTATTTTGTCTTCAATAGAAGAAAAGTAGGGAGTTCATATCAGCATCTTCAGTAATTGATTTGATTGTTTGTACTGTCTTTGCTAAATCTTACACTAAACAATAACTAAAAGATTACGGGTTGAGTGTTCTTGGTCACAGCATCACTAAAAGAAGCTACAATAATGGCCAAGATTATATCAACATAGAAAACAAAAGAAGAAAAAAGAAACATACATGCAAAAAATGTAGCTTATAGTCCCAGAAATCCATTACATCAAATGCTATAATGAATATAAAAATTATTTTTGATTTCAGAAATAAAGGCCCGAGTCTCATGACCCCTTTAGGTGTCAATACAGCCAACAAGCTCTAGCAGGTGAAAAAGAGCTGGCCCCTGCTTTCAAAGTATCCCCCAAACATTCAAACAAATCCAATCACATTCACCCTTTACACTACTTTTTGGATTGCCAACATGCAGCACAGTTTTATCAAATCACACTAACAGAAAACAAACCCCTTTCTCTCTCATTTTTTTAGCCTTTCTCAGTTCTCAACATCTCTATTTATCATAAGCCTTTTCAAAGACACAAGAAAGCATCCCCTCAAAAAGAAGGGTTGCAAAAGACATCATAAACCCAGAAGAAAATTTGAAAAAAATAATGAAGCAAACGCTTTTTTAGGATTGAGTAAAAAAGAAAAAAGAAAAAAGAATTGAACATGTGAGTAAGCATATGAATTGACTGTTTTACAAGCAACGACTCTCTCCTCACGCCTTTTGTTTTCCTGCTGGCATTGGACTGTTAAATATCAGCCTTTTTCTTTTTTTAATGTAGCCCAAAGCCTCCTTTTTTTAGTTCTCTTCTTTTCTTGCTTTCTTGTACCATTGAGGAGACAATTTCAACTTTCAATCAAATCGGAAATCATATCCATGAAATGATAATAATTGTAAATCCACTCAAATAAATGTATTAATCCTTTATATGCCATGACTAAAATCTTTCACGAAATCTTCAAAACTTCTCAATCTTTGCCTTTGTCCTCAGGTAACCCATAATTTTGATCAGAATTATTGAATGCAAATCGTTTTCTCTTAGTGCTGTAAGCAGAAGTAACTGAAGAATTCTCTGAAACATTCATTGGCCTCAATTGGGCAGACCAGAAATCCTGTGAATTTACAAGCTTTGGTGTATTAAGGTTCCCCATTTCCAATTTTTGCATTAGATTGTAGCATTGAAACACATCTTCCTGTAACATAAAAATCAAAAGAAATTGCATGTCCCATTGATCAGAATGTACACTTTTAATTTAATTACTAATAGAAACGGGAGTGAAAACTAAAACTTACAATTTCAAGTAACCCAGTTGGAGAAATGGAATCAATCCTGCCCTCTAATGCTTTTCTAGTTAGATTTTGATCGAATGCCATCAAAGTTGCTGCAGCTGCTATAACAGATGGTCTATGCTCTTTCAGATTGATCTCTGCACTTTTACGTCAATTACATAACAAAATCATTAAAAGAAATAAAGAATGTAGATACTAAAAACATAATAAGTGCCGAATTAGAATGTACCTTTCATGACCGCCAAGATGAATCTTACAGCCTTTGATACCAAATTCCTTGATGGTGGAGACCCCTTACTGAATTTAATGAAGAAGTAATGAAGAAAAGAAAAGGGAGTGACTGAAACCATTTTCCATTCCAATGTGTGCAATACCAAAAGCTCCATTCTTTGAATTACTTGGCTTCCAAAGCTGTATTCTTCCATCTGAAAATTTGACAGAGGAGGCACTTTTACTTCTTCCATTTTTGCAGCCAAAGAAAGGCATGCCACTGATAGTAATTTAACAGCCCATGATTTGTCACTCTGTAACCAAACGTTCAACAAAGAAAACCAAAGTTAACTAATTCAATTGACCAAGCAGTAAACAGAAAATTTGCAACTGAACAGAAAGAGAATGATCATACATCAATGGACCTCCTTGAAAGGAATTGATCAAAATATATAATAGACAAATAAGCTGTCTGGAAATGGAAACCAAAGATTGCTCTGCTCTGCATGAAAAAACCCACAAAATCAAAATTCCATATTAACATGTTAATATAAGTTAGAAGTCAGCATTTTGTATCTGAATGCAAATAAACCAGAAAAGAGAGAAGAACACTAACTTTTAGAATCCAAGTGATGGCTTCCAATCTAGCAAATTTGACCCAGCTGTCAAAACTGAAAGATTGATCCTTTTTCGACTTGATCTCTTTCTCAAATAACATCCCCACATGCTCTTCTTCTCTATCCAAATCACTACAGCTACTTTTAAAGTCAATGAACAATTCCTCCTCCACCTCCTCCTCCTCTTGTTCTTCTTCAAGACAAATCTCACTTTCTTGACAAAGAAGCTCAGAGTCGGGTTCATTCTCCATTTTAATTACCTTCATTCCTCCTCTATCACCACTGCTACTACTAGCAGTAGCACCAGTAGTTTCTGTCCATGTTCTTTGTCTCTATATATGAGCTCCATCAGAAACATTATTATTATTATTATTATTTTTAGTTGCTCTAAGCCCATGATTTGGAGAGAGAGACATACACAGACAGAGTTGACCAGAATAATTGATGAAGAAATGGGATGAAGATTAGCAGCTATTAGCTAAATTTTATCAAATAAAATTGACCTTTTTATTGTTATAACTGTTTAATTAATAGATTGAAAGAAATTAACTAATGGGTTTGATTTGTTATGTAACATGTATCTATTCTTCACCTTTTTCCTTTTCTTTCAATTTTAAATTTTATTGTTTTTTCTTTAATGGAAGCGCTCTAAATATTATTGACCAGACTAATTCGATTTAAAATTATAAATTATTTTGGTCTTTTTTTTAAGTTAAAATTCTGTGGACTGGGTTTGACTGGGGCTTAAAACGATTGTGTGTTTGCTTTAGTTCCGGCTAGTTCCGGGGCTTTTGTTGGATGTACGCGAGTGTCTAGGAGGTGAGAGCCACGTCCCAATGAAAACAGGGCAAGAAGTAAATTTGTCAGGTTGAGGGGCCGTACATAGGGCCGTACCTGAACCCGCACCATTGATTATTGGTTAGGGTTTGGTTTCTGTATGGTCAAGCTGTAATATTGGGCCAATAGAAAAAATGTTTTTATGTTATTTGTGCAAAATCATAATATATTTCACATGCCTTTTTTAGGTGTTGGATGGTTTTATTTTGTTTCTCTTTTTTCAACACGTGTAGCTTACTGACTTGTTAAAACTCCATAACATAATAATTATTTAATTGTTACTATTAAAAGGGAGGTAGGCATACAGCCTAATATAAACTTACAATAAAATTTAAGATAAAATTTATTTTGATTCTGTGGGAGTTTGAACCTGAAACATTTTTAGGATCTTATCTTAAACAAATTAATCTAATTGTCATCGGTTTTTTTTTTTAAATTTATCATTTTGAAATTAAAGGTGAATTTGAATTTTATGTTTTAGATGGACAAAATAAATAAATAAATATATATATATATATCATTTTATTTTCTGAATTACTAAAATTTGTGTTCATAATTTTTTTGATGAATTATATTACGCTGGGTTATCTATAAGATAAAAGCATATAATGTTTAAATTCAATAATAATAGAGTCGTTTAATTAATATAAAATTGTTTAATAAAGAAACTATACCAACTGAACTAATTTATTTATTTATTTGGTTTATTTACCTGCTTTACATTAAACTTGTTAAATGATAGAATCATTATGTTGGTATTTCTTTCACCTACTTCTAAAAAAGTCTAGCAATACAAAACAACTAATATGCAATATGTTTAAAAAAGTGCATTACATTCGCCCTAAAACAGAAAAAACTTTTTTCAATATCGATGAGCTGCATAACGAAGGTAATTCCTTCTTTTTTAAATTAAGTAAAAATATTTTTATAATTTAATAGTAAAAATATATATCTCGTAATATTTTTGAAAAAAAATTATAATTAAATCTTTTTTTTTGTCTGTAGGAAAATTAATTTATAATCTTTGAGTTATTTAAAAAAAAAAAGAGGCAAAAAATAAAAGAAACTTCATGTTAACAAGAACAAACAGAAATCCAAGTTTTATTTGTGTCCAAAGAAGAAATTTCTTTTAAAATGTGTTTACTTTAAATGAATTATACAAAATTTTATAAAAATTATTTACAAATTTAAGTGATTATATTTGATTTAAATGAAAATTTTGTAAAATCCATTCTAGTTATAACTTCTAAATTTTATGGAATTGATTTAACACTAAATCAATTCTTATTGATGAAATGTGCAGTTCAAATAAATTTTAAATTTATTTGCAAATGAATTCTATTTAACTACTTTTTTGGTTTAATTCAATCAACAAATTCATTTCATCTAACTGAATTTTAAATAGAATTCATTTGCAAATAAATTACAAATTCATTTGAATCAAACATATTTCATTATTAAAAATGAATTTAGTGTTGAGTAATTATTCAAAATTAAGAAGTTAGAATAATAAATAAATTTTACAAAATTTCCATTTAAACCAAATACATTTACTTGAATTTGTAAATGAAATTTATAAAATTTTGAAAAATTGATTTGCACCAAACACACTTTAAAATTCATTGGGAAATAATATAAGTTTATTAATGAAATCAAATTGAATAAGGGGTAAAATTAAAGTTAAATTTAAATTTTATGCTATATGGATGAAAAAAAAATACCATTCTTTGTTTTAAATTAATAAAATGTGTCTTCATAACTGATAATTAGTTTTCGGAACTCTTGAGTTTGGTATCCTACAATCCACGAATAGAAGGTAAGGTGAGAGGTGGGGAGAATCCCCACGAACACTCCGATGCCTAAGTTAGAGAACAGAAGTAGGGAGAATACACGATAGCTAGAATATGTGAGAATGAGATGCCCATTTGTGAGGGATATAGGGTTCTATATATAGCAATGCTTAAACCTGGGAGGAGTCAGATTCCGTGTGAGATAGTGACTCATAATTTTGGTAGGAGAGTGTTCCTTCTATGCTTAGGACTCCACTTTGGGGTAGTCCCCGTTCCGAACGGATATGCCTTATTGCTAATCCAAGTGTCCCTATTTAGGAGATAAGGAACCCCTAACTAGGCGAGAACATATTAGACGGTATCAAGAGTTCCCCCCCGGGTGTATTTGGATATTTATGTCCATCATGTCTGGGTAGGATGTTGATGCTTTCTCATACAGGGTATTATACGGTAATAGAGACGAGTGAGCTGAGGTGGCCAGCCTCAGTCACAGTGAGAGTAGAGCTCAATGCCGAGTCTCGGGATGCTCTTTGCTGAAATGCAATCTGTAGAGCTTGGATATCCGCCAAGTGCGTATGAGCACAACAATAGATTAACCCGTTCATTTGGAAATGATATGATGGAACTAGTCGTCACTGGATTTTTGATGCTCGGTGCATTGACGTGAGGCTTTACAAGCTCGGAACCTCAATACTACAGAAGCGACCTGAGGGTGCCAGCTTCAGTCACTGGACTTAAATGTGCGAGACTTAGATGCTCGGTTTATGGACGCGAGGCTTACATGATCAGAACCTCAATACTACAGAAGCGACCTGAGGGTGCCGGCTTCAGTCGCTAGACTTAGATGCGTGAGGCTTAGATGCTCGGCATATGGACGCGAGGCTTACATGCTCAAAACCTCAGTACTACAGAAGCGACCTGAGGGTGTCAGCTTCAGTTACTGGACTTAGATGCGCGAGGCTTAGATGCTCGGATACCTGGAATGGGCTGAAAGCATTGCTTGGATGCTTTTCGAGTAGCTTGATGAAGCGGCCCAGCCGAAATGTGGGCGGGCCGAAACGTGGTGGCGTCGCTTCAACTCTTAGGGATTTATAGTTGAAATCGTGTGAGTTATGCATCGTTTTGTATGAATCCTTAAAAGTTGAAGCGACGCCACCACGTGTCAGCCCGCCCACATTTCGACTGGGCCACTTCATCAAGCTACTCGGAAAGCATCTAAGCAACGCTTTTAGCCCATTCCAAGTATCCGAGCATCTAAGCCTCATGCATCTACGTCCAGCGAGTGAAGCTAACACCCTCAGGTCTTTTTCGTAGTACTGAGGTTCCGAGAATGTAAGCCTTACGTCCATGTGCCGAGCATTTAAGCCTTGCGCATCTAAGTCCAGCGACTGAAGCTGACACCCTCAGGTCGCTTTTGTAGTATTGAGGTTCTGAGCATGTAAGCCTCACGTCCATGAACCGAGCATCTAAGTCTCACACATCTAAGTCCAGTGACTGAAGCTAGCACCCTCATGTTGCTTCTGTAGTACTGAAGTTCTAAGCTCGTAAAGCCTCATGTCAATGCACCGAGCATAAAAAATCCAGTGACCACTAGTTCCGTCATATCGTTTCCAAACGAACGAGTTAAGCTATTATTGTGCTCATACGCACTTGGCGGATATCCAAGCTCTACAGATTACATTTCAGCAAAGACCATCCCGAGACTCGGCATCGAGCTCTACTCTCATTGTGACTGAGGCTGGCCACCTCAGCTCACTTATCTCTATTACCGTATAATACCCCTTATGAGAAAGTATTAGCATCCTACCCGGACATGATGGACATAAATATCTGAATACACCCCGGGGGGACTCTTGATATCGTCTAATATGTTGTCGCCTAATTAGGAGCTCCTTATCCCCTAAACAGGGACGCTTGGATTAGCAAAAATGCAGATCCGTTCAGAACGGGGACTACTCCAAAGTGGAGTCCTAAGCATAGAAGGAACACTCTCCTACCAAGATTATGAGTCACTATCCCAACGGAATCTGACTCCTCCCACGTTTGAGCATTGCTATATATAGAACCCTATATTCCTCACAAAGGGACATCTCATTCTCACATATTCTAGCTATCTTGTATTCTCCCTACTTCTGTTCTTTAACTTAGACATCAGAGTGTTCGTGGGGATTCTCCCCACCTCTCACCGTACCTTCTGTTCGTGGATTGCAGGATATCAAACTCAAGAGTTCTGAAAACTAATTATCAATAACATTTTTGATGAATTATATAAAGCATACACTAGGTTAGAAATAGTATAAACTCGTTCACAAAATTTCATCAATAAGTTTTTTTAAAGTGAAAATTTAATTCTTGCATTATCAGTGAGAAAATAATTCAACAACAACATCATTTTAAGAATATTCTAAACTATAATGTTTAAATTTAATAATAATAGAATCGTTTAATTAATATAAAATTAGTTAATAAAGAAATATACCAGCTGAATTAATTTCTATATTTGGTTTATTTACCAACTTTACATTAAACTTGTTAAATGATAGAATCACTGGTGGTGTTTCTTTCATCTACTTTGAGAAAGTCCAGCAACACTAAACAAATAATATGCAATAATATGTTTCAAAAAGTGAATTAACTCATCCTAAAGCAGATTTTTTTTAATAAGATCAAATATCAATAGATTTTACAACATATTATAATTTTATTTTTAAATTAGGTAAAAATAATTTTATAAATAGACGGTAAAAAGATTTGAATCCTGCACTTTATAATATTTTTGGAGAGAATATTTGATTTCCTTGTTGGCAGAAAAATCAATTTCTAATCTTTTATTTATTGGAAAAAAAAAACAAAAGAAACTTATGTCAATAAGAAGAAATAAAAATCCAACTTTTGGTTGTGCCTAAAGAAGAAATTTCTTTTTCAGCACATAAAAACTAGGGCAAATTCAATATTCGCATTAGTTAATTACTGAATTTATTGTCTAAATATAATTAGGGAAAAGCAATCATGTGATAGCTAGGGCAGCTATATATGTCTAAATGACTATAAAAAATTAAAAGATGACACAAGATCCAAATTAAAGCCAGTTTTATCTGTCAAGGTTTTAATGACACCTTTTGCATATTGCAATGGAAATGTGTGTTTTATATAATCAAATCTCCAAATACAACTACGTTTAACATTGTTCCTCTCTAATATTAATTTATTTTTTCCCACACGTACCTCTTTTGTTAGTGGTCTTTAAATGTTATTGTGGGGTCCAATGAATTTGGATAAATAAATCTTAATTTGTAGTTCAAGCTGGGCAACTAATGAATAATTAATTTTATGAATTGTTTGGTCCTTCCTTTACTTTATGCATCTCTGAAGGAAAAAAAAAGCTTTTTGGAATCTCTATTTGTCTTCTTCATTAATTTTTAACTACCTTTCCCTTGACTATATAGATGTAGAGATCACAGGTACACCAAATTATGGAAAAATAAAATCATTATTTTTTTTGCCTCCAAAGTTACCTTTAAATATGTAATTAATTTAATTAAATTTTATAAAATTATCTACGATCCTTTTTTGAAACTTGGGAAGGGAGGGCGATTTGAAGCCCTCTCCCATATCATGCCTTCTCCATGAATGAATGGATATCTTACTAACCCATTGGAAGGCTTTCTACAAATTAATAAATTTAATTTAGATAAAATATTTTAGTGAATTTATTTCTTATTCAAAATTTTAATTATATGAAATTAATTATTATTGAATTAATTTTTTAAAAAATCAATAAAATTTTTAAATAAATTCAATTTATTTTATAAAATATCACTCTAATTAGAATATTACATAAATAAAAATTTATTTATCAAATTATTTTATTAGAAATAGAATGATTTTTTTTTTTAGTAAAATTAGAAGATTCCATTTACTTAATATGTGTAAACTGTTACGAGACGATGACAATTTATCAGGTCCTCGATCTCCTTTGTTTTAGTTGTTTAACAGTACAAAGTACAAACATTATAATTATATAATGATGGCTAAATCACTTTAATTAGACCCAAATTTCAGGCTGAACACTGAGCTTCCAATTTAAAGAAAATAAGAAAATAAACATTTAATTAACACTAGATTGGATTAATTAAATATTCAAGCTTATTGTTTTAATCATTAAAAAAATCATAAAAATGTAGAATTTATATAATTTCTTCTAAATTCAATAAAATTTAAACTAATAACCATTGATTTTATATATACTTAAATTTTTATTAAATTTCTTAAATTTATGAAGTTTTCTAAGAAATTTAATCAAACATTATGTAAATTTTAATTTTATAATCAGCAAAAATTGAACCCTTATTTAAAAAAAATAGAAAAAAAATTAAAAGTTGTTGAAAACAAAGAGTTAAAAAGACCATTAAAATGTCCTTCCTTTAAGCTAGCTTAACAGTTGAGGTGATAGAGATTATATCATGAAATCCTATCCCCTCCCAGCCGTTAATGAGAAGACAAGTCAACCACAAATGCACTACTCAGCTGTTGGTGTTTCTGGACCCTTATTAATCATCGTCACCAAGGATGCCAATAATAAGTTTTGGTGTCCCGCGCGCGCTCCGCTTACAGTGGTTTCCATTAGTTTCACCAACGATATAATACCAACTTACACGTACAATCCCTTCCAGTAGGTTAATTAGTTTAACTTGACAATTAGAAATTATTAATCATGCTGTAGATATTTTATGAATATAATCAATTAAAGTGATTATTGCATTTCACATATATGGATTAAAAAAATACACAAGCAAAAGCTAGAGCTACCAGCTGCCAATCTGGTTCAACACCCAAACAATAAGGAGAAAAACAAAGAAATATCCATCTAAGAGTCTGCGATATTGGTCTGGTGACGTGCTTTCTCTTTCTCCTTCACTTCACTTCCTTGGCTCTTGTCATAAGCTTTAAGAGAATCACAAATCCAAAATGAAAGCCAATTTGATCATTAAATAAGTTTAAGGGAAAAAAAAAAGTGACATATATATATATATACGCATACGTTCTTACCAGGGTGATTCTCATGAATTTTTTTGTCATTTTCAACGTTGGAAGCCGATTGGTTTCCTCCATAAATCCCACCAAACCCTTCTTCATCAGACCTTGTGGCATATCCTTCTCCAAATGAATGGGACATCACATCCCTTCAATTGCATATGTATATATTTCAATAAAACTGTATATGGAAATGGAATGGAACTAATACTATAATAAAAAACATGAATTACTACAGAAACTACTAATTACCCAGTTTTCTCATCTGGGTTTTGAGCCTTATCCATGTTGTGTTCCTCTGCGTTGCTTGAAATGGTATTAACCTTTCTGAATATAACAACCGGTATCTTTTGATCTAGCTGCTGATTTGAAGATGTAAAAGTATTCTTAGCAGTAAACAGACTATGGGTTCGTAGTGATCTAATTGCTAGATTCATCTTTTGCATCCACGATCGTCTGGACAGTTACTTATATATAAAAATGTTTCGATTCCTATACCATGTTTAGCGAAGGCAATGATGACTTTAAAAGGCATTATAATCAACAATTTTGTCCGATTCAAAAGAACCGACTTCAGTGTTCTCAAAATCTCGGCCATGAGCCATAGTCAACTCCACGTAGCATTTACTTGTATAAACATGTGGAGGAGACAGTGACTGATATCCGTTAGTCGACACCTGCCACGCCCACACGGCGCTCCATATCTTGAGTTACGTTATTTCTTGGACACCTAAACCATTGGCTGATTTTATTTTTCATTAAAGTATAGCAGATATAAATGGGCTGTTTTGCATGTAATTAATTGGATAGCGAATGACACTATGTATGAATACGATATATAAATCACATATTCAATTTGGTAGTTAAAAATGGTAACGGGTCCTATGTAGATAAATTCATGTTTACGTACGTCATACTGATAATCTTATTTATATGTGCATGTGCATACTGATACATATTTTTATATTAACTGCGCTCATTTAACGTGATTTTATATATATATATATATATATATTATAATTTAAATTTAAAATAAAAGTTAAAAATTTAAATAAAAATAACTTTTAAATACTAGCTGGTTCCAGGTTGATCATTATATAAATTATTAACTTGGGTCACTTTGCTTTTAATTTTAACAGCAACACGCATGCATATCTCCAACATTGAATGACAATACTTAAGTCTGTTTGCTTGTCCGTAGGGGTCCGCAACTTCCCAGAAAATCTTTTGGCCTGCTACGTAAATCTTTGTACACTTCAAGGCCCAACCCCCAGAATGACGTCGTTTTTATGGGCCTATTTGCCATCTCTTAATTAAAAGATTAAAAATAAGGATAAAAGGTTTAAGATAATGAAATTTGCTGAGATTTTATGTTTTTCTTGTCTTATGACCTAAATAATATACACACGCAAATGTAATTAATTCTGATGTGCCATTTTAATTCAAATAAATTTTACAAAATTTTATAAAATTTATTTACAAATTTAAATGAATTTATTTGATTCAAATGAAAATTCTGTATAATTCATTTTCAATTCTAATTTTTTAATTTTCTAAAATTGTTTAACACTAAATCAATATTTATTGATAAAATATATTTACTTCAAATGAATTTTATTTAGATTTGCAATGAATTTTTTTTAAATAAGAGGTTAATTTCATAATTGACTACTGCTCCGATACTTGAAAAAATTAAAATATTTAAAAGGGACGGAAAATTCACTAACATGTTGCATTATTTTTATTTTATTAAAAATAAAAGTTAAAAGAAATTAATATTATGCATAAATTTTGATTAAAAAAAAGAAAACCAAACTTATAAATCAATAACTTGTTCTGAAAAGAAAAAGGACTGGTATCAAAAAAAAAAAAAAAAAAGGGTTTGTGGTTCGGGGTTGCATGGGGAGTCGGTCCAATAGAGCCGGAAAGAGTAGCGCATAACAGTTCCGCACCTTTAGCAACATCGTCCCTCAAAAGACCCAACAGTTTCGGTTGCCCGACCCGCCCCCCTTATATGCCTTTACCTAACTCTTTTCACCTTTTTTCTTCATTTTATTTTTTTGTACTGATGCCACAAACCCTTTTTCATTTCCTTTTTTACTCATTATCCAAAAACCACATTTTTCTTTTTGAGTTGCTATCAACTTTTCAAATTCACACCACTAAAAAAAACAACAACTTCATATCAATGGACCTCTACTTGTGGTTTATTTGTCCATTTTTGTTCCTACTAATTATTACTGTTATTAATCATATGAATAAGAAATTTTTCAAATTTTTTCATAATACACCCGTACCCATGCTCCATTGAAATTAAAATATGCGATTCATTTCACGTATAAGATATATAGAAACTAGCCGAAGATTGAATAGTCACGTAGCAAGTAATTCCTTCAAAGACAAAAAAAAAAAAAAAAGGAAATATTCTTCTGCTCAAATTCATGCATATAAAGAGAAACATTTCTCAACATATTTAATTCTCCTGCAGAGTAAAACTGAGTAATTGGTTATAGTTGGGTAGGTTACAGACTACAGTAATTACATACAACGTTTGTAGATGTCACATTGATGACATAAGGTAGAAAAAACAGTATTCAAAATACTGTGCAAATGCTCAAATCCTGAAGCTACAGTTCCAAGAACTGGATCAATTCCACCTGGTTCATCCTAGAACAGTTTCAGGTATATTTAAAGAAAGGTCACAATCCAATGCACAGCATTATCTATCAAGATCACCAAACGCATTAGTTTCGTAACTATCGAATTGAATTTTTTTTAGTACCTTCGTATCGATTTTATTGCAATTTCCAGCTCATTTCTCCTGGCGCCATGCTTTTTATTCTGCATTGCAGACTTGTTATCTTTTTCAACTGTTCCAATGCCGACTTGACTTCGTTTGCAACTAAGCGTATACAAATTTAATTATTAGCTGCAGTTTGATTTAAAAAAAAAATTTAATCAACATGTTATTGGTTCAAATGATAAAAAATTAATTTTTTTAAAATATGGTATCATATTTGAGTTTTACATACGAAGAAAATAAATGTTGAAAGAGTTTTTGCTCTTTTATAAGTTTATATGACTTAAACTTCAGATAAATCAGAATTTTTACAGTTATGAGACACCAAAGATATTAAATAAATATATATATATACCGATTAAATATGAAAATAAAATGAAGTGATTAAATTAGCTAAAATTTAAAGATATATAGGAATTGAACATTGCTTTTGGTCATTGCAATGCCTTGCAATAAAGAGTTGTGTTTTTAACTGATGAACACTAAGGAGAAGCAAAAGTAGTTGGGGACGGTCCCTTGGTGCGAATAATAATCTGTGTAGCCAAAGCCAATTGCAGCCCCACTAGCCCTTATTTTTCAAAGCCTGTATTCATGGAAGAGGAGAAATGGGAAAGGACCCATTTCAGACCTAAAATGTCTATGAAATAATAATAGCAACGAGCAAGATTCAAGAAGATGGGAAAACTGAAAATGAAGTTGCAGAAATTGGAGGGAAGCATGTGTATTCTGATCAATAAACCTTACCAAAAAAAAAAAGTTGGAAATCATTGTTTAATTCGTTCATTGATACATGGGTCCAACGAGTAATTAATTATAAAAACACAAAATTTTGATTATGAAAATTATTACTTTCATAAATGTATACAGAAAAAAAAAAGATGTATTTACATTAAGGAATTGAAATTCTATATATTTCACATTAGTAGATTAATGGTAATGAGTTATAAGTTGAGTTTCACGTGAAAAAAATAAATTCATTAACACTTCTTATGCTTCCTAATATTCATCAGAGATTAGTATAACTACTCATTTTTTAGCGCTAATTATCAATATATATTAAAATTTGTGCAACTACTTTGTTATATTTTTTTAATCTTTGGTATTAATAGGTTAAGGATTTGGTTTTTACCTTTCTTCTCTTCATGTTCAGAAAAATATTATATATTTTTTTGGTAAAACCCTAAGATACTTGCATTGTGTATGGACAAGATGAACTGGATTTCGAAGGAATGGAAAATTAAACCAAGAATAATATCTGAAAAGTTAAACTTTCAAGAAAGGATCTCAGAAAGCAGCACATAATTGCTTCAAGTAAAAAGCCAAAACATCAGATGGTAAAAAAAGATTAAAAAACAGTGAAAGATAAAAAAACAGTAAAGAGAGACAAACACAGTCCACAGGAAGTCGGTGAACAAGTTATTATCAGAAATATTTTGGTAACTGAAAATTCTGTCAGATTTTATTTGTTTAAACACCTAAGAAATAATTCATCCTCGAAAGAGAGCAGAGCAGCAGTGGCCATGAGATAAGGCAAAAATAAATAAAACCATGCATGATTGTGGTTGGTTGGTGACCTTGCAAATTTTGCTTACTCATATAATAATAATAGAATTTGTGATATATCAATCCAATAATTTACATTTAATTATTAAAAATGAAATATATTTTTTATTTTACAAATCTCACTATTAGATATAATAAATTTGGTGTGAAAGAATTTGCTATAATAATAATAATAATAATATAAGAGACCGAGTCTGAGAGGGGCTTGTGGCTGTGGCCTTGTGCTTGTGCCCCCACACACAATGCACATAAGAAACCTTTCATCACACTAACTCCCATGCCATTTCTTTCAGCAAAAGTGCCTGCTCATCTTACCTTGTATTCCCCTCACCAAAATATATAGCAGTTGGATTCCCAATGGTTTGACTGCCCTTTGCCTTGACTCGATCCTCTTTCATTTCACTTACACTTATTCCTCTGCTTTCTAGTAGTTCAATAGGGTAGTGTGCTCATGATTCTTAGGGTACCCTTATTTTAAAACAAATATTTTTTTTGGTTTTTAACATTCATTCTTTGTGTTTGAAGCCCAATGTTCATTTCAAATAATGGGCCTTAGGTTGAATATATGTATTTGGACGACGATGTTTGAGTTGCTCTTCTTTCTAATAATTTCATACCTTACGTACTAAATTTAGTTTTTTCTTCCCTTATAATAAATTTTACAAATTAATTCTACATCTTAAAATGTCGTTTAAGATAAGTGACAGCTTCACAACTCCATTAATAGCAAGTTATAATTGGGTTTAGATATATGTAGCCAGTGCAAGTAAAATTTTTTCCAAAAGCATAAAAAATATATTATCCACCTGTCCACTCTCCACTTGAGGTATAATTATTAATGTATGATTATTTGTTTTGGACTGGACTTTGAATAGGGTAATGAATTATCTGTCAATTCAGTTATGTTTCCTGGACCCTCATCTGGCATGGAATCTGAATGTTGGGTTATAATTGCATGAATTCTTTAACAAGGTGTTTGGCTATGCGATTAGCTTAGACCTTGACTTTGTCAAGAACCAGAGCAGGCAGGTCTCTGGGAATCAGAAAAAACTTTGGGCCTAGTTCGCATTGCGCTTCTTCGGTTAGCAGTGTCATTCTTATTAAGTCCAATCTACAGTTCAGTTGTTAAGCCCATAAATGGGAAAAAGGTCAAAAAATAGTTTTTATGTTTATCTCAATTTTTACTTTAACAATTTATATTATTTTGAGATCTAATTATGACCTTAAAATTTTCAAATCTGATGTATTTAAATATCACATCTAATAGTTTTAAATTTTTCCATTAGAACCACCATTCTCATTTTGACACTTTATATTTTTTATTTGGAAAAAATTTAAATTTGATATTTTGATAATTTTATTCTTATTTTAAATCTTAAGAATAAATTATTTAAGTTTCAAATTTTAATTATTTTTTTAATTTTAGTTAAATTTTTTATTTCAATACATGTAAATTAAAATATAATTTAAAATAATTATTATATTTTAGTTTTTTCATATACACAGTCATTTTCTTAAAAAATTAATCATTTTAATATTTATTATTTATTTTAGTTGCAATTTTTTGTATTTTCCTATTATTCTAGTAGGGCAAAAAAAAATACGCATTAAAATCAAATCAAATAGTATAAATAACATAAATATTAAATTATTTATAATTAAAGTCTAATATATGTGTTTAATACGATATAAAAGATTATAATAAATATAAAAACTATTCGACCATTTAGCATTTGAAAATAATTTAAGCATTTATAATTCATATTTTAATTAATAATCTTAATTCAATTTTAAAAATAATTAAAATTTGACCTCAAATAATTTATTTTTGAAATTTAAAAATAAAAATAAATTATTCACTTAAAATGTGGTTGTAATGAAAAATTTTAATACCATTAGATTTAAATGCATTAAATTTGCGAACTCAAAAATTATAATTAGATTTCAAAAAATAAAATTAGAGAATTAAGCGTGAAAATGAGAATTAAGGTGAAGATAGATTAACTTTTAAACAATTTCCCATAAATGAGAGTGAAGATTAATGGGCCAGGACAATCAGTGACCCCAATTGCTATCCGTCTTATAACGAATTTTTTTTGTTGTACGGTGTTATTACATAACACAGTCATCGACAAGACACGTAAAGCTCAAATAACGTCAGCCCTGACATCAATCATTTGGTTGTGTTGATTTACCTATCATTTCACTTGAAAATTGCAAGCCTTGTTCCTTGCACTCGCTATCTTTCATACAAAGGAAAAATTATCTTTTTTTACCGTATAATAGGCACGGGAACGCCGATTTTAGAATATTATTATCTCCCCAAGTGTAATTTACACATTTTACAATAAAAACATTTTAAAAGGTAATCATAGTATAGATATTCAACTGAAGAGAATAGGTTAACCCTTTCAATTTTTTCTCTTTCGTTCAAAATTTAATCATTTATGTAAGTTAATTTTTTTAAGATAAGAATATAGACGAGTTGAGTTTTAGCTAATTTAGAATTTATTCATGTATAAACAGGTTGAGCTTGTTATTCTAGATAATATTTAGAATCTGTTCGTGAGTTTAAAATTTTTTAAAGAAATTAAAATTATAAATTAAAATTATACATTCAAAAATTAAAAATAAATTATTTATTAAATAAATTATAATATATTTAATAAAAATTATAATTTTATTATAATAATATATTTTTTAAAATATTTTTTACAATATAATTTATATATTATATATCTAAAATTAAATTATTAAATATTAAAATTACGAGTTGGCTCATAAACTTTTATTCAAACTTGTTCATAATTTTTACGGGTTAAAATTTATATAATTTAAATTCAACTCATTTATTAAATAAATTTCAATATATAAACTTAAATAAATTTTTATTAAGGTAATCACCTAACAATTCACGGATGGTTCGGCTCGTTTACGCTGTTACTTCTAAGTTGGTAAGGAAGAGGAGAGAGCCATCTGAAGTCAAAATCAACAAAGGCAAAGCCAACTACAGTGCTCCAAAATTTACCCACAAAATCTTAAAAAGACAACGAAGGATTCCATTTATATTTTAAAATCACGTGTCTCATTCACGACCTCCTGCGCCATATTAGGATTATCACTAAATCCACGTGTCTTATAGATCGAACGGCCCAGAACATAGGACACACAATTAGCTAGGCTGTTCTCGGTTTCACGTTTCCTCGAATATTCCATATTACTGGATCTGAATAAACCCTTTTTTTTTTTTTTTCCTTTTCTTGTTCTTTTTATTTTTATATATTTTGGTTTTTGTGAGCTTGGTTTGGTTCCATTTTTATTTTGTTATGCAAATTTGTATTGCAAATCGATCTCTTTTATCAACCTCAGGAATTTTAATGGCTATTTCTCCAATTGGCTTAACTCTGCTGTATAATTTTCCTTCTTCTCTTGTTTTTGTTCTGCTTAATTTCATCCATTCTTTCAAAAAATCCAACATTTCTCAGATTATTAGTCCACCTTGTAGATTTATTTGACATCAGTTTCTTCAATTCGCCAGAAACAGCTTCTAGCCATGGGAAAACGTGAGTATTTTATTTATTTATTTTTTTCTTTGAAATTGAATTCAACTATATGCGTAAATTAGGGTTTCTTTGTTTGATTGGTGTTGAGTTTGCTGATTTAATGTTTGTAGTTGGATAATTTTGGTGAAATTGAGGTTTATTTGATTTATGTGGCAGGAAACGCACAGCGTAAAAACATGGCGTTATTGGAAACAGATGACGATGATAATAGTAGTGTTAGTTCGTCGTCAACTGCGAAATCGGATCTTGCATCGGTTTTAGGAACCGAGGAGGTTCAGCTTGATAAAGATAGTTTACTAGATCAAGCTTTGGATGCTTTATACGAGAAGAGGTTTGTTAATTTTTTTTTTCTTGATTTCAATTACTGTAATTAAGAAGTAATTAGTGTTTTTTAATTGTTTGTTTTGTAATTTTTCATGCTTTTACTGTTGCAACTTATTGTTAAAAGATTGTGTGGAAGCTTAGCTGATGATACATACATGTTTATTTTGTGGATGATAGGGGCGCTACAAGAGAAAAAGCTTTACAATCTATTGTTGACGCTTTCAAAAGCAATTTGCAGCATCAATTTGTTGAAAACAAGTAAGAAATTTTATTCCATTTTTTGCTTGGCCTATTTTAGGTCTTTAATGCAGTTAAATTTTTTGTTTTAAATTAATATATATATATATTTCACTATTCCCTTTCTTGTGCCTATTCACTATTCCTCTTTCATGATAAGTGATAAGAAGTAGGTTTAGATATCACACTAGATTCGATCTGCCAGAGCCGCGCTTTAACCCCTAGCCCTAAGACGGAGTAGTCTTAGTAGCAGTAAGATTACCTTGCTTTATGTCTGTCTTTCAACCTTTCCTGGTAACGAGATCGCATAGGTCCAACCTCCTCACAGGCAGCTCTTGAGAATGGTAGCCGCCTCTCCCAGGACCGGAATGATTATCCCATGAGACATATAATTGTCACTATAAAAAAGAACCATAATTCCAACTGTAGTAATTAATACAGACAAAATAGAAGTAAGTGGGTCAATCAAGTGTCCGAACTCTAACGAAAATATATATATATATATATATATATATTCAACTGCATTTATGTGGTTCTTGTCTATAGCTTCTTTTTAATTGTCCGAATTTACTAGTTTTATTATGCAGCTAGCATCTCTATGTAGATGTTGATATTGAGTTGTTGTCGTTTGTTGTTTTCTGTTCCTGCAGATTTGCTACTTTATTACATCAATGTCTAAATTGTTTTAAAAAAGGATCTAGCAATGAGATAGCACAAGCAGCTCATGTCATTGGTTAGTCTTCAAACAGTCTTGTAGCCTCATTTGTGCTTTTTATTGTCTTGAAATGACTTAGCGACATGGTGCTCTCTCTGTTTTTTTAGGATTGTTGGCTTTGACAGTTGGCTGTGGGAATAATGGGCGGGAAATATTGCAAGAATCAGTCACTCCAATTTCTCAAGCTCTTAAAACAGGGTCTGAACCTAAGAGGACAGTTTCGGTATGTATAGTTTGTAATTTTTTTTTTTTTTTTAAATTGAGTGTTAATTATCCTCTGGGATAAACTCATATGCTGAATCCATTACTTTCTGTATAATTGTTTATAATGATTATAGCTTTTGGAGTGTTTGGCTGTGGTCACTTTTGTTGGTGGAAATGATCCAGAAGAGACAGAACAATCAATGCAAATCATGTGGCAATTGGTTCGCCCCAAACTGGGCTCTAATGTATGTTCATCTATCTCCAATTTTTTTAATCATCTGTTTGCATCTGATAATGTGTGGCTATCTATTAATCCTAGAGATGTAAAACTGCAACTATAATATTAATGCTCCATGCTTTTAGTTTTACTTTTCACAAACTAATTAGTCAGTCCTCACTTTAGGTAGTTGCTGCCAAACCTTCTGTAGCTGTAATAGCAGCAGTAGTGTCTGCTTGGGCATTTCTTTTGACAACCATGGATGGATGGACAATTAATCCCAAAGATTGGCAGGAGTAAGTAGATTCTTTATCTAAGTTTTTCCTTTTAGATTTATCTGAAATTTCTCTTTTATATATTAATTTTTTATACTTGCATTCAAGGTGGGTGTCATTATGGCTAATACAAATTTATTAGATTTAGTTGCCTGCACACTTTAATGTATTTACCCTGATCCATTCTGGGTAGTCCTTTGTGCCTGTGGTTTTTCTTAAACTGTTATTCAAGGTGGGTGTCATTATGGCTAATACAAATTTATTAGATTTAGTTGCCTGCACACTTTAATGTATTTACCCTGATCCATTCTGGGTAGTCCTTTGTGCCTGTGGTTTTTCTTAAACTGTTACAGGTCCATTGATTGTGGGTAAATTTGGCTCCATGTATGGCATGAGTAATCTTGGACCAGAAAGGCAAAGTATTATCCTTGGCAAGCTGAAGAAAGGCAATGTACTCATTTGTCTTGACATTTGATGCAGGTCTATTTCTTATTTATCTGGTCTTCTGGATAAGGATGATCGATCAGTACGCATTGCAGCAGGCGAAGCACTAGCTTTAATTTTTGAGATGGGAAGCATAGAGAAATTTGCTGGTGAAGGTTCAATTGATGGCTCAGTTCAAGAAGGAAATAAGTCACGGGAAGGACTGATGCATGTACAAGGGTTAAAATCCAAAGTCCTCAATCAAGTGAGAAACCTTTCTGCGGAGGCAGGTGGAAAGGGATCCACCAAGAAAGATCTCAATAGCCAGCGGAACTTATTTAAGGATGTCTTAGAGTTTCTTGAGGTACTGATTTATATCTCTTCATTTATGATGTTCATTCTTTGTTTGTGCTTTGGTGATAACAGTAAGGGGCATACTGTCAGTACGGTTATTGCCCAGAAATCTCATTGAAGATTGGAGGAGATTTACTGCAGACTTCAACATGGTCTCAATGCATACAGGTTTTGCTCTTTTATTCTCATATACTTTATTGGATCAGCAGTTTGGTGTGAATGAGCAGTATTCAAGGTCCTTTGTCTGACTTGTTTGGCAGTTAAACTACTTAAAGCACTTTCTTGGCAGTGGTTTTGTTAAGCACATGCAGGTTGGTTTTCTTGCCCTTGGCCTATTAGCTTCACATTTTTTAAGAAAAATCTGTCTTGCTGCTGTTATATGTGTATCTCCACCTTTTAACAAGTGATTTTGTTGAAACAGGATAATGAACTGCTTCATGATGTTTTTGGTTTTATGCCAAAGAAAAAATTGCTTCCAGGTGGTGAACATCAGATGTCTAGTTGTGAAAAGGTGAGTTTCTACACTTTCTCTTATGCCTTTCAGCACACTGAACTGCATAAGAATATTGTAGGTTTTATGAGCTCAGGGTCTTCCATTCTTTGAAGTTTTTTTGGTATCATAATCTTACCTATGCACTTGGAAGTTAAAGTATTGTAATAGAGTATTTTAATCAGATCATTTAAGTGCTATAAGGTTTGCACCTACAAGGGTTTTTACTTTTTTAACGTGAGATTAGAAAGTTCTAGTTGTCCATTCCAACAAGAGTGTGATTGAATGAGAAATGAACTTGTATGTGTTTTCCTTCTTATAAAAATTACTGAACACATCTGGAGTGAATGGTTCTTGATCATTTTTGGCAATGTTAGCAATACGACTTCTTGTCTGTGGTTATTTTCCCAGTGTTGGATATTTAAAAGTACACCTTCATTATTGCAGAGGATGTATCGGTCCCCAAATTCTTTCCTTAACAAAGCCAGGACGCAGTTTTTGAACAAGCAGCGGATGCTATCTAAGGTCTTTTCCTTCACTATTGTTGTGAGAACAGCAATAATATTAAATGTGATTTGTTATGCCTAATGTTGTATGACACTAACTTGTTAATCTTTTGGTTTTCTTGTTTTCCAGGATAGAAATGTTGGCCATTTTGCAGTTAATAGCGGAGACGACAACTATGCGTGAATTGTTCAAAGTCTACTTAATCTACAGCAATCATCAAAATTTAGTGTACTATAGTTTTCTGATGTGTGGACAAGGGAATGGACCTATTGGGGGGGGGGGGGGGCGCTGGGTTGTCCACTAAATTATACATGGTGCTGACATTTTTTATTTTTTAATGTGGGATTCATAATTTATAAACTCATTTTATTCATAGTGTTTGTCTCGTTACAAACAGAATGAGGATGTTGCTCTATGTAGCACAGTGGGTTGTTTGTCCGGGTAAAATAAGGGCTTAGTTTGTTTCCAGACTGCCAAGTGTGAGTTCTCTCCTCGCAGCACTATTTTTGTGTGTCGTTGATGGATGAAGAGTGATTTTATGTGTGGTTGGGAGAGCAAGTGCTAAGTTCCCAATATAAAGTGTTATCGCATTTTAATTTTGGATAGAGAGGATCGGGCCTGCTTAGGTTAATGGCCCAAGTTCCATGCTTGCTGTTTAATGGTCCTATAAAAGAGAAATTCCTGGGTTATTGGGGCTGAAACTGCACATTGAGATATGAGGAAAAAAATCATTCAGTCAGACATTCATCATAAGTCTTAAAATTGGATAAAACTGGGCTAACGAATCATGTTTGGTACTTAAAACAGCTGTGTAGGCTGGTATTGGTTAAATTTGAATAATTTAGTTTAGTGGAAAAACATCCAAACCAGGCAAGAATCGGCCCTACAAAAATGGTTGCAAAAATAGTCGTGTAAAGGAAAAGATGCTGCGATATTGGGGCCGCCGAAACTACGCATTGAGTGAAACATTCATCATGAGCCTTCAAATTGGATAGATTTCGGCTGCTGAATCACTTTGGTATTTAAACTGTCGGATAAAAACAAAATCCGTATTTGAACTACAAAAATGGTTGCTTACCACAACTTCAAAAGCAACCAAACTACACAGTTGGAAAGTTATGCCCATAGTAAATATTCTCTATAAGTGAAAATTTCTCTTCATAGAATGTTGTCTTTCCCAAAGCATGTAAAATTCCCTTACATACACCTAAATACCCGAGACACCAGAAAAGTGCTTTTGTATTGCCCTGTCCTTTCTGTAATGGTTACTTCCCCTTCCCCTCCTTCCCCTGCCCCTGCCATTCCCTCTCCCTTCTGATGCATCGGATTGGTTATCCTGTTCTTCTTGTGATTCTCTTGGCCTTCCTCCAGCACCTTGGCCTCCCCTCTCTTCTTGCGACTCCCTTAACTTTCCTCCTCTTCTGCCCCTACCCCTAAAATTCCTTGTGGTCCCTCTCCCTTCCGTTTCTGGTTCATCAGATTCCTTTCGCTGTTCCTGCTCCTGATATTCGGTCCATTTCTTTGTTGCGCCTACAGGAACATTACCGCCACGTCCAAGACCATGAATGAGATCTCTCTGTGCTTGACTGAATAGCACAGCCTCATTGAAATTCGCGGCAGCAACTGAACCTTCCACCTTGTAGCTATAGTTCTTTCCATCCTTGACGTAAAACTGCGGCTTTTTCCTTGATCCCCACTTTGAATTGGAAGAAGCTTGAGCAGAGTTCTCAGTGCCTGAAGACTTTTCCAAGTTAGAGCTGATTCTGTCGCTTAATATTTCGTTCTCTTCCAATCCTGACTCAGCAACGCTAAGACCCAGATCATCAAAGGAGTCATCATATTCATCCTCATATTCATACTGTGAGATCAGGGCCACTGTCCTAGCTGCATCCTTTTTATCTTTGATATCAAGGGTATACCGTTCAGGCATATCATTGGACTTCCTAACAAATCTTCCAACTGTTGAGGCGGAAGAAACAGAGGGACTTTCAACTTGTTGCTCTCTAGGTACAGCTGGATTAGAAGAGTGAATTGGTATTAATGGGACTGGTGCAGATTCAACTAACTTCGCTTTTCCTTTATCCTTTCTGCTCAAGGCTGAAGCAGACTTGGGTATTGGCACAGTCTCAAGTGATGAATCCAAGCACTTGAGATCTTCATGGAGAGTCCCTTCGAGTATCCTCTGAATGACCTCTTCTGGATCCTGATTATAAACTTCAAGACAGGCAGTTAAGAACCCCTTGCCAAAATCAGGAAACAGGTCCTTTATTTGACTTATTTTGGACTCCTTGATGGCTGCATCTTCATCCATCTCAACTTTGTTGCTTGGAAGAGGGGTTTGCAGTGGCATAACTGGTTGCTCTTTAACAACAGTCATCGGAGAAGATATCATCATCCCAGATAAATACTGGAGCTGTTCATCATCCATAAATATCCAACCTGCAGGAAACAAAATAAACAATAAGCAAATTGCACCAAGTTCCGTAACAGCCAGTCAAGTAGCCTCAACAAGCAGTAACATAAGAAGGTATTCAACTAAAACCACGCCTAGCATCTAATTAAGAGTGGCAGATACTGGATTTTCTTTTCCACAGGTTAACAAGAACATTAAGTGCAAAACCAACTGAGCAGTCTCTTGTAGATATATCATTCAAGGGCCACACTGTCATAGCAATCTGCTACTCTGCATTTTGCCAAATGAAATAATTATTCCAGCTAGCTATGCAAGAGCCATGGATGGATAGGAAAAACATGGCCTATGCATGCACAGAACAATTGGCCACAAGCTGTTTTGCCATGCTGGTCAAACATTTATTTATACTTCTTGGCAAGACTTGCGCTGCATAAAATATTACCTCCCTTGTCAAAGGAAGCAATTACAACATTCCCTTCAACTGCAAGACAATGTCATCTTATGCATGAATCATATCTTTGAAATGTCAAGTCTAGCACTGAATATAGACCAGTTGATTAGTGAAACCTCCTACTCTTTAGACAATTGGTTTTTTCACCCTTCAAAATATCAATAATTTTTAGTGTATTTGTTTCCATTTAAACTCCCATTAGACAACCCAGTATGTTGGTACCATGTTCATGCCCATGTCTGTCCAATAAACTTAGAGTGATTTTACAGAAAATAAACTTAATTAGCTGGGAGCTCACCTGCATTTTGTAAGCTTTGCAGTCTGCTCATTACATGGTAACTCTTATCAAGATTCTGAAGAAACGTATATTTATTATGACCCCCCTGAGTGTATAGCAAAACTGCACCAATATCCCTGAAGATTTGAATCACTATATCTGCTCTTATAATAGGGTCCTCAACTTTTGCAGGAAACATCTTCGCTATAGCTGGACCGTGAAGGAAATTTGAGAACACTTCGTTGCTTAAATAGCAAAAATCTAATAGTTTCCAACCAAATTTGGTAATTCTCATGGATAGCATCTTCAAACTAACAGCAATATTTGACATCATTCCATAATCTCCTCCTGCCAAGATGATCTGGAACCCCCGTTGCAGAGACGGAAGCAAAGTATCATGTAACCTTGCAAGGGTGATCAGCAATTCCTCATTCCCATGACTGCATTAGATCACAGAATCTGGTATAAGATAAAACCAAAGTATGCGAGAATCCACTAAAGAATGCACGTCTTCTTCAGCAGAAAAGAGGCTTCTCCACTTGAAAAGAGGCTTCTCCAGTCATATATATAATAGAATTAAAAATTCCAATGTTAAACAGGTACCTCATTTCTATGGGACATGAAAAAAATACAGCTGCTGGTTTGTATGCATTAACAAAAGCATCCATGGAAACAATTGCATCATTTATAAAGTCCATCACCTATGAGGACAACAGAATAGATGATATATCAGAATAATGAATCTGACTAAGCAACTCAGGTAGCATGAACATATTCTGAATTAGTTTTGGAAAGAGGGTGTTTCAGCAATTATGCAACTTTAGTCTACAACATGCATTAACTCATTTCATGGACGATCGTTCAAGACCAAGTTTACCAAACCACTAATGTCAGCCATGAGGACATGTACTGTAACTTGTGTCTATATGTTAGGGCAGAAAATGAAAGAGAATCAGCAAGCAGGATAAAATAGAAAATAAAATGCCAGAGTGTAATGATAAAAAAAAACAACTTACCTCTAAGAAATCAGAACGGAGTGAACCAGAAACAAGGTCTTCACGGATTCCAGAAGAAAATAAAGCCTATCATTATGTTGCATGAGTTTATCATGAGTTACATAAATCATGGTGGTCATGTTTCACAAGTAATAATCGCTAAACTATTAACCACGAAGTCAAAAAACTTTTAAAAAATTAATGAACATGAGATAATTATAACCAGATATGTTTAAAATGTTTATCTAGAACATTGTTTGATGAATAATTTGTGGTAATATTCCCACAATGAAAATGAATATATAATTGTATCAGTTTAACACGTGATTCACCAGGAAGAAAATGCATTGAAAAAAGTACCTCCAAAGATGAGATGCAACGTTGGTACATTGTGTGAATGATACCCATAAAATGAGACATTACAGCAGTTAAATTATCATGAATTCCAGGCTGGGCTTGCAAAGCATTCTCAACCTGAAGGAAAAAATAGACAGAGATGACATCAAATCCAATTAAAGGAATAAAATGATATATTAAAATGAGCAGGCACACAGAGATATCCTCCCAATGAGTCACTTCAATACAACTTAAAAAACATTAGTTTATAAATGGAAAATTTGTCACATTTCTTCAACTGGTTGGGGAGGTTTATGAAGCAAAAATTCATGCTCTGCTAGTAAAGGAAGCAAGAGATTTTCACCCCTGACATTTTCTTTCCTTGTATGGTCAAGTAGTAGCATGAAATATGCTAGCAGAGGAGAATTGGTTCAGTTATTGGAATACAGTATCGACAATCATGTCGGCCAAAAGAAAAGCATCTTTGGGCATGTTTTACATATAAGAAGATAACGTTATGAATCATCTAATGTGTTTTTAAAGTTAACAAAATTTAGTGAATTATGAATTCACTTCTGTTCAAGTTAAAATCATCCATTCATTCTCTAACGTTGTTTGTAATCTGTGCTGAAGAAATGCTAAGTAGGAACCAAAAGCAAATGAATAGTCTCAATAAAGAAAAAGAAAGGGCAAGCATTTCACGAAAGTACAAAAGGTAAAGATGATTAGAGCGCCAAATCTGTATTGCATACTGAACAGAACAAAACAAAAAATGTAGAGAATAGCATCGTCTAAAAAGTTTTGAATGCTTCAGCGTATTAAAATGATGGTAAGGCAAAGACTAGTAATATCACACATACCAACACTCGAGTTAATTCTTCATTTTCATGACCATAAATGGCACATATATCCAACAATTTAGGCAAGTCGAGCAACTTTTTCTCCTGCAAAATAACTACAGGCACAATTTGTGAAAAAAATGCTCAACTAAATGCAAAATTACGCAATAAAAGATTAGCACAAAAAATTCCAACCCACCTACCTGTATGATCTCTAGAACTAAGAGAATCAGCAGCTCGAGCACCTGGATCCCTATTGGAAGATCTGAAACAACAACAACAATAATAGCAACATCATCATAACAAAAAAATCAAGAAGAAAACAATAAAAAAAGAATGAAGCAAACATTAAAACATGAGAAAGGACATACATGCGATAGAATAGCATGAAAACACGGCGACATAACTCAAACTCTCCAACAATAACTCCAGCAACAATTCCTTTAACTCCACGATGAGGAAAATCGTACCACCTATTCCTATATTTTAGGAAGCTATCCAGAAACTCATGTAACGATTTGTCAGTAGCCACTGCAAATTACAGAGAGATAAGTGTTAAACAAAAAAAAGAGCTTTGATGAAGATAGATAATACATAACAAGTAAAAGAGCAGCGTGCCTTCTCTCCAGAAGTCTCTAGGGTTTAATTTGAGCAATTGAGACAATTCTCTGTTTAAAAGATCAACAACTCTCTGTGATTCCACTGGATCCAATCCTCCTTCGTCGGCACCTAAACCAGCAGCCACTGCCTCATCCTGCAGCAAATAATTTACGAACTTTCCAGCGGCTCTTTCTTTGTCAGAAATGCATTCGCGGTCATCTCCAATCCGGACTCGACTAGATGAGGCTGCGCCGCTGTTGGATGGGACTGCGGCGTCGGATTGGTTTGAGATTGATTGGCGGAAAGAATTCGAGAGCGTGGGATTAGGATTAAGGTTTTGATGTTTAGGAACGAATTTCGTCTGGTTTTTTGGGAAATTCCCGTTGTTGATTTTGGTGCTGGACAATTCTTCTTGTTGTTGTGATCTGCTGTTGCTGTTGCTGTTAGAAGAGTAGCGGCGCGACATATTTTGTTTGTGTATTGGAATTCTGAATAGAGATGAGAAACAGAGCGATAGCCAACGAGCGATGAATTTTGAAGAAGATGCAGGATACGCTCCGAAGCTGTAAGACCTTTCTGGTCAGGTTTCGCTCCCAAGCTCGTGCTTCACTTGTTCCGGTCAGGTTTCGCTCCCGAGCTAGTACTTCAGTTGTAACGTGGCATTCTTGTTTGTTTGTTTTGTTTTGTTTTGTTTTTGTTTGTATGAAACCCCGTCATTTAGGTCCCTTAAACGTTTCGCGTTTTTTTCATTGAGTCCTCCAATTTTAATTTAGCTTTATGCCGTCCCTCATCTTTTATTTTGGACAATATTAAGAACAAAAAAAAAAACGTGCTGCTGAAATTAATAACAGAAGCTATTATGTTCTTTGACAACTAAGCTTCCCTTCCCCACTCCCATGCCACGTGGGAGACATGCTGGTGATGTTGTCACGTGTGAGACTTGCCACATAGGACACATATTGAAGCTTCTTAAGGAAGCTTGAATGAAACAATCTTTTTTTTTAATATTCTTTTATGAAATGATGATGTTCTCATGTTCTTCGTCAAGCTGAGAGTGTGAAGTTAATGAGAGAGTGAGAGAATGAGAAATCATCTCTGAATAAGTAAGTGAAATGTGATTGGAGAAATGGAGAATGGATTTCTTTTCTTAAATTGATTAGCCCTAGCAGTTGAAAACCTTAGTAGTCAATCTTTTCATATTCTCTTCTTAAATCTGCAATATTTTAGAGGTTGAAATTAGGGTAAGCAAAATGATAACTGTGAATGAAGGAAATGAGGAGTCGTATGAAGGCAAAGCTATAATTGATCATGAAATCAAGTGTCGTTGTGGCCATTCTGCTCAACGATAGTGTTATGGACAAAAAGGAATCCTGGAAGACAATTTTTTCTATGTGGAAATCCTGATCCAGTAAGAATTTAATTTGAGAAATTTAAAATTATATATTGTATATGAATAGTAAAATGTTGTAATACTGCTAATGAATGATAACTAACAAAAAAACATGTAAATTTTGTAATACTAGATTGAGAAGTGATGGGAACTTATGGTTTAGTTCCCATAATTAAGAACTGATGGGAATTAAATTATGTAATTGAGAAATGCTAAGACAACCAGGGCACTTATTTTTTGAATTTAATGATTTAATTCTTGTGAATTTGAATTTAATTATTATGTTACATTCATGATAGGAGAGCTGGTGCAATTTTTTCAAGTGGCATGATGCAAAATATGCATATCACATTAAAAAAATGTTGTCGACTCTTAAGTGCCAGGAATGTGAGCTTAGGGCTGAGGTATTCAAACTCAATTGGTTGAATGAGAGGGCTAGTGTTACTTATTCTATTGCAATGGAAGTTAAGTTTAAAGCACTACGAAAACAAGTGGCAAAGATGGATGGACCATCGGCAGTCCAATAGTTAAAGGCGCTGAAGGAAGCTTTGAAAAAACTAATCCAGGATGATTAGTTATTGATGTTAAGAAAGCATGTCATGTTATATTAGTTGTAGGTACCTATCTTAGCCCACTCAGTGTTTTTGTTATTCACACCCATAAGGTGTTTGTGTCGTTAGGAACCTGAACCTGAACCTAAAATTGTTAACATGTATTTGTGTTTGTGTTGTTGACAACTAATTTATCATTTATGTGACTTTGTTGTTATAATAATATTACGGTGGCTTTGAAGCTTATTTGCGATTGTTATAATACTTAATTATGTGTTTTGCTTTGAAAACAAATGTACCTAATAACTATCTACATGTAAATCGTAAGAAAGAAGACTATATTTACCTATAAATTGTAAGAAACAACAAAGTACTATAATTTTTCCTAACTTGACAAAATAATGATAAGATATTATATAAACTAAGGCATGGTACAAAGTACCAAAAAGCATTTCAAATCGTAGTCCAAAGCTAGTAGAAAGCAGCATACTGCCTTACAAATTTAAGAGATGAAGTACATATTGATACATATAACTAATGCTTATATATCAAACACTATTAAGATAATTAAATCCCAGTTGTACCATTGCCTATAATTGGATACATCTATCGGCTATTTCCATGAACTTGGGTGCGTCTAATCCTATCCTTGTGCATTTTTTTAGCTTCAAGCTGATGAATGTTAAATGCAACTCTTCCTTTCCATTGCAAACCCTTAGCTCTAAATCCTAAATCTTAACTTGTGTCGGCATTCACTTGATAGCTCCAGACTTTGTATGTTTAACTCGCTAAAAATAGTTTTTCAATCCTCCAAATAAGTTCTGGCTACTCTGTAATATCCTGAATTTTTAAATAATTTAAAATTACATCGGAATATATAGTATTAATAATTTTTATATATACATATGATTATCTAATTAGTTTGTTATTTATTAAAGTCATTTTTAATTATTTTAAGTATTTTACGTAAAATTTTTCTGAGAATTTTATTTTTGGGGAAATTAAAACCTAAATAAATAATTATTAATTATTTTGGACGGTTTTGTGAATTTGCATGAGTTCGTGCACGATTTTAAGTGTCGTATTAAAATATATACATATATATGCATATATGCACACTTAAATAATTAGGGTTTATTTTTAATTAAATTTATATTATATTATATAGTTTTAATAATTAATATGTGTATATATATGTATATGTATATAGATATTATTAATTATGTGTGTGGTGTATATTACTTGGAATATAATATTCATATATTATTATAATATAAATTAAAAGTTATATATATACATATATATTTACAAAAACATAAAGTTCTAAATATTTACGATTTTGCCATTGACTTCTTCTTCTTCATGCCCGACGTCTCCCATCCATTTCTGGCCACTGTCACGTCCATTTCTTGCTGTCGGTGTGCCTCCCAGCCATCCTCCTCCATCCCTAGCTCCCTCCGCCACCTTGTCCTTCCTTTTTCGGAGTTGTTTGGTCGGTTTTCTTCCTAGAAATCGAAAACCACCCTTAGCTCCGATCAGCACGTTTCCGGCCACCGTTTGAAGTGCCACCAGTCTCTATCTCTTCCTTGAGCTCCGGTGAGTTCATTTCTAAGCTTAGTTTCACTTGATTTGGTCTAGATTTTTCTAGGTTTTCAATTTTCAATTTCGACCTATATGAGTTCTTGATTTTTTTGAGCTTTGATTCTTATGATTCAAGCTAACTTCCTTCACAAAGATTGCTCCTATTAGCTCAATATACATCTTGTAATTTTTTTGGAATTTTTGGGAATTATTTTGATTTTTTTGAATTTTTGATTATTTTATTAATATTTTCTAATTTTCGTAAATTAATTAATTAAATTATGAATTTGTGATTTATGGTGTTTATAGGTGTTAAAATTAATTTTATAAATTTATTTGTAATTTTTATGATTTTTTTATAATTATTATGAATTTATTTAGTTTATGTGATTTTTAGAAAATTAGGTTAATTATGTATTTTGTTAAAATTAATTGGTTAATTGAGTAGAATTATTGATTTTATTGAATTATATGTTGAGAAATTAATTTTTGAGTAATCATATTATTTTTAGTGAATTTTTGTATAATTATAGTGATTTATGTGAAATTATATATAACTAGGGGTATTTTGGTAATTTGATACTAAATTGGTTAAAAATTAAATTAAATTGGTTTTAATAGTTATTTTAGGTATAAAAATGATTTTTACAAATTATTAAGTATTTTTAACTAATTAAAACTATTTTTCGTAAATTATTTTCAAATTATATATAATATACTAATTTTCTAAATAAATGAGTTTTTATCGGTTTTTAATATGTTTTAGGGTTAATTGTGTAATTTGGAGTTTTAAAATGTATTTTGGCTAATATTTATGAATTTATCGAGAATTGTTGATTTTTAATAATATTTTATTAAAATTAGGGTTTTCATGTAATTATCGGTGAAATAATTATTTTCAGTGTTTTAAATATTTGATTTGCTATATTTTGATTATTCAAGGGTATTTTTGGTATTTCTGGCATTTAAATGTGTTCTGTGTATATCTCGTGAATTGTGAGCCTTGGTTGGTAGAATTGTAGTTTGGGAGTCCAACCGAGGGGTTGTGTGGCTGTGTATTCTTAAAGTGTGTTTTCTATGCAGGATCGACCCTACTTTTGTAGGGAGATGTCCATTTTACAGAGGAGACTTTGCCGAATTTTTGGTAGATTTCTCGTAAAATGTGACAACCGGTCCGAGTCTAGTTTTAAATTTGTAATTGAGTCTTTCTGTAGTAACTCTAGAAGCGTAGAGTTAGAATTTATTCTGATGATTATTATTTTATTTTTCTAGGTGCGCTGAGACTGAGGCCTAAAGGACCAGGCCGCCGAGTCTGTCTCGAGGAGCACACACTAGTGAGTTATTATACTATATATATATATATTGCATATATGATGCATTAGTTAGGGATTTTCATTTTCATTATATGTTTTTAAAGTGATTTAAATTATAATATTTTTGATATATCTAGGATTTGTATTTTTGTATATATGCATGTTAAATAATTATGCATGTTATTTTGATATATGCACGTTAAATAATTAGGTATATGTTTAATATATTTTAGTATATATACATGTTTTAAATGTAAATTTAGTCATAATTATTTTATTGAATGATTAGTATACTTTAAGTATAGTTTCAGTATATTTTAGGTTTATTCATAAATAATTGCATGCTATATTATGAACCTACACTTAAATTGTTTTTAAGTTTATTTTTGGTATATTTTTGGTATATTTTCAAATACATGCATGTTTTATTATTAATTCAAACCTAACACATTAGTGGTATACTTAGGGTTTATTTGTGATATATGCATGCTAGAAAATTAGGTTATTTTGGTATATTATGAATATATGTTAAACCTAAACGCATGTTTTAGTACATGTACATATTTAAATGAATATTTATACATAATTGTTTTATTAAGTGATTTGTGTACTTAGGGTATATTCTTTGTATATTTAGGTACATTTTTAAGCAAATGCATGTTGTATTATTAAAATGCACTTAAATTGTTTTTAACTATATTAATGGTTTATCTTTAGTATATTTCATATTTTATTTGACATATATACACCCGATATATACTGGCTATATCTTAGGTATATTTTTGGCATATATATATGGTTGATTTTACTATTATGAATATTATTCTATATTAATTATTTTTTGAATGAATAATTTATTTTAAATGAAGGATATCAATAGAACGTGCTTCCTAGTGGGCAACACTAGGACCGTGTACGTACTGGTGCGATAGATAAAGGTTGAGTGAGAATTAATTTTGGTGATTATAATTGATTTGATTGATTTGACTAAGATTAATGGTATGATAGATAGTGTGATTGCGGGGCCAATCACACTGACAGTCAGACTGCTGGAGCTCGGTTGACTTAGTGTCTTAGGGCCAGTCTACTGTCCATAATGAAATAAATGATCTATTGATTTGATTGAGATGTGAGGTGATAGATAGTGTGACTGCTAGAGCTCGATTGACCAAGTGTCTCGGGGCCAATCACACTGACAGCCAGACTGTTGGAGCTTGGTTGACTTAGTGTCTCGGGGCTAGTCTACTGTCCAGATTGGAATAAGTGTTCTATTTGGAATCAAGTGAGCCTGTATGGCTAGAGTGATGATGGGGTTGATTGAGATTGCTATTATTAGGGTTCTATGGATCCTTCATGAATTAAACTAAATGTTTTCTGCATTTAGTATATTTATATAAGCAGAGTTGACATATGTGTGGAATGCGTGAATATATATATATGTGAATGCATGATTGGATATGTTTTAGATTGCATGTATATATAGTATAATAATTCACTCAGTGAGGTTTGACCCCCCCTCAATTATTTTTTTTCAGGAGATCCTATATCGTCAGACCTTAGTAGTAGAGTTCCTCGCCGGTGTCTTTCCATCTCGGCTATTTTATGTAAATGTATATTTTGAACTTTGAATCGTATTCTAGAAACTGCAGTAGTAGTGTTATTGTATCAGAAGAGTATTATTTTTATTTTGATATTAAATACTCTAAGAATTGTATTTGAACACTGTACGAATATATATTCATTTATGAAAGGAATTGGAGTATTCATTTTATATATTGATTCAGAAAATTTTAATTCTACTGTACTTTTTATTTATTTATTGCATGGTTTTATTTTCTAAGGCTTGCTACGGGTTCTAGATTCGAAAGAATTCCCGTTCCCTAGCGCCGGTCATGACTCGTAGTTTGGGTCATGACATACTCTTTGTTCCATGCTACAAGAAGCACAACAGGCCATAAATTTCTCCTTTAAGTTCAACAGGATCATTATAAAATAATGCATGACCAATTCAAATAAAGAGCACAAGATCATTCATCACTTATATATGTTGAACTACTACTCCCTTAGCCACTCCTATTAACTCTTTTTTGGTCCATGAAAGTTGCAAACTCCCTTGCACTTCGCTCTTGATGTTCTTTAAAAGTTCGACCACTTTCCTTTTGATGTTTTCTGAAATCTAAGGCACTGGCTTCCTTATGGGCAATGAAATCCAATTCAGCTTGACTCAATGATGTTGGCTTTACACTTTCTTTTAGTTGTTGTGTACCATCAGCTGCAGTTTGAGATAATGATGTCCTTAACTTCTTTAGCTTTGAAAATTGAGATAATAATTCAGATGTTGGATTCATAAATGCTTCTTTTGCCTTGTTCTTTTACTGTTAAATTGGCTTTTTTCCTTTTTTTGCATTTGTTTTGTTGGGTTTCGTGATACAAACGCAGCGAAAATATAAAAATTTTATCACATTCCCAAACCCGGATCCATGTAATTCGACTACTTGATTAAATCTAAGGTTTCAAGAATCTTACCAAAATGCAGAAGAGGCAAGAAAATCTAGAAGGATGAGAGGAGGTTCACTCCGGTGACACCTTACCTTGAGCTTTTGCTTTAATTCATATTCAAATTTTAAACGTCTTCAAAAGAATCCATCTTTTAAAGGTATCCACACAAACAGGCCTTGATCAAAACGATCTATGTATGTGCTAGCACGACTTGGTTGTCTCATAACTCAAGAATAAAACTCTTTTTGATTTCGTTTTTCTCAAAATGCAGAGAAAACAAATTTTAAGTGGCTCACTCAATTGATCTGTCTCAAACCTTAGAGAATATAACATATATATAGAGTTCTCAATTAGGGTTTCACTTACTAAACCCTTTTTGGTAAATAACCATTAAATTAGAATTTTATTTATTTAAAATAAAATTAGTAATATATTTATTATGTATTTAGATAGCAATTATCATAAACAAATAGTTAAATATATTTATTTCCAAAGAGTTTAACTAGGCTTAATAATCCTATAATCGTTTTGGGTCTCTTCTAAGTGTGTGACCCTGTAGGCTCACATAACATTAGTAATGGGCTTAAATCTCTATTTAGGCCTACAAGTCATAAGTGGCCTCTAGCAAGACATTTTGACTACTCAAGTCTTGTGAAGTCAATAATCCGACATAACCTAATTAGAGTGAACATTATAGTCCGTTTATCATATGATATCTGTATTGAACATAAGGTATAGAATGTCATCCTTATATAGTTCAATAATATTATGACTTGATTCCAAGTAGACTGAAAATGATAACTCTTTATCAATTCATTTCAGCATGGCTATGCATTTTCCTTAAGTCTAACTCATCAATGGGCCCATAGATATCTCACTCATATTAATGAGGGACAAATTCCTTCTCAATCACTTACATTCCTCACATAACTCATTTTATATCCAATAACATTCTATTTAATCATCCAGTTAAAGATAATGTTAGAATGTGTCAAAACATAAAACAACTATATAGAAAACCATGGTGATTTCAAGGTCAAAGGACTTAAACAATATCATTATAATGAGAAATACTTATGACAATAATATATGTAGTATTCCCATAGTGGGTCAATCCAGTACATGATCTCTCACCATGTACCTATGAGTTGACTTAATATCTCATATCTAGGATTAGTAAAACATAATCATTAGTCGACATCATACTAGCCTTATTAATATTTATACAATAAATAAATGGCTAGGGATAATTAGAATACAACTCTTATTTTAATCTAAGGGTTAACTATCAAGTCACATACTTGATGAACTTAGTAAGAATTAACCATTCAAATAATGATCATAAAAGGAATGATAATGGAAATGCCTCTTTATTAATAAGATAGAAATGTCAATACATAATCACAAATGATTAACCTAGTGCATATCACTAACATGTTTGATTTCCTTTGGTGGCATTTCCTTTTACCTGAAAAAAATAAAATCATTCTTAAAAATACCTACATAAGCAATCAAGAAATAAATTTAATATGTTCAATTATGTAAGTATTTCTACCTGTGATGACCTTTGTGGGCAACCTCTAATGTTATGGCCTAGAGTTTTACACAACTTGCATGTAATAATAACAATATGCTTTGATGACTTCCCAATATTCTTTGGCTCATCTTTGTCTTTCCTCCTATTAAGCTTAGGTCTCCTAGGCATTTTTCTTACAGCTGGTAGGGCAATCACTTCTTTGCCTGTCTAAGGCCATAACATCCTTCCCTTTACAAGTTAAAAGCTGAACTAATAGCTCTTAGTATAGGAGTCCTTCCTATACTACTTAGAGAGAAACTCTTCAGGTTCTTGAAGTGCACTATAGATAGTTACAATAACATGTTGGCAAGGGATCCCATGTAAGTCCCATTCCTTGCAGCTATAAATGTTCTTTTTTATACTCACAATATGCTTCTCGGCAGGGTTATAAATATTTAGGACGTCATAACCATCATCATCATTCCATATCATATGCCATGGATGTGAAAGAAGCTTATTCTTCTCAAGCTTCTAACTTGTCCTTAGAGAAATGTCTGGTCTTTAAGTGTTAACAAACTTCCTTTTCATAGGAATTCTCTTTATGCATTTCACTTGAATTTCTTCCAACATCATGATTATTGGTTTACAACGAGCTTCTAATATCCATCCATTAAATGTCTTTGACATATTGTTATCTATAGATTCACACAAAGATGTTATTTAGAAGTAGGCTCTTGTCCAAGTATGAACTGGATACTCTAAAACATCTTGAACAATGTTGTCACCAAGCTTATTAAGTTCCTCCAAGTTTGGCTTCAGCCTTTCCTTGAAAGTGCTTTTTGCACAGTTCCAAAAAGCAACTTTTTTTTCTTCGCCTCTCCACTTCTTAGCCCATACAACATATATATGTCTTGCACATCTTTGATGTTCCACCTTTGGCAAGTACTGATCAAAAGCACTAAGTAAACCCTAAAAATAAAATATTTTTACACACACACACACACACACACATATTATAGCTTCATGTCAATATATTATAAAAACCAAAAGACATGTATAGATTAAGATAAAATAACTTAATTTACCTTTTGCATGTTAAAAATTGTGGTGTAGTTCTCTCTATCCCCCAATGATAAATCATGCTTTAAACACTTAAAAAATGAGCCCCAGTTTTTTTTATTCTCAAATACAACTGCTACCCAAGCAATATGGTACATTTGGTTGTTAGCATCTTTGCTTATTACACACAACATTGCCCTTTACACACTCCCTTCAAGAAACACCCATCTAAACCTATATCTGGCCTACATCCACCCACCCACCCTTGCTTGGAAGCATTAAAACACACATAAAACCTGAGAAACTGGTTCTCCCTAATTTCTTCATTCTTGCAAGCTTTGACAACACATGTTATTTTAGGATTGCTCTCTTTTATCACTTCTACATAGTCATGTAGCAATGCATAATCATCTCTATAGGTACCCATGAGATCCTGCACAATCTTTTTCTTTGTATTGTGGTACACTGTTATACTGATCTTCAACTTTAATTCCACCTCAACCATCTTCTTGAAATCTACTAGCTTGATATGTGGCTGAAGCATTATCCTCTCTCTCTTTGTAGTGCTTGGCCAAATATCTACTTCTGGCCATTTTGTTTCTATTGTCCTTGCTGTATTGGTGCTTTGGGTTGTAAGTTTTTACTTTCTAAGTGTCTTCAATGTTGTATTTGCTAATTAGAAAGATCCATGGACACCCATCTTTACATTTTGCTTTGATTCTTCTATTATCATTTTTCACTAAATGAATGCCAAGTCCTTTCATAATTGAGTACTTGACAATAGCCTCTTTAACCTACTTCACATTTAAAAATACCATCCCAAGACAAAACACTGGCATTATGCTTTACCATTAAATAAAATCTTCGAGCTTTGCTTCCTTTGACCTTTTTCCTTATCTGTGTCACTGTAATAGCTACCCAATTCATCATTATCATAATAAACACTTCATATGTCATTATTATCTGTACCACCATTGTCATTCACACCCATAACTTCATCCTCTTCAACAAGAACATCAAAAACACCCTCATCAGTAGCTGTATTTCCCTCTGCCTTTTCATTACCTGCATTACCATCATCATATTACTTTTCTCGACTTTTATCACTTTTATTTCTTTTATTAAATTCCCCAATTTTCTTCCTAGAAGTTTGCAGCTCCTCTTCTTCTTCCTTAGTTAAACATCCCATATTAACACATAAATTATCAAAACTAGTATGAGGCTGCTCATACCTTTCATTACCTTCACTGTCACTATCCTCACTCTTATTTAAATCAATCAATTCCTCTTGCATCTAATTCTTTTTTACATGACCGCTTTCATCATGAGCTATATAAATGTAATATCCCATATTTTTAAATATTTTTATACTGCATTGGGATATATAGTGTTAATAATTCTTATATATAATATTGATATTTTATGAGTTTGTTATTTAATTAAAGCTAATTTTAATTGTTTTATATTATATTATTTTAAGTACTTTATGTAAAATTTTTTCGAGAATTCTATTTTCGGAGAAATTTTCATGTAAATAATTTAATATTAATTATTTTAAGTAGATTTATGGATTTGCATGAACTCATATATATTTTTAAAAGTGTTAAAATAAAGTATATATGTGTATTTATTTAAATTTAATTAGGGTTTAATTAATTACCCTAATTTTTATTATATATTATTAGTTTAATATTATTTAATTATTTTTTTTAGTGTATAAATTATTTAATATATTAAATTATGTGTGTGGTGTATATTTAATATGTGTGGGAATTTATATTATTATAATATATGTTTGGGATATATATATATATACATATATACTTATTTATTTAACAAAAAATAAAGTTAACAAAAATTACAATTTTGCCACTCCTCCCTCTCCTTCTTCCCGATCGTCCCCATCCACTTTCCGGTTGCTGCCACGCCATTCCCTTGCCGTCGGTGTGCCTCTCGGTGAGCCACCATCGTCCTCAGCCTGTTCCACCATCAGCAGAGCTCGTTTCCGACGTCGAGAAGCTTATTTTGGCTAGAGAAGCCGAAACTCTTCTCAACGTCGATCAAGCTGATTCCGGCCACCGTTTTTGACACCGCCGGTCTCTATCTTCTCCTTGAGCTCTGATGAGTGTGATTCCAAGATTTGTTTCACTTAAAATGGTCTAGATTTTCCTAGGTTTTGATTTTGCAATTTCGGCCTATTAGGGTTCTTGATTTTTTTGAGCTTTAATTTGATTGATTTATGAAAAATTCCTTCACAAATATTGATCCTAGTAGCTTAATCTTAATTTTTGAATTTTTTTAGAATTTTTGGGAATTATTTTGATTTTTGGGTATTTTTAAATATTTTATTATTATTTTCTAATTTTTGAAAATTAATTAATTAAATTATGAAATTGTATTTTATAGTAATTATAGGTGTTTAAATGAATTATAGAAATTTATTTGGAATTTTTGTGAATTTTTATGTATTTATTTTGAATTTTTATAGTTTATGTAATTTTGGAAAAATAGGGTTAATTATGTTTTTAATTGAAATTAATTCATTAATTAAGTATATTTAGTGATATTATTGATATATATGTTGAGAAAATTAATTTTTTGCAACTATATTATTTTTGGTGAATTTTTGGATTTATTTTAGTATATTTATATATATAGGGGTATTTTGGTAATTTTATCCTAAATTGGCTAAAAATGTAATTAAATTGGTTTTAATAGTTATTTAGGGTATAAAAATGATTCTCACAAATTATTTGGTATTTTTAACTAATTAAAACTATTTTTTCGTAAATTATTTTCAATTATATATATAATATACGATTTTTCTAATAAAATGAGTTTTTATCGATTTTTACTGTGTTTTAGGGTTAATTATGTAATTTCTACTTATAAAATTTATTTTAGTATATAAGGGTATTTTCGGTATTTTATAAATACTTTGTGAATTGTGGACCTCGGTCGGTGATTTGTAGTTTGGAGTTCGACCGAGGGATTTTGGTTGTGATTCTGTGTCTATTTTTTTAAGTGTGCTTCTTTGCAGGGCCGGCTCTACTCTTTGAGTAGAGAGATGTCCGTTTTACAGGGGAGGTTCTGCTGGATTTTCGGTAAAATTCTCGTAAAACGTGATATCCGGTCGGATTTTGATTTAATTCAATGTCTAGTAATCTAGATCGAGTCTTTAGAACTTCTGTAGATGTATTCTGATATTCTATGGTCGTTTGCTTGTTTCGTTGCGTCGAGACCGAGACCTAGTGGACCAGGCCCATCGGACCCATCTCGAGGAGCGCACTAATTGTGAGTTACTATTCTATATATATATGCTTTAGGGTGCATGATTTAGAAATGTATGTTTTATTTTGATTAATTATGCATAAATAATTCAATTAGTATTTAAGTTTATTTTGGTTTATCTTTAGTTTATTTTTCGGTATATTTTAAATTATATGCATGTTTTGCTAATAAATTAGGTTTAAAATGTTTTTGAATATATTTCTAGTTTATTTTGTAATCTATCTGGATTTCTTTGACGTATATATACTCGAAATATACCTGATTTATTTTTGGTATATTTCTAGTATATATATGGTTTATGTTGCTATTTTATTCAATTCATGCATCATTTATTTATGAATGTATGTTTTATGTTTAATAATGAAGGATATCAATAGAACGTGCTACCTAGTGGGCAGCATTAGGACCGAGTACGTACCGGTACGCTTATAGCATTTAGGCTATATTACTAACCTATTTGAGGATATTGATTGGATTTGATTTATCTGATGTGTGATATGATTTGGGAGTGTGATTACTGGAGCTCGGTTGACCAAGTGTCTTGGGGCCAATCACACTGACAGTCAGACTGCTGGAGCTCGGTTGACTTAGTGTCTCGGGACCAGTCTACTGTCCAAATGGAATAAGTGAATATATTGGAATAAGTGAGCCTGTATGGCTAGAGTGTTGTCTAACACTGTTTGAGGTTGCGATTTTCTAGAGTTCTATTTGATCCTTCATAAACTGTGATTTTCAATAAAAATATATAAAATGATTTTTTTTGCATTTGTGTGTATTTGCTTGTATACATACATATTATATATACTTTTGACTGTGTGCATTGGCATTTAGTATGCATGTATATATATTATAATAATTCACTCAGTGAGGTCTGACTCCCCTCTGTTGACTATTTTTCAGGAGAGTCATCTTCATCAGACCTCAGTAGCAGACCTGTACGCCGGATTTCTTCCGCCCTGGCTTCTCTATGTAAACTGCTCACTTGAGTTTTATTTTATAATCTAGACACTACAGTAGTTATGGTTGATTGTAAGATTGTTGTATTATACTTATATGAGATATGTACTTTAAATATTTGAACTGGATTTGTATTGAAAGTTATTTATATATGAGATGAGGATTTGATTTAATTTCATTTGGATAAATTATTATTTTGATAATTATGATCTTATTCCGCTGCATTAAGTGTTGTTATTATTACTATTGCATATTTTATTTTATTTTTAGGCTTGCTACGGATTCTAGATTCGAAAGAATTCCCATTTTCTAACGCTGGTCATGACCCCTGTTTTGGGTCGTGACAATAAAACTCCAATACATCTCCGTCCTGTAAATTTTCACATCTACCTAATAAGGAAGCATCATCTAACACAAGCACAAACTCATAATTGCATTTCAAATAAAGCCCACCTATTGACTGATAGCCAACATCCTCCTTAATATACAAAATCACTGCTAGATATGATAGTAGATCTATGTCTAACATGTCATTTACTAGTTTCTCCCTATCACTAACATACTTCAAACCATTTTCATTTTCAAACTTTCCAGCATGATGAATCACGAGTGATATATAAGTTGTACATAGTTTGTCATAAAACATAAACATAACAAGTGAATTTGAAGCAATAAAAGGAAATCCAACCAAATATGCAACATGCATTGATTGACATTCTTGTCCTCTTATATTTCTCAAAATTTCCAACTGCCAGTACTAGGGACCATATGAAGCTAAGACCTTAACAACAAAAAATCATTTTATTTACAATTTACAAGACAAATGTGTTAAGATCTTACTACAAACTAAACAACAAAGGGACCACATGCAGAGTCATTAGTCGTTTTTTTTTGGTCGACAAGAGAATGAAAAGAATTTTTTTTTGTTGCTGTAAGAATCCCTAACAAATCAACCCCACACTCTGCACTTTTTCCTTTTTTCATTGTTTCGAACCTTCACAAGTCTCTTTCTTGCACAGATCTTTACACTTTTTTCAAAATTTTCGTTGTTTAAAAGCTTCGATTTCATTGTTTCACATTTCACTTGCTTATTCAGAGGCGATTTCTCATTCTCTCACTCTCTCATTAAATTCACACTCTCAGCTTGATGAAGAACATGAGAACATCACCGTTTCATAAAAGAATATTTAAAAAAAAAAGGACTGTTTCATTCAAGCTTCCTCAAGCAGCTTCAGCATGTGTCCCATGTGACAACATCACCAACATGTCTCCCACATGGCATGGGTGTGGCATTGACATGGCAAAGGGAAGCTTAGCTGTTAAAGAACATAACAACTTCCATTATAAATTTCAGCAGTACGTTTTTTTTGTCCTTAATGTTGTAAAAAATAAAAGATGAGGGACGACAGGACTCAATGAAAACAAACACAAAAAGTTAAGGGATCTAAAGTCCAATTTTTTTTTTATTGAATTATAACTCTTTTTGTTATGTATTTATTTGAGTCCATCATAAGATTTCAGGTCTATACGCCAAAACAGTAAAGAAAAATCATCGTGCACATATATGAAAGGTTTTCGCGGCTCGAAATCGCCCACCCACCATTATTGTAATGATTAAAAAAATCATTGCCCAGTCCAAAATTATACATCCTGAGGTTAAACTTATAACATGCATCATTAGAAAATCAACCATAAAAATGCAATAAAACTGAAATAAAAAAAATTCTCCCAATAATAAAAGATACTGTAAATTTATAATTTTTTAACAAATTAGAATACACATTTTCATTTATTATTTTCAAAGATATTTTTAATTTATTAATATTTTCAAATATATTTTACTAACATTATCAATTGATATTAATTTAGCAATATTATTAGTTGACATTAATATGGTAAAGAAAAATTATGTCAGACAAAAAGACATTAACAATGTGTCTGTAACTGCGATAAACACAAGGAGACTATGGCTTCCTGGCTATCAACAACCATCAACAAACAAAATTGAACCTGCCTACGGATTGCAGCAGATTTTCCATTAGTTTGTTTTCTATCCTCAAACTGGATCCACAAGATCACATACTTTGTACCAAGTACTACGTTGATTTACAATGCTGTAGGGATGAGTTTGTGTAAATAAGAGTTGTTGATCACTCCACGTACCAACAGCATCCGATCATCTAATCTTTCCTAGCAACAAGAATGCAGTTGATACTCTAGTTTTCTTCTGATCTCTGTAACAATTATGGCACAGTTATGCCATAGATGGCATGCTGTCCCAGAGAATATAATTCTGCATTAAGATTTCAGCAATCAAAGTCTATGGCAGTATTTAGACTCTCCTAAGGTTCTTTCCATCATAAACTATGATCAAACCCAATCAAAGTTAGTTTCTTTGGGTAGAACCAAAGCAATAAGGCAGTTTGACGCATCAGGCGCTATAGAAAGCATTGAACATATTTCATGCGAGTATGGAAGTATGAAGAGTAGCCTTGCCCATACGGATTTTGCTGCTGGGATTTTAATTACTCCAGCACAATCCCTTTGCTTCAAGTACGAAATGAAATCCTGAAACTGTAGAAAAGCTTAATGTAATTGTAGTAGAAAACTGCACATGCCAATTAATGCAACCACAGGTTTTTTCTTTGGGAAGGAAACAATCAAAGATTAGGACATGTAAGAGAACAGCAAACAATCAAGATTAGGACATAAAACATTCCAATTTTTTATGACAATCACACTGACACAGGTTTGAGAGTTTCCCTCGATACTGACTTTTAATTATTATCTTGAAGTTTAGATGAAGAATAGTATAGTTTCAACATGTTATTAATAAATGCTTATTTGACAGTGCACTAATGCTTCATTGTTTTAATGGCTAATTATGTCAAAAATGATTATTGCTTAAGTAAATAGTTAGGCTTACCAAAGGGGAAGACTGCCTAATTAAATTGTTTGGTTAATTTGGAGAACAGAGAAGGAAATAATCAAATGAAACAACTTACGCCTTTTTGGTCACTCAGAGAAGATGGAATCAGCAGGCACACCTCCCTCTGCATCAGAAAGTGAAACCCATAAATATTCAATTCTGGAAAAGTGCAACAGATAAACAAAGAAAGGGTAGTACAAAATTAGCATAAAAAACATCTGGAAAACAACTTTTATCCTCTACTTCTAATTTTGCCCATTGTGGCTCTACCTCAATATCTCTTGACCTTGAGGACACATGGGAATAGCCTAGGAAGGAACAAAGCAGTAACTAATGGTGTTCAGATCACTTGTGATGTGAAACACCACTAAAGGCGAAATCAGACGATAAAAGTTGATTGTAGAAGGAAAATTCATTTTGTCAGTTTCCCAGAACACAATGAGATTCTTTACAGAAAAACCATGTTTTGAAAGTAAGGAACAAGATGCAAAGAACCTAGTTTGAAGAAGCCTATCAACACATTCAATGATTTATGCATTTCATTCTGAATTATAAATGTTCAGCAATTCCAATACCCAATGAGCAATGCAGTGCAATAAAATGCTTAACTTATTCCAAAAGCCTCATGCAATGTGCAAAAGATAGAAATTAATAATGTAAGGAGCCAGACAATACTGACATGATTTATCACAAAGTATGAGAGAGAGAATACTGAGCAGAAATATATTGATGGGCTCACTTTATGGGGTGGAGTACTTGTAAATGTTGATTTCACATGCCGCAAATCTGTACGTTTTGTCATATCTAGTTTAGAAGGCCATCTGCACCAGTAATAAGTCAGGAGGACTACAAACATACTTTCCTCATTTCAACAAAAATATAATCAGATAGGAAGGGAAACAAAGTGGAAAGCGGCACTTACTCCACAGGCTCAGAAAATGGATTTGAATATTTGCAAATATCAGAATCAACTCTGGATGCATAAATTGTGCAGTAATGGGCCCCACTTTTACATAATGTACCCAGCCAACAATATTGTTTTAACCTTCCAGCACATTCCACATCAGTTGATTCTGCAACAGGTGGAGGCGGAGGAGGTGAAGTAGGTGGAGGGGGAGCAGGTGGTGGAGATGGTGGTAGTGGAGGGGGTACTTCAGGTTGAGGTGGTAGAGATGTTAAAGGTCGCGGTATAACAGGTGGAGGAGGAAGAGGAGGTGGAGGGGGTATTTCAGGGTGAGGTGGCCTAGATGATAAGGGTGGTGGAACAACAGGTAAGGAGAACAGTGGGTCAAATTGCTGCATTGGAGGTCGCTGAATCTGAGATAATGGAGTTACAGAAGCAGGTATAAAAGGAGGTGCAACACTGCTACTCTGAAAGTTATTAGGCATTACTGCTGGTGATATTGGATTCAAAGGAACATGATGATTTAAACCTCGTGGATCCCATGCACTGTTTGGAGGAAGATAAACAGGATGGACAAATTGAGATGGCTGGAACTGTGGCGGCGGGGGAATAGGCCGTGCTTGAGCTCCTCCAGGTAAACTTGGAATGCTCCCAGGAACAGGATGAAGCTCAGTTTCATTTTTCTTGTGCATCCACATTTGTTCAGGAGCAGTAGAAACAGCACGACCACCTAATATATCCAAAATTTTCAGCACAGAAGGCAAAAGAAGTCAACAGTAGATTAACGAGAGTGTAATATTACCTCCTTGAGAAGGATCCATCCCCACAAATGAATGTACACCTTGTACTGCAGTTCCATGATTCTCTGATTTTATTCTAGGTGACATGAGCTCCATAGAGCTTTCATCAGGCTTTACTGAGAATGGTGCAGAATAGTTACTCCCTGATTGGCTAAACAAGCAAAAGGAACAATCCGTTGTCAGGTAAAGGACAATAGAGTCACAAAGATAATACCTTTTTACACAAAAACAAACTCCAAAAAGCCGTTAGAAATGAACCAACAAGAAAAATTCATATACTTTTAACACCACATTTCATAGTTACAATAAAATTAATCATGTGAATGACATGTCTGACATAACCAAGAAATTTCATTTACAAGCAAGATGCACAAGTAGGAAGAGAATTGTTGAGGGATCTTAAACAAGAAAGAAAGCTAGTTATTTCTTAGTTCTCAGACTTTCTCTTGCCCAGATCACTGGCACAGACACAGAAGAAAAACACATATCAAGATCAAGAACTTCCAGTTATTAGTTCATAGTTATACTGAGTAATAATTAGTATACATGAACATGAATGAGAGCACTTCATAAAAAAAAACTCAACCACACTGTTTTAATAAAAAAAATTGTTACAGAATCTATGCTTAAGCTAACTGAAGCAGTAGACAAGGAAGACAAAGAGATGGAAAGGTCAGTTCTATTCTGTGAAAACAACTTGGAGATTTTAAAAATAAATTAACAAAATAGAGAATGCAAACCTGAAATCAATCTGAAAGAATGCTCCAGGACAACTGCGAAGATTTTTCAGAACAGTAGTTGCAGCATCAACACTGCTACAATCAAGAAACCAACCACTCCCCATCTGCATGTTTGCTCGCATCAACCTAACTATTGACCCTACATTGGCCACAGCAAGATTACAAACAGCCATTAGCTCATCATCGGTGATCACAGGGGAGCTTACATTTGGAATACAAATCCACAGTGTGCTTGATGGCACTCGATCTATATCCCTCATTGGAGCAGCACTGGTGCTTCCAGATGTATAGTTATCAAAATAATTTGGGTTTTGGCTAAAGTTGTACTTAGAACGTAATGATGCAAGTAAGGAAGATAAGTGAGACATCCTTGTCCGACAGCTGTCAGAAGGGCTATCAAGCACAGTTTGAGTATGAGGTGATTCAATCTTGCACATGGTTACAGAAGTATTTGTTCTAATGTCAGCATGGATTGGAGCTGGCATTGATCTTCCACCATCCAAGTGAGGCAAGGGAACATTAGCTGATCCAGCATTAAAAGGTGGCAGATAATTACTTTTTTCTCTTCGATGCTGCCTGAGATGTGCCATGACAGCAGTAGCTTCTTCAGGAGTCTCAAACTCCATCAGTAATGCTCCTTCATTGAAAAGATCAGTGACCATGTAAGGACCCTTGTAAATCACCTTCCTTGATTCATGCAGAATCTCATCCCTTGCCCATTGGCTTGAGATGTTTCCAACATAAACATGACAACTAGAACCAACTGCAACACCATTCATAGAACCCCTGCTTCCCAATCCTGCATCCATGAACTTTATTTGCCAAGGGAAATGACAACGCAGATATTCCCGAGCCCTTACAGCATCAATTATGCTCCTGTACTCCACTAGGGCAAATCCTTTGACTGGAAACAAGTAAAACTGTTCTACAGGGCCAAACCTCTCAAGTTGAAACCTCAAATGAGCTTCAGATGCATCAGGGCCTATAGAACCCAACCAAAGTTGACTAGAGGCAGAGAAGATATCCAATGCAGCAGCATCTCCATCACAGAACCAAACAGGAGGACTCATTGAACCGTGTCCTGCTCCAACATGATGTTGAGGAGAAGCAAAAGCATTACTTACAGTTCCACTAATGGATCTCAAGGCAGGTGAACTGAAATCCATGTTTGAAACTGGACTTCTGTCCAGATGCATACTCTGGTTTCTACCATCAAAAGAATTGCTCCTGGAGTCTAATGATGTTCTTCTGACAGGTGAAGACATATGTTGGTTCAATAAGTCTCTGGGCAGGGAAGATCTACCATGTGAAAAATCTGCAGGGTCACTAATATCTAAACCCATGGACTTTGACCCTCCATTATCATGGCCAGTACCTGCATTCAAGAAAAATTCAGTTTCAAGAGTGAGTATTAAGCTGCAAGCTTTTAGATATTAACCTCAAAAGCGACACTATCATTGCAGGATTTATCAGCAGTTTTAAAACTCACCATCTTTAACAGGTATCTCATTGGATATTCGATTGATAAATTTTGATGCATCAGAAGTATCTTCATCACTGTCCATTTGGCTGTCTTCTAGTTTACCAAGTTCTGTATATGACTCAAAGATCCTTTCTAGAGCAGATCTTATTTCTGATGCAACTGTAAAAGATGGTGTGGTACATTGCTTCTTATATTTAGCAAACATCCAATTCCTCAGTGATGCACTGTTACCAAGGACCTGAATAAAGAAAACACCACCCCAAAAAAATTATGACAATGAGCAACAAAATGAATATCTACACATGCATATATTGAATAAACCAAGAAAATAAAAAATTAATTCCAGCCCTTGCATCCCATTAGTTGGGATTCCACCTGTTTAACAAATATAAGAAGATCAACATGCACTCTGGAAAATTATATCAAGAAAAGGATAGATGTACATAGACCCTTTGCCACAATAAAATTATGTATGCAACAAAAAATACTCAGCTCAGCAAATCATTAATCTCAGACTACACTAAAGAAGCCAAATGAATATGCCATTTATATTCAAGTTCATATTCTAAAGTATTACCCGACTAACAAACACAAAATATAAGTGGCTGATTGTTTTGAAAACATATATTAGACAATAAATATTTTGTTCAAGATATGCATTACCAAATGCAACAAACAGTTCCTTGGAACAGAATATGAATCTGCTGAAACATGGTTGCCATCTGATGGTAATTCTCTGCTGTTATCTGACTCATGTGGCACAACATAATTGTCAATCCTGCTTGTCACCTGACTGAGGAAACACTGTGCCTCATTAATGCCCTCCGGTGTAGCAGGTTTGAAGAGCTCAAAACATGCTGCAAGCAAATTTTTTGGACAAGAAAAGAAGATCCATAGCAGACTTAGTGCACGAAACTTTGACAATTTAACAACTGAAGATCTGTCTTCCTCAGAAAATTTTTGCTTTAGCTGAGAGAAGGCCTCAGCAGAACCCTGCATCTTCAGTACATCCTTATCAACAATCTGAAAGATATCCTTTCCCTCCAAGGAGGAAATGAAAAAGGAGAGCACACTCTGAAAAGCTGCAGAGCAGATGCCTCGGATAACAGATGATGTTGAAGCCTCTAAAGAAGCAGTGTAACAGATATCAGCTAAACCAAAAATACAGGCTTTAGCAGTCTCAATTGCAACACCATCAGTATCCTCTCCTCTACTTATCACTGCCGTGCTGCAGTTATGCATATTAATAACAACTTTAGTAGCAGATTCAAGGGCAGTTGGACAGTACGATGCATATCGAGGAATAAGGTCAGCAACTACACGCTGCACACTACCACAACCTGCAACACTAGCAGCATATGCATAATCAAATATTCTATCTTCATATATATAGATTTCACTACCTCTTTTCACATTCATGCTCGACAAAATTCACATAAATTCAGGAATATTTCTATATTAATTCCAGTTTTTCACAACCTAATAATACAATTCGGCTTAATTTAAATAATTTTCCTTAGCATTCAGCAATTAAAAAGGCATTAACATACTTCAAACTAGTTTTTCAGAAACATAATACAGCAAAATATCACAGTACATTTATTTCAAAATTCATCAAAATTTTAAACTAAAAAACAGGTAAATAAAAACAAAACAAAATGCCCTACCTCTTGAAGCAGAAATAAGAGATAGATAGGCTTGTTCGAGGTCAGGCATGTGACGCGCCTCTTTTTGAGAAACATAAAACTTAAGGCGCTTGTAAGTATCGTATATGCTTCTAATTTCATCTCTATTTCTCCTTCTCGCAAGAATTTCCTCCTGTGACAGCGGTGGCGGTGTCGACGGTGGAGCTACGGTGGTGGTCTGTGATTCGGCTGGGGTTTCTGCTGGTGGTGGTGGTGATGATGATGGTGGTTTTTCTTTTTCCAGTGCTGGCGGTGTTTCTGGTCGAGCCTCGTAAAGCCTTCGCTTCTTGAGAGGCTGCTCTGACGAGGCCATGGATCGAAACGACGAAGCGAGCGAGAGACCACCTCTGGTTCACTCTGCAGCAGCCGCAGGGGGTCTGGGCGGTTCGACTGGAGCTGTGATAGGTGAAATTACTTAAGTAGCCTTAAAGTGCAATATTTTGTCTTTTTAAGCAAATTACAAATAAAACGCCTTAAAGTGGAGGAATACTGTACCAATCCAGCTGCCTAGGTAAAATCATTAACTTTGGTTACAAATATGGCATATAATACAATTGGTTAATATTTATTATATTTTTATTTTTATTTTTAAAAGTTAAATATGAAAAAGTTAAATATTTAATTATAATTATTTTTAATATATTTATAAATTTTTTTAAGAATTAAGAATTAAGAATTATTTTTTAAAATATCATATATTATGAATTTTTTTCATATAAAATTATGAGTTATTTTCTAAAATAATAACAAATGATTTACTTTATTACTTTTAAAATTAAATTATTTATTTTTGACACATTTTAATAAATATTATTTCTAATATATGAAGTATTAAATATATCTAATTAAATTATTTTTAGTTATAAATTTTTTTAATAGTTTTAAAATATTAAGAATATTACTCATTTATAAAAAAATATATATACTCCCTCCGTTTTATTTCAATTATCTTTTAAAAAAATTGAATTTATTCTACTCTAATTAACATTTTTAGATTGTCAATAAAAAATAAATTTTTCTTTTCAATTTTACCCATATCTTGATTTTAGAGGAAATTTTTGTTTAGAGTAATTATAATTCCCATTAACTTTTAGTCTTTTTAAAAGAGAGTTATATAATCATTTGCATCTATAATTATGTTTATTAAATATGATTCTTAATATTTGTAACACTACTTTAAATGACAATTAAAATAAAACGGAGGGAGTGTTCATGATTAAGAAACAAAAGGAAACATTAATTAATTTGAGAGGAGTTAAATGTTAATTGTTAAAAATAGTGGTGTGGGCCCATCTTCATGATGCTTGGTTTATCTTTTTGTATTAGTGGTTTTGCTTTGTCAACCAAAGGATTTTCTTAACTCTTTCTGAACAAAAGTTTGATTCATGTGATTACAAGGCATCTTAAACATTAGAAAAATTACAAAATCACAATGAATTTAGCAGAAGAAAATCTACAAGAAGATGAGAAACCCACTGTGTTACCTAATTACTTAAAGTGCTAATAGCTAAATCTCATGGGTTTCAACAAGTTATATTTTGAAGTTGATTACAAACAACTAGTCAATGAATACAATTCTGAAGCAGCAGATCTTCTTAAACAAAATCCATCGATGAGTTTGGAATGATCATCTTTAAAAATTACTGCCGTATATGCCAAACCAGCTAGTCCATTAAAACTAACATCAAACAGTAACTTTAGCTACACCTGAAGAAGGAATGCTTTAAGTAGAAATTTGTTTAGATTCCGCTGAACTTCTACTCATAAAAAAATTAATGAAAGGGCGTCCCTGAAATGATTCCAATACAACAAAGCTAAAGTAACCACTGCTTGAGGATTGCCTTATGTTGCTCATCCGTAGACAGAGAGGTTCACTAGGAGACCACACCCTCGAAGCCAACTTCCTCATCCAAAAATAGTAGCATAGAAACTTCACCTGATGTGTGATTAAAACCCCCATCTGAATTAAACTTTCACTATCCAAAAAGATGATCAATCCAAACAAGTTTCACAACTAGAAAATCCACATGAAGGAAAAAATAAAAGGATCCCAAAAAGATAACAAAAACGGATAGACCCTAAGGCTAAGAAAACTATTAGATATGCTAAAACATAAATAAAAAACCATGGAAACCAACGAGAGAATACCAATTTCTAGCAAAAACAAAATGGCTATAAATTGATTCTGGAAACTATAAGGAAGAAGAGGGAAGAAAATGGAGGAACAATAGCAGAGGAAAGCTCTATAAAGGATTTTCTTAACTTGGTTTTCTTACAAATTTATTTCTAATAAAATCGAAAACTTATTTATACCATATATAAAAGTGCCATTAAAAATTAATAAAAATATTTCATTCGTATAAATTGAAGGTTGTCCCAAATCTAGGAAAAAAGAACCTTATCTCTTGCAGTAAAAGCATATAGAAGATATCGTCTCTTCAAATACTAACACTCTAGCAACTAACATACTAATTATTTCTCCAAGCCTAAAAAAAAGGGAGCATTAATTGGTTAAAGAGGGAGTTGATACTCCTTTTTTTTGGTTCCTTAATTCTTAGAATTTTTTTTTATAAATGAGTAATATTTTTAATATTTAAAAATTATTAAAAAATTTATAACTAAAAATAGTTTAATTATATATATTTAATACTTAATATGTGAGAAATAATATTTATCAAAATGTATCAAAAATAAATAATTTAATTTAATTTAATTTTAAAATTAATAAATTAAATCACTTGTTATTATTTTAGAAAATAATCCATAATTTTATATGAAAAAATTTACAACATATGACATTTTAAAAAATAACTCATATTTTAAAAAAAAAAAAAATCGTAAATGTGTTAAAAATAATCATGATTAGATATTTAACTTTTAAAATTAAAAACATAATAAATGATAACTAATTATATTACATGTCAAATTTTTAGTAGAAAGTTAATAATCTTATGTAACGAACAAGGTTTACCCAAGAATTTTTCCTCAAAGTGATTATTTTTTAAGTTTTTGTTATGTAAATTTTTTTTGATTAAAATGCATATATTTTTGTTGTGACTTATAATGTATATATAAAAAAAGAGAGTTCTATAAAAAAAATTGAAATAGAGAGAATTCTATGATATGGACATCAATAAAATGGAAAACATATTTACTAGGCTCCAAATTAATTCTCAGTTGCAAGTAAATTAATAAAATTAAAGTTTGGATTTGTATATTAGAATAATATGATTTTTGTATGTATATACACATATTTATATTTTAATAGTACAAGGATTAGTACATGGAACAATGTCTTGGAAAAATTAGTAGAATTGGTGTAGTGAAAAAATGTTCATAAAAATTATTGTAGAAATAATCAAACAAATAAATAAATGGATACAGTTAAATTGGTCAATGGGTAAATAATATAGGCGGTAAAACCTGCAATATAAATAATAAATATAACACAAATATTTTAACGTGGTTCACCTTAATTATTGGGTTACGTCCACGGGACAAAAATTGAATAATTCTTCTACTATAAAATTAATAGGTATAAGAGAGAGTTTTCTTTAGATTAACACTAAAAGTACACAATAACAGAATTCTCACTAAAATAGTGGCACTCAAAGTGTTTCCCAAACACTCTAAAAATATTTTTCTCACTATTTTGTTATTCACCCTTTGAGAAAAATTTTCTAAACCCTTAAAACTCTCTTATACTTATCAAAGCAAAAATTGCTTTGACCACCCTCACAAATACACACCTCACACTTGAGCTTTTTCTCTCACTCTCTATTACCTATGATGATGCTTGCTTATTCACTTAATTTCACTTTGAATGTCTTTATATAGGCATTAGTAAACAAACAAAACAAAATAAACATTTTTTTCAATTCGATGTAGCAAAATGTGACTTTTCATTTTTTTTCAAACTTGTGGCTCTATTAGGAGGGACCCATAACAATTCTCCCACTCCCGACTACGTGGAAGACATCACCATTCCGATAGCCAATCGACAGAATTCAAACTTCTCCTTTGGTAGAGTCTTTATTAACATGTCTAATCCATTTTCATCTGTATGAATCTTCTCAAGCTGCAATAACTTCTTCTCCAATACATCCCGTATCTAGTGATATCTCATATCAATGTGCTTTGACCTTGAATGAAAGGAGAAATTCTTACCATGGTGGATAGCACTATGACTATCACAAAATAGCTTGTATTTGTCTTATTGAAAACTGAGTTTATTTAAGAACTTCTTCATCCATAGCAACTCTTTATAAGCTTCCATTGCTGCAATAAACTCTGCTTCAGTAGTAGACAAAGCAACATATTTTAATAATTTTGACTGCCATGACACAACTCCCCCTGTAAAAGTAATCAGGTAACCAGAGGTTGATTTTCTTGAATTAACATCTCCCGTCATTTCTGCATCTGTGTATCCAGCTAATATAGGTTTGGCATCTCCAAAACATGAACATATTTTGGATGTTCCACAAAGATACCTGAAAACCCATTTCACTACAGCCCAATGCTCCTTTCCAAGATTTGAAACGAATCGACTCACAACTCCAACTGAGTATGTAATATTTGGCTGTTTACACACCATGACATACATTAAACTTCCAACTGCTGAAGCATATGAAACTCTATCCATCTCTTTCTTCTCCTTATCAATAGAAGGGCTTTGCTGAGAAGTCAATCTAAAGTGATTAGCAAGAGGAAAGCTAACCGCTTTAGCATTGTACATGTTGAATCTCTTAAGTACCTTCTCAATATACTTCTTTTGTGACAACCACAGTTCTTGATGCCTCTTTCTTTAATAATCTTCATGCCAAGAATCTGCTTTCTTGGTCCCAAGTCTTTCATAGCAAAAGACTTACTATAGACGCTGGGGTTTAGCGCGCGTCCAAGATTTTAGTAACCGCGACACTGTTTGAGCTCAGGGCTCTAGAGAACACACTAACCATTGTCACAAAGACATGGCATGGAGATGAGGAGTCACCACCCAGGGTAATAATTGGGACAAATCGAAAAGGTAGTACTCGATTCCCTAAAAGAAAGCTAGCACCACAACTAAGAGATTCCGAATATGGAATACCAACTTCTTTCAATCTCATGTTCATTTAGAATTACTTTATGAATTACTATATTATCCACTATTTACATGCAATTTCATATAAACCCTTATTCTAACAATTAACTCCAAGATAAACTAATCATGAAAATACAAGTAAATAATTCCTTCAAACATATAATCTCTAAGTTAGTATAATATACATGGATTTTAATTAAACGAGCTAAATCTACATATTTTTAATAAGTGAGCCTAAAGACTAATTCCTTTTAATTTTAATTAGATGAACCTAAGTCTATTTATTTTAATTCTAAAAATGAGCCTAAATCTACAAATTATGGAGGTATTTAAATTAGCGAGCCTAGTTCTACATGTTTTAATGCTAAGGTAATATTAAATCTATAAATTATGAAAAAGGCTTAAGTGGGCTTAGTCTAATTAATTAAATTAAGTGGGCCTCTGTCTAATTTACTAAATGGGCATAAGTTATCTCTAACCTAAAATCTAATTAATTATGGGCATAATATGCATTTTAATTAATTAAACCTAAAAACCTAAATTTAAATGGGTGGATTAAAATCTAATATGGGCTTAAGGGCCCAAAACATATACAAATAAATAAACAAACCCAAAAACAAATAAAACATATTAACACAATTAAATAAAAGATCAAACAACTAATTAAATTAATTCCTTATAAAAACCTTAATTTTCATTAACAAGCAATCCTAAATTAATTTATTCCCATTATTGATTTTAATCAATTACCCTATTAAAACCCTAATTTTACTAACCAATTAACCAACATAAACATGCAATCACACATATAATTCCACTATTCCCACTATTAGGGCTATTACAATAATCTATAGAAAATGATAATAAAAATAATTAATACAACCTTAAAAATAAATAAATAAAATAAAACAATAAAATAAAATAATAAAAAAAACCTTAGAAACTACATCTTTATAAGGTCTTATCCTTGGCATCTCATGGACCTCTTATGGATTTGATTCTCCAAGTATGATCTCATGTGTTTTCCTCGATAATCATCATAAAAAAGAATAAAAATTATGATTAGTGAATAAATTATAACAATAATAAAATAAAATTAAAAATCAATAAAATAAAAAAAAGAAATAAAATAAAAAGAAGATGATGCTTATGGATGATTTTAAGGGAGTGCTCTTTAGATTTTGTGGAATCACCGTTCTTGATAGGTCTTCAAATATTGTTCTTCAAAAATCTTTCAACGATCTTTATTTAAGCAAAAGAATTTGTGGGGAATAAGATTTTTTCTCTTTTTTTCCCCTTTTTTTCTTTCTCTTTTCCCCATCCTTCATCTTCTCTTTTTTTTTTCTGCCTTTTTCTATTTTTTTGCCTTTTTTTTTCTCTTTTCCCCCCTATTTTCAGAGTCAAAACACTCCTTATATAGGGATATAACTCCAAACCCTAGTTGTAAATTAATTCTTAAAAAAATTTTATTTCCTTAAAAACATTATCAAAATAATTTTAGGATAATTTCGAACCAATTAGGACTCAATTTTTCCTAAAAAATTTGAGAACCCAGGCGGAGGACTTCTAATTCCGATTGAAATTGTGTAATTCCGATCACTTTTTTTTAATTTTCAATTACAAAAGGTCTTTGAAAGAATTTAAGTTTTACAATTAGATCCTAAAAAAATATTGCAATTTAGTCTGTGAAAACATTAAATTCTTTCTTTGAAAAAATGCCGTTAGACCCCTAAAGTTTCAAAGTTCAAGTATTGAAGACCTATTCATAATATTTTTATCATTGGAATCTTTTGTTACATCCATAACTCATCATCCCGAAATTGGGTGTCTACACTTACTCAATTGCTTCTTTAAGCTGTTAATTCTGGAAACATTCTGACCAACAATCAACATGTCATCCATATAGAGTAATAACACAATAAAATCATCATCAGAGAATTTCTGAACAAATACATAATGGTTTGAAGTGGTTTTCTTGTAGCCTTACTCCCCCATAACAGACTTAAACTTCTTATACCATTGTCTCGGTGCCTATTTCAAGTCGTATAAGCTTTTCTTCAATCTACAAATATAGTCCTCTCTTCCCTTTTCTTTGAAATGCTTTGGCTGCTCCATTAATATTCCCTCTTCTAAATCACCATGAAGGAAGGCAGTTTTAACATCCATTTGCTCAACCTCTAAATTAAACTTGTTGCTAAACTGTTGCATTTTAAACTCGTAAGCACACAGTTGTGGTTGCATTAGAAAGATATTGTTGCCTCAAGGACTGTATATTGATTACTAACAATTTTTATCTATGATCTCAACTAGTAAATTGAATAATTTAGCAAGGTTTAAAAATTTAAATAATGGAAACTTAATTAAAAGTAAAATCAAATATTTGTAAACACAGAGCTAAGGTTTAGTTTGACTATTCCAATCCAATTATGAACACATTAATTAAGTAAAAATCTTGAATTCAGTTAAGGGTAATTGCTCTAAAATACTTAAAGATTCTCTCAAGTTCAATTAAGCATACAAGGATTAAAATCTAACCTACTTTCATGATTAATAATTCAATCTTAGCTCATTAAGATTTTTAGCAATTAATTTGTCATCGTAATCTACTATCGTGACTCCCCGAAGAGCTCGCCTACTCTCATGGTCAAGTGATATAAGTTCTAAGTGTCTTAAGCTAATGAATTTTCCTAAATCTCATTGGCAAATTCATCCATAAACATGCAATCAAATAAGCCTAGAAAGATAATAAGATAAATATAACAACATAAAGAATTAACTAAAATTTAAATTAAATATAAAAACTTATGTTCAAATCATGTCATGAAATAGGTACTCCTAACCAAGACTCTGAAAGAAAACTTAGCCACACATGGTTATGATAGAGTCCATAATCAAAAATCAAGAAAACAAGAAGATGAAGACAGAAAAGAAAATAAAAACAAGCTCTTCCTCTCTTGATTTTTGTTTAGCCGCACCTTTATCTTTGTCACTCCTCCCCTGTGTTGTCCCCCAAAAAGGTGTTTATTCCTTATATAGTTCTAGGGTATAAAAACAATCCTTTTTTATTTTTAATTCCTTTTTATTATCAAAATAGAAAAACTTCTGCCTTTGTGACACGATTTTGAAGCACGACCGTGCTTCACTCAAATAATACTGCAAATTTACTCAGTATACAACACGACATCCAACACGGGTAGGTTTATTAGTCGTGCTTCATTCTGGGTTAGAATTCTTCACTCGCATGGTATGTGCATATCGTGACATTCCTTTGTTGACATTCAAATATAAATAGCTTCTTAATGGCTCACGCATGGTTTTCCTGTTTTGTTGCTTTATCACATGGCATGTACATGCCATGTCATGTAAAAACATATAAACTCCTAAAGCATTCTAGGGCCCACTAGACATAAATCACAAAAACTAATTAAAACTTCCAAAATATAATAATACATAATAAGAATCCTAAATAAATACTAACTCATAAAAAAATTCCTAATTAAACCCAAAAATTACTTAAATTAATTTATTTCTTATTTAGAATTTATTAAAATTTAACTCTAAAACACATAAATAATAAGCATATCAAATTCCCCCACACTAAAGCTTTGCTTGTCCTTAAGCAAAAAACCAAATTTTGAAAATATTAAACTCAAATCACAAGTAGGGACATACAACTTCTAAGACATGAAATCTTGATAACACCAAGATCGAAACATGTTTACTAAAGAAGATAATTAGACATAAACATAATATATATGAATAATTTACTAATTAAAATCTAAGCACAAAACCTTTTGAAATTAAGTGAGCATAAATCTAGAAAAGAAAACATTAAGGACTGTAGCCTCTTTTTTATAGTTGTGAATGCGTTTTACGCTCTATTTCATAATTTTTTATTTTTCTCTCCATTCAAATCTTTCCACTCTAATTGGTGCCCCGCTATTCTTATATTACTAAGCGTGAATACCGTTGAGTGTGTCCAATGGATACTCATACCCTAATCAGGGCATTGGAGTAGATTCAGAGCGTATAAAGATTTTAATATAGATATTGCTTCTACTTAAAGAATGAGAATTTTTTTTAACTGTAAGAAATTCAAAATGCAATCCTTCCTAAAATCATGCACAATTTTAATTGCTAGGATCATGCTTAGATTATAAGAACTAAATTCTTCATACATAAAGAATATGTATAACTATTTTAAGTAATAAACCATTCGATAATTCAGTAATTCAACCAAGAGATAAGCTTATACACTAATATATTCCCAAGTGTGATAGAGCATCAAAAGCAAAATTTAAAAAAAAATTAGGATAAACAAATCATTAATAAAGGGAAACGAGTTAAAAATTAATAAACCCTAAATAATTTTTATTATTTTTATTTTTTTATGTATTGATTTTTTTAACTGAAATGAAAAAATAAAAACTAACAAATGAATCAATTGAAGCACCCCTTTACACTATCCATGGCATTGTCCTCAATGACAAATGAATATAAAAGATAAACAAATCAATAGGAAAAAGGTACTACCCTAAAATTGTGCATTCGTTCGAAAGATAACAAAGGGTAGAAAACTAACAAAAGAGAAATAAAGAGTGAAAAAAATAAAAAAACACATAATATCTGAAAAGAAAATAATAGAAAAGAAAGAAAATCATAAATCATAAAACATAAAACATAAAACATAATTATAACTGAAAGGAAAGTCAATCATCCATAGGAGTAGAATCATCGAGTGCAATTCCAGTGTCATCTAGCAATCGATGTCATCAGGAAGTTCCTCAGTAGTAGCAGTAGAGGTGGAACCAGAAAAAATAGGTCATGAAGGAAGAGGTATGCCCTGAATCTGATATAAGCTCGAGAGACTGTTAACCACCCAGTGTAGAAGCTTTATGTGATACTGAAGAGTAGCCTTAAAATGTAGAGGATATGAAGATGAGGAAGGTCCGATATTCTGAGAAGTTGGTGGTGGTGGAGGTGCGCGGGTATGGGTTTACTGTGTCTTGTCGGCACCCAACTCAATAAGATTATGAATCAGGATGTATCGACCATCCCTAACTATAACCACTTTAATCTTTTTCATAACAGTGATATTAAAAGGTAGTGTGGTACAAAGTGGAGTCAATTGGTAAGGGAATTGAAAACTTGTTGATTCCTAGCAAGCCTAGTGATATACGAACCCCCAAATAAAGCTCCCTTCATTTTTCTTAAAACACCATCCATATAGAAAGAAAAACCATATCCTAAATGAGGCACTATACCCTTAACAAAACATCAAAGATTAAATAAATCTCTAAGTGTGACATACCCAGTACTCTCCCTTTGACCATAAATAGTGCCAACTATTAGGTGTTGCAAATAGCGCAATTCAAGATGGATTATATTAGTGCTCTTACTAACCCTATGGTCATAGGTTTGTTGGGTGGCTCCTTTATGTATAATCTCTCTCCAAAATTGATGATAGTTTATTAGTTCAAGGAGACATTATGCATTATTAAGCGCACCACTAGTGACATACACAACATCATAAAAACCACAGTGCATAGCAAATTCATTTTAAAAAAAGAGAATCGTTTGCCCCCTAATTGAAATAGCACTGCATTTTTCTTATTATAATTAGTAGATTTACTAGAGTTGAATAAGAAAGTGGATAAGAACTCCAAAAATAACTCATGATAAATAGGTTCCTTAATTCTCATAAAATCCTCCCATTTTAAGTTATCAATCATGCCTAATACTGATTCATTCAAGCCTATAGTAGCAAGATCCCCTAATATAATATGATAAGAAGGATGGATAGGAAGGGGAAACAGAGTAGCATATACCTTTTTAAAATCAGGATTTGTGAAATGAAGAAAGGGGTGAGACATACTAGATTGGCTCCCCTAATCATGGCATGAAGAAGTTGGAGCAGTGGGTGGTGTCACACTCATTCGAGAAGGGTGAGATGGTGGAGAGGAAGATGTGGTACATGTTCGCTTCTTGGATGATGATGGTGTCTTCCTAGATGCTTTGGATTTCCTCATGTGTAAAGAATGTAGAGAATGAAAAGGAAAATAAAAAAAAGTGTAGTGTTTAGAAGGAAGAAATAAGGAAGATAAGTGGGTGATCAAGTTAAAGAAAAGGACATAAGGGAGAAAATTTTAGAGAGAATGGTATAGGAGAAAGAGAATGGCAAAATAAAATATTAGAATAGGGCTAGGTTTAGAGAAGTGGGTGTTTATATAGAGGGTTTGGGACACGGTTTAGGAAAATTGCATTGGGTAGTGTGATATGGGGAAGTGGATGGCATGACCTTCCATACCGTGCTTGAAGACTGTGCTGTCTAGGAAATGACATGGCATGCAAACCGTGTTGTCATGCCGTGTCACATACTGGAAGATTTATGAATGTGTAACAAGGCATGGAGTGATAATAACACGACATCTCCATGTCGTGTTAGGTTGGTCGTGACACGACATAATACCATATGATTTATGTATTAGCACGACATCATGCCATGCTTGAGATGTCATGTGATGAATGTGGTATGACATGGCATGGGAGAAGTAGTGACATAACATATTGGATGCTGTGTTAGGGTGGTAGCACGACATGATAAAGATGGTAGCACGACATATGAATCGTGTTAGGCACTTAATGTTTGACATGACATAATGGATATTGTGTTATCATGTTGTGCAATAGTCTAATAGTGAATTAAAGATATGACATGGCATAGTGATGTTGTGCCATAAAGCTGTGACACCATTTGTAACCTGCGGAGTTTTAAGACACGACATGAAAATGCCATGTCAATATGCCGTGCAGTGTGCATATAAATTTTTCTATTTTAAGATTAAGTGGAGTACCTAGACATGACCTATTACACGGTCGTGCATTTCCACGTGTGACCATGCAAACTTGCTCTTTGAAGCAATAATTTTTTATGACGATTGAATTCTTGATCCTAGATATAGCATGTTACACGGTCGTGCATTTCCCCGTGTGACTATACAAACTTGCTCTTTGAAGCAATAACTCTTTATGATGATTGAATTCTTGATCCTATGGAGAAGTTAAGTAAATTAATTAACAGATAAAAACACAAAAGGGGAGAAAAGACTAAAACAAAGTGAGAGTAAAAAGGAAAAATGATTAGGTTGCCTCCCAATTAGTACTTTTTTAAGGTCTTTAGCTCAACCATTTTGTGATGAGCTTAAACTGGATCTATGAGTGTACAAGAGACACTCTTTAAATTGGCTTCCTCTATAAAGTAAGGATTGAGACGTTGCCCGTTAACTTTGTATGTTTTGTTTGCCTTGTTGAAAAGCTCAATTGCTCCGTAAAGGAAGGCTTACTTGATTCTGACAGGTCTAGACCATCGAGACTTGAGTTTCCCTGGGAATAGCTTTAGTCTAGAGTTAAATAGCAACACTAAATCCCCTTCTTGAAACTCTTTCTTCTGAAAATGTTTATCATGCCACTTCTTGGTTCTTTCCTTGTAGATTTTAGCATTTGTATAGGCATCAATGTGAAACTCGTCAAGTTCATTCAACAGAAGGAGCCTTTTTGCACCAGCCTTTGCTAAGTCAAAATTTAAAAACCTTGTAGCCCGTAATGCTTTATGTTCTAACTCAATCGGGAGATGACATGATTTCCCAAAAACCAATCGAAAAGGTGAAGTCCTAATTAGAGTTTTAAAAGAAGTTCGGTATGCCCATAGTGCATCATCCAGCTGAATGGACTAATCCTTTCTTGAGGCATTAACTGTCTTGTCCAGTATAGTCTTCAGTTCTCTGTTTGAGATTTCCACTTATTCGCTAGTCTAAGGGTGGTAAGGTGTAGCCACTTTATGCTTGACCCCATATTTCGCTAAAAGTGATTCAAATTGATGATTGCAAAAGTGAGAACTACCATCACTAATTATAGCTTTAGGCATGCCAAAGCGAGTAAATATGTTCCTCCAGAGGAACTTAGTGACTACTTTTGCATCGTTGGTTGGTGAAGTAATTGCTTCCACCTACTTGGACACATAATCAACCCTAACCAATATATATTTATTTCCATAGGAGCTTGGGAAAGGCCCCATGAAATCAATTCCCCATACATCAAATAGTTCAATCTCGATGATATTTGTAGGAGGCATTTCATCCCGTCTGCTAATGTTGCCTATCTTCTAGCAACGATCATATCTGAGTACAAATTGTCTTGCATCTTTAAAGAGAGAGGGCTAACAGAATCCACTTTGAAGTACCTTTGCTACTATTTTGCTAGAACTTGCATGTCCTATACACTTAAGTGAATGGCAATGAGTGAGTACTTCTGAAATTTCTTCGTTTGGAATGCACCTTCTTAATAATCTATCCCCACACCTCTTATATAAATAAGGCTCATCCTAGAGGTATTACCGAGAGTCTTAAAAGAATTTCTTCTTTTGATGGTAATTAATGTCTGGTGAAAGAACACCACATGCTAGGTAATTCATAAAATATGCATACCAGGGGGTGCTTTGCTGGACTCTTATAAGTTGCTCTCCTGGAAGGTCATCTGAGATTGAAAGAGAGTCTAGATTGGCACTTTGCTCAAGGCAGGCAAGGTGATCAGTAACCAAATTCTTTGTTCTTTTATGATCTCGAATCTCTAAGTCAAATTCTTATAAAAGAAGGATCCAACGAATAAGTCTTGGTTTAGCTTCCTTCTTTGCTAGGATGTATTTAAGGGTTGAATGGTTGATGTAGACAATCACTTTGATTCCTACTAAATATGAACAAAATTTATCCATAGTATGTACCACTTCCAGAAGTTCGTTTTTAGTTGTTTCATAATTTTTTTTAGCTTTATCGAGAGTGTAGCTTATATAGTAAATGACATAGGCTTGTTTATCTCTTCATTGCCTTAAGACAGCTCCTACTATATAATCGCTGCGTCATACATGATTTCAAAAGGAAGATTCCAGTCTGGTGGTTATAAGACATGTACTGAAACAAGTTCCTCTTTCAACCTGTGGAAATCAAAAAGATATTCATTAGAAAATTCGAAAGGAATGTCGTTAGCAAGTAAATTAGTTAAAGGTTTAGCAATTTTAGAAAAATCTTTGATGAAATCCCGATAGAACCTAGCATGTCCTAAAAAACTCCATATTCCCTTAACAGAGGTAGGGGTGGAAGTTTCTTTATCACTTCAATTTTTTCCCTATCAACTTCAATGTCATTTTTAGACATAATGTGCCCGAGCACCTCTCCTTTAGTCACCATAAAGTGACACTTTTCCTAGTTCAGCACAAGGTTAGTGTCTTCACATCTCTATAATACTTTAGATAGATTAACAAGACAATCATCAAAAGAAGAACCGTATACAAAGAAATCATCCATAAAATCCTCCACAATGTCCTCAACAAAATCAGAAAAGATAGACATCATGCATCATTGGAAAGTAGCGGGTGCATTACACAACCTGAAAGGCATTCTTCTATATGCATATGTTTTATAAGGACATATGAATATGGTTTTTTCTTGATCATCAGGGTGTATAGGGATTTAACAGAAACCAGAGTATCCATCCAAGTAACAGAAAAATGAACAATTCACTAACCTTTCTAAAAGCTGGTCAATGAATGGTAAAGGGAAATGATATTTCCTAATGGCTTTGTTTAATTTTCTATAATAATTTACATGCACCAACCTGTGACAATCCTAGTTGGGATCAACTCATTGTTCTCATTTCTCACTGCTGTTATACCTCCCTTCTTAGGGACTATATGGATTGGGCTAACCTACTGACTATCCGAGATAGGATAGATAATTCCTGCATCAAGCAATTTCATAATCTCTTTCTTAATTACCTCTTTTGTATTAGGTTTATTCTTCTTTAATGTTCTATGGTGGGTTTAGCATCGTTTTCCATGTGAATCCTATGCATGTATATTGAGGCGCTAATCCCCTTTAGGTCATCTATGGTATACCTTATGATCTTATTGTGAGGCCTAATTCTCCTAAGTAATTTTTCTACTTGTTCATCAATTAACTCAGCATTCACTCAGGGCTAAGAAAAGCATACCTCAAAGATGAAGGAAGAGCTTTGGGCTCCACCTTAGGTGCACTGTCCTCCTCAATCATACCAAGGCTTTCTATAATAGAGGGTAAGGGCTCATACCTGGTTGATTTATGTTTATTCAATGCTGGACTTGTACTGAGGTAGTGTTTATACTTTTCCACCTCTTTATCAATGTCTTCCTTTATAACATCATGGATCAAGCATACTTCTAGTATCATGGGTGAGTTGCTTTTCAAAGGCCTTTTGCACACAGTTTTGTATCACATCTACTTTAAAACAGGATCCCATTGTTGAGGATTATTTTGCCATTTTGAAAACATCAAACTCCACCTTATTATCTCTAATTTCCAGCAAAATCTTTCCTCTCTTAGCATTTATGATTGCTCTCGCTGTGGCTAGGAATAGTTATCCTAGTATAATTGGAATGTGGCGATCCTCCTCCATTTTTAGTATGATGAAACCTCTTGATACATAATAGTTTTCAACTTTGACTAGAACGTATTCCAAAATTCCATAAAGGTAGATGATAGATCTATCTGCGAGCTGTAGCGACACTGTTGTCGGTTATGGCTCACCGATATTGAGTCATCTGCAAAAGGAAAGAGGAATTATACTCACACTTGCACCAAGATCACACAAAGATTTACTTATAAATTTGCTTCTAATAGTATAATGATACTCCCTAGATCTTTAAGCTTTTGGGGAAGTTTATTTTGAATGACAGCACTGCATTCCTCATTGATCGGAATGGTCTCATGATCCTCCTATTTTCTCTTATGTAAGATGATGTCTTTAATTTAGAGTACGCAGACATGGTATTGATCACATCTAGGAGAAGTATATTTAGTTTAAGTTGCTAAAATGACTTCATAAACTTCTCAAACTGCTTGTCTAACTTGGATTTTTATTGCCTTTGTGGAAATGGCAGTGGTGGTACCAAGGGTGGTGAGTCCTTCTTCTTTTCATCCTTAATCTATGAATGCTTGGTCTTCTCTTCTTCAGTGTCATGAACAGTTTCTACAACTTTGTTTTTAGTCTCTATTTCAAGCAATTGCTTTTTGCTCCTAAGTATGACCACCTTTGCTTACTCTCTAGGATTTTGAGGTTGACTAGTAAACATTCCACTCTGCCTTGAACTTGAAGCTTGTGATGCAATTTGGTTTTCTAATATCTTATTATGGGCAAAAATTTATCCCACTTGAGATTGTAGATTCTTTATTGCTTCCTCTTGGTCTTTTTGGTACATCTCTTGATCTTTTATGAATTTCTCTATCATCACTTCAAGATTAGACTTTGGTTCACTTTATTGAGGGAAGGTATTCTTCTACTAAAATCCAGGAGGCGGTTGTTTGAACCCTTAATAGGAATTTTGTACCCCTCCTTGGTTAAACCATAAAAAGTTTGGATGATTTAGCCAACTAGGGTTGTAGCTATTCGAGTAGGGATTCCCTTGATTCCTTTTAAAATTATTGAGTACATTTAACTGCTTAATAGAGGGATCTTGAGAAAAACCTCCTTGATAAATGTCCTCCTCCATAATTCTCACAAGAATATATAGCCATAGGATTGGATACTTTAGTGGATGCCTCCAATTTCTTGGTAAGCAAATCAATCTTTGCATTAAGGAGATTCTAACTATCCATTTCATGCATTCCTGCAACTTTCTTTAGTGCACTTCTCTCACCATGCCATTAGTAGTTGTTGGATGCTATAGTCTTAAGAAGATTATAGGCATTCTTAGGCATCTTACTCATGAATGAGCCTTGGAAAGTTGCATCAATAGTGATCCTCAATGGCTTTATCAGGCCTTGGTAGAAGGTTTGAATGAGCAACTACTATGGAACTTCATAGTGAGGACATTGTCTCTGTAAATCCTTGAAATGTTCCTAAGCCTCATAAAGAGATTCACCACCATGTTGGGTGAAACTTGTGATCTCCTGTTTGAACTTTTTTATTTTTCCTGGTGGGAAATACTTACCCAATAATGTCCTTGATAGCGTATCCTATGAAGTGTTTGACTATGGTGTTAATGAGTGTAGCCATAGCTTAGCTTTCTCCCTCAGAGAGAAAGGGAATAATCTAAGCTTTATTGCATTAGGACTAACCCCATTCATTTTTAATGTATCATAAATCTCTAAAAATTAAGCTAGATGGGCATTAGGATCCTCAGTTGGGAGACCTCCAAACTGGAATTGTGAGATCGTTTGGATTATTGCTAGTTTGATCTCAAACGTGTTGGCATCGATAGTTGGCCTGATAATATTGTTATGGGTATCTCTTAGATTGGGCATTTTGTACTCTTAAAGAGCATGATTCCTACCCAGTGGTGGTGGTGCTTGATCTTTAGCCATCTTTTGCTTGTCTTTTTCATGCTTTCCTTTCAGTTTTGTTTGCATGATTTCTCGATTCAGGGTTAATCTTTTCTAAGTTCGTCCCCTTGGATCGAGTGTTCATAAACTAGCAAAAGTTATCTGAAAAATCAATTAGCAAATTAAATTAAAATTAAAGAAAGAATACTAGTCTAAGAAAAGTAAAAATTAAATTAATATCAATATGGCCAGTCCTTGGCAACAACATTAAAAACTTATTACGATTTAAACCCGCAAGCGCACAGTTATGGTTGCAGTAGAAAGATATTGTTCCCTCAAGGACTGTATATTGATTACTAACAATTTTTACTTATGATCTCAGCTAGTAAATTGAATAGTTTAGCAAGGTTTAAAATCCTAAATAATAAAAACTCAATTAAAAGTAAAATCAAATATTTGTAAACACAGAGCCAAGGTTTAGTTTTACTATTCCAATCCAATTATGAACACATTAATTAAGTAAAAATCTTGAATTCAATTAAGGGAAACTGCTCTAAAATACTTAAAGACTCTCTCAAGTTCAATTAAGCATGCAAAGATTAAAATCTAACCTACTCTCGTGATTAATAATTCAATCCTAGCTCATTAAAATTTTTAGTAATTAATTTGTCATTGTAATCTACTGTTGTGATTCCCTGAAGAGCTTACCTACTCTCGTGGTCAAGTGATTTAAGTTCTAAGTGTCTTAAGCTAATGAATTCTCCAAACTCTTATTGGAAAATTCATCCATAAATATGCAATCAAACAATACTGGAATGATAACAAGATAAATATAACAATATTAAGAATTAACAGAAATTCAAATTAAATATAAAAACTTGTGTTCAAATCATGTCATGGAATAACTACTTCTAATCAAGACTTTGAAAGAAAACTTAGCCACATATGGCTATAATGGAGTCCATAATAAAAAATTAAGAAAACAAGAAGATGAAGACAGAAAAGAAAATAAAAACAAGCTCTTCCTCTCTTGATTTCTGTCTAGCTGCACCTTTATCTCTATCACTCCTCCCCCATGTTGTTCCCCCAAAAAGTGTTTATTCCTTATATAGTGCTAAGGTATGAAAATAATCCTTTTTTATATTTAATTCCTTTTTATTTTCAAAATAGGAAAACTTCTACCTTAATGACATGGTTTTGAAGCACGATAGTTTGTAGACAGCAGGGTTCAACGCGCATCCAAGATTTTAGCAACCGCGATACTGTTTGAGCTCAGGGCTCTAGAGAACACACTAACCACTATCACAAAGACATGGCGTGGAGATGAGGAGTCACCACCCAGGGTAATAACTGGGACAAATCGAAAAGGTGGTACTCGATTCCCTAAAAAAAAGCTAGCACCACAACCAGTAGATTCTGGATACGAAATACCAACTTCTTTTAGTCTTATGTTCATTTATAATTACTTTATGAATTACTATCTTATTTTCTATTTACATGCAATTTCATATAAACCCTAAAACAATCAACCCCAAGGTAAACTAATCATGAAATATACAAGTAAATAATGCATTCAATAAATCACATAATCCCTAAGTTAGTCTAATCTACATAAATTTTAAATAAATGAGTTAAATCTACATGTTTTAAATTATAAGTGAACCTAAAGACCTAATTCCTTTTGATTTTAATTAAATGAACTTAAGTCTATTTGTTTTAATAAAAATGGGTCTAAATCTACAAATTATGAAAAATTTAAATTAGTGGGCCTAATTCTACATGTTTTAATTAAATAGTGATCTTAAATCTACAAATTATGAAAAAAAGCTTAAATTAAGTGGGCTAAGTCTAAATTAATTAAATTAAATTAGGTGAGCCTATGTTTAATTAACTAAATAGGCTTAAGGATATTTCTAACCTAAAATCTAATTAATTATAGGCCTAAAAATATATTTTAATTAATTAAACCTAATTAATTATTAAGTGAGATGGGTTAAAAGAATTACCTAAACTTAAATAAATAAATCAAAGCCTAAAATGGGCTTAAGGCCCCAAAAGCACATAAAAATAATAAATAAGCCTAAAAACAAATAAAAAACATAAAAAACAATTAAATAAGATCAAACAAATAATTAAATTAATTCTTACTAAAACCCTAGTTTTATTATTAAGCAACCTAAATTAATCTACTTCCTCCATTGATTTTAAATAATTACCTAATTAAAACCTAGTTTTACTAACAAATATAATCCAAATAAACATGCAACCACACACATAATTTCACTACTCCCACTATTGGGGCTATTACATTAATTCATAAAATAATTACTAAAATAAAAAGCAATAAATAAAATAAAATAAAATAACCCTAGAAACTAAGTTTCTATGAGGTTTTATCCCTAATTTTTCACAGGATTTTCATGAATTCACCCTTTCCACTGGATCACCGTGCGTTTTCCTTCATACTCACCAAAATAAAAAGATAAAATTGTAATTAATAGATAAATTATGATAATAACACGAATGAAAAAAATAATATAAAAATAAAAAAATAAGAAGAAGATGATAATGCTTATGAATGATTTTGGGTATTCCTTAAATTGGTACTTCATCATTCTTGATAAATCTTTGAATCTTCTTTTTCAAAAATTCTCCACGAATCTTGAATTAATTGTTAAATTAAAAGGAATTTTTGTATAAAATAACTCAAAAAAAGAAAAAAGAATTAAAAAAACCCTCTTCAAAAACACGTTTCTCTTTTTTCTTTCTTCTCCCACCTCCTTCTCTTTTCTTTTTTTTCCCTTTTTCTTGCTCTTCATCCTCTTTATGTAGTGGAAAAAGAACTAGAAAACCTAGCCCAATCCTAACGTGATTCTAATTCCTAAAATTATAAGATTAATACTTAAAATTATATTTCAAAATTTTAGATCAATTACGATTGAGTTAACAACTAATTAGGAGTTTTAAATCGATTAGGATTGAATTTAAAAATAAAAAAATAGACGGAAGAATTCAATTCTGACCAGAATTGTACAATTTTGATAGGAATTGGTGTAATTCTGATTGAAATTACATAATTCCGATCGGAATTATGGAATTTCGATAAGTATATTATTTTATTTTATTTTATTTTTTTAACATTTAATTATAAAAAGACCCCTGGAAGAATTTATGTTTTGCAATTAAGTCCTAAAAAAACCATTGCAATTTAGTCCTTAAAAACACTAAATCCTTCCTTTAAAAGATGCATTTAAACCCTTAGAATTTTAAAGATTAAGTATCGAAGACCTGTTCATGATATTTTCATCATTGGAGTCCTTTGTTGCATCCATAACACATCATCCTGAAATTGGGTGTCTCCAGTTGCCCCCTTTTGTCGCTGTTTGCTTGACAAATTGCGGCAAAGTAAAATAGCACCCAATTTCTAAATTGAAAGTTAGGATAGTTACCTACACTCCTTGAAGCTTCTGCTTGTGAATTTGCTATACTCGGACATACAACATTTTAAATGCCATATCATACTCAGTCGTATGATATTGATTGTACTCGGTCGTATAACTTTGGGTGAATGTAACACATTGTACTCGGTCGTACAATGTTTGACTATACATGGACGTATAACATTGAATTGAAAAATTGCATCATACTCGGTCGTATGATGCCGATTATACTCGATCGTATAATCGATTAAGGATACATTGCATTCAGTCGTACAATGCTGACTACACTCGGTCGTATAGTCTGTTTTGAAAAGGAACATCACACTCAAGCGTATGATGCTGATTATACTCGATCGTATAGTCGATTGAAGATAAATTGCACTCGGTCATACAATGTTGACTACACTTGGTCATATAGTCTGTTTTGAAAAGAAACATCATACTCGATCGTATGATACTGATTGTACTTGATCGTATAATTGATTGAAGATACATTGCACTCGATCGTACAATGCTAACTACACTCGGTCGTATAATTTGTTTTTGAAAAGAAACATCATACTCAGTCGTATGATGCTGATTATACTCGGCCGTATAATCGATTGAAGATACATTGCACTCGGTTGTATAATACTAATTACACTCGGTCATATAGTCTATTTTGAAAAAAGGCATCACACTCGGTCGTATGATGCTGATTAAAGATACATTGCACTCGATTATAAAATGCTGACTACACTCAGTCGTATTGTCGATTGAAGATAAATCCGACAGTTTTAACAATTCCTTGAATTGCTAAACTATAAAGCTTTACAATTTAGGACTAAATTGCAAAGAATCAAGTGGACTTAAATGTAAACCAAGGTTAAAGGACCAAAATGGATATTTTCCCCTTTATACATTCCTTTCCTCCTTTTTCCGATTCATTACCTCTTTTTCCTATTCTTCTTCTCTTTTTTTCCTTTTCATTTTCTCTTGATTTCTAAATTTTCTTCCTTCAATTATTCTCTCATTCGGCGTCTGATTTTGGATCTGTCTAATCCTATGGCCCACCCATAGCATAGGCTACACGGAAGCAATTCCAAGCAATCAGATCCCATCACTTTGCATCTGTATTTTCCCCAGAATGATTTGGGACTTTTTGAAGATGAAGAGATATTTCCTTGGACTCATTTGCATCTCCACAAATGTTCTCAGGCTGGAGATGAGGCAAATTTCATATCTCTATTTTCAATTTTACAATAAACATATTTATTTTAGTATATGAAATTAATTTTTTCATGCATGCAATTTGATGGACAAAGTATATGAAAAATTGATAAATTAAAACCAAAATGTGTCACAGACTAACATAAATAAGTTAAATTTCACTGAAATTTTCATTGAGAGTCTGAATTCCAATCTTGAATTCACAGATTTCCAACCAAATTTCTTAAATTTTTGATTGGAAATTAGGAAATCCGATCGGAATTCTAGATTTCCAATCGAAAATCTAGACTTCCGATTTGTTGTTTTTTTTATATCAAAAACAAATATTCATGAGAGAAAAATGATCCTGTTGTTGCTGCATTTTTCAGAAACCCCTGAAATTCTCGGGTTGTTTTTACTTAGCGCAAAAATTATTTCATGACTTGTCTAGGGAGGTAGCACATCATGTCTGGGCATTCGGCTTTCGACATTTTGTTACTGCTTTACCGACTACTTGAGGTAGGTCAGATCACTTGTAATATCCCGAGTTTTTAAATAATTTTATACTGTATCGGGATATGCAGTATTAATAATTTAATATATATTTTACTAGTTAATTATTTTGTTAATAATTTCAAGATTTATATTTGAGTATTTTACTAATTGTGAAATAGTATCATTATTTTAAGTTTAATTAACATATTTTACGTAAATATGTCTTTTAAAATTATTTTCATTTCGGAAGTAGTGTATTGATAAATCCTTAACTTAAAGCATTAATATTTTAATACTATTACATTAATGAATATATTATTTTTGCATGGATATATTGTAATTATATATATTAGTGAATGTGTGGTTTATATTGAATGTACATTATTTTAATATTAAATAATGTTTTATACTGTAGTTTTATGTATGTATATGTACATATAGAATAAAAAACGCAGCTTCTTCCTTCTTCTTCTCCCCTTATGCCATCTCGCACCCTACCCTTACTATGCCTCTCGGTTCAGTACGCCGGACCGCCCTTTACAGCCACTAACCGCCGCCAACCTCCTCCCCCTTCCTCCCTCTCCCTCTCCGACGTGGTTAGGCCGCCTGAAGCTCGCCGGATCGCCCGAAATTATAGCGGCAACGTGTGGAGCTCTTCACCGTCGATCGCTTTTTCGGCCACCATTTCTTGCACCGCCGGTCTCCATCGACTCCCTGAGCTTTGAAGGTTCCTATTTTAAGCTTCTTTTGGCCGGAAAATGAGTGGTTGTGAAGGTTTGAGCTTGATTTTCATTTTGGTCAACTTGAGTTTTTGATTTTTTTAGCTTCGATTTTAATGATTAAAGCAAACTTCCTTTACAAATATTGATCCTTGTAGCTCAATCTACATGTGGTAATTTTTGTAGAATTTTTGGGAATTATTTTATTTTTTGTGAATTTTTTATTATTTTATTAATATTTTCTAATTTTCGTAAATTAATTAAATAAATTATTAAATTGTGATTTATGGTGTTTATAGGTGTTAAAATGCATTTTAGAAATTTATTTGTAATTTTTGTGATTTTTATATAATTATTGTGAATTTATTTAGTTTATGTGATTTTTAGAAAATTGGGTTAGTTAGGTATTTTATTGAAATTAATTGGTTAATTGAGTACAATTATTGATATTATTAAATTATATGTTGAGAAATTAATTTTTGAGTAATTATACTATTTTTGGTGAATTTTTGGAATAATTATAGTGAATTTATATATAGTAGGGGTATTTTGGTAATTTGGCACTAAATTGGCTAAAAATATAACTAAATTGGTTTTAATAGTTATTTGAGGTATAAAAATGATTTCAAAAAATTATCTAGTATTTTTAACTAATTAAAACTATTTTTTGTAAATTATTTTTAAATTTTATATAATATACTATTTTTCTAAATAAATGAGTTTTTATTGATTTTTAATATGTTTTAGGATTAATTAAGTAATTTGGATTTATAAAATGTATTTTGGTTAATATATACGAATTTATCAAAAATTACAAATTTTTAATAATATTTTATTAATTAGGGTTTTATTGTAATTATTGGTTAAATAATTATTTTTAGTGTTTTAAATACCTAGTTGCTATACTTTGATATATAAAGGGCATTTTCAGTATTTTTGGAATTTAAATGTGTTCTGTGTATATCTCGTGAATTATGAACCTTGGTCGGTAGAATTGTAGTTTGGGAGTCTGACCGAGGGGTTGTGAGATTGTTTTTACTTGAAGTGTTCTTTGCAAGACCAGCTCTACTCTTTGAGTAGAGAGATGTTTGTTTTACAGGGGAGGTTTTGCCGGATTTTCGGTAGAATTCTCATAAAAGGTGATGTCTAGTCAAGTTCCTATTCTGATTTTGTGTATGATATTCTTAGATCGAGTCTTTAGGGATTCCGATAGATTTATTTTAATTCTGTATTGTCATTTGTTTATTTAGTTGCACCGAGACTAAGGCCTAATGAACCAGTCCCATCGGACCCGTCTTGAGGAGCACAATAATAGTGAGTTTTTATTCTATATATACTTGTATTAGGATTGCATGTTTTAGAAATGTATGTTTTATTTGTATAAAATATGCATATATGGTTTAACAATTTCTTAGGTATATTTTAAATTATATGCATGTTTTATTAATGAATTATTCTTAAAATGTTTTTAAGTATAATTATAGTTTATTTTATAATTAAATTGAACTTATTCAACGTATATATACTCGAAATATACCTGATTTATTTTGGTATATTTCTAGTATATATATGGTTTATATTGTTATTTTATTTAAAGTCATGCATCATTTATTCATGAATGTATGGATTTATTTTTAAATGAAGGATATCAATAGAACATGCTACCTAGTGTGCAACACTAGGACCGAATACGTACCGCTACAATGATAGAATTTAGGTTATATTACTAACCTATTTGTGGATATTGATTGGATTGATTTATATGATATGAGATGTGATATGAGAGTGTGATTGCTGGAGCTCGATCGACCAAGTGTCTCGGGGCCAATCACATTGACAGTTAGACTGCTGGAGCTCAGTTAACTTAGTGTCTCGGGGCCAGTCTACTGTCCAAATGGAATAAGTGAATTTATTTGGAATAAGTGAGCCTGTATGGCTAGAGTGTTGTCTAACATTGTTTGAGGTTGCAATTTTCTAGGGTTCTATTTGATCCTTTATAGACGGATGTTATTTTCAGTATACATATAAAATGATTTTGCTACATCTGTGTGATTTTTCCTGTATATATATTTATTATATATACTATTGAATGTGTGTATTGTCATTTAGCTATGCATGTATATATATTATAACAATTCACTCAATGAGGTCTGACTCCCCTTCGTTGACTATTTTTCAGGAGAGTCTTCATCTTCAGACCTCAGTAGTAGACCTTTACGCTGGATTACTTCTGCCCCGACTTCATTATGTAATATGCTTACTTGATTTTATTTTATAATCTAGACACTGCAGTAGTTGTAGTCAGTTGTGAGATTTATGTATTATATTTGTATGAGATATGTATTTTAAAGATTTGAACTGAGATTTGTATTAAAAATTATTTATATATGAGATGAGTTTGTTTATTTAAATGAGTTGGTGGATTATATTTATTATATTTATGAGATTTATTTCCGCTATAAAATATTCTATTTATGTTATTATTATTGCATGTTTTTATTTTATATTTTAAGGCTTGCTACGGGTTCCGGATTCAAAAGAATTCCTGTTCCCTAGCGTCGGTCATGGCCCCTTGTTTTGGGTCGTGACATCATTGTTCGCTCTTTGCACTTATCGAGAGATGGATGGACACTACTCACACCTTCCACACACAAGTGGGTGAGCTGACTATTTCCCTAATGAGTTTTTTTGCCATTATCGGGATTGCATTCGGAGGTAACCTAGTTCCTTTTGATGTCCATTATTACACTCTTCCAGAGGATGCTAAGAGTCGTTACATCCGTGACCTGCTCGGGTTTGTTTCAACATGGAAGAATAGGAAGAACGTGCTTCTTTCTTCCCTTGTATAGGGGTTTTAGGCGACTACCTACGACTACACCTCGCCAGATTCTCCAGAAGGTGAGATGTTTTTTATTGATATTGCTTAGCAGTACACTCTTTTGCAAGACTGGTCATGAGGTTAGCATCGCTCTTCTTGGCCCTCTTCAAGATCTTACTAGGGTCGCTACTTTGGATTAGGGGTTTGCAATGCTTTTTTACCTTTATTATAGATTGGATACTGTTTATAGAGGTGTTATGACGATGTGCGAATTCTGGCATGTCTTGCATGTATGTTTCTTATCCCTTTTTAACTTTTACTTACTCTCACATTCCCCTCTTATTTCCTTCATTTTTTTTTCATTTTTTTTCCAGATTTGGGGCATTGAGACTAGAGTGGTTCGAGGTTTCAGTGCTATTAGCCCCGACAGGAGTCTTCTCCTGATGCAGAGATGGGGTTCCTCTCATCTTGCTAGCATTAAACATGATTTATAGACTTATTGGGACCAGTTGAACTCCTTAGAGTTGGACCTGGTAAAAAAATTTGACTTTTAGTATTTCATTAATTATAAAAGTTTAACAAATTTAAATTGAAATGAATGAGTTTGTATGTTACATTAGATTGGTTGGATAGTGCTGAAGACATTCAACAATATGATTTTATGACTGACAGCAGTGAGACTTGAGACTATGAGAGTTCTGCTTCTTGGTTATGGCTGCTAGATGTGGTATCTCGGTGAGCATTTTTATCACTGGCATATAGGACCTTCCACATCTGGTAGCCATAACCAAGAAGTAAATTTTATTTTATAGGTCCCTAGGACACAGGCGGAGTATTTGTATGGAATTTCCTCTTCCCAAAGATTATTTACTATGCAGGTTACAGATACTTGGAGGGTTAGTATTCACAACAAATATGCAAATGTATGCATGATATGCATGATATATAGGATTCTAACTATTTTCTAATGCAACAGAATTATGTCGGGGATTTGGAGCATGAGAATGAGAGGCTCTGGCAATAGTATGCTAGCCTTGGTTTTGATGGACACTATGCTAGGACTCCCATGCCCCCAGATCAGAGTGACGATCCAACTAGAGAGTGGAGACCCTGGCCAGACACTAGAGCTCAGGATGACTGACTTTCTTTAAAAATTGTATTAGCATGACTGTACTTTGAGATATTTCAGAACTATCTTCTTTTATGCATCATGGTCTTTTATTCTGGACTAAACCGTAATTTCCCTTTCTTTTTTTTTTGGTAAAAAACATTGGAAGTCTGGCCGACGTCTTAGATTTCTGATCAGAAATCTAGAATTTCAATCAAAAATCTAGAATTCTGATCGAAATTTTGAATTTTTGATTGGAAATCTCGGCTCCGATTCTACTTATTCTCGCACTCCGACGCGAATTTGGTCCAAAAATCAATCCTAATCCTTTCTGTATCTAATTTACGGCCTATATAAGAACCATAAGACAAATACGTTGCATCAATTCCATCCTTCGCCTCCATCATGACACAAGCCACGCTTACTTTGATAAAGAAATTTCTTAAGACCCTTAATAGAGATGATTGGAATAAAATTCTGCCCTGTCATGCCAAAACCTTAAAGTCCTTTCAACATCTAAAGATAAACAGTAATTTCGTACACATTGCTACCACTTTCTGGGATGCTAAGGATCATGTATTTAAATTCAATGGACAAGAGTTGTATCCCTTGATTGAGGAATTTGCTGCTATTCTGGGATGTTCACTAAGTTCGACTGCTACCATTGCTCTCCTAGACCTTGAGATTGAGTTCCCCAGTAGATTAATAACATTCTTTGATATTCCCCCAGATGTTATTTACATGCACGTGCATAATGCTGAAACCATCAGTCTTCCTTTTCTGATTTCCTCTTATGGAACTAGAGATAAAACCAATGCTACTTGGATCAGAACCATCACTTTCTGCCTATATGCTCAGTTTCTACTAGTGTCTTCTCATGGAGATGCTGATGTACGATTATTAGTATCTTAGAATAGGTAGAAATTAGAGCTAATCTCATGCATGTCATACTTGTTGAAACTATCACTGGGTTAGATAATTTCAAAGTTCAAAACTGACTCTCAGGCAGTCTGCTTCTCCTTTAGGTATGTAACCCTTTTTTTTTACTTAAGCCGCCCTTTCAGGTTTTTAGCTTAGCTCTTTTTTTTAGATTTGGTTACATGAGAAATTGAGTCTGCTTGATGCTCCTCCCAATGCTTTGATTTATCAACCTCATCATTTATAATCTCGTCCATTGAAAACAAAGGATAAATACACCATGGATCAATGGACTGATTGGATGAAAGGTATTGCTGATATTGAGATTACTTGGTTCTGTCCTTGGTGGAGATAAAAATTCATGACCATCAACTTGTATGACTATTGTGTCCCTATTCTCGGATTACACTTTTCGACCTTTCTTTCTCCCTCATGCCTTTGTTGTCAGTATGGTCGCCCTCAATTCATTGTTGTTGTTATAACTAACTTCAAAGGTTTCCTCCTGAGATAAGATTTCTTGGACAAGGTGAAGAACTTATGGCCTCGTAGAGCTTTGGAATGAAATATGTGCCTAGATGCTAACATGACTACTAATGATAACTACAAGACTTAGGTTACTATGCAATCTACAGAATACCAGAACTTATTAAATACAAAAGGACTCAAATATTGTTAGATGAGTCGAGAAAGAAACAAAAACAAAAGTAGTGGTCTCATAAGTCTGGTTTCTTATGTTTTATTTTTCCTTCAAGTCTTTGTGTTTTGTAATAAAGATAGAAGATGCAATATTTATTAAAAATGTCTTTTCAATTCATTTCATTAACCAGGGCAAAAATAAGTACATTTATTACATCACATGACACAACTCCTGTTATCATCTAGTCCTTTCGGATTTTCTAACTAAACATTTTTTTCCTATTTTCATTTCCCTAATTTCTACCTGATAAGCCCTTTATGGGTTTTCTAGAACAGCGGGAATGCCCTAACTTTTGCCTAACCAGCCTTTTTAGGTTTTCTAGTTAGCGGATTTTTTTTTCTTTTTTTTTTCAAAGGTAGTATTTCTTAAGGCGATTGAGGTTGATTGGCTCAGTGAATTCATTCCCTTCTAGATTTGATATCTTTGCAGCTCCCTTGGGCAACATTGTCTTGACTAAATACGATCCTTCCTAGTTTGGTCTAAATTTTCCTCTCGGGTCAGACACCATTGCCCTTGCGTTCTTTAATACCATATCTCCAGCTTTTATCTTTCCCGGCTTAACCTTTTTATTGAACGCTCTTGCTATTCTCCTTTGATAAATCTGAGTGTGGAATAAAGCATCCATCCTTTTCTCATCTAGAGATACAAGATAATTAAACCTCTTTTGCATCCATTCACTCTCGGGGATTTTTGTTTCCATAACCACTCTCAAGGATTTAATTTCTGTCTCTATGAGTAGAACTGTTTCACAACCATATACTAACGAGAACAGAGTTTGTCCTGTAGCAATATGTTGTAGTTCTGTATCCCCACAAAGCAAAAGGGAGGTATTTAGACCAATCCTTATGTGTCTTCACCATCTTAGAGAGAATCTTTTTTATATTCTTATTAGTCGCTTCTACTGCACCATTAGCCTGAGGTCGATAAGGTGAGGACTTATGATGCTCAATCTTGTATCTTTGTAATAACTCAGCGGTTTCTACCTGACACTGAACTCCATTGTCTATCACAACATGGTGTGGGATCCCATACCTATAAATGAGGTTCTTCTCAATGAACTTTTCCATCCGCCTAGCTTTTAAGGTGCTAAAGGATTCTGCTTCTATCCATCTTGAAAAGTAGTTGATTGCAACTACTATATATTTATGCCCGTTTGAAGAAGTTGGTTTTACTTCCCCTATTATATCTATTCCCCAGGAAACAAAGGGCCATGGACATGTTAAATTGTTTAGAATTGTAAGGGGAAGGTGATTGAGATTCCCATGTACTTGACATTGATGGCATTCTCTTACTATTCAGATACAGTCCTTTTCCATACTTCCCCAATAGTACCCTTGCCGAGTAATCGTCTTTGCTAGAATTATCCCATTCATATATGGTCCATAAACTCCTGCATGAATCTCTCTCATTGTCTACTCTGCTTCATCCTTCTTGAGACATCTCAGTTGTATTCCATTCGGCATCCTTCTGTATAGTATCCCATCATGACTTGTATAATGATGTGCAAGAACACCAAGAGCATATCTATCTTTGGAAGTTACTTCATTTGGGTATCTTCTTTCCTTGATAAATTTATGGATGTCGTAAAACCATGGCTTTTCCTTAGGCCCTATCTAAATATTCATGACATGTTCTTTGCTATAACATGGAGCTTTCATCTTTATTATCACCAAAGGTTTCATCATCGATCCCGTCGGTTTATCCCATATTGAAGAAAGTGTTGTCAAAGCATCTGCTATTTGATTCTCATCTCTTGGTAAATGCATAAAGAGACATTTAGTGAAATTCCTTATTAATTTTCTCAAATAGCGGGCGTAGGGTTTCAATCTCGCTTCTTTTACTTCCCACTCTTCGTTAGCTTGGCTGATGACTAACATGGAATCTCCATAAATGAATAGGTTTTTAACTCCAACTGCCAATGCTACTTCCATGCCATAGATACATGCCTCGTACTCAGCTATATTGTTTGTAACCCTGAAGTCTAATTTCTCGGCCATTGAGATGGTTTCTCCTTCTGGTGTGACAAGAATTACTCCCAACCCTACTCCTTTATTATTCACGGCTTCATCAAAGTAAAGTTTCCATTCTTGTTGTTCTATTACTGCTAGGTCCTCATCTGGAAACTCCAGCCACTATTTGTTTCTTTTGACTGCATTTTGGGCTAGAAACTCTGCTACAACTCTACCTTTGATGACCTTCATAGTGACATATTCTATATCAAACTTAGTTAAAAGTACCAACCATCTAGACATCTTTTCAGTCAAAGTTGGTGCTTGGAACAAGTATTTTAAAGGATCTATCCTTGAAACAACTTGTACTTTGTAGGACTGGAAATAATGCCTTAACTTTTTTGTAGCCTAGATCATTATCAAACATGTCTTTTCTACAAGATCGTACTTTTCTTCATATGGTAGGAACTTTTTACTGAGGTAATATATAGCGTACTCCACCCCTTCAGGCCCTTCTTGTGCTAACATTTCTCCTATCGCCTTTTCTTCTAAAGTTAAATATAAGATTAAAGGCTTACCTTGTCATGGTGGCCTCAATACAGGCAGGTTAGTAAGGTATTCCTTAATCTTATCAAAGGCTTTCTGGCATTCTTCATTGCAGTCCAAAGGCTAATTCTTCCTCAAGAGCTTGAAGATTGGATCGTAAATCATGGTAAGTCTTGCAATGAACCTGCTGATGTATTGCAATTTTTTGATAAACCCTCATACTTCCTTCTCTTTTCTTAGTGTTGGCATCTCCTGGATGGCTTTGATATTGTCGGGATCAACTTCTATTCCTCTATTGCTGATTATGTCCCCTAATAACTTTCCTGAAGTCACCCCAAAGATGCATTTCTTCAGATTAAGCCTTAGGTTATATTTTTCTATTCTTGCTAGGAACTTGTCCAAGGCCTCAAAATGTCCCTCTCTTATTTCAGACTTAACCATCATGTCATCAACATAAACTTCCACTTCCTTATGCATTATATCATGAAATAAGGCAGTGGCTGCTTTTTGATAAGTTGCTCCTGCGTTCTTTAATCCGAAGGGCATCACCTTATAGCAGTATGTTCCCCATTCTGTGATGAAAGTAGTTTTGATCCTGTCTATAACTGCCATTATCATCTGATTATAACCTGAGAACCCATTCATAAACGAGTACATCGCACTAGATGCTGCACTATCCACAATCACATCAATATGGGGTAAAGGAAAATCATCCTTTAGACATGCCTTATTCAGGTCCCTGAAGTCTACACACATTTGCACTTTTCCATCTTTTTTAGGAACTGGTAATATATTTGCCAACCATTGAGGGTATTCCATAACTTCTAGAAAACCAGCCTGGATTTGCGTAGCAACTTCTTCCCTTATCTTTTCTGTCCACTCTGGCCTTAACCTATGAAGTTTATGCTTAACAGGTTTAGCTTCAGGATATGTTGGAATGTGATGCTCCGCAATTCCCCTATCTAACCTTGGCATATCCTTATAGGACCAAGAAAATACTACCTTTCTTTTTATTAATATTCTCTCAAATTTTTCCCTCTTTTTAAGAGTTAAGTCATGTGATATAGAAATGTATTTTGGTTGTTCATTTGTGCCTATGTTTAATGAATCTAATTAAATATAATTAATGTCAAACATGCATGAATGATCATTATTAAAATGCACAAGACCATCATAATCAACATCACACAAGTAAGCCAAACCAGAATTTATATCATTGACCATAAAGGAAACAAAGTTTTCGTCCTCAAACAGACCAGACGTTATTACATCAGTTTCTTCTTAAAAAAATCAGTAAAACTATTATTAATGATACTATCTAATTCTTATGGTGGTTCTTTGTTAGGTGGCAGACAAAGCAGTTCTTCAATGTCTTCGATTTTCATCTTTTAGGTAACTGTCTTCATCACCTTGTCCTTACTGTCTTGCACTAGCTTTTCAACTATCTATTCCTTAAAAATCTCAAATCCAGGGACATCCACACCAGCTACTTGGACAGGCTCCTTTTCACCCTGGTAGAACTTCTCCTTCCCTTGCTTGATTAAGTTACCTTTCAGGGGTCCCAAATTCCTTAGGCCATTCTCGTTGAAAAACTTTCTTCTTGCCATTTTGCTATTGAACCTAGCTCCAGTATAGCCCAATCCTCATGTGTCATCTTGGGTTTTGAAATCTGGCAGTTCTGGGCTTCCTTGCTCATTTTTCCCTAGTCTTTGTCCTGGTCGGTAATTCATCTTCTTAATCATGTTCATAACCCTTGGATCCATTATGACTCCCTTTGAAATCATGGCTACCTGGTAACCTGGGGGAGTGACAACATGTTTCTGACTATCAATAACTGCGGACATCGTCTTGCCCATACTAGCATCTAAATTCACCACTTCCCCCATCAAGTAAGAATTTCACCTTTTAATGCACGGTCAAAGGCACTCCTCCCAAAACATGATACCAAGGTCTTCCCAAAATAAGAGCATAAGTGATAAGAATATCTAGCACAATGAATTCCACTATTGCTTCTATAGGTCCAGTCTTCATAGAAGCCATAAATGTTCCCTCTACACTTCTCGTGCTATCATCATAAGCCCTTATCACAAGGTCTGATTTTGCCAAATCCTCCACCTTCACTCCTAAATTGGGGAGGATCTATAGTGGGAAAACATTAATCATGGACCCATAATCCACCATCACATAATTGGTCCTCTTCCCTTTTACTTTAGCTGGGATGAATAATGCTTTATTATGGTTCCTTCCTTCCACAGGTAAATCCTCATCTGAGAAAGTAATGACCCCATGCTTTTTCTCAGTAACCTTGGCCACCATTGCTTCAGGAGTTGCCATAGTTTCAATATTCATCTTAATTAAGGCCTTAACCAGAGCTTTTCTGTGGCTGCTTGAATGCATCAAGAGCTCCCAAATGCTTACGTTGGCCTTTGCTTTCTTGAGCTATTCAAGAATTAAGTCATCACCATGTTCATTTGAGTCTTCTCCTTCAACAACTTCTTCTCTCTATATATCTTTCTCTGCTAGCTTATAACCCTTCTTGCTTCTGGTAACATGGCTGACTTCAGGATTATCTACCCATACATCATACTCTTCAGTGCCTTCCTCTTCAGAACTATACTAAATATCAATCATCCTTATAGTCCAATATTTCTTCCCTTCTTTCCATACCTCAACCATACATTTTTCTTTCTTGACTAACAACTTTTCATCTTTGAACTCCTCACCCCATCCTGTAGGCTCGATTGTATTAATGGATATGTTAAAAGAAGGTGGTTTGGAGTAAAAAACCTTATAATCAAACTTGCCTGAGGGCTAACCCAGTAAGTCTTATGCCTTTTCCACACCTTTAGGAGCATTAGGAGATTTCTCAGTCGTTTTAAGGCTTAGATCCTCAAAAGAGTTTAGCACTTCTTCTTTTCTTACTCCTGAGTTGATCATCATGGTGGTTGGGGATGGCACATTTTGGTAATTTGGGAAAGGATTATTTCGGGTGTTTGGGTTTGGGCTTGACTTTTCAGGATCTGTGATCTTTCCAGAGTCTATAAGGTTTTTGATTTCATGTTTAAGACGCATGCAAGAGTTAGTGGAATGGCCAGCAACTTGATGAAACTTGTAATAACTGTTTTAATCAAAACCAAAAAGGTTCAGGTTTGGTGGTCTAGAAGGGGTTAAGGGTTTAAGGAGGCCTTTTTGTATGAGACAGTCTAGCACTTTGGATAAGGGTTAATTAAAATTTGAGAATTTCCTAGGTTGTTGGATAACATAAACTCCTATGACTCAGCTGGTATTACTTTGCTGCGTGCCCCTAGTTGGCTAATTTCTCACTCTAGTGTTCTTAGTGACCTTCTTTTTCTCATTTTTGATCTCTTAAGCCTGTAACCCATCATCATAAAGGTCCACAAATGTCTTGGGGTTCATCATTTGCAACCTCTTCACTAAGATAGGTGACACATTTCGAACTATCATCCTAACCTGATCCTTCTCTACCAATTTGTTCTTTATCATTCCCACCTTATTCTTGAACCTAGTTAGAAAATCTGAAAATGATTCATTGGGCTTCTACTTGGTTAGTTCTAGATCTCTTATGGAAACCTCAAGCCTAGTATTATAGTCATATTGCTTTAGAAAAGCAATGCACAACTCCCTCCAATCTGCTCGGATAGACTTCTTTAACCCATGATACCAATTAACAGCCATACCCTTTAAGGATAGTACAAACAACTTAGTAACCACAAACAAAGGAGCCTTAGTGGTACTCATAGTAGTTGTGTATTGACTGAGATGAATTCTCGGGTCCCCAGTACCATCGAACTTCTGCAGCTGTGGCATCCTGAATTTATCAGGTAACCTGTCTTCCTTAAATTGCATTACATCATTAAAGTCAAATGGGTACCCTAAGCCTTGTCCCCTCATCAACTCCTCCATCTTAGACATCTTCTGAGTTAATGCCTTCATATATCTGGATTCTAGCTCTTAAACTTGCTCAAGTGATTCCTTTTTCGCTTTTTCAACCATGTAACTCTTAACATCCTCGAGTTTCATTTCCCCAACATTGTCATTATTAATAGGTAGTGGACCCATAGCAGGTGGTGCAGCAGTAGCAGGTGGTGGCATCAGTCCCGCTAGAGTTTGTCTTAACTCTTCTTGCATCATTGCTCTCATATCATCCATCAGTTCTCCTTTGACATCTTCTAGGGTCTAGTTTCCTCCCTCTTATTATTCCAATCTTTCAGTTTGTTCAGGTTGCGTAACTTCAAAATAGAGCGGATTAATGGGGCTCTTTTCCAGTCTTCTAAGGATCTCTTTCGTGATCAATTGGGGGCTTGAATCAGTTCTCACCAGTCTGCCACCTTTTCGACTTCAAACACAGGAAGACCCAGATGAATCTATGATGGTTGAAAGAAAATTATTAGCATGATGCATGAAATGCATGTATGCATGATGCACGTGATATGCAACAAGTAGCAAGTAACAAGTTAGGTATACAAACATCCTTCCAACCTTATACCTCCCGCTCACGTATTCAATGATGAGTCTCTTTTCCTAGGAATTTTTTTCTTGGTCCTAATATCAACAGGGGATATCAAGGACCGACGCGCATGCCAAATCTCTCAAAGCAATAGAAGCACAAAAACAGCATTTCTAGGTGTAAAAGATTAGTCCAATCTTTATTAACCTAAATGGGCTTCTAAAGTATAGGCTTGGGCCTTTACGGATAGAAATACCTCATGGCAACATTCACAAGCAATTTGGGTAGATCCTAGGGGAAATAACTAAGTCATTATATGTGATTAGGGTCCGGTAAAAAGGTTAAGGTTCCTTTAGCAAGATGCCCTCCTTTATGGACTTTGAGTTACAGGTCAAGGTCAGAGGGGCCCGACATCCTTTACAAACTCGAGAGAAGACTACCCCCTTTAAGGACTTAGGTTACAGGCTCTGGTCAGATGAGCCCGACAATCTCTCTTGGACCGAGTTAAGGCTAAGAGTGATGGTTAGAAAGTATAGGAATAAAAATAGCAGTGTAATAGAGAGCAGTCAAATACAGACACGCAGAAAGTCAAGAATACAGAAACTCTAAATCACTCATCTCGTGCTCTAGTATCAGGCCATGGGCTCCATCCTTTGGTAGGGTCATCATGATGATAAGTGTTTGGAGATCTGGCAGATAAAGTCCCAGCGCTATATGGATTAAAGCCCAAGTTTGCAAGCTACCCACGAAGCATCTCGTTCTCTTGCTCTTGACTGCTGGAATAGTTCTACATACACAGAAAACATCATATCATACGCATTACATGCATACATTTTCATTTTCTCATTGTAGGTGCTTACCAGTCAACTGTCAGTAACCTATATCATGAATAATCTCTGAGACGAGGCAAGTCCGTATTGATACTCTGCCTGTGTCCGGGGAACCTATTTTGTAAAATTTTTAGTAACATCAATGTCAAGTGTATAAATATATATAAGAAATAAGTCAAACAAACTCACATAAGAAGCATCTGGCGGACAAAAGCTAGGAAGATGAGCATCTCCAAACTGCATCTACTGCTCAACTGGAGCATGAACAGTGAGAGCCCAGAAGAACATAGACTTTTCTGGAAGAGAGACATCACCAAGCGTAGCACCGACAAAGGCCCTATCACGGCTAGTCCCAATATGCTACGGACTGGGCCTGGACTCAAACCTCTCAGTCTCAAGGCCGGTCTCAGGATCAGGAATAGTCTCAGTCTCCTGAACAGTCTCAGTCTCTACCACCTCCACTTCAACAATAAGAAATGAAGCAGAAGGGATAGAAAATACCGCATTGCCAGTCTGTGAAGACCTGTGAAGATGCAAATGGGTCAAAGGAAGGATGATATCACCTTCGTAGTCCAAGTTTATTATATGGAAAACATGGACTTAGAATAATTGGATCTGCTTGCATGTCTACTCTCCCACGTGGCCCATGTTATGGGTGAACCATTGGATCAGACAAATGGAAAATCGGACCACAAATGATCAAGAAATCAAGAAAAGAAAAATGTGAATCAATTGGAAAGAAAAGAAAAAAAAGGGAAAAGAATAGGAAGAGAAGGGAAGTAATCAACAAAAGGAATGGGAAGGATATATAAAATAAAAATATCCATTTTAATCCTTCCAATTTATATTCTTTTTATTCATCTTTTATTTCTTGCAATTTGGTCCATAAATGCATTTGGATTAAGAACATGTTCCTAATTAAATCATGACATTCATCAAATTAATAATTCATTGAATTATTAAAACTGTATAATCAATTTGTGATTCTGAATTTTCTATCAAGTACATAATACATAACAAGATTACAAAATTCATTTTTTGCATTCTATATGCATCATTTCAATCAAAGGATTCATATGCTGCACAATAGCTATTATATGAATTTCAAATGATTATGTTATATGTTGCACAATAGTCATAACCTTCATTATGTTATGTATTGCATAGCAGTTACGACATAAACTTTCAAATTCATCAATGCTAGACGTTCCACAGGAACTATAGCAGATTTTCAATCCAACTTCAATAGACGTCCCATAGGGAATATAGTGTGCATCGTTAGACGTCCCATAGGGAATATAATGAAATTTATCAGTGCTAGACGTTCTACGAGAACTATAGTAAATTTTCAATTCAACTACACTAGACGTACCATAGGGAATATAGTGTGCATCGTTAGACGTCCCACAGGGAATATAACGAAATTCATCATTGCTAGACGTTCCACAGGAACTATAGTAAGTTTTCAATTTATCATCACTAGACGTCCCACAGGGAATATAGTGTGCATCATTAGACATCCCACAGGGAATATAACAAAATTCATCATTGCTAGACATTCCATAGGAACTATAGCAAGTTTTCAATTTATCATCGATAAACATCCCACAGGGAATATAGCGAAAACCCATTTACACAAAGTCCACTAGACATTCAGCAGGAAATATAGTGAGACTTGCCAAACATCATACTTTACTCAGCAATTTGAGCATCAATCTATCACTTAGGATACAATCAAGTGTCCTAATTTCTTTCTTTCAAAATTGTGTGCTTCTACTGCTTTGCCATAATTTGTTAAGCAAACAGTGACAAAGGGGGGCAACTGTAAGCACCCAATTTCAGGATGCAATTGTGCACAATTGCAACGTAAGCCCCTATGATGAAATTCATTCAAAAATTGAACTTGGTTGTCAAATTTCTGGACTTTAGGGACTAAATTGCAACGTTTTTAAAGATTTGATTGGAAATCCATAATGCCGATTGGAATTATGGATTTTTGATCGAAAATCAATAATTCCGATCGAAAATCCAATTTTTCAATCGGCATTGCACAATCTTGACTCCAAAACCCCATTTTTTAATTTTTTGCATATTTTTTATTGATTTTTTAGTGTTTTGATTAATTAAAAATTGAATTTTTATAATTATTTTTTATCTGGAAAATATTTTGACGCATTCAAAACACGCAACTTTCAAAAATCAAATCCTTATCAATCTGTTTTGATAAGAGACGAGCTTGTTCCTCCTTTAGAGGAGGCCAGTACACACAAACTCTACATTTAAAAGCAGAGTCTGCATGCTTGCTGGAGGGGGCTTTTTTTGGGGAAAAATTCAAAGATTCATAGAAATAATAGTGTAAAAAACCTGACTACGCAAAAAAAAAAAACTCTAAAAATCGAAAAGCTAATAAGAACACTCTTTTTAGTCTAGAATCAAACAACAAGTAAAAAACAATGATGAAAATCCGAGTCTAAGGGGCTATCTCAAAGCATATGCATATCGTTTCCTTTTTTTTCTTTTCTTCTCTTGTTGTGATTTTTTATTTTATTTCGTTATTGTCTTCTTGTTCAATTTCATTACTAATCTGATTTTTTGTGTTTTTTTGTTTTGATGCTCGATTGTGGATTGAGGAGGATACTACTTGTGTTCAAATGAACAGAAGATCCATATAATGCCATGGAATAATCTGTACTGATTTCCAGTAGATATTAGGGTTTTAATTTTCATTTTACCTTTATGTGTTATGTGTTATGTGTAGTTATTCATGGGTGTATAATTGTTTAAATTTTTGTACGTAGTTTGTAATAGCCCTAGTAGTGGGAATAGTAAAAGGTTTAATTTTTTGCATTTAAAAATTAATTAGTAAAACTAGGTTCACTGGGCAAAATTAATTAAAATTAATGGTGGCTTTAGTTAATTAGGGTTTGTATGTAAATAAATCATGTTTTTTAGAAATCATACGTGAATGTGTTTTGATTTGATTTTGTTATATTTTTTATTTGTTTTTATATTTTTGGGCCCCAAGCCCACGTTTAGGTCTAACCCATTTAATAAATAGGCTTAAAAATGGTTTAAGACTTTAAAAATCAATTTAGGCCCATTAGGTTAATTAGATTTTAGGCCCACTTAGTTAATAAAAAACTTGTTTAGACTTAGTTCAGCCCACTTAAATTCATTTCCTTTAAAATAAATAGACCTAGGACCATATTTCACTTAAAATAAAACCAATTTAGACTTAGACCCACTAATTTAACTTTCCTTTAAAATTGAATAGACTTAAGCCCATTCTTTAGACAAACTAAATAGATCTAGGTTCACTAATTAATAAAAATGTAGGCCCACCTTTAGTCCATTTCACTTGTAAATAAAATATGTAGATGTAGCTAACTTTTAAGATAAAATTAACATAGTTTAGACATAAGGACATTGCTTTTTTTTATGCATTTTTTACTTGTAATTTTATTGACTTATTGCCTTTTAGGTTAGATGGATGTTAATTAAGGTTTAATAAAATTGTATGTAATTAGAGGATGAAATAATCATTTATAAAATTATTCTAAATGAACACGAGACTAAGAGAAGTGAGTATTCCATATCCAGAATCTCCTGGTTATGGTGCTAGCTTTTTTTTAGGGAATCGAGTACCACCTTTTCGATTTGTCCCAGTTATTACCCTGAGTGGCGACTCCTCATCTCCATGCCACGTCTTTGTGACAGTGGTTAGTGTGTTCCCTAAGGCCTTAAGCCTAAACAGTATTGCGATTGCTAAAATCTTACACGAGCGCTAAACCCCATCATCTACAGATATTGTCAAGGGATTTTGTACTCATACTCATTTTTTAGCATTGGAGTAGATTATATGCACATTTATTATTCAAAAGACTAAAAAGATACTTTGAAATTCAAGCAATTTATGCTTCATGTCCATAGATTTTGTTTTTGCATTTTCTTCCCCTCGTTTGGGTACAAAGCGAGCATTAGATTGATTAGAGTTTATAAACTCTCAGCACAAAACTGTTAACTACTCATCTGAATTCTATAAGGCTAATAAAAGAAAGCCACTATGATAAAAAGTCATGAGATAGGCTTTTTGCACATGATCTCGTGAAGTGGATGAATTTACTTTCAATTTATGAATTTTATAATTGAGATGGTTCTTTATTATAGAATCTAAGGAATAGAGTTGTACTTCTTCCCTTTGGTATTTGCACAGGGTGAGGTTTTAATGATCGATTGGCATTTGCTATCTTGCCCATTCCTATTCATGTATCAGTTCCTTTTCCCTTTTTCGTTCTCTTTTATTTCCTTACACAAAATACCATAAGTTAGTATGGCCTATTTGCTAGTAAAAAAATTATCAGAATGCAATGTTATTCTTTTGCATTCTTCCCTTTCATTGTAGTGATAATGTCTCTGATCACAAGGTCATGATGCTCCACCATTGAAGTTGTGGCTTTATCCCATTGATGTTATGGTAGAGGGCTTCATTTCTCTTCCCAACATTTCCTACAAAAGAAAAGATTTAGGAGTTAGAGGTTTTTATTTTATAATCAAAGAAGTTTTCAGAGTGCATTCGTCTCAAGTTTTGAGTGCATTCTTCCCTAGCATATTGAATCTGAGGAGCTTGAGCATCCTATCTAGCCTCTTGAAGTTTCCAAGATAATGCTTCTTGGTAGTGTCACTCCTCTTATTTTCATTCTTTCAAATGTTTCACATGCAAATACTCTGACTATTTTCCTGTTCTTCCAACACTAATTTCAAATGTTAGTAGCAGAGTATTTGCACAATCTTGTCTAGGCTTAAAGACTTTTATTATACAAAATAAGTATTTCCTAAAAATGTATGCAAGTGTATGCATGTTATGTATGATGTGCATGATCCTAATGGGTCTCCTGTTTGGAACAGAGCCACTCATCAATAGCCTGTCAGTTTGAGCATTGAATGATTTGATATTGGTACTTCTGATGTTGAAGCTTCCAATACGATTCATCAGACTGATTATTAGGCTAATAAGTAGAGTCCATGGCTTTACAATAGAGCTTGTGATTGACTGATGCACTATTGAAATTTTCTTTTTATTACTGTTTTTGCTATATAATGATTGAGGTATTAGCTCTTACACTTCAGCATCCATCTTCGCTCTTTGAATGCAGACACAATTTGCCCCCTAAGTTGTATTTTGCCCCCAGTTTCATTCTAGATTCATTCATACTATTCTAGCAGTCTTTTTTCATTTTTATATGCAAGAGACCTAGTTCGTTCACTGTTGTTGTTGATCCTTTGACTTATTAACCTTATTAGTTGCAATCTCATGCATTGGAGATGTAGAGGAATGGGCAAACTGACCGAAGCGAGTTCTTAATGATGAAATCAACTGGACTCGCACTTTAAAGAACTCTTGAGCAAAATATGAAGCTTGATATTGATGCAATAATTAACGATAGTTATAGAATAAAACTTGCAATGTAAGTTATTGAGCCATTGGAATTCTCAAGGTATAAGGGGACCCTAGGTTACAAGGAAAATTACAAAGGAAACATAACTAAAATAGTGATCTCATAGCTCTGATTTTAGCTTTCATTATGTAATGTCTTTCCATTCAGATACTTATGTAATATGATAAAGACGAATATGCGATATTTGACAAAAATCTCCAATTCAATTTTACTTATTCATTAGGGCCAAAACAAGAACATTCATCACATGACACAACTCCTATAATCAATTAATCCCGAATTTTTCTCTCTAATTTTTCACCTTACTGTTCTTTTTCTTTTCTCTCTCTTTGTTTTTCTTCTCTTTTTTATCATTCTTCTTATTTTTCCTCAAATTTTACTCTTTTTAGAGGTTATTTCAAGTGATATAAGACTATTATTTAAGTTTACATTTATGCCCATACTGAATGAATCTAACATGCAGATGCGATCAATATCACAATGTGTAGTACCATCAGGATGCATATTATATAAATGAGCATAATCGGAATTTATATCATCAATCACAAGTTCTAAGGAAACTAATATTTTTTCAAAGAAGATAATAAGAAAATTTATTCCCTATTTTAGATGCTAAGGATGCTAAGTCTTTTGGCGGTTGTCCTTCAAGTGGCAGACATAATAGTTATTCTTGCATTTCCTCATCCTTGTTGTCTTGCACTAAGTTCTCAATAATCCATTCCTTATAGATCCTACTCCCATTCACACCGGGCATATTGACAGGTTCCTTTGCACTGAGGTAATACTTTTCATATCCTTCTTTAATGAAACTCTCATTTAGTGGTTTTGCTTTCTTTCTATCCTTCCACACTTCCACTTTATGTGTTTTGTTGTCTTGCATCTTCTCATCATCAAATTCCTCACCCCATCCTGTAGGTATAATTAACTTGAAGGGTATGTCAAAAGAAGGTGGTTTAATGTAAAACACCTTGTAGTCAAAATTGCTTAAGGGCTAACCCAGCAAATCTTCAACTCGCTCCACATCTTTAGGGGCATTAAGAGATTTCTCATTGGTTTTAAGGTTTAGGTCCTTAAAGGAGTTTAGCACTTCTTTCTCGCTTACTCCTGAGTTGATCATCATAGTTATTGGAGATGGCATGTTTCGGTAGTTTGGGAAAGGATTGCTTCTAGTGCTTAGGTTTTCAGGATTTGTGATTTTTCCAGAGTCTATAAGGTTTTGGATTTCATGTTTGAGGCGGATGCAATTATCTGTGGAGTGTTAGAGGTTTTGGTGGAATTTGTAGTGTTTGTTTAGGTTATAGCCTAAGATATTTGGATTTTATGGGTTTGGAGTAGGTAAAGGTTGAAGTAAGCCCTTTTCCATTAAGCACTCTAAGACTTTTGACAAAGGTTGCTGGATAGTATGAACTCCTATGACTCGGTTGGTATTTCCTTACTGCGTGCCCCCAGTTGGGTAATTTCTTACTCTAGTGTTCCTAGTGGCCTTCTTTTTCTCATTTTTGATATCTTCAGCCTGTAACCCATCATCATAAAGGTCTACGAATGTCTTGGGGTAGCCTGTCTTCCTCAAATTACATCACATCATCAAAGTTAAATGGGTACCCTAGGCCTTGTCCCCTCATCAACTCCTCCATCTTAGACATCTTCTGAGTTAATGCCTTCATTTGTCTAGATTCCAGCTCTTGAACTTGCTCAAGTGATTCCTTTTTCAATTTTTCAATCATATAACTCTCAACATCATCCAGCTTCATTTCCTCAGTATTGTCATTATTACTAGGTAGTGGACCTATAGCAGGTGGGTTGGCCATAGCGGGTGGTACAGCAGCAGCAGGTGGTGGCATCAGTCCCGCTAGAGCTTGTCTTAATTCATCTTGCATCATTGCTCTCATATCATCCATCAGTGCTCTTTTAACGTCTTCTAGGGTCCAATTTCCTCCCTCTTGTTGTTCCATTCTTTCAGTTTGTTTAGGTTGCATAGCTTCTAAATAGAACGGATTAATGGGGCTCTTTTCCATACTGCTAAGGATCTCTTTTATGATCGATTGGGGGCTTGAATCAGTTCTCACTAGTCTGCCACCTTTTCGACTCCAAACACAAGAAGACCCAGATGAATTTATAATGGTTGAAAGATAAATTATTAGTATGATGCATAAGATGCATGTATGCATGATGCCTGTGTTATGCAATAAGTAGCAAGTAACAAGTTAGGTATACATACATCCTTCCAATCTTATTTATCCCACACACGTATTCAATGGCGAATCTCTTTTCCTAGGATTTTTGGTTTTGATCTTAATATTAATAGGGGATATCAGGGACCGACGCGCATGCTAAATCTCTCAAAGCAGTAGAAGCATAGAAATAACATTTCTAGGTGTAAAAGATTAGCCCAATCTTTATTAACCTAAACAGGTTTCTAAAGTATGGGCTTGGGCCTTTACAAATAGAAATACCTCATGGCAACATTCACAAGCAATTTGGGTAGATCCTAGGGGAAATAACTAAGCCATTATATGTGGTTAGGGTCCGATAAAAAGTTCAAGGTTCCTTTAGCAAGATGCCCTCCTTTAGGACTTGAGTTACAGGCCAAGGTCAGAGGGGCCCGACATCCTTTACAAACTCGAGAGAAGACTACCCCCTTAAGGACTTGGGTTACAGGCTCTGGTCAGATAAGCCCGGCAATCTCTTTTGGACCAAGTTAAGGCTAAGAGTGATGGTTAGCCAATCTACAACCCCATGAAGCTAGTGGAATCATGGAATCATAAACCAACACCATTGATAAATAGGGACATGCAGAATAAATGCAAGAATAAAATAATGATTAACAAAATATTTCTAAAGAACACAAGTAGAATTAGTATCTCTTATCCCTAGTGGAGTTGCCACTGTAGACGATGGGGTTTAGCGCGCATCCAAGATTTTAGCAACCGCGACACTGTTTGAGCTCAGGGCTCTAGAGAACACACTAACTACTGTCACAAAGACATGACGTGGAGATAAGGAGTCGCCACCCAAGGTAATAACTAGGACAAATAAAAAAGGTGGTACTCGATTTCCTAAAAGAAAGCTAGCACCACAACTATAAGATTCTGGATACGAAATACCAACTTCTTTCAGTCTTGTGTTTATTTAGAATTACTTTATGAATTATTATCTTATTCTCTCTTTACATACAATTTCATATAAACCCTAAAAACAATCAACTTCAAGGCAAACTAGTCATGAAATATACAAGCAAATAATGCATTCAATAAATCACATAATCCCTAAGTTAGTCTAATCTACATGGATTTTAAATAAATGAGTTAAATCTACATGTTTTAATTTATAAGTGAACCTAAAGACCTAATTCCTTTTGATTTTAATTAAATGAACCTAAGTCTACTAATTTTAATTCTAAATATGAGCTTAAATCTACAAATTATAAAAAAAACTTAAATTAAGTGGGCTAAGTCTAAATTGATTAAATTGAGTTACGTGAGCCTATATCTAATAAGTAAATGGGCCTAAGGATATTTCTAACCTAAAATCTAATTAATTATGGACCTAAAAATATATTTTAGTTAATTAAACCTAATTAATTATTAAGTGAGATGGGCTAAAAGAATTACTAAACTAAAATAAATAAATCAAAGCCTAAAATGGGCTTAAGGCCCCAAAAGCACATAAAAATAATAAATAAGTCCAAAAACAAATAAAAAACATAAAAAATAATTAAATAAGATCTAACAAATAATTAAATTAATCTTTACTCAAAACTCTAATTTTATTATCAAGCAACCTAAATTAGTCTACTTCCTCCATTGATTTTAAATAATTACGTAATTAAAACCTAGTTTTACTAACTAATTTAATCAAAATAAACATGCAACCACACACATAATTTCACTACTCCCACTATTGGGGCTATTATATTAATTCATAAAATAATTACTTAAATAAAAAGCAATAAATAAAATAAAATAAAATAACCCTAGAAACTAAGTTTCTACAAGGCTTTATCCATGTTCTACCACGGACTTCTTATGGATTTATCCCTCCCACACGATCACCATACGTTTTTCTCCATAATCACCATAAAAAAATAAAATAAAATAAAATTAATGAATAAATTATAATAATAACTCGAAAGAACAAAAATAATTAATAACAAAGAAAATAAAAATAGAATAAAAAGAGGATGATGATAATTATGAGCGATTTAGGGTACTCCTCAAATTTGTAATTCATTGTTCTTAATAAGTCTTTGAATCTTCTTTTTCAAAATTCTTCAAGGATCTTGAATTAATTAATGAACCAAAAGAAATTTTTGTAGAAAATAACTAAAAAAAAAAAGAATTAAAAAAACCCTCTTCAAAAACACGTTTCACTTTTTTCTTTTTTCTCCTGCCTCCTTCTCTTTTCTTTTCTTTTTTTCCTTTTCCTGCTCTTCATCCTCTTTATATAGTGAAAAAAAAACTAGAAAACCTAGCCCAATCCTAACGTGATTCTAATTCCTAAAATTATAAGATTAATACTTAAAATTATATTTAGGAATTTTATATCAATTAGGATTAAGTTAAATGCCAATTAAGAGTTTTAAACCGATTAGTATTGAATTTAAAAATAAAAAAATAGATTGAAGAATTCAATTTCGATCGGGATTGTGCAATTCCGATCGGAATTGGTGTAATTCTGATCGAAATTACATAATTCCAATCGGAATTATGTAATTCCAACCGGAATTATGGAATTCCAACAGGTATATTTTTCTTTTTTTTTTTAATTTTTTAAAATTTAATTACAAAAAGACCCCTGGAAGAATTTATGTTTTGCAATGAGGTCCTAAAAAAACTATTGCAATTTAGTCCTTAAAAACACTAAATCCTTCCTTTAAAAAATGCATTTAAACCCTTAGAATTTTAAAGATTAAGTATCGAAGACCTGTTCATGATATTTTCATTATTAAAGTCCTTTGCTGCATCCATAACACATCATCCCAAAATTAGGTATCTACAGTTATCTTCACGACTGGAGAAAAAATCTCATCAAAGTCGATGCCCCTTATTTGGTTAAATCCTTTTACAACTAGTTTAGCTTTGAATCATGGCTGGAGACTGTGTTTTTCATACTTGATCTTGAATACCTACTTATTCTTCAAAGCTTTCTTGCCTTCAGGCAACTTCACCAGCTCAAACGTCTTATTCTCATATAGAGACTTCATCTCATCTTGCATGGCTTCAAACCATTTTTACTTGTGTTCATCATTCATAACTTCTTTAAAGCTTTCTAGCTCTCCCCTATCAATTAGTAACATAAACTAGTCTCTAGAATATATGTAGAAGGTTGTCTATTTCTATCATATCTCCTCAATGGCACTGGAGATGCCTCATATGCCAACGGTTAATCATGAACACCATCATCATAATTATTTTCAGATGGAATCTCAATGGAAGCATCTTATCACCTACATCTGATGGAATAACTTCATTTTCATCTCCAACTTCCCTTGGCAACATTATTAGAGGAACTAACTTCAAATTTGAATCATCTTTAGAGCTGGGGATGTTCTTCTCAACTCTAGCAATATCTTTGATTGGCTTATCTTCAATAAACACACACCATGACTTCTGATAAGTTTCTTCTAGATTGGGTCATAAAATCTATAGCCAAGTTAATATTGACCATAGCCAATGAACACACACTATCGTGTCTTAATATCAAGTTTGAACCTCTCATCCTTAGGAATATACACAAAGGCTTTACACCCAAAAACCCGCAGATGACCATAGGAAATATCTTTTCTTGACCACACCCTCTTTGGAGTGTCAGACTACAGAGGAACATATGGTAAAAGGTTCAGTACATGCACTGTTGTAAGTAGAGCTTCATCCTAAAATGTCTTAGGCAAATTTGAATGTAAAAGCAAAGATCTGACTCTATCCATTAAAGTCTTATTCATCCTCTCAGCTAAACCATTCAACTACAACATCTTTGGAGGTGTCATTTGATGTCGTATACCATGCTCTTTACAATAAGCATCAAATGGTTTAGAACACTCTCCACCGTTGTCTGTTCAGATGCACTTTAGTTTCTTATCGGTTTGTCTCTCTACCAATGTGTGAAATTCCTTGAAGACATTTAGCACCTGATCTTTTAACTTCAAGGTGTATGCCCACATCTTCCGAGAATGACCATCAATGAAAGTCATAAAGTACTGACAACTACCAAGTGACTTTGGCATTAGTCCACATAAGTCTGAATGAATTAAATCCAACACATTCTTCTTTCTAGAATGAGGAGAACTCTTAAAAGCAACCTTGTTTTATTTTCCTGCAAGACAATCGACACATTTCTCCATATGCATAAGATCTACTTCAAATAACACATTTTTCTTGGCCAGCACTGTCATCCCTTTCTCAATCATATGGTCGAGTCTTATATGCCATAACTCAACTGTATTGTCTTTCTCCATAGCAATCACTATGTCTTTGGAGATATTTGCATGCATAAAGTATAATGTTGAGTCCTTTTTACCTCTAGCCACCACCATGAGCCTTTAATGAGTTTTCATTGGCTATTATAAGAGGTATTGCAGAAACCTTCATCATCAAACTTACCTGTTGAGATTAAATTCAAGCGAATATTTAGAATATGCTTGACATTAGTCAAGATTAGTCTTATGTCATTCACCGTTTCCAAACACACATCTCCTTTACCAGAAACTCTTATTCGATTGCCATTTCCTGTCTTCACAAATCCAAAATCTCTTGAAGTGTATGATGAGAAGAATTCTTTTTGAGATGTAGTGTTAATGGAAGCACCACTGTCAGTCACCTAACTAGTCTCATGGGTAGTAAGATTAACAGTATCATCATCAAAAAGGACATTGAATTCCCTGAGAAGATTTGCTTCATCATCATCACTGTTGTCATCTTTTCTCTCATCTTTACCTTTATTCTTGTCCTTGAACTTTCAACAAAACTTCTTGATATGGCCTTTCTTTTTGCAGTAATAACATTCAATATTTGCATACTTGTTTGAATTTTCTTTACTCTTATCTCTTTGCTTTGAGCTTCGAGTCTCACTTCTTCCCTTGGAATTTACAACAAGGATATCTAAATGTGTTGAAGAGGCACCTTTTAATATGCATCTCATCTCTTCATTCAAAATACCACTTTTGATAAATTTCATATTCATTACACCATTTTGTGTAGAGTTTGTAAGTGAAATCTTCAAAGTCTCCTATGACTCTAGTAGAGAAGCCAGCACTATAAGAGCAAGAATTTCATTGTCAAAATTTATGCCCATTCCCAACAGTTGATCCACGATCCCTTGCATTTCATTCAAGTGATTGGCAACAGAAGAGCCTTCCCGATACTTTATTTGCATTAATTTTGTTAAATAAAATAATTTGTTATTGCCGGTCTTTGAAGCGTACAGCTCTCCTCAAGCTTGTTCCACAATGTCCGTGCATGAGTTTCATTGTAAATGTGGTTGTATACATTGTCTTCAACGAACTGTCAGATGTAGCCACACACTTGCTCATACTCAAATGTCCAATCCTTGTCTCTCTTGCCTTCGGGTTTTGTTGTAGCAAAAATTAGTATATGCAACTTCATCACAAATAGGAGATATTTCATTTTGTTTCTCTATATGTGGTAATTTATGCCATGTAAGCTGACCATTTTTCTAGTCTTAGCCTTCATCATTGCAGTATTTAATAATGTCTCCAGAACACAAACCAACCTGACTCTAATACCACTTGTTGGAAAAATGAGCAGAATTGGTGCAGCGGAATAATATTCACAGAGATAAAATAAAATTACTACAGAAATAATCAAATAAATAAATAAAGGTGTTTAAACCGGTCAATGCGTAAATAATATAGGTGGTAAAACCTACCATATAAATAATAAAAATGACACAAATATTTTAATATGGTTTAGGCTACGTCCATGAGACAAAAACCAAATAATTCTTCCACTATAAAAATAGTACGTATAAGAGAAAGTCTCCTCCAGAACAACACTAGAGGTATACAATAAAAGAATTCTCACCAAAATAGTGGCACTCAAAGTGTTTTTCAAATACCTCAAAAATAATTTTCTCACTATTTTGTCATTCACCCTTTGAGAAAAATTTCTCAAACTTTTAAAACTCTCTCACATTCATCAAAGCAAAAATTGCTTTGACCCCCTCACAAGCACACATGTCACACTTGAGCTTTTTCTCTCGCTCTCTATTGCCTATCCTGCTTGCTTATTCACCTAATTTCATTCTAAATGTCTTTATATAGGTATTAGGCACTAGTAAACAAACAAACAAAATAACCATATTTTTCAATATTTTCGGTGTAGCAAAATGTGACTTTTCATTTTTTTAAATTTATAGGCTTCATTAGGAGGGATCCACAACACAATGAGGGGAAAACTCAAATTTGAATCCTTTTGTGCTGTTAGGAACTCTTTTATTGCTGCACCAAAAGTCATTTACATTTTTATAGATATTTCGAGTACTATACCAATTAATTGGATTCAAGAGTGTTTTATTAAATAAAAATATATATGTGTTATAAGAATTTAATATAATATAGTTACAATAGATAAATTTTTTGTTTAAACTATTATCTTGCGACAACAAATTAGCTCAAAATCAAGGGAATTTAATATGGGAATTTTGTGAAATTTTGTTTCAATGAAACATGAAGGTTGTACAAGCATATTTTACTTTAAAATATACCTTCAACTTCATAGGTTTTTGAGGACCTCAATTCAAATGTAGCATGAATGCAATTCATGCAACCATTTCACCTTGCAACCCAACCATATTAGATCTATGTTTTTTCCCCCTTATTATATTAGAATATGAAATGGCTGTTCAATAAAGGATAGTTATCTTTCTTAATAATCCTGCAGTTCCATCCACAGCCCTTGAAAATATTAGTTCGAACAATTTTTGGATGAAATGCAAGATGTTGCTGGATTTTTAATATTCAATGGCAGCAGATCCTTGGCCACATAACTGTTGTTTTTTTTTCCACAATCTGTTTTCAGTTCTTACTACCAAATTGCTTGTTCATTAAATTCTGCTTGCACAATATGTATACATCAAATGAGTCATGAGGAATGTAAGCAAGGAGTGTATATATAATATTTATACTTGTACTATTTGTGATGGAACATAGAAATTATTTAATTAATATATATATATATATATATATAGAGAGAGAGAGAGAGAGAGAGAGAGAGAGAGAGAGAGAGAGAGAGACTTTCTCCATTAGCATTGATCATGAATTAACATTAGCTAATTAATTTAAAGGTATGGCCATAGCTTCCTCCAAGTTCAGAGAAGCATAGATAACTTATGATTGAGGCCAATGTCCATTCCATTGTAAGCAATAGGGGCATACATCCACAGATCATCAGAGCTTAAAAGCTGCAAAAATGAAATACACAGATTATTAAGAAGATTGACAAATAATTTGTTTGACAACTGCAAATGGAAAAGATGGAAATTGACAGTTTGCCATTAATTACCTTGATCTGAAGCTGCAAAAACTTAACATAATGCACTGCCTCCTCTAGCATTGTACTAATGTCAACCTTTGTTCCATTAGGAACTAGGTTCTGTAAGATTCTCAATCGCTCATTTATCCTCTCCCTTCTTTTCTGCAAATTTGATGAACATCATGTACGTTAGAAGAAAGTACTGATTCAAGTCTGAAATCGATCAGAATGATATGATATTGATCAAGAGATTGCTTGCTGTTTGTGTGTGGTAGCATCAGTTTCTTACCCGTGCATAAAGGCTTTGGGGATCGGTGGCAGATCCTCGCCCAGCTCGTGGCTTGCCATTGGAATTGAGAACTCCAAATACTTTAGAATCTCCATTAGAATCCTGAGAAGCATTATCCTCCTCTGAACTGCAACTGCTAGAACTTTGTCCATCTTGTCCAGCATTCTTATCTTCTTCCTCATTGTTAATTGGAGTGAACTTCTGGTTTTTCTTTGACTTCACATTCTTCCTACTCTTTTGAGCCTGCATTCGAAAATTATGAATTAATTAAATTGTTACGACATTATGATAAATTAATCATAAGAAAGACATGGTATGATGAATTGATCTTGATGTACTTACATCTCTTGTAACCCGAGATTTTTTCTTGGTGCCGTTGTCAGATGGATTGATTTCTGATTCTGGAACATCAAACTTTCTTTTCATCTGCAATTCCTTGTCAGGAACAGCATTAGCTCCTGTTGGAGCAGTAATTTCATCGATGCAGATAGTTTCTGTCGTTGCAAATTCAGGAAACATGGAGACAAATGAACCTGAATTCTTTTCATCCATGATAGAAAAATCCATGGATATAGGAATGTCATTTGTTGCCGGAATATGGTTAGAATCACTAAAGTAGTAGTTTTCATGACTGCTACAATTACTGCTGCTACTATTTTCCCGAGAAATAAGGTGAAAATTAGGTTGGTTGAGAGTATTCCAAGAATAAAATACACTCTCATTATTCTCAGCCATGTTAATATTGGCTTCAGGATTTGAGGCAAAAGCTGACAGGTTAGCAAGCTGCAATCCTCCAACATTGTTCTCGACAGGAAATGAACACTGGCCAAGAAAGTCTAACGTGAAATCAAGCTGATCTTCTGTGGAAAGCATTCTGCTAAAGTCCCATTCTCCATCAGGGAAAGCTCCAATAGCCTGCTCCATATTCATTGTCTGAACAGTTCAGAAGCCTGAGCTTATGGTGAGGGGAAAGGCTAGCTATTGATATTTTATGACGCTTGATTGATTTCACTTGAGGCCAATAAAAACAGGAAACATATTTATACCCGGTCCTGACAAAGAATGTAAGTAAGCATTGACTTAATTTTTATATTATGAATTGCTTGTACCTAATCATTCCTCTGAACTCTGATGTAGGTCCTAGTTCTCTGTAACCGAACTCTCAGGAGTCTAATGTAGGGCCAATACCTGGCAAAGTACAACTAAGAAGATAGATTAAAATAACCAAGGAGTTGAAGAATCATTTATCCAAGATAAACTGCAATTAAAATTGCGAAGAGGGTCCAAGGGCCAATGATTGAGAGATAACTAATTGTGATTAATGAGAATCTACAAAGTATTAAATGCCAGTGTATAATTAGGCAGAGCATGAGCAATGGTACTAACTAGAAAATGTCAGAACGTGGGAAGAGTCTTCTTGAATATAAAAATCGGCGAAGGAGTACTGTTAGAGATATAAATTTATTAAAAAACTAAGGACCGAGGGACGGCATGAACGTGGCAATTAGTATTATATCGTTAAGAGAAAACACGCAAAAGAACCAGACAGGTTAGCCATTGAACTCGTTCTTTGTCTCCTTAATTTTTGCTTACACCTAATCTTTGTTCCTTAGCTCTTAAGTTCTTTCAGTTTTCTCACTGCTCTGCAATCATTCATCATTTTCCATATCAGTATTCTATTCTAATAAAAGTTATATTCTTCAAAGAGAAAGATTACTTGAATAAGAAGAAAGTTTAATGAATAAGTCTACTCTACAAAAGAAGTTTCTTTTTCTACTAAATGAGACAATCCTATAAGACCAAGGAATCATATTTATAAGAGATTTGAACAAAACCTTCTCCTATAAATATATCTCATGTCATTCATTTTATTCTCACATTCACATATTCTCATATTCACTCATCTCTTCATCATTCAACATCATCACATCATCAAGCCATCACTCCATACAAGCAATCATCCTTTATTTCTATTCTATTCTACTTATTCGCTTTGTTACATTTTTCCTCATATCATTACTAATTTAAGCTTCGGAGTTTTTATAGGGAAAACCCCACCTTTTTACCCGTTTTCTTCATCAATGTAGATTCACAAGTAAAATATCAATTCAAAGTTATCAAGCGGCGCCGTCTGTGGAAACCTAGCTTTTTTTTATTTGTTTCAAAATAAAAGGATCAAGAGCTGGGCATAACCGAATTGAACTCCAAATTAATTCCAAAGTTATCATTGCTTACTGGGAACCTGGCTGCAACTCAAGCATTCAACTAAAATGGCTATTTCCTTAAGGTATGTCCATGAGAAAATTCAGGATCAAAAAAGAGATAAAGATTTAATACATCTTGGCAATCTTAGAATGCATTGCATGTGTTTAGGTCTGAGTGAAAGCAATAAACCATGATTTACGCTTGGTGTCACAACCCAACTCGAGAGTCATGATGACGCTAGGGAATGAAAATACTTTCGAATCCAGAACTTGTAGCAATCCTTAAAAAAATAAAAGCACATGCAGTAATAAATAAAAAGTACGACTGAATTAAAATTTTTCAAATTATATATATAAATATAAATATTCAATATCCTTTCATAAATAAAAGATGTTCATACAATATACTGGATACAAAGTATCAAGAATAAAACATTACTCTTCTGATATAATAACACTACTACTGCAGTTTCTAAAATCCAAATCAAAGTTTAAATATAAATTTGACATAATCTAGCCAGGGCAAAAGAACACCGGTGAAGAGCTCTACTACTAAGGTCTGACAATATAAAATCTCCTAAAAAAATAATTGAGGGGGATTAAACCTCACTGAGTGAATTGTTATAATATATATACATGCAATCTAAATCATAACAGTTAGGCATTCTTATATATATGCATATACACGCATTTCACACAAATATCAAACTCTGCTTTTATATATATAATAAATGTAGAAAACGTTTGTTTTAATATATGAAGAATCACATAGAACCCTATTTAATCACAACCTCAATCAATAATACCTCTCTAGCCATACAGGCTCACTAAATTCCAAGGTAATTCACTTATTCCATTTTAGACAGTAGACTGGCCCTGAGACATTAAGTCAACCGAACTCCAGCATTCTGACTGTCAATGTGATTGGCCCTAAGATACTAGGTCAACCGAGCTCCAGCAACCACACTACTCAATCACATCAATCTCAATAATCGTTCAATCAAATATTACCTCAAATGATATCATAATTCAACCCTAAAATCTATCACACCAGTACGTACACGGTCCTAGTGCTGCCCATTAGGTAGCACTTTCTATTGAAATCCTTTATTTAAAATTTAACATACATATGGAAAATAAATAATGCATAACAACATTCATAATAATGAAATAAACCATATATATACCAGAAATATACCTAAAATAAACTAAGTATATTTCAAGTATATATATATGCTAATTAAATTTGAAATCAATCATAAAAATATGCCAAATAAAACCCAATAATATACTAAAAACATTTTAAGTATATATCAAAAATATAACATGCATTTATTTTGAAATATATCAAAAATATACTAAAAATATACCTAACATATACTAAACATTTAATAAAACAATTTATGAACAAATACATATCAAAACATATATATATTCTAAAACATGCATCCTAAATGTGATGTATATATAAGATAACAACTCACATGTTTGCGCTCCTCGAGACTGACTCGTTGGGCCTGATTCGATAGGTCTCGGTCTCGGCGTAACTAAAAAGAATAAATAATCACAAAATCAAAATATAATCTAACTGAATATTATGAGAATTTTCTAAAAGAAGACTCTAACGAAGGATTGGAATTCAAACAAACACAGAAATTCAGGATCGACCCGATGTCACGTTTTACAAGAATTCTACCAAAAATTAGGTAGAACTTTCTCTGTAAAACAGACATCTCTCTATTATAAAGTAGAGCCAATACTGTAAGAAAATACACTTCTAAAATCACAAAATTCACCACCTCGGGTTAGGACGCCAAACTCCACAAATTCCCCAACCGAGGTTCACAAATCACAAACCAATAATATTAAATAATAAAATAATAAAAATCATCAAAAATCCATAAAAATATTAAAAACCTTTATTATCCAACTAAAACATAAAATTCTAATTTTTAAATAATATTTGGTAATAAAATTCATAAATGGAATAAAATTCCCATTTTACAATTAAATTAATATAAATTGCCAATAATTATTAAAATCACAATTTAACATCATAAAAAAAATAAAATACCCATTTAAGCTCAAAATAATAAATAAATTTATTATTTACATAATATTCCAAAATTATCACAAATTAACCAATAAAATCTTAAATATTGTACAATATTAATAAAAACCAAAATTTCAAATAATTAACCTAAAATGGTTAAATTTTCAATTAACTACGTAAATAGTTTAATTATATAAAAAAAATTAATTTAAAACCCATTTTTATCACCAAAATAGTAAATAATATATTATTTAAATATAATTTTTAAAAATTAGTATTAATTAGAAAAAAATAGTAAATAATGTACAAAAATCATTTTAATACCCTATATAATGATAAAATCATTTAAAACATATTATTTGACTATAATTTTCATAAAATTACACAATTAACCCAATAATTCAAAATATACATAATATAATTAAAATTCCTCAAAAATTATATAAAATCATTAAAATTATTTTACCAAGATATAATATTCTAATATTATCTTAAATATAATTGACCAATAATTTCAACAAAAATACAATTTCAACCTAATATTCCAATATATACGTAATACAAAAATATTCTTAAAAATTATATAATATTCTCAAAAATTATTTTCTCAACACTAAAATTAATAACAACATATAATAACACTAATTTAACCAAATCCATAATTAAAATAATTAATTAACGAAAATTCAATAAATAATAATAAAATTACCAAAATTACCCATAAATTAAACTAATTCAAAAAAATTAACAAAAATTATTTCTAGCAAGATTGAGCTACCAAGAACAATATTTCAAAAGCAAAAATCAACAAATCAAACAACTTCTAACTAAAAAAAAACCCTAATATACATAAATAAAAAAAATCTTGGTATAACTTACAAACAAGGAGGTTTGAGCTTGAATCAAGCTCGGAATCAACTTGACCGGAGCTCAAGGAGTCGAATAGCACCAGAAGGACGAGCTCCCACCGTTTGCAACGTCTTCGGTGATCGAGAATACAGTTGCTGTCGCTGCTACTGCTTGCTATCTTCTGGTGTTGGAAGGAGGAAGATGGACTAAGGAGGAGCTGACGGTGGTGATGGCGGAAGGAGGAGGATGGTTGATGGTGGTCCATCTAGCTAGAAGGGGAGGCACAGTGACTGTAGGCGATTGGGACTGTGCAGGAGGGAAGCGAGAAAATGGTTTCTGTTTTCTTTTCTTTTCTTTTTGTATCTATATGTATATATATATATATATATATATATGTATAGACACTCACATGCCACACACATGCACTAATAAAATACATAATATAAAATTAACAATTGATAATCATATTAATAAAATAATTTAATAGTAAAATATAATATTCATAATAATATCAAAAAACAAAAATAATAATAATGTTCTTAAAATAATAATATTAAAATAATAATATCCAAAAATAACATCAATAATGTAAATTAAATGTTTAAATAATAAGTTTCTAAAAATAATAAATATTTACGTAGAAAATGCATTTAACGTAAAATAATAATTATTAATCATGAATAATAATAATAATAATAATAAATAAATAAAAATTTTAAATTTTAAATTTTATTAACACCACATATCTCGAATTATATTTAAATAATTTAAAAATAAGGGTCATTACACTTGGTGTCTACATAGGTGTAATACAAGAAATTCAGATTGAATAGACAACATATACTAGTCATATTTATACAATTTGGGTGCATTAAGAATTTGTTTTACGCTTTAGAGTCAATCACCATCCACATCTAAAAGAGATGGAATTCAAGGATCCCAAATATCTTGCTATTTTTCTCATTTACTGCCGTAACTAAAAATAAAAGGGACAATTTTTAGTTGAAACATGGAAGCAAGACAATGAGGTGGTTTGACTCAAATGTTTTCAAACTCAACATGTAGTAATTTTACCATTGAACAAAGGAGCTAACAACAAAACAAAAGCTAAACACAATTTTTCCATTCAATCTATCCATGAAAGGTCCCTGAAGTAATGATTTTGCAACCACTAAGCAAGCTCATCTTATTTAACAAAAGTAACAGATATTAGAGCTCCAAAAATAGAAGGTCCTTGTCATTAAAGCATGGACAAATTTTAGAGATTACAACTGTGTAAAGAGAGAGGTCTTAGAAGCTAGGTTTGATAAAAATCTTATTTTTTGCATCTTCAATAGGACCAATTTTCATGGACCATCATCTTACTTCATCATCATAGTGTACAAACCAAATATAGACACATGAATAAAGCTAAGACTGAGTATCAATGAAGATAGTGAAGAGAAGAGACTTGAACAAGGATGGATCTCAGATTAAAAGTTGAGCTCTGAGTTCTGAACAACCGTTGCACACCAAACATGCCCTTCATGAGCATCTATCAAGCTCTGAGCATCAAGCATCCACCAATCTCCAAGCATTAACCCCATCACTATGAATCGAAAGTTAAACTAACCGAGCAATGAGCACTGAGCATTAAAACTAACAACCCAAGAGAAGCTTGAAGCTCAGAACGACAGAGTTAGGAAACTCGGATTAAGAATGGTTTTGAAACAGAGACTAGAATATAGGTGCCAACATCCACTCAGATACTAGGAAGTTATAGAAAGGAATCATTGCTCAGATCATATGTTGAGCTCCAAACACCGAGCACCCATCAAGCAATTATCGAGTACTCATCGATCATCCGCCCTACCTCTAAGCTCTGAGATTCTTCAAATGTCAAACGTCTACTGAGCATAAAGATCTGAATTGCGTATAAAAGCTCTAAGTTCTGTTCAAGTTAAGCACTAAGCATGTCACCTACTGAACCATGCACACCGAGTCCAGTGCCAAGTTCATAAGCTCCGGATACTGAACATCAAATGAATACTGGATACTAACTTCATAAGCACATATACTCTAAGCGTCGAACAATAAAATTCCAAAGATAATCGACTAACCTAGTTCACTATTCCCTAGCTTATGGGAGTTTTAGAGCACATTATCTTAGAGTAGCTACCTCGCCATCAGATTTCTAAGTTTAAAAAGAAAAATTTACAAGCCTCAGAAACAATAAAGCAAAAACTAAAATCTGAGCTTCAGGCTTCAAAGTATTAAAGAACATGAGATCATCAAGCATTTAAGTACAAGCATTAAGATTTGAGCATCAGCTAGGTGGTCGAGTCTAGTTTTGGACGTTAAATTGGCATATGCAAATTTGCTTGAAATCTTTAATAGAATAAGCTCAAAACATTAATCATAGGTACCATAACACCGAAATACTAAGCATAAAAGCATCAAAGACAGTCAAACATCTGATTCTTAATTATCAAGTTTTAGACACCTTAGTCTGAATTAAAATTTCATCCTACAACAAGCAATGAGCATTAAGTACCAAAGAATGGTGATAGTCGAATTCAAAATTAAAGAGAGGTTCAGCTAGATCATTAATTGAAAAAAATGTTCAAAGGGAAAGGAAGAACTACCGTGAAGTAGCACATGGTATATTACTGGCTCTAATTAGATATTGAAATGGAAAAAAAGAGATTGGTCATCAATTTTCTATTAAGCATCGAGCAACCGCTAAGTATTGAGCATCGACTTTATAAACATATACCGATCACTGAGCAATAAATTCTAAGTTAATTCATCACCCGAGTTTGTCATTCTCAAAGGATTTCTCGGAGCACTTGACTCTTGGTACAAGAAATTTTTGAGCTTCTGGTTCTATTTCTTGTCAAATTTTATTATTTCTTAACACTGAGGTTGACAAATAGAAAAGTTGCACAAGGTTCATTAAACAACCACCCACCTTCACTAATTCAGTGTAATATGTTCACCCAGTCACTTAGCATAACTTGATGAAGCAGCAAAATTGATGACTATTGGGTAAGAATTTGCCCAAATTTGGTGAGATCCTAATTATGTTGATTGGCCGGAGAACGGATGCTCTGATTTTCTAAATTCAAGAAATTTTAGAATACTTGATACCTAGAAACAAAGTTCTAAGTTCAATGAATTACCTGATTTATAGATGAAGACTTTTATGCACAGAGATTCACCCTCATCAATGTCTTACCTCTTATCGAGCTTGATAACCAAAATTCAAAAAGTCTCGTATTTCAGAAATATACTAGAAAGATTCATGCAAATCTACAACATCATGCTATACCTTAAAGTAGCTCTTCATTAGTTATAGGAACGTATTCATTGCTAACCAGAATCAAGGACTTTTTCACCGAGCATTGAAAATTTAAGCATTTGAAACCCAAAGCTAGTCGGACATCAGGGTTTGATCCTTAATTAGCAAGTTCTAAACACTTGGGTTTGAATTGTTCTAATTTTATTTTAGATGAATACCAAGTGCTAAACACTTACTTCATGGGCTTTAAAGCCTACATCAAATGGAGGCCCAAGATGAGACCAAAAGCCTTAAAGAAGCTTTGTTCTGACTATGTGAACCATACCTGAGCTAAGCGTTAAAATGAAGTCTGAGAATTGGCACTCAAACATATCAGACTAACATTAAGGATCCTGCTATAGATATGCAAACTTGGATGACACACTTGCATAGCACCAACTTGATACTCGGATGCTCAGTAAAGACAGAAATTTCAAACATTAAAAATAAGAACAAAAGAAACCTCGGCCTCTTCATGGTACTTTGCAATAATTAAAGCAAACAATGAACATAAATATTTGTTACTTCAAGAGGAAGAATAAGAGCACTATAACCAAGATAAGTTTATTTCCTAATTATTTATTTTTATATCCATTTTCCTTAAATTATTATCACTTATTACACAAGGATTGATCCTTAATTGATATGGATTAAAGTGATCCTGAGATTCTCGTTCTTTTATTATTTATTGTTATAATAAAATAATACAAGTGTAGATGTTACCATGAGCACCTCAACGTCGATACTCATAAGTATCAAGGAAAAAATCATCATCATGGCCTTTGGGAACTTGATCCAATCATTAACCTCATAGCAGTATATTTAAACGGTATATTTTCATGAAGTTGGATATACACAAAATGCCAATGAATTGAATACATACAAACTTGGCAGTACATGGCACCATATTAAAGCCAATTAAAACTTGGATATTCAATATTACATACAGTAAAATTCATGGCAACATCTTCAAGGACAAAGTCATTTAGGCAACAATTGAAGCGAATAACAAACATAAATATTTGTTAAACTCAAAGGCAGGATAAGAAGTCATCAAGAGATAAGTTTTCCTCCTCAATTATTTATTTTTACATTTATCTTCACTTAATTATTTATTCTTATATGAATATTTATAGATTGTCACACAAGCACGCTTACACATCTACACATAGATTCTCGTCTATATATACATGATTATTATTCATGCAAAACATACATCAATTACATTTGATATATTTATTACATGAGGACTGATCATTAAATGGAGATCAATTAAACGATCCCAAAACTATTATTCTTTTATCTATTACTACAGATAAGGAAAACGTATTTATTAGAGACGTTACTTTAAGCACAAATCAGTATAAGCAGTCAGACATTTTGATCACCTCACTTGACATCAATATGCAAAAATTGTCAAATGACATCTGACACACTATCGAGCATATAAGCCTCAAGTCCTTGCACTAAGCATCTAAGCCTCGATCATCAAAGTCCAGTGACTGAAGCTAGCACCCTCAGGTCGCTTCTATAGTACTAAGGTTCCGAGCATGTAAGCCTTGAGTCATAGCACCGAGCATCTAAGCCTCAAGCATCTAAGTCTAGTGACTGAAGCTGGCACCCTCAGGTTGCTTCTATAGTACTAAGGTTCGGTACTCGGGCCCGTGCTTTTAATGCACTGAGATTATTTGGCACTCAAGCCACACTTTTAATGTATCAAGATTATTTGGTACTCGGGCTATGCCTTTAACTCATCAAGCATCAAAACTCCAGCGACGATTGGTTCTGCCAAGTTACCTCTATACTAGTAGGTCAATCCCTTACACTAAGCATTTTTATTGCAGATTTTGTACACTCAAGTCTAGCTAGCACTTCAACGATGTTCTTATACAATGATTTCAAGACTTGGTACCGAGCTTCATCTTTTCCTATGACTAAGGCTGGCCACCTCAGCTCACCCTTCCATATCAAATGCAGTGATTCAAATAGTCTCTCTCTCGACAGAAGAATGACGTTTCCATCACCTTATAGACTCTAATACATCGGAGGACTCTTAATATCCCATATCAGTATTCTATTATAATAAGGGTTATATTCTCTAAAAAGAAATATTACTTGAATAAGAAGAAATTTTAATGAGGAAGTCTACTCTACAGAGGAAGTATCCTTCTCTCCTAAATAAGGCAATCCTACAAGACTAAGGAATCATATTCCTAAGAGGTTTGAACAATACCTTCTCCTATAAATACATCTCATGTCATTCATTCTATTCTCACATTCTCATTCTCATATTCACTTATCTCTTCATCATTCAACATCATCACATCATCAAGCCATCACTCTGTAGAAGCAATCATCCTTTATTTCTATTCTATTCTACTTATTCACTTTGTTATATTTTTCCTTATACCATTACTAACTTAAACTTTAGAGTGTTTATGGGGAAAACTCTACCCCTTTACCCGTTCTCCTCATCAATGCAGGTTCCACAAGTAAAATATCAATTCAGAATTATCAATTCACAATATTGCAAATGCTTTTTTTTTCTCTCCATAGTTGATAGTTCCAATTTTCAAAACTAGGCAAAGCTTAATCTGTTACTTGTATTGTAACACTTAATTATATGGATAGAAGCATAAATTTTCTTGGTTCTTGAAAGGAGTATCTCTAGTTAAAAATCATCTACTTTATAAAAAAGTACAATGGTTGTAAATTTGAACATATAATTCAACCGTCCCCACAAGTAGTTTTAGTAGTAAAAGTTGTGAACATCATGTTGAGGAGAGAAGGGTTCTAATCCCAACCCCTCTCTTCTCCTTATAATGTTAGAAATTAACCATTTTCAGCAGTTGTTTAAAAAAAAATCTAATTCAACCTATAAATGAATTGTACAAAGGAAATAATAGCATAAGTTGAAGGGTTATTTACCAATTTATGTTAAATAATAAAACAATTTTCCATTTTATGGTAATGGTAAAAATAATTCTTGTTTTATGGTACTTTTTATTTTTTATGTTTATTTAAAAAGTTCATAACGCCATTGATAATGGCAGTATAACTAAAAGACAGGATTGACCACAGGCAAAACGCTTGTGTCAGTGGCAGTAGTAAACTATTTAGGCCAAGTCAGCAGCTATAAGAGATAAGAGTAGCAGCTTTAATTAATACCGCCTGGGGCAGTGCCGATATCGTTTCATACCTTCTTAATGAGCTTCATAGTACTCATCTGCCTGTGACAATGGTAGTATGATACTATTGAACCTATTGCCTACGCTAATGTAGAAGGCATGCCTGTCTCATCTTTTCGAGACAGAGATTCTCCCATACTGCTACTGTCACAGGCGGTATGGGTGAAAAAATTTTACCCCCTAAATGCTTTAAAGTATTACTGCATTTAAAGAAAATTTATCCTTCACAGACAAACTTTCTTCAACTACTCCTCTCAAAACTCTTCTTTTCTCTATTCCATATCAATTCTTTCCTCCTTTTTTTGAGCCTTTTTTTTTTTAGGTTTTTCATCTTTTCCATCTTAAAATCCATAGGTTTCTGGAAAAAAAAATTCTAATTGATGTATTGTTATATTTAAGCAATTTATTTTTGTATTAAGTGAGGAAAATATAAATTTTTTTGCTTCAAATGTATGAAATGTTGTTTAAAAAAATTTAAAAAATAGATTAGAAAGTTAGTTAAAAAAATTAAGTGACTTATTTAGGGTTGCAAATTTTTTATTTTTTTACAGAATTTTGTTCATATAATTAGTCAATATTTTATAGTTAGTGGCTTATATGGTTTTGTTTTTTTTTTTTAATTAGGTGTGATTGAGGAGGTGAAAATAAATAGCTACAAAAGGTATGTATTTATAATAATTAATATGTTGATGCATGTAAAAAAACTGTTATATTTTGTTTTATATAATTGTTGTTGTGAATATTATTAGATATAATTGTTATTAAAAAAAATTATTGATTTTTTATTAATTGGTTAATTAATCAGATGCTAAGAATAATTTATATGATTTCTTTTTTTATATAAGTTTTGATTATGCAGTAAATAAAATTTATATTTTGATAGCATGTAGTTAACATTTTTATATGTAGTTTTATTTATTTATTTTTTTAAATTATGTATGTTGTTAATTCATTATATTGTAAGAATAATAAAAAAATATTTAGTTAATATTTTTATATATTATCTTGTATATGTTAAAGTATAGAATTACGCTTCAGAATTCACACCTAATTTTTTTCTTTTTTCTTTTGAAAATAACACTTTTTTATTTTCATTTGTTGCTTTTTAGCTTTATTTTTTATTTGTTCTAATACTAACTATTACATATTAATCATTATTATCTTCTTTAACCATTTTACCCTCTCTTTTAATACCAACAACACATATATTAGAAATTTTTATTATTGTGATTTAACATCAACAACAACAACAAGATTAAAAAACAACAACAACAACAATACATATACTATAAATAAAATTTTTAAACTAAATAAACAAATTTTTTTCGCTAAATTGAGAAATAAATTTTTAATATTGACTAAATAATTTATTCTTCATTAATTAAATACAACATATATATTTACTAAAACATATACATAATAATATTTACTATTAAATATCCATAAATATATTACTAACAAATATATCTAATAAAATATAACAATTTTTACCAATATGCAACATATTAAATCATTTTATTTTTAAAATAAAATATACCAAATTTTATCAAATTTCAACATATTAAATTTTTTTATTTTTAAGCAACATACCTTTTTATGTTACAAGTCGCCTCTTCAAGATGAACTTTTAATTAACTTTTTTAATAAATTAATTACTATTAAAAAAAATTTTACTTTTTTAATTACAATTCCTTCAATATTCTGCACTCTTATTATTATTCACAAATATTATATAATAACTTTTATTATTATTTCAAATTACCTATTTTATATTAAACATTTCACTTACATAACCTAAAAAATTTATTAATAATTATAATTATTATTTTTAATAACAATCATTACATATTTATTAGTGACTAACTAATTATTAAAAATAACATAATCATAACCAAATAATTACTTATATAATTCTAATATTACAAAAGTTAAAATAATCATTTAACAAAAATGATGTGGGAGAAAATAATTCTCTCCATTCAGCTGAAGACTTTAACAAAAAAATCCAATCATACTGCTACTGTTGGTGGCGGTATGATCATAGAGCTACTAGCTATGGTGGTATAAGAAAAAAAAAAAATTCCCTTCCCTCTACCTCAGTAAAAATACCATAAAATAAAAAATTATTTCATAATTTACCATAAAAAGGGGAAATTTTTCAAATTACCTTAAAATAAGAAATATTTTTAATTTTTACCATAATTTGGTAAATAACCCATAAGTTGAGCTCTTCAAAAAGAACTCTCTCATTAGCGATTTTAGGGCAACTCAACTACACTCCCTTTTTTTTTTTTTTTTTTTTTTCTGGTCTAGAGGGAGGGCTGGGAAATGGAACCCTTCCCTTTTACATGTCATGTCCCGCAAATGGACCATCTGTTCCAAGGCGGGCAGGCAACTACACCTTAATTTTCATTGCTCATCCATCAGCTTGTTCCGGTTCAATCAAAGACATTAACTAGTTGTTGTATCATGTGTTTAAAAAATTTAGATAAGAATAAGCAACATTAAATGAAAGGAAGAACAAAATCATGAGACAATGCAAATTAATGGCTCCAGAAAATCCAATTTTTTTTTTAACAACCATTAGATATTACACACACACACACTCTCTCTCTATATCATATCTACAGAAAATCCAAATTATATATACAAACAAAGCAGTCGTAAATATTCTTGATCACAAGAAGCAATGTATATCTCCTGAAACATCAAAACAGAAGTACAGTATCCTCATCAGGACCACGACAAAAACCACTCCAGATTTGCCTGAACAAAGCCATAAACATAGACCCTTTTGTGCCCTTAGATTCCGCCGATCCTTACGTTTGGTTTCTAACCTACTACTCCTTTCTTTGTGTACCAAAATTTTGCTTTCTTGCGAGGATCTTAGTTGCAGCTAATTCATAAATAATTAGTATGCATACTTTAATTACTATATTGCACCGGCCATTGCACGACCTTTGAAAATTTTGGAATCAAGAGAAGAATGAAATCTTAGCTAGGGAAATATTTAATCAAAACTATCGAGAATTCTGATTTTATTCCTGCTTAGTCTTGCACGATTTTCAAATTAGGTTAATTTTGCCAAGTACATTATCATCAATGGAAGAAAAAAATAAAAAAAAAATTAACAAAGAATTACAGCTATATTTCTGTCTAACCCATCAACCACCTACCCGCCATTTGCCATCCTTTATTAAAAATTTTGCATAACGCGTTCCTTCTGGTTTTTTGTTTGTCTATGCTATGCTGGCCCTTCTTCACTATAATTATTATTTTTAATTTAATTATATTTCTTTTGGGGAATTATTATTATTATTTCAGTCAATAAACACATTTGTTGTGCCTTTTCTCCTTCCTGTGATTTATTTATTAGAAAAAAAATAGTATCATACAAGATAATTGAATTTGAAAATGTGTGTTTTTTAGGTCATTTCTTGAGTTAATCGATTTGTTCAGACTCTTTCAGTGATGCTTATGTGTGATTTATAGAAATCCATATTTGAAATCTTTAAGTGATGATAAGATAAAAATAACATTTATTCTTTTACATACACGTAAAGTATGGGAGTATGATTAATGTGCTGCGGTAATTAAAATATTTTAATTTGGTCCATTTAATATAAATAATTATTAAAATCTTCCCATTTATATATAATACATTTTAATGTAAAATTTTGGGAGAGATTAACATTGTTGTTAAGTGTTAACCGTCACTTTGATCTTTCCTTCAAGGAAAAAAAAAGTTTTAACCTTGTTCTATTTTTCATTTGTAGTTCATTTACCCAGTTAATCTAATCTTCCTTCTTCATTTTTTTTTATACAGTATGAATATTTTAATAAGCGCATGTCCATTTCGTTCTTTCTATATGGTAATAACAACGTTGCTTAATTTGTATTAAATTAAAAATTTATAATATCAATAATCGTTAGAAACTTTTGATCGGAGATTATTTTTGCTTAAAAAATATTTTAATTTTAAGTTGTGATATATATAATCACATTAAATTAGTTGTTAAAAGACATTATAAATTAGTTGTTAAAAAATATTTATTACCTTTATAGTTATGCATGATTCAAACCGGATATTATTTAAATTTTAATTAACTGTCAATTACGGTAATTCAAACTAAAATTAGTACAAATTTATAGTTAACGATAAAAGAGAAGGTCCCATTCTCTCAATACATTCACGTAGTAATATTGCAACGGTAATTTAACTTCTAATAATCTTTTTAGATGATGAAGCGTTGGTCAATGACATGCACCAGCACAGAGTAGCCTTTCCCTCAAGGGAAAAGTCACATATAATTCTCATTCAATTATTCAAATTAATGACTTCCCATGGGCAAAAGCTATATATTTTCACTACATATGCACAAATTCTTAAATAAATTATATATACTTATTTTATTGAATTTTTAATGTATAATCATTATTTGTTCACTTATAAAATGTTTAGGTACATTTCACTTGTATATTCATTATGGGATGTATATCTAAAATAAATAAGTATTTTTTATATAACAATTAACACTAATACATGCTATACAAAACCAATATCATTAATATATAATTATTCCTTTTAATTAACTTTAAATTAAAAAAATTGGTTGTTTGATTATTTAAAATACAAACGTAGAAAATATTATTAGAGAGAAATTTCCTGTAATTAATTTGCAATTATTAGAATTTGAAGTTGATTGATGCATTTTAATTTCTTAGACAAATTTATGGCACTATATTGATATTTAAGAAAAACGTCAAACTTAAGCACAAATTATCTTAGGTAGGAACATTATATACTATTAATTCATGGAAAACACAATAATTAATACTAATCATTGTCGGTAATAGTTATATTAAATGTTTAGCAATATTTTAAAATAAATCAAGAAATCAATTAATTGAAAATGAGCACCATGAGACTTTTTAGTTCAAAAAATTGTTGCAGTTTCAATAGGCTTTCCATATGATTAAATTAGTTAAGTTCTTGGTATTGTTAATTAAGACTCTCAACTGTTAGGTAGCCTTTTTTTTTTTTTTAAAATTAAAACTGTTCTTTAACATAATCCATATTCCATATGAGCAAAAGATAATGTTTTTTTTTTTTTTTTTCCAAATGAATTGTAGCAGTAGTGTAGAGAGCAGGTGTTATATTCTAAGAAAGGACGACGTACAAGAAGGCATATTGTATTTTCATACATGTAAAGAAGATTAAAATAAAAATTGTTTGCATGTATAGTTTTAATTAAACACTAAAATCATAATTAATCATAGATACAACATATAATTAATTACAAATATATTGAGCATTAATGTTTTAGTATAATATCTGAATGTATAGGAAGTTCAAAATTTGCCATAAAATAATTAAATTTAATTTATGAAAATCCAACCGTAAATAAGTTATTTTGTAATTCCTAATGATTTTTACTAGTAATTTTTTTCATTTAAACTACCGATATCCAAGTAAAACCTTCACTAATGATTTTTTAATGTTAGATATCTCACATTTTTTTAACCTTTTCTATTCACATTTACCCATTTCACCATACAATGGCATTTCCAATCGTGTAAAAGCTGCTATTTTCGCCCCTGGCTGTTGTAATTAAAGTTTTTTTTTTTTCCAGCTACATAAACACTTTATCAAAATGTTGAAAATGTTGTTAGCACTAGCCAGTTCCTAATGGTTCCAAAAAAAAAAAAAAAGAGAAGTGTTATCTCTGTTGTAGGTATATAATTAAAAATCAAAAGTCAATTATTTTTTTAATTAGTGTAAGTCAATGCTTTTAAAATATGTTGTAGTATAGGTACAGCCCTAGGCACATAAATTATAAGTTAAAGGTCCGACATCTATTTAAAAAAAATAATTTACGAAATTGGAATAATAATATTCATATAATATTGTTATTATTTCGTGAAACCTATAAAATATATTGGTAGTTAATTATATGGCATATTTATATTATTGTATAATAATGTGATATAGTAATTAATTATGTGTATACTTATGCACATAGAATGGGACCAGTTTTAAGTCAAGCAGAGTAGCAGACTGCTAAAACGTTGTTTTCTTTCTTGTTTGAGCGGGCTTTAGTGCTTTACTAATATGAAATGGTAAAAATTAGGTAACCATGTAAAAGGTGGGTATGGTGGAGAGATATATATATATATATATTTTAGTCTATTGTCTTTTGATATTTTGGTGGAGAAGTTCAACCATGAGAAATGTCAACAAGAGACCGCTTCACTTCATTATTTCTTTTACGACTAATAACGATTTTAAGAAGCGATTAGAGTGATTGCTGTTGACAGGGCTGTGCACGGATTGAAATAGGTGTAAATTTTTTTAACCTAATTTGAAAAGTATTTTAAAAATAATTTTTCAGATTCCACTTTCAAAATTTAAATTTTTGTCCTGAAATTTCGGAATAATTCATAGTAGATATTCAAAGCAAATTGAGATTTCAAATTGGTTCAAAATAAAATCAAAATTTGGAGATTTACATTAATTTTTTACTTTATATATTTGAAATTAATATTTGACATATTCATAATAAAGATTTATAAAATTTTATATTATATTAGATAAATTATTTTTAATAATAGTAACATTTTTTATAAATTTTATTTTAGTATTTATATTTTAATAATTTCATAATTTGAACATATAAAGTAAAATTACTATACAAAATTTATTTGTAATTTGAATTATGATTTTGTTGAGTTGTTTCTGCTTAGTCATTATTTTGTTGCTTAGTCAAATAAAATCCCTACTCTTCAAGGTTGTTTTTTTTATTATGTTGTTTAGTCCTTCCATGTCTCTAGAAGTTGTTAGACATGGGTTGCTTTTTTCTTGTTCAGTTTGTTATGTAAGACTATTTATATAGCCAACACTTTTTAGCTTGAAAGAGATATACAGCCTTTTCATTCTTAATATTCTATTCACAAGTTTGTTTTTTTTTTTTCATTTTTAACACTTGGTATCAAAGCCTCCTCACGAGGCCTGATTAAAATTTGAAGCAACAATCTTCAAAAATGACAACAGATAATTCATTTGTGCAGCCATCAATTCCAAAATTTGATAGGCATTATGATCATTGGGCAATACTCATGGAAAATTTTATGTGTTCAAAAGAATATTGGGGCTTAAAAGAGAATGGAATTTCTGCTGTGGCAGAAGGTGCAACTCTTACAGATGCTCAGAGAAAGACAATTGAAGATAAAAAAACTAAGAGATTTGAAAGCGAAGAACTATTTATTTCAAGCATTAGATCGTTCAATATTAGAAACGATCCTTAACAAGGATATAACAAAGAGCGTATGGGATTCCATGAAGCAAAAATATCAAGGAATAACCCGTGTCAAGCATGCACAGCTGCAAGCACTTCGTAAAGAATTTGAAATTCTCCACATGAAGGTAGGATAAACTGTAAATGAGTATTTTGCTCGAACGCTTGTAATAGCAAATAAATTGAAAGCAAATGGTAAGAACAAAGGAGATGTAGTTGTCGTTGAAAAGATTTTGAGATCTATGACTCCCAAATTCAATTATGTTGTCTCTTCTATTGAGGAGTCCAAAGATATAGACACTTTGACCATCGACGAGTTGCAAAGTAGCTTGCTTGTACATGAACAACGCATGAGTACTCACATTAAAGAAGAACATGCTTTGAAGATCACTCATAGAGATCATCCAGGAGGCAACAGTCAAGGTCGTGGAAGTTTCAGAGGAAAAGGATGGGGACGAGGCAGGCCAAACTTTGTTAAAACTATAGTGGAGTGTTACAACTATCACAAACTTAGGCATTTTCAATGGGAATGTCCAAGTAAGGAAAAAGAAGCACAATATACAGAGTCACAAGAAGAGTTGTTGCTAATGGCTTACACAAATGGGAATAAAGACAACAAAGAAGATACATGGTTCCTTGACTCAGGATACAACAATCATATGTATGGAAAGAGGGAATATTTTTCAAATCTAAATGAGAGTTTCAGATTCAGTGAAGTTGGGAAACAATACAAGTTTGGCGGTAATGGGAAAGGGCAACATAAGGATGCAGGTGAATGGAAAAACACAGATTATTACAGAAGTGTTTTATGTGCCAAAGTTAAAAAATAACTTGTTGCGCATTGGACAATTACAGGAAAAAGGGATTACTGTTATGTCTCAACATGAAAGGTGTAAAGTGTTCCATCATGAGAAAGCGTTAATTATGGATATGAAGATGTCTACAAATCGAATGTTCATTCTACAAGCAATATCTCAGTCACTAGCATCTGTTTGTTTCAACTCAATTATTGAGGATAAGGAGCATCTTTGGCATTGCAGGTATGGACACTTAAGCTTTGCCAGTTTAAAAACTATTCAACAAAAGCAAATGGTGAATGGTTTTCCTTAACTAAAGTCTCTTTCCAGGTTGTGCAAAGACTGTTTAGTGGGAAACAACAATAGGGTTCATTTCCAAAGCAAAGCACCTGGAGAGCTTCATAAATTCTTCAGTTAATACATGCTGACATCTGTGGATCGATCAAACCCATCTACAACAGTAATAAAAGGTATTTGCTTACCTTTACTGATGATTTCAGTAGAAAAACATAGGCTTTCTTTCTAATAGAGAAATTTGAAGCCGTTGATATTTTCAAAAGGTTTAAAATCCGTGTTAAAAAGGAGACAAATAAATCAATTAAAGGCTTGCATACTGATTAAGGAGTTGAATTTACATCATAAGAATTTAATGAATTTTGTAAAGAGAATGGTATGCAAAGATAGTTGACAGCTCCATACATGCTATAACAAAACGAAGTCACAAAATGAAAGAACAAAACCATTATGAATATGGTACGCAATATGCTTTCAAAAAAGAAGATTCCCAAATCCTTTTGGCCTAAAGCAGTAAACTGGACAGTGCATGTCTTGAATTGAAGTCCAACTTTGGCTATAAAAAATAAGACATCGAAAGAAGCTTGGAGTGGAGCCAAGCCCTCAGTTGAGTATTTTAGAGTTTTTGGTTGTCTTTCTCATATTCAAGTACCTGATAATAAAAGAACAAAGCTGGATGATAAAACTTTAAGTTGTGTTTTATTGGAAGTTAGTGAAAAGTCAAAGGCTTATTGACATTATGATCCAATTTCACAGAGGATCATAATAAGCCAAGATGTTATGTTCGAAGAAGAAAAAGGTTAGGATTAGGATAATATAAAGAAGCAATTTTCTGTGATTTGGAATAGAGTGATCAAGAAGAGGAAGTAGCTGAGTTCAATGGGAATGAGGGAGAACCTAATCTTCATGCTAATATAGAAGAAGGGTTCTTTGGTTCTTTAGCTGAGGGAAGCTTACCTAGTTCATCTAAAATAAGGAGTAGGAGACCACCAATTTGGATGCAAGACTATGAATCAGGAGAAGGACTTTTTGAAGAAGAAAATGAAACTCAGTTGGCTATATTTGTAACTGCTAATCATATCCATTTTGAAGATGCTGTCTAAAGTAAGAAATGGAGGAAAGCCATGGATGCAAAAATAGAATCAATTAGAAGGAATGGAATATGGGAATTAACAGACTTACCTGAAGGTGGAAAGAAAATTGGAGTGAAGTGGGTTTACAAGACCAAATTTAATGAGAATGGAGAAGTAGAAAAGTACAAGGCAAGGCTTGTAGTAAAGGGTTATTCACAGCAATAAGGGGTAGATTATACTGAAGTATTCACACCGGTGGCGCTATGGAAACAATTTGTTTGGTGTTGGCTCTTGCAGCCCAAAAAGGATGGGACATCTATTAACTTAACATAAAATCTGCATTTCTATATGGTGAGATGAATGAAGAAGTTTTTGTTGAGAAACCTTGTGGTTATATGCAAAAAGGATATGAACACAAGGCTTATAAATTGAAGAAAGCACTTTATGGGCTTAAGCAAGCGCCACGTGCCTGGTACAGCCGTATAGAAGCTTATTTCATGAAAGAAGGTTTTGAGAAATGTGATTATGAGCATACTCTCTTCATCAAGACAAGAAAAGAAGGTAAAATTTTAATCATAAGTCTATATGTTGATGATTTGATTTTTACTGGAACGGATGTTATGACCCATATTTTTAAATTTTTTTATTTAAAAATGAGATATGCGGTGTTAATAAGATTTGGAAATTTTATTGATTTGTTTTCGTTATTTGTGATTAATTACTATTATTTTATATTTAATTGGATTTCCTACGTAAATATTTTATTTTAGAGACTTATTATTTTAAACATTAATTTATATTATTGCTTTATCAAATTTCATTATTATTTTGATATTATTATTATTTTTATTAAAATTACGTTATTGATAATATTATTATTTATTGTTACGTAAATGTTATTTTATGTATTATATTTATATATTATAATAATTAGGGTTTATGTTAATGTGTGTGTGTGTTTATTATTATATGTGTGAATATATATATATATATATATATATATTGTGTGGTGGATTTTTTTTTAACATAAAGTTTTATTATTATATTATAAAGTTAATATACACGTATTCATTTATACAGACATTCAAACGTACAAAACACAGAAACACAAACGCATATACACTGTCTCACCTCTTCCCTTCTGCATCATCCCGTTTCGAGCTCGTTGGTGTGCCTCCTCGATTTCCAGCAGCTTCACTCTCCTTCCAGTCGCCTTCTGTCGTCCCTCTCCCTCTTCTCCAGCGCTGGTGGCTTGAGAAACCCGTAATAGATCGAATCTTCATTTTCTGGCCAACCTCCCTTTTCTAACCACCATTTCTCAAGCTTCCAATCTCTATCGACTCTCTAGACTTTGGTGAGCATGAATCCAAGCTTAGTTTAAGCTTTAATCACCTATTTCTTGAGTTTTGTTGAATTTTAATTTTTGGAGCTTTAGGGTTTTCAAATTTTTTTAAGCTTGATCTTGATAATTCACACAAAATCCCTTCACAAAAGATTATCTTGGTAGCTTAATCTACATGTCTATATTTTTTTTTTGAATTTTTGGAATTTATTTTAATTTTTTGCGAATTTTTGAATATTTTATTATTATTTAATTAATTTAGTTAATTATAAAATTTTTTGATTTAGTGTTTTATGGGTTGTTATTAATTTTAGTGTTGAGATTATAATTTTTGTGATTTTTATGTAATTTTTATAAATATTTATAGTTGATGTCAATATTAGAAAATTAGGTTATATTTGAGTTTTTGTTGAAATTATTGTTTAATAATGTGTTTTAGTTGATATTAGTAATATATATGTTGAGAAAATAATTTTTATGCATTTATAGAATTTTTATAGAATTTTTGAGTAATATTAGTCTAGTATGTGCATTTTTGTATTATAGGGTTAAATATGTAATTTTGTTAAGATTATAGCTAAATATTATGTTTTAGTTGATTTTATAATTATTTAAGGTATTAAAATGATTTTTACAAATTAATTACTATTTTTAACTAATTAATACTAATTTTTGAAAATTGTTTTCAAATAATATATTATATATTATTTTGGTAATAAAATAGATTTTTAGTAATTTTTAATATGTATTTAAGCTATTTTAGTTATGTGAATATATAAATTGAATTTTTACTAATTTATATTGAATTATCAAGAAAATTGGATTTTTAATAATATTATATTATTATTTCAGGATTTTTACATAATTATTGAGAAAATAATTATTTTTGGTATTTTAATGTTAAATATGCTATATTTTGATATTTTGAGGATATTTATGGCATTTATTTATTTTTAGTATATTTATTATATTATCTGAAATTTTGATGAATTGTGGACCTCGATTGGGGAAATTGTGCAATTTAGGATCCCAACCGAGGGTTGTGTGAATTCTGATTTTTTGAAGTGTATTTTCTTGCAGGACCGACTCTACTTTTTAATAGAGAGATGTCTGTTTTACAGAGGAGGTTCTGTCGAATTTTTGATAGAATTCTCGTAAAATGTGACATCAGGTCAATTCTAAATTTTGTGTCTGTCTATGTTCTGAAATCTTAGATCGAGTCTCTTTAGAGGTTTAAGTTAGATTTATCCTAATTTTTATAATTATTTTATTTATTTAGTTGCGTCGAGACCGAGGCCTAGTGGACTGAGCCCGTCGGACCAATTTCGATGAGCACAAACCTATGAGTTGTTATTTTATATGTACATTGCATTTAGGTTGTATGTTTTAGCACGTATTTATGTTTTGATTATGTTTATTTATAAATTGTTTTATTAAAATGTTTAGTATACTTTAGGTATATTTTTAGTATATTTTTTATATACTTCTAAATAAATTCATCTTTTATTATTGATTTAAACTTAACATGTTTCTAGTATATTGTTGGTTTATAGTCGGTATCTTTTATAATTTATTTTTAATTTATTTGATATATATATACTTGAAATATACTTAGTTTATTTTATTTATATTTTCAGTATATATATGGTTTATTTTGTTATAACGAATGACATTATGCATTATTTATTTTCTCGTATGAATGTTTTATTTTAAATGAAGGATATCGATAAAACGTGCTACCTAGTAGGCAGCACTAGGACTATGTACGTACCGGTGTGATAGATTTAAGGTTGAGTAAGAATCTTTATGGTAATTATTATTTGATTGGTAATGATATGATTGATTTGATTGAGATGTGATGTGATTGTTAGAGCTCAGTTGACCAAGTGTCTTAGAGCCAATCACACTGATAGTCAGACTGTTGGAGCTCAATCGACTTAATGTCTCAAGGCTAGTCTACTATCCATATGGATTAAGTGAATTTATTTGGGATTAAGTAAATTTATTTGGAATTAAGTGAGCCTGTATGACTAGAGTGATGTTATTATTGATTAAGGTTGCGATTAAATAGGGTTCTATTTGATCCTTCATAAACTTATATTTTGTTTTAATTATTATTATATAAGTGATTTTAAGCATCTGTGTGAATTGCTTGTATATATATTATTATATACGAATGTTTGATTGCATTTGACATTAGGAAATGTATGTATATATATTATAACAATTCACTCAGTTTGGTCTGACTCCCCTTAGTTGACATTTTTACAGGAGAGTTTTCTTCTTCAAACCTCAGCAGTAGACCTATCCGCTAGATTTCTTTCACCCCGGCTCTTTTATGTAAATTATCTATTTAATGTTTATATTGTACTGTAGAAAACTGCAGTAGTCATATTTTGCATCAGTAGTGAGTTGTGTTTATATTTACTATATGTGATTATAATTTAGAGGTCTTTCTCTGAATATTGTATTAATATATTTTATTTTATGATATGGAAGAGATTATTTTTATTATATTGGTTTGAGATTTTCATTATGATGCATAATCATTTATTTTATTTTATTGCATGCTTTTCTTTTAAGGCTTGCTACAAGTTCCGAATTCAAGAAAATTTATGTTCCCTAGTGCCGGTCATGACTCCTAATTTTAGGTTGTGATAAATGATGATTTGATGGTCTCTGAGTTTAAAAACCCCATGAAGTATGAATTTGAGATGACTAATCTTAGCAAAATGAGGTATTTTCTAGGTCTTAAAGTTCTGCAAAAATCTAGTGGTGTGTTTGTTAGTCAAAAGAAATATGCATTGGAAGTGTTACAAAGGTTTGGAATGGATGGAAGCAACTCAATCCAAAATCTAATTGTTCCAGGCAGTAAGCTCATGAAGGATGAAGAGGGAGTCAAAGTAGATAAGACTTATTTCAAACAGATCGTTGGTAGTCTCATGTACCTTACAGCTACTCGCCCAAATGTAATGTTCATAGTAGGTATTATTAGTAGGTATATGGAGAATCCAACTAAGCTTCATCTGCAAGTGGCAAAGAGGGTGTTGAGATATTTGAAGGGAACGGTGGATTTTGGAATTTTCTATAAGAAGGGAGGAAATAGTGAGCTTATAGCTTACATAGACAATGATTATACAGGAGACTTGGAAGATCGAAAAAGCACATTAGGTTATGTTTTTTTATTAAGTTCAGCAGTTGTATCTTAGCTATCGAAAAAATAACCTGTTGTAAGTCTATCTACTACAGAGGCTGAATTTATTGTTGCGGCTTCATGTGCATGTCAGGCAATATGGTTAAAAAGAGTGTTGGATATTTTAGGTTTGAATCAAGATAAAACTTCTATTATTCACTATGATAGCAGTTCTGCAATCAAGTTGTCAAAGAACCCAGTAATACATGGTCATAGTAAACATATAGATGTGCGTTTTCATTTTCTTCGGGAGCTCTTAAAAGCTAGTGCTGTAGAATTAGTTTATTGCAACACACTAAAGCAATTAGCTGATATAATGACAAAGCCCTTAAAGCTAGATGTCTTTTTAAAGTTGAGAGCGTTATTAGGAGTTTGCTCTGCAAGTGATATAAACTGATGCTTAAAGCATTCAGTTTAAGGGAGGAAAATGTTGAGTTGTTTCTGCTTAGTCATTATTTTGTTGCTTAGTCAAATGAAATCCCTACTCTTTAGGGTGATTTTTTCTATTATGTTGTTTAGTCCTTCCATGTTTCTAGGAGTTGTTAGACATAGGTTGCTTTTTTCTTGTTCAGTTTGTTATGTAAGGCTATTTATATAGCCAACACTTTTTAGCTTGAAAGAGATATACAACCTTTTCATTCTCAATTTTCTGTTCGCAAGTTTTTTTTTTTTTTTTTTTTTTTTTTCATTTTTAACAAATTTAAACATATAATGAAAATTAGCTATAAAAAGGGTTAATTGATGGTGATGGGTGTATTTATATTATTTCAAACAATTTATAAGAGAGTGAATTCTAAAACAACGAGTTTGTGGAACGATTATCATGTTTATGGCAGTAGAAGCTTTTGATGTGTTTTGAAGCGTAGCAATTGGCTGGTTAATTACACCTATAATATCTAAAATTATCACAAATTTTTATTAAAAGAATTAAATTTTATTTTTTGTCATTTAAAATTTTCTAAGTGTTCATTTAACTCCCACAAAAATGTCTCCTCAGACAAAATTTATTTGTAGATGAAACATATATTTTGATCTTGTAAAATGCAGATAAAATAAATGCATTTTATTTTTTAATTAGTAGGTTCTGTAAACTATTTTGCAGTAGATTCTGCAGACTGTTTTGCAAATTAAATTCATGTGAGAAAATCCTTTTATGAGATTCAAGTGAACATTTAAGAAGTTTTAAGTGAAAAAATAAAATTTAGATCTTTTAATAGAAATTTATAATAATTTTAAGTAATGTGAATGTAACTAACCTAACAATTGGCATTGTCAAGCAGCTAACATTCAAAAGAGTCTTGATAGGTGAACTAGGGTAGTAGAACGACTTTCAGTTGGGAATTCATCAATCTTGTTTGTTTTTTCTAAAAGAACAAAAAACAAAATTCATTGATGCGCATCGTTAGCACAAGGTTTTAGCAGTAATCATCCAAGCGGTTTTTCCCTTTGTAGGGTTATGTCTCCACCGGCAAGCTTCGACTGCTGGTGCCTGTATTACAGTAACAAAGAAGGTTGGCTCTAAATTCATCCTTCTCATGAGGCAACTGAAAAAAGAAAATGTTCTAAACTCAAAGGATTGGAAGAAGTCTGCAGAGTGGATAAGGCTTTAAATTTTGCCCTCGCTACAGCTTCTCCAACCTGCTCTAGAATTACTGAAATGCATTTTCTCATGCATGCTTCATATTCCACTTAATGTTCTGCCTTGTGAGTTCAGGCAGCAGAAATAGACAATTTGTAATCAGTAACATAAAGAGATCCATCTTCAAGCACATTAAAACTAATAATTCATCCATCCGGAATTAATTGCATCCATAATGGTACAAGTCTGACGCATAAAACACACAGGCAGACAGGCACAAGTGGGATGCATAGGCACCTTTATTTCCTAGATGCGACTTTTGTGCTCCCACGATATCCGTGTTCCACCCACTGATGAAATCAGTCACTCCCCAATGACAACCTAACAATTAAAATTAGAGCTAAGCGCAATCTACCAAAAGAAAAGGCATTAAAAAGAGTCCCCATATTGCGTCCAATCCTCTATTGCCAAGTTCCCTTCAGATGAATCAAGCCATCTCTTTTTGAAGTTTCTGATCTTAAACAAAGCTTTAGCAATTGGACACTCCGAAAAACACAGGTAGCTACCATCAGAACAACAAAATCAAGCTGAGCTTACAAGAACAAACAGTGGCTTATCTCCTAACTTATCCCGACCCTGAAACAAACAAAAATATCACATACAAACAAAACTAACAGAGAAACATGATGCTTAAATATAGCAAATTGTAAAAAGGCAAGAGATAATCAAGGGCTGTAGGATGATGAGCTATTAAATTATTCATGAAGTGGCAAACTTACATTGGGAATTTCAATGATGATTGGTCAATAGTGGTTACTGGTTATGCACTAACCAATATAATCATGCAACTTAATATATGATAACGCATACCACAATATAATTATGTCCATAATCTTACATATTGGATTCAGCTTACATTTTCCCAACGACCAGGTTCATATAACTTGGAGAAATTACAAGATAAGCCAAAATTAAAAAGCCACTAGTCATGTACTATGTGAGCTTCAGAAGGGTCTATGGCTGGCGACATTATTATCTAGCAAGCAACTAAATGCCGCTTGCCATTGCCTATGAAATTGAGAGGACTTGACTACAGTGATCTGATAAATGTCTATGGATAGGAAGTTGACATGTGAACCTTTTGATTCTAACATAAACTAAAATTTGTTTTCCAGTTATGCAGTGGACAACTATTGCCTTTGAAAATTTAGACAAGACCACAAGAGTAGCCTAGTAAGCATCTGCTGCAAATCTAATTGTGTATATGAAATAATGACATGTTTTCCAATAATAATACAAGCGATCAAGTAGCATGATAAACTCATTCACTTGAATAACAAAATCTAGTTTGTGAAATTATTTATTTTTATAAAATGAAGAGAACAGTTCCATTTTTATGTGTGAATAAATGCTCTTAATTATCTACAGTACTGAAATTATTGTGTGGAAAATGGATGATGAATGCATGTGCCTTTTCTTCCACTCTGAAATATGATCAATTAAAAGGAATCATTATTTGTTCTCTCTTATCATGCATTGACCAAGATGTTTTGGCTCTACAAAATAATAGTAGAGGTTGAGGCTCATCAATTTTCTATGCAAATTAGAAAGGGAACCATCCAGGCATAGGTGAAATAGACTTGGTTATGCAGCTGATGGAAACTATACTCCTCAATGACAAAATGATCGGCTGCAGATTGCAAGAAATGCTAAAATAGTGCAAATATGTCCTTGAGGCATACTATGTCATAGTTTTGAATCCTTCACTACAAGAACTTCAGGGTCATGTTGAAATCCACATTGATGGTAGGAGGAAAAGAAAGGATTTGCTGTGAAAAATAATAATTTATTTGGGATGGAAAAAAAAAACTTTTGAGGTTTTGTTATCTCAAAGCTATAAAGAAAGAGCCGAAAAAAAGGCTCTCCAATCAGGCAAGTTTTAATGCTGATTGATCATGTTAATAGTTGTTAGCGACTTGCAGGTTTGTGTCCATGTGAAATTACAGACGTACCTTCAGCTCTGGCAATTCAATGACACAGGCACACTCAACAACATGGACACCAACACGCTCTGCAATTAGAGGGAAAAATAACTGTTATGATGTGAAGATGCATATATGAACAGTACAAAATAGAACAACCAAAAGTTGATAGTTCATGACCATTGATGAGACAGCAGAAACAGCTGAGCATGCTTTTAACAGACCTTTAGTTGCATGCAGACCAAAAGTTAAGTGGAACACATCAGTAGATCAAAACAAAATTTCCAACTACCTATGCAACAAAACACCAATTTCTTTTCTGAGGAGATAAAAAAAAGCCTTGATATTGCAGTGTAAAATCATCTTGTAATGCAAATGGCCCTAACTTCTGCTTAGATTACCTTCCCATTCAGCACTTTGATCACCAAACACCCTAATCAAAAAGTCCATTCCCCCTCCTCTACCAAGTAGGAGTTGCACTCTGGGTGGTAAACTAATGCTTAGACACCAGTACCCATCCCCCATCTCTATCTTGCATGGTGTATGCCAGAAGTTTCTCATGTCTCTTATGATATTTGATAACAGAACCTGTAGAGGGTGTAATCCAATTTCTTATCTTTTCCAGGTGGTCCTCTATGCTAACTATCTCAATAAGCCAAATTTGACCGATGCTGGATCTAGTCTATGTGTAATACTAGGAGTAATAGCTATAATTATTGTAGCTTGTTTGTTCAGGGGCTATTTTTGTAGGAGTTGTCCTTGTAACAGCTTGTTTGTCCAAGGGCTAGTTTGATAGGGAGTGTGACAAGCCATTGATGCCACAAACCAAGGACTAAGCCACTTGATCCAATGATGTGATGAAGGATCCATTTTTCATTTGAAAAGGAAAACAACAATAACCTTCAAGTCGAGTCTCAAACCAAATTCAACCCATATGCAAAAGGAAAATATATTGAACAATAAACGCAAAGGACATTGATAAAAAAGTTATACTAGAATTTATTTTCTAAGCGTTACCAAGAAGTCTGACCGCAGCACATAAGGTTCCACCAGTCGCAATGAGATCATCTATAACCAAAGCACGTTCTCCTGCTTGCACAGCACCTACATGCATTTCCATTACGTCTTTTCCATATTCCAAAGAGTACTCCTCTGAAATAACTTCCCCTAATGAAACCATCAGACATCACATATTAAAAGCATAAAGTAAAAATGATAAAATTCAAACCACTCTTTGTTTGTATAAAATACAACAAGTCAACTAATATTTCAGTCTTGAGTTAGAACAATAAACTAATTTTCATCAAGTTCTCAGAGTAACCCAGGATTATCTCATATCCAAAATGTTGACAAAGACAGAGAAGTACACAATTTATCCACCAAGACAAGCTGCATTAAATACATACCAGGCAACTTGTTAGGTTTCCTCATGGGGACAAACTTTGCCCCAATAGCCAATGCAATAGGAGGGCCAAATATAAAGCCTCTTGCTTCAATGCCTAAACATACCAATAACGTCAAAATGCATTTGAAAAGGAAAAAAAAAACATAGAACTGTTTTATCATAAATAATAGAGAAAACCAACTAAAACATTAATTTTAGATAACTGTCCGGCCATTTTTACAAATTTATTTTAGTCATTTCCACATCAACATGGTCCAATCCAAATGATGATCAATTCTTCTCGCAGACTGGGTAATTTGCACCACTTGCTTTCAAGGCATTCGGCAATACATCCCACATTTCAACATACATATAACTTAATTTTGTCAAATAGCTATGTCTTACAACAATAAATTTTTGCCTCTACTTTGAAGCACACACCATGCCAGGATTCTCCTCATTCAACAATAACAAAAACAGCATAAAAAAAATACACTTTACCTTTCAAATAAAAACAGAAAAAAAAAATAATAATAAACTGATATAGTAGCAAAAATAATGTCTCTTTAATTAATCAAAGAAATAACCTGCAACAACAGAGATGTCTTTATCTCTGTACCTCTCCACAAACAAATCAATTGTATCCCTAAACGCCTTCGTATCCAGAAGCAACGTAGTTATATCCTGAAACAAAATCCCTATCCACCAAACAAAACAACATTTAACATATATATATATATATATATATATAGAAGCTCATCGAAAACAGCAAAAAATAGGAACTCAAATCAGAAGAGGACCTTTTTTAGGGAAGTCAGGGATGACTCTAATTGAAGAAGAAATCCTCTGTATGCGATTATCTTTCTCGTCGTAAGTGGCCATTTCTCTGTTCTGCAGCGGCTGTGACTCCCTTCCTGTTCAGCCGCCAGGTCAGATTAGTTGACGTTTATTGACTCGCGCATAGAAACATCCCTTTATTTCGCCAATGAGCGCAATTTTTTTCTTTTGGACTAAATTACCCTCTACATAAATATTTTTTTAAAAAAAAATTCTTGCCTACAGCCACACTATTATATTCAATCAAGGTTGGACGTACAGTACGAAGACACGTATCATCTTTCCATTGATAGTGTAAAGCACTCGCTGTCACACATCGGACGGTTCGATGCAATAGGTTAAATGTAAGCAATAATCTCCGTCTTTTTTACTCATATTTTTCTTTTCTTTCCTCATGCTTAGTTTTATTGCTATAATAAATCAAAAACAAACAAACAAAAAAACATACCGCCAGCAGAACAACGGAGGAAAGAATGGGCAGACGTGTAATTTCGCAAGGAAATTGACGGAGCTCCGACGATCGAAGCAGAGAGTTGGCGAGACAAAGAGGCAAGTGAAGAAGATGGCGGCAATACTGAACTCGGAGCGCGGACAAGAAGGCTTCTTAGCATCGTGCTTTTAGCCCCTTGGAAGTTTATGTTTTTGGTCAATTTAAAATGAGTGGAAATTGTAAAGCGGTCGCCTACCTATGGTCAGGTGCATGCATTTATTTATTTATTTTTTTTCTTGGCATAATACATATATAATCCCTATATTTATCAATTTTTATTAATTTAATATTTTAATTTATAATTTTATCATTTTAACATCTAAATTTGATTAAAATGTATTAATTTTTATTAATATAATAATATAATGCATCTACCATCTCATATACTTATAATTTTTTATCAGTTTAACATCTCTACCTTATAATTTTTTATCAATCAAATTCTTATTATATGATACGTACTAATTCATTCTTTTATATCAAGTATACTGATAAAGGTTTCAAAATTATATTTTAAACAAGTTCATATGTCAAAATGATAAAATTATAAATTAAAATATCAAACTGATAAGAAAATGACAAATATAAAAATCATGTATTAAGCCATTATAAAGTTAGTGATTCCATATATAAGTATATACATGCACATATATACAAAATTCCTGCAATTCCTTGTTTAATCACCCCATTTGATTACTTCTATTTTAATTCTCCTTTTGTACCTTAGTGACTCAGAAGATAAATATTATAAAGTGAGATCATGAGTTTAATTTATACCTCTACACTTGTTAAAAAAAAAAAATTACTTCCATATTGAACAGCTTGTAGAAAAACACAAGACCCTGTTCAAAACTGAGCCCTTCACTAGAAACAATGTAAAGATAATGGCCGGTTATAGCCCAATCTCCAGCCCTTCTTTTTTGTCACCTCTAAAGCAGAATCAGATGCTCAACGAATGACAAGCATCCAAATTTTTATCTCTGTTGGGCCCTCGGCCCTGTTTTTTCGGACATACGTGCGTGTGTTGTAGCACTGTGCAATCTCAAATTATACAAATCAAAACCCGAAGTCCCATTGCAAAATGTGTACAAGTACAACCACTCAAATAAGTGAAGAATCTAGTAGGAGTAGCCAGTGGTGGGTTTTGAAATTGGTTAGGCGGTTCACCGCCACCACAAATGAGCGATGGTATGTACGAATCCGATCTAATAATTGATCCTGAAATTAATATTGCATGTTGATGACCTCCTACCAGAACTATCCACACGTTTTTTCAATTTCTAACTTAGCCTTAATCATCATCACAGAGAGAAGGGACCAACACAACCACGGAGCTCTTTTTTTTTTTTTTTTTATTAAGTATTTGGTCTCAGACTCTTAGTAGTGAAGACGTTTTTCCACGAGTTCCACGCTAAAAATTGAGGAATTTTATTCTCTTTAACTATGAAATGGGTTTATTTTAGCTGCATTAATATATATTTTGTCAAATATAAATGTGATGATTTTTTCTCGATAAAGTAATTTTTAGAGTACTATTTTTTCAAGTTTTGAGGAGAAAAAGAGTATATATATGATTTTTTTTAAAAAAAGTGTAAATAAATAGAAATTAATTTTAGGGTACTATTTTAATAATAAATAAAGTTTTTTACCAAATATAATTAGAGTATGGAGGATTCAAATCCCACACAGTATTCATAAAAATTTTAATCATTAGATGAAAACAGCGGAAGTTAATTAATAAAGTATCTACAATAATATTATAGTATATATTCAATATTTCAATGGGAGTTAATGACAGGTCACAAAGGGTTAAAAAAAAGTTGGGCTTTGTTTGTTTCGCCCGCCGTTTTCCTTTTCGTAATCTTCATGGGGACTCTCACTCAAACCTACGCTACTTAGCATACGATAGATGAAGTAAGCAATGAGCAATCTATGCTTTTGGTGCCAAATAAGCAGTAGTCCTTCTATATGGTTCCCAGTAAGCGCTGACATGAACAAACGCCTACCGTTTATTTATTTTAAGTGAGCAAAGGATGGTCTTTGGTTGCTGACAATGAAAGGCAGCTTCCTCCATCCGGTTTGTGTGATTCTAAAGGAACAAGTTGCAAGAAATATAGAAAATCTCATAGATTTGGGTTTTTCTGTCTACAACTTTTGGAATTTATCTTCCTTTTTTTTTTTTTTTTTCCTTGGGTGTTCTTAAAGCATCTAGATATATAGAGAGTCATTATGCTTAAAGAAAAATCTAAACTAATGAACATTTGAACTTCCACAGCTACTCTTGTTGAAGATTGTAAGTGTTGTTACTGCATCTTCTCCTTCGCCATGAATAAATTAACAGATGTTTGTAATTCATAAAATCATTATACCTTGCAATTTTCTTAAAATTTTTTAGACTAAAAATTATTAATTTTTGAGATTTTTAAAATTTTAGTTTGAATTTAAATTTTGATAAAGTTATTTTAATTCAGCCAATTATTTATAATGCACATTTAAAAAAATAAAATAAATGTATATGCAATATTTGTGTGTAGTTTTTTTAAAATAATTTATATACATTTTTATTAATTCTAATCAAAATATAATTTATATTAGAGTTTTTATTAAATTTGAAAAATTAAAACAAACTTATAAGACATTATATTTTTTATACTAATAATTTTTTTTACAATTGAAATTAATCAATTTATTTATTTTACAACAGTCAAATTATATATATAAAAAAAAGTAGATATATCACTGAGGGAGTAGTCAAATAATTACTTATCTTAAAAGATATTTTAAGGTGTGAAAATTAAATTTATCGTGTTGATTTGTAAAATTTATATCTATATGATCTAAAAAAGGAAAAATTATCGGGAACTATTAAGATAAATTATTGAAAAATTATTTTCAAAGTCATATTTTGAATTCTAGTTCAAATGTATGCAGTTATATTAAATTAATTGTTAAAATACCTTTACCTCTTTAAGATTTTATTTAAATCAATATAAATTAGTTATAGTTTAATAAATTTTGAATATCAACACAATAACTTAGTGTATAATTTATTTATACTTCCATCATATAATTTTTCTAGTAATAAAAATACCAAAGAATTCGTGAAATAAATCTTTAAAAGTCAACATTATATTGGAAATCAATCAAGAAATTCCTTGCCAACCCATGTAGTTAGTGTCCTCACAAATTAGATTTGGGTGACCAGCTAACTAATTCATAACACTGCACGGCTGTTATCTATAAATCTATAATAATAAGGCAGGAGGACGCAAAGAATGGTACAAGTCGGTGACACGTGTAAATCTCGAGATGCTTCTAGCATCGTCCTAATATTCTTTTCCCTAAGCAACGAAGAAACCTCAGCTTAGGAATTGGGATATTGGCAAAGTCAAATAGGAATAGTGTATATAACTGAAAACTAGCTCCAAATGTGATGCATCTCAACCACATTTTCTTTTGGTGCACACAATGACATGCCTAAGCAACCTTTAGTCCTTTCGGCGTATCAAAGCATTTCAATTTATTCTTGATTTTAGTAGTTTTAAACGTTCCTGCAATTTCCATTGGTAATTAATATATATACGAAGGATGTCAAAATTCAAATTAATTAAAATTGCCAATGAGACCTAAACTGCCTGGTCAAAGGCCGAGACCCTGGGACTAGCTCTCAAGTTCAATTTAACAACGTTAGGATTAAAATTATCCTCCCGTTAAAAGTGACATCCTTCAAAAAAAAATATAAAAAAATTAATTAAAATAAAATTTATAAATAATTACGTAGAAAATTACATAATATATGAGTAATAAGTAATTAATTTATTATAAAAAAAACTTATTAATTTTGGAAATCACCATGTAAATGGTCACTAATTGAAAGGTGGGACAAGTTTAGTTTTAACCACAATTAAGTGGAACCGTCCCGTCCCATCCCAATTCTATCACATAGGTGAGCAAACTCACCTCCTAACCCAAGCTTAGTGCCCTTCCACTACCTACACATGCTCCACTTGGCTACAGCAAGGTTCTCCACCCCACCAAGGAAAAAAAAAAAAGCGTCCTCAGCCAGCTCTCTATGTGATTTGGCTCCTAACTGGGTACCAATGCATGTTTTTTTCACATTAGTCGTCCACACTTATCACTGGTTCAGTTACCACTTTTTACGGACTAGCCCACTGTGAATGTACGACATGCATGAACCTTGGCTCGGCTGGCTTGCTGGGAAATTAAATGGAAAAGGGCCTGGATGTTTGGCTGCTGGCTCCTTTTACGCCGCGTTATGTGTTTTTGAAAGTAAGGAGGCTTTGGCAAATATTGACTTGGAACAAGCAACAGCGGTATTCATATAAATACTAATAGTCCAGTAGACTAGTTCCATTTCCCAGTCTTCACTTCACTAGCTTACTTTTCAGATTGGACCCACATGCAAAATGCACAGTTTCAGCCCTATCTGTACTTGATACTATTCTCTTCTTTTTCTTTGACCGACTTGGGTCAGTCACTCTTGGCCACCAAGAAAACTCAAAATTGGCCACCAAGAAAATAAAATAATATTAAATAAATCAGCCAAAAATAAAACCAATTACTAAACGTGCTCCACTTCTTTTTCTTTCATGGGAAATTAATTAATTACTGTTACACATCTCCTCTTAGCTTCCCACCACTTGTCAGGCAACTTCCTGTTCCAAGTCTCCGCTCTCCTACCCTTTATAAACCCACCTCGCCCCCGACACTCCTACTCAAATTGCACACTCAACACAACGCAGCACAGCACCAAGATACCACTTGTAATTTGCCAAAGCCATTTTTAGCTTTCTCCCAAAATCTTGAGTTTCATATCTTGAGATGGCAATAGAAGCAATCAACTCTCCAACAACAGCGTCTCCATCTTTTCAATTTGAGGATTCGAGCAATCTTCACTATCTAACCGAGCCATGGGCTAAGCGCAAGCGTTCCAAGCGTTCCCATCACCAACCCACTGAAGAAGAATATCTCGCTCTTTGCCTTGTTATGCTTGCTCGCGGTACCACCAACTTCCCTAACCCTTCTGCTGCCACAACTTCCGCCTCCACTTCCACCGCCTCACACCACCAGCGCTCTCCGACTCCAGTACCACCACGGCTTATCTCCTCTTCAGATGAACAGAAAAATCTCTACAAGTGTACTGTCTGCAACAAGGCCTTTTCTTCTTATCAGGCTTTAGGTGGACACAAAGCTAGTCACAGAAAGCTAGCTGGAGGCGTTGGTGGTGAAGATCATTCCACTTCAACAACTACCACCACCACTGCTGCTACTACAGCTACCTCTGCTACAGTCAGTGGAAGGACTCACGAGTGTTCTATCTGCCATAAGACTTTCCCAACAGGACAGGCTCTAGGCGGACATAAACGCTGCCACTACGAGGGCGGTGCCTCTGCAGCTGCAGAAAAGAGCGGAGTTACTTCAACTACTTCCTCCGGAGTCGGTTCTACAATCTCTCAGAGCCAGCGCGGCTTTGACCTTAACCTCCCAGCGTTGCCAGAGTTCGCAGCCGATTTTTTCATATCTGGTGACGATGAGGTTATGAGCCCTCTGCCGGCGAAAAAGCCGCGTGTTGTTTTAGCGGCACCCAAAACAGAAACTTCTCATTAGAAGAAGATGATTTAGGAATTAGGACTTTTCCAATGGATATTTTAGGAATATAAATTTTAGAAAAGTTTTTTCTTTTATTGTTATTATTTTTCTGATTATTATTCTTTTGAGTGATTAATTTTTTAGTGTACATAGCAGTTGAACTCTCTGTTTCAGTTCATTGCCAGACCATTCAATTCAATAGATTTTTTTCCTACAAAAACAATTACTATTAATTACCTTTTTTTAGGTCATATAATTACTATAATTTTGCATTTCAGTAGCTTTAAAAAGGAGTTAGTATTGGATTACTCCATACTAGCACTATTAATTAATTTGTTAACTAATTTCATTAACTAAATAAAATATCTCTCCCCATAAATATTCTGAAGTCATTGAGAGGACCGGGTCTAAAATGCACGGCGTCAACGGTACATGTACATGATGCGCTTAACATGCGCAACGAATGAAAGAAAGGTATCAAAACCGCGTGATGGGCAGAGGCATCAGCGGCAGAGTTTGGTTAAGCCCCACCCAGTGCACGAGTCATGGCGAAAATATAGAATACCCAAAAAAAAAAGGAAGAAGGTGACGGTTCTACAGTCCATGAAAGTGTTCACACGCATGTTACGTGTTAGCCAATTAATTAAAGCTTTTCGGGTTTTTTAATAAAAAAACAATAATGAAGATGGAGTGGTGAATATGGGAACAATTTAAAGGTGGAGGATATTTGGGTGCGTGTGGATAAGATTGAAGAAGGAAGAAAGAAGTGAGCAAGTGCAAGTGTTTGCTGTGTTTCTCATGGAAGTGATTAGGATGGCATGTGGCCTCGGCTGGCTAAAGGTTTTGCTCAACTCGTCTTAATTTTTGGTACCTTTAGATCATTAGTAACTCCACTTGCACTATTTAATCTAAGCTTCATTGGTAAGTGCAGTCTAGTTTAAAGTTCTTGAGTGAGTTTTAATAGTGTTTTTTGCTTTATTATTGCATTTGTTTCATAAATCATTGAAATTTTTTCACGTTTAAAATTTATAGCTTCTTCAATTAAAGAAATATATGTATATCTAAATTAAACTACTCACATTGTGAAAAAGTTGTACAACCTACCTAACATGATTAGTTTAATTTATAAGGAGTATGTTTAATTATTTTTAAACATATTAAACTGATATAGAGAATATATATATTTTTAGGATGCATTTGGATTTGAAGTTTTAAAAAATGGTGTAATAATTACAGTTGTAATTATCATGAAACTAATAATTACATGTGTAATAGTTAAATTGTTAACTTTATTTGGTAAACAAATATAATGAATAAACTGTTAATGTGAAATTATTTAAAAATTTTATTAATATAATTTTTATTTTTATAAAAATTATTTTTTAAAAAATATCATCTAATGAGAAAAGAAATTCTTAGAAAAAAACTTATGGAGATAAAAATATAATATATATTTATACATTCAAACACATATAAAAAATATATTGATATAAATTTTATGCAATATAATTAATAAAAAATAAACTTAAAAATTATGCATTTAACAATTAATTTTTATATGACAAATAAACGTACATTAAATGTTAATATAATTTTTGATATATTTTTTATAGAAATAATGAAACTATTATAAAAAAAATCTTAAATTGATATATATATACTAAAAATTTTAGCTGTAGCTTATTAATAATGAAGATAAAAAAAAAATAATTTACAAAATATACAATGAAATAATAGAAAATGTAAAAAAATTTATTTTTTCAATAAAGAGCTTTTTTATATGTTTTTAATCTACCTACATAAATTAATAAAAATGTATTTTAACGAGGTTAACTGTTACGAAATTAAGAGTTAAAAGTGTATATTTTAAAATTAGCAAATAAGGATAAAAAACATTTATATATTACAATAATAACAATTAACTTCCTTCAATCCAGCTTCAAACACACAATTAACATATAAAACATTTAATATATAAAATAATTCAATAATATTTTCATCAATAACTAAGTTAGTTAGAGCGGTTAATTCTGCATATTAACAGGGGGAGTAACAGAGAGGGGGGGCCACTCATAACGGGAATCAACCACGTTTCATTTTGAAAAGAAAGATAGCAGTAGGTGTTTTGGCCGTCTCATTTTGCATGTGTCAGAATGATTCTTAGCTGATGCAAGAAAAATTGCTTTCAGTTCTTAATATTTAATTTTGTGGCAGAAAGATTAAAAAAAAAATGACACTCAGCAAAATGCATTGAACCTCAAACTAGTCGATACACTATGAGTACGGTACAATTTTTCTAATTGTTGCGTGTTGATTCTATTTCATGCTCTAACTCCTAACCTAATTCGGGCGGAAAATGAAACTCACTATTTTATAAATCAGACCATAATAAATATATATTTAATTAAGAAAGATTTTTACTTAATTATACTCTAAAATAAGATTTGTAACATATGAATTAAATAATTTATATTTAATTATTGAAAATAAGATATATAGTTTTTTATTACAAATTTCATTATTAAATTTAGTATAGATAAAAATTTACTTTTAATTAAATATTAATTTATAGTTTAATAGTTTTTTATTATAAAATTCACAACAGAAAGTATGCAAATCGTGCATCTATGCTGATTACTACATAATTATATTTTCAAAGATAGAGATTTGGGTCGCAATTACCTATCCAACCTTTTTTTTCCTTTTGTGCCGAGTATCTACAGAGTATAAACACGAAAAGAAAAGAATAGAATATATATATATATTATATATATATTTTTTATTTGGTTCCAGCACAAGAAGATGCAGCAGAGGCAGAGTTTCTAAAAGGAGAAGCGTGTGAATGCTGTTCGTCTAGCATAACAAACGCACGGCTGTAGAAATACACAACTGGTGAAGGGTGCGTTACTTACGGATCTTACCAAAGCCTACATATATTATAGTACATGGTAAAGTTGTCTTAAAAGTTCAAAGAAGCATATTAGAGTAGTTTTTGCGTGTGGGACACATATATATATATATATGTCTGGTTGAAAATATATATATATAAGAACAATATGACCATAGAGCAATTGTGTATAAATTTCATTGAAGATTCTGAAAGTTATCTGCAAAGAAGTAGTCAAATAGATAAGGATCATCAGAGAACAAAGACTCACTCCATTTAATTAACAAGCATCGAGTAGTTAAATTAGTGAAAAAATCACTTAATTTGTTAATAATTTATATAGAAAACTTCTAGTGTTTATCTTCTAACTCGATAAACATGCCCCACCTTGGATGGGAGCTTCTGTGGCTGCATTCTGTTGTTTCTGCTGAATGACCACAGATGGAAGATTATGAAAAAATTAATACATAGTTTTTATGTGGGATGTGGCAAAGTGGTCCACATGGAGCTAATTGAGAGTGCGGTAGTGGAGCCACTCCCTCAGTGTACCTAACAGCCCATTGAATTGTTACTTTGGTCGGCTAACCAACAAAACCGACTTACACTCTCGCTCTGGGGGAGGGTGGCAGTGGGATTGGCCATTCGTCAATTGCACGACTTGCATTAGTCAGGATATAAACTAAATTAAACAGCATTAATGCAAGATTGTACCAACTTCTAACTCCATTTGGCATTAAATGATAAACAGATGGGTTGAAAGAGATTTTTTGCGGGTGAAATTTGTTATTCTGCAAGCGGATATAGGTGCCTCTCCTACTATATATATTTATATAAGTTTTTATAAATTACTTTAAATATAAAGATGGAAGTAATAGGTAAATTCAGTAATTTTTTTATCAGTCAAAATCAATTATGTGAAAAAATATTTTTATAAAATAATTTAAAAATGTCTCTCACAACTAGTTAAAATGGTAAAAGGTGTGAATATTCAATTGAGGAAAGTAAGATTTGATAATAAAGTGATAAGAAGAATTTGTATTTACTGACTTGAAAACAATTACAAGGCTGTTGTGATATATAGTACATGCTGTACCAAACTAAGAGTTGTAGTTATACTGAAATACAAATGCAAATGTATAGGTAACAAAAATAACAACAAAGTAACAGCAAAGGGATTGTCTTATCACCCTTCTGCAAGTTACATGGGAGGTGGAAAATGGACAACTTGGATTTTGAGGCAAAAAAATGTAGCTTTAGGTAAAGGCTTTGTTCAGACATCGGCAATTTGATCCTTGGAGGATATATAACAGACATTTAACTCCCATTTCAGCACTTTGTCTTTAATAAAATGGAAGTTTATCTTTAAATGTTTTGACCTAAAATGAAAGATAGGACTGGAAGAGAGATAGGTGGCAGATAGATTGTCACACCATAATGTTAGTATGGAACAAGACCCCAAGCTAAATTCTTAGAGTAGTAAATGAACCTCGTTGATAGTAGCAGCAAAAGCACGGTACTCAGCATTTGTGGATAAGCGAGCAATAGTGCGTTACTTCTTGGAACCCTAAGTAATAAGATTTCAGCCAACATAGATAAAGTAACCAGAGGTGGATTTTCTATCATTGATGTCCCTTCCCCAATTTGCATCATTGTAGGCTGACATCTAAAAGTGATAGAAAAGGACTAAGAATAAACCATGTGCGACAGTCCCACAGAGATAACGAAGGATTCGTTTAACCGTTGTCCAGTGATCCAGAGTTAGGGCATGCATGTATTGAGAAACCTTATTAATTGAATAGCATATGTCAGGTCTGATAATGCAAGCATATGGCAAGCCTCCAACTATATTACGGTAAATATAAGGGTTTGCAAATGGCATTCCAGTCACCAAGAGTTTATGAGACATATATGAAGGAGTTGAGATGTGATTGACAGTTTGCATATTGGCCCTTTGCAAGAGATCTTGAATGTATTTCGACTAAAAGAATAGTAAACCATTTTTGCACCATGTGGCTTCAATGCCAAAAAATATAATTTAGAACACTAATATCTTTAAGCAGGACTAGCTTGTAAATAAAAGATAATAGATTGAATAGTAGGTGTGTCATTCCCTGTAATGATTATGTCATCAACATATAGAAGACAATAAACTCGAATAGTGCCTTTCTTGAGAAAATAGAGTGAGCTGTTAATTTTAGAACCATAGAAATCCAAAGAAAGTATAGATGTAGTAAGACATTTAAACCATTGCCTAGGTGCTTGCTTGAGTTTGTAAATTGATTTTGTAGCTTGCACACACGATCTGTACAAGAAAGGAAACTTATGACTTTTGCTAACATTACAAGCAGTACAAGAACTCGAAGGCTTATTTTTATGAAAAGATAAATTATGTTGATGGAGAATATGATGAACATTTCCATAGTTAGCATGACTAGGGATATTATGCCACTGGGAAAGACTGGATGCAACAATAGTTACGGGAAAGTGATTGGAATGTGAAACTGGATCAAACAATATGGGGTATAATCCACCATCATTTCTGGCGGTATGAAGAACTTGCTTCTTGGGGGAATCCTTGATAAGAAAATGGTTAGTAAAAAATTCAATCGAAATATTGTTAGCAATAGTAAAGGATTTAATAAAAAGTATATTAGCACAAACATTAGGAACACAAAGAATATCATTCAAAGTGTAAGGGTGTTGAGAATAAGATTTAATAGAATGACTAGTGTGAGAGATTGAAAGTGGTTTACCATTGCCAATACGGACTTCTTTAAGACCATGGTACTCAAAGTGAAGAGACAGGTTTTCTATGTCAGGAGTTAAGTGGTGAGTAGCCCTAGCGTCAAGAATCCAATTATTGTTTGGTGTAAAATTAAAAGAAGTCGTAGCTGTCAAATGTGAAACTGGTTTGGGGAATGAAAAATTTGGGGATCAGGTCATGGCTTTCTTTCTCGGAGATGGGCATTAAGGAACAATGTGACCAAAACCTATGCAATTATGACACTGAATAAAGTCAGGAGTAGAATTATTGAAATGCGTTATGGAAGAATAAGAGCCAGAGGATGTACCAACAGAAGAAAAATTATAGCGGCCTCTGTCATGACCCAAAACAGGGGGCTATGACTGGCGCTAGGGAACGAGAATTCTTTCGAATCTGGAACCCATAGCAAGCCTAAAAAAATAAAAGCATGCAATATAATAAAATAAATAAAATATTTGTGCTGCGGAAATTAAATCTTGAATATAAAATAATAATTCTTCAACTCATTTAATAACATAAATATCCATCTCATATATAATAAAATCTTTAAGTACAAATCTTTCAGACTAACACTCTGAATTCAAAATCTCATACAAGTATAATTCAAAAACAACCCACAACAGATTTAAGTACAACCACTACTGCAGTGTTTAGAGTACAAAATAAAACTTAAGTAAGTAATTTACATAATAAAGTCGGAGCGGAAGAAATCTAGTGTACAGGTCTACTGCTGAGGTCTGAAGATAAAGACTCTCCTAAAAAATATCAACAGAGAGAAGTAAGACCTCACTGAGTGAATTATTATAATATATATACATGCATAACTAAATGTCAAATGCAGACACTCAATAGTATATACAATAAATATATATACAAGCAAATACACACAGATGCAGCAAAAATTATTTTTTAATGAAAATCATCGGTTTATGAAGGATCAAATAGAACCCTATATTTTCGCAACCTCAAATATCAATAGGATTCACTTTAGCCATACAGGCCCACTTAGTTCCAAATAATTCACTTAGTCCAACTGGACAGTAGATTGGCCCCGAGACACTAAGTCAACCAAGCTCCAGCAGTCTGACTGTCAGTGTGATTGGCCCCGAGACACTTGGTCAACCGAGCTCCAGCAATCACACTCTCAATCACATCAATCTCAATCATATCAATCATGTCATATTTCCCTAAATAAGTAGTAATTTAACCCTATGATCTATCACACCGGTACGTACTCAGTCCTAGTACTGCCCACTAGGAAGCACGTTTTATCGATATCTTTCATTTATATTAAAACATATATTCAAGAAAATAAATGATGTATAATGATATTTAAAATAAACAAATATACCATATATATACCGAAAATATACCTAAAATAAAAATAAGTATATTTCAGGTATATATATGTATAATCAACTCAAACAAATCGCGAAACATATTAAATTAAACCAATAATATAATTAAAAACAAGCTAGATTTAATTAAAAAGGAAAACATGTATTTATTTCATAATATACTAAAAATATACACCTAAAATATACTTAAATATTCAAATAGGCAATTAAACAAAATTTGATATTTAAAACATAGAAGTCTAAAACATGCAACCTAAGCAATGCATATATATCATAATAACTCACAGTTGTGGAGCAGAATTCTAGACACAGACAGATATTTGGAATTAGACCCGATGTCACGTTTTACGAAAATTCTACCAAAAATTCGGTAGAACCTCCTCTGTAAAATGAACATCTCTTTACTTAAAAAGTAGAGTCGGTCCTGCAAAAAAATACACTTCAAAACAGAATATTTTCACAATCCCTCAGTCGGACCTCAAACTACAATTCCCACCGACCGAGATTCACAATTCACATGATATACACAAAATACATTAAAATGCCATAAATACCAAAAATACCCTTTTTATGCCAAAATATAGAAATCTACATATTTAAACATAAAAAAAAATTATATTACCGATAATTATTTAAAAACCCTAATATTAATATAATATTATTAAAAATCGATATTTCACGATAAATACACCAATATTAATAGAAATTCGTTTTATAAATCCAAATTATTCAATTAGCCTAAAAACATATTAAAAATTTCTAAAAATCCATTTTATTTACAAAAATAGTATATTACATATAATTTGAAAATAATTTTCGAAAAATAGTTTTAGTTAATTGAAAATAGTAAATAATTTGTAAAAATCATTTTTATACCTCAAATAATTATTAAAACCAATTAAACTTAATACTCAACTAATATTATTACCAAATTACCAAAATACCCCTAATATATAAAAATTCAAATAATATACTATAATTACTGAAAAATTCTCTAAAAAATTATATAATTACTCTAAAATTATTTTCTCAATATATAATTCAATAAAATCAATAATTATACTCAATTAACCAATTAATTTTAACAAAATATATATGTAACCTATATTTCTAAAATTCACATAAACTAAATAAAATTATATTAATTACACAAAAATCACAAAAATTATAAATTAAATTCTATAATTATTTTCAACCACCATAAACACTAAAAATCACAATTTCACAATTTATTTAATTAATTTATGAAAGTTAGAAAATAATAACAAAATAATAAAAAATTCACAAAAATCAAAATAAATTCCAAAAATTCCAGAGTGTAGATTGAGCTAGTAGAATCAATTTTTGTGAAGGAATTAAGCTTGAATATAAGAAATCGAAATTCAAAAAAATCAAGAAACAAAAGAGGCCGAAATTGAAATCAAGCTCAAATCCTTACCAAATCGAGTTTTCAAGCTACAAGGAGCTTGGAATCGGATTCTATGGAGTTCTAGGAGCTTAACGGCACCGGAATCACCTGATTTGGTGGCCGAAAAGTTGGTGAATGGCGAAGAGGATGGTTTCGGAAATTTCTAGCTTCACAGGTTGCAGACGGCGCCGGAGAAGATGACAGAGATGGCGAAGCTACTGGAGACAATGATGGCATATCGGGAGGCACTCTAACGGCCTCTGATCGGCGTTGCAGAGGTTAGGGGGGTCATCAGGGGTGAGAGGAAGAAGATAGGTTTTATTTTATATATGTATATATATATATATATATATATATATATATATATATATATATATATATATATATATATATATATATATATACACATTAAGACACACCACACATTATTATATACATTTATATAAATAATTATATACACACATATATATAAAATAACCCTTATAATAATAATATATATATATATATATATATATATATATATATATATATAATTATATACATTTATATAAATAATTATATACACACATATATATAAAATAACCCTTATAATAATAATATATATATATATACACACGCATGTATATGTATATATATTAATATATAAAATAATAATCATGCATGGAACCATATAATTTAATAAAATAAAATAACATTAATCAATAAAATATTATTTCCCAAAATAATAGGTTTCGGGAAAATTTTTTACGTAGAAAACTTTAAATAAACTTAAAATAACATTAATTATTAACAAAATAATTAAATAATCAAATATATATATATTAAAAATTATTAATACTGCATATCCCGATACAATATAAAAATATTTAAAAACTCGGGTCTTAACAGCCTCTATAACCTTTGTTGCTTGAGAACTTACCACCACGCCCTTGTGAACTGCGACCACTATAAGATTTTGATAAAGGTGTATGGGCGATATGGGCAGTGGGAAGGACAGTGTCTTTAAGAGTAGCATCATTAGTAAGAAGATCTTCTTCTTCACAAATGAGAAGACCATAAATGTCATCATAAGATATATCATCAGTTTGTTGTTAAAGAGAATGAACAAAGGGTTGATAAGTAGGGCCTAAGCCATTAATGAGGACTTGAACTAATTCAGATTCAAAAGCAGGAGAATTCAACATTGTAAGTTGATTATACATTGCTTTAGCCTGTTGAGAATATTACGCTACCGATTTAGAGGTCCCTTTGGAGATTTTGAAAATCGAGACTTAATGGTGCGAGCTTGAGTTTTAGAACTAGATGCGTAAGACTTGGCTAACCTATTACATGCTTCATGAGCAGTCTTAGCGCTAACGATTAATGGAACAAACGACTCAGATATAGAGCTAACAATCCAACTGAGGACCAACTGATCTTGATGGAACCATGAGTTGTATGTGGGATTAGGTTGACCATCTAATAACAAAATAATTGGTGAAGTAGAGGAATCATTAAGGTGTTTAGTTAATTTGTAACTATTCAATAATGGTATAAGTTGAGCTTGCCATAAGAGATAATTGGTAGAATTCAACTTGATCGGTAGCTAATGAGCTACGTTAGGTAAATATTGAATGGTGTTAACAGTAATAGTGGTAGTGAGAGCTTGAGATGTCAAAGAGCTGTTTGTAGCCATTAGAGAAAAAAAATTAAGGGTTGATTGTTTGGTTGTTAGACCTAAGTATGCTCTGATACCATAATGAAGTGATAAAAGGAATTTTTATTTACTAACTTGAAAATAATTACAAGGCAACTGTGATATATAGTACATATTGTAACAAACTAAGAGTTGTTGTTATACTGAAATACAAATGCAAAGGTACAGGTAACAACGATAACAACAAAATCACAGTAAAGTGATTGCCTTATCATTCGAACCCACATCTCTTCTCTTCCCTTTATGCAAGCCCGGCCTTAGGCATAGGCCACTATGGCCTACGCCTAAGGCCCCTCCAAATATAGGACCCCAAACAACGGGCCCTAATATTTATATTAAAAAAAATTAAATAATTTTTTATTCTATTGTATTTTTTTTAGAATTAGTCACTCTATTTTATTTACAAAATAAAATTTATTTTTTAAATAACTTTACTATTAAATATGTAAAATAAATTTTATTCAATAGTATTAAAAGTAAATATAAATAAAATTATAGTTTAAATTTATTCATTTATTTTTTATATTGTATTTTGTTATTTTTCAATTAAATTATTTGCTAGATAATTTTATTTTTATTTTTAGATTCATAATATTTTCAAAAATTTATTATGTGTTAATTAAAGCTGACACTAGTGAGAAAGGAAAGTAGAGGCCACTACCTCTTTTTAATCAGTTAAATTTTATTATACTCTTTTAAAATTTATAAGTTCACCCTCTCTCACTAAAATTTAATTAATTTTTCATACTTCTAATACAATAAATTAAATATACACATAATTTTTTAGTTGAAAAAATTAAAATTTTGTGCTTTTAAATTAGGATTCAATATTGGTACTAAATTTAATATTTTTTAATTTTAAGAGCAAAAAATAATTAATATCTAAAAAATAATAATTAATTGATAATTTTAAATCTAAAAAAATTACCTAGGACTACAAATACCTTTAGATCGGTTCTATCTTTATAGTGTTGAAAAATAATTATTTGTAGTAATTGTTTAAATAAAAACTTAGAAATACTAAATTGATATAAGGAAAACATATTTTAAGAACCAAAGGATCCTTATACGAAAAAAAAAGGAAAACAAAATAGTCAGGGAGAGAGGACTTTGTCGCGTTCGATAGGAATTTGACCGAGCCAAGAATAGGACAAACATGAAGCTTTCATTATATTTCATTAGGTTGATTACTTGATGATTTCACACTATTATTTCTTTAAAATTCATTAATATTATATTTGTATGCAAAAGATTTAACAATGAAATTGGATTTTCGTTTAAGAATTATATGGATTTATGTCTATAAAAATTTAAAATGAATTTATAATAAATTTAATAATTTATTTAATGAGAATTTAAAATTACATACAACTATATATTATTTGAAATTTTAATATTTAAAATTTCAAATTTCAAATCAAATACTTATATTAAACACATTATAATTTTTTTTGTAAAATTTTTCTTGTTTACTGATTGCCAAACTTGTGTACGTAGAAATAAAATCGTAAATATCAAGCCACCTAATTCCACTTGCTAAGTCTCCATAGGAATTTTTTTTTTAAAAAATCCATCCATCTACTTTGCGTGGAAGTTTCTTTTGTCCTCCAAGTTCCTTGAATCAAATGACTGTACGGTATAACTTCTAAGAGACGGCGGCGTTCTAGATTGGTAGGCAGCCAGAGAGAAACTAACCCTTTTAACGAAGGAAAATGAAAGTCAAACCATTGACTTTCTATATTGTGATTATTGTTGTTTTTGAAAGGCAAATTTCATTTTTAAGCTCCTAAATTATAGTAATTTTTTCTATTGAATCTCTATCATTTTATAATATTACATTGAACTCTTATATTATTATTAACATAGCTATTGAGTTCCAATTTAACAAATTTTATAGATATATTTAGAATAAAACATCTTAAGATTCCTAAACTTTTTTATTTTCTTTTAACTGATTCTTACTAAATTTCTGCCTTTAATTGAGTTCTCAAATTTTTATTTCTCAAATTTTTACATCCTTAACTTGACGTCCATTAAAGTTCAACAATTTTTTCGTCAAATTATTCCTATGTCATATTTTTGAATCTCATTCAATAGGTTTTTAATAAATTATTATATTTAATTGAGACCTTAAACTTTTATTTTTCTAATTTTTACATCCTTTAATAAGAATCTATGAAACACATCTCAATAAATATTGTGTAAATTTAATAAAATTTATATCATGTAAAATATTTTTTTATTTGTAAATAACTCGGGATTAACTTGTAAAAACTTGAGTTTCATTCGAATTTAGTAAATATTTTTAATTTAATATATTTTAATTATTTAGTTAATAATAGAAAATTTTAGATTACTAACTTCGCATTTTTTTAATCAAAATATTCATATATCAATATCCTTTGATTTATAAATTTATTTTATATATGTTATAAATTAATATAGTGCCATAAAATTTGAATAACATAAAGTATAACTTAAATTCAATCTTTTTTCATATTAATTTTTAAAATAAATTTATGAAATAATTTAAGTTAATTTTATTAAATAAAAAATTAATTCAATAAAATTTAAGTTAAATAATAAAATTAAGTTAAAATTTTTAAATAAATTTATGAAATAATTTAACTTAAATTTTTAAAATTATATTACATATAAAACTATAATAATTGAAAGTAAATTAAAATAAAAATGTTTATTAATACGTACTTTGTAAATGTTTATTAAAAGATATAAAAATCAAAAAAATAAAAGTTCAAGAACTCAGTTAAATGTAATAATTTATTGAGAACCTAAATTTAACGAATGTCAAATTAAGAATGTAAAAATTAGAAAAATAAAAATTTAAGAATTCAATTAAAGGCAAAAATTTAATAAGGACCAATTGAAAAAAATCGAAAAGTTCAGATACTTTAAGATGGTTTGAGTCAAATATATTATTCATATTATAGGTATTCAATGCATTACATAAATAATAATATAGGAGTTTAATGTATATATAAATAATAGTATAAAAATTTATTAATTATATAAATAATAGTATAAGAGCTCAATCTAATAAAATAAAATGATAGAGATTTAGTAGAAAAAATTATTATAATTTAGTAGCTTAAAAATGATTTTTACATTTTTAAAAATTTGAATGAAGGTTTCTAGATGACAAGCTTTTCACTAAGTATGGTCCTCGCTACAACTACTTACCATTGCAAGTTGGACAAGCTTATCACTAACTTATATTAGATGCTTTTCATTCTTAACCACCCACATTTAAGTTGTGGAAAAAATACAAACACACCAAAAAGGACAGATTCATTGAATTTAATTAGTGCATGGACAAAAATTAAGAGAATCTAAAAAGAGCAGCAGCAGCACACCAATTAATAAAAAATCTTAGTTTTTCAAACACTGCATCTACCTGCTTTTTTAGTTTTACTGCTTTTGGAGTTTTGTTAGAGTCGAATTAAATTAATCAGTTGTGTGCAGTGAAAAAATGTATCTACCATATGAATGGTAGGGGGGCAAGTAGATCCAATGAACTGTAATGAATTTTGTGTATGTTCGGTGAAGTGAGTGACTCGGTGTGAATAATGAAGTATATACGGTGTGCTGGCCACATTGGATGGAAGGAGATCTAATGGATGACACGTGGCTTCCGTAGCAATAATAAATATATATATTGCTAATATACCGCACCTTGAAGCTTCAGATGGGCAGAATACAAAAAGCTACAAAAATTTTTTGATTGATTTGTTTGTTTTGGGTGGTAAAGTGGGGGCAGAGGAATTGTTTGAGGTCAGAAATGTTGCCAAATGTAGTTTTGTTGGACAGGGGAGACCTCCATGTTTGCTACAAATTATAAACGAACTCCAAAAATTCTATCCCTCCAAACAATTATGGACGAGAAATTATTAGGTAAATCTAATTTTTTAAGTAAAATTATAAACTGGACTTTATAAACCGACCTCATAAAACTCTTAAGTAGCAGTTGGGCTTATAGGATTTTACATCATCTTCTAATGGTCCATTCAGCCCAAGTCCGATTCCTTTCTTCTTCCTTACCAACTAAAATCAAGGGATTTTGTTCACAAATAACCAAACAAAAAATAGAAAAAAAAAAAAAACAAACAAAAGCAAAGGTTTTCATTCTTTTTCAAAAAACACGGTGTTAGGCAATAATTATTTTAAAAAGAGATGACTATTTTAAACAACCAACAAATAAAATAATTATAAAAATAACTAAAATAATTGAAACAATCAAATAAAATAATTATAAAATCAATCAAAACAACTGAAATAATAAAAATAAAAAAAAAATTTACAACACACACTCATCAAATTAAAGAGAACCCATGAATTGATAAAAATCTACCAATACTCATAGTACCAAAAATAAAAATCCAAAAACAAATGAGAAAAAAGTTTGTCAATGCTCATAGCATTAGCACCATAAATGCAAATCAAAAAACAAAATGACAAAAAAGAAGAAATATAAATCCAAATTCTTGAATCACTCATCAAATTTAAAATAACCTTAAATTGACAAAAATCTATCAATACACATAGCACCAAAAACACAAAGCCAAAAATAAACTAAAAAATAGAAAAAAAAAAAAATAAGAAACATCAATGAGAATGAAGTATGCTGGATGAGTGTGGCTGTCTTCATTTCCTTTGATAAAAATGGAGTATGACTTAACACAAATTCAAAAATAAAATTAGAAGAAAAAAAAAAAGAAACATAAAATTAAAACATGAAAAGGGACAACTAAAAAAAATAAAATTGTTGACTATTAGCATGATCAAACTCTTAATTTTAGACTTTGACAATCAATTTAAGTTTCTAATAATTTCATTTAATTGTGTAGGAACTTATTTGTATCAAAATTATCAGTTCTAGTATGGACATACGAAATACTATCATTATACTATATTTTAATAAAGTATAATATCCCAATCTTATACCTAAAGTTTTCAGAGCTTTTATATATCAAAAAGTGACATTTTTGGACCTACAAGTATCTCCTCATAAGTGTCTCACGAGTTGATCACAAGCAGAAGCCTTATGAGAGCAAAATTAAGCAAAGGGACAATGCTGTTCATGAGCACTATTCACTTGTGAGCTGTAATATTTATCTAATGCATTTGCATTCATTTGCATAACATGCATATCATATACACATGAAAAATTGCATATAATATGTGTGATATTAATTCCAATATTAAATAGGAAAAGATTATAAATGTTTACAATTAAGTCCATAACAAGAATTAGAAAGTTAAAGGTTTAAATTGGTTAATAGTAAAAATAAAGGGGTTTAAATTGGTTTAGTTATTATTATTATTATTATTATCAAAAAAAATTTACGTGGCTAAGAGTGAAGGAAGGAAGGATCTTCTTCCTCCTCCTCCTCCTTTTTCATCTTCTTCTTCTTTAAAAAAAAAAAAAGGAGAGCTGAATTTTTAAAGTAAATTAAAGATTTAGAAATTTATTCCAAACCACAATCTTCATTTTCAAAGGTTTTAAGTAATTTTAATATTTTTGGTTGAATTAAGTTAGGGTTTATAAGATGAAAAATTCGGATTCTAAGGATTTGATTTTTTAGTCATAATATTTTAATTATATCTTAAACTAGAAAGCTTCAAATTAAGTGTTATTTGATGATATGTAAACTTTGAAGAGTTATATAAAACTATTCTTCTTTAACTTGATCTGATTCAGACTCTATATTAGTGTAATAAAAGAAAATATTTTATTGCTCAGTTTCCATTGTTGGTTTAAGTAAGGTGGATTGTTTTATAGAGTTCTTCCTTTATACACCTCAAATTGAAGCAAAATCAATTTTAAATTACTTTAGACATATAAATTTGATAATTTCGATAGTTTCATTTTGAGATATATTGTATAGAATTATTAGTAAATTTTTAAATTCACCCTATTAAATGTGTTATAATTGACAGCTTTATAAGTTTAGGCAGTTTAGTGATGTTATCATATTAGATGAGGTTCTATTATTTTTGGATGTTCAAAAATAAGAGAATTATTATTTATTTCAGCTAAACCAAATGGAAATGAGGCCGTTATACAAGTAAATACAAGCAAAGGGAAGGAAGCAATAAAGGTAAGTGAATAACTTAATGTTCTATGTGAAAATAACACTTAAAATAAATAATTATAAATTTATTTGTTAAGCTGGTTGGTTAAGAGGAAAATATGTGTTATAATTGATATATAATAGTTTTTTTATTATTGTGTTGATGATTGATTATTTTTTATGTAAGATTGTATATATAAAAGAGGTTGTATTTGTGAATGATGGTTGTTGAATTCGGGTGTCCTATTTATACAAGGACAAAATACTTGTTAAAGCTATATCTGAAGTTTTATAACTCCAAATGGGGTTATTACTTACAAAACTTAATGTTGACCTTAACAATAATCAATCTTAATTTTGATTTTAACAAACTTAATTTTGATCATTTAATTTATTTGTTTAAGTGTATATAAGTTAGGACTCCATTGGAAGTTAAAATGAAGTATGATTATCTTGGGCTGATTCGAAATTTGAGATTCAAGGAGGCTTTTGATATCCTTAAAGCTTTATAATGAGAAATTTATCTTCTTTACATTTGAAATAGACATCTTGAGCTTTCTGAATTGGGCTTGCTTATCAAAATCCAAGTTCATTTGGGTATGCAAATATTAAGTCAAAATTAGCATATGTAGTTGGCATTTTAGATTGCATAACTATTAGCATTTTAGATATATCTTGAACTACAAAAACCTAATTAAGGTGATTCAAAATGATATAAAAAGCTAAGTCAAATATCTACAACTTTTATGAAGAAAGTGTGGGTAAATTTAAACACCTTAAATATAAAATCATGGATTCAACTTGTGCATAGCCGTCTAACAGTAGTCTGCATTTTAAATTGCACAACTCTTAGTATTTTAGACATATCATGAAGAAATATAAGTCAAATATATACAACTTTTATGAAGAAATTTTAGGCAAATTATAAAATCTTAAATATAAAATCACAGGTTCAACTTGTGTATAGCTATCTGATAGTAGTCTGCATTTTAGATTGTATAGCTCTTAGTATTTTGGAAATATTTTAAGTTAAAGAAGTCAAATTAAGGTGATTCAAAATGATATGAAAAACTAAGTCAAATATCTACAACTTTTATGAAGAAATTTTAAATAAATTCAAACATCTTCAATATAAAATCACAGGTTCAACTTGTGTATAGCTGTCTAATAATAGTCTGTATTTTAAATTGTATAGCTCTTAGTATTTTAGACATATCTTTAGGTAAAAAAGTCCAATTGAGGTGATTCAAAATGATATAGAAATCTAAGTCAAATATCTATAACTTTTATGAAGAAAGTATAGGAAAAATCAAACATCTTTAATAGCCAATTACAGTTTCAATCCATACATAGCTGTCTTACAATGTCACCTTCAATAATTCAAAATTATAAACATTGAATTCAAAATATAGATGTTGGAAATATTATTTGTATGTCCAATAGCTATATTTTTAGGTGTTTTCTTATATAAACACCTCAAGAGCTGAATGGAAGTTAAGAAGAAACTTGTTATTATTCATTCTTTCTTAAGCTTTCAATTAAGCTCTCAAATTCTCTTAAATAATTCTTTATTTGTATAACTCTTATGGGAGTTGGTTGTATATTAGAAATAGAATTTCTCTTCATCTTAAATCTTGGGATAGATTATAAGGGAAGTGAGATTTATTTTTAAAGGAATTAGTTTAAGTGTTGTCCATTGAAACACTTGGGATTTGGTTTTTTGAGTGAGCCTTGAAAACTCATGTTGTATAGTTGTAAGAGTGAGCCATAAAACTCTTATGTAATCTTAATCTTATGAATAAGATTGTGGGGGATTGAAAATTCTAACTTGAGGATAAGTTAGGTGGAGACGTAGGATTGTTGTTGAATCCGAACTCCTTAAATCTTTGTGTTCTTTATTCTTCCTTCTCTACTTCCATTCAATTCTTACAAAGAATTCTTTTAATGTCTTATTTTTATTTGATAGTCCTATTCACCCCTCCCCTCTAGGACTTTTTTTAATTGGTATAAGAGTTTGAATTTTAGGTACTTCATTGCTAGAATACAAGATCATGGGGAGTGAATCATAAAACATCTATTCTCTTACCATTCTTTGATTGTAGTGACTATCCAGATTAGAAATTCAAAATGGAATTATATCTTCATTGTGATTCCATTAAACTTTGGGACATTGTCCTAAGAGGTTGGGAACCACCTACAATTATCATTGATGGTGTGGTAACTACTCTTGCAAGAAGCTAATAGAGTATTAATCAAAAGGAAGAAAATCATAAAAGTAAAAAAGCTATGATTACTCTTGTCTCTTTAATGATAAGAGAAGAAGGAGGGAAGCTTTAACATTGTATGTCGGCCAAAGAAATATGGGAGACCTTAGAAAACCACTACAAAGGCAACATTCAAGTAAGAAGTAAGAAGGTTTAACTTCATATGTATGAATATAAACTCTTCAAAATGAAGCCTCATAAATCAATCATAGAGATGAAAAACCATCTCAATGCTCTTCTCACAACTCTTAAGAAACTTGGAAAACATTTCTCCAAGGAAGAGGTAAACAACAAGATTCTAAGAATCCTACCTAAGAAGGATTGGGAATCTCATGTTACTTCAATTGAGGAAGCTTAAGACCTCTCTACTCTATCAACTGATGTGCTCATTGGTATGAGCTCACTATCAAGCAAAGAGGTGAAGAACAAGAAGAGAAAAAAGAAAAAAAAGAGCATTGCTCTAAAAGCTCTTCAAGAATATAGTGAAGAGGAAAGCATCAAAGATTCTAGTGATGAAGATGGTGATATTGCCATGCTCACTAGGAACTTCAAGAAGTTTTTGAGAAAGAAAAACTTCTCAAGAATAAAGGACTTCAATAAGAACTTTGAAGGAGATGGGAAGAAGAAAACTAAAAAGGTTATTTGCTATGAATTCAAGAAACTGAGACATATTAGAAGTGAGTGTCCCAAACTTAAATTTAAGAACAAGGGAGCAAAAGATAAAAAGAAAATATTCAAAGCTATTTAGGATGATTCCTCTAAATCTGAAGAGGAAGAGGAACAATAAGAAGTCGCTAATCTTTGCTTCATGGCCCTTAAAAATAAAAATGAGGAAAAATCTACTTCTTATTCTTCCTTTGATGATTGTAATAATTTTTGTGATGATGATGATGATGATGATGAGAGCTCTATTGTGAGCAAATGACTTGTTAAATGTAAAAATTTATTATCTAAGAAGAAAAATTATAAGCATGAGTTAGGCAGCTTAAATAGAGAATTAGAAAATTTAAAAATTAATTTTGCTAAACTTGTTGAATCAAACGAAGAACTTATTAGTGATGCAAAATCTTTTAATTCTTTAAAAGATCAACTTAAGAAAGCAAATGATGAAAAATATAAGCTTTTTAAGGAGGTCTTAGAATTAAAGAATTCCATTGCTAAATTTAAGAGAGGAAAAGAAACTTTAAATGGTTTTCTTGACTCTCAAAAATTTCATGGAGATACTTATGGAATTGGATATAAGAATGAAATGTCTTCATATTATTCATCACATATTAATTTTGTAAAAGCTTCACATGATTTTACTTCTTCAACCTCCAAATTAAATGAGACTTAAGCTTTCAAAGCTAAAAGATCTCATGTGTTAAATAGCAAGGGAAAGTCTTATAAGATTCATTCTTTATTAACACAAAGAGGTAAAGCTCAAACTAGAGCACCTAAACCCAAGCATGCTTATATGTACATTAAACACAATTATAATAGGCATGTCACACAATACAATGCACATAAACATGTTGCACAAAATTATAAAAAAACACATCACCATTGCCAATGCATGTCTCATTTAATGACACAAAATAATAAGAGATACACACAATGCCAAAGGCATGCTGCACACACTTGGAAAATATTTCATCTTAGGAGGAATAAATTCAAAAATATTGTATGTTCTTATTGCATGGTCAAAGGACATACTAACAATGTGTGCTTCTAAAGAAGACTACATATAAATTTACTTCCTATGAATTATCTTGAACTAACCAACCTAGACTAAGAAAGGTTTGGGTCTAAAAGAACACTTAAATTATTTTATGTAGATGTGCTTGAAATCCACAACAACAAAAAGCAAGTGGTATCTTGATAGTGGATATTCAAGGCATATAACAGGAGATAAAAAGCAATTCAATAAAATTTATGCTAAGGATGAAGGACATGTTACTTTTAAAAATAATGCAAAATAAAAAATTATTAGCATTGGAGAAATAGGTAATCCTCAATCCTCATCCATACATCATGTCTTGCTTATTGATGGTTTTAAATATAATTTGCTTAGTATAAGTCAATTATGTGATATGGGAAATAAAGTAACTTTCTATCCTAAAAATTGTTTTGTTAGTAGTCATGATGAAAATAAAATTATTTTTAATGGTTAAAGAGTTGATAATGTTTATGCCATTGATTTGAATAAAATTGATAACAAAGACATAAAATGCTTAGTGTCTATCTCCCATGACACATGAAAATGGCACAAAAGGTTAGGACATGCAAATTTTGAGCTTTTAAATGATCTTTATAAACATGAACTTGTGATTAGTTTACCTAAACTTGAATTCACTAAGGATAAACCTTGTAATGCTTGCCAAAAGGGAAAACAATCCAGGTCCTCATTTAAGCTAAAAAATGTAGTATCCACCTCTAGGCTACTTGAACTTATACATATGGATTTATTTGGACCAACTAGAGTTACTAGTCTCGTTGGAATGCACTATGCATATGTATTTTTTAATGATTACTCTAGATTTACCTGGGTATATTTCCTTGCTCATAAGAATGATGCATTTAAAGCTTTTGAAAAGTTTTTAAAAAGAGTTCAAAAAGAAAAAAGCTTTTATATTTCTTTTATTAGAAGTGATCATTGAACCAAATTTGAAAATGAAATTTTTTAAAAACTATTGTAATGAAAATGGTATTTCTTATACATTTTCATCTCCTAGAACTCCTCAACAAAATGAGGTAGTTGAAAGGAAAAATAGAACTCTTATGAAAATGGCTAGAACAATGCTTTATGAGTATAATTTGCCTCTATACTTTTAGGCAGAAGTCGTTAACACATCTTGTTATATTTCAAACCAAGTTTTCAAAAGACCAATTTTAAATAAAACATCTTATGAGCTATGGAACAATAGAAAACCTAAAATCTCATATCTAAGAGTATTTGGATGTAAGTGCTTTGTATTAAACACCAAGGACAATCTTAGAAAATTTTATTCTAAAGCTGATGAAGGAATTTTCCTAGGCTATTCTATTTTTAGTAAAGCATATAAGATCTTTAATAAGAGAACTCTAATAGTTGAAGAGTTAATGCATGTGGTATTTAATGAATCAAACTCACTTGATCCTATAAAGGATGTTTATAGTGTTGATGATCTTATAGGTGACAATGAGATTATGGAAACACAATAAGAAAATGCTAGTAAGCCTTTAGAACTTGAAGATCCAATCAAGGAGAAAAATGAGGAGACATCTTAACCTACTTTGAATGATGAACTTTTAAAGCATTGACAATTCAAGAAAGCTCACCCTTAAGACCTCATTATAGGTAACACTACAAAAGGGGTAACTACTAGATCTTAATTAAAGTCTATTATTAATTTATCCTTAATTTCTCAAATTGAACCTAAAAATATTTATAATGCTTTGTGTGATGAATTTTGGGTGCTTGCTCTGCAAGAAGAGTTAAATCAATTTGAGAGAAACAAGGTTTGAACCTTGGTTCATAGGCCTAAACATCATTCTATTATAGGCACCAAATGGGTGCTTAGAAATAAGATAAATGAACAAGGTGTCATAACTAGGAACAAAGCTAGACTAGTAGCTAAAGGTTATAATCAAGAGGAACACATTGATTATAATGAAACCTTTGCCCCCATTGCAAGGTTAGGAGCTATTAGGATGCTACTTGCATTTGCATTATTCATGGATTTCAAACTTTATCAAATGGATGTTAAAAGTTCATTTTTAAATGGTTTTATTGAAGAAGAGGTGTATGTTAAACAACCTCCAGGTTTTGAAAGCTTTGATTTTCCAAATCATGTATTCAAACTTTCCAAAGCATTATATGGATTGAAACAAGCTCCTAGAGCTTGGTATGAAAGATTGAGCAACTTTTTATTATAGAAATGTTTCTTTAAAAGAAAAGTTTATACAACTCTTTTCATAAAGAAATTCAAGCATCAGTTATTAATTGTTCGAATATATGTTGATGACATTATATTTAGTGCTACTAACCATTACTTGTGTAAGGAATTCTCTAATTTAATGCAAGGAGAATTTAAGATGAGTATGATGGGTGAACTCAAATTCTTTCTTAGACTACAAATCAAGCAATGCAAAAATGAGATTTTTATCAATCAAACTAAGTATGCAAGAGATGTTCTTAAGAAATTTGGCATGGATGGAGCTAAGATAAGTAAAACTCCAATGAGCACCATAACCAAACTTAACAAAGATGAGAATGACAAACCGATTGATGAAAAGCGATTTAGAGGTATGATTGGATCTCTTCTTTATTTAACTGCTAGTAGACCCAATATTATGTTTGCTACTTACTTGTGTGCTAGATTTCAATCAAGTCCTAGAGAGTCTCATTTGAATGCTATCAAAAAAAATTTTAAATATCTTTGTGGTATAATACATTTAGGACTTTGATATCCTAGAAGTTCATCCTTTAACTTGATTAGTTATTTTGATGCAGACTTTACCAGTAGTTTACTAGATAAAAAAAGTACTTTTGGAACTTGTCAAGTTGTAGGACAATGTTTAGTTTCTTGGTTTAATAAGAAATAAGTTTTGGTTGCCTTGTCCACTACTGAAGCTAAATATATTGTAGCAAGTCTTTGTTGTTCATAAGTTTTATTGCAAAAACAATATTTTTTAAATTATGGTGTAAAACTTGATCATATTCCAATCAAATGTGACAATAAAAGTGCTATCAACCTTAGCAAAAATCTCATTCAGCATTCTAGAACTAAGCATATAGACATTAGACATCATTTCTTGCATGATCATATTCCAATTAGTGATATCTCACTTGAATTTGTTGATATAAATAATCAATTTGCATATATCTTCACCAAACCTCTCAATGAAGAGAGATTAAATTTCATTAAGTATGAACTGGATAAGATTGATGGTTCTAGTTTATCTTGATTTTATGTTTAATTGATGGTTGAACTGTTTTCATGTGAAATCATGTTGTGCTTATTGATTACTTTGATTGATAAATATTTTGATTTTGATCTTAAATTTTTTTTTTAGTCATCAGCTTATATTTGGTTTATCTTTTTAAATTTCCTTTTGCATTTTGTCAAAGGAGGAGAAATAATTTGAGTTTGCATGTTAATTTTTTTTAAACATGTGTACTTAGTTTGTTTTTAATTTTAAAACTCCCTTAAAATATGTGTTTATGTTAGTGACATATTATATTTTTATTTGATATAGGGGGAGAAAATTTGTTTAAATTTTTACATGCATATTAACATTATGACTGATTTTGTCATACATCATATATGACAAAAGACCTTATGTTGCTTACTTTATTATGTATGGCATATATTTTATGAAAATTTTGAGTATCCCTTTATATCTCTCTTTTTTTTTTTTTTTTTTTGCTTTTGACAAAGGAGGAGAAATGTATTTGAGTTTGTTATTTGTTACTATACATGTGTATAATATTTTATTATTGTGTTTATACATGCATAGTTAATGTATAATTTCTTCTTAGGAATTGTTTTTATCTTTGATAAAACATGCATTACTATACATGTATATAATATTTTATTATTTGTTTATACATGCATAGTTCATATATAATTTCTTTTTATGAATTTTTTTTCTCTTTGATAAGACATGAATATTTTCTTAGAAATTGTTTTGATCTTTGATAAGGCATAAATATTTTTACAAAGATTTAGTGTATCTTTGCTTTGTTCCTATAGGAAGTGATGCATTTTAGTAACACTATATGCATATATGTTTGAAATTATTTCCTCACATTGCCTAACATTTATTTAAATGATCATGTTATCATATTTTTTGTTTTTAATACATTTGTCATAAGAATGCCATGTGTAGACGATGGGATTTAACGTGTGTCCAAGATTTTAGCAACCGCGACACTGTTTAGGCTCAAGGCCTTAGAGAACACAATAACCACTATTACAAAGACATGGCATGGAGATAAGGAGTCGCCACTTAGGGTAATAATTGAGATAATTTGATTGGTGGTACTCGATTCTCTAAAAGAAAATTAGCACCACAACTAGGAGATTCTAGATACGGAATACTAACTTCTCTTAGTTTCGTGTTCATTTAAAATAATTTTATAAATAATTATTTCATCCTCTAATTACATGTAATTTTATTAAACCCTAATTAATATCCATCTACCCAAAAAGGCAACAAGTCAATAAAATTACAAGTAAAAAATGCATTCAAGATCACGTTGTCCCTAAGTCTAAACTATATTAATTTTATTAAAAAAAGTTAGCTAAATCTACATTTTATTTACAAGTGAAATAGAATAAAAGTGGGCCTACATTTTATTAATTAATGAGCCTAAATCTATTTTTTTAGTCTTTCTAAGATATGAGCTTAAGTCTATTCAATTTTAAAGAAAAATTAAATTAGTGGGCCTAAGTCTAACTTGGTTTTATTTTAAGTGAAATGTGGACCTAGGTCTATTTATTTTAAAAGAAATGCAATTAAGTGGGTTGAGCTAAGTCTAAACAAGTTTTAATTAACTAAGTGGGCCTAAAATCTAATTAACCTAATGGGCCTAAGTTGATTTTAATTATTTAAAGTCATAAACCATTTTTAAGCCTATTTATTTAGTGGGTTAGACCTAAATGTGAGCTTGGGGCCCAAAAACATAAAAACATAAAAAACAAGCCCAAAATAAATAAAACACAAAAAATAGATCAAACAAATATTACAGTAATTTTCTAAAAAAACCCTAAACTAATTACATGCAAACCCTAATTTAAGCTACTACCACCATTGATTTTAATTAATTTTTTTACTCAATTGAACCTAATTACTAATCAATTTTAAAATACAGAAATTTAAATCTTTTACTATTCCCACTACTGGGGCTATTACAAACTATGTACAAAATTAAAATTAAATAATTATACACCTAGAAATTAAAATAAATTACACAGGATACAAAAATGCAGAACAAAAATTAAAATCCTAAGAACTATTATTAAAACAGTACAGGTTCATCCATAGCATTCCATGGATCTTCTATTCAATCAAGCACAGGCGGTTTCCTTTTCCTCAATACACATACGGACATCAAAACAAGAAAAACAAAAAAAAAGCAATCAAATTAGTAGTGAAATTAAATAATAAATAATTAACGAAATGAATAAAAATCATAGAAGAGAAGAAAGAAAAAATGAATGTTGTGCATATGTCCTTTTTCGGCTCCTCAGATTAGGATTTTCATCGTTGAAATCAACTCAGTGTTGATTTGATTATGGACTGAGACTAAAAATCGATGTATCATCTTCCTCAAATGAACTGAAAAAATTAGGATTTTTTTAAAGAACCAAAGAAATCAAAGCTTTTTTTTTCGTTTGTAAAAAAATCCTCCAGCCCTTGCCTCTCCTTCTCTCTTTTCTCCTTTTTCTTTTTTTTCCCGCACACATGCAGACTCTGCTTTTTAATGCAGAGTCTGTGCATACTCAACTTCCTTCAAAGGAGGAATAGACCTATCTGATCAGATCATATATCGTTTATTTTAATTTCAAAAAAAAAAATCTTATGCGTTTCTTTTTTTAAAAAACCTTATTAGATAAAATTTGAATTTTTCAACCAATCAAAACATTGAAAAAATCGATAATAATAAGGAAAAAATACGCAAAAAAAATCAAAAAATGGAATTATTGCGCATCGGTACTATGCAATGCCGATTGACATTACTCCAATGTCGATCCGAAAACTTTTAATTACTAAAAGGCCCCTGAAAAAATGACTTATTTACAATCAAATCCTAAAAAATGTTACAATTTAGTCCCTAAAGTCCAGAAAATCAACAACCAAGTTCAATTTTTGAATAAATTTCATCATAGGGGCTTACGTCGTAATTGTGCACAATTGCATCCCGAAATTAGGTGTTTACACCATGTTTTTATCCCTCCTACTATATTTTATGATGTTTATATTTTTTTATCAAGGAAAATAATCTATAAATTTATATTTCTTATATGTTCATATTCTTAGGGGAGAAATAAAGAAATATATTTTATTTCAACAAATATTATCACACACTTTATTTTGTATTATTTTTTATCAAAATCAAAAAGGGGAGATTATTGACCTTAGCAATAATCAATCTTAATTTTGATCTTAAAAAACTTAATTTTAAGAATTTAATTTTTTTTGTTTAAGTGTATATAAAGTTAGGACTCCATTGGAAGTTAAAATGAAGTATGATTATCTTGGACTAATTTGACCTCTAAGATTCAAGGAGACTTTTGACATCCTTAGAGCTTTATAATAAGATAGTTATCTTCTTCAAATTTGAAATAGACATCTTGAGCTTTCTGAATTGGACTTTCTTGTCAAAATTTGAGTTCATTTGGGTATGCAAATATTAAGTCAAAATTAACATATGCAGCTGCCATTTCAGATTGCATAGCTCTTAGTATTTAAAATATAGTTTGAGTTATAGAAGCCCAATTGAGGTGATTCAAAATGATATGGAAAGATAAGTGAAATATATATAACTTTTTTAAAGAAAGTATGGGCAAATTCAAAATCCTAGAATAGAAAATCAGGGCTTCAACTTTTGTATAGCTGTCTAACAGTAGTCTGCATTTTAAATTGCATTACTCTTAGTATTTTGGACATATCTTGAGGTAAAGAAGTCCAATTAAGGTGATTCAAAATGATATGGAAATATAAGTCAAATATATATAACTTTTATGAAGAAAGTATAGGCAAAATCAAACGTCTTTAGTAACCAATTATAGTTTTAATCCATATATAGCTGTTTAACAGCATCACCTTCAATAATTCAAAATTATAAACATTGAATTCAAAATATAGACATTGGATATATTATTTTCACCTCCAATTGCTACATTTTTTAGTGTTTGTTTATGTAAACACCTCAAGAGCTGAATGAAAGTTAAGAAGAAACTTGTTATCATTCATTCTTTTTTAAGCTTTCAATTAATCTTTCAAATTCTCTTAAATAATTCTTTATTTATATAACTTTTGTGAGAGTTGGTTATATGTTAGAAATTAAATTTTTCTTCATCTTAAATCTTGGGATAAATTAGAATGAAAGTGAGATATATTTCTAAAGGAATTGGTTTAAGTGTTGTCCATTGAAACACTTAGGATTTGATTTTTTGAGTGAGCCTCGAAAACTCATGTTATAAGGTTGTAAGAGTGAGCCATAAAACTCTTTTGTAATCTCAGTCTTGTGAATAAGATTGTACGTGATTGAAAATCCTAACTTGGGGATAAGTTAGGTGGAGACATAGGATTGTTGTTGAATCCGAACTCCTTAAATCTTTGTGTTCTTTCATTTTTCCTTCTCAACATTTATTCAATTATTGTAGAGAATTCTTTTAATTTTTTATTTTTATTTGATTGTCCTATTCACCCCCCCCCCTTTAGGACTATTTTCACTTAATTTTTTTTGTCTTGATGGTCAATTTGAGCAATACTTTTTGTAGCTTAGTCTTTTTTTGATAGAATGACCATGGTATGGTGGATTATTTTTAATGTTTCTCTTTTTATACATATCCAATTGATGTAAAATTAGTTGCAAATTAATTTAGACTTATAATGGTATTGTTTTGGAAAATATGACTTTGATATTCAGAATGTGGAATTTTTGGTGTATTTTTAAATTTACACTATTGAATCTGCCATATTGAAATATGGTATATTTTTTATATATCTTGGGTATATTATGGTTCTTATGTGTTATGAGAATGATAATTGTTTAATGGAGTGATATATGATGTATTTTTAAATATAAGCAATATGGTTGGATGAGGATGAGGACACAATGTTACTTATGAATACAGCAAATACTGTGTGCATTAAGGAATCCCCTTGAATTGTTGTAATAAGGCTAAAGAATTATTTGGTACCAAATTATGACGAGCTGTGTACGTATGGGGATCCTTGAATATTGAAAAGAAGTTATGATTTTATATATATAATTCACAAGTTCATTGTTATCTAAAAGAAAATACTATGATTATGTACATATTATAAACGCATAGTTAAATATTGAATAGATCGATACTTGATAATATTACATGCTTGAATGAGTTATTTTTCATCGGATATTGTATTATTTATGTACTGAGTTGCAAGCTCACTCCTCTGCATTATTTTTTAGGACTAGAAGAACTGTAGTCTGTTTTGAAGAAACATTTTCATCAATTGCATTAGTATTGTGTCAGGTGGGTCAGCAAGAGGTCATCTTCAATTTTCAAAATGTAACATGCTTAATAAATTTTCATATTTGTATTAAGACAAATGTATTGTATATAAATAAGATAAGGAAAGATGTGAACTGCTTGATGTTGTAAGCCTTTGTGGTATGTGATATGTGCTATTTTTATAAATAGTCTTTTATATATATTGACTTATGAGCTAAAATTTGATATTAATGGTTATATTATTTATTAGTCACATACATACAATATATATCTGATATCCTTAACAAATGTCATGTTAAGTAGTATCATAGCATAGTTTAGAATCCATTGGGATAAAAATGTGGATTGTATTTACATGTTAAAAATACATATAGATGTTAAAAATTAAGACTAAGTGTTTGTATTTTGCATAAGATGAGTAGAGAGGGTCTGAGAGAGAATCCTACTAACCTAAGTGAGTCTAAGTCTGTACATAGAGTCGAGCATACAAATGCACCACCATAACCAACCTAGGAATTACCACCAGTAATGTAACAATTTCTTAAGACTTTACAGTAAATAATGTAGCCAGTGTTATAAATAGTTAATCAGGTAGCCAACCAACCAGTTCAATAGTCAATAATGCAACCAATGGCTGAAGTTAAAGAAACAGAGGCTAGAGACAAAACTTATGACAGACAAAGAAAATAAAGGGCTACAGAATTTGAGGGGACCACTAATCTTGAGGTAGCAGAGGAATGGTTATGGGAAATAGATAAGGTTTTGGATAGGCTAGATTGCATACCATAGCAAAAACTAAAATATATTATATCATTGTTGAGAAAATCATCTTTAGATTGGTAGGATCTAATTCTAAGAAGTAGAAACAGACCTATGACTTTAACTTAGGATGACTTCCTTAGGGAATTTATAAATAAATACACACTACCAATGCACAGAGATTGAAAGAAAATGGAGTTTCTGAGCTTGGAATAAGGAACATGATAGTGTCATAATATAAGATGCAATTCTCTCGATTGTCAAAGTATGCATTAGAAGAAGTGGCTACAAAGGATGCAATACAGAGACGTTTTGAAAAAGGTTTAAGAATGAATATTCAAGAAAAGATTTCCTTAAAGCCACTAAGTTACAATGCTTTATTAGAGGTTGCATTGAGAGTGGAAGAGTGTTTAATTGAGAAAGATGCAATGTTTGCAAAGAAAAGAAAAGCGACAAGTGAGTATGGTGGTTCAGAAAGAAAAGGATGAGATTTTTCATTTAGAGGTTCTGGGTCTCAAGGGAGTAGATATTATGGGAGAGGAGTTAGCCATCAAAATATGAGTAGGTCTGCTACGGTAACTTCGAGTAAAGGCGGACAAGGTGGTTATAGTTAGAGAAGAGTAGAGAGTAAGAGAGGTGAGGGAGGTGTTTCAGCTAGCTGGGGATACAGTGCATCATATGCTAGATATGGTAGGTTTCACAATAAAGAGTGTTAGGGACTAAGAAAAATACTTTATTATTATTGTGGTAAGTTGGGGCATATAGCCAGAGATTATTGGAGTAAAAACTAAGCCAGTGAGAGTCAGATTATGAGGCAAAGTAGTATATGTGAAAATATGACTCATGGAGGAATGAGTATAGGAAGAGGTAGAGGAATGGCATGAGGAGGAGTGTCTAACATAGGCCAACCTCAACAATCATTGCCCTAAGCTAGAGTATATACAGTGATAAGACAGGAAGCATATTTTACATATAATGTTATGATTAGTATAACCTCTATCTATGGTTTTGATGCTTATACATTAATTGATCCAGGATCAACATGTTCATTTATTTTATATGAATTTGCATTGAAAAACCATAGCAATATAAAAACCTTGGGGTATAATATTTGTGTATCAATGCCTGTTGGGGGTACTGTCATTGTAGATAAGGTTATTAAATCTTGTCTTGTGGTAATAAATAAGAATACACTGCATACGAATCTAGTTGTAATAAAACTTAAGGAATTTGATGTTTTTTTGGGAATGGATTGGTTATCTAAAAATCATGCTATAATAGATTGTCAAATAAAAGAAGTGGTTATAAAGACTCAGAATAGAGAAATATAGTTTTTGTGGGTAAAAGAAAAATTGTCCCAACTTGTTTAATTTCAGTTACTGCTGCTTTCCACTTAATTAAAAGGGGGGGGGGGGGGGGGGTTGTGAAGCTTATTTGGCTAATGTGGTAAATGTATCCAAAATTAGTCTAGAAATGATGGATATTCCAGTAGTGAAGGAATTGTAATAACCCGATGTTTTTAAATATTTTTATACTGTATCAGGATATGCAGTATTAATAATTTTAATATATATATTTGACTATTTAATTATTTTGTTAATAATTAATGTTATTTTAAATTATTTAAAGTTTTCTACGTAAAAATTTTCCTGAGACCTATTATTTTGGGAATTAATATTTAAATAATAATTTATTGATTAATATTATTTTATTTTATTAAATTGCACGGTTTCATGCATTATTAATATTTTGCATATTAAAATATATACATATACATGCATATATATTATTGTAATATTAGGGTTTGATATTTAAAATTATGTATATATTATACATTTATTATTATTACAATAATATATATATATATATATATATGTGTGTGTGTGTGTGTGTGTTTAATGTGTATATATTATTAGTTTATATTATAATAATATAAAGTTATATTATATATACACATACAAAAATTACAAAACCTACCCCTCCCCTCCCCCTTTCTCCTTCATCCTGATGCCCCCATCACCATCTTCTCCCTCTGCAACGCTGGCCACCTATCTTTGGTGTGCCTCCCAGTGTGCCACCACCATTCCCAGCCTGTCCCGCCACCAGCAGCACCCATTTTCGGCGTCGTTCAGCTTGATTTTAGCCGAGAAGCCAAAAATTAACCTCACCGTTGTTCACCTTGATTCCGGCCACCAAATTGGACACCGTCGATCTCATTCTCCTCCTTGAGCTCCAGTGAGTGCATTTCCAAGCTTGGTTTCATTTGATTTGGCTTAAATTTTGGTGGTGAGCAATTTGTTCAATTCGGCCATTTTTGTTTCTTTAATTTTTTGAACTTCGATCTTAGAGATTCAAGCTAAATTCCTTCACAAAAGTTGCTTCTACTAGCTCAATATACACTCTAGAATTTTTGTGAAATTGTTGGAATTTATTTTGATTTTTGTGATTTTTTTATTATTTTATTAATATTTTCTAATTTTCGTAAATTAATTAAATAAATTTTGAAATTGTGATTTTTGGTGTTTTTGGTGGTTAATATTGATTTTAGAATTTAATTTATAATTTTATTGAGTTTATGTGAATTTGAGAAATTTAGGTTAAATGTGTATTTTGTTAAAATTAATTGGTTAATTGAGTATAATTGTTGATTTTATTAAATTATAAGTTAATAAAATAATTTTTGAGTAATTATATAATTTTTAGTGAATTTTTGAATAATTATAGTATATTATGTGAATTATTATATATTAGGGGTATTTTGGTAATTTGATAATAATTTGGTTGAATATTAAGTTTAATTGGTTTTAATAATTATTTGAGGTATAAAAATGATTTTTACAAATGATTTACTATTTTTAACTAATTAAAACTATTTTTCAAAAAAAAAATTCAAATTATATATAACATACTATTTTTGTAAATAAATAGATTTTTAATAATTTTAGTATATTTTTGGGCTAATTAAGTAATTTGGATTTATAAAATGAATTTTCATTAATATTTGTGAATTTATCGAGTTATTATCGGTTTTTAATAATATTATATTAATATTAGGGTTTTTAAGTAATTATCGGTAAAATAATTATTTTTAGTGTTTAAATATTTAAATTTGCTATATTTTGGTATATAAAGGGTATTTTTGGTATTTATGGAATTTTAATGTATTTTGTGCATATCTTGTGAATTGTGAGCCTCGGTCAATGGAATTGTAGTTTGGGAATCCGACCGAGGGGCTGTGTGGTTATCTTATATTCGAAGTGTGTTTTCTTATAGGGTCGGCTCTACTTTATGAGTAGAGAGATATCCATTTTATAGAGGAGGTTTCCCAATTTTTAGTAGAATTCTCGTAAAACGTGACGTTCAGTCAAACTCCTATTCCTTGTCTGTGTCTAGAACTCTAAATTGAGCTTCTAGAAATTAAATTAGATTTATTCTAATTTCGTTTAATATTTTATTTGTTAGTTGCGCCGAGACCGAGGCCTAGTGGACTAGGCCCGTCGGACCTATCTCGTGGAGCGCACAACTGTGAGTTGTTATTTTATATATACGTGTATTTAGGATGCATGTTTTTAGAAATGTATGTTTTAAATTGTATGAATTATGCATAAATGATTTAATAAATGCTTAAGTATATTTTAGGTATATTTTTGTATATTTTTGGTATATTTTGAATTAAATACATGTTTTACCTTTGATTCATTCTTAAATTGTTTTAAGTATATATATGGTTTATTTTATAATTGAATTGAATTTATTTGACATATATATACTCGAAATATACTTGGTTTATTTTGGGTATATTTCTAGTATATATATGGTTTATATTGCCATTTAAATTAATATCATGCATCTTTTATTTTACGAATGTATGAGTTTATTTTAATGAAGGATATCGATAGAATGTGCTACCTAGTGGGCAGTACTAGGACCGAGTATGTACTGGTACGACGATAGAATTTAGGTTAATTTACTAACCTATTGGTGGATTATGACTTGTTGATTGATCTGATTGATGTGAGATGTGATTTGAGAGTGTGATTGCTGGAGCTCGGTTGGCCAAGTGTCTCGGGCCAATCACACTGACAGTCAGACTGCTGGAGCTCGGTTGACTTAGTGTCTCAGGGTCAGTCTACTGTCCACATGGAATAAGTGAATTTATTTGGAATAAGTGAGCCTGTATGGCTAGAGTGTTGTCTAATACTATTTGAGGTTACGATCATTTAGGGTTCTATTTGATCCTTCATAAACGGATATTTTTCAGTATTATATAAAGTGATTTCAACATTTGTGTGTAGTTGCCTGTATATATATTTATTATATATATTCTATTGAGTGTTTGCATTTGACATTTAGTTATGCATATATATATATTATAAAAATTCACTTAGTGAGGTCTGACTCCCCTCCGTTGATTTCTTTTTTAGGAGAGTCTTTATCCTCAGACCTCAGTAGCAGGCCTATACGCCGGATTTCTTTCGCCCCAACCTTATTGTGTAAACTGCTTACTTGAGTTTATTTTGTATTGTAGACACTACAGTAGTTGTTTCAGTGAGCTGTATTTATTATATATGTATGAGATTTAAATTTCAGAAGTTTAAACTGAAAATTTGTACTTAAAGATTTTATTATATATGAGATGAAATTTATGTTATTTAAATGAGTTGAAGAATTATTATTTTACATTCTGATTAAATTTCTGATGCATAATATTTTATTTATTTTAATATATTGCATGCTTTTATTTTTTTTAAGGCTTGCTACGGGTTCCGAATTCGAAAGAATTCTCATTCCCTAGTGCCAATCATGGCCCCCTGTTTTGGGTCGTGACAGGAATTTGCAAATGTATTTCTAGAGGATTTACTAGGTTTACCTCTACATCAAGAGACTGATTTTGAGATAAAAACTATATTTGAGGTAGCACCAATATCAATTGCACCATATAGAATGACACCCTTAGAGTTGAAAGAATTAAAAAATCAGTTGGAAGAATTATTAGAAAAAGGGTTTATTAGACCAAGTACATCACCTTGGGGAGCTCCAGTGTTATTTGTAAAGAAAAACGATGGCAGTTTGAGATTGTGTATTGATTATAGGTAGTTAAATTGGGTTACCATAAAGAATAAATATCCCTTGCCACGAATTGATGACTTGTTAGACTAGTTAAAAGGAGTAACTGTATTTTTTAAAATTGATTTAAGGCCTGGATATTGGCAATTGAGAATTGCAGAGGCACATATATTAAAGACTGCATTTAGAACACGATATGGGCATTATGAATTTATTGTGATGCCATTTCGAGTAACAAATGCACTTACTGCTTTTATGTCCTTAAAGAATAAAATATTCCAGATGTATATAGATTGATTTGTGATTATTTTTGTTAATGATATATTGATTTATTCTAAAACTCGAGAGCAGTATGAAGAACATTTAAGAATAGTATTGTAGATTTTGAGAGAAAAGTAGCTTTATGTAAAATTCAGTAAATATGAGTTTTGGCTAAAAGAGATTGCATTCTTAGGGCATATTATTTCTAAAAATGGTGTACAACCTGATCTTTCAAAGATAGTAGACATAAAGGAGTGTGAACCCCTAAAAATGGATTAGATGTATGAAGTTTTTTAGGATTAACTGGATATTATAGAAGATTTATTGAAGGATTTTCAATTATTACTAAACCATTAATAAACTTGTTAAAGAAAAATGTGTTGTTTAAATGAGATTGCTAAATGTGAGAAAAGTTTTAAAGAATTGAAGAAAAGACTAATTTCTGCACCAATTCTAACTTTGCCATTTTGCAATAGTGGATATGTAATTTTTACAGATGCATAATAGCAGGGATTGTGATGTGTGTTAATGCAAAATAGAAAAGTTATTGCTTATGCTTCTAGAAAGTTAAGGAGTCATGAACTGAATTATCTGACTTATGATCTAGAATTAGGAGCACTTGTCCACGCTCTTAAAATATAGAGGCACTATTTGTGTGGAGAAACATTTTAGATTTTCACTGAGCACAAAAGTCTGAAATATATTCCAACATAAAAGAAGTTAAATTTAAGACAAAGAAGGTGGATGGAGTTAATAAAGGATTATGATTGTACCATAGATTACCATCCGAAAAAGCCAACAGAGTTATTGATGCTTTAATTAGGAAAGCCATTGAGAGAAATGCTGGAATGACTTGTCAAGTAGTAAGATCATTAGTAGAGCTTAGAACATTGCATGTAGAATTTGCATTTTGGGATGATGTACTTATTGCAAGTATCCATGTCAAGCCCTTGTTAAAGAGTAAAATTCAAGTAAAGTAGATGAGTGATATATATTGAAGAAAAATGAAGGATAGGGTGCAATAAGGAAAGAATGAAAAATTTGCACTGAGGCACAATAGGATGTTGTTGATTAATGGATGTATTTGTGTTCTAAATATAAGGGAATTAAGAGAAGAAATTTTGAATGAAGCCCATTATACACTGTACCTAACGCATCTTGGAAGCATTAAAATGTACAAGGATTTACGACCTTTTTATTGGTGGCCGACAATGAAGATAGATACATCTAAATATGTAGCAAAATATTTGACATGTCAACAAGTAAAAGTTAAACATCAGACACTAGCTAGTAAACTTCATCCATTGTCTATTTCGGAGTGGAAATAGGAAAAAGTAATGGTGGACTTTGTTCTTGGATTGCCTCGAACCTTCAGGAAGCATGATGCCATATGGGTAATTATTGATCGACTTACCAAATTAGCTCATTTTTTACTTATGTAACAAAGTGATTCATTGGATATGTGTCAAAAATTGTAAGACTACATGGTGTGCCAACATCATTTGTATCAGATAGAGATGTACGGTTTACATCTCATTTTTAGGGTAGTTGTCACAACCTGAACCCAAAGGGGAACATGATCGGCAATAGGGAATGGGATACATAAAGTACCTGAAACCTATAGTAAGCCTTAAGGAAAACACAGTAAAATATAGACAATAATAAAAAATAAAATATTTAAATAAAGATAGAAAACATAAATGAATTAATATCCAAAATAATCTTAAATAAAGTATAATAATAATCTTTAATACAAATTCTTAATACGTACAACAATTCATAAGATACAACATAATAATTGACTATTTCTACTATTGTGATATTCTAAATTTAAAACGCATACATAGTAATAATATATCTCAGATAAACCTACATCAAATAGTCAGGGAAGAAGAAACCCGGTCATTTTATAGAAAAACTAGGTAGAACCCTAGTACACAATTATAATATCCTTTATATTATCTTATAATTCAAAGATTGTCGGTTCCCAAGAGCAAAGCATTAATCGAGCTACCAGCCACAGTCAATCACTTAAACCAATATTTATTGGCAGTTCCTGAGAGCTAAGCATCATCAAGCTACTCGCCCCAATAATTATAAACCACGTCCGAGAACAAAACATCATTGAGCTTTTTTAACCATCAACACTCACTCTCAATCCTATCGGTGTGCACACAGTCCTGATGAAACCCATCAGGTAGCTCATTCTACAATAGTTTTATTTAAAATAAATAGATATAAATAAATAAGAAAAATTACAATAAAATAAAATAACAATTAACTAATCATATGAAAATTTTAACATAAACTTGCTTATTTAATCATGGCAATTAAAAGGAGAATTTCGTTCAAGTACAACTATACATATTTTAAATAATAAAATAATTCTTTTATTAAATTCTCCCTTTTTATAATAAATCAAAGAATTTATATATATTAATTTAAAACAGCCAACACACAATTCAGTTATTAACTTATTGGTTGAATGCACTCCTCTTCACAGTCGCGCTCAACCCCAACCAGTCGGCTCAGCTGGAGGCATGGCTAAAGAGAATAAATAAATAACTATGGGATTAAAAGTGAAATTCCTACAAATTCTATATTTCTAAGGAAAGATTCGACTAAAGAAATATGACTCTACTAAAATAGACCCGATGTCATGTTTTACGAGAAATTTATTGAAAATTCGACAGAGTTTTCTCTGTAAAATAGACATCTCTATATATGAAGTAGAGTCAACCCTACATAGAAAAACACTTCAAAATTCACAAATGCTCACACCTCGGGTTAAAACTCCAAATTACACAATTTCCAACCAAGGATCACAATTCACAATAAAAATAATATTTAATAATAATAATAATAATAATAATAATAATAATAATAATAATAATAATATACTAAAAATCATCAAAATCCATAATCATCAATAATAAACCACAATATAATTTATTTAAATAATAAAAACATTAAAGCTAATTATTTTTCCAAATTAGTTAATAAAATCTCAATAAATTATATAATATTAATAAAAATCTAATTTTCTGATTATTCAAAATTAAATTGTAAAATTCACAATTAATTATCCAAATAGTTTGAATATATGATAAAAATAGTTAAAAACTCATTTAATCACAAAAATAGTGTATAAATTTATTATTTAAGTATATTTGTGAAAATTATTATTAATTGGTTGAAAATAGTAAATAATTCGTAAAAATTATTTTAATACCATTTATTATTCCAACATCACTTAAAACATACCAATTAACCAAAATTTCAATTAAAACACAAAGTTTACTAATTAATCCAAAAATTACATAATACTAAATATTATTAAAAAATTACTAAAAATTATTTTCTCACTTCTAAAATTAATAATTTACATCAACTATACTAATTTAACATCATTTCACTATAAAACACATAATTAATAAAAATTCATTTTAATTATTAAAAATACAATAATTACCCATAATTCAAAAAAAAAATAGAAAAATAAACTAAAAATATATTTGAGAAGCTCAAGATACATACTTCAACATTTCTTAAGGAATTTATCATGAATCAAACATAATTAAGCTTAAAAAAATAAAAACCCTAATAGGCATAAACTAAAACTTAGAGAAAACTCACAATTTGGATGTTGTAGAGTTGAAACAAATTGAGAAGTATGAGTCGAGAGGAGTCTAACAAGCCTAAAAACTCGAGCTAAATCGATCATTTTTCGATCAAAGCTACAGTAGCTCTCCATGGCAACATACGATTTCTGGCGACTTCAATCTCTATGCAGCGTCAGGAAGATGAGGGAGGAAGGTGGCAAGCTTGGGTGGCATTGGTGGTGGCTGGTGGCATGGTTAATGGAGCTTGGTGGCATCGGCAATGGTGGACAGAGAAGAAAAAAGAAGAAGAAAAAGAAATGGGTGGCGAAAGGCAAGGTTGACCTGTTTTTTTTGCCTTTTGACTTGCTCTTATATATATATATATATATATAAACTCAACATATATATATATATATATATATATATATATATACACAACACAATACACACACATGCACATGCATATTAATAATAACAACAACAACAACAACAACAATAATAATAATAATAATGATGATGATGATGATAATGATAATAACCATAACAAGAATAATAATAATAATACTAACATCCAAATATGACCATTACGTAAATAAAATATTTAAAATAGAATAAATAAATAATATTCATAAATAATCATAATATATATATAAATTTAAAATATTATTAACACTGCATATCTCAAAATAACTTTTAATAATTTAAAATAAAGGGTCATTGTAGGATTTTACAAAGAGCTTTGGGAATAAAGCTACATTTCGATATAGCGTTTCACCCCCAAACAGATGGACAATTGGAGAGGACAATTCAAACATTAGAAGATATGCTAAGAGCTTGTATGCTTGAATTTAAAGGGAATTGGGATGAGCATTTACCTTTAATTGATTTTGCATACAACAACAATTATCATTCAAGTATTGGTATGGCTCCATATAAAGCTTTATATGGCAAAAAATGTAAAAGTCTTGTTTATTGAGATATGGAAGGGTTGTGGCAATTAGAAGGTCCTTAATTGATATAAGAAAGTATGGACAAGATTCAAATAGTCAAAATGTGTTTAAAGGCTGCACAGGACAGAAAAAAGAGTTATGTGGACAAGCATAGAAGAGAGATGGAGTATGATGTGGGTGAAAATGTGTTCTTGAAAATATCACCATGGAAGGACATTATACGATTCGGTAGGTAAGGAAAATGGAGTCTTAGGTACATTGGCCCTTATGAGATATTGGAAAGAATTGGTCCTTTAGCATACAGATTAGCACTACCATTAGAATTATCTCAGATACATGATGTTTTCCATGTTTCCATGTTTATAACATATAGATCTAATCCTAGCCATGTAGTACAAGAGTAAAAAATACAGTTGACATAAGATTTAAAGTATAAAGAAGAACTAGTTGAAATTCTTGATATACAGATAAAGAAGCTACATAATAAAAAAATTTCAATACTAAAGATTAAATGGAGTTGGCATTCTCTGAAAGAAGCTACATGGGAAGTGGAAAAGGACATGAGAATTCAACACCCCTACTTATTTTCTGAGATTGGTGAGTCACATTTAATTTCAAGGACAAAATATCCTAAGGTAGGGAGAAATGTAACGTTCACCTAATGTATTTGTATTTATTTACATAACATGCATATCATATAGATATGAAAAATTGCATATAATATGTGTGGTATTAATTCCAATCTTAAATAGGAAAAGATTATAAATGTTTACAATTAAGTCCATAAAAAGAATTAGAAAGTTAAAGGTTTAAATTGGTTAATATTAAAAATAAAGGGGCTTAAATTGGTTTAGTTATTATTATTATTATAAAAAAAAAAAAATTATGTGGCAAAGAGTGAAGGAAGGAAGGGAAGAAGTTCCTCCTCCTCCTTCTTCTTAATCTTTTTCTATTTTTTTTAAAAGAGAGTTGAACTTTCAAAGTAAATTAAAGGTTTAAAAATTTATTTCAGACTAAAATTTTCATCTTCAAAGGCCTTAAATGTTTATTTGGAAAGTAATTTTAATATTTTTGGTTGAATTAAGTTAGGGTTTATAAGATAAAAAATTCGGGTTCTAAAGATCTAGTTTTTCAATCATATTTTTTTAATCATTTATCAAGTTAGAAAGTTTCAAATTAAGTGTTCTTTGATGATATGGAAACTTTAAAGAGTTATTTAAAACTATTCCTCTTTAGTTTGATCTGATTCAGACTCTATGTTAGTTTAATAAAAGGAAACATTTTATTGTGCAGTTTCCATGGCTTGTCTAAGTAAGGTAGATTGTTTCATAGAGTTCTTCCTCTATACATCTCAAATTGAAGCAAAATTAATTTTAAATTACTCTAGACACATAGGGTTAATAATCTATAAAGTTTTATTTTGAGATATATTGTATAGAATTATTGGTAAATTTGGTACCAAATTATGACATGTTGTGTGCTTATGGAGATCCTTGATCAATTGAAAAGAAGTTATGATTTTATATATATAATTCAAAAGTTCATTGTTGTCCAAAAGAAAATACTATAATACTATAACTATGTGCATATTATAAATGCATAGTTAAATATTGAATAGATTGATGCTTGATAATATTACTTGCTTGAATAAGTTATTTTTCATAAGATATTATGTTATTTATTTACTGAGTTGTAGGCTCACTCCTCTACATTATTTTTCAGGACTAGAAGATCTGTAGTCAGTCTTTAAGAAATATTTGCACTAATTGCATTAACATTATGTCAGGTGGGTTAGCAGGAGGTCATCTTCAGTTTTCTAGAATGTAACATGCTAAGTAATTTTTCATATTTTGTATTAAGGCAAATGTATTGTATATAAATAAGATAAGGAAAGATGTGAACTACTTGACATTGTAAGATTTTATGGTATGTAATATGTGCTATTTATATAAATAGTCTTTTATATAATTGACTCATGGACTAAAATTTGATATTAATGGTTATATTATTTATTAGTCACATGCATACAATGTATGTTTGACATCCTTAACAGATATCACATTAAGTGGTATTACAGCATGGTTTAGAATCCCTTGGGATAAAAATATGAATTATATATACATGTTAAGAATACATATAGATGTTAAAAATTAATACTAAGTGTTTGTATTTTGCATAGGATGAGTGAAGAGGGTTCGAGAGAGAATCTTGCTGACCTAAGTGAGTCTGAGTCTATACATCTAAGTTTGACCTAAGTGTTACAAACAGTTAATCAGGTAGCTAACTAGCCAGTTCAATGGCCAATAATGCAACCAATGACAAAAGTTAGAGAAACAGATGCTAAAGATAAAACTTATGATAGACTGAGAAAACAAAGGGCTATAGATTTTAAGGGGACATATGATCTTAAGGTAGTAAAGGAATGGTTATGGGAAACAGATAGGATGCTGGATAGGCTGGATTGTACATCAGGGTAGAAGCTAAAATATATTGTATCATTGTTGAGAAAATTAGCTTTAAATTAATGGGATTTGATTCCAAGAATTAGAAACAAACCTATGAATTTGACTTGGGATGACTTCCTTAGAGAATTTACAAATAAATACACACAAAAAATGCCTAGAGATTGAAAGAAAATGGGTTTTCTGAGTTTGGAATAGCAAAATATGACAGTATCAAAATATGAGATTCAATTATCTTAGTTGTCAAAGTATGCATTAGAAGAAGTGGCTACAGAGGATGAAAAATAGAGATGGTTTGAAAAAGGTTTAAGAATGGATATTCAAGAAAAGATTTCCTTGAAGCCACTAAATTATAGTGCTTTATTAAAGGATGCATTAAGAGTGAAAAAGTGTTTTATTGAGAAAGATACAATGTTTGGAAAGAAAAGAAAAGTGATAAGTGAGTATAGTGGTTCAAAAAGAAAAGGATGAGATTTTTCTTTTAAAGGTTCTAGGTCTCAAGGGAGTAGATATTATAGGAGAGGAGTTAGCCATCAAAATATGAGCAAGTCTAGCACAGTAACTTCAGGTAGAGGCAGACGAGGTGGTTACGGTAAGAGAAGAGTAGAGAGTAAGAGAGATGAGGGAGGTGTTTCAGCTAATCGAGGATACAGTGCGTCATGTGCTAGACATGGTAGGTTTCACAGTAGAGAGTGTTAGGGACCAAGGCATATACTTTATTATTATTATGGTAAGTTGGGCATATAGCTAGAGATTATTGGAGAAAACATTGAGGTAGTGAGATTCAGATTACACGGTAGAGTAGTATAGGTGAAAATATGACTTAGGGAGGAGTGAGTAGAGGAAGAGGTAGAGGAATAAGATGAGGAGGAGATTCTAACATGGTACAAGCTAAATAGATAAACCAACCTCAACAATCATTGCCCCAAGCTAGAGTATATGCAGTGACAAGATAGGAAGCACCTTATGCATCTAATGTTGTGACTAGTATAACCTACATCTATAGGTTTGATGTTTATACATTAATTGATCTAGGATCAACATGTTTATTTATTTCATATGAATTTGAATTGAAAAACCATAATAATATAGAAACCTTGGGGTATAATATTTATATATCAATGCCTACTCGGGGTACTATCATTATAGATATGGTTGTCAAATCTTGTCGTGTGGTAATAAATGGGAATACACTGCATGCAGATCTAGTTGTGATAAAATTTAAGGAATTTGATGTTATTTTGGGAATAGATTGGTTATTTAAAAATCATGCTATGATGGATTATCAAACAAAAGAAATGGTAATGGAGACCTCATAATAGAGAAACTAAGTTTTTGTGGGTAAAAGAAAAATTGTCCTAACTTATTTAATTTCAGCTACTACCGGTTTCCATTTGATTAAAAGGGGGTATGAAGCTTATTTAGCTAATATGGTAAATGTATCCAAAGTTAGTCTAGGAATGATGGATGTGCCAGTAGTGAAGGAATTTGTTGATGTATTTCTAGAGGATTTACCAAGTATATCTCCACATTGAGAGACTAATTTTAAAATAGAAATTATACCTTATGCAGCACTAATATTAATTACACCATGTAGAATGGCACCCTTAAAGTTAAAAGAATTAAAAAAGTAGTTGGAAGAATTATTGAAAAAAGGATTTATTAAACTGAGTACATCACTTTGGGGAGTTTCGGTGTTATTTATAAAGAAAAAGGATGATAGTTTTAGATTGTGTATTGATTATAGGTAGTTAAATTGTGTTACCATAAAGAACAAATATCCCTTGCCACAAATTGATGACTTATTAGACCAGTTAAAAGGAATAACTATATTTTCCAAATTTGATTTAAGGTTTGGATATTGGCAATTAATAATTGCATAGGCACATATACTAAAGATTGCATTTAGAGCATGATATGAGCATTATGAATTTATTGTGATGCTATTTGGAGTAACAAATGCACCTACTACTTTTATGTCCTTAATGAACAAAATATTTCAAGTGTATCTAGATTGATTTGTCAATGTGTTTATTGATGATATATTGATTTATTTTGAAACTTGAGAGCAATATGAAGAACATTTGAGAATAGTATTGCAAATTTTGAGAGACAAGTAGCTTTATGCAAAATTCAGTAAATGTGAGTTTTGGCTATAATAGATTGCATTCTTAAGGCATATTATTTCTAAAAATGGTGTACAACCTAATCCTTTGAAGATTACAGCCGCAAAGGAGTGGGAACCCCTTAAAAATGCTTTAGAGGTACTAAATTTTTTAAGGTTGGCTGAATATTATGAAAGATTTATTGAAGAATTTTCAATTATTGCTAAACTATTAATGAACTTGTTGAAGAAGAATGTGATGTTTAAATGGGATGATAAATGTGAGGATTTTTTTGAAGAATTAAAGAAAATACTAATTTCTGCAATCGTAGGTATGTAATTTTACAGATGCATCATAGTAGGGATTAGGGTGTATGTTAATGCAAAATGAAAAAGTTATTGCTTATGCTTCTAGACAGTTAAGGAGTCATGAGCTGAATTATTCAACTCATGATCTAGAATTAGCAGTAATTGTCCATGCTTTAAAGTATAGAGGCACTATCTGTATGAAGAAACATTTCAGATTTTCACTAACCATAAAAGACTGAAATATATTCCAACACAAAAGAAGTTGAATTTGAGACAAAGAAGGTGGATGAAGTTGATAAAGGATTATGATTGTACCATAGATTACCATCCGGGACAAGCTAATAGAGTTGTTGATGCTTTAAGTAGGAAAGCCATTGAGAAAAATGCTGGAATGACTTGTTAGGCAGTAAGGTCATTGGTAGAGCTTAAAACATTTCATGTAGAATTTGTATTTTGGGATGATATATTTATTGCAAGTATGCATGTCAAGCCATTATTAAAGAATAAAATTCAAGCAAAGCAGATAAGTGATCTATATTTAAGAAAAATAAAGGATAGGGTGCAACAACGAAAGAATGAACAATTTGCACTGAGGCAAAATGGGATGTTGTTGATTAATGGATGTATTTGTGTTCTAAATATAAGGGAATTGAGAGAATAAATTTTGAATGAAGCCCATTATGCACTGTACAAAATGAATCCTGGAAGCATTAAAATGTATAAGAATTTATGACCTTTTTTGTCACAACCCAAACCCGAAAGTCATTATTGACCCTAAGGAACGGGAATTCGTAAGAATTCAAAACCTGTAGCAAGCCTTAAAATATAAAAACTCAACAAATATAACATAAATATACCTCAGAATAACTTTTCATATCATATTATAATGAAATATGTTCAAACAATTATTTAAACACAAAACATCAGTCAATAACAATATATAATAGTACAACAAGATAGACTACTACTGTAACGTCTAATAATATAAGGAAAATATAGTTTAAAATTTATATAAATCAACTAGAGAAGAAAAGTTTCGGAGAAGGGAACTACTATGGGAGGTCTGACAACATATGGCCTGAAAAAATAATTAAGGGAGATTAAACTTCACTACGTGAATTATTATTATATATATAAATGCAACCTAAGCATATAAGCAATCAAGCATCAATATAGTATTTATATTTACATTTGTGTAATTTATACACACATTTCAAGCATATGATTACAGACAATTTTCATATTAGCACACTAATGGAAATTGAGTGAAGGATCAGAGCGGAACCCTAAAATTTTCGCAACCTCAATCCCTGAACCTCACTACCCAACAGACTCACTTAAATCCAAGAATATCCTCTTTCCCAATTTGACAGTGGACTGACCCCGAGACACTAGGTCAACTAAGCTCTCACAATCACACTGTCGGCATAACTGACCTTGAGACATTAGGTCCACTGAGCTATCGCAATCACACCACTTTCTAACCACAAATCTCAATAATCAATTTTTCCACATCTCAAATCATATAATCTCATATCAATAAAAATCTATAGTCTAACATCTAGTGTACTGTTACACAACAGCCCTAGTATAACCCACTAGGTAGCACGTTCTACAACTATCCTCCAAAACATCATATCAAAATAAAATAATAAAATCATATTAAATGTGGACAACATTCAATTTACACAAATAAATACTCACCTTCATATATATGCAACATATATATATATATATATATATATATATATATATCAACAATAATAATTAACACTTAATGCAACATAGCATAATAGAATTCATATTTATTATAAATATGGATGCCAATAATATTTTCTACATGCAATGCATACATATAATAATAACTCACAGGTGTAGTGCGCTCCTCTAAAATGACTTGACTGGCCCTATCTTGTAGGCATTGGTCTCAGCGCAGCTAAAGAAAATAATAATAATAAAATAATTAGGATAAAATCCTAATCTTATATATTTTAGATTTCTAGGAAAAGACTCATTCTAAGACATGACTTTAATAAGAGACACAAAATAAAACACAGACCCAATATCATATTTTGCGAGAAATCTACTAAAAATTCAGTAGTCTTTTTTATAAAACAAACATCTCTCTACTAAAAGTAGAGTCAAACCTACACGAAAACACACTTCAAATATTTCCAAAACTTAACATCTCGGGTTGGGCCCCCTGTAGATAACGGGGGGTTTAGCGCCCCCCAGATTTTAGCAATTGTGACACTGTTTGGGCTCAAAGCCCTAGGGAACATACTATTATGTCATAAAGACATAGCATGGAGATAAAGAGTCGTCACTCAAGGTAATAATTGGGACAAATCAAAAGGTGGTACTTGATTTTTTTTAAAAAAGTTAGCACCACAACTAGGAGATTTTAGGAACATGATACTAACTTCTCTTGGTCTCATGTTCATTTAGAATTACTTTATGAATTACTATCTTATTCTCTAATTACATGCAATTTTATTTAAACCCAAATTAAGCATCCATCTAACCTAAAAAAGGCAACAGGTCATAAAATTACATGTAAAAAATGCATACGAAGCGCATCGTCCCTAGGTCTAAACTATGTTAATTTTATTTCAAAGTTTAGTTAATTCTACATTTTTTTTACAAGTAAAATGGACTAGAAAAAGACAAACATTCTAAGATAATTAATGAGTCTAAATCTACTTGTTTTAATTCTAAAAGTGGGCCTAAATCTATTAATTTTAAGAAACAAAATAGAAATTAATTAGTGGGCTTAATTCTACTTAATTTTAAATTAAGTGATGTGATCCTAAATCTATTTATTTTAAAAGAAATGAAATTAATGGGCTGAACTAAGTCTAAATTAATTTTAGTTAACCTAAAAATGGGCCTAAGTCTAAATTGTTTTTAAAAGAAATATAAAATGCTTTATTGGGTTGGGCTAAAATATGGATTTTAATTAAAATAGATCTAAGTCTAATTAACCTAATGGGCCTAAATTAATTTTAATTAATTAACCTAAACTATTTTTAAATCAATTTTTTATTTAGTGGGTTTAGACCTATTGTGGGCTTAGGGCTCAAAGAACTAAAAAATCTAAAAATAAAACCCAAACAAAAAAAATCATATCAAACATAGAATTTATGTGATTTTCTAAAAAAAACCCTAAATCAATTTACATGCAACCCTAAATTAATCTACACCCACCATTGATTTTAATTGTTATTTATCCAATTGAACCTAAATGACTAATCAATTTTAGTACAGAGAATATAAAATTCTACTATTTCCCACTATTGGGGCTATTACAAACTACTATGCAAAAATTAAAATCAAATTAATTACAATCCAAAACAAAAACAAATTAAAAGAATGCAAAAATCATAAATCCTAAATCCTATGGGGGTTTTACAGATCTTAATCTATGGCATTCCATGGATTCTTCTAATGGTCACTGCCCAAAATCACATATCTCCAACCTCATTCCCAGAGCATCACAGAGCAAGAATCAAAAAAAAAAACATAAAAAATTTAATTATTAACTACTCAATTAAGAAATCAAACAATAAAAAAATCAAATCAAGAATTAAAAAAAAAAGTAGAAGATGTTGTGCAAATGTTGTTTGAATGCCCCTCAGATTTGGATTATCACCGTTTTGAGATTGACTCTGTTGTTTTTTCTTTCTTGATCTTCTGGACTTTTAAAAGAAAAAACAAAGTATTTTTTTGAAAGTAGCTAATTAAGGTATTTTTTCTCTCTGCTTTTTTACATACTTTGCCTCCTTTCTCTCAAGCCAGTTCACTCTATCTCGCAGGCTAGCTCGCTACGGTTTTCACAACCTCTCCTCTTGGCTTTTAAAGCTAGACCTATCAACCTCCAACCCTTGTGATCACATAGAGAAGTTGGCTTTATAATTTTTAAAATCAAGATCAAGAGATAAAATTTTGAAAAAATTAAAGACTCAGTATGTAGGGACACGTAGTGTCCTAGACCAATGAAAAATTAAAAAAAAAAGACAAAATCAGCGTAAAAAATTATTTTTTAGCAAAAATCGGCATTCCAGAATGCTGATTTTCATCCCGTAATGCCAACTGGCATTGCCTAGTGCCGATCGGCATCACACAACACTGGTTGGCATTAACTGCCTCTTTAAATTAAATTACAAAAAAGTTCCTTGAAAGTTTCTAATTTTTGCAATCAATTCCCTAAAAAACTAATTTTGAAATTAAATCCACAAAATGTTGCAATTTAGTCCTTCAAATCATGAAACTTGGCAGCAAAGATCAATTCTCGATTAGATTTTCATCATAGGGGCCTTCGTCGCACGCATGCACAATTGCATTTTAAAATTGGGTGCTTACAGTTGCCTCCCTTTTTTGCTATTTGCTTGACAAATTGCGGCAAAGTAATAGTAGCATATAATTTCGAAGGAAAGAATTAGGGTATTTCATTGCATCCTAATTGACATGTTAATGCTTAAATTGCTAAGTAATTTTAAGCAAGATGCTATGTTTAATATGTTTCACTATATTTCTTATCAAACGTCTAATGAAACTTATGCATTTCTGTATATTCCCCTTGGGATGTCTAGCGACTCGTGATTTGAAAACATGTTATAGTTCTTGTGGAACTTCTAGCAATAATACCATAACTACTATGTAGTGTTTAGTGGACTGCATTATATTCCCTTTGGGATGTCTAGTAATAATGGATTTTGTTATATTCCCTATGAGATGTTTAATGAAATATATGTAATGATTATTGCTATATTCCCTATGGAACATTTAACGATTTATAAAAAATATGCTATAGTTCCTGTGGAATGTCTAGAAATCTATGATTTAAAATTTCGCTATATTCCTTGTGGGATGTTTAGCGATTTGTGATTTAAAAACATGCTTAGTTTCTGTGGGACGTCTAGTAATGATATTATAACTATTGTGTAGTATCTAATGATAAAAGGTTTGAAAATTTTCATGTTATAGCTACTATTGAAGCACATTACATACTGAATTTGAAATACATGTTACGACTACTGTGCAACACATAACATGATAATTTTAAAATTTATGTTTAAGCTACTGTGTAGCACGAAATGAATTTTGGAATTTTTGATTTAAAATTATGCATGTAAAAATGCAAAAATGCATTTTGTAACTATATTCTGCATTCTGTACTTGACAGAAAAAATTCAGAATTTAAATACAGACGCAATTAATAATAATTCACTAATTGATGACATGAGTTTAATGAATTAATTAGGAATCAAATCCTAATCAAGATGCAATTATGGATGAATTTGCAAAGAAAAACTTGATTTAGAATGCATGCATTGTCAAGGGACCAAAATGGATATTTTCTATTTATAGGAAGCTTCCCTCCTTATTTTTGATGTTGTTCTTTCATTTCCATCTTCATTTCTTTTTTTTTTCTTTCTTTGATTTTCTTCTTTTGATTTCTTGCTCATCTGAAGTCTAATTCACGATCTGTCGAATCCTATGGCTGACCCACAACACAGTCTGCACAGAGGAGCAGAGATTCCAGTTGACCCAGCCATTATGACTCTCCATTTTTCTCAGAACAACCTTGGACTTCAAGAAGGTTCTACTGTGCTTCCTTTGACTCACCTTCACCTCCATAAATGCACATATGTGGGCAATGAGGTAACACTTCCTCATTTTTGTTTATTTCTACAAAAATTTATTCATACAATTAGTAATCAAAATTAACTTCAGAATATAAATTAGTGTGTATATTATTGAAATTAGATTAAAAATCACTCTCAAATGCATGAAAAAATTTAAATTTAACTTGGGAACATAGGATTTCAGTTGAATGGCCGACTGAAAGTTTGAAAATCGAAGTCGAATGTCCATAAATCGGTCAACATTTATGAAATATCGATTGGCATTATACAATGTCGATCGGCATTATGGAATGCCGATCGACATTCTATTTTACTGATCTAATTTAATTTGTTATTATTTATTTTATATATATATATATATATATATTAAAGGAATATTTATTTATTATTATGCTCATTTGTTCTCGAAATAGTCCCAACAGTTGACGAAGTTCACAGGCTATTTTTTCATAGCTCGTGAATTATTTTACGAGATACCAGGGGATGTTGCACAACTGGTCTAGGCCTTCGAGTTCAGATGATTTGTCCATAGGCTTCCAACTGCTCAAGGGAGGTCTGATTGTTATTCCCTATTTACTTTGATCAAGCAGTGGATGGATACCACCCACACATGCCATACTCGGGTGGGCAAGTTTACCATTTTGCCCATGAGTTTCTTAGCTATCATCAAGATCGTCTTTGAAAGGACTCCCATTTCCTTTGACATTAGTTACTACAGTCTCCCCGAGCATGCGCAGAGTTAGTATGTGCGAGACTTGATTAAATTTATCCTGACATGGAAGAACTAGAAGAACGTTGTTCTTTTATCATTAGTCAAGGGATTCAGACGTCTTCTTACCACCATACCTCGCCAGATTGCTCATAAGGTGAGGTGTTTCTTCTTGATCTTGCTTGGCACAACCCTCTTTTGTGAGACTGGTCACGAAGTCAGTATTGCACTACTCAGCCCCCTTCGTGATTTAGACCTAGTTATTACCCTTGACTGGGGATCTGCGGTGCTGGCTTATTTGTATTACAAATTAGACACTGTCTGTAGAGGCACTGTCATTATGTGCGGCTTCTGGCATGTCTTGCATATGTGTCTGTCCCCTTTTTGCTTCTATTTTCCTTTTCTTTCTTTCTATTAACTTATTCTTTCTTTCAAATCTGAAGCATAGAGATTGGGCTGATTTGTGGCTTCCAGACTATTAGCTATAACAAGAGTCTCCCCCTGATGCAAAGATATGGCTCTTCCCGTCTAGCAAGTGTTAGGAATACTCTATAAACCTACTGCGATCAGCTGAACACCATCGAGTGGGACCTGGTAAGAAAATAAAACCATTAGTATTTCATGACTTAATACAAGTTAAATTTAATTAATCCTGATTTTTCAAATCTATTCTAATTGGTTGGAGAGAGTTAATGATGTCCAACGATATGATTTCATGGATGCCGTAGTATGATTTGAGGAGATGAGGGTTCTGCTTCTTGGTTATGGCTAAAGGATATGGTATTTAGGAGAGCAAGTATATCGGTGGCGCTCTAGACCTTCCCAACGCTATATTCCTATTATTTTTCCTTGCTCGATGCTTTACAGTTCTCATTTGATAGGTTCAGAGTTAAGAGAGGCATTACAGGGATATGATGCCACTATTTTTCTTGAGCGATCTCACCATTATTGGCAGTTCATCCATGATAACCTCTTAGAGCAGGTTCCTGCTGACCATACTAAGGTAACTTCTAATCATTTATCTTCTGGAGTTTTCAAATCACTTATTTTCTTTTCTTACAGTTTAAGGAGATTGGCTCCCCTGCCGATAAGGTGATGGAGGAGGTGGTCGGGATTACTCAAGGGGTTGAGACTACTCCTGAGCCTGAGATTATACCTGAGGTATCTAGGCCTAAACTTGGTCATGCATAACATACTCAACACATTAGGACTAGTTATGAGGGAACCTTTGCTAACGCTATTTTCAACGATGTTCCCTTCATGGTAGATCCATGATCTATTAGGCTCCTGCTGTTCAGGCTCCAATTGAGAATTAGATACATTTTGGTAATGTTCAGCTCCCCAGATTTTCTTCAGCAGATACTTCTCATGTGGGTTTATCTGACTTCTTTCTTGTATTACTTGTACACTTGGTATTAATGTTAGTATAACTTTACAAAATAGGTCCCTTAGACACAGGCCAAGTATTTACACGGATTCGCCTCGTCTCAGAGGTTATTTACCATGCAGGTCACAGATAGTTGGCGGGTAAGCATATACACTTATTATGAAAATGTATGCATGGAATGCATATGATATGATGTTTCCTATATGTACAGAGTTATTCTAGGGATTTGGAGCGGGAGAATGGGATACTTCATCGGTGGCTTGCAGACTTAGGCATAAACCCCTACAACGTTGGTACTTCATCCGTCAGTCCTTCAGATACTTATCATTATGATGACCTTAGCAGAGGATATAGCCCATGGCTTGATAATGGAGTCTAAGATGATTGATTCCAGGCTATCTTCATCTTTAATTTATAGTTATGTCAGACTGCCTTCTTTTACTGATCTATTTCAAATTTCCCTTTCTTGAAATTAGATTACGATGAATATATGGTCCTAAGAAAATTTTTTATTTTTTATTTTTTTATGCTTTAACTTTTGCCTAGGCCACCCTTTCGGGTTTTCAACTTAGCATGCATGCCCTAACTTTTGCCTAAGCCTCCCTTTCAGGTTTTCAACTTAGTAGGCATTGTAAGCACCTAATTTCGGGATGCAATTGTGCACAATTACGACGTAAGCCCATATGATGAAATTTATTCAAAAATTGAACTTAGTTATTGATTTTCTGCACTTTAGGGACTAAATTGTAATGTTTTTTAGGATTTGATTGCAAATAAGTCATTTTTCAGGGGTCTTTTGGTAATTAAAAGTTAAAAAAAATTTAGGATCGACATTGGTGTAATGTCGATCGGCATTAGACAATGTCGGTTGGCATTGCACAATACCGATGTGCAATAATTCCATTTTTTGATTTTTTTCGCATATTTTTCCTTATTTTTATCGATTTTTTCAGTGTTTTGTTTAGTTGAAAAAATTGAATTTTTATCTGATAAGGTTTTTTAAAAAAAGAAATGCAGAAGATTTTTTTTTTTTGAAATCAAAACAAACGCTATCTGATCTTATCAGATAGGTTTGTTCCTCCTTTGGAGGAAGTTGAGTACACGCAAACTCTACATTAAAAAGTAGAGTCTGCATGTGTGCGTGGAGGAGAAAAAAAGAAGAAAACAGAGAAGGAGAGGCAGGGGCTAGAGGTTTTTTTGGCTAAAGAGGAGTGAGAGGATTTTTTGACAGAAGAAAAAAAGATTTGATTTTCAAAAACCCTAATTTTTGCAGTTCATTTGAGGAAGACGATACAGTCATTTTTGTCTCAGTCCATAATCAAATCAACATTGAGTCGATTTCAATGGTGAAAATCCTAATTTGAGGGGCCGAAAAGGGCATATGCACAGCATTCATTTTTTTCTTTCTTCTCTTTTGTGATTTTTATTCATTTTATTAATTATTTATTATTTAATTTCACTACTAATTTGATTGCTTTTTTTGTTTTTCTTGTTTTGATGTCCGTATGTGGATTGAGGAAAAGAAAATCGCCTGTGTTTAATTGAACAGAAGATCCATGGAATGTCATGGATGAACTTGTATTGTTTTAATAATAGTTCTTAGGATTTTAATTTTTTTCTACATTTTTTGTATCCTGTGTAATTCATTTTAATTTCTGGGTGTATAATTATTAATTTTAATTTTCTACATAGTTTCTAATAGCTCTAGTAATGGGAATAGTGAAAGACTTAAATTTCTGTATTTTAAAATTGATTAGTAATTAGGTTCAATTAGGTAAAAAAAAATCAATTAAAGTCAATAGTGGCAATAGCTTAAATTAGGGTTTGCATGTAATTAATTTAGGATTTTTTTTAGAAAATCACTGTAATGTTTGTTTGATCTATTTTTTGTGTTTTTTTTATTTTGGGCTTTTTTTTTATATTTTTATGTTTTTGGACCTCAAGCCCGCGTTTAGGTCTAACCCACTAAACAAATAGGCTTAAAAATGGTTTAGGACTTTAAATAATTAAAATCAACTTAGGCCCACTAGGTTAATTAGATTTTACGTCCACTTAGTTAATTAAAACTTGTTTAGACTTAGCTCAGCCCACTTAATTGCATTTCTTTTAAAATAAATAGACCTAGGCCCACATTTCACTTAAAATAAAATCAAGTTAGACTTAGGCCCACTAATTTAATTTTTTTCTTTAAAATTGAATAGACTTAAGCTCATAACTAAAAAATAGATTTAGGCTCATTAATTAATAAAATGTAGGCCCATTTTTAGTCCATTTCACTTGTAAATAAAATGTAGATTTAGCTAAATTTTTTAATAAATTAACATAGCTTAGATTTAGGGACAACACAATCTTGAGTGCATTTTTTACTTATAATTTTATTGACTTGTTGCCTTTTTGGGTTGATGGATGTTAATTAGGGTTTAATAAAATTTCATGTAATTAGAGGATGAAATAATCATTTATAAAATTATTCTAAATGAACACGAGACGAAGAAAAGTTAGTATTTCGTATCCAGAATCTCCTAGTTGTGGTGCTAATTTTCTTTTAGAGAATCGAGTACCACCAATCAAATTTTCCTAGTTATTACCCTGGGTGGCAACTCCTCATCTCCACACCATGTCTTTGTGACAATGGTTAGTGTGTTCTCTAAGGCCCTAAGCCTAAACAATGTCGCGGTTGCTAAAATCTTGGACGCGCGCTAAACCCCGCCGTCTACATGCTTCTTATTTTTACTTTTCGAATCTAGGTCATGATATAAGCTACAAAGCCACTCGAATTTTCTAGATACAAAAGGATTCAAGCTTTACATGATGAATCTCAGAGGAAGAAGAAATAAAGGTACGACTGAAGCAAAATGGTCTCATAGAGCTGATTTTAAGCTTTTATATTTTGTTTCCCTTTCTAGTACTTATGCATTATAAATAAGATAGAACATGCAATTTTATAACAAAATTTCAATTTCAATAAGATTCATTAATTAGGGCCAAAATGAGTACATTTACTACATCACATGACATGACCCCTGTTATCAACTAGTCCTTTCAAATTTTCTAACTGAATATTTTTCGCTCAAATTTTATTTCCCTAACTTTTGCCTAACAAACCTTTTATGGGTTTTCTAGTCAACAAGACCTTTTTCTTTTATTTATTCCCTAATTGTTGTCTGCCAGCCCTTTACGAGTTTTCTTAATATCGGGAATGTCCTAATTTTTACCTGACTAGCCTTTTCAGGTTTTCTAATCAATAGAATTTTATTTTCTTTATACTACTTCTATTTATTTTTATAGATAGTATTTCTTAAGGCGATCCAGGTTAACAGGCTCCATGAACTCATTTCCTTCAAGATCAAATATCTTGGCGGCTCCTTTTGGCAGAACTAACTTGACTAAGTATGGTCCTTCCCAGTTTGGTCTGAACTTTCCTCTTAGATCGAACACCACTGCTCTGGATTATATTAGTACCATATCCCCAACTTTTATCTTCCCCGACTTTACCTTCTTATTAAATGCCCTTGCTATCCTCTTCTGGTATATTTAAATATAAAATAAAACATTTATCCTCTTCTCGCCCAAAGACACTAAATGATCATATCTTTTTCATGCCCATTCACTCTTGGGCATTTTGGCCTCCATAACTATTCTTAGAGACTTGATCTCAGTTTCTATTGGCAAAACTGCTTCACAACCAAACACCAGGGAGAACGGGGTTTGGCCTGTGGCAGTTCTGGCTGTAGTTCTATATCCTCACAAGGCAAAGGGAAGAAACTCATACCAATCCTTGTAAGTTTTGACCATCTTAGAGAAGATTTTCTTTGTATTTTTATTGGCTGCTTCCATTGTTGTCACACTCGTACTCTAATTCTCAGTACATTTATATTCATTATGTATTGTATTAATATATTTAATGAATTTAAGTATAAGTTAATATATTTGGATATGGTTTTAGACACATGTGCCCTTGAGTGTAAGTTAAGTGTTGCTTATAGTTAGGTTAGTGCGTCGGGTCTAAACATGATTTGTACTCAGTCAAGAAGCATGAATTATTGAATTTTGATGACACTTAAAACGAGTGAAATATTGTAAATAATAGATATATGAAGTTGAATTGAAGTAAAAGACAAGAACTTAAATGTTAGAAAGAGATGAAGACTCAATTGAAACAATAATTATCCTTAAGTGAACAATTGAAAGTTGGAGGGTTAATAAGTAATACTAACATTTTATTAAGGGCTAAAGGAGACATTCTTCACTTAAATCTATTCTAAAATACCCTAACATCTTCTACGGTGTACAGCCATAAATTCTAAGGAAAAAAAAAGAAAAAAAACAAAAGAAAGAAAGGAGAAGAAGAGAAAAAAAAAGGAGAAAACTAGGAAGAGCTATCTATTCTTCAAAGGGAACTGATTTTTACAAGATGAATTTGAAGGTTTAAAACCATTTCAAGCCATTAATCATCATCCTTGAAGGTTCTAGAAATTTATTTGGTAAGCATTTAAAGGTTTTTGGTTAATTTAAGTTAAGGTATCTAAGATGAAATTTTTGGGTTAATTTTTCTTGGATTTTTAGTCATAGTAATTTGAGTATATCTTGAACTATAGAACTCCAAATTAAGTGTTATTTAATGATATGGAATCTTGGAAGAATTATCTAAAATTTTTTCTCTTTTAGTTCAATCTGATTCAGCCTCCATGATAGTAAAATTAGAAAAAAAATTTTATTGCTCAGTCTATTATGTAAATTGAGCTAGTTGTGTTCAGATGCTTATATCTCGCTCTACAGTTGTCCAATTGGTGTGAAATTTTTATGTCAAATTCTAGACATATATATATATCTAATATTGATTAAAATTTCAGCTCAAAATTTCTTTTCAATAAGTCTCAATAATTTTTCAAATTCAGCTTTGAAAGTAGTGATTTTGATCATGTGAACCAGGTTTATAGAGTTCATAAGTTAAAACTAGTCTAGATACTTTTCAAATATCTTGAGATAGGAAAATCCAAATTGAGTCTATTTTGATTCTAAGAAAACTTAAAAGAGTTCTATAGAACTTTGTAGTTTTGATCTAGAGCTGATTATGACTGAATAGTAGTCTAACAAACTGTACTTTTTATTGCTCAATCTGTTTGAGTAATTGAGCTGCTTGCAATACGATCTTTATAATTATATTTTTGGTTATTGGATGGAAGTGAAATTTTTAGTTAAGATACTAGACATAAATACCTAAGTCTGGTTAAAATTTGAGGTTAAAATTCTTCTCCTATAGGTCAGAATAATTTTTATAATATAGGCCTAAAAATAGCTCTCGTAAAGTTAATAAGGCTAGTTTGTAGAGTTACGTTAATTTGCATATTTGGCATATAGTTTGGGGGGTGCATGGTTAGGTCATTATATGAGATTTTTATATTAATGATTTATAAATGAAATTGCTTGTGTTAGGTACTGGAAAAGGCAAAGGAAGTGCAGGTGCAAACTAATCAAATTCGGTAAATTGGATTTATGTGTTTATAGGCTGTTTGGTGAGCGGATGTTCAAGCCTTTAAAATCTATTTATTTTAGTAATAAATGACATTTATTAATGTTTTTTATGGACCTAAAATGATGTATTTAAATGGTTTCAATTCAGCCTCATGCTACTTGAATCGTATGTTTAAGTTTTAAGTTTTAAAGTTTCCAAGTATAAGAATTAGATGTATTACTTTTATATGCTTTGATTTATGATCTAAATTGAGATCCTTTTGGTTACTTGGTGATTAAAATGAGCTTATGCTCAATCTGATTTCACTTCTTTGAACTATGCTAAAATTATTTTAATTTTGAATACTTTGTTAAAAGCAAATGTGATATAAAGGTTTTGACAATATATTTTATGGAAATGGTATTTGTTTTGTGTATTACCTCCCTATATGAGATATATGAATGTGCTGAGGTGATATATGCACATTTGAGATTGTGTTGGTTGTTATTGCACAATAAACAACAAGGCACTTGATTGCAAGACGGTGAAGGAAGAAGGGTTGCTCTGTGCTAATGTAGTTGAAGGTTAGCCTTCAAATGTGCCTAAAGAATGAGCTTAAGATGGCATGTGTGTTATAGCTGAGTTGTGATGCTTGTGGTAGGGACGGTTAATACAAATGAAAAGTTATATTTATATTTGCAAAGGCACATGTTTCAATTGATTGAGTTTTGAATGTGTTTGAAAGCAAGATTGAATCAGACATTTTGAGTGAATGATAATTTGTTTATTAAATGTTTTACTATTTTAATTTGAGATGTTTATTATATTTAATTTAGTTAAACTATTTTCTGCTTGTAACATTTATTCATTGAGTATTTTTGTATTCATTTTACTCTATTTTATAAATGATTTCAGATAGTTGGGCTTGATAGTTGGTGAACCGGGTTGAGTGGGATAGAAGTTTAGAATAAGGTTGGCCAACAATCCTAGTTAGAGTAGTCTTTTCTTTTATTATTTTTATTTTAATGCAGTATAAGTGTGTAAAACATTGGTGGTTAAACCATATTTAAAAATGTAACATTTATGTTTTTTTTAAAATATTTTGTATGTATTTTATTATTCATAAATAATATTTTACTATTTATAAATAGTATTTTACTATTCGTGAATACGTATTTTACTATTCAAAAAAGTATTTCACTATAAAAAAATACTTTAAAAGTTCTTATTCTCTAAATATGATGTGTGTGTTGGGTTTCGTGATACAAACGCAGTGAAAAAATTAAAATTTTATCACGTTCCCAAACCTGGATCCATGTAATTTGACTACTTGATTAAATCTAGGGTTTCAAGAATCTCACCAAAACACAGAAGAGGCAAGATTTTATGGAAGGATGAGAGGAGGTTCACACCGGTGACACCTTACCTCAAGTTTTTGCTTTGGTTATTAGGATCTAGACATCTCCAAAAGGATGCGTCCTCTATAGGTATCCACACGAACAGCCCTTCATAAAATGAATTGAAGTGTGTGCTAGCAACCTTCTTGATTGTCTTATAAATCAAGAAAAAAATAAAAACTCTGTCTTTGTTTTCTAAGAAGAGAGAAAATGAATTTGGAGATAGGAAAAACAAGTGTGTTAAACCCTAGAGAATATAACATATTTATAGACTCCAAATTAGGGTTTCACCTACCAATGACCTTTTGGTAACTTCCATTTATTATATTATGATTTTGTTTAAAAATAAATCAGAAATAATATCTTATTTATTTATTTAAAATAACATTTATCTTAAATAAATAAATAAATAACTTTAATTATTTATTTCCACAGAGTTTATTTTGGGCTTATTAAACTCAAATTTGTTTTGGGCTTGTTCTAAGTGTGTGACCTTGTAGGTTCACATAACATTGGCAGTGGGCCTAAATCTCTATTTAGGCCTATAAGTCATAAGTGGCCTCTAGCAAGACATTATAACTACCCAAGTCATGTGAAGTCAATAATCCGACATAACCTAATCACAGTGAATTTTATTGTCCCTTTATCACATGATATCCTAATTTAACATAAGGCATAGAATGTCATCCTTATATAGTTCAATATTATGACTTGATTCCAAGTAGACTGAAAATGATAACTCTTTATCAATTCATTTCAGCATGGCCATGCATTTTGCTTTAGTCTATCTCATTAAGGGGCCCATAGATATCTTTCTCATATTAATGAGGGATAAATTCCTTCTGAATCACTCACATTCCTCAGATAACTAATTTCATATCCAATAACATCCTATTTAATCGTCCGGTTAAAGACAATGTTAGAATGTGTCAAAACATAAAATAGCTATGTAGAAATCCATGATGATTTCAAGGTCAAAGGACCGAAATAAATTTACTGTGATGAGAAATACTTATGACAATAATCTAGCTGATTAGCCTAGCTGATAACCAACATAGAATCCCTATACAGTAAAAACTCCTTTGCTCTAATTGCCATCACCACTTCTACTCCATGAAAGCACACTTCATACTCAGCTATATTATTGGTTACTTTAAAATCCAGTTTCTTAGCCATTGGTGTGGTTTCTCCCTCTGGTGTGACGAGGATCACTCTTAACTCGGCTCCTTTATTGTTTACTGCACCATCAAAATAAAGCTTCCATTCCTGATGCTCTACAACTGCTAGATTCTTATTTAGGAATTCTAGGCTCCACTATTCATCGCCCTCTATAGCATTTTAAGCTAGGAATTATGCTACTACCCTTCCCTTGATAACCTTCATGGTAATGTACTCTATATCAAATTCAGTCAAGAGAACGAGCCATCGAGACATCCTTTCGGTTAGAGTAGGTGCCTGTAATAAGTATCTTAAGGGGTCTATTTTTGAAATGGCCTAAACCCTATAAGACTGAAAGTAATGCCTCAATTTCCTTATTGCCTAGATCATTATCAAACATGTCTTCTCCACCAAATCATACTTTTCTTCATATGGCAAGAACTTCTCACTGAGGTAATACATTGCATGCTCTATCCCATCTTGCCCTTCTTGTGCTAACATTGCCCCCATTGCCTTTTCTTCTAGAGCCAAATATATGATCAAAGGTTTACCTAGCCTCGATGGTTTAAGTACAAGTGGATTAGTGAGATACTCCTTTATCTTATTAAAGGCCCTTTAACAGTCATCATTCCACTCTATAGGTTGATCTTTTCTTAGAAGCTTAAAGATTGGATCATAACTATTAGTAAGCCTTGCAATGAACCTATTAATATACTATAACCTACCTTCTCACATCTTTCTCTGTCCTTGGTGTTGGCATTTCTTGAATGGCTTTCACTTTATCCGGATCTACTTCGATTCCTCTGCTACTAACTATATGCCCTAACAACTTCCCTGAACTAACTCTGAAAATGCATTTCTTCATGTTGAATATTAAATTATACCTCTCAATGCATGCCAAGAATATGTCCAGTGCTTAAAAATGCCCCTTTATTATTTCTAACTTGACCATCATATCGTCTACATATACCTCCACTTCCTTATGCATCATGTCGTGGAAGAGAGTGGTGACTGCCCTTTTGATATGTTGCACTTACATTTTTTAACCTGAAAGGCATAACCTTATAACAATACTTCCCCTATTTTGTGATGAAAGCTATATTGATCTTATCCATAACTACCATCATTATTTGATTATCCCTAGAGAACTTATCCATGAAGGAGTACATCACACTTGACGTTGCACTATCCACTATCACATCAATGTAAGGTAAAGGGAAGTCATCCTTTAGACATGTGTAAACAATGGGGTTTAGCGTACGTCCAAGATTTTAGCAACCACGACACTGTTTAGGCTCAGGGCCTTAGAGAACACACTAACCACTATCATAAAGACATGGCGTGGAGATGAGGAGTCGCCACCCAGGGTAATAACTGGGACAAATCGAAAAGGTGGTACTCGATTCTCTAAAAAAAAGCTAGCACCACAACTAGGAGATTCTGGATACGGAATACTAACTTCTCTTAATCTCGTGTTCATTTAGAATAATTTTATAAATGATTATTTCATCCTTTAATTACATGAAATTTTATTAAACCCTAATTAACATCCATCTAACCCAAAAGGCAACAGGTCAATAAAATTACAAGTAAAAATGTATCAAAAAGGCAATGTCCCTATGTCTAAACTATGTTAAATTTATTTTTTAAGTTAGCTAAATCTACATATTTTTATTTACAAGTGAAATGGACTTAAGATGTGCCTACATTTTTATTAATTAGTAAACCTAAATCTATTTATTTTAGTTTGTCTAAGAAATGAGCTTAAGTCTATTTAATTTGAAAGGAAAATTAAATTCGTAGGCCTAAGTCTAAATTAGTTTTATTTTAAGTGATATGCGGGTCTAGGTCTATTTATTTTAAATGGGCTAAGCTAAGTCTAGACAAGTTTTAATTAACTAAGTGAGCCAAAAATCTAATTAACCTAATGGGCCTAAATTAATTCTAATTATTCAAAGCCTTAAACCATTTTTAAGCCTATTTATTTAAATGAGTTAGACCTAAACGTGGGCTTAGGGCCCAAAAACATTAAAAAAAAAAAGGGCCAAAAACATTAAAAAAAACATAAAAAAACATAACAAAATCAAATCAAAACACATTCACATATGATTTCTAAAAAAAAACCTAAATTAATTACATACAAACCCTAAGTAACTAAAGCTACCATTAATTTTTAATTAATTTTTACCCAATTAAACCTAATTACTAATTAATTTTAAAGTGCAGAAATTTAAATCTTTCACTATTCCCACTACTGGGGATATTACAAACTACGTACAAAATTAAAATTAAACAATTATACACCCATGAATTAAAAATAAACTACACAAGATACCAAAATGCAGAATAAAAATTAAAATCCTAAGAACTATTAAAAAAATAATATAGGTTCAACCAAGGCATTCCATGGATCCTCTGTTCAATTCTTGGATATTAAATTGTTTCCTCCTCAGTCCACAATCGAGCATCAAACAAAAACACACAAAAAATTATATTAGGAATGAAATAAGAAAAAAATAACGAAATAAAATAAAAAATTACAAGAAGAGAAGAGAAGAAAGAAAAAAAGAATGTTGTGCACATGCTTTAAGATGACCCTTCAGACTAGGATTTTCACTGTTGAAATTGAATTCTTGCTGACTCTGGACTGGAAAGGACGTTCTCAATAGCGTCTAAATTTTTAGGGTTTTTTGTGCAGTCAATTTTTTTAGTGTGTATCTGTCTCTCTCGGTCTATCTGTGTGTCAAAAAGAAAAAAAATCCTCCCTCACGCACGCAGACTCTTTTCTTTTTAAAGCAGAGTCTGAGCATACTGACTTTCCCAGTTTGCAGGAATGCTTATCTCTTCAAAAACAACCTGATAAGAATTTTGATTTTTGAAAACTATTTACGCATTCAAAACGCATTGAAATTTTCATTAGATAATAATAAAGATAAAATTGAATTTTCAACTAATCGAAATACTGAAAAAATAATAAAAAATACGTGAAAAATTAAAAAAAAAGAGATTTTATGAGTCGGCATTGCCTAATGCCGGTCGGTATTACACCAATGTCGATCGGCATTTTAAATGCCGATCCTATTTTTTTAATTACCAAAAGACCCCTAAAAAATTATCGGAACACCCCTGAAAATTGACTTATTTGCAATTAAATCCTAAAAAAATATTGCAATTTAGTCCTTAAAGTCTAGAAAATCGACAACTAAGTTCAATTTTTGAATAAATTTCATCAAAGGGGCATACGTCGTAATTGTGCACAATTGCATCCCGAAATTGGGTGCTTACAACATGCTTTATTTAAATCCATAAAATCAATACACATTTGCACCTTACCATCTTTCTTAGGTACTGGGACTATATTTGCTAACCATTGGAGATAATCTACTACCTCTAAAAATTTGGCTTAAATTTGTTTAGCAATTTCTTCTTTTATCTTTTCAATCCATTCTGATCTCAGCCTGCGTAATTTCTATTTAATTGATTTTATTTCTAGATAAGTTGGAATATGATGCTCTACAATGTCCCTGTCTAAACCTGGCATGTCTTCATAGGTCCAAGCAAATACTACCTTTCTTTTTGTTAGTATTTTCTTAAAATTTTTCCTCTCTTCAGGAGTTACATCATGTGATATAGAAATATTCTTTGGATTATCATTTATACCCATGTTAAATGAATCAAATTAAATTGAATTAATATTAAACATGCATGAACGATCAAAATTATAATGCACAGAACTATCAGGATGCACATAACACAAGTAAGGAAAACCAACGTTCATATCATTAACCAAAGGAAAAACACAATTTTTGTCCTTAAAGAGACTGGACGTTATTACATCAGTTTCTTCATAAAAAAAACATTAGTAAAGCTATCATTAATAAGAGTAGCTAAATCTTGGGGTGGCTCCTCTTCAGGTGGCAGACACAACAGCTCTTTGATAGCAGCATCCCATATTCTTCCAGCTACTTGCTTCATCACTTCTTCTTTGTTGCTCTTGACTAAGTTTTTCATAATCTGGTCCTTGAAAATCTTGAACCTATGAACATTTTTTCCAATGACATTAACGAACTCCTTAGCACCCAGATAGTATTTTCCCTCTTATGGCTTGATGAAATTCTCACTTAATGGCCCAACTCTCCTGAAGGGCTTATTTCTTTTGGCCTTCTCCTTCTTTCTTTCCCTTTTGCTTGTAGATCCTATCTTAACACACCCTAATCCTTTAGTGTCATTTTAACTCTTAAATTCCAGTAGCATAGGACTTCCTTGCTCTTTTTGCCTAGCCCCCGTCTAAGTTGCTAATTCATACTGTCCTTCATTTTTGCAACCCTTGGGTCCATCTTAGTCCAGTAAAAAATTCGATCAATTTGAAAACTGGGAGGAATGCACACTTATTTCTATTTTTTCAGTTTGGCGGCCACAACTGTATTAGTTCCTGCTTCGATTGTCACTACATCTCCTTCATAAGGGAATTTTATCTTCTTATGCACAGTTGAGGGTACCCCTCCCATAGCATGGAACTATGGCCTTCCCAATAACAAAGCATAAATAACTAGTATATCCAGCATAATGAACTCAATGGTTGATTCCACAGGTCCTGTTTAACTAGAGCTTGGAATGTCCCCTTCACATTCCTAGTTCTGTCATCATAGGCTCCGATTATGAGGTTTGAATCGGTTAAGTCTTCAGCTTTCAAACCTAAGTTAGGCAAGATCTTTAGTGGGCATACATTAATGGCAAAACCATCATTACCCATTGCAAAGTTGGTTCTTTTCCCTTTTACTTCAGCTGGGATGAATAATGCCTTATTATGATTTCCTCCTTCTAAAGGCATGTCATCATCTGAGAAGGTTGTCAGCCCGTGTTTCTTTTTTATAATCTTTGCTACCATAGCCTCAGGTATGGCTACTAGTTCAATGTTCATGTTCAATAGAGCTTTCACCAGAGATCTTCTATGGCTGCCTGAGTGCATTAGTAGTTCCCAGATATTGACATTTGCCTTAGCCTTCTTCAATTGTTCTAGAATCAAGTCTTCCTTTTCCCTTTCTTCTGTTTCTGCATCATCTATCTCTTCTCTTTTTGCAACTCTCTCAATCTTTTTTTTCTACTACCTTATAATTTCTCCCACTTCTAGTGACATGATTCACTTTGAGGTCATCACTCCATACATCCAGACCAACAGGACTCTTTTCATCAGAGTTATACCAAATTTCTATAACTCTAATGATTCTGTCCCTCTTTTCATCCTTCCATACTTCTACTATGCACATTTCTATTCCCTCTATGCTAAACTTTCCCAAATATGCTTTTAATATTTCCTTAATCCCCTGTTCAAGAGTTAGAGACTCCTTATTCTCTTCTTTCATTGGCCCATTACCAAGAGGTATATCATTGGAAGCAGGTTTTGAATAAAATACCCTATAATCAAATTTGCCTGAAGGCTGCCCTAATAAATCCTCAACTCTTGGTTGTTCTGGGTTTTCAATTATTTCTCATCATTAAACTCATCACCCCATCCTGAGGGCACAATTAATTCAACTGGGATATCTGCAGAGGGCGGTTTGGAATAGAACACCTTATAGTTAAATTTCCCTGAGGGCTACCCTGATAAATCCTCAACTCCTCTAGAGGTATCAGGAGATTATCTATTAGCTATAGGGTTTAGGTTTTCAAAGGAGTTTAGCACTTCTTCTTCACTCACTCTTGAGTTAATCATCATGGTGGCCAGTGGTGGGACATTTTGATAGTCAGGGAAAGGATTATTTCTAGTGTTTGGGTTAAAGTTGGACTTTCAGGGTTTATGATTTTTATAGAGTCTATTAGGTTTTAGATCTCATGTTTAAGGCAAATACAGGTGTCTGTGGAGTGGCCAGCTACTTAGTGAAACTTGTAGTAGCTATTAGGGTTGTAGCTTATGACATTCGAGTTAAGTGGATTGGAGAAAGTTAAAGGTCGGAGTAAGCCTTTTTGGATCAATCATTTTAGGACTTTAGAGAGTGGTTGGTTGAGGTTGGAGAATTTTTAGGATTGCTAAACTGTATGCACCTCTACAACTCGATTAGTACTTTCCTATTGTGTGCCCCCAGTTGGGTAGTTTTGAGTTCCAATGCCTCTAGAGCTTCTTTTTTTATCATTCTCAATGTCTTCTGCTTGTAGACCATCACCGTATAGGTTTATAAAAGTTTTGGGGTTTATCATCTGCAACCTCTATACTAGATTAGGTGACACATTCTAAACTATCATCCTAACTTGATCCTTCTCGACCAGCTTGTTCTTCATCAGCCCTGCTTTATTCATGAATCTAGTAAGGAAATCAGAGAAAGATTCATTGGGTTTTTGCTTTGTCAATTCTAGATCTCTAATGGACACTTCCAATCGGGTGTTATAATCATATTATCTTAAAAAGGCAGTACATAGTTCTTTCTAGTAAGCTCTCATAGATTTTTATGCCCATGATACTAGTTTACAACCATTTCCTCTAAGGATAACACAAACAACCTAGTAATCACTGCTAATGGTGCTTTAGTAGTGCTTATGGTTATTGTGTACTAACTAAGATGATTCCTTGAATCTCCTCTCCTACTAAATTTCTGCAGTTTTGGCATCTTGAACTTGTCAGGAAACCTATCATCTTCCATATACAGTATGTCATCGAAGTTAAATGAATACCCCATGCCTTGTCCCCTAATCATCTATTCCATCTTAGACATCCTCTGGGTCAATGCTCGCATTTTCTTGGACTCGTGGTTGTATACCAGTTCAAAGGATTCTTTATTCGCCTTCTCTACCATGTAATTCTCGACATCCTCCTACTTCACATCGATAACAGGTGAGTTTCTAGCAATAGGTTGCCCCCCAGCATTGTTAGCAGTAGGTAGAGCATTCGCAGCAGGTGGTGGTATGATAGTAGTTGCATTAGTCCATATAGTGCTTGTCTCAGCTCATCTTACATCATAGCCCTCATGTCATCCATCAAAGCTCCCTTGATGTCGTTTAAGGTACAATTCCTTTGTTATTGTTCCATTTGTTCAAATTCATGTGAAGTTGGTTTAGTTTCCAAGTAAAGTGGGTTGATAAGGATTTCCTTTACTAAGGCTTTAGGATTTTAACTCGTTCTTCTTAGTCTGCCACCTCATCATCCCCAAATACGAGAAGACCTCGATGTATTTATGATGGCTACAAAATAAGGTGTTAGTATGATGAATGAGATGCATATATGCATGATGCACATGCTATGCAACAAGTAGTAAGTAGCAAGTATCAATCAAGTGTACAACATACATCCTTCCAACCTTATTCCTCCCACACACATGTTCAATGGCAAGTCTCTTATCCTAAGATTTTTTGTCTTAATCTTAATATCAACAGAGGATATCAGGGACTGACGCATATGCCAGATCTCTCTTAAAGCAATAAAGCATAGAAATAACATTTTTAAGTATAAAGGTCTAGCCCAATCTTCATTACCCCAAGGGGCTTCAAAAGTGTGGGCCTAGGCTTTTATAGATAGAAATACCTCATGGTAATAAGTATAGAAACAACATTTCTAAGTATAAAGGTCTAGCATAATCTTTATTGGCCCAAGTGGGCTTCAAAAGTGTGGGCCTGGGCTTTTATAGATAGAAATACCTCATGGAAAAAATCATAAAAGCAATTTTTGGTAGATCCTAGGGGAAGTAACTGAGCCATTATATGTGGTTAGGGTCCGGTGAACAGTTAAGGCTCCCTTAATAAGATACTCTCCTTTAAGACTTGAGTTACAGGCCAAGGTCAGAGGGGCTTGGCATCCTTTACTAACTCGAGAGAAGACTACCCCCGTTTAAGACTTGGGTCACAGACTCTAGTCAAATGAGTCCGGTAATCTCTCTTGGACCGAGTTAAGGCTAAGAGTGATGGTTAGCTAACTTACAACCCTATAAAGCTAGTGGAATCATGGAATTATAAACCAACACTATCAGTTTAATAGGGACATGCAAAATGAATGAAAGAATAAAATGCTAATTAATAAAATAATTCTAAAAAACACAAATAGAATCAGTATCTTTTTTTCCCTAGTGGAGTTGCCAATGTAGACAGTGGGGTTTAGTGCGCACCTAAGAATTTAGCAACCGCGACACTGTTTGGGCTCAAGGCCCTAGGGAACACACTACTATGTCATAAAGACATAGCGTGGAGATGAGGAGTCACCACCCAAGGTAATAACTGGGACAAATCGAAAGGTGGTACTCGATTCTCTAGAAGATAGCTAGCACCACAACCAGGAGATTCTAGAAACGGAATACTAACTTCTTTTAGTCTTGTGTTCATTTAGAATTACTTTATGAATTACTATCTTATTATCTAATTATATGCAATTTTATTTAAACCCAAATTAAACATCCATCTAACCCAAAAAAGGCAATAGGTCATAAAATTACATGTAAAAAATGCATACGAAACGTATCATCCTTAGGTTTAAATTATGTTAATTTTATTTTAAATTTTAGTTAATTCTACATTTTTTATTTATAAGTAAAATGGACTAGAAAAAGACCTACACTTTAAAATAATTAATGAGTCTAAATCTACTTGTTTTAATTCTAAAAGTGGGCCTAAATCTATTAATTTAAGAAACAAAATAAAAATCAATTAGTGGGCTTAATTCTACTTAATTTTAAATTAAGTAATGTGATCCTAAATCTATTTATTTTAAAAGAAATAAAATTAATGGGCTGAGGTAAGTCTAAATTAATTTTAGTTAACCTAAAAATGGGTCTAAGTCTAAATTAATCTAATAAGCCTAAAGTCTAAATTGTTTTTAAAAGAAAAATAAAATGCTTTATTAGGCTGGGCTAAAATTTGAATTTTAATTAAAATAGACCTAATTCTAATTAACCTAATGGGCCTAAATTGATTTTAATTAATTAACCTTAACCATTTTTAAGCCTATTTTTTATTTATTGGGTTTGTACTTATCGTGGGCTTGAGGCCCAAAGAACTAAAAGAACCAAAAACAAAACTCAAACAAAAAAATCATATCAAACACAGGATTTATGTGATTTTCTAAAAAAACCTAAATCAATTTACATGCAACCCTAAATTAATCTACACCCATAATTGATTTTTACCTAATTGAACCTAAATTACTAATCAATTTTAGTGTAGAAAATATAAAATTCTATTATTTCCCACTGTTGGAGCTATTTCAAACTACTGTGCAAAAATTAAAACCAAATTAATTATAACCCAAAATAAAAGCAAATTAAAATAACACAGAAATCATAAATCCTAAATCCTACAGGGGTTTTACAAATCTTAATCCATGGCATTCCATGGATTCTTCCAATGGTCACTGCCCAAAATCACATATCTCCAACCTCATTCCCAGAGCATCACAGAGCAAGAATCAAAACAAAAAAACATAAAAAATTTAATTAATAACTACTCAATTAAGAAATCAAACAATAAAAAAAATCAAAATAAGAATAAAAGAAAGAAAGAGTAGAAGGTGTTGTGCAAATGTTGTTTGAATGCCCTTTAGATTTGGATTGTCACTATTTTGAAATTGACTCTGTTGTTTTTTCTTTCTTGATCTTCTGGACTTTTAAAAGAAAAGAACGTATTTTTTTTAAAGTAGCTAATTAGGGTTCTTTTTTCTCTCTAATTTTTTACAGACTCTGCCTCATTTCTCCCCAGCCAGTTCACTTTATCCTATAGGCTAGCTCGTTACAGTTTTCATAGCCTCCCGTTCTGGCTTTTAAAGCCAGACCTATCAACCTCCAACCCTTGTGATCACGCAGGGAAGTTGGCTTTTTAATTTTTGAAATCAAGATCAAGAGATAAAGTTTTAAAAAAATCAAAGACTCAGTACGTAAGGACACATGGTGTCCTGGACTAATGAAAAATTAAAAAAAGACAAAATCAACGTAAAAAATCACATTTTAGAGAAAATCGGCATTTAAGACTACCAATTTTCATCCCATAATGCCTACTGGCATAACCTAATGCCGACTAGCATTATGTAATGTTGATCGGCATTATACAATGCCAGTCAGTATTAAATGTTGGCCGACCAATTTTTATTTTATTTTTTAATTAAATTACAAAAAAGGTCCTCGAAAGTTTCTAATTTTTTCAATCAAATCCCTAAAAACCCAATTTTGCAATTAAATCCACAAAACATTGCAATTTAGTCCTTTAAATCATGAAACTCGATAGTAGAGATTAATTCTCGATTAGATTTTCATCATAGGGGTTTTTGTCGCACGCATGCCCAATTGCATCCTGAAATTGGGTGCTTACACCCCCGAACTATAATTCATGCCCAACCGAGAACCAACCTCACAAATAGTACAATAAAATAACATAATTACCCAAATTACCAAAATATATTATAAAAATATAACAGAAATTTATTTTCCAAATAAATAATAAATTTCTAGTTATTAAATAATATTTTGCTAATAAAATCCATTAATAGCATAAACTTTCCATTTTGCAAATAAATTAGTATAAATTGTAAAAAATTATTAAAATCACATATTAATATCATAAAAAAAATGCTCATTTAAGCTTAAAAATAATAAATAGGTTTATTTTTTTTCACATATTTCCCAAAATTATTACTTATTAATTACAATTGGAAAATAATTATAAAAATTATTTTTACACTTTTATTATTTAAAAATACTCTAAAAAAGCATAATTAACAACAATTTCAATTAAAATCAAATAATTTATTAAATTCTAATATTTTCTCAAAAATACAAATTTATACATAATCTTTAAAAAATCATATTTCAAATTCTATACATAATTTCACAAAACTTCCTTAACAAAGTTTACTCTATATAATTAATAGAATTTATTAAAAATATAAAATTTTCTAGGCCGGAACAGTTACAGGAACGGTAATCCCAAACCCGAAAAATTTGAAAAAATCACCATTATCTAGATCTCAACCTCAATTACATATAATCTCAAGGCAACTATATATAATTAAATCAAATTCAAACTTAATTTAACAAAATACTCAAAATTACTCTAAATACAAATTCACAAAATTGAGGTCATTACTAGAGTTACCCGGACAAATTGAGTAAGGGGAAATCAATCCCGGAGGAAGAGTTTCCGATCAAGACTGACAGCACGCCCAAAGGTTGCTAAAATCATCGTTGGCAAGCCCTTAAACCAACTGATACTAAGAAGAAAATGGGAAGGAAGAGAAGAAGAAAGGGTACTAGTTTCACTAGGGAGAGGAGCTGCTGATGACGGCAGTGCTATCAAGAGAAGGAGGCGATGTCATGGTGGCAGTGGCTGGTGGTGGCAGCGTTGTTGTCTGTGTGTAGGAAGAATAAGAGAAGAGGGAAAGGTAAGAAAGAAAAAAAAAGGAAAGAAAAAAAATGGTTTTTGTATTTTTTTAATACAAAATAATAACAACTTAAATTAAAGATAATATTCTAATATTTTTAAAATCTAAATTTCCCCCAAAATATATTTACACTTAAAAATTAATCAAAATTAAATAAAAATACACCAAATATATTAATCTTATAAATAATTAAATAATAATTAATATTAAATAATCCCACACTTAAATTAATAATTAATTAAAATTCGGGTTATAACAATCTTCCTCCCTTATAAAAATTTGTTCTCAAATTTTAAAAAATTAAAAGGAGTACAAAATATATCAAGAAAATAAATAAGGATATGCCACCTGCATCTCAACCTTTGTCTCCCACGTATGCTCTTCTACATTGTTGCTCCTTCATAAGATTTCACCATCGAAATTTGCTTAAAATGCAACTGTTGAACTTAATAGTCAATCATGGCTACAGGTTCTTCCTTATACATCAGATCATCATTCATTTACACACTCTAGGGCTACAAAATGTGTGAAGGATCCAAAATATCCTTCTTGAGCATCGACACATAGAACACTGGATGCACCTGCAACAAATTTAGAGGCAAAACCAACCGATATGCAACCATGCCAACTCTCTCCAATATCTTAAAAGTTCCTATATATCTCAGTGCCAATTTTCCCTTCTTGCCAAATCTCATAACACCCTTCATTGGTAACACCTTCAAGAATACATAGTCTTTAACCTAAAATTCCAAATCCTTATGCTTTGAGTCTATATATCTCTTCTACTTGCTAGTTACTATTTTTAATCTCCTTATGATCAAAGTGACCTTCTTGGATACATCCTGAATAAATTTTGGCCCAATTAATTCTTTTTCCCTGACTTTGTTCTAACACAAAGGAGATTTATACTTTCGTCCATATAAAGCTTCATATGGTGTCATCTCAATACTGCTATAGTAGTTATTATTATAAGCAAATTATACCAATGGCAGATGATCATCCTAACTACCTCCAAGATCCATCACACACATTCTCAACATATCTTCAAGTGTTTGGATCATTCTCTCCGACTAACCATCTATCTAAGGATGAAAAGCAGTACTGAAATCAAGTCTGGTACCCATCGCTTCTTATAACTTCTACCAAAATGGAGAGGTAAACACCAAACCTCTATCATAAATAATGGAAATAGGCACCCCATGAAGACACATAATATTCTTGATATACAGCCTAGCTAACTTGGCTACTGAAAAAGTAGCTTTTACTGACAAAAAATGAGTTGACTTAGTTAACCTGTCCACTATCACCTAGATGCAATCGTATTCATCCTTGGAACGAGGCAATCCTATCATAAAATCCATAGTGACTCTCTCCCATTTCCACTCATGAATTGGAAGAGATTGAAGCTTCCCAAAAGGCTTCTGATGCTTTATTTTCACTTGCTAATAGTTTAAGCACTTAGAAAAAAATTCAGCTACATCTTTCTTTATTCCATCTCACTAGTAAAGATCCTTAATATTATGGTACATCTTAGTAGAACTAGGATGTACACTGTAGGCTGCAAAATGAGCTTCTTCCAATATCTCATCTCTCAAGTTATCCACATCAAGAACACATAATCTCCCACTAATTCATAGCACACCTTTATCATTGAGATTAAAATTAGTGAACTTCCCTTTATGAACTTTCTCCATAAGCTCAATCAAATCAGGATCTCGGCTTTGAGCTGTTTTGATCCTATCCCTTAATATTGATCTAACTCTAAATTGAGCTAACAATCTTCCTGACCTGGTTATCTTCATCATCAACTCTTGGTCCACTAACTCATGCATCTTTTGAATCAATGGTCTCCTCTCCACACTGATGTGAGCAAGACTACCTGGGGACTTCCTACTTAAGGCATCTGCTACCATTATTAGCCTTGCCTAGATGGTATAAAATATCACAATCATAATCCTTCAGAAGTTCTAGCCATCTCCTCTGTTTGAGATTTAAATCTCACTGTTGAAACATATACTTTAAACTCTTATGATCAGTGTAGATCTTACATGTTATCCCGTACAAATAATGCCTCTAAATCTTGAGAGCAAAGATAACAATAGTCATCTCTAGGTCATAGGTAGGATAGTTTTGCTCATGCTTCTTCAACTGCCTGGAACTATGAGCAACTACCCTTCCATTCTGCATTAACATATATCCTAGGCCAACTCTGAAAGCATCACAATACACAGTAAACTTATCTACTCCATTGGGTAAAATCAACAATGGAGTTGTACTCAATTTCTCCTTTAATAGTTGGAAGCTATTCTCACATGCGTCTAACTATATAAACTTCACATTCTTCTAAGCCTGGTGGGTCTTAAGTGTTGTAATCCTTGAAAAATCCTGAATAAATCTCTTATAATACCCAACCAAACCTAAGAAACTCCAAATCTTAATGATTGATGATGGTCAAGGCCACTTAGACACTACTTTAATCTTCTGTGGATCAACCTAAATGTCATCCTTAGACACTATATGCCCAAGGAATGCTACACTTTCCAACCAAAAATCACACTTTGAGAACTTAGTATAAAGTTGATGTTCCTTTAGTGTCTGTAGCACCGTTCATAAGTGATATACATGCTCTTCTATACTTCTTAAATACATCAATATATAATCAATGAAAACCACTAAAAACTTATCCATAAATGGTTTGAACATTTTATTCATTAGATCCATAAAGGTTGTTGGTGCATTGGTTAATCCGAAGGACATCACCATAAACTGATAGTGGCTATATCTAGTACAGAATGCCATTTTAGGAACATAAGCCTCATTAATTCGTAATTGATGATAGTTTGACCTCAAGTCAATCTTAGAAAAGAACTGTGCACCCTGAAGCTAATCAAACAAATCATCTATCCTCAGAAGAGGATACTTGTTCTTAATAGTCACCTTATTCAATTCCTTATAATCAATGCACAGTCTTAGAGTACCATTCTTCTTCTTTATAAATAGGATTGGTGCACCCCAAGGAGAAGTACTGGGTCTTATAAAACCCTTATCCAGTAAATCTTGCAACTTCTCCTTTAACTCTTTTGATTCTGCAAGAGCCATCTTATAATTTGGCATAGAGATAGGAGTTATGCCTAGAATTACATCAATGCATAATTCAATCTTACTGTAAGGTGGTAAACTTAGCAATTCATCAAGGAAGACATCTGGAAACTCACATGCTATAGGAACATCTGAGATGGTTGTCGATTCTACTAAAGTATCCATGACCAATGCCAAGTATTCCTAATACCCTTTTCTCAATATCTTCCTTATCGTAATAGCAGAAATAAGATTTTAAGGTGCAAAACTCTTATCACCTACAAACTTGAATTGCTTTACATTTGAAATTCTAAAAATTACCTCCTTGTTATGACAATCCACAATAGCATAATGCTAAAACAACCAACCCATACCCAGGATTACATCAAAATCCATTAAATTTAGCAATACTAAGTCTATAGGTAGCTCTTTACCTTCCACTAACATAGGACACCCAAACAGAATCATGTCGATGTCTAATGAATCACTTAAAGGCATGGCAACTGATAAAGGAATTGCCATCCTCATAATTTGCTAACCCGATTTCAAAGTAAACACAAAGGATATAAAGGAATAAATAGTAAAAGTATACCTGCTACATCTATATTAGATGCCTGAACATCTTGTTGAGTGAGAGTAAAAACTCAGGCTTGTCCTTAGCCTCTCTATTAGTTGGTAAAAGCCTGCCCAAATCCTCTAGTGTTGCCTTTACCCTCTCTACCTTGCCCCTACTAGGCTATAAATTGAGAAGTGCTAGAGTACTAGAAATGGTGATGGCTAAAACTAAGCTAGAGCTACGCTAGCTAAAGATGACTAGGAAAACTATTGCTAAAAACCAGAATAAGGACATAATCTAGCAAAATTTCTTATTTGTCCATATAAAAAACATGCCCCTAGAGCCATATAACATGATCTCTGATAGACTCTCTCATCTGTGTGACAGGCACTAGCTGTAAATCCCATGCTACCGTAGCCTGAACTCTAACCGCTACTATTGCTAGTAGCATTTGAACTAACTCTGGCATATCTATGTGGTCCACTGTGGCCATGTCTACCTCTCCTATGGACTCTCTACTGAGGTCTTTAGCCTTGTTAAAAATATTCTTTAGGCTAACTACTAATGCCCTCTTGAAATATTGTATGTTGGGCATTTAAAAATCCTCTTACACTAGCATAAAATACCATTACGTTTGGGTATAACATAACCTGAGCTCCCTGCTAAAATAGAGGCTACATAGGTTATACTATTTGAGGCATAAATGTTGAACCCTACTAAAATCCTAGTGCATAAGTAGCTTCCTCAAAATCCTAGCCTGCAGGTTCATCATTTTGCAGCTTTCGCTGTCTATGGAGACCTGCTGCTCCTTTGGGTTTATCTCTACCTCTACCCCTATGCCTAGCTAGTGATTTAGGAGGTAGAATCTCATCCTGGTAGGACTCCTTATCCTCAGCTTCAATGATCGGTGGAGCGAATCGTGCTCACCATATTTTGGAAGAACAAAAATAAAACATACAATATTCAATTCAGACAAAAATAGACATCCTAACAGTTATGCGGAATTCTAAAGTAAGGAAAAATTTTTAAAGACATAATTGAACCTAATTACTACAGTAGTTTTAAGAAAACTCATACTCTAATAATCTAGGTCCAACCATACTAAACTTAGACTTTGATACTAACTTTTTCACGACCTAAACTCGGAAGTCATGACTAATGCTAGGTAACGGGAATTCATAAGAATTCAAAACTCGTAACAAGCCTTAAAATATAAAAACTCAATAAACATAACATAAATATCCCTCAAAATTAAAACTTTTTAAATTAAAAATAATTTTTCATATTATATTATAATGAAATATGTTCATACAATTATTCAAATATAAAACCTCAATCAATAACAATATAGAACACTACAATAAGATATACTACTACTGCAGCATCTACTAATACAAGGAAAATGTAGATTAAAATTTAAATAAATCAACCGAAGAAAAAAGGGTCTAGGGAAGAGAACTACTATAAAAGGTTTGACGAGATAAGTTCTGAAAAAATAATTGAGGGATATTAGACCTCACTGAGTGAATTATTATTATATATATACATACAAACTAAGCATACAAGCAATCAAGCACCGATATAGTATTTATATTTATATTTGTGTAATTTATACACACATTTCAAGCATATGATTACAAATAATTTTCATATCGGCACACCAATAGAAATTAAGTGGAGGATCGGAGCAGAACCCTAAAATTTCTGCAACCTCAATTACTGAACCTCACTAGCCAACAGGCTCACTTAAATCTAAGAATATCCTCTTTCCCAATTTGACAGTGGCACCAAGCTATCGTAGCCATACTACTTTCTAACCATAAATCTCAATAAATAATTTATCCACATCTCAAATCATATAATCTCATATCAATAAAAATTTATAGTCTAGCATCTAGTGTACTGTTGTGCAACAGCCCTAATGCAGCCCACTAGATATCATGTTCTATAACTATCCTATAAAACATGATATCAAAATAAAATAATAAAATCATATTAAATATGGACAACATCCAATTTACACAAATAAATATTCACCTTCATATATATACAACACACACACACACTCTCTCTCTCTCTCTCTCACACACATATATATATATATCAACAATAACAATTAACACTTAATGCAACATAGCATAATACAATTTATATTTATTAAAATATGGATACCAATAATATTTTCTACGTGCAGTGCATACATATAATAATAATTCACAGATGTAGTATGCTCCTCTAAAATGACTCGACTGGCCCTATCTTCTAGACCTCGGTTTCAGTGCAGCTAAAGAAAAAAAATAATAAAATAACTAGGATAAAATCTTAATCTTATATATTCTAGATTTCTAGGAAAATATTCGATCTAAGACACGACTCTAATAAAAGACTCAAAACCAAACACAGACCTGATGCCACGTTTTATGAAAAATCTACTAAAAATTCAAAAGAGTTTTCTTTGTAAAACAGACATTTCTTTACTAAAAGTAGAGCCAAACTTACATGAAAAAACACTTCAAATATTCCCAAAACTCAACATCTCAGGTTGCGCCCCCGAACTACAATTCATGCCCAACCGAAAACCAACCTCACAAATAATACGATAAAATAATATAATTACCCAAATCACCAAAATATATTATAAAAATATTAAAGAAATTTATTTTCTAAGTAAATAATAAAATTCTAGTTATTAAATAATAGTTTGCTAATAAAATCCATTAATAGCATAAACTTTCCATTATACAAATAAATTAGCATAAAATGTAAATAATTATTAAAATCACATATTAATATCATAAAAATAATAAAATGCTCATTTAAGCTTAAAAATAATAAATAGATTTATTTTTTTCATATATGTCCCAAAATTACTACTTCTTAATTAAAATTAGAAAATAATTATAAAAATTATTTTGACACTTTTATTATTTAAAAATAGTTTAAAACAACATAATTAACAACAATTTCAATTAAAATCAATTAATTTATTAAATTCTAATATTTTCTCAAAAATACATATTTATACATAATTTTTAAAAATTCATATTTCAAATTCTATACATAATTTCATAAAACTTCCTTAACAAAGTTTACTCTACATAATTAATAGAATTTATTAAAAATATAAAAGTTTTCATGCCAAAACAATTACGTGAACAATAATCCGAACCTGAAAAATTCAAAAAATCATAAAAATAATTAAAAATCACCATTAACTAGATCTTAACCTTAATTGCATATAATCTCAAAGCAAATATATCTAATTAAATAAAATTCAAACCCAATTTAACAAAATACTCAAAATTAACCTAAATACAAATTCACAAAATTGAGGTCGTTACCGGAGTTACCTGAACAAATTGAGTGAGGGGAAATCAAGCCTGGAGGAAGAGCTTCCGATCAAGACCAATTGCATGCCCAAAGGTTGCCAAAATCATCGCCGACAAGCCCTTGAACCAATCAGTGCCGAGAAGAAAATGGGAAGGAAGAGAAGAATAAGGGGTGGTGGTGTTGTCAGGGAGAGGAGGAGCTACTGATGACGACGGCGTTGTCAGGTGGAGGAGACGATGACATGGTGGCAGTAGCTGGTGGTGGTGGCGTTGCTATCAATGTGCAGGAAGAAGAAGAGAAAAGGGAAATGAAAGAAAGAAAGAAAGAAAGAAAGAAAGAGAAAAAGGAAAAATGGTTTTTGTACTTTTTTTATACAAAATAATAATAACTTAAATTAAGATAATATTTTAATATTCTTAAAATCTAAATTTCCCCCAAAATATATATACACTTAACAATTAATCAGAATTAAATAAAACTACACCAAATATAATAATCTTATAAATAATTAAATAATAATTAATATTAAATAATCTCGCACTTAAATTAATAATTAATTAAAATTCGAGTTATAACATTTTTATTGGTGGCCGACAATGAAGAAAGATTCTTCTGAATATGTAGTAAAATATTTGACATGTCAATAAGTAAAAGCTGAACATCATGCACCGGGTGGTAAACTTCATCCATTGTCTATTCCAGAGTGGAAAGAGGAAAAAGTAACGATGGACTTTGTTCTTGGATTGCCTCGAACCTTCAGGAAGCATGATGTCATATGGGTAATTGTTGATTGACTTACCAAATCGGCTCATTTTCTACCTGTGCAATAAGTGATTCACTAGACAAATTGTCTAGAATATATGTGTTAGAAATTGTAAGACTACATAGTGTGCCAACATTAATTATGTCAGACAGAGATTCATTGTTTACATCTCATTTTTTGGGGAGTTTACATAGTGCTTTGGGAACAAAGCTACATTTCAGTGCAGCCTAGATAGATGGACAATTGGAGAGGAAAATTAAAAAATTAGAAGATATGCTAAGAACTTGTATGCTTGAATTTAAAGGGAATTGGGATGAGCATTTACCCTTAATTGAATTTGCTTACAACAACTATTATCATTCAAGTATTAGTATGGCTCCTTAAAAAGCTTTATATGGCAAAAAAGGTAGAATTCATGTTTGTTGGGATATGGAAGGTTTGTGGCAATTATAAGGTCCTGAATTGATACAAGAAACTATTGACAAGATTTAAATAGTCAAAAAGTGTTTAAAGGCCACAAGACAGACAAAGAGTTATATGGACAAGCATAGAAGAGAGATGGAGTATGATGTGGGTGCAAAAGTGTTCTTAAAAGTATCACCATGGAAGGGCATTCTACGATTCAACGGGCAAGGAAAATTGAGTCCTACGTACATTGACCCTTATGAGATATTGGAAAGAGTCGGTCTTTTAGCATACAGATTAGCATTAATACTAGAATTATCTCAGATACATGATGTGTTCTATGTTTCCATGTTAAGAAGATATAGATCTAATCCTAGCCATGTAGTACAAGATTTAAAGTATAAAGATTTAAAGTTAAAAACACAATTGACACAAGATTTAAATTATAAAGAATAACTAGTTGAAATTCTTGATGTACAGATAAAGAAGCTACGTAATAAAAAAAAATTCCAATACTAAAGATTAAATAGAGTCGGCATTATCCAAAAGAAGCTACATGGGAAGTGGAAAAGGACATAAAATTCAATACCCCTACTTATTTTCTGAGATTGGTGAGTCATATTTAATTTAAAGGATGAAATATTCACTATTCTAACCACTATTCACTTGTGAGTTATAACGCCCTATTTGCATTTATTTGCATAACATGCATATCATATAAACATGAAAAATTGCATGTGATATGTGTGATATTAATTCTAATATTAAATAGGAAAATATTATAAATGTTTACAATTAAGTCCATAACAAGAATTAGAAAGTTAAGGGTTTAAAATAAGTTAACAATAAAAGTAAAGGGGCTTCAATTGGTTTAGTTATTATTATTATTATTATTATAATAAAAAAATTTATGTGGCTAAGAGTGAAGGAAGGAAGGAAGGAAGATCCTCCTCCTTCTTCTTCTTCTTCATCTTCTTCTTTTTTAAAAAAAAAAAAAAGCTGAATTTTTAAAGTAAATTGAAGGTTTAGAAATTTATTCCAGACTATAATCTTAATCTTCAAAGACCTTAGATGTTTATTTGGTAAATAATTTTAAATTTTCAGTTGAATTAAGTTAGGGTTTATAAGATGAAAAATTCGGATTCTAAGGATCTAGTTTTTTAGTCATGTTATTTTAATCATATCTCAAGCTAGAAAGCTCCAAATTAAGTTTTCTTTGATGATATGAAAACTTTAAAGAGTTATCTAAAACTTTTTCCCTTCAGCTTAATCTGATTCAGATTCTATATTAGTGTAATAAAATGAATAGTTTATTGCTTAGTTTCCATTGCTGGTCTAAGGAAGGTGGATTGTTTCATAGAGTTCTTCCTCTATACACCTCAAATTGAAGCAAAATAAATTTTAAATTACTCTAAACACATAGGGTTAATAATCTAAAAAGTTTCATTTTGAGATATATTTTTTAGAATTATTAATAAATTTTTAAATTCACCCTATTAAATCTGTTATAGTTGGCAGCTTCATAAGTTTAGGTAGTTTAGTCATGTTATCATACTAGATGAGGCTCTATTATTTTGGATATTTAAAAATAAGAGAATTATGATCTATTTCAGCTAAATCAAATGGAAATGAGACTGTTATACAAGCAAAGGGAATGAAGCAATAAAGGTAAGTGAATAACTTAATGTTCTACGAGAAAATAACACTTAAAATAAATAATTATAAATTTATTTGTTAAGCCGGTTAATTAAGTGGAAAATATGTGTTATAATTGATATATGATATTTTTTATTGTTATGTTGGTGTTTGATTATTTTTTAAATGAGATTGTATATATAAAAGAGGTTGTACTTGTGAATGATGTTTGCCGAATTCGGGTGTCCTATTTATATGAGAACAAAATACTTATTAAAGCTATATCTAGCATTTTATAACCCCAAATGGGGTTCCATTTAATCCTATAAAAACTTGGACATATTACTTACAAAATTGATAGAAATAGAGAAAACTTAATTTTGTTTTCTTAATGGTCAATTTGAGCAATACTTTTTGTAGCTTAGTCTTTTCCTTATAGAATGACCATGTTGGATTGTTTTTAATGTTTCTCCTTCTATACATATCCAATTGATGTGAAATCAATAGCAAATTAATTTAGACTCATAATGGTATTGATCTAGAAAATATGACTTTGATATTCATAATTTGGAATTTTTAGTGTATTTTTGAATTTACACTATCAAATCTGCCATATTGAAATATGGTATATTTTTTGTATATCTTAGGTATATTATTGTTCTTATGTATTATAAGAATGTTAATTATTTAATGGAGTGGTAAGTAATGTATATTTAAATATAAACAATATGGTTAGATGAGTATGAGGATGCAATGTTACTTGTGAATGAGGCAAATGCTATGTGCATTAAGGAATACCCTTGAAATGTTGTAGTAAGGCTAAAGAAATATTTGGTACCAAATTATAATGAGCTGTGTTCATATGGTGATCCTTGAATAATTGAAAAGAAGTTGTGATTTTATATATATAATTCATAAGTTCATTATTGTCCAAAAGAAAATACTATGATACTATGACTATGTACATATTATAAATGCATAGTTAAATATTGAATGGATTGATACTTGATAATATTACATGCTTGAATGAGTTATTTTTCATAAGATATTATGTTATTTATTTACTGAGTTACAGGCTCACTCTTCTGCATTATTTTGCAAGATTAGAAGAACTGTAGTATGTCTTGAAGAAACGTTTGCATCAATTGCACTAGGATTGTGTCAGGTGGGTCAGCAAGAGGTTGTCTTCAGTTTTCTAGAATGTAACATGCTTAGTAAATTTTCATATTTTGTACTAAAACAAATGTATTGCATATAAATGACATAAGGAAAAATGTAAACTGCTTAACATTGTAAGCCTTTGTGGTGTGTGATATGTGCTATTTATATAAATAGTCTTTTATATATATTGACTCATGAACTAAAATTTGAAATTAATGGTTATATTATTTATTAGTCTAATGCAAACAATATATGTCTGACATCCTTAACAAGTGTTACATGAGTAGCTCGTAAAGGTAGTCATGACAGCTCCAAACAGTCATTTTTGAATGCAACAGCTAGTACTTTCGCTCCTCACGAGCCAAAACTTGCTCCTTACGATCGTGAGCGGCGTTCTGACAGAAATAAGTTCAAATTGATTCAAAAATCAATTATAGATGTTGGAGACATATTTGATACATCCAATAGTCATATTTTTTAGTGTTTATCTATATAAACACTCCATATAATTCAATTGAAGGTTGAAGAAACTTGTTTATCATTCATTCTCTTTTAAGCATTCAATTAAGCTCTCAAATTCTCTCTTAAACAATTTTTGTATTTATGTAACTCTTTTGAGAGTTTGTGAGTGTTAGAATAGACATTCTTGTTCTTCTATTTTTTAGGATTAAGAAAACGAGAAGTGAGATTGTAGACACCTAATTTCGGGATGATTAGCTATGGATGTGACAGAAGACTCGAATGATGAAAATGTCATAAATAGATCTTCAATAGTCGAACTTTGAAACTTCAAGGGTCTAATTGCATTTTTTCAAAGAAATGATTTAAGGTTTTTATGGACTAAATCGCAATGCTTTTAGAGATCTAATTGCAAAACTTAAATTCTTTCAAGGACCTTTCTGTAATTAAAAGTAAAAAAAAATAATTGGGATTACGTAATTCTGATCGGAATTACATAATTCCAATCGGAATTATGCTAATGTTAATTAATTAGTTAATAAAGTTAGGGTTTTAATTGGATAATTAATTAAAATTAATGGAGGAAGTAGATTAATTTAGGCTGCATGTTTATAAAAATTAAGGTTTTTAGGAGAGATTAATTTAATTATTTGTTTGGTCCTTTTTTTATTTATTTTGGCATGTTATATTTATTTTTGGGCTTGTTTATTTTTATTTGTTTTTGGGCTTGTTTGTTTATTTTATGTGTTTTGGGCCTTAAGCCCATATGAGATTTTAATTCATTAATATAAATTTAGGTTTTTAGGTTTAATTAATTAAAATATATATTTAGGCCCATAATTAATTAGATTTTTAGGTTAAAGATAACTTAGACCCATCTAGTTAATTAGATATAGGCCCACTTAATTTAATTTAATTAATTAGATTTAGCCCACTAAATCTCAGCCTTTTGCATAATTTATAGATTTAAGATCGCCTTAGAATTAAAATATGTAGAATTAGGCCCAGTAATTTAAATACCTTCATAATTTTTAGATTTAGACCCATTTTTAGAATTAAAATAGACCTAGGTTCATTTAATTAAAATTAAAAGGAATCAATCTTTTAGGCTCATTAATTAAAACATGTAGACCTAGCTCATTTAATTAAAATCTATGTATATTAGACTAAATGATATAACAATTTATATAGTAATTCTAAATGAACATGAGACTGAAAGAAGTTGGTATTCCGTACTCAGAATCTCTTGGTTGTAGTGCTAGCTTTCTTTTAGGTAATGAGTACCACCTTTTCAATTTGTCCCAGTTATTACCTTGGGTGGCGACTCCTCATCTCCACGCCATGTCTTTGTGACAGTGGTTAGTGTATTTTCTAGAGCCCTGAGTTCAAACAGTGTCGCAATTGCTAAAATTTTAGATGCGTGTTAAACCCCGCTATCTACAGAGCTTCTATTTTAAAAGGAATTAATTTAATTATTGTCCATTGAAACACTTGGGATTTGATTTTTAAGTGAGTCTTGAAAACTCAAGTTGTAAGTTTATAAAAGTGAGCCATAAAAATCTTGTGTAATATCAGTCTCGTGAATAAGATTAAGGGTAATTGAAAATCCTAACTTAGGGATAAGTTAGGTGAAGACATATGATTGTTGTTGAATCCGAACTCCTTAAATCATTGAGTTATTCATTTTTCCTTTTCAACATTCTTTCAATTCTTGTTAAATTCCTTAAAATCATTTTTTATTTTTCTAAAACCCTCATTAGCCTTATTCACCCCCCCCCCCCCCCCCCACTCAAAGGCATTTTCACAAATATTTGACAATAATTCGGTCAAAATTGATGTAAGGTGTAATTTTTCCTAAAATCAACCTAGTAACAAAAACACCCTCAATTTATCTATGCACTGTGATTTTACTTCCAAGATCAATGTTGTTGCTAGGGTTGAGTATGGGTCTTGGGGAACTCAAATTGTCTTGAAAAATCAAATCAAAAATTTTCATTAATAGTTTGATTTTTTTTTAACCAAACTATTTTGAAAATTTTTATTGGGACGGGTCTAAATAATATGAATTATCTGAACCGAGATCCATCCCACAATGCTTCAAATTATACCGAACAAAAGAATCGAAACTAAAACCAATAATTTAATAGAATTAAAGTATATATACATATATATTATAAAGATCAACAATGTATTATAAAGATTTTCGCAATAAGTATAGTTAATTTATTAATATTGAATGTAATAACTTAACATGTGATCTCAAATAATGTCGTTTTAATTAATTGAAATAAGAATTTAACTCATATCAAATTATTTAAAAAACAAAAAATAAATATTAAATTAGTACATAGCATTTTTTAATATTATAATACAATTTATGTTGAAATTTTTAAATTCACCTTTTATAAAAAAAATTTTAATATAATATATTTTTTTTAATAGCTATGGTGTTGTTGTTATTATTTTATGATATATATTAGGCAAAAATTATTTTTAAGCCCTTGAATTATAGTGATTTTTTCTATTGAGCTACTATTTTTTTATTTCATTACATTGAGCTTCTATAGTATGAATAACATATCTACGAAATTTGTCAAATTGGGACTCAATAGTTACATAAATAATAGAATAGGGGTTCAATGCAATAAAATAAAAGGATAGACGCTCAATATAAAAAATCACTATAGTTTAAGGGCTTAAAATATATTATAAAAAATTTACTTAAAAATAATGATAAATAAAACTATAAAATTCATTTAATTTTATAATAAAATTATGAAATGGTTTGTAGTTTAATTTAAATTATGTCTTTGTTTAGTTTTTAATTCATATAAGAATTGATATCTTAACCGAATTGAATCGAAAATTTTAATATCTGAACTGAAAATTTAAAATAATTTTAAAACGTTAATTTTTAAATTTCAAATATTTTAAAATAATTTTAAAAAAAATACATTTAAAAATTCGATCCGAATCATACTCACCCTTAGGCGGTATCTGTTATAAAACTAGAATTTATCTACTAATATCATGTTTAAATGCATCCATATACATGTGCAAGGAGGACGAAGGATTTGGTGCTGTGGGTTATTACACAGAATTAAATGAGGAGGCTCACCGCTGATGGCTGCTGGTACTGAATGACCAAGAGATTTATTTGGGCTTAAAATGCACAGAACAAGTAGAAAAAGGCTTTGACTCTGAAGGTTTAATCCAGTGCTATAGGAACTATCCGTAGGAGTCACCCAAATTGCAAGTGAAAGGCCCAAGTTGTAGAGTAAAGCTCATATCAAATGTTTAGAGATTTTTACACGCATTTTTTTTTATTAACTAAAATACCTAGAATTTTCATATTTTATTTATTTTACCGTTTTTATTTATACGAGAACATATTTTATTTACGAATATACATAATTTTTTTTATTTTTTTCTTTCTTTTTCTATTTATATTCTTTTTATTTTTTCCTCCTTTATTCATTTTTTTCCTTTTTCAAAGTTTTATTTTTTTTTCTTTTTCAACATTTATTCTTTCTTTCTTTCTTTCTTTCTTTTTTTATTTTTTTTCATTATTTTTTATTTTTATTTTTTCCTTACTATTATTTTTTTTTCTCTTTCCTTTCTTTTTTAGTTTTAATTTCTCTTTATTTTTATTTCTCTATTTTTTTATTTTCATCTTGTTTCAAATTTTTTATTTTTTCCTTATTTTTTTCATTTTTTAATATTAGTGGAGCATTAGCTAATATATATTTTTGGAATTTTATCTCATACATTTTTTAACATTTTATGCTGAAATACAATCTCTTTTTTATTTTTTTTGTTCTTTTTTTTATTTTCTCCTTATTTTTTAATAAATTTACCATTATTTTCTAAATGTTATTTTTTAAATTTCAATAAACCAAAATAAATACAAAATTATATAATACTATAAATAAAATAGTTAAAATTCTAGTAGTATCATTAAATAAGTTTTATTGTTTTTTGATAAAAGAGGCTAGCATTCATTGCTCTATTAAAAGCCTTTTTTATATATGTATCATTTATTTGTATTTTCTTTTATTGGATAGGGTGTTGAAAATGGTGATTTTGTTTCTGTTCTTATTCATTTTAGTGATCGTGGTGGACAAAATGTGAAAGGTGTTGATGTGGTATATATTGTTATTAGTTTTTTGTAATTTTCTTTTTGGTTTTAGATTTAATTTTGTATTTATAGGATGCTGAAAATTATTTTATCAACCCTCCTCCATAGAAGAGGGAGCACATATGTACCTATATCTTAAAGTCTCATTTTGTTATTGTATAGGAATTTGAAACTAAACCAAAAGTATACAAAAAAATATACTATAACTTAAGCTAAATATTTTCTTTGGAATTAAGCGAGTTGTAATTATTGTAATAGAAAATTTTTTAAGAAATTAATATATTTTTAAGTTTTTTGGTGTTGTCGAGTCGTAAGAGGATGCTATCGTTTTATGTTGTATTTATAATTTAGTATCGTTTTGTTTTTTTAGTTTCTGATACTCTTTTGTTTTAATTTAGTACCATTTTGGATTTTTTTTGGGTTTCTAATACTTTTTTGTTTTATTATGGCAATGTAGTTGTATCATAGAGTTTACTTTTGTGTATTTATACAATCTTTATTTTATATCGAAATATTTCATAGTTGAAGGAGATTTATTATTTTCATTTTGTTTGAATCTGTTTTTTATTATTTTTGGTTTCTGATTCATTTTGTTTGTATCCTTTTGGTTTAGTTTTGGTTTCGAATTCATTTTTTTATATCCTTTTGGTTGCAGATTCATATTTTTTGTTTTAGTTTTTTTGATTTTGAAGAATGTACGAGATTTTTTGTTCTTTCTAGCAATATTATGTATTCATTACAAATATATAAGAGACAGTTGGTCAAATCTACACATGAATTGATCAAGTTAAATTAAATAGACAATATTCATAAATTAGTTAGGGAGGAAGTTTAGCATATATATACATTAAGTGATAAGAACATATTACTAAGGGCAAAATAAAAACAAAATAACCAAATATAACAAAATATGTACACCATTCATCTACACATCATAAAAAAAAAAAAAAAAAAAAAGATTAAAACAAAACTATACAAAACATTAACATATATATACTAGCACAATGCTCAAGTCCAAATATTACACGTTTCGCTAAATTGAATGAAACAAATTATATGCAAATGAAAACTAAAACATAGCACGATATTAGAATTTATATACTCTTTGATAAAGAAATTATTAACATACAAGTAGATAAAATAATAACAAGGAAAAAAAGGAACTTTTATGGATATATTAATAAATAATAAACTTTCACAGTCACTTCGATCCTCACAAGATATTATAATTAGCACAAATAAAATCATTCAAATTCCGAATATAGAAACCAAGTATAATAGTACATATATATTGCTATGAGTTATCTTCGTACCAAAGCATGACCCCAGATGCAACTGCAAACTTGAGGGAAGGCCATAATCCCTTAAAATAACTTGAAGAAAAATCAGTCCAAGTTTTGGTCTAACCTTATCTTGAATATTAGCTACTCCTTCACCATAACATCAGCAAGAGATTACAGAGGAAAAAAAACACACACAGAACAAAGATTTCATAGCATAAATTCAAAAAAGAGAATAACAGACAGACAAAATAAAAATGTCTCAATGTGAGCAAGGAAAAAAAAAACCATGTAAATATGCTAAATTTGTATCCACCGTTGTGCATTAATATTTGTTAAAAGCATGACCCTCCAACAAATGACCACATACAAAACTTTTGAGCTCTTACACATATATAAATTACTGGCGGACAATTAAATAATTCTTGTAAGCATGCATACCAAGTCATACACATGTTCAGAAGAGTTTAAATATGTACTTTTCTTTTAATGAATAAAAGATGGGTTTGTAATCCTTTTGTGTGTATGTCAAATGGAATCTAAACAAAGCATGATCATCCTATTTATTTAATTAACTACCCTGTGACTTGTCTTCAAGCGAGTTAGGACTCCATGAAACAACAACTTTGAAGTTTTCAAACATAATTGCACTTGTCTAGAAAAGTAGGCTATTGGGTTAGTAATGCTTTGGCCTTCAAGAAATCGTTGCAATGGGAAGCACACAGCAAGCGCAAATAATTGAGGATTAAAGTAGGACAAAAGATAATTGTTAAACGATTAGATCTTCTGTCACATGCTTTTGTCTCTAATAAATTATGATCTATGTCTACCAGCTTTATAACATAATTTATCTATGGTTCATAAACTAGAAATTCAATCTCTCGTGGATGGATACAAAAGATTATGCATACATACCTTGGACGAATACTCCCATCAAAACTAGTTCACCTATGCATGACATTCATCTTTAAAAGCTCAAAAGCAAGCAGGACTATAATGGTTTTGTTTGTAGTAAGAGAATATCATAAATAGATTTTTCAAATCTCTATAATATTATATGTTTGCTAAAGTAGCAAATGAAACAAATTAAATGAAATTTTATTTACATATGTGCATTAGTCATGAGATGCCTTTCATCATCGTTATAATTGGACTTGCACGTGAATAAGGCATCATGTGAAAAGTTTAAACTGGATTTTCTATTTTATGGATTCCGCTGATACCTATTTTGTGGTGAATGTTTAGCTTATCCTTTATCATATAGAATGCCTTTTTCTTTCCTTTTAAAAAAAAAAAAAAAATTGTTCATTAGTTTTGCAACAATATAATCTCATAATCTAACAATGATAAATTATTCCGCCATATCATCTTGATTTAATAGTTAAAATATCAATTGACATTCAAATTGAATTAGACTCGCCCTAAAGGATAACGAGAAGAGTCCGTCAAATATCAAAATTGACCAAAAAATAACTGTTGGGTGGATTCGGAAACCGCCAAAAAAAATCTAGCAAAGATAAATTTATCATATAAAAAGAGTTTGCAATTGCCATTGTTTTTGCTTTTTCCATTGATTATATTTTTAAGTTATGAAATTTTATGTTCTATTATAAATAACAAATGTAATTTTTTTAAAAATTAGGTGATACCTAATACTATAATTTGGGGGAAAACTGATATAAAAATTTTTAGCTGTGTCACTGTCCACTAATATGGGGCGGCTTCAGTTCGTACCGGTACTTGTATAAAAACTACAAAAGACATTGAAAAGAGTGGAGCTAACAAAAACATCCAACGGCAAATATAAATTCAAAAAATAACATCCAACGGTGTAACTGACCTGGAAGAAAAAAATCGACGCGAAAACAAGGAGCCGCTCGTGCCCAGAGTTTGGAAGATATTCGCCTCGACTGTCGGCCCCACACCCAGACTAAAATCCAACCGTCCATTGCGAAACATCTCAACTCAACCATAGTTACTTTCCTAACTCAACCCATCACCGCAGTTACTTTCTTGTCCCCGTTATTACTGCCACTCCTCAGACCTCACTCTCGCCTCACGTCTCCTCTCACTCTCTCATCTTCCCTTTCACACCTCACTTCCTTACTTGTCAAGAAATCTCCGCCACTTATATACGCATCAGACACCAAAATTTTGTTTTTTTTTTTTTCTTTTTGCTGTTTGTTTGTTATCTGACAGGTGATCAGCGGTGGATATGAGCTGCAACGGCTGCCGAGTTTTACGAAAGGGGTGCAGTGAGACTTGTATTCTGAGGTCGTGCTTGCACTGGATCACTTCCCCTGAAGCTCAAGGTAACGCCACCTTGTTTCTCGCCAAATTCTTTGGCCGCAGCGACCTCATGTCTCTTATCTCCGCCGTACCGGAAACTCAACGGCCTGGTAGCCATCGTAATACACGTGTTCATAATTGTGAAAGTATATAAGAATATCATTTTTTAATAATGGATGTCAATTAATGATCACCTGCTTTTTGGTTGCAGCTCTGTTTCAATCGCTGCTTTTTGAAGCGTGTGGACGAACGGTGAATCCAGTAAACGGAGCGGTTGGATTGTTGTGGAGCGGGAACTGGCACGTGTGTCAGGCTGCGGTGGAGACAGTTCTCTCCGGCGGAACTTTACGGCCGTTACAGGGATTACTTCCAGGAGTTTTAGATCAGAATCACGACGAGACATCGGATAGTTTCTCTGCAGAGACATGTAGGTCGCGAAGCATGATGACGTGGAATCAATCAAAGCCCTATGTTAACAATATCAATCAAGGCTCGGACCTCAACCTCTCACTCAGGCCAAAGCAAGCAGGTAGCAGGGTGAAGAGAGGAAGAGATCATGCGGTGTCGTTTTACACTGAAGAATCATCGGAGACAATAACGTTTGAGAGCAATGGTGGAAACAGGAAGAAACTTTTGAATCTATTCGTTTGAATAGAAGACAACCCAGCGTTTTGTACTGTGAGTGATGATGATGATCAGTACCATGACCACCATGGGCGGTGTAACCTTTTTGGTTTTCTATATAAATATGAAGCCGGAATTTTAGCACCGGCGAGTTTTTGGATATTTATTATGAAATTGATATCTGACTATAGCTATTTTAATTTTCCGGTGAAGTTTGTAAGTCGTTTGATGATGATGGTAAGGAAATTGTCATTTAGTAAAAGAGCTTTTGTCCTGACCGTACATTTCATGAGCATCTGAGGACAGAGATAAGCTACACCAGTGGCTCTTAGATTAAGAGACGTATGCTCTGACACGTATTTTAAGGTTTGGGCAGTAAACTTTTGTTTAATACGCATGAAGAAATAAACCCTTTTCCCATTCATTGTTTGAGTTTAAGGTTCTTTGTTTTAGCTGTCCTTGGAAGTTGCAACTTTACAGTTTGTAAGCACAGAAGTTATCCATCCAAATTCATGGGCATCACCTTCTCTTGCCTGGTTGGGGCGATAAGAAAAAGATCCCATGACCTTGAACATCATATTTCAAGTCCTAGGAGTGCTATTCATGGGTTGTCACAGGGTTGCCATCCTTTCAAAGTGGGGTTCAGATCCCCTTTCCCTCCTTCACCTCCACATTTGTTCATCAAAGCAGCTTATTTTGATGGTCTTTGTTCATTGTACTCCAACCTCCCAAATGTTCATAGCATCAGCTCTTTTGAAAGCACTAATCTAGAAGAAGATAAGAGTTCAATTAAATATTAAAAATTTCGACCCTGCAGCGCACCTGAGGCTTCGATGGTGTGGCCTTTCCAATCCATAGTAAGGATATTGGCTGCAGCCATTGTTGATGGGATTTACAAACAAATGCCAATGTTTTTTTGTCTATAACGTATGGCACCTAAAGTCTAAGACCCCATCTCAATACAGAACTAATACGAAACAAAATCACTTGATAAAATTTTGGACAGAAGATGCCAAATTGCACACACAAAAGGAGCATGAGCATCACATGAAATTTGACCCATGGTCTCATGCTAACCAAGCAGGTCGATTCATTTGCGTACTTGGCATGGATTTGAAATAGTAATGTGTTGATAAAGAAGAGGGACCCAAATAAAGAAATTTTTCAAGTAAAAACAACAGTAATAATAATGGAATAAATTGAAATTGAGAAACTAGACAAATGATAAATTTTTTCCAAAAATATTTTAATATATAGAGTTCATTATTGCCGTAGTAAATTTAAAATGAAAGAAAATCAAGTTAACTCTGTATTAAAAAAAATAATGGAAAAAATAAAAAGTTAATTTGGTGCGGTGCACGTCAGCCTCCTCTTCCTCCATAATCCTCCGCCGTAGGAAGTGGGTTCCACGGCATCAAAAAGCAAAGCAAAAGTTACAAAGAAAAAAAAAAAAAAAAAAAAAACTCACAAAATTGTAATGATTTTTAACTTATATGAAAAAGACATGATTGAAGAATTGAAAAGAGAGAAAAACTTTCATATTCCAATCCATTCGAGTCGCCGCGTCTCATGGCATATGCTGTGGATCCCACATCGCATCACCATCACCTTCACTGGATCAGCATTCTCCTCCAAATCCAATTCGCCCTTTTTATTTTGTACATACATAAGAAAAACTAGTGGGCGATGCAAAAGATGCAATTAGTAATATTTTGTTGTTTTAAAGTTGGCTAAATACAAGGTACCTACAAACAGTAGTGCTTGTTCTTCATACGATCGTATAAGAGATCATTTGAGAGAGCAAAGGGGGAAAAAAAAAAAGAATGTTCTTTAGATTGGTAAAGATGACTTCGTTTCTTCGCATTTCGACCTCCTTAAGGATATCATTTTTTTTTTCATGGGTATTTTTTTTATTATTTGCAAGAAAGGTACCTAATTCTTTATTTCTTTTTTTAGATGGCAAATCAAAGGAAGAAATGCCAAGTTTTAAATTCCTTTTACTATATCTTATGTTTTGATATATGTGTGTATATATATATTCGATTACGCATAAATAAAAATAACCACATATTTTATTTGAGTAAATATTCGTTTGTCACTGTCTCTAGTATGATCTTAGTCTGGGTTAAAATAGAGGGCAATTGTGACTTTATTATATCTGTTTGAGGGTGAAATGATATAGAGTTGACGAAGGAAAATAAAAAGAAATGGTAGTGCTCTCTATAGAACTTTTCTCGATAGTTGTTTTCTTAAGTGATTTTATAAGTGAGTTTAATTTGTTAGGTAATTTTTTTGTTACTTTGACCAAAATCTACCATTTTTACTTCTTTGTTCATTTTTTTTTTGTAATTTTTAGTTTACAAATAACTTGAATTTAGTTTCTTTATCAAATCATGCTAGTTCTACTCATTTTTAATGGAGCTTGATATAGATCTTTAGATTTAGATCCTTTTGTTCGATGAAGTGAAAAGCCTTTGAAGATAGTTGTAGATCAAGGGAACAAAGACATGAAGGTGGAGCCATAGAAAAAGACTTCGACAAGGGACACTGAAAAAGCAACTCCAATTCGGCGCTACTACCCAGTTCGAAAGTGAAGTTGTGTCAGGACTTAAACCAGAAGTCATGACCAACGCTAAAAAATAAAAATTCTTTCGAATCCATAACCCGTAGCAAGTCTTAAAAATAAAAACATGTAATAATAAATAAAATATGCACCATAATTTAAAATCTTAATCCAATATAATAATAATAATATGTCATATCATAAAATAAAATATATAATACAATATTCAAAGAAAAGTCTCTGAAATTACATTCAACATACAGTAAATATAAAATACAACTCACTACTGCAGTTTTCTAGAGTACAAATAAAATCAAGTAAGTAATTTATATAAAATAGTCGGGGCTGAAGAAATTTGGTGGATGGGTCTAATGCTAAGGTCTGAGGAAGAAAAATCTCCTGAAAAATCAACTGAGGATAGTCAAACCTCACTAAGTGAATTGTTATAATATATATACATGCATCTCCTAATGTCATATGCAATCAAGCATCCATATATAATAAATATATATACAAACATTTCACACAAATGTTGAAATCACTATATATATAAATGTTGAAAAACAAATGTTTTATTGAAGGATCAAATAGAACCCTATTTAATCGCAACCTCAATCAACAATAACTCTCTAGCCACACAGGCTCACTTAATTTCAAATTAATTCACTTATTCCATATGGACAGTAGACTGGTCCCGAGACATTAAGTCAACCGAACTCTAACAGTTTGACTATCAGTGTGATTAGCCTCGAGACACTAGGTCAACCGAGCTCTAGCAACCACACTATTCAATCACATCAATATTCTCAATCAATCAATCTCAAATCAAACCATAATTACCACAAGTAACTCTCACTCAACCCTAAATCTATTGCACTGGTACGTACACGGTTCTAGTGCTGCCCACTAGGTAGTACGTTATATCGATATCCTTCATTTAAAATAAAACATTCATATGGAAAAATAACTAATGCAACATAACATTCATAATAATAAAATAAACCATATATATACCAAAAATATACCTAAAATAAACTAAGTATATTTCGAATATATATATGTCAAATAAATTCAAAATCAATCATAAAATATGACAAATATAAACCAATAATATCCTAAAAACATGCTAAGTATTTATCGAAAGTAAAACATGCATTTATTTAGAAATATATCAAAAATATACTAAAAATATACCCAATATATACTAAACATTTAAAAAAAAACAATTTATGAATAAATACAAATCAAAACATGTAAATTCTAAAATATGTATCCTAAATGCGACATATATATAAAATAACAACTCACAAGTTTGCGCTTCTCAGGACTGGTTCAATGGGTCCGGTCCATTAAGCCTCGGTTTTGGCGCAACTAAATAATAAAATAATAATAATAATCAGAATAAATCTAACTTATATTTCTAGAGAAACTCGATATAAGAATACGGAATTCAAACAAAACCGAAAACTCAGAATCGACGCGACGTCATGTTTTACGAGAATTCTACCAAAAATTCGGTAGAGCTTCCTCTGTAAAACAGACATTTCTCTACTAAAAAGTAGAGCTGATCTTGCAAGAAAAATGCACTTCAAAATACAGAATATTCAACACCTTCGGTTGAGACACTAAACTACACAATTTCTCAACCGAAGTCCACAATTTCACCAAAAAAAACCAAATAATATAATAAATATACGAAAAATCAATAAATTCCATAAATATCCTCAAAATATCAAAATATAACATATTTAGCATTAAAACACTCAACATAATTAATTTCACAATAATTAAATAAAAATTCCAAAATAATAATATAATATTATTAAAAATCAAATTTCTCAATTATTCAATATTAATTAGCAAAAATTCACTTTATATATTAAAATAGCTTAAATAGCCTAAATATATATTAAAAGTAATTAAAAACCCATTTAATTACCAATTTAGTCAATAATATATTATTTGAAAATAATTTTCAAAAATTAGTATTAATTAGTTAAAAATAGTAAATAATTTATAAAAATCATTTTATTACTTTAAATAATTCTAAAACCATTTAAAAAATAATATTTAACTATAATTTTAATAAAATTACACAATTACCCTAATAATTCAAAATACACATAATGCTAAATAATTTTCTCAAAAATTATATAAAATCATATAAAGTCATTAAAATTATTTTATCAACATATATTATTCTAATATCACCTAAAACATATATTTAACCAATAATCCAATATTTACATAACATAAAAATGTTACTAAAAATTACACAATATTCTCAAAAAATTATTTTCTCAACACTAAAATTAATAAAAAAAATATATAATAACACTAAATCAACCAATTTTATTATTAAATAAATTAATTTATGAAAATTAAATAAATAATAAAAAATTCACCAAAATTCAAATAAATTCTAAAAATTCAAAAAAAAAATATTCATGAAGTTTGAGCTACTAGAATCATTATTTGTTAAGGGAGTTTCCAAAAATCAACCCAAAAAAAATAAAAACCCTAAAAGCTTAAAACCAAAAAAAGCTTAAAACCTACTGCTCCGATGCACTCGCTACTGCTGTCTCTGACTCTGCTGAGTCGGAACTCGTTGCTGACTACTCGAACCAACATGAAAACTCGAATACGGAGTAGCCTGTAATCCACTCGACTGAACTCCCAACTGGTAATAATCAGGCATCGCTCCCTGCCTAACTAGTCTCAGCTCAATCTCCTTGGCTAACTCAATCACAGACTCGAGAGTAAGGCCTGCTGTAGGCATACCAGCAAAAGCTGAACCCAAACCAGTAACATATGTAGTGACAACAAAATACTGATCTCGCATCAGATCCTCTGCATATCTACCCAGACAAAGAAACTCTCGGGTGTACTCCTCTACAGATCGATCTCCATGAGAAATACTGGTCAAACGGAGATGATAGCTCAAACGAAGAGGCTCTGGGCAGAATCTCCTCAAAAATTGCTCACGAAACTGAGCTCAAGTCATCGTCATCATAAAAGGCTGGATCACCTGAATGAACCAATCTAAGGCTGGTCCCTCGACAGACAACTCGACGATCATGATCCGTTGGTACTCGATATGAGCAGTCCGAGTCCGAGTCTCAATCGCGTGCAAAAAATCTAACGGATCGGAAGTACCATCAAAAGCAATCCTGCCAACTCGGGCATAGAATAAAGCTGCCTCAGGGTCAGACATACACTGCTGATAGGCAGGCTGAACAACTAGAGGAACAGGAACATCAAACTCAGGCTCAACAGGCTCCTCGTCCTGTAACTCTCTCTGCCTACCGCGACCTGCCGCTCCTCGAGGTCTACCTCTGCCACAACCTTTACGTCTAACTGGCTGCTCAGGAGGTAAAACCTCATCCTGAAAAGACTCATCATCTTCGGCCTCAATGACCGATGGAGTGACACGCGCTCGCCTCCTCATACTGAAAAGACAAACGGAAAGATTCAGAAAAAATAAACAACGGAGGAATAACGCTGAAAACTAAGCAAGGAATACTTATCAAGACGTACTCGAACCTAATACACTGCAGTAGTCTAACAGAAAACACAACTTTAAAACTAGGGCCACAACTCATAAAACTAAGCCCTGACACAGAACTCCGCTCTGATACCAACTTTGTCACGACCCAAAACAAGGGCCATGACCGGCGCTAGGGAATGGGAATTCTTTCAAATTCGAAACCCGTAGCAAGCCTAAAAATAAAATAAAATAAACATGCAATGGTAATAACCATATATATAATGCAGCGGAAATGAAAATCATAAATATCACAATATTATTTTCATCAACTGGATTTAAATTAAATCTCATCTCATATATATAAATCTTTTAATACAAATCCAGTTCCAAATATAATACAATATCTTACATAAATATAATACATAAAATCCCATAAATCAATTTATAACTATTGGAGTGTCTAGATTATAAAAATAAGACTCAAGTAGGCAGTTTACACAAAGAAGCCGGGGCGAAAGAAATCCAGCGTATCGGCCTGCTACTGAGGTCTGAAGATGTTGACTCTCCTGAAAAATTATCAACGGAGGGGAGTCAGACCTCACTGAGTGAATTACTATAATATATGTACATGCATGCTAAATGACAATGCATACAGACAACAATATATATATAATATGTAAATATATATACAGGCAAATTCACACAGATGCAGAAAAATCATTTTTATATATATATTTCATTGAAAATCATCTTTTATGAAGGATCACATAGAACCCTAGAATATCGCAACCTCAAAAACAGTGTTAGACAACACTCTAGCCACACAGGCTCACTTGATCCAAATATATCCACTTAATCCATTTAGACAGTAGAATGGCCCCGAGACACTAAGTCGACCGAGCTCCAGCAGTCTGACTGCCAGTGTGATTGGTCCCGAAATACTTAGTCAACCGAGCTCCAGCAATCACACCTTCAAACCATATCTCACATATCAAATAATCATATTCAATCAATATCCACAAATGGTTAGTAATATAGCCTAAATACTATAGGCGTACCGGTACGTACTCGGTCCTAGTGTTGCCCACTAGGCAGCACGTTCTATTGATATCCTTCATTAATAAACATAAAACATTCATTCACAAAAATAAATGATGCATGAAATTCAATAAAATATCAACATAAACCATATATATACTAGAAGTATACCAAAAGTAAACCAGGTATATTTCGAGTATATATACGTCAAATGAATCCAATTAAATCATAAATTAAGCTAGAACTATATTTAAAAACATTTTAAATATAATTTATTTATAAAACATGCATATAATTTAATATATACCAAAAATAAACCAAAAATATACTTAAATACAAATCACGTTATTTATGCATATTTAGTCAAAATGAAACATGTATTTCTAAAATCATACATCCTAAAGCACATATATATAAAATAGTAACTCACCCTAGTGCGCTCCATGAGACGGGTCCGACGGGCCTGGTCCACTAGCCCTCGGTCTCGGCGCAACTAAACAAGCAATAACGACAAAAATCAGAATAACCCTAACAGAAATCCTAGAATTTGATCTAGAGTATTAAACATAGAATCGATATCAGGGTTCGACCGGATATCACGTTTTACGAGAATTCTATCAAAAATTCGACAGAACCTCCCCTGTAAAACGGACATCTCTCTACTCAAAAGAGTAGAGCCGACCCTACAAAGAAACACACTTCGAAAAATAGGCTCAACACTCAACCACAACCCCTCGGTCGGACTCCAAACTACAGTCCACCGACCGGGGTCTACAAACACAGAATAATTATGAAAATACCAAAAATTTCCTTATAACATAGAAATTCATTTTATAAGTATAAATTACATAATTAACCTTTAAACACAATAAAAACCGATAAAAACTCATTTTATTAGAAAAACCGTATATTATATATATAATTGAAAATAATTCACGAAAAATAGTTTTAATTAGTTAAAAATACCAAATAATTTGTAGAAATCATTTTTATACCTTAAATAACTATTAAAACCAATTAAATTACATTTTTAGACAATTTTGTGTAAAATTACCAAAATGCCCTTATATATATAAATATACTAAAATTACTTCAAAAATTCACCAAAAATTATACAATTATCCAAAATTAGTTTTCTCAACATATTTATCAATAATATCAATAATTAAACTCAATTATCCAATTAAATTCAATTAAAAACATAGTTAACCCTAATTTCCCAAATTTACATAAACTCAAATAATTCAAAATAAATACATAGAAATTCATAAAAATTCCAAATAAATTCCTATAATTCATTTCAACACCTATAATTACCATAAAACACAATTTCATAATTTAAATAATTAATTTCTGAAAATTAGAAAATAATATTAAAATATTCAAAAATACCCAAAAATCCAAAAAATCTCCAAAAATTCCACAAAAATTCATACATGTATATTAAGCTACTATGAACAACATTTGTGAAGGGAGTTTCCATGAATCAATCAATTCGAAGCTCAAAAAAATCAAAAACCCTAATATGGCCGAATTGGAAAATTTGAAACCTAAAAAAATCTAGACCATTTAAGCTCAAACCAAAGCTAGAATCACACTCACCAGAGCTCAAGGAGAATAAAGAGACTGGCGGTGTCGAAAATGGTGGCTGGAATCGTCGTCGACGGCGAGGAGAAGAATTTCGGCCAAAAGAAGAAAAACAGCTCGTCGGCGCCGGGGAAAAAGGCTGCTGGGGGCGGGGAACGGCTGGGAACAGCGGTGGCAAGCCAGGAGGCACACCGACGGTAGGGGAACAGCAGTTGCAGCGGCGGTTGGTGGTGAGGGGGGTGGTCGGGCGCGAGAAGAAGAAGAAGAAGAAGAAGAAGAAGAAGAAAAAGAAAAGAAAGGAAAAGAAAAGAAAAAGAAAAAGAAAAAAATAAAAAAAATAAAAAAATAATTTTAATAAAATATTTAAAAAAATCACACCCACACATATAATTTAATATTTTAATAATTTAATAATAAATAAAAATAATTAAATAATAATAAATTAATAAACAAATAATAAAATATTAGGATAATATATTAAACCCTAATTAAATGAATATTTACGCGCATAAGCTTTATTTAGTAATTTAAAAATATGTATGAGTTCATGCAAGTCCAAAAATATATTTACAATAATTAATAATAAATTATTTACGTGAAAATTTTCTCGAAAATGCAAGTCCCGGAAAAATTTTACGTAAAGTACTATAAACAATACACAATAATTAAAATAGGTTTTAAATATATACCAACTCGTAAAAATATCATATAATATACATATGAAAATTATTAACACTGCATATCCCGGTACAGTGTAAAAATATTTTAAAAACACGGGATATTACAGCAAGACTCTGTTTGTGCAAACAAAATTTTTTGTTCACTCCTTGCAATATTTGTCTGCACTTGAGTAGATTTTTTTATGACTTTTTCTTTATTATTGCCATAGTCTTGGATGATACTAGATGTTGCTTAGACTAGTAATGCTTGTGTTTTCTTTTGTTAGTAGGGAAATGATTTTTTTCGTGAGTTGTGATGCTACAGTGCGTTGCAACTCACGACACAATTACCATTTTGCCCCTAGTTTATTTTTTTTTCTTCTTTAGATTATTTAAAAAAAATTACAAGCTTTGGATGTTTAAATCTTTGCACGACGGGTTTACTCGTGTGCAACTTAAGTTTTAGATTTAAAAAAATAATTTTTCCATTTAATTATTAAAATTTTTTTTACAGATTACGAATGTTTAAATCCTTACATAACGGATTCACTCGTGTGCAACTTAGGTTTTAAATTTCAAAAAAAAATTTTATGTTTTTGCATTTAATTATTAAAAAAATTTTACACGCTATGAATGTTTAAATTCTTATATGATAGGTTCATCCATGTACAATTTAAGTTTAAGATTTAAAAAAAAAAGGTTACGAGTGTTTAAATTTTTGTATGATGTTTCATCTGTGTAAAACTTAAGTTTTAGATTAAAAAAATAAAAATTGAATTTTCAAAAAATAAAATAAAAAATTGAATTTTCAAAAAATAAAATAAAAATTCAAAAAAATTATAAAAGGGCAAAATTATAATTTTTCACAGCTCGCAACAGACTGTTCATGTCGCGAGTTAGGGCATCTATTGTCGTCCTTGTTAGTATTTGCTCCCATGAACTATTTGTATGTTTAGTGCCTTGTAACAGGAGACTTTTAGGTTGTTTTTAAATTTTTATACAACGAGTTCATTCATGTACAATTTAAGTTTTAGATTAAAAAAATAAAAATTAAATTTTCAAAAAATAAAATAAAAATTCAAAAAAATTATAAAAGAGCGAAATTATAATTTGTTACAGCTCGCGACGGACTATTCACGTCACGAATTAGGACATGTATTGTCATTCTTGTTATTATTTGCTCCTATAAGCTATTTGTATGTTTAGTGCCCTGTAGCAGGAGATTTTTAGGTTGTTTACTATATTCACTTGTGAAACTGAATTAGTTAAATTGTGTCTTAAATTTGAAAGATGACTAAGAAGTGGTAGTCCATTTGAATATTTCATTGACATTAGAGCTGATGATATGATGGCTCTTTATCTTGTTATTAAATCTGCAATGACTCGTATTTCTGTATTCACTTGCGGGACTCCATGGACAATGATAATTGCAAATTTTAAAGAAAAAAAAAAAAAAAAGATATGGAGTCTATATGCTTGTGTAGGTCGCATGAGTTGATTGCTAAGCCATGGTTGGTTTATTTTTTTCGGCTAGGCAACAGCTAAGGCCTGTGGGTTCTTCTATACCCCTGCACCACCCATGATCAGAGGGTTTGTTTTTCTTTTTTTTAACGCAAAGAAAGGTACACAGCAGCTGTGTCAGTCACGACGATCAATCCTGAATTCGTAATGAGTTCTCCAACTTTCTCCATTTTCGCAACTTACATTTTGGGAAAATTAGACTTACAATAAAGTCCTGAAAAATGAAATTTCTAATCTAAAGAGAAAAAGTTACGGCGAGAGCCGACCATATTGAGTAAAACATTGAACAAAAAAAAGAAATGAAATAGGAAAAATAGTTTAACAAAATAAATTAAAGGCCAAAAGAAGCTAAATAAAGCAAAACAGAAACCTAACAGATAATGAAAGCAACTTTTGCTTATACCTTCAACCCCTAATATCCTAATAGGCTCCTACAAAGATGTTCTGTCATATAACTATAGACTATGCGCAAAAAGAAATGATGAGCTTTTTACTATTCACCAACTCCAGCAAAATACACTTCAATCTTATCTATTATTTAATGGCGTTGGTGAAGTTGCAGATAGTGACAGAAACAATGCCTTAATATATATACAGAAATTAATGCGTCAAAAATTACTTCAGCAAATTGAATGCAAAGAGTAATAGTGAAGTACACACAACATTCAGCAAGCGAGAAAATCATCAAGAACACTATCGAATAAAAAATACTGGAAGCATCATTACAGCATATTTACATATATTTTCTCCTGCCCTATGGAGAAAGTACCTCTATACAAATTACAATCTACTCTAGATATCGAAATTGACAAATTCATGCCAGCTATGCATTTAATATTAAAACCGTCATTGTCCGTAGTTAACCCGCCGAGTGTTGTCGCACTCTTCAGCTTTTTTACAAAGCCAAAAACCATTCATCACTTCTTTTATTACATCTGGCTCCTTGAATCCGAAGGAAAAAAAAAAGGGGTCTGGGTTGAAGTTAGCATTTTTGGTTGGCAGTCAAGTGATATATGAGCTTTACACTTTAGCTGTTAGGCTGGAAGGTGCACGTTTTATTTGTATAAAATGTGTTCTCAGACTACTTTCCTTAACCTGGTCATAAAGCCATTTCCCATTAAAAAAAGGTCATTTGATAACAAAAATATATGGCTACTCAAAAGACAGACAGTAAAGTGACAAGTGATACCAATCCGGAAAACAAAATTACCTGCATGGCTGCTATGATGGACAAAAGATCCTTGCACTGATTGAGCAAAGCACGCTCCTTTGCAGCCACATTAGCAAGTTCAACCACCACAGAATTTACCTCCCCAACCTATCAATAGAAATATGCTATTAGACACGAACAAATAAACCACAATTTGCAGTAACTGACTTGCAAATCCAGAAGAGGAAATAAAAAAAATGAGAAATAGCACAACATCGGAGGAGGATAATCTGAAGCCATCTTGTGAAATGAGCACATCCTCATTTAGATAATAAATAACATTGCTCCTGCTTGTTAATGCCTACGGTCATATCTCATCAAATACTAATCACAAGAGTCTGAATCTTAAAAAGTCCAAGAAAAAAAAACCTCGTATAATACAATTGTTGATTAGGAAAAGTCAGGATCATTAAGAGCTCATTTTAGAAAACAATGGCTATCTATATTTGTTTCATTTGCTCCTTTTTTAGGAACTGAGTTGTGGCAAATAACACAACATTATTTGCTACAAAGAATGGAAAATGAGAACTTTTATCCATCCCAGTTTAATCCTGAGTTCATGTAAGAAGATCACCTTTGATAATAATAAGCATATTGAGGATGCCATTGCCTGCATCACGTCAACTGCTGAACAGATGGCATCCTTCACATTTTGGACATCTGCCTGTAGAAATTATACCCCTGATTAGAAGTTATAAAAAGCCAGGTTCATGCTAGTACTATGCAAGCAAATAAAAAACGCACTTACCCTTGCTCCACCAACAACAGGTAGCCGGAGTGTGCTGGCCCTCAAAGCTTCAATAGCCCCAGATAAAGAACGGGAAAATTCCTGGTCCATAAGTGCTAACTCGTCCAAGTATATCATCTATCAAGCATAGCAAGCATAAGATAAAAACAGCCAATGAGAAAGCACAAAAGTAACGTGACACAATTTAAGCACAGGTATTCATGTAAAATGAAATTCCCAAAAACAAAGAAATGAAAATTTTACCTTAATTTGACTATCAGAAGCACAGAATCAGAAGCATAAGAAGATTCTAACTATTGGCTACAAATAAGATACATATTTTAAGGAATCTTTTGCTCCATGCTATGTTCATTTTATTAGAAAATGACATATTATTACATATTTTAAGTGTCAAGGGGGCAGGAGAGACTGTGTGGCCATAAAATGACAGGCATATAATTTTCATTTTAGACATGTTCCATGGATCATAGTATAATCATTCCAGACAGCATACTGAAAAAAAGATTAACACAATTAATTATTGTTTTGAAAGAAAATTCATAGAAAGCAGAATGAGAATATAGCACAATTTGTTACCTGGCCCTTGAGGATAGAAATTAGCTTCAAATTTTGCCTTAGAAATTGTAACTCCGTTCTCTTTGCTCTAACAGATTCACGCAGTTTTGAAGTTGTTACACGTGCATTATACAGGCTTTTCTGATAAAAAAAAAATGCATGAATGAAAAAAATATTCACACTTGCAACATTTAGAAAACCGAATAATAAATGTGTTAACCTAGATATCATACAAGTGGAAAGCATTCCAATCAGAAACACACACCATAACTTGTAAATCCATAAATGGTCAGCTCTAGATGTTGCTTTTACCATTTTTAGGATGTCTTAACTTTGGGCATGCTATAACCAAAAAAGCCAATAAAACCCAGAACAGAGTTGGTGCAAATAGCCTGTTACAACTTACAACACACATCCCCAACTATGATCCAGTTATTTCTTGGATCATAGAAAATATCTGAAATAAAAGTTTCAAAATCAGTATAATATGTCATTTTTTAAAACATAGAAGTCAGTATCTCTTGCAAATTTGTGTCATAGCAAGAGGATGCTAATTTTGTCTCACACATTTCACCAACCATACAAATCCAGAGTCTCTTGTCAATGACACATATCACCAACCATACCAACCCAGCTGGTAATATATTCTATGATCCTCAGCTCCTTTTATGCATTTTTAACAAATCTCCATATGAATACTTTTAGCTTAATACATTGGCATTAATACTTAACAATCACTCCGGACTACATGTATAGTTATTCACTTTTTAGGACCACATCCATGAACGAAACCTATGCAATAGGTCAAAATTTCTCAATCTAACAATAAACAATTATGTAATCTTCTGTGCGACTAAGCTCCTACCTTGATCATTAAATTAAAATAAAATCAAATGGCACATCCTCAAATTTTTCTCCGCGATTTAATAGAAACTACAACATAAACAATATATACTGAAGAGTTTGAGGAAGCTAGTAGACATCCAATTCTCAATCAATGCAAAAACTCAAGAAATTAGGCAGTTCAGAAACAACACCAGGGATTTTTCAATATTACCTCGTGTTAAGTGTGTTAGTTTGTGTATCATGTTAATAAGTTTCCTTTTCCACAGCCAATATTTCTCACAATATAATCACTTTCAATTTCATTAAGCCTTTAGACTTCAGACAAGAATCCTTGAGAACTAGCGGTGAATCAGTCATTCAAAGATATATTTATTAAAGAAAAAAATCCAAATTGAATAGAACTCTCTCCCCAGATTGAGCTTTCAATAGCTTAATTTTCTTTACACTTAAACATGCTTACCAGCTGGCCATATTCTAGACAAAAAAACAAAGCTAAATTTGAAATTCAGTCAATTATGTTCAATTCCTCCAAAATTACAGGTCACCGGTTGTAAATCCGACATACTGCAAATCAGTATATATTTCATTCAATTGTTTTAAAATACAAAAATAAAAAATAAAAAAATAATGCAATTCAAATAGATAATTAAGAAGTTTTTATAAAATGGGAAACTATAAATTAATCAAGTAGGTTTTACTTTTCAGAAAATAAGAACTTTTTTTAACTCTTTCATCTTTTATAAGAATGCGAAATGACAAAAAATAACATATAATCACATGATGCAACTTGATTTCATGTATCAACTAACACAGATCAGAAGTAGAGAACTAAAATGAAATAAAGCAAATGGGAACAAATTCACATGCTAGAGTGAGTTTTAAGTAGAGCAAGCAATAACATACCTCTGCATTCAATCTCTGGGCTGACAAGGAGGTATCAGCTCTAGCATTAACAAAGCGCCATTGCAACAACCGATTATACAAAATCCTCAACAAATGCACCTCAACAATCCTATGCTCCCCACTCTTACCTCTCCGAATATCAGCAGCAAAACTCAAAATTGAAGGTGTATTATTAGCATTCAAATTATTTAAATTAGTATTGACAACAGCTCCCACAGCATTCCTCATCCTTGAAGGGCTCACTCCTCTCATAGGTGAAAGTGTAGCAAGCTTGCTAGGAGAAGCAGGCCGTAATACTCCACCACGAATAGGAGACGACTGTCCCCTGCTATTAGTAACTCCTTTAGGAGATGATACTGGACTATCAGTTCCAATCTTCTTGGGTGCGATTAGTTTGGGCGGAACTGGTCCTTTCAAACCTCCAGTTCTGGATATTGGAGAGCCAGGCTCTGGCTGGCGGCGAAGTCTATTATTAGTCTCTTGCCAAAACCTGGCCGGAACCATTATCCCTCGCTGTCCACGCTGCCCCTGTCCATTTCCAATAATACCTTCAGTAGTACTACCAGAGGACACACTTTCAGAATCAGAAGCTATAGATGGATCACGATCACACTGTGTGTCTGATCCATTACATTCAATATAACTAGAATCAGAGCTTAATCTACTCTCAATTGAAGACCTATTATTAAAATTACTATTATCCACCATGGAGCTTTGCAATGCCCTAACAACATTCATCTTAACAACTCCAGATCCAGTTAATCTCCTTCTGTCATCCGTGCAATCCACACTCCTAGTTAAAGAATTTGGTTCACGCAATCTACCTGGCCACGGCCTCGAATTATTGTTCTCCACTTGATCCGCCCCTCTTCCAGCCGTTGGCGTCGCTCTTCTCCTTTCCGGCGTACCTTTTCTAATGGGAGACGGAGCTGCCGCCGGTTTCGCTTTACTCACTTGAAGCGAAAACGACTCCCCTTGAAACGAAACCGATAAGCTTCTTGTCGATGTAATCAACATTTTCTGCGCATTAGACACCTCAGCGCCATTACCGTTCCCAATCCGTAAATCTCCAGAATTAAGACGCGGTGCATTAGGCCGTCTGCGCTCGACTGATAAGGACCGTTTTATTGTTGAAGTAGCAGAAGGAATCGGCGTCGTCATAGCCGTTGGTCGCGAAATCAACGGTGATGGAGACCGTTTCGGCGTTGAAGAAGAGGAGGAAGAAGAAGACATGTAACGAGAAGTAACTTCTCGTGATTTAGGTCGGCGAGGAGCGATTGCATTAGCATTGTCAGGGTCCGACGGTAACAAAGGAGGCCTTGTCGTCCGATTGCTGTTGTTGTTGTTGTTGCGATGATTCGGTGTCGTTTTTGGGTTTATCGTTGTAGAAACCGCAGCTACCATCATGAAAACCAAAACTGATAACTCAATTCTTCATATCTCATTCTTATCCTCTAAAAGGCAAAATCTCAAAACCCTAATTTTCCACTTTTTCGTGCTGTGTCTGTTTATCACCATAAACCTCTGTTTACAATAATAATTTAAATAAAAGCAATAAAATAATAAAAGGAAAACACTGGCAGAGGCGCAGCGGTAGAATTTTTTGGTTGAGATAAGAAGTAGCTCTGAGATGAACTTTTTAAAAAGAGAAAAATTGACCGGCAAAGTGACCGTCACCGTTCACCGGCGACCGGAGAGTCAAATGTATCACTGTGGAGGCGCTGTTTAGGCGAGATTTGTAAGCATAACTGTCGTACTGCTACTAAGACTCTTCTCTTTTTTTTTATTTTTTCTTCTTTTTTAAATCCAAACTCGATAAGAAAATAATAAACATGGTTTTGTGATACCTTCACTCGCGGATTATATAGTGTGACACGACACTCGCGGGCTGGAGAGGGTGACAGGTACGAGTGTCGGGGTAGTTTTGGAATTGTGAAAAGGAAATGTAATGACGTGGGTACACGTGGAAGCGAGTTTGTGGGTTTTAAAATGGCACGCCATGAACAGAAGGGAATGACCAAATCGTGTATCTTCGAAGAGCCGTTACGTTAACGACACTGAAATTTCAAAACTTTTCCTTTTTTCTTAAATAAAAAAAAAAGGAGAATTTAGGAGAGACGAAATTTTTTTTTTTTTTAAAGAACGAAAATTTGGTTTTGCATTTTTGTTTTGGAAATAGTTTTGCATGTTGGATTATAGCCGTTATTTATTTTCGGAAAAGTTGGGAGTAATTGAAGACAAAATTGGTCCCTTTTGCAAGTCTAATTTTGACTTTTAATTCCAAATACTACTTAGATGGCCAAATTTTTGTTTCTCCTATATGTACAGTGTAGTGCTGTATATGGTATAATTGAATGATTTTATACACAAGTATAAAAGTAAAATAAAAAATAAATTCCATTATATCTATTGTTATTTTATTTTGATTGTAAAATAAAATAAAATAAAAAGTAATCATGTAAAACTTACCAATGCGGCAAAAAATTGTGAATTGCGGGAGAAGAAATGGGAACGTTGCTTTTTGCAAAAATTACTCACGATTTTTACTTTTAGTTGAAAATTGCTATTTTCACCATTGCTTTAAGGCAACTATTGATAAATCAAAAGCGGAAAAAAATACATCAAAAACAAGAGTACATATGCACTACTGTATAATTACATAAAATATTTTTTTTAGATAAATTACATATAACCAATCGAAGTTAAATATATTTTTAGATAAATAAATAATACAATTAATAAATATATAAATTTTAAAAATAAATAAAAATATGAGACTTTTTTTTTTTAAGAAAGCTTCTATGTTCATAATTGAGGCAACTTTTTTTAAAACCATAATTTTTTTAACCAACCATAAATATATTAGAAAAGGTGACACTTGAATAGCTCAATTCACAAAAGCCAATTTCATGCGTTCCGGGGCAAAAAAAAAACCCTTGTGAAGGATCCCCCACCTCCGGCTGAGGAGAGTCGGTCCACGAAGAAAGAAGAAAGCGAGATTTTAGGAGCAAGGCAAGAATGGAGATGACAGAGGAAGGCAGGACAGAAAATATAGAAGTGGGCTGTCACATATGGAGCTCCCCTGAACGAGATTCTTCATTAATAAAATCATGATAAATTTGGAGTTTGTTATAAGAGATTAGTTTTAAGCTTAAATCTTGTTTTGGCGTTTTGCCTCGTTTCTTAAAAAAAATATGACAATTTTACCACAATAATGTATTTTTTTTTTCTTTTTTTTTTCAAAAATTAAATAAAAATAAAGGAAATTGACATAATTTTTTTTATACCTGCAAAAATTTGATTATTAAATCAAAATAATGCAAAAAATAAAAGTTAGTTTGCTAATGATACCATCTACAATGCTCTCACCTAATTAGAGGTCATTTACCCCCTTAAATAGGAACACATGGACAGAGGAGAAAACAGATTCGTCAAAGGAACTACCTCAAAGAGGAATCCTAACTGAAGGAGGAACACTCTCCCACAAGGATTCCTATTCCTCCCAGGTTTGAGTATCACTATATATAACACCATATACCCCTCATAAGGGGACATCTCATTCACACATATTCAAGTTATCTTTCCTTTGCCCGCTTTCTATTCCCTAACTTAGGCATCAGAGTATTTGTGGGGATTCCCCCCACCCCTCACCTTACCCTCTGTTCAGTGCTTTGCAGGACGTTCAGCCCAGGAGTCCCGAAAATTAGTTATCAAGTGGCGCCGTCTGTGGGAATTCCTTGGGAAAATCCATTCATTCACTTGCTAAGCTAAAGACACCTTCACCATGACTTCCAGCCCACCTCCGATCCAAATTCCTGAGGGCGGCACCAATCCTTCTGTACACATCCTTTCGACTGACCTTTCAAACCCTTTCCCAGCAATAATACCACCGCCCACCTTGCAGCTTGTTGGGGCCACATCTGGTCATGCACCTTTACCTCCGGAAAACACCCCGAGATACCCGTCCTTGGGAATAGATCTCCCATATTACGCTCCGCTACAGCACCATTGATCAATACCCTCAATACCTTTTCCAAGCCTACTAGAAACACCAGCAATAACCACTCTAAACCTAAACACAGTAACCCAAATACTCGGCCTTGACCAAGCAAGCAAAGAGGCCATGATAAAAAATATTCAGGCACAAATAACATTGATGCAACAATAACTAAGTGCTATAATAAGTGAGCATACTGAACTAGCTCCAAATAATGATAATGCAGCACCCTGATAAGCCCAGGGACGAGCACAGGAAGGGTAAAGCACCAGAAGGGGAGTGTAGTTCGTCCATCCCAGCTCTCGATAATTCAAAATTAGCATAAAAGGTTGAGGAAGCAATGAACAAAGCCCGGACTAAACCTAAAAAGAAGAAGAATGGGTGATGGATAGCAGAACTCCGTTTGTCAGCAGAATAATTCAAACGAAGATTCCTAGTAAGTTCAGAATCCCGCAGCTTGATCAGTACGATGGAACAGGATACCCTATTAGTCATATATCTGCTTTTCGAACAAAGATGCTGCTCCAGAATGTGAATGATGGAATCATGTGCAGAGTCTTCCCACGTACACTCACAAAGAGTGCCCAAAAATGGTTTCATCGGCTCCCGGAGAATTCTATCACTTCTTTTGAAGACCTAGCCGAGCAGTTCCATATCAGATTCATCACCAATATCCCTCTTGCAAAAAACATCAACGACCTCCGGATGTGTCAGCAGGAAGCTGACAAATCTCTACGAAGTTACCTTGACCGTTTCAATAAAACAGCTATGCAGATTGAGCACCTCGTTGATGAAGTTGCCATATAAGCTTTGAAAAATGGCACTAGACTCAGAAAGCTAAAAGACAAATTAATGACTAAAGAACCGAGTACCTTTGCCAAGGCAATGACGATAGCGGTTCGGATGATAAAGATGGACGAAGACAGGAGGATGCGTCGGGAAGAAGATAGGCCACTGACTAGAGATGAACGGCCAAAGCAGAGACGAGTAAGCTTCCCAAAAATGAATTTTAAAGCTCCGACAGATAGATTTGATAGGGAAGCAGATAGATATACACCCTTGAACACTTATCGATCAAGGATCCTCATGTGGATTAGGCAGAATGGAGTGGAAATTACACCGGCCAAAAGAATTAGCCCAAGCTGGAGATTTACTCATGATAGAAGCCAGTACTGTGAGTACCACAGAGAGTAGAGCCATAACATAGAAGGTTGCAAAGAACTGAAGAGTGCCATAGAAAAACTAGTGCAGTGGGGAAAGCTTGATAATTTCACTAACGCACCGAGGAGACGCGAAAACACGGAAAACTATGACCGTGACAAAGCTGAGGCAAAGAAAGCTAGGAAAGAACCGATCAGAATGATCAACATGATTGTGGGAGGAGAAAACACCGGGAAACGATTAAAACGCAGTAGAGGAGGAAAAACGATACCCGATAAAAGTGACAGCATTTTTAACTCGGAAGACAATTCGCATATACATCACCCTCACAGTAATGCCCTAGTGATAACCGCATGCATAAATAAGTATCGGGTCAAAAGGCTATTGGTCGATAATGGGAGTGCTATCAATGTTTTATCTTGCAATGCGTATAAAGCTATGGGCGGCTCCATCACCAACTTAACGACCATCTAGAACCCCATCACTAGTTTTTGTGGAAGAATAGTGCAACCGATGGGGATTGTTAATCTGGATCTAGAATTTGAAAACCAAGAGGATGAGGAAACAAAAATCGTTCGGACTCCATTCAACGTGGTAGACATACCACTAGCCTATAATGGGATAATAGGGTGACCAGTACTTTACGAAGCAGATGCAGTCACCAGCATCCGACAATTAACCATGAAAATCCCGGTCAAAATGGGGACCCTTACTATTAGGGGAGATCATCAAACAGCCAGACAATGCTATCAGATGACCATGAAATCTCTGGCGGAAGCTTTTCATTTAGAAGCATGGGAAGTTGAGAAGCAAGGCACTGATCCATAACCGATGGAAGACACAGAGGCATTGCAAATTAGGGGAGGAAAATCTGTGAAAATTGGTAATGCCCTTAACCAAGACATCAAAGACACATTAAGGGACGTCCTTATTAGACACTCAAAAGATTTTGCTTCTCAAGCTTTTGAGATCATCGACGTGGACCCGCGGGTTGCTTGTCACTGCTTAAACATCAAACCAGGGGCCAAGCCAATAGCACAGAAGAAAAGAACTTTCGCCTACGAAAGATAAAAGATCATTACCAAGGAAACAACGAAGCTTTTAACAGTCGAATTCATTAAAGAGGTTACTCACCCGGACTGGGTAGTCAACGTAGTACTCGTCAAAAAAGCAAACGGGAAGTACAGAATGTGTGTAGACTACACCGACCTCAACCAAGCATGCCCTAAAGATAGCTACCCGTTACCAACGATTGATCAGCTCGTCAATTCCACTGCTAGCCATGGCTTATACAGCTTCGTAGATGCTGCCTAAGGTTATCACTAAATCCCCATGAAGAAAGAAGACCAGGAGAAAACATCCTTCATCACACACGAAGGGTTGTACTACTACAAGGTGATGCCCTTCGGACTGAAAAATGTCGGAGCCACATACCAAATAATGATGAACCAAGTCCTTCAGAGCCAGATTGGGACCAGCGTAGAGGTATATGTGGATGACATCATCATCAAAAGCAAGCACTCTGAGCACTACCCAGCAGACGTGGATCAAGTCCTCCAGTTACTAAGCCAATCCAAGATCAAGTTGAATCCTGATAAATGCGTCTTCGAAGTCCAGGCCAGTAAGTTCCTAGGGTTCATGATTTCTCACCGAGTCATTGAAGCCAAACTAGAAAAAATGGAAGCCATACTCAACATGGCAGCACCGAAGAGCATCCGTGATATACAAAAGCTAAACGAAAGAATAACCGCACTGGGGCATTTTATTTCTTGCTCAGCTAGGCGATGTCTACCATTGTTTTGAGCTCTCAAAAGTTTCGACAAGTTCCAGTGGTCCGCTGATTGCCAAGCAGCATTTGAAGAAATTAAAAGATTCTTATTTTCCCTACCATTAATCAGCCGTCCAATACCGAATGAGACCTTATACTTATACCTCTCTGTTGGTCGAGAATGCATCACTTCAGTACTGGTAAGGGAAGAGGGAAGCCAGCAAAGCCTTGTCTACTATGTCAGCAAGATGCTCCGAGGACCTGAAGTCTGATACCCCATGTTGTACAAATTAGCCTTAGTTGTGGTTTATGCTTCTCGAAAGCTTCGGCACTACTTCCAAGCTCACCATATCGTAGTCTGGTCCCATTTTCCACTGCGTAAAATATTACAGAGACCAGAGACTTTAGGCAGGCTAGTGCAATGGTCGGTCTTACTCAGTGAGTTTGATATTGATTACGAGCCTCGACAGTAGATGAAAGCCTAGACCTTAGCAGATTTTGTACAAGAAATGGCTCCGGAAGATGTAACCTTGACCAAGATACCAGAATGGAAGCTCTATATCGACGGAGCATCCTCAGCTCACGGTTCCGATGCAGGAATAATCCTCAGGGGATCGCATAAAGTTCATATCCAGTACGCAGTCCGCATAGAGTATAATGCTACCAATAATGCAGCTGAATACGAAGCACTTATTACAAAGTTGAAACTAGCTGCGGAATTCAGGATCGAACACCTCATTATACACTCGGATTCCCAACTAGTAGTCAACCAAGTCAACGAAGCATTTCAAGTCAAAGATGCCCACATCGCTAAGTACATAGACAAAGCCAGGCGACTTTTGCAACACATCGAGCAAGACGGAGGCCAATGGAATATCGTCCAGATTCCTAGAGAAGACAACAATGAGGCCGATTACCTTGCTAAATTCGCAGTCGAGAACAGTCAAGCATTTAGGGATATGGATTTCACCGAATCACTCACCAATCCCAGCACAGAAGATATTGAAGTTTTCAGAACACAAGTAGTCTTGGAATGGATACAGCCCATCATCCAATATCTTGAGCATGACACACTTCCAGAAGACAAGCTACAAGCTTGAAAGCTCAAGGCCAAAGCAGCTCACTATTCCATCCACCGAGGGGAGCTCTATCGAAAATCCCTCTCGCACCCTTGGTCAAAGTGCATTTCCCCAGAGGAGGAAAATTACGTACTATGGGAAATCCATGAAGAAATTTATGGTGCACATGAGTCCCACTATTCGCTCACTAGAAAGGCCCTGCTCCTAGGGTACTACTGGCCCACCATGTCCAAGGATGCCCAACAGCTAACACAATCATGTCACCAGTGCCAGCACTATGCCCGACTTAGCCACAAATCTTCTCGGCCTCTGCATCCCATCGGCAGCCCATGGCCTTTCGCCATATGGGGGATGGACATCCTGGGTCCTTTTTCTCTATCTACCTTATAGAAAAAGTTCTTAATCATGGCCATTGACCATTTCACGAAATGGGTAGAAGCAGAAGCAGTCCCAACCATCACAGAAGCCCGAATACAGCACTTTTCTAAAAGGAAATCATTTACAGATTCGGCATCCCCCCACACTTTAATTACAGACAATGGCAAATAGTTCGATAACCATAAATTCAGAAGTTTCTGCTCAGACCTTGGCATAAAACTGCGCTTCACCTCAGTAGCTCACCCGTAGACGAACGGACAAACTGAGGTCACCAATAGAATCCTCATGCAAGGGTTAAAGAAAAGTCTCGACGATAAGAAAGGGAACTGGGTCGAAGAGCTGAATAATGTAATCTGGGCCTACAGAACCACACCCCGATCATCCATTGGCGAAACGCCGTTCAGACTAACTTACGGCATGGATGCAGTAATTCTAATAGAGGTTGGGTCCCCAAGTTACCGGGTAAGCCAAGACCTCGACCATGCCGTCAATAACTTCAACGCATGAATATGCCTTGACATATTAGACGAACGAAGAGAACAAGCAGCAGCAACGGCAGAGGCACATCGGCAAAGGATAACTCGGTACCACCATTTGCGTAAACCAACAGAGAATTTCAGGACGGGTGACTGGGTACTCAGAAGAGCAGATATTAGCAAGGGCACCTCGGGTACTGGCAAGTTAGGCCCTAATTGGGAAGGTCCGTATCAAATATCAGAATGCACAACAAAGGGGGCGTATAAACTGAGAGAAAGAGGAGGCAAAGAACTACCGAGGTTTTGGAACTCAGACTCCCTCAGAAAATATTATCAATGATCTTGTATTTAAGCACATAATTCGATTCAATAAAAAATATCTTTATTGATACAGAATGTCTTTACACATGATTGGTTAAAAAAAAAAAAGATACATAAACCTATACATATCTACTATATTATCTCCACACCCGAACCCCCTGTCTTAGAAACTGAGGGGGAAGCATCATTGGCAGCCTCTGGATGCTCGCTAAATTAAATATTAGTGGTTACAATGGTATAGTAAAAAATTACAATTATATGAGAGAAAATATTAAGAGTAAACAATGCTTGAGGACAAAATGGAATAACCAATGAAGCCTAGCATGAGTGGTTAAGGTTAAGGTACTGAAACTTAAAGTTAAAAACATGGCAATGTCAAAAATAATAAAAAATTTTACATAAATATGTCAAAAATTAAAAAAAATTAAAAAAAATCATTGACCGTAAAATTTTTCAAATATATTTTTACCGAATTAATTCTTTCAAAAATAGACATTTCTCTATTCCCCAATTTCTAGCTCAAAAATCGTGCGATCTAAGTTTAACTTTCCTAAACAAACTTAGCTTCTTGAACAAAAAAATTTCTCTTTTGAATTAATTTTTTTTCTTCTTTATCAATTTTCAGAGATTTGCAACTATTTTTTAAGTTCATTTGTAACAACAAAGCACGAGATTTGCAATTTTTTCGTGTTTATTATTGAAGATTCAAGTATTATTCGTGTTCATAAAATTTCTTCTTCTGCAATAAACATACACAAGATCTGCATTAACTTCGAAGAAAAATTAACAAATCAACAAAGAAATCATGTACATTACTCCAAAAAATATGATATCTAAATTTATTGATTTCAGCTGCTATTGTTCATCCTTTTTGTATTTTATTAATTTTTACGATGTTTTATATATAGTTTTCTTATTGTTATTTAACTAAATTATTTAGTATAATTTCTTCTTAATTTTAGATAATATTAGTTCATTTTATTTAAGTTGTTTATTTTTGTATTTTTGTTGATTTTTCTTGTTTACTACGTTTTTTTCAAGTGTATTGGAGCTTCTTTTTTATAATTTTAGTTATTTTGCTTCTGTTTATTTTTGTTGATTGTTGTTTTTTTATAATTTTTTTTTCAAGTTTTTTTGGTGTTATTTTACTTATTTTGCTTATGTTTATCTTTGTTGATAGTTGTTTTGTTTTGTTGGTTGTTGTTGTTTTTTTCTTGTTTATAAGTGTTTTCGTACTTCTTGTTTATTATTTTAGTTATTTGCATTCTGTTGATTATTGTTGATTTTTATTGTTTATTATGTTTTTTTAATTGTTTTTGTGCTTCTTTTTTTTATTATTTTACTTATTTGGCTTTTAATTATATTCATTGATTGTTGTTCATTTTTCTTGAATTCTATTGTTTTCTTTGGTATTAAACAAAAATAAACAACCAATTCTAATGTATTTCTTTCATTTCTTTTCTAACAAGCACAATGGAAATCATTCCATTGTTCGTTCATCATAAAGGAAGATAGAATAAAGCAATGAATTATGTTGTTTCTAAAGTAACTGGAATTATAATGCTTACAGACTGCAACTTTGAAGAAATAGTGAAAATAATATCAAATCAGCTACAAATTGATGGAAAATTACAAAAAATTATCATTCAATATAAAGTTAGAGATGGTTATCCACCTTTAAACATACAAGATGATGCAACATTGTTCTTCTATTTGCAGCTAAAAAAGAAGTAATCAGATTTCATAAAATTTTCCATATGTATCAATGTTGTTGAAAAACACTTTCAAGATAAAAGCTTCGACAACAACAACATGTTGCAAATTCAACAACAATCAACATCTTAAGAACAATAAATGTCAGCTTCTAAACACAACTCATCGAATATAGAAGAAAATAATTAGCCTACAGATTTTATGGATTATGCAAATACGATGACTGCATTGATTCTACATCAACAAAGCACAAATAAAGATAAAGAACCAAAATAAGAGAGTGAAGAATCTTTAGTAATCTCTATCGTAACAACAACAGAATCTGACGAAGGAAAAATATACAATAACATACAAGATTTCAAGAAAGCAAAATTTTATGCAATCAACAACCACTTTCAGTTCATAATAATAAGATCAAACAGAGAGATGTATGTTACAAAATGCTTGGATGAAAAATGCATCTAGAGGATAAGGGCTACAAGAAATGCGAAATCTGATAAATTTGTTGTCAAAAATTAAAAAACAGCCACTCTTACAGCATGGACATTATATTGGTTGACCAAAGACATATAACAACATCTTTAGTGGCTGATTGTGTTAAATCAAAGTATCACAACATCAACACCATATATAAATTAAGAGATATAGTAAGAGAAATGAAAGAAGAATATGGGATCAACATCAGCTACTTAAAAGCTTAGAGATTAAGAGAAAAGACACTTCACTTATTAAGAGGCAAATCAAACGAATCCTATGAAATTCTACTAAGTTTCCTATATATGTTGAAGATAACAAATTTGGGATTAGTTGTTTAACTCAAAAAAAAAGCAACCAATCATTCCTTTATGTCTTTATGGTTCTTCATACATTAATAAATCGATGAAAATATTGTGAACCTGTTGTAGTGGTTAATGGCACATTTTTTAAAGGAACATATGGTGGCACATTGCTTTCAGCAACAACATAAGATGTTGCTGGTAAAATCTTTTCTCTAGCTTTCTCCATTATTAACTCTGAAAAAGATGCATCTTGGGAATGGTTCTTCATAAAAATAAAAGAAATATTTGGTTGTAGACAAGAAATCACCATTATTTATGACATACATGAAAATATAGAAAAATCAATTAGGAAAATATATCCTATAGCTGCCCATGGTTTTTGTATGTATCATCTTTTAAACAACTTGAAGAATAGCTACAAAAAAAATTCAAAATGCATCAAGGATTCATTTTATCAAGTAGCAAAGGCATACATTGTTGAAGAATTTGAGTACCATATGAATGACTTAAATAAGATTGACGAAAGAATTAGATCATACCTCAACAACATTGGCTATCACAAATGAGCTAGAGCTTTCTCAATCAATAACAGATACTCAACAATGACTTCATATATAGTTGAATCATTCAATTCAGTTATCACAGAAGCTAGAGAGCTACCGATCACAGTATTACTATAGTGTTTATGTTCTTTGGTACAAGATTGGAGCTATACAAATAAGAACAATGCAAGATTAACATTCACAAAGCTTGCAAAAAGGCCATAAAATGTGATAAATGAGAATTATATGAAAAGTCTAAAACTTCAGGTTAAATTTTTTATGTTGTTATTATCATTATTATTGTTGTTGATTCTTGTTAATTTGTTGTTTACAGTTTCTCTTTTTACTTAAATTTAATGAAATCTTCTGTTTTTTAATTTTTTTTGTTTTTTGCCTTATTTTTTGTTGTTGATGTTTGTTGATTGTTGTTTATTTTTGTCGTTTTCATTTTTGTTTTCAATTATTGTTAATGTAATTATTATTTTTTGTTGTTTTTTTTATTGTTTTATCATGTAATATTTTCACTTACATACAGGTCAAACCTTCAACTGAAGATATATTCACTGTGTATGACTTCAACGAAGCTTTTATTGTGAACATGCAAGCAAAAAAATGCAGCTGCAACAAATTTTAAATTGATCAACTGTCATGTACACATGCACTTGCAATTTTGAAGCAAATGAACCAAAATCCTTATAACTATTGCTCCAATTTCTACGCAAAGGAAACATTGTTGGCAATATATAAAGAAATAGTATATCCAATTTCAAATAAAATAACATGGAACATACCAATTCAAGAATAGTAAATAAAAGTACAGCCACTAGAAGGAAGAATTAAAGTTGAAAGACCAAAGAAAACAATAATCAAAGATTAATAGGAATACACAAAATATAACAAGTGTGGAAAATGTGAACAACTTGGACATAACAAAAAAATGTAAAAATGCCACAATAAAGAAATAAAATAGTGTTGTTCATCATTTGTTAAAAAAATTTAAACATTGATATTTCAAATTTTGATATATTTAAAAATTATCATTGTTTGTCAATAAATACAACTGTTTTAGATTAAATATTTAATGTCAGTTATAATTTTATACAAGTTTTAACTATAGAAAAAAATAAACAAAATCAAAATAATAGTAAACAACAAAAGAACTGTCCTTATTAGTTCTTTTTATTAATTTTTTTATATTAATTATTAATTGTTTATATCAAATTTAAATATTTTTTAACATTTTGTAACAGTAGAAAAAATAAACAAAATCAAAACAATATCAGAACAACACAAAACTATAAAATATTATCAACCTTAGTTACTATTACTTAATTTTCTAAGAATTTAACCCAAACCTAATAATAATAATAATAATAATAATAATAATAATAATAATAATAATAATAATAATAATAATAATAATAATAATTGAAGAATGACGCTGATCATGAGAAGAAATGAAGTTAAAAAAACAAGAAATTGAGAAAATGTCAAAAAATTGAAAGACTACAATATTGAAGAAAATTATCTTTGCAAATTGCATGTAACAAAATAAAAAAGGAAAAGAGTGCGCTAAAGCTAGAAAAGATGAAAAGAAGGCTAAAATTGAAAAACAAAAAAACATAAATGAAAAAAAATTGGGCCGGGTACGAATGAAATTAAATTGGTCAAATGAGGTATTGGGTGAAATTTCTTCTAATTTATTGGCCAATCCCATAGATTTGACCCATATTTATGGGTCCCACATAGTTAAAATTATAATTTCCCTTTCATACTAACACTAACAATTAACAGTCATGACTCTATAAAATACTAACAAACCACACTGGAAAAAAAAAAAAGAATGGAAGTGACCGTCATTTTCTGAAGTAAGACATTAGGCATAAGGAATGGGGTATATAGAGGGTAAATTGTGCTAATAGTTACCAAACTTTACTTGTAATTTCATTTAGTTATAAAACTGTAATTTATGACTTTTTAATTACGAAACTTTTAGTTTTTATTTTAAATGTAGTCATTTTTAAAAATTTTAATCCTTAAAATTATATAATATTACAATTTTATTCCAAAATATTATTTTCTTACAAATAAGTTCATAGGTTCTAAAAATAAAAAATAAAGTAAATATATATATTTTTGTTTTCTCTATGTCTTTTATTGTAAATAGTCTTGTTCATTATTTGTGTTTATTTGACTGATTTAATACTAACAGTTTGAAAGTTTTAAGATAAAAATTATTCGTTACAGGATAGAAAACGGTTAATATTCATAAAGAATATTATAATTAATATACTGTGACTTTGTTAGATAAATGAGAAAGCGAACAAATAGTTTTGATTCCAATAATCCATCAGGATCACAACAATTAAGCACTTTTTAAAAAAAAATTAATACAAACTGTACAATAAATTAAAATTTAATAAGTTTCTTTTTTGTGTGAAACAAAATATTTTTAGAAAATTTTTTGAATACAGAGAAAAAAGATAAGAATTAAATGGACTATTGCCATTAGAATATCTAATATTTATCACCGTATTTTATAAAAAATTAAATATTTATAATTTGCCATAAGTTTAATTTATAATTTGAATTTTAAAGAACTATTTAAAAAAATTATTGTATAGTTTGTATTAATTTTTTTTAAAATATTCAATTGTTGTAATTTTGATAGATTATTGAAATCTGAACTCTATATTCGATTTTTCATTTATCTTATAAAGTCACAGTATATTGATTATAATATTTTTGATGAATATTAACCGTTTCATATCTTACAATGAATAATTATTATTTTAAAACTCTTAAACTGTTAGTATCAAATAAACACAAATAATAAACAAAACTCTTTACCATGGAAGGTATAGAGAAAACAAAAAAAATATATTTTTACTTTGTTTTTCATCTTTAGAACCTGTGAACTTATTTATAAAAAAATAATTTTTTGAACTTAAATGATAATATTATATAATTTTAATAATTAAATTTTTTAAAAGTAACTATATTTGAAATAAAAATTAAAATTTAGTGAACTAAAAATCATAAATTAAAATTTTATGATCAATTTAAAATTATAAATAAAATTTGATGACTATTCAAATAATTTAACTGATATATAATCAATATAGATGTATTGAAAAGACGCGCACGCATATATATATATATATATATATATATATATATAATGAGAATCTATTAAAACGAAGTAAACGATAAAATGGACTTTTTTATATTTCTGGCTCACTAATTTCAAGGAATTCATCATTATTGATTCTGATTGTATGTGACTGTAATTAACATTGTGTGTATATATAACAGTATATATATATATATTCAATTTGTCATCACATGATAATGTTTTTTCAACACAAAATTATCCAAAATGTTACTAAGTTGTGTGTATATTTAGAATAATTATGTTTTTTGTTTTTGTTTTTGTTTTTGTTTTATAATAATTAACATGAGGAAGGGAGAGAACAAGTGATCAATTTCAAGAAACCCTATCAAAACATAATAACACCACTACACCAAAATGATAATAATCATGTTTGACAATAATGACAAATCCATCACTATGAATAGGAAAATATACACATAATTGGAAAGTCGTTTTATCCATATGCTTTGCTTCTCATCAAAGCCCCTAATTTTTTTTGTTTACATCATTTGACAATATGTAGAAAAAGATAATAAAGAATGTAATCAACGAATAAATTAATTAAACCTCAATAATTAAACTAAGTTAGTCAGTTGCGTTATCAGTAATCATAGCTTATTAACTAACGTTTAGTCTCTAACAATAGTAAAAAAGGACTCCTTTCAACCTCCTTTGGAGTTATTTTAACTCAATCTTCTAAACTATATATAATTATTAACTTTTTTGTTTGTTACCTCAAAATAAATTTGAAAAGAAGTGAAAAAACCCAAAAAATGATCTGTCCATTTTCAAAGATTATTATTATATTTATATATATAGAAAATATGTTTTTGGTCCTTCGCAATAATGCCACACTTGATTTCATTTACTATGTGCCTTGATGATTTGGGTGGGAGTAATTAATTGTAGGGACAGATTCCAACTTCAATTGGTTAACATTTCACACCAACCTAATTAATCCTAGCTAGACTTGATTAATTCTCATAACCACCCTCAAATTATATGCCAAACACTAATTTTGTAAATTCATAACCGATAAATAGAAGTTGGTTTTATCTTTTTTATTAATAAGAAGATTAAACGATTTCAATATATTTATAAATTATATAAAGGAAGATATTGTTTCTTTTTTAAATCAGTCAAAAATTAATTTTATAAATTGATGTCATAAAAATTTATTTTTATTTCATGATATTTTTTGAAAAAATTGATCATCAAATCATTGTTAGTAGAAAAAAAAGAAAAAAAACTGGATTGAAGGTAGATTAATTACAAGTCTCATACTTATCTCAGAGTTGTGTTACCATCTGTATATGCCCACCCTACTGTAGATCGATGATATGTTGACAAGCACGCAAAGCTTCTAGTCTTAGGGGAGATGATCGCCAAATTGTTTTATATATAAGCTTTATTCGGACAATTTCTTCTTCTATCATTCATAGATAGTTGCTTTTAGTTTGCGATTAACATAGAAAAAATTGGACCACCGGTCCTATTTTTGAGCCACCTTAACTATCTATTGATATTGGACTGTTAAGCAGTTTAATGGAATATATATTTTTAAAATATTTATAGATTAAAAGTTGTATTATTATCTTCTTTTTATAATTAATAATACGGACAACTAGTTGTCGCTATTTGAAAAAAAAGAAAATTTATATTTTGCTCATAATACTGAGAGATTATTTATATTTGAAGAGGGATCATTTATATTTGAAAAGGATGAAGTTTTGATATTTTTAAAACTCGTGATAATAAAAAATTGTTACGAGATCTGACAAGAATTATTTCTGTTTTAATAATATACAAATATATATCTATTTATTTAAAAAAAAAAAAAAAAAAAAAAAAAAAAAAAAAAAAACTCTGAAGCAGAATATCTAAATGCCGTAGAACTATCTGAAATGTTCAAATTTCTGTTTGGACTAACCTGAAATGTTAAATTTATAAGTGTCTATATATGCATCCACGAAATTAACACAATGAAGAATGCATCCACGAAAAGGACAACTCTCTACGCAGAACTAAAGTTCCTTCCTTACACAACACTCAATTTAAAAAAGATCTCCCTTTGATACTATCATCTACAAGATTGAAAAATCTTGTTTTTGCCCTCTTTAAAGAAGAACTTGATAAGGGTTCTTTTCTTTTTTACCTCTCCACATGTAATTTATGATATAAGCTCCAATCAGTTTCATCTATACAGAAATATCTTATTTTCACAAAAATTTTCTATGTAATCTATCACTAGTTTGGAAGATTATGGTATTTTTTTATTGATAAAAAAAAAGGTTGAATTTGATCTTTTTTTTTTTTTATGTATGAGGAGTACTTTAAAATATAGATGGTTTTTTTCCTTTAAATTAAATATAAATTAACTATTAAACTATTTTCTCATAGACATGATAATGAATTTTTTAGTTGTTCTGTCAACGTACGAAGTAATCATTTTTTAGAAGTAGTTTATCCTAGGTGCATAATTACCTTGGCCATTTGAAACAAAAAAGCAAAAAAGAAAACAAAAAATATAATATTTTTATTGTTACCCTTATAAATTTTATCCAAATTTAACTAAATTTGTTACAGTTGACCAACTCTCCATATCAACAATTAAAAAAGAAAAAGCTAGATACGCATAATACATATGCAGACGTTGCTCCACTTGAAATTGTTGCTGCTGACTTGATAACTAAGCACTGTTTTATTGGCAATGAAGGAAAAGCTTAATTAATTATTCTGATCTCCCCCCACCACGGAAAATGAAAGAGATGAGCTAAACCAAAACCCTACATATAAATTAAATATACAGTATCATTTATAGTTATCATGAAATGGGCTTATTAAAAAAAAGACATCTCACTTTCTCTAGGATGCTCCGTCCCATGCTGTCTCCTGCTGTCATCCTCTGCCTCATTCACTATGATTCCTTCCTTGCTTTTCTTTAATGGAAAATTCATTTATGCACACTCTTTTGTTTATACATCACTTTTCACAATCAATGTTCAATGAAATATAATGGTTTTGCAGTTAAAATTTTATATTTTTAAAATAATTTTGATAATAAAAAAAATGATTCGAATCTTAAAAATAATTTCAGGGTTCTTGTTCTCTGTTGCGTCCTACTCCTTCTTTACAGTGGTACTCTTACTGCCCCAGATGGATGGCACAGGGTTATAACTGGATCTCCTGTTCCAGTGCATGTTGGTGAATGGTGACTGGTGGAGTTTCGACTGTAATATGTCCTTGTCATCATTTATATATTGAAACTTTTATGCAGATTCTTCATCAAAGTTTTTTAATTTTTTGGTATTTATAGGACGTGGAATGACACCGCAACATCCATATAATAGTTAAATAGTAAATTTATAGGAATAAAATAGTAAATTTATATAAATAAAGGTGTTTATATAATAGGTGAGGTGTTAATTTAATAAAATCGAAAACGTAAGAAACAAAATCATCAAATACAATTATCTACAAACATATTATACCAATAAATTTTTGTCACTTAACTATTCAATTTTCCCGTGAATTTCTTTACGATTTCATTGAAGGCATTGTTAAATAAGTAGTTATACGTAGCATGATCTCATTCGCATTTAAAATAATGTTAAAGATGATTTAATAGTTACTGTAATCGTCAAAATGATTAATAATTCAACCTACTACTACTAGTGATGTGAAGATGGGCATTCAAAATTTCATTAATAGACCATAGACCAAATTATTAATAATGCAATCTATTTCCAACTAATATTATAGGGATTACAACTAACTGATAAAATGTCAATATCCTGTAAAGTCCAGTCTTAAGAGTAAACCTTAATTTAATGAAAGGCTGTTTAGGCTAAATTCTTCAATAAATAATCACCTAAATCAAAACCAAATCCGATAACTAAAGGCAGATGGCAAGGTAACCAATTCAGGTCAAAAAACTAATTAGTTAGAAATAAAATATAATGTCTTCTATTTAACTTTTACTGCACAATTTTTTTTTAAAAAAAATAATGTAGTGATCGAAATATTTTACATTTGATGAACAAATTTAAAACATATATTTTAAATATTTTTATTTTTGACTGATAAAAAATAAAAATTTTATTTATATATTATAAATCTACTCGTTAAATGTAATATATATATATATAAGGAAAAAAGAAATTTCATTTTTTTATTTATTTCAATAATAAATAATTAACAGTTTGCACTGCATCTATTATGCATCCAAAACAAGAAAAGTGTATCTAATATTGAAAAAAAAAAAAAAAAAAAAAGTTGACCATGACAGGAACTGGGTCCAATCTGACATATTCTATTAGCTAATCTGTTAAAAACTTAATAAAGATAAACGTAAGCTTAAATCATATCGTTTATTAACAAATGATGATAGTTAGGAGTTAGAAAGTTTCATGACTTAAGCAATACTTTATCTTTTTATTTGGTTTTAAAGTCAATAAACCTTAAAAAGTAATGTTTGCTAAGCTTGATTAATTAAGTACAATAGCCCATGTTCAAAGTTATAACAAAATGATTTCCATTTTGGTTTGGTCCCATTGCTTTAGCGAGCATGATATTTCTTTCTTTCCACTATTGAAAACCCAGAAAGAAGAAAAAGCAAAAGTGTGACAGTTGGGTCTCAAAAAGATAGTTGAGTCCTCTTTTAGAATTCTCATAATGATGCTCAATTTATTCATATTGTGCAATAGGTGAGATGTTGATTGATGGTAATATAAAGGGAGAAGAGATGGGTGGGTAATGAAATTAGCTTCAATAAGAAGAGAAGAGATGGTTCGATTTGGAAAAAATTATTCAAAGAAAACGTGAGCACACCTTCTCAGTAAGACAATGCATCTTATCTCTGATGAAATAATTTTAACTGTGCGAGTCCAAAAGCACACAAACACTAAAAATGTTGTCAAATATTCTCAATTGGGTATGATCAATTAGAGGGTTGGTGCAGGTATTGTTCCAAAATTTCCTTGATTGTTTGTGTGGATTTAGTTTAGTGTTTGGTCTTGGATACCCTACAGTCTATTACAAGATATTCTTAAGAGAAAGCAACTATTCATTTTTAGTACTCAATTCTGGAGGTCCCTCTTGGTGGCACCATTATGATTCTCTCCATATTTTCTGCTTGTTTTCTGCCGCTTGCCTACTACATCTCACTGACATTTCATAGTCTCCCTCCACACATGATTCGGGCTACAATTGTCAGCAATATCCAAATGTGCCTACTTGGATTTGCTATTGTTGGGAAGAAAAGGTAGGTGCAATATATAGTAGAAATGGAGGTTCAATTGCTTGAAGGAGAAAATGGTTCCATTTTTTTGTAAGTAGTTGGATATAGATGGAGAGCAGTTAAAGTAGACCATCACATAAACCTCTTTTTTTTAATCTTCGTTTACTTTTAATTCAAAAAACTATATGCCAGAGCTAGACTACTGCTGTTTTATGCACGAAATAAGCTAGTATTTAAGGTGAGAGGTGGTGAAATCAAATGATATGATACCAGAAACATTTTATGCACGAAATAAGCTAGCAATCAACTTCTGCAACAATTACATTGTGTTCCTAAATACAACAAATAAGCAAAGGATGATATTTAGATGCTCTTTTGAGGAAATGTAGTCCATTAATGCAAATTATTATTTTCGTTTATTAATAGAGAAGTCATATGATCTAAATTTTAATGGATTATATAATAAAGGACAATTATTTTCTTTTAAAACGATGATGGCAAAAATCAAACCATATACCTTACGATATTTTTGGAGAATATACCACTTGACTACTTTTTCTCTGGTCAATTATTTTTTAACACCTCTTTATTATTATTATTATTATTATACTGAGAAAGAAAGGATAAGATTCAAACTCAAAACCTAACAGATGCACACCATGGGATTCATATATCATGTAATGCTTGAAAATCCCATGTTTTTGCTTGCTGAAATACAAGGTAGTTATTTTTTGATAGCATATTCCTTCAAACGAAGTACATCAATTACAAACACTTTGGAATAATGCACACTAAGAAGGATGCATAACTTGAGCTGGCTTATGCAGATAATAGGATAAACAAACTAGTACTTGTTCCACATGTTATTAGCACACATCCAATTTTGAGGACCGGATTGGTGAACTAGCAAAGTTAATCGACCTTCTTGGGAGGAGCAGGGCTAGGAGGAGGAGAACGCTTGGGAATAAATGGGTTCAGAGGAGTGCCGTGCTCGATGGGTCCAGGTTTTATAGAAGCTTTCGAACTTGGAACTGGATCTATAGGGCGATAATCATCTAGACTGGAGTGGGTAGCATCACTCTCTTTGTCGGTGCTTGGATTATAGTTGCTCTCCTGCAATTTCAAGAACTGACGAAGCTCAGTCAAAGTGTTAGCTAGCCTGATTCTTGTTTCTAATTAAACAACAAAAATATCACATCATGGCCTTTGGGACACCGCTTGAGCTTGTGCATTATTTGAAGGTAAATTTTGCAGCTTGAATCAAAAAGATTTTTGAGTCTTCTTGTCCACATATAATAATAGAAATGTACCTTGAGCTTCCTGCTTGTTGCTGCCATTATTCCATCGCCACCTTGATCACCACCTCTGCCGGTGAAGACCACATCTGCAGTAACATTGTGTTAATCAACATAATTTTGTGAACCATTTTTAGCCATCAGGTTTGCTTTTTTTTTTTCGGCTATAAGTGAACTATGAAATCCCGTGCTTTGCATTTAGTATAAATTTCAACCAAAAAATAGATAACTCTTGCCAGCTGATTAAAATCAAGCCAAAGAGTTCAATTACTGGTGGTGTACCACCAAATCCAAACAACATGCTCTATAGCTTCACAGACATGATTCATACAGTGTTTTTTGGTCTACTATATAATAGATTCCACTCAGCATATATGTAAACTTATCGTGTCAGGATGGAAAACATATTCAACCACAATTGAACAAAAAATGAACCATAGATGGGACTGATGAGTGCAGCCAAAACAATGAAGTCAAGATGCAGCCAAAAATTCTTATGATACAGGACTAACGGCCAACAAATGAATGATGGTCGGTCCTGATAGTGCAGCAGACTATTAGCTGATTAGAACATAAGAAGACAAGCTAAGACTCAGAAAATATTGCATTCAGAACAATCATATTAAAAAATTGCGCACAGAAAGAATCATATCAGTGAATTCTGAACTCTTCAGCTTGCCACAGTGCTATGTCTTCTTTGCAAGATAAACGATAGCTGTTATTTACTCTTTTACTAGTAACTTAGTCCACAAAACGCATATGCAAGAAAGTGACAAGTGAACCCCCAACTTCAGAATCATTACACATTTGATGATTAATGATAAACAAATAGAAAAGTTCCTGATAGTTTCTTCCAAGTTTTAATTAATAACCTCTCTAACAAAGAAATCGACCACAAAAGAACTTGTCTTTAAAATAAATTGCTTCAGACGCCTTAAATAGATAATGACAGCTACTAAGAAAGGCTGCAGAGCAAGAGATACAAAATATATATATATATATATATGTATGTATGTATTGACACAAAACTCAACCACACCAATGAAATAAAATTCAGAGCTTCCTGAGATAATAAAAGTTGATGTGTTGCTCAACTAATATGATTTAATTTGTGCATGAATATTGAATAACTGTATATTTATTAAATGACAACCAATTCCAAGCAAAAGTGGTGCAATAATCAAACTAACAGACAGAACCAGAAATTAATTTCAGGGGGGCCAAATAAAATTTATTATTCATTTCGAAGGATCTTAAAAAAAACATAAAAGAAGAAGATCAAATTTTTACCAGGGACCAACAAGAAAGATATAAAGTACAAGGGTATAGTGGAAATTTTTCCGTCAGCAGGAATTACAAAATTCAAGTATTAGTAAAAAGCAAGGACTCAGCAACAGTTTAACTTTAAGTTTAACATACCAACAGCATATAATAATCATTTAAATATGTGAGTCATTCTTAGGTACAAATATGTGTATCAGGGTTTAAATTGAATCTAATGGTAATTATCTAATTTCTAAGTGGGGATTAATTTAAGGAAACATATTGCCTTGAACACTAACGTATGTCCTCCCAATTGACAATATGTATATATGCTAAGAGTGAAAATCCTAAGCCTCAAGTGTAGTACCTATTGGGTGTGGAGACTTTGGAGATTTTCTTAAAGAAAAATTTGGACCCAAAAAGCAAAACACATAAAGACAACAAGAATTCTGATGAGATCCTCTGAAACATTTTTGGATATTGTGTTATTTACCTGACATAAGAAACAACACAGTTCTTACACATTTATGTCTTTATATGGTGCTAGTGCATACAAAAACAGGTGAAGTGAAATAAGAGTGGCATGGAACACTTACCAGAAATTGACAGCCTAGTTGTTGTAGTGGCACAACAGAAGTTAAACAACATTAAAGCTGTCCCAACAACAAAGTACGAAACCCAGATTCCAGAAACCTTCATAGTGTGATAAATAACAGTAAACAAACACCTACCAGCCAACTGACCGAGGCTGTCTCTTGGAGAACCCAAAATGCAAGAAAATTCCTACACTTTTAAGCAACAGATAGTTGACCAAAAACAGATGATGGCCAGCCTTTCGTCACCCAAGATATTGAGAAAAAAAGAAGAAAGGAAAAGAAAACAGCAAAGTCTACCAGAAAATCCGTGGAGATAAGAGAGCATGTGTCAATAATGGATGTGTACAGGATATATGCACTTGTTGCATTGTATTGTATTTATGAAGGTAAGTGATGATAATAAAAGAAAGCATGTGGGCATCATTGTCTTAGGCTGCTGGACGGAAGAGAAGTGAAAAGATGAGGAGTAAATTGGGTTTCTGTTGTTGTTTAGTGAACAGGCAGAAACAATGGAGTTTGGATGAAAGTCTTTAATGCTATTGGCACTATATCATAACACCTCTGCGCTGGAATGCGAGCCGCAGTGCACGTTTCCTGCAATGGCCTTGTTGGCTTCTTGCAAATATTTTATTATATTTATATATATATTTATTCTCAAAAGTTAAGACCAATTCGGGGGCGTAGCTCAAATGGTAGAGCGCTCGCTTTGCATGCGAGAGGCACGGGGTTCGATCCCCCGCACCTCCAATTTTTTTTTTTTCTATCTGAAATTATTTTACACAGGCAGTTATGAAGTTATATTATAAGTTCATATTGTCTGGTCAATTAGCATGTCATGTTCATGATTCATATTGTTGATCAATATGCATAAGTCTTTTGAGTAACAATAATTCAATGGATGGGTGAAAATTGGGCACATGACGATGACGGGCCATAACTCCATTATTCCTGATTCAGTCTTTTGCTCCAACTTAATAGCAGTATGGGCTATGAGCTTAAGAAGTATGCTAACAGTACCCGAACTGAAAAGAAAAAAAGGCAAACTCCAAAGAAAAGAGTCGTGACTGGTGGAATTTTTTACAAAGATACAATCCCAATTAATAAATTAAAATAACAAATTAATCAAATATAAAAATAAGAATTTAAAATATATATAATAAATAATTGAATATATATAAAAAAGAAAATAGTTAAAAATAATATTTTAGTTAGAATAATAAATAATTTTATTTAGAAAAAAAGAGTAATTAAAATGTTTTATATAAAATAAAATATGTATATTTTAAATAAAATTTTTATAAAAAAATATTATAAATTTTAATAATTTAACATATTAAAAAAGTAAATATTAAATTATAAAAAATGATATTTATCTTGTCAATTTTTAAATTTAATGATTCCAAAGGCTAAAAGAGTAAATGGGCTTTATACGCGATCCATCCTTAGCTAGCAATGACGTCGTTGTGCATGAAGTTTCCTCCTTCCAAATCCAAACAAAGGCCCAAGCAATAGCCTAATTCCTAACCGACATTCTTTTCAACTCAATCAATTCAACCATTGGGACCTATATGTCATACGCTCAGTCTTAGAGGTTAGTTAAGACGCACGACACTTAGTCTACAATGGGGGTGAAGTAGAACTAAATAAGTCTAAGAGTTGGAACACAACAGAATATAAGAGAGCAAATGAGCAATAAAAAGTTTGGAACGTAAATTAGGCAGCACTTGAATGAGAGTAAATGTGAGGCTTTATTAGATTTCTTCACAAATTCTCATCATCATTTACAAATGGGAGGAGTGACCTTTATATAGGTTTTCCACCTCCTTAATGTGTGGTTACAATTATTTCTTCTAGACATTTCTACAAACAACATATGTACAAAGATTTTCCTAGAAGCTTATTGCTATGTACAAAGGGAAGGGAAGTTTCTAGATGCTGTCTGAATGGCCTAGCATAGGCAACAAGCATTGGAGACATGGGAACTTTCCAGAAGGTTGGCACCCTTGCTCCTTGATGGAAGTTTCCGGATGGCCTCCTTGGCATGGCTGGCAACATACAACCTTGCTATTTTTTCGTAGCTCTATAGAGCCTTCTAGAGCTTTTCCACATGCTCTTGGGCTCCTTCCTTAGCCTAGGCATTTTGCCCTTGAGTCCAACCACTTTAGTAGCCCTTTAGTATGTTCTAGAGGCTTCCCATATTTTCCTAGGCGTTTGGCATGGCCTTGGGGGTAAGCAACCCTCTTTGGCTTGCCTTGGCTGAATTTTCTCACCCTTGTACATGCACCACAGGCCTTAGGGCGGGCCAGACTTTGCGGGTCGTAACACCCTCCCCCACTTGAGCTTGCAACGTCCTCGTTGCACTTTGAGCTTGGTGCTTTAAGGCACTGGTGTGCTTGGGAGGTTCCTCGCACACCGTTGCTGGTTATCTTTGGTGTAACCTTTAACGCCTTTGTAAGCACCCAATTTTAGGATGCAATTGTACACAATTACGACGTAAGCCCCTATGATGAAATTCATTCAAAAAATTGAACTTGGTTGTCGATTTTCTTGACTTTAAGGACTAAATTGCAACATTTTTTTAGGATTTGATTGCAAATAAGTCAATTTTTTCAGGGGTCTTTTGGTAATTAAAAGTTAAAAAAAAAATTTAGGATCGGCATTTAAGATGCCAATCGGCATTATACAATGTCGGTCGACATTACACAATGCTGACGCGCAATAAGTCCTTTTTTTTTTATTTTTCATGTATTTTTTTCTTATTTTTTAGCAATTTTTTTAGTGTTTGATTGGTTAAAAATTTAAATTTTATTTGATAAGGTTTTTTTTTAAAAACGTTGAAGATATTTTTGAAATAAAAAAAAACAAACGCTATCTGATCAGATAAGTTTGTTCCTCCTTAGGAGGAAGTTCAGTACGCGCAGACTTTGCATTTAAAAGCAGAGTCTGCATGCCTGTGTTGAGGAGGATTTTCCTTTGGGAGGAAATTTTTTACATAGACGGAAGATAGATCAAACTTTGATTTCTTTTGTTCTTTCAAAATCCTAATTTTTATAGTTCATTTGACGATACAATGATTTTTTAGTCCCAGTCCAGAATTAAATCAAGACTGAGTCAATTTCAACGGTGAAAATCCTAACCTCAGGGGTCAAAAAAGAGCATTTGCGTAGCATCTAAATCATCAGTGTTATTTTCTATTTCATGTTTTATTCTTTCTATTATTTTCTTTTTGTGATTTTTCTTTTATTCTATTATTTCTTTTTTGATTGTTTAATTTCACTATTAATCTGATTATTTGTTTTTTTTTTTGATATGTGCATGTGGATTGAGGAGGATACTACCTATATTTAAATTGAGCAGAAGGTTCACGGAATGCCATGGAAGAACCTATGTTGTTTTCCAGTAGGATTTAGAATTTTTTTGTTATTTTTGCATTTTTGGTGTTCTGTGTAGTTATTTTAATTTCTGTGTGTATAATTATTTAAATTTAATTTTTGTACGTAGTTTGTAATAGCCCAGTAGTGGAAATAGTGAAAAATTTAATTTCTATATTTTAAAATTAATTAGTAATTAGGTTCAATTTGGTAAAAAAATCAATTAAAATCAATGGTGACAGTAGTTTAAGTTAGGGTTTGCATGTAATTAATTTAGGATTTTTTTTAGAAAATCACTGTAATATTTATTTGATTAATTTTTTTATGTTATTTGTTTTGGGCTTATTTTTTTTTTATGTTTTTATCCTTATGGGCCCCAAGCCTACATTTAGATCTAACCCACTTAATAAATAAGTTTAAAAATGGTTTAGATTTTTAAATAATTAAAAATAATTAAAATCAATTTAAGTCCATTAGGTTAATTAGATTTTAGGCCCGCTTAGTTAATTAAAATTGTTTAGACTTAGCTCAGCCCATTAATTTCATTTCTTTTAAAATAAATAGACCTAAACTCATATTTCACTTAAAATAAAACCAAGTTAGACTTAGGCTTACTAATTTAATTTTCCTTTAAAATTGAATAAACTTAAGCCCATTCCTTAGACAAATTAAAATAAATAGATCTAGACTCACTAATTAATAAAAATCTAGGCCCAACTTTAGTCAATTTCTCACTCGTAAATAAAATGTAAATCTAGCTAACCTTTTAATAAAATTAACATAGTCTAGACATAGAGACATTGCCTTCTTGATGCATTTTTTACTTGTAATTTTATTGACTTGTTGCCTTTTGGGTTAGATGGATGTTAATTAGCGTTTAATAAAATTGCATATAATTAGAGGACGAAATAATCATTTATAAAATTATTCTAAAAGAACACGAGACTAAGAGAAGTTAGTATTCCGTATCCAGAATCTTATGGTTGTGGTGTTAGCTTTCTTTTAGAGAATCGAGTACCACTTTTTCGATTTGTCCCAGTTATCACCCTGGGTGGCGACTCCTTATCTCCACGCCATGTCTTTGTGACAGTGATTAGTGTGTTCTCTAAGGCCCTGAGCCTAAACAATGTCGTGGTTGCTAAAATCTTGGACGCTCGCTAAACTCTGCCGTCTACAGCCTTCACACTTTGTGCCTCTAAGAGTCGAATGTCGAAGAGCCCGTATTTCTCGCTTGGCTCCACCTCGATAGGCAATTGTATCACCCCATCCTTTCATGTGAAGTATAGGGCATTGGTATATGGAATCACAATGGCCTCCGCAACATGTAGAAAGCCAATTCCCAAGTACATTTGCTTTTTGTCAATGGAAGCAATGAGGATGTTAGTTTTGCCTTCCCATTCGCTGATACGGATCCTCACCTTGTATGCTTTGCCTACAACAGCAAACTTGGATCCCACACATTTGGCATAGGCATGGGTCTTGGTGTATGGCAGGTTGATCTCATTGGCCAATTCCTTTGCCATATAGACATCATCAGCACTCGTATCCAACATGGTTGTCATTGTGGCTCCTTTAATTGTAGCCTTGACAAACATTCGCCTTCCTTGATTTTTCGCTCCACTAAGCTGCGTGTTGGGGAGGAAGTTCATCGAATCAAGTTTTTCACCTTCTTGCGTTGAATTGTCCACAAGTTGCAAGGAACCTACGGAGGCTTATGGTTCCTCTTGGGACTGAGCCTTTTTGAATTCAGCCACAATGGCATTGATGGCCTGTTTTTTTGGACAATCTCGCATCCAATGTGGCCCATTGTAGAGAAAATATGGCCTTGAAGGCCTGGTAACAACACTCTTGGTTAATGGACCTTTATCTTGTTTGGAGCTTCCACCATGGAATTTTTGGTATTGAGTCTCTTTGTGCCTCAAGTCCTTGTGTCCGTGCCGAGGATGCCCTTCATCATCGTCCGAAGAGGCCTCCTTGTCTCCCCCACTTTTGCTAAAGTTGGGTTGTCTTCCCTTGGCTTGGGCAGCATAGTCGCAAATGGACTCCGCGACAGTAATTGCTTTATTAAAGGTCCTGACGTTCCTTCGATCAAGCTCCATTTTTGCCTAATCCTTTAGCCCATCCTGAAAGTTAAAGAGGAGTTGTTGGTCGGACAATTCATTGGCTCCAAGCATCAAGGTAGTAAACTCTTTGACGTAGTTCAAAATGCTATCGAGTTGCCTCAAACGTCGAAGCTTGCTTAGAACCTCGTCATTGGCATTGTGGGGCACAAATTGCTTACGTAGTTCAGCCTTGAACTGCTCCCAAGTATTGATCATACAAAGCCCCTTCTCCCTTTCGGTGTGTTTCCATCTCCACCATAGTTGGGCGACATCCTTAAGGAAGATGGCAGCATTGCTAATCCTTGAGAAGTCATCCTTGACATTCATCGCCTCAAAATATTGTTCTAGGCCGAACAAGAAATTTTCCACCATAGTGGCATTGCATGCACCACTATACATGGCTGGTTTCGGCACTTTTAAGCTATGTGGGGTCGAAGTGCTTGTTGAGGCAGCACTTGTCGAGGGTGGATTACCTCGACGGATGGCTTCAATTTCCCTACGAAGCTCTTGCACGTCACTTAGAAGAGTCTTGCGTAGGTCAGCAAATTCTTGGGTTAGGGAGCGTAGTTCTCCCCTAAAGGCTTGGCCAAGTTCTTTAATCATGGTCTTGGCAGCCTTGGTGATCTCCGCGTTCTCGTGGATTAGATTGTCCCCCTAGTCGCTGAGTTCACCAACGGTCGTAGCAACATTGGCTACGCTATTCTCTAAGCTAGCCATATTAGTTTCAATTGGCTCTCTTGTTGAAGCCTTAGATTTGATCCATTTGGGCTGTGAGTGTACCTCCTCACGCCCACGAGTTTGTTGCTCCTCTATGTTGGCAACAACGTTAGCTTCCTCGCTTGCCATTTGCTTAAGTCTCCAACCAGCGGTATTTAGGATAAAACCGTTACTCTGATACCACTTGTCATGTGCTCAGCCTTAGAGGTTAGTTAAGACGCGCGACACTTAGTCTACAATGGGGGTGAAGTAGAACTAAGTAAGCTTAAGAGTTGGAATGCAACAGAATATAAGAGAGCAAATGGGCAATAAGAGGTTTGGAACGTAAATTAGGCAACACTTGAATGAGAGTAAATGTGAGGCTTTATTAGATTTCTTCACAAATTCTCATCATCATTTACAAATGGGAAGAGTAGCCTTTATATAGGTTTTCCACCTCCTTAATGTGTGGCTACAATTATTTCTTCTAGACATTTCTACAAACAACATATGTACAAAGCTTTTCCTAGAAGCTTCTTGCTATGTACAAAGGGAAGGGAAGTTTCTAGATGCTAGCCGAATGGCCTAGCATGGGCAGTAAGCATTGGAGACATGGGAACTTTCCGGAAGGTTAGCACCCTTGCTCTTTGATGGAAGTTTCCGGATGGCCTCCTTGGCATGGCTAGCAGCATGCAGCCTTGCTATTTTTCCGCAGCTCTCTAGAGCCTTCCCATGTGCTCTTGGACTCCTTCCTTGGCCAAGGCATTTTGCCCTTGAGTCCAGCCACTTTAGCAGCCCTCTAGTATGTTATAGAGGCTTCCCACATTTTCCTAGGCGCTTGGCATGGCCTTGGGGGTAAGCAGCCCTCTTTGGCTTGCCTTGGTCAAATTTTCTCACCCTTGTGCATGCACCATGGGCCTTGGGGCGGGCCAGACTTTACGGGTCGTAACATATATCCTATAATTTCAATGACTACATACCGCACAATATCAAAAAACATCAGAAACCAATCCAACCAAAACAAGATTTGATTAGAAAGAAATCAAGCCAATCAAAATCCCATGCCATTGGCTGTCTTCAGAATAGAGAAGTTGATAAACATTACCTCAAAATTACTTTAATCCACTCAAAGTACATAAACTAACAATGTAATTAGGACTTTTGTTGATCCGGCACTAAATAACAGACGGGACCAAAAGAAAATTTTCTCAGAATTATGCTTCAGGCAAAGCCTCTCAGAAATGCATAGCAGATCCATTGGGCACTTAGCGATACTGCAACAAGATGAAAACATAAAAAAAAAATAAGTTTCTCTCGCAGAATGTACAGAGAAAAGCAATGATTACAGTGACAGGTATCTGCCTGTCTAGTTAATGCTACGTTAATATGTATTATTAGTAGAGGAAAGTGCATCAAACAAAAAGATGCTCCAACAGACAGGACTGATTACATCATTGAAAGAGAAAAAGGAAGATCATGAGAGCTATGGTCTATAGTCACTAACACAGCCGATGATAAATTGCATCATTGGATATATATATATATATATGTTGATCATGAGACCTATATTTTATAGTCACCAACAAAGCTGGTAATGGAAGAACAGGGGTAAAAATAAACAAGATTAGAAGCCAAAATGACTACTAGTCTTAGAATCTTACCTTAATAAACCCAATCTCCTTAGCATTACTACGGAAGCACTGCCTACAACACATACTTCCTGATCAATCCATGAGGGTTTCCGCACACCCGGCTACATATAAAAATACAAAGGAACAAAAATCATAATTGCCATACAACAATTACAAAGAAATGCAGCTATCAACTATATTATTGTGATTAATTACTAAACATAGCAACAAACACAAATAACAATTGACATCATCACAAACAACGAACAACAAATGACCCTAATCATGATAAAAGATGAGCAATTACTTGTCTGCAAAAAGATTATTTTCAAGTGAGATAAATGTTTCCCAGGCATCGCCATATAAAATCTAAATAAGCTAAAATACATTGAATTAATCTTAAATCAAGGGCTCCAAACACATAATCAAACCCTTTTATCACGTAACCAGTGCTCGTAAAAAAAAATAATAATAAAACAGGTGCAAATCAAACAGAGTCCTAAACACTAAAAGCAAAGCATTAAAACGGAAAAAGAAACAGAATTAAAGAACTAACCAAGTACGAGAACCAGGACCGTAGTTCTTAGGATGAGAGTTCCAGACGTTTGAGTGACCCATTGTTTCCGAGCTCAGGAGATCAACTCGCTTAGCGCCGCTTCTCGAAAACCACCCAAAACCTCTAAACTCTGGCTTTGTGGAATTACAAAATGAAAATTGTAGTATTTTATAGGGACCAGGTCGAAGCACGTGACCATTTTGCTCCCAAAACGCACCGTCCGTTGGTAAGTCAGGTATCCTATACACGTTAATGGGTTCAGCCTATGTCCCATATTAGCTTGAGAAAGTTATGCAAAACAACGGTTTTTTAAATTTACGTGGTTACCCTTTTTTTCAATTTTAATTACGCATCTATCCCTTTTCTCTTTTAGCTGCAAAATAAGCTTTCATCTTCTTTCTCAACTACAAAATTCGCACTTATCATGAACCTTTAGTTGCAAAATATGAACTTTCATTTGCAAAACATGAATTTTTAGCTGCAAAACCTCTCTTTCAACTCAAAATCACTTTATTCACCTGCAATCACTTTACATTAAATCAAAATCAATTCTACCTCCCTCATATAAACCACCATTATCAATCTTTTGTTAAAACTTAAAAAAATATCACCACAATTTCAAAAAAAAAAAGGAATAAAAACCAATATTTCAACAACCAAGAAAAGAAGAAGAAATTGAACAATAATAGAAAAAATCAAAGGTAAGCATTCTCATTCAAATTCATCATTTTATACAATTATTGAATGCATGCAAACCAAGATCTTTTCTTAACCCAGATCTATTCTTCAACCCACTTAGATCTTCATTTTCTTCAATTTTTTTAACAATCAATTGATATAGAATATAATATATGACATAAACAATGTACAAATTTTGATTTCTTCCAAAAAAATTCCTGCATCAATTTATTATTTCAATTTAGAATCCTTTTAGTTTACTTTTATTTTTGATACAATCCAATGATATCTTAGTCAAGTTCATTGGAAGATGAAAAAGTAATGTATGTGCAAAGACAAATATTTCAAAACACTTTTTTTACATGCTTGCTTCATTTTAGAATCCTTTCTATTTACATTTGGTTTTTGAAACATTTCAAGGACATTTGTTTAAAGTTCTTTGAAAAATCAAGAAATAATGTATATGTCTGCTTCATTTTAGAATTTTTTTGTTTACATTTGGTTTCTAAAAAAATTCAAGGATATCTGTTTCAAATTCTATAAAAAATCCCAAAATAATGTATATGCTTAATTGCTTTTAGAATCCTTTCTGTTTACATTTGGTTTCTAACATATATTTCACTTATAGGAAATGTAGCAACTCCTTGTTTTCATTCACTACAATGGCGAATGGACTGACAACTTCACTATCCAAAACTTCCAAGTCACTGGAGTTCAAATTCCAACAGATTGCACGTACTAAAACCTTATAAATACAATTTCAAATCAATTGAAAGTTCAAAATGAAGAAAATGAACTACAAATCACCTTCCAAGTCAAACAATAGTATTCGAAACCTGTAATTGAAGATGATTCAAATCTGCATTTCTATATACAGTTGAAAAGCACATAACCATATCAAACAAAGTTTTCCTTGTGCATCACAATAAAAAAAAAAGAGAAGGACAACAATTTCTTTGATTTCACTCCAATGACAATTATATTACAGTCAGAGCAACAGTCAACAAGCACAAAAAACACAGAACAACCTTAGACATAGTGGATTATGCAAAAAAACATTGACAAGCAAAACAACAAAGGCGAACAACAAGAAGTCCAAAGTCCTTTACGTCTATCTTCAATAATTAGCAACACAAATGTCAAAGAAGTGGAAGTCCATCAAATTTATAATTGCAAGCAGATGCTGAAAACAGTCATGAACCTCTATGCCATTTCAAAGAATTTTCAATTTAAAATCATCAAATCATGTGGAAGAAAATTCTTCATAAAATGCATTAATGAATACTGTTGTGATGACCTGATATTTTAGATTATTAAAAATTATTTTGGGAAATGCAGTGTGGATAATATTTTAAATTTTTATATATTATAATTATTTGTATATAATTTAATTTTAGTATGTATATGATTATTTATTCAGTTACTATTAGTTAAAAATATTAATGATATTATTATTATTATTATTATTATTATTATTATTATTATTATTATTATTATTATTATTATTATTATTATTATTATTATGTGTTAGTGTGATGTTATATATATATTAAAGTTAGTTAATATATATATATATATATATAGATAGATAGATAGATATATAGATAGATAGATATATAAAAGAAGTCAGGAAAAAAAATTTCGGGGTTATTTTCCTCTTTCCTCCTTTCTTCTTTTCTTTCTTTTTTTTCTTTTCTTTCTTTTTTTTTTTCTTCTTTTTGCGTTTCACACAGAACCACCAGCAGCGCCACCCAACCCCACTGCCGACCTCCACCTACCACCACCACATATCACCATCACCTCTCCTCCTTCCCTTCTTGCTTCCGCCACCATTGGAGCGCTTCCCGTCACCGAAAATGAGGAGAAACAACAGCAGTAGCTCTTTAACTCGTTGCCAATGACGTTTCCAGTGGTGAAAGCTTGTGATCCCGAGCTCGTTTGAACCCTCTTAGTCTGGGCAAGCTAGTTCTTTGCTTGGTTCAAGCTTAGATCGTCTATATTGTGAGTTTTCTTCAAGTTTTAATTTAGGTTAATTTTTAGTTTTTAATTTTTTTAGCTTAATTTTCTATGATTTGAGCTTATTATATTTAGAAAAATTGTTGTGTGTAGCTTAAGTTTTCCAAATATATTTTTTGTTGATTTTTTTTGAATTATTTGGATTTTTGGTTTTGAGTTTTCTGACGAGTCACTGTTCCGGTGACCCTCATTGAAAAACCTTTGTATTTTTAATAAATTTTTATAATATTTGGTGTATAGTTTGTAAAGGAGTATGTTGAAATTGTGTCCCGATTATTTATTGTGAATTTTTAAAATTTTATGTGAAAAATTAATTTTTGGAAAAATTTATATAAATTGGTGAATTTGGTGTTTTAATTGAAATTATGGTTAATTAGTATGTTGTGAATGATTTTGGAATAATAATTAGTATTAAAATAATTTTTATGAATTTTTTTCTATTTTTAAATAATTAATAATAATTTTTGAAAATATATTCAAATAATAAATTTATTTACTATTTTTGTGATTAAATGAATTTCTAACTATTTTTATTACATATTTGAACTATTTAAATAATTAATTGTGAATTTTACTATTTAATTTTTAATAATTGAAAAATTAAATTTTTATTAATATTATATAATTTATTGAGATTTTATTAACTAATTTGGAAATAATTAGCTTTAATGCTTTTGTTATTTAAATAAATTGAATTGTAGTTTATTATTGAAGTTTATGGATTTTAATGATTTTACTATATTATTATTATTATTAAATATTGATTTTGATAATTTTGTTCCTCAGTTGGGAAATTGTATAGTTCGGAGTCCCAACCTAAGGTATTGTGCTTTTGAGTATTATTAAAGTGTGTTTGCTTACAAGATCAGGTCTACTTTCAGTAAAGAGATGTCCGTTTTACAAAGGAGACTCTACCAAATTTTTGGTAGAATTCTCGTAAAACATGACGTCGGGTCGATCATGAGTTTTAGTTTTATAGTCAAGTCATGTCTTAAATTGAGTCGTCCTTTAAAATTCCTAGAAGTGTAAAATTAGGAATTCGATTATAATATTGTTATTGTTGTTATATTTTTCTATAGTTGCGCTGAGACTGAGGTCTATCGAACTAAGCCTGTTGAGTCTGTCTAAAGGAGCGCAAAACTGTGAGTTATTGTTTTATATATGTATTGCATGTAGAAAACATAATTATGAGCATCCATGTTTTCATAATGTATTTAAACATGAATTATTTTATTAAATAATTAAGTATATGTTAGTATACTTTTGGTATATATGTGACACATATATTTGGTATATTTTTTGTTTACTTATGGTATATTTTAGTATATATGTGGCATATATATTTGGAATATTTTTTAGTATAATTTGATATATTTATGGTATAAAATTGGTATATTTTCAGTATATGTTTGGTATATATTTGATATATAAGTGGTAAATTCTTTTAAAATAGATGTCATTATGTTTTAATTATGCATTTTATTATTTTCAACATTTATACGATTTATTTGAAGGATATCAGTAAAACATGCTACCTAGTGGGCTGTAAAAGGACTGTGTACATACTAGTACATTATATTTTAGGGTTGAGATTATGGAATCATTTGATGCGAAATTTGATTATTCGATTATTGAGTATTATAGTGAGAGAGTAGTGTGATTGCGGGAGCTCGGTTGACCTAGTGTCTCGGGGTCAATCACACTGATAATGAGACTACAGGAGTTCAGTTGACTTAGTGTCTCGAGGCCATTCTACTATCCAGAAATGGAAAAGATAATTATTTTGGAATTAAGTAAGCCTATTGGCTAGTGAGATTATTGATTGAGGTTGTGTAATATTTTAGGATTCTATTTGATCCTTCATTTAAATAAATATTTTTCTGCATTTATTATTATATAAAAGTGATTTTTTCATCCGTGTGAAATACGTGTATATTTGTATTATTATACTGATGTTTGATTGTATATGATCTTAGGTTGTATGTATATATATCATAATAATTCACTCAGTAAGGTCTAACTCCCTTCAATTTTTTTTACAAGATCTTCTTCCTCTTTAGATCTCCCCAGTAATACTATACGTCGGTTTTCTTCAGCCCCAGCTAGATTATTGTAATAATCCTAATTTTTAAATTATTTTATTTTATTATGAGATATACAGTGTTAATAAATTTTAAAAGTCAAATTTAATTTTTTTACTATTTTGTGATTAATTACTATTATTTTATGTTTAATTGGATTTTCTACGTAAATATATTATTTTGGACATTTAATTTGCATGGTTTATATTTATTATTTTCGGATAGTATTATTTTAATAACATTAATTTATGTGCACTATTATTTTAATATTATTATTTTTATTAAATTACATTATTGGTATTATTATTATTTATTGTTTATGTAAATGCTATTTTATATATTATAGTTATATATTATAATTAGGATTGTGTTTATTAATATATGTGTGTGTGTCAATGTATATGTGTGTGTATATATATATGTGTGTGTGTGTTTTTATGTGTGGTGGAGATTTAAAAAAAAAAAAGTAATATATATTATAATATATAGTTTAATATAAAGTTAATATATACATATAAATGTACATACAAACATACATACATTCAAACACATAAACAAACATAAAAAACATAGTAACTTCATCTCTTCCTCCTGCACGTCCCGATTTCTAACCGTCGGTATGCCTCCCTCTATTCCAGCCGGCCAACACCTTCTTCCCCGATCTTCCCATCGCTGCCTGCTCATCGGAAGCTCATCGGAGAAGGCAGAAACGATAGCAGCAGCAGTGGACTTCTTTTCACCATCGATCGCTTTTTCGGCCATCATTTCGAGCATCGCCGGTCTTCATTGACTCCTTCAGCTCCGGTGGTCCTTATTCCAAACTTTGTTTGAGCTTAAACCTGATCATTTGTGAGTTTTCTTAATTTTTTCATTTTAAGATTTTTTTTAGTTGATTTTTGGTTGATTTAGGAAAACTCCCTTCATAAAAGTTGTTCCTTGTAGCTTGATCTTCATGAATAATTTTTTTTTTGAATTTTTTGAATTTATTTTAATTTTGTGAATTTTTGAATATTTTATTATTATTTATTGAATTTTCGTAAATTAATTTATTAAATTATAAATTTGGTATATTTTGTGTTGTTATAAATTGATATTAATTTTAGTGTTGAGATAATAACTTTGGTGATTTTTGTGTAATTTTTATAAATATTTATAGTTTATGTCAATATTAGAAAATTAGGTTATATTTGAGTTTTTGTTGAAATTATTGTTTAATAATGTGTTTTAGTTGATATTTGTAATATATATGCTGAGAAAATAATTTTTATGCATTTATTGAATTTTTATAGAATTTTTGAGTAATATTAATATTATTATGGATATTTTTAATTATTAGGGTAAATATGTAATTTTTTTTAAAATTACAGCTAAATAATATGTTTTAGTTGATTTTATAATTATTTAAGGTATTAAAATGATTTTTACAAATTATTTACTATTTTTAACTAATTAATACTAATTTTTAAAAATTATTTTCAAATTACATATTATTTACTAAATTGGAAATTAAAATGGGTTTTTAGTAATTTTTAATGTGTTTAGGCTATTTTAGTTATTTGAATATATAAAGTGAATTTTTATTAATTTATATTGAGTTATCGAGAAATTGGATTTTTAATAATATTATATTATTATTTTGGAATTTTTACGTAATTATTGAGAAAATAATTATTTTTGGTGTTTTAATGTTAAATATGCTATATTTTGATATTTTGAGGACACTTATGGCATTTATTGGTTTTTAATATAGTCATTATATTATTTAGATTTTTGGTGAATTGTGGACCTTGGTTGGGGAAATTGCGCAATTCGGGATCCCAACCGAAGATTGTGTGAATTTCAGTTTTTGAAGTGTGTTTTTCTTGCAGGACCTGCTCTACTTTTTAGTAGAGAGATGTCCGTTCTACAGAGGAGGTTCTGTTAGATTTTCAGTAGAATTCTCGTAAAATGTGACATCAGGTCAATTCTAAATTCTGTATCTGTCTGTGTTCTGAAATTTTAGATCGAGACTCTATAAAGCTTCAGTTAGATTTATTCTGATTTTTCATTATTATTTTATTTGTTTAGTTACGCCGAAACTAAGGCTTATTGGACCAGACTCGTCGGACCAGTCTCGAGAAGCGCAAACCTGTGAGTTGGTATTTTATATGTACATTGCATTTAGGATGCATGTTTTAGCACATATTCATGTTTTAATTGTATTTATTCATAAATTTTTTTATCAAAATGCATACTATACTTTAGGTATATTTTAGGTATACTTTTAATATATTTCTAAATAAATGCATGTTTTATCTTCGATATATACCTAACATGTTTTTGGTATATTATTGGTTTATTTTTGGTATATTTCATGTTTGATTTGAATTTATTTGACATATATATACTTGAAATATACTTAGTTTATTTTAGGTATATTTATGGTATATATATGGTTTATTTTGTTATTATGAATGACAATATGTGTTATTTATTTTTCTGAATGTATGTGTTATTTTAAATGAAGGATATCGATAGAACGTGCTACCTAGTGGGCAACACTAGGACCGTGTACGTACCGATACGATAGATTTAGGGTTGAATGAGAATCATTTGTGGCATTATGAATTAATCAAGATTGATTAATTGATTGATTAATAGTGTGCTTGCTGGAGCTCGGTTGACCAAATGTCTCGGGGCTAATCACATTGACAGTCAAACTGCTGGAGCTCGGTTGACTTAGTGTCTCGGGGCCAGTCTACTGTCCATATAGATTAAGTGAATTTATTTGGAATTAAGTGAGCCTGTATGGCTAGAGTGATGTTATTATTGATTGAGGTTGCATTAAATAGGGTTCTATTTGATCCTTCATAAACTTATGTTTTTCAGTATTCACATATATAAAGTGATTTTCAACATCTGTGTGGAATGCTTGTATATATATATATTTATTATATATGAATGTTTGATTGCATTTAACATTATGAAATGCATATATATATATTATAACAATTCACTCAGTGAGGTCTGACTCCCGTCAGTTGACATTTTAATAGGAGAGTCTTCTTCTTTAAACCTCAACAGTAAACCCATCTATAGGATTTCTTTAACCCCGGCTCATTTATGTAAATTATCTACTTAATTTTATATTGTACTCTAGAAAACTGTAATAGTCATATTTGGTATCAGTAGTGCGTTGTATTTTATATTTACTGTATGTGATTTTAATTCAGAGGCCTTTCTCTAAATATTGTATTAATATATTTTATGTTATGATATGAAAGAGATTATTTTTATTATATTGATTTGAGATTTTAATTATGATTATTTATTTTATTTTTATTGTATGTTTTTATTTTAAGGCTTGCTACGGGTTCTGGATTCGAAAGAATTCTCGTTCCCTAGCACCGGTCATGACCCTCGGTTTGGATCGTGACAATTATGTAAATTTTATATTTGAACTCTTATTGTATTTAAGAAACTGCAGTAGTAGTGCTATTATGATAGAAGTGTGTTGTATTGGTTTTAGATTTTGTATCTGAATATTGTAATATTTTTATTATGATATGATATATAAAGATTTGCTTTTATATTAATAAAGTTTTAATTCTAGTGTATTTTTATATTAGTATTAAATGTGTTTTTATTTTTAAGGCTTACTATGTGTCCGGATTCGAAAGAATTCCCATTCCCTAATGCTCATCATGATTCCTGATTTAGGTCGTGACAAAGTTGGTATTAGAGCCTAGGTTATTAGTGTTGTGGACCTAAGTTATCAAAGTTGTGTTTTCTTTGAAACTACTGCAGTAAATTAGGTTTAATTATGTCTTTGATAAGTTTTTCTTGATTTAGTTTTCTGTATAATCGTTAGAATGTCTGTTTATTGTTTGTTCGTTATCTGAATCCTATTGGTTTTTATCTTTTTAGAATGAGGAGGCTAGCGCGTGTCACTCCACCGGTTAGTGAGGTCGAGGATGATGAGTCCTTTTAGGATAACGTTTTACATCTAGAGCCGCTAGCTAGGCGTAGAGGTAAAGGTAGAGGTAGACCTAGAGGACTGGCAAGTTGCATAGGTATAGGAGCTACAGGACGAGGAACTTGTAGAGTAAGAGTACGAAGAAACTGCTATACCTCCAACCGCACCGTAGATATAGCCTATCTATCAGCAGGGTATATCTGACCCTGTGGCTACATTATTTTATGCAAAAGTTAGTAGAATATCCATCGACAAGATGTCAGATCCTCTAGAATTTTTGCATGCTAATGAGATGAGGACTCAGACTGCTCACACCGAATACTAGAGGATCATGGTCGTTAAGCTGTCTATAAAAGGACTAGCCTTGGACTAGTTCATTCAGGTCATACAGCCGTATATGATGATGCTCACATGGGCTCAATTCTGAGGTTTATGAGATATTTCTATCATAAGCCACTGCGGATGATCTACAAACTTAAATTGACCAACATTTCTAGAGGTGATAGATCTGTAAATGACTACACCAGATATTTCCTTAGACTGGGTAGATATATAGAGGATTTGATAAAGGATCAATATTTCACCATTACGACATATGTCATTGGATTGGGTTCTGCTTTTACTGGGATGCCTACTACGGGCCTTACTCTTAAGTCAATGATAGAGTTGGCCAAGGAGATAGAGCTCAAACTGGTCAGGTAGGGAGTTATGCCTGATTATTATTAGTTGGGAGGTGTACAGTCAGAAGGATTTCAAAGCACACCATTCTAGACATTTAGATTGGCTCTAGTAGTCGTTAGAGAGTATCTTAGCAGTAGAGTTAGAGACTTTAGCAGAAAGTCCACAAAAGTAGTAGGCATGGCCATGGAGGATTACGTAGACCCATCATATTTGGTTCTGGTGCTTCCAGTAGTAACAGTGGTCAGAGTTCAAGTTATGGCAGTACGGGATTAGCAGCCAGTGCTTGTCAGATGTGTGGGAGAGTCCATTAGGGACTATGCTACACGACTCTTGGAACTTGTTTCGGATGCAGAAAAATGAGATATTTTGTTAGAGCGTGTCCTTATTTTGGCTACCAGCAGCTGTTTGTGTAGCAGTCTATCGCTAGTTTAGCTCCAACTCCTTATTAGTTACCTCCAGCTCAGTATATGAGTATAACGCAGATTGTTGCCTAACAGGGGCATGGTAGAGGTAGTAGAAAGGGTTTTAGGGGTGTTGGTCAGGCTTCCATTAGTTAGTAAGGAGGTTGAGATCATACTAGAGTTTTTACCCTCACCCAACAGGATTCCCAGGCATCCAATGTCATTGTTACAGGTATACTTCTAATTTATTACTTGGATGCTAGAGTTTTTATTAATCCGGGTGCCACACATTCTTTCATGTTCCCTATTTTTGCTTCGAGGTCATGTTGGCAAGCTTCAAGGATAACTTTTCCTTTATCTGTCACCACTCCTCTAAGTGATTCGTTAGACACTAATGTTGTTCTTTTTAGTTGTTCAGTGTTAGTGGAAGCTAGAGAATTGCCAGTGGAATTAGTATTATTGGATGTGATGGAGTTCGATGTGATCCTTGGTACGGATTAGTTATCTCAACACTATATTATTGTGGATTATCTAAGTAAAGAGGTGATTTTTAGAATTCCAGATTAAGAAGAGTTTAAGTTTATGGGTGATAAGAGTTTTTCACCTCAGAATCTCATCTCCACTCTCACGGCTAGGAAGATGCTGAGGAAAGGCTGTTAAGGATACTTGGAATTTGTTAGAGATACTTTAGTAGAGAAGTTATCTCTCATAGATGTTCCAGTTGCCTGTGAGTTTGTTGATGTTTTTCTTGAGGAGTTACCAAATTTACCACCTCACAGAGAAATTGAAATTTGTATAAATATGGTCCCAAGTACAATTCTTATTTCAATACCGCCCTACAGAATGGCTCTTGTAGAGTTGAAGGAATTAAAGGAATAGTAATAGGATTTACTAGATAAGAGACCTACTATTTCTCTTTAGGGTGCACCAGTCCTATTTGTGAAGAAGAAGGATGGTACACTGAGACTGTACATTAATTATAGTGAGCTGAATAAGGTGACAGTGAAGAACAAGTATCCTTTTTTGAGGATAGATGATTTGTTTGATCAACTTCAAGGTGTATAGTTCTTTTCCAAGGTTTACTTGAGGTTGGGTTATCATCAGTTATGGATCAGTGATGTTGATGTTCTTTAAATGACATTTCGCACTCAATATGGTCATTATGAGTTTCTAGTGATGTCATTCAAGTTGATTAATGCACCAACTGCTTTTATGGATTTGATGAACAAGTTATTCGAACCATTTATAAATTAGTTTATGGTAGTCTTCTTTGATAATATACTGGTGTATTCAAAGAGTATAGAGGAGCAAGTATATCACTTGAGGACAGTATTACAGAAACTGAGAGAACATCAACTTTATGCTAAATTCTCAAAGTATGATTTCTAGTTGGAGAGTGTTGCATTCCTTGGACACGTAGTGTCTAAAGATGGTATTCAGGTTGATCCACAAATGATTGAGGTAGTTTCTGAGTGGTCTAGACCAATGACAGTCATAGAGATTCAAAGTTTTCTGGGTTTAGCTAGGTATTATAAGAGATTTGTATAGGATTTTTTAAGAATTGCAACTCCTATAACTCACCTAACTCAGAAAAATGTGAAGTTTGTGTGGTCAAATGCTTATGAGAATAATTTTCAGTTACTAAAGGAGAAGTTGACCACAACTCCAGTTTTGGCTTTGCCTAATGGAGAAGATAAGTTTACTGTGTATTGTGATGCCTCTGGTGTCGACCTAGGTTGTGTGTTAATACAAAATGATAGGGTGATAGCTATGCTTTGAGGCAGTTCAAGAAGTATGAATAGAGTTATCTTACTCATTACCTAAAGATGGTTGCAGTGATCTTTACTCTTAAGATTTGGAGACATTATTTGTATAGGGTGACTTATGAGATTTTCATAGATCACAAGAGGTTGAAGTACATTTTCCAGCAGAGAGATTTGAACTTGAGGTAGAGGAGATGGTTAGAGCTCTTGAAGGATTATAACTACAATATTTTTTTATCATCTAAGCAAGACTAATGTGGTAGTAGATGCCTTGAGTAGGAAGTCCTCGGGTAGTCTTGCTCACATTAGTATGGAGAGGAGACCTTTGATCCAAAAGTTGCATAAGTTAGTGGATCAAGGTCTGATGATAAAGATTAACATATTAGAAGGATTGCTAGCTCAGTTCAAAGTCTGATTAGTGTTGAGGGATTAAGGCAGCTCAGAGCCGAGATCCTATTCTAGTAGAGCTTAAGGAGAATATTTATGCAGGGAAGTTCTCTAATTTTATAATTGATGATGAAGGTATTTTGTGGATCAGTGGTAGATTATATTGTAATATCCCTGTGTTTTTAAAATATTTTTACACTGTACCGGGATATACAGTGTTAATAATTTTTGAATATATTACGATATTTTCACGAGTTGATATGTATTTAAAACCTATTTTAATTACTGTGTATTATTTACAGTACTTTATGTAAAATTTTCCCGGGACTTGCATTTTCGGGGAAATTTTCACGTAAATAATTTATTATTAATTATTTTAAATATATTTTCGGACTTGCATGAACTCATGCGTATTTTTAAATTACTAAATAAATCCTATGTGTGTGTATCTTTATTTAATTAGGGTTTAATATATTACCCTAATATTTTATTATTTATTTATTAATTTATTGTTATTTAATTATTTTATTTATTATTAAATTATTAAAATATTAAATTTTATGTCTGTGGTGTATATTTAATGTGTGTAATTTAATATTATTTTATTATGTAGTGTAAAGTATATATATATACATATATACATTAAAAATTATCAAAATAATAAAGTTTAACTTATTTACAAAACTGCCCCTCCCTTCTCTTCTTCTTCTCCGGACGCGAACCCCACCTCCTCTGTCTGTAACTTCCGTTCGCCATCATTCAGAGTGCCTCTCGGTGAGCCACCTTCGTCCCCAGCCGTTCCCCGCCGCCAGCAGCTCCCTTTCTCGTCGAGATTGGCCGGAAATAGCTTGAGAGGCCGAAAGTCGAGCTTCATGCCGTTCTCCCTCTTTCGGCCACCGTTTTCGACACCGCCAGTCTATTTCTTCTCCTTGAGCTCCGATGAGTGTGATTCTAGCTTTGGTTTGAGCTTAAATGGTCTAGAATTGCTTAGGTTTTGAATTTTCAATTTCGGTCACATTAGGGTTTTTGATTTTTTTGAGCTTTGAATTGATTGATTCATGAAAACTCCCTTCACAAATGTTGTTCCTAGTAGCTTAATCTACATGTATGAATTTTTGTGGAATTTTTGGATTTTTGGGTATTTTTGAATATTTTAATATTATTTTCTAATTTTCGGAAATTAATTATTTAAATTATGAAATTGGGGTTTATGGTTAAATTAGGTGTTGAAATGAATTATGGGAATTTATTTGGAATTTTTATGAATTTCTATGTATTTATTTTGAATTATTGAAGTTTATGTAATTTTGGGAAAATTAGGTTAAATGTGTTTTTAATTGAATTTAATTGGGTAATTGAGTTTAATTATTGATATTATTGATAAATATGTTGATAAAATTAATTTTGGATAATTATACTATTTTTGGTGAATTTTGGAAGTAATTTTAGTATATTTATGTATATAAGGGTATTTTGGTAATTTTACCCTAAATTGGCTAAAAATGTAATTTAATTGGTTTTAATAGTTATTTAAGGTATAAAAATGATTTCTACAAATTATTTAGTATTTTTAACTAATTAAAACTATTTTTCGTGAATTATTTTCAATTATATATATAATATACGGTTTTTCTAATAAAATGAGTTTTTATCGGTTTTTACTGTGTTTAAAGGTTAATTATGTAATTTCTACCTATAAAATTTATTTTTAGGTTTTAAGGATATTTTTGGTATTTTTGAATTGTTCTGTGTTTGTGGACCCCGGTCGGTGGACTGTAGTTTGGAGTTCGACCGTGAGATTTTGATTGTGCCTTGTGTAGTTTTTTGGAGTGTGTTTCCTTGCAGGGTCGGCTCTACTCTTTTGAGTAGAGAGATGTCCATTTTACAGGGGAGGTTCTGCCGGATTTTTGGTAGAATTCTCGTAAAACGTGATATCCGGTCGAACCCTAATTTCTGATTCTATGTTTAATACTCTAGATTGAATTCTAGGATTTCTGTTATGTTTATTCTGATGTCTGTCGTTATTTATTTGTTTAGTTGCGCCGAGACCGAGGGCTAGTGGACCAGGCCCGTCGGACCTGTCTCGTGGAGTGCACTAGGGTGAGTTACTATACTATATATATATATGCTTTAGGATGCATGATTTAGAAATATATGTTTTATCTTGATTAAAATGCATAAATAATATGATTTGTATTTAAGTATATTTTTGGTTTATTTTTGATATATATTAAATTATATGCATGTTTTGTTAATAAATTATATTTAAAATATTTTTAAATATATTTCGAGCTTAATTTATGATTTAATTGGATTTATTTGACGTATATATACTCGAAATATACCTGGTTTACTTTTGGTATATTTCTAGTATATATATGGTTTATGTTGATATTTTATTGAACTTCATGCATCATTTATTTTTGTGAATGAATGTTTTATATTATTAATGAAGGATATCGATAGAACGTGCTACCTAGTGGGCAGCACTAGGACCGAGTACGTACCGGTATGCCTATAGTATTTAGCCTATATTACTAACTTATTTGTGGATATTGATTGAATGTGATTATTGATGTGTGAGATATGGTTTGGAGGTGTGATTGCTGGAGCTCGGTTGACCAAGTGTCTCGGGGCCAATCACATTGGCAGTCAGACTGCTGGAGCTCGGTTGACTTAGTGTCTCGGGGCCAGTCTATTGTCTAAATGGATTAAGTGGATATATTTGGAATAAGTGAGCCTGTATGCCTTCATGGACTACTTGTTTCCATTGTATTTGATAGAGGTTCAGTATTTACCTCTCAATTTTAGCAGAAGTTGTAGGAAGCAATGGACATAACTATCAGAATACACTTTCTCTTTTTTCCTTAAATAATAAAACAAAACATCGATATGCTACAAAATAGAAATTCAATATATCAAACATTTGTTTTATATATAGTATACAATCAGTTTATGTTCAATTTCTAAAACTAAAAACTTGTAAAAAATAAAAAAATTACAAAAGAAGACAACATCTTTCCAGGGGAATCCAAAGTATAGAACCATGTCTTTGTTATAATTGTCTCAACTCCAAATACAAAACCAGGAGAAATCAATTATCTTTATCAGAATACAACTTCTTCTTACAAAATTAAAAAAACACAAGCAAACAGTCAATAAATTACTTATAAATAATTAAATAAACAAATAAATGAAAAATGAAAATGTACTTGTTCTTCTTCTTTAACCCAACCTCAATCCAACCATCAAAACTAGAGAGAGATTCATATTTTAAAGCTTCTCCAATATCCTTAGTAAAAGGATGTATATTTTTCAAAATAGTTATGTCCTTCCTCCTCGTGCTAACTCCTGAAGAACCAAACTCATTAATGAAAGGAGATTTTATAACATAACCAAGTTTGTGCTCCCTTTTATCAGGAAGTGGAGTTCAAAGTTATCATCATTAACCTGAATATATTAAACAGTATCAGAAACAAAACAATAACAAAAAAGCAACCCAAATAAATCAAGCACAATTAAAAAAAACAAAGATAATACCACAACAGTAGGATTAGCAGTCTATCCACCATTAGCACCACCTTCCTTAGAAATAGACATAGAAACATTTTCCAACAACCTATTAAAAAAAAACTAATGCTCAACCATAAAAACCCAAAAATTAAAAATAAAATAACATATAGTCTCATCAACATCATCATAGAATCTTCAACCTAAAAATAAAAATAATATATCAAAAGTAAAATTAATAACTAACACAAAACCAAAAAAATAATATATTAATAAAACAAAATAAACATAACGGACCACATTAGACTTTTTCACTACTTCATCATCATCTTTATCAGAATCATCTTTACTATTGGAATTCGAACCAGTATCATCAACTAATTTATCCCTTAAAACAGGAAAAATAGTATTAGAAATAAAAAAGAAACTAAAATGGTTAAAAAAAATCAAATCCAATATACCTTAATAGAATCTCCTACCTTTGAATCACAAGCTTTTTTATTCCCACCATCCCCTCTACCTTCACTCCCTTTATATTCACTTTCTTTCTCTTTAAAAGCCTTCTCATTATCACCTAAACCAATAGAAGAAGCAGCACCACTACCTCCACCTTTTCCACCTAATTTAAAATGACATCAGAAACTAAAAGTAAATAAAACAGTAATAAAAAAATTAAAATAAAACATAATAAAATGACCAACAACACCTGATGCAGTGCCTCTATTATTTCCATCGTCATCTTTCTTTTTCTTTAACACAAACGCAATATTATCTTCTGAATCACTATTTTCAATCCCTAGTTTGGCCATAACCAATTTCATTGAAGAATAAAGATAATCAAACTTTTTATACACAAACAAATTTAAATCATTAAATTTATTTCTTAAATAGTCATGTCTTAAAACTAATTCCTTTACAAAATCACTAGAATTGAGTGAACTTTTCACATCACTAGAATCACTAAACTCTTCCTTGTCTTTTTTAAAAAAACTATCTAAAGCTAGCCTTATCAACTCTTCCTCAGTGGGAGATACATTCCTCAATTTCAACTATATAAAAAAATAAAAAAAAAAATTAATAACAATAAAATTTTTAAAAAAATTAAATAACCAAAACAAAATTTACCTTACTCAGCGGTTCCCTGAAAATTAAGCGTTGCAACACCATTTCACTCAAAATTTGATTTACAAGTCCAATTCAGAATTCAAGGAATAAGTGGATTCTTTGAACTACTATGTACACAAACATTATTAACCATAAAAGGACAGTATTCATAAAACTAGATTTGATCAGCATAGGGAAAGCCATTCAACCGGTAAAAATTCTAATCACTTTTCTTTTTATTTTCACTCGTAAAAAGATTCCCCTTCAAGTATTCCATGGTCAAGTAAAACGCATCCTTCCTCCTATGATACTCATTACAAAAATCACACTCAACAATATCAAATGTTCTCTTACTTACCATCTTCTCCAATAGAGAACTCATAAAAAAAACTTCAATAAAATAAATCAAAGCAATCTTAACACCATCTTCATTATTATCCTAACATTTAGACAACTAACACTCATGCACAAACTGTTTATTTATTTTCTTCAAACCACCAAAATATTTTAAAATCAACCTATTTTTCTCTAAAAAAAATAGTTGACAACATAGAGTTACCAACACACCTTAACCCACTAACTAAAGCAAATTCATCCATCCTAAATTTTAATCTCTTTCTAGAAACATCAAAATAACACTCATACAAATTGGGTTGCTTCAATTCTCTTAATAAAAGAGAATGAATTAATTGGCGTTGAACTTCAAATTTTGGTAAATCTAAGGAAAAACCAAAACATATTTCACAAAAAAAGACCTAACTGAGTTTCATTTAAAACTTTTTTAATCAAATTAAGAACACCATATGATAAAGTGCAAGAAACCTTAGCTTTAAAATACTCATCACTTTTCAAGAAAGGCTCCCAGTCCTAAAAAAAAATGTAATTAGAAGCTAAAATGAAACAAAACCTAAACCAAAAAATAAAAAATAAATGAAAACCTTTAAAGTAGCAACCTTTACACCAGATCCTTTATCAACATCCTTTTTCATCTTTTTCTTCCCCCTATCAATATCTACATCCTCAGAACCCCTTTTCTTCCTACCCAAAACACCACCACTATCCTTCTTTGCATGTCCCTTCTTTTCACTCCTACATATTGTTTTCTTCACCATTTTACTCCTATACCTATTTTCTTCTTCACACTTTGTTCTCTTTGTTTCACAGCATCTTGATGCTTAGATCAAAATATTCTTATCTAGAAATTGATTCTAGAATTTTTTTTGGCTGACCATGGGCCATTCTGTGCTTTATTTCACTAAGTAGGCCTCACCCTCTTCTCCTCATTTTCTTTTCTTTTAACTATTCTCTCCCGTCCTAGTAATATAAATTCTCTCTTTTCTATTCTATAGGTCACTTTTAGTTCTTAACTTCTTTTTTCCTTTTCCTTTTTTTTTCTCTTCTTCCTCTTTCTATTCCACCCTCTATATTTCCCAACATCGACACTGCACGGTCCTCGAATTTGCTAATGTAGGACCCAAACATCCCTCTAGGAGTTTCAGGCTTAGTATCGAAGATGAGATCCCTTTGTTCGCAAATGTGCGATCCTATATCTGCGGCTTGGCTATCGGAGAGGTTAGTAGCCAATTTCCTTAATTTTTCTTATGAATATCATTAAATAATATTAAATTACTATTTATTGATGCATATTTATCAATTTAATCAAAAGAAATTGAATTTTATTAATTGAAAATTAAAACTCTGAATCATACGGTCAGATGGTCAACACGAAGAGACATCACCTCTTCAAGTCTTAACGAGGTGATTGCCTCTATATTATGAGGTGATCATATTTTCGATAAAGGCGTTCACCTCAACAATAGGATTCAGCAAAAATTTGAAAAATTTTACATAAAATGACAATTCTACTCCCTTATCTCAATGCCCACACCCTCAAAGGTGCTAGGAACTCTAGTGGTGCACGCATCTGGTACGACGAGCTCTCATCGTACCAACACAATAAGGGTGTACAAACTAAGATTTATGATATTGGGTTCTCTAACTTCATCTTGGCACTCCCAACACAATAAGGGTGTACAAACTATCAACCCTTACATGCCCTGATGGAGAGGTGGTCTGACATTACCTATACATTTCATCTTCCCTTCGGGGAGTTCACCCTTGTTTAGTGGCCTTTACTGCAGTCACCGACATCACTTGTGCTAGGATTTTGTTCTTTTCGATGTCAGCCTCCACCAGTGATCTCTTGACCATCTTGCTTTCATCAAGTGTTTGCTTGGTATGGTCCCAGATATAAAGGGGACCCACACAGTGAAGCTTGATTCGATTAAGAGCTTCTACACTCGCACTAGGGTGGAGGCGGCCACTATACCCCTATAGATCGATCAAGTAGTGCTTGTTTTCCTTGTCAACCTATTGGGCACTATACTTTTCATAATATTACCAACTCTGTGGATTTAAGCTTTTTGATGCCTCTGAGGGACCTAGATTTATTGGCAATCTATGAGTGGGGCAATTGTGCCTTAACTTATCTTTATAGGAGCATGGATGAGTTGGTATGTGAAGCTAGCGACTCTGTGGTTTTTGGCATGCCATACTAGTATTTTCCTTTCTTTTTTACCTTTATATTCCATCCTAACTTTTACTATCTAATTTTACTAATAACCCTTTACTTCTTTTATAGGACTGGGCTCTAGAGCTGGAGTTAATAGTAGGGATTACTAAGGTCTGTAATACTCCTTTCTATACGATGGCGAGGTAGGGTCCTAGCTGAGCTTGGAGGAGGCCTATGGCTTGTGTTCATGTCCACTACGAGTGACTGAACATGCTCACTTATGATAAGGTTGGTACCTGTGAACATAACTAGAATTAGCAATAAATATATTAATCAAATTCATCCACTTACTTATTTATTCTCACAGCTATATCCAAACTTATGGGGCCCTTAGGCAGGGTGTATACAAGCTATGATTCACTCTATTCCTCTGTCTAGGAAGAGGGTTTTGCTTAGAGGCCTTAACCGCAAGGTTTGGTTCCTCAAGGAGAGGATACATTAGTGGTGGACAGGCACCCGAGTAAGGCGTCCACCTTTTGCTCCTACCCGACATGTCTTCTGGGTGCATGAGTTAAAGGGAGATGAGCTCGATCATACCCTGCAGGGAGAGGATGCTATAGACTATTGCGAGCAGAGGAAGTCCCACTACGTGGACTTTGCACGGGCTTATCTTCTACAATGAGTGCCTCTTCTTGTACCTACACTTCAGGTGAGCATACAATGTTTTATTTTATTTATTTTATATTTACTTTTAGATGTTATTCTCTGACTTATCTTTCATCTTTTAGGTAGCTACTAGGGCACCTGGTCCTCACCCTATGCCTTTTACATATGAGAGACCTCATCAATGCCCCTGCATCATTCCTAGCGGTGAGGGTTCTTCTTCTAGGGTGACCTCCTCTATAGATCCTTCTAGTTCTCAATCCCAGGTAGTGGCCGACAGACTTACTGCTACTCCTAATCTACTGACTCATTGATAGGTGCCCTCTAGTGAGCTCTCTCGTCAGTTTTTGATGTTACATATAACCCTAGAGCCAACATTCTTCCCAAAGGCTACTACTCATGTAAATTTCCTTATTTTAAAACTGTGTTCTCAAGTCTCACTTAACATATGGTTAGTTCTAAAATTGTTAATGGAATAAATATCTCGAGATTAAGGGGAACAAATATCTGGTGATCGAGGCCCACAGGGACTTCCTGATGCAGATGTTGCAGGAATGGAAGGTAAACACAAAATATGCTTTATTTCATTATGTATACATGCTTTCATGGTTTCTTACCTTTTGTTGTATTTTGATAGGATCGAGAAGAGGCCAGTCAAGCTAGGATCATTGCCTTTGAGCATTAGCTCACCGCTCTTCAGGTCAAGGGTGATGAGGATGAGGAGGCAGTTAATAAAGAGTTTAGGGATAGTAGTGACGATGATGGGACTGACCTTACTAATGCTTTAGCAGATGAACGAATTGATGAGGAGGCCGATGAGTCTGAGAATGATAAGTAGAGAGGACCCTCTGGAGATTTTTGCTAGCATAGGGGTGTTTTGTATAGAAACATTTGATACTTTGCACTATTACCCTTTATTATTTGAATTGATTCTTACTTTTGTGCCTTTATATTTTACACTGGATGGATGAGAATTGTGACTTTTAAACTTAATTTTTTGTAGAATTTTAAAGGATTGTAAGCATTTTTATCTTTGAAATGTTCTATTTTGACTTCACATATATACTATGAATAATTGCCAGTGATATAAAGATCCACTCTGCCCATTGTAGGGGTGTTACCTCTATGTGAAGAGGTGATAAATCATGCACCTCTTCTCATAGAGGCGCTGCCTGAACGTAAAGGTGATCGCCCCTACACAAGCTTATCCTGTAGCTATAAAACCTCCAAATCTTCTATCAAATCCCTAATTTCTTCATCTTACCACTTCCCTCTATTCTTTTCTCTCAGATAACATTCTAACCCCCAATGATGACTGAGAGAAGCTTGAAACAATTACAACCAATTCTAAAAAGTCTGGATGGTGGATTATAGGCTAGAACAGAGTCATTTTACCTATTTATCTTCTGATCTTTGCATGCTAGGAAGATCAATTTCTCACTTCTCCACGTTCTTGCTTAATTTTAGAATCCTCAAAGACACATCTTTTAGTTTAATACAGTGGAGATTTGCCCCTTGCTAGACGAATTTGAAGCTAGCTTGGGCTCCCATGTAGATTCTGCTTAACAAATCATCATTCCTTCAGTTGTAACCCTAGATTTGCACACTATTCAATATCAAATGGTAAGGTTGTTCAACATGTCCCCTCAGTCCTCTCTCCACCACATTTTTGGTAATGAAATCCTGATAAGCCTTTTATGGAAATTATAGTGGCTATAAATAGCAATGAGGTTCCCTGGCCTCGAATGATAGCACTTTGCCTGTATGTTCAGTTCTTGTTAGTCTCCCTTTCTGGTGACTATGACCTAAAGATCCTTAATGTTTTGGACCAAGTGGAGAGTGGACTGAACCCTTTCCTTCTTATTCTAGTTGAGACTATTATTGGGCTTAACAACTTCTTTAAGACTAGGTGATTCTTTAGGAGTCTTCAAGACTAGGTGATTCTTTAGGAGTCCTTTTTTGCTGGAGGTAAGTCTCTTCTTCCTCTTATCATCTGCTATTTTCCATCATTCTTACCTATTCATTTTTACAGGCTTGGTTGAAAGAGAAACTTAGGTTGCTCGAACCACCCAAGGACATTACTCATTATAAAGCCAAACATTATTATACTAGGAGACTTCAACCTGTCCCAGAAGATACTCATAATTGGTTGTCCACATTCCCTGATACTCTAATTTAGTGGATGTACCTATGGTGGAGACTACAGCATGTTACCCTTCGGTCCTACACCTGCTGTGTTCCCTTGGCTGGCCTCTATTTTGCCACCTTCTACAATCTGGCTCAGCTTTGCAGGCAATATGGACAGAAACAGCTGATTATAGAGCTAGTGTATGAATTTGAACCAGAGCCTCTTTCTCAAAACTTTCTGGAAAACCTAATTACTACTTGGCCTCATAGAATCATCCAAATGTTCATTAACTACGATGGAGATCAGTCTATTGATGACCAGCACAAGGCATATGTTGGGTTTCGTGATTCAAAAATGCAGCAGAAATTAAAAATTTTAACCACAAACCTTAACCTGGATCCAAGTAATTTGATTAATTGATTTAAAACTAGGGTTTTCAAATCTTACCACAAATGTAGAAGAGGCAAGATTTCTTATAATAACCTAAGATTTTAAATTATTTTATTTTAAAATAAGATATGCAGTGTTAATAATTTAAAATAATATTTGATTATTTATTGATTAATAAGTTTTATTATCATTATTTTATGTTAATTAGGGTTTCGATATATACATTTATTTATTTTAAAATTAGTATTTCGATAATTTATTATGTAATATATATATATATATATATATATATATTATATGAATTAGGGTTTAATATTTATTTAAATGTGTTTGGTGTTAAAATTAATGTGTAAAATATATATAAATGTGTGTGTGTGTATATATATATACAAAAAATTACAAAAAAAAAACCTTCCCCTTCATCATCTTCCCTGATCCCCCCCCTCACCATCGCCTGCCATCCGTTTCTTCCTTTGTCAGTGTGCCTTTGTGTCTTTCACCGCCAGACAGCCAGCCTAGCCGTCACCAGCCATCTTCCCTTACGTCGTTTGGTCCCTGTGAAGCCGAAAAACCCAAATTCTTTCCCACCTCCGATCAAGGCGTTTTTGGCCACCAAATTTGATGATTCTGGTGCCATTAGACTCCTGGAACTTCATAGTGGAGGATTCCAAGCTTCTTGTATCTTGAAAACATGATTTGGTAGGGTTTTGAACTCATTTTCATTTTCGTCCATTCTTGGGTTTTTTAATTTTTTTTTTAATTATTTTGCTTGATTCATGAGAAGTGTCTTAACAAATGTTGTTCCCCTTAGCTTTATCTACATTCCAAAATTTTTGTGTAATTTTTGAGAATTATTTTGATTTTTGTGAATTTTTTATTATTTTATTATTTTCATAAATTTATTAAATAAATTATGAAATTGTGATTTTTGGTGTTATTGGTGGTTAATATTAATTTTATAATTTAATTTATAATTTTTGTGTATTTTTTTTAATTTTTATAATTATTTTTAGTTTATGTCAATTTTGAAAATATAGGTCATATATATTATTTGTTAGAAATTTGTTGGTTAAATATGTATATTTGTTGATTTTAGTGAATAATATGTTGAAAAAATAATTTTTGTGTATTTATATAATTTTTATTGAATTTTTGAATATTTATTTTATGTGAATTTTTATATATTAGGGGTATTTTGGTAATTTGATGATGATTTTAGTTAAATATTAAATTTAATTGGTTTTAATATTATTTGAGGTACAAAAATGATTTTTATGAATTATTTACTAATTTTAACAAATTAATACTATTTTTCAAAAATTATTTTCAAATTATATATAATATACTATTTTTGTAAATAAATGGATTTTTAGTAATTTTTATTATGTTTTTGGACTAATTAAGTAATTTGAATTTATAAAATGAATTTTTATTAATTATTATTATTATTTGTGAAATTATCGAGAAATGTCGGATTTTTAATAATATTATATTATTAATTAGGGTTTTTAAGTAATTATTGATTAAATAATTACTTTCGGTGTTTTAATATTTAAATTGCCATATTTTGGTACTTAAAGGGTATTTTTGGTATTTATTGAATTTTAATATATTTCATTGTATTTTGTGGTGAATTGTGGACCTCGGTTAGGGAAATTTGTAGTTTGAGGTTCTGACAGAGGAGTTGTGAGAATTTTTATTCGAAGTGTATTTCCTTGCAAGACCGGCTCTACTTTTTAAGTAGAGAGATATTCATTTTACAGAGGAGGTTCTGCCGAATTTTTAGTAGGATTCTCGTAAAATGTGACATCGGGTCTAATTCCTATTCTCTATCTGTGTTAGTAATCCTAGATCGAGTTTTTAGAAGTTGAGTTAGATTGATTTTGATTTTCATGTTATTATTTTATTGTTAGTTGCACCGAGACCGAGCCCCAGTGGACCAGGCCCATCGGATCCGTCTCGAGGAGCGCATACCTGTGAATTGTTATTTTATATATGCGTGCATTTAGGTTGCATGTTTTAGAAATATATATATGTTTTAATTGTATGATTTATGCGTAAATGACTTAATAAATGCTTAAGTATATTCTAGGTATATTTTCAGTATATTTTCGGTATATTATGAAATAAATGCATGTTTTCCTTTTTAATTAAATCTAAATTACTTTCAAATATATTATTGGTTTAATTTAATATATTCCATAATTTATTTGAATTGATTTTACATATATATACTTGAAATATACTTAATTTATTTTAGGTATATTTCTAGTATATATATGGTTTATAAAGTTATTTATAATGATATCATGCATAATTATTTATGAATGAAATGAGTTATTTTTAATGAAAGATATCAATAGAACGTGCTTTCTAGTGGGCAGCACTAGGACTGAGTACGTACCGGTATAACTATAGATTATAGGTTAAATTACTAACCTATTTATGGATTATGACTTGATTGATTTGATTATTGTGTGAGGTGAATGAGACTTTGATTGCTGGAGCTTGGTTGAACTAGTGTCTCAGGGCCAATCACACTGACAGTCAGATTGCTGGAGCTCGGTCAACTTAGTGTCTCGGGGCCAGTCTTTTATCAATAAGGATTAAGTGAATTTTTTTGGAAGCAAGTGAGCCTGTATGGCTAGAGTGATGTCTGTTATTATTTGAGGTTGTGATCATTTAGGGTTCTATTTGATCCTTCTTAAACTAAATTTTTCAGTATTATAAATAAAGTGATTTTCAGCATCTGTGTGTACATGCCTGTATATATATATTTATTATATACATTTGATTGTTTGTATTTGAAATTTAGTAATGCGTGTATATATATTATAAAAATTCACTCAGTGAGTTCTGACTCCCCTCCATTGATTTTTTTACAGAAGAGTTCTCATCTTCAGACCTCAGCAATAGACCTATCCGCCAGATTTCTTCTGCTCTGGCCTTATTATGTAAATCATTTACTTGAGTTTTATTTTGTACTTTATATGTTGCAGTAGTAACTGTATTTGATTCTGTCGATACTAGTATTTGAATTTATGCATGTATGAGATTTTAAATTCAGAGTGTTTCTCTAAAGATTTGTATTAAGAAATTTTATTTATGATATAAGTTGAGATATTATTTTATTAAAGGAAGTTGAGGAATTCATTTTATTATTTATGATTTAATTTTTGCTGAGTAAATATTTTATTTATTTTATTTTATTGCATGCTTTTCTTTTAAGGCTTGCTATGGGTTACAGATTCGAAAGAATTCTCGATCCTTAGCGCCGGTCATGGCCCTCGGTTTGGTTCGTGACAAAGTTAGTATCAGAGCAGAGTTTTGTGTCAGGGCCTTAGTTATTAGAGTTGTGGCTTTAGTTTTTAATGTTGCATTTTCTTTTAAAACTACTACAACTGATTAGGTTTGAGTATGTCATGATAAGTATTCCTTGATTTAGTTTTCTACGTTATCCTCTATTATCTGAATCCTTTTGTTTGTCTTTTCAGAATGAGGAGGCAAGCGCGTGTCGCTCCACCGGTCATTGAGGCCGAGGATGATGAGTCCTTCCAGGATAAAGTTTTACCTCCTGAGCCACCAGTTAGGCGCAGAGGTAGACCTCGAGGAGTGGTAGGTCACCGTAGACAGAGAGAGCTACAGGATGAGGAACTTGTAGAGCCTGACTATGAGGATATTCCTGTACCTCCGATTGCACCACCTATTCAGCCTGCCTATCAGCAGGGTATTTCTGACCCTGAGGCAGCCCTATTTTATGCCAAGGTCGGAAGGATCGCATTCGATGGGATGTCTAATCCATTAGACTTTCTGCATGCAATCGAGACGAGGACTCAGACTGCTCACACTGAGTACCAGCGAATCATGATAGTCGAGATGTCTATTGAGGGACCATCCCTGGACTGGTTTATTTAGATGATCCAACCATACATGATGACGATGACCTGGGCTCAGTTCAGAGAGTGATTCATAAGGAGATTATGCCCAGAGCCACTTCGTATGAGTTACAGACTTTAGTTGACTAGCATTTCCCGAGGTGATAGATCTGTTGAGGACTACACTCAAGAGTTCCTTCAGCTTGGCATATATGCAAAGGATCTGATGCGATGTCAGTACTTCACGGTCACTACCTATATCACTAGATTGGGTTCTGTATTTGCTGGTATGCCTACAGCGGGCCTTACTCTAGAGTCAATGATAGAGTTTACCAAGGAGATTGAGCTGAGGCTAGTCAGGCAAGGAGCTATGTCTGATTATTACCAGTTAGGTGTTCAGTCAAGTGGATTCTAGACTACTCCGTACTCGAGTTTAAGGATTAGATAAAGTAGTCAGCAGAGGGGTCCAGCCCAGCAGACTCAAAAACAGCAATAGAGGGTACATCGAAGCAATAGACATGGCCGTGGAGGTTAGCGTAGACCATTCAGACTTGGGTCAAGTGCTTCGAGTAGTAGTAGTGCTCATAGTTCTGGGTCAACTGCTAGTGTATGTCAAGCGTGCGGCAAAGTCCATCACAGATCATGTTACAAGACATCGCTGACGTGTTTCAGATGCGGACATATGGGATATTTTACCAGATCATGTCCCTATTCTAGTTATCAGCAGTCGCAGATTTTACGATTTCCTCAGCAGTCGATTGCTAGTGCTGCACCCGTTCCTTTTCAATTGTCTCCAGCCCAGTATCAGAGTTATACCCAGATTATTCCCCAACAGGGTCATGGTAGAGGTACCCGAGGAAGTGCCAGAGGTGTTGGCCAGGCTTCTACCAACTAGCAGGGAGGTCGAGGACAAGCTAGAGTCTTTCATCTCACTCAGCAGGATGCTCAGGCATCTAATGCAGTCGTGGTAGGTATTATTTATATCTGTTACCTGGATGCATGGGGTTCTGTTTGATTCGGGTGCCACACATTTGTTCATTTCTCCCGTTTTTGCTTCCAAGTCTTATTGGCAAGCTTCGAGGATGGCTTTTCCTTTGTCTGTCGCCACTCCTCTAAGTGATTCTTTGGACACCGATGTTCTTCTTTCTAGTTGTCCAGTTTTTATCGGAGGTAGAGAGTTGCTCACTGATTTGATTCTGTTGAATGTAATGGAATTCGATGTTATTCTCGGTATGGATTGGTTATCTCATCACTATGCCATGGTAGATTATCGGAGTAAATAGGTGACTTTCAGAATTCCTGGTGAAGAAGAATTTAAGTTTGTGGGTGATAAGAGTTCAACACCTCAGAATCTCATCTCTACTATTACGGTTAAGAAGTTACTGAAGAAGGGTTGTCAGGGATATTTGGCATTAGTTAGGGATACTTTTGTGGACAAGTTATCACTCACAGATGTTCCTATTGCCTGTGAGTTTCCTAATGTTTTCCCTGATGAGTTGCCAGGTTTACCACCTCACAGAGAGATTAAGTTCTGTATAAATATGGTTTCAGGCACTACCCCTATTTCTATGCCACCCTATAGAATGGCTCTTGTAGAATTGAAAGAGTTGAAGGAGCAGTTGCAAGAGTTGCTGGATAAGGGTTTTATTAGACCCAATGTCTCTCCTTGGGGTGCACCAGTCCTATTTGTGAGGAAGAAGGATGGTACCCTGAGATTGTGCATTAACTACAGAGAGCTGAATAAGGTGACAGTAAAGAACAAGTATCCTCTTCCAAGGATAGATGACTTGTTTGATTAGCTTCAAGGTGCACAGTTCTTTTCTAAGATTGATTTGAGGTCGAGTTATCATCAGTTACGGATCAGTGAAGCCGATGTTCTTAAAATAGCATTTTGCACTCGATATGGCCATTATGAGTTTCTGGTGATGTCTTTTGGCTTGACTAATGCACCATCAACTTTTATGAACCTGATGAATAGGGTATTCAGACCATATGTGGATCAGTTTGTGGTAGTCTTCATTGAAGATATATTAGTGTATTCGAGGAGTATGGAGGAACATGTATATCACTTGAGGACTGTACTACAGACACTGAGAGAACATCAGCTTTATGCTAAATTCTCTAAGTGTGATTTCTGGATGGAGAGTTTTGCATTTCTTAGACACGTGGTGTCTAAATAAGGTATCCAGGTTGATCCACAAACGATTGAGGCAGTGTCTGAGTGGCCTAGACCGACTTCAGTTACTGAGATTCAAAGTTTTATGGGTTTAACCGGTTATTATAGGAGGTTTGTACATAATTTTTCCAGAATTGCAGCTCCTATGACTTGCTTGACTCAAAAGAATATGAGGTTTGAGTGGACAGAAGCTTGTGAGAATAGTTTTCAGTTGCTAAAGGAGAAGTTAACCATAACTCTAGTTTTGGCTTTACCTAATGGAGTGGACAAGTTCACAGTTTATTGTGATGCCTCTAGAGTTGGCCTAGGTTATGTGTTGATGCAGAATGGTAGGGTGATAGCTTATGCTTTGAGGCAGTTGAATAAGCATGAACAGAACTATCTTACCCATGACCTAGAGATGGCTGCAGTGATCTTTGCTCTCAAGATCTGGAGATATTATCTATACGGGGTGACTTGTGAGATTTTTATTGATCACAAAAGCCTTAAGTATATTTTTCAATAGAGAGATCTGAATCTGAGGTAGAGGAGATGGTTGGAATTATTGAAAGATTATGATTATGAGATTTTATATCATCCAGACAAGGCTAATGTGGTAGTAGATGCCTTGAGTAGGAAGTCCTCAGGCATTCTTGCTCACATCAGTGTAGAGAGGAGACCGTTGATCTAGGAGTTGCATCAGATAGTGGATCAAGGTCTGATGATGAAAGTGAGCAAATCAGGTGGACTGCTAGCTCAGTTTAAAGTGCATTCTATACTGAGAGATAGGATTAAGGCAGCTCAGAGCTGAGATCCTATTCTAGAAGAGCTTACAAATAATATTCGAGTAGGGAAGTTCACTAATTTCACACTCGATGATGATGGTGTTTTATGGATCAGTGGTAGATTGTGTGTTCTTGATATGGATAATTTAAGAGAAAAGATCCTTGAAGAAGCACATTCTACAGCTTACAGCGTACATCCAGGTATCACTAAGATGTACCACAGTATCAGAGATTTATACTGGTGGGATGGACTGAAGAAGAATATTGCTGATTATGTTGTCTGACATGTCAATAAGTGAAAGCTGAGCATCAGAAGCCTTCGGGGAAGCTTCAGCCTCTTCCTATTCCTGAGTGGAAGTGGGAAAGGATTGCTATGGATTTTATGGGGGTTTACCTCATTCCAAGGATGGATACGATTCTATCTGGGTGATTATGGATAGGTTGACCAAGTCTGCACATTTCTTGCTTGCGAAAGCCACTTATTCTGTAGCTAGATTGGCGAAGCTATATGTGAAGCATATTATGTGCCTTTATGGAGTACATGTGTCCATTGTGTCAGACAGAGGTTCAGTATTTACCTCTCATTTTTAGCAGAAGTTACAGGAAGCGATGGGTACTAAGTTGGATTTCAGTACTGCTTTTCATCCTTAGATAGATGGTCAGTCTGAGAGGATGATCCAGATACTGGAAGATGTGTTGAGAATGTGTGTTTTGGATTTGGGAGGTAGTTGGGATGATCATTTTCCACTCGTAGAGTTTTCATATAATAACAGCTACCATAGCAGTATTGGAATGGCACCATACGAGGCTTTGTATGGAAGAAAGTGTAGATCCCTTCTGAGTTAGGATGAGATTGAAAAGAGAGCTTTGACCGGACCTAAGATGGTTCAGGATGCTACAGAGAAAGTTGTTATGATTAAGAGCAAATTAGAGACCGCAATTAGCAGGTAGAAGAGCTATACGAATCCTAGACGTAAAGATGTAGAGTTATAGGTAGGAGACTTTGTTTTTCTAAAGGTGTCTCCGATGAAGGGTGTTATGAGATTTGGCAGGAAGGGTAAGCTAGCAACGAGATATATAGGACTATTGCATATTGATTGGCTTTGCCTCCGAGAATGTCCCAAGTGCATCCAGTGTTTCATATCTCAATGCTAAGGAAGTATGTTTAAGACCCTTCACACATGTTGCAGCTCGACAGTGTTGAAGTGAATAAAGACCTGACGTTTGTGGAAGAACCTATTGCGATTGTAGACTATCAAATTTGATAGTTACGTTCGAAGCAGATTTCGAAGGTCAAGGTGTTCTGGCGCAGCAATAGAGTAGAAGAGCATACCTAGGAGACTGAAGCTGAGATGCGAGCTTCTTACCTATATCTCTTTCCTCCCTGATCTTTATGTACTATTTTCTTGGAATTTGGGGACGAATTCTTATAAGGGGGAAGACTGTAATAATCTGAGATTTTAAATAATTTTATTTTAAAATAGGATATGCACTGTTAATAATTTAAAACAATATTTGATTATTTATTGATTAATGAGTTTTATTATCATTATTTTATGTTAATTAGGGTTTCGATATATATATATATATATATATTTATTTTAAGATTAGTATTTCGATAATTTATTGTGTAATATATATATATATATATATCTTATTTTAAATAATATTTAGTTTAGTATATTTTATTTAATGACATTATTAAGTGTATTTGATAAGTTTATATATATATATATATATATATATGCACATATATTATGAATTAGGGTTTAATATTTATTTAAATGTGTTTGGTGTTAATATTAGTGTGTAAAATATATATAAATGTGTGTGTGTGTAGATATTATTATTATTATTATTATTATTATTATTATTATTATTATGCATGTGTATATTTTATGTGTGGTGTATAAATTTTATTGAATAATATATTATATAGTTTATTAAACTTTATTATAAAGTTTTATTAATATATATATATATATACAAAAAAGTACAAAAAAAAAAGACTTCCCCTTCATCATCTTCCTCGATCCCCTCCCCTCACCACCTCCTGCCGTCCATTTCTTCCTCCATCAGTGTGCCTCTATGTCTTCCGCCGTGAGACAGCCAGCACAGTCGTCGCCAGCCATCTTCCCCGACGTCGTTTGGTCCCTGTGAACCCAGAAAACCCGAATTCTTTCCCTCCTTCGTTCAAGGCATTTTTGGCCACCAAATTTGATGATTCTAGTGTCGTTGGACTCCTAAAACTTCATAGAGGAGGATTCCAAGCTTCTTGTAGCTTGAAAACACAATTTGGTAGGGTTTTGAACTCATTTTCATTGTCGGCCATTCTTGGATTTTTAAAATTTTTTCAATTATTTTGCTTGATTCATAAGAAGTACCTTAACAAATGTTGTTCCCCTTAGCTTAATCTACATTCCAGAATTTTTGTGTAATTTTTGGGAATTATTTTAATTTTTGTGAATTTTTAATAATTTTATTATTATTTTATTATTTTCATAACTTAATTAAATAAATTATGAAATTGTGATTTTTGGCGTTATTGGTGATTAATATTAATTTTAGAATTTAATTTATAATTTTTTTGCATTTTGTTTAATTTTTATAATTATTTTTAGTTTATGTCAATTTTGAAAATATAGGTTATATATATGTTTTGTTAGAAATTATTGGTTAAATAAGTATATTTTTTGATTTTAGTAAATAATATGTTGACAAAATAATTTTGTGTATTTATATAATTTTTATTGAATTTTTGAATATTTATTTTATGTGAATTTTTATATATTAGGGGTATTTTGGTAATTTTATGATGATTTTAGTTAAATATTAAATTTAATTGGTTTTAATATTATTTGAGGTATAAAAATGATTTTTATGAGTTATTTACTAATTTTAACTAATTAATACTATTTTTCAAAAATTATTTTCAAATTATATATAATATACTAATTTTGTAAATAGATGGATTTTTAGTAATTTTTAATATGTTTTGGACTAATTAAATAATGTGGATTTATAAAATAGATTTTTATTAATTTTTATTATTATTTGTGAAATTATCGAGAAATGTCGATTTTTAATAATATTATATTATTAATTAGGGTTTTTAAGTAATTATGGGTAAAATAATTACTTTCAATGTTTTAATATTTAAATTGCCATATTTTGGGGTATTTTTGGTATTTATTGAATTTTAATATATTTTATTGTATTTTGTGGTAAATTGTGGACCTCGGTCGGGGAATTTGTAGTTTGGGGTTCCGACCGAAGAGTTGTGAGAATTTTTTTTCAAAGTGTATTTTTCTTACAGGACCAGCTCTACTTTTTAAGTAGAGAGATGTCCATTTTACAGAGGAGATTCTGCTGAATGTTTGGTAGAATTCTCGTAAAACGTGACATCGGGTCTAATTCCTTTTTTCTGTCTGTGTTAGTAATCCTAGATCGAGTCTTTAGAAGTTAAGTTAGATTTATTTTGATTTTTGTGTTATTATTTTATTATTAGTTGCGTCGAGACCGAGCCTTAGTGGACCAAGCCCATCGGATTCGTCTCGAGGAGCACATATCTGTGAGTTGTTATTTTATGTATGCGTGCATTTAGGTTGCATGTTTTAGAAATAGATATATGTAATATCCCGAGTTTTTAAATAATTTTAAATTACATCGGGATATACAGTGTTAATAATTTTCATATATATTTATGATTATTTGATGAGTTTGTTATTTGTTAAAGACATTTTTAATTATTTTAAGTTCTTTACGTAAAATTTCCTGAAATTTTTTTTTTCGGAAAAATTAAGACGTAAATAATTTAATATTAATTATTTGAAATAGTTTTATGAATTTGCATGAGTTCATGCATAATTTTAAAGTGTTAAATAAAATGCATACACATACATTTATTTAAATTAAATTAAGGTTTATTTTATAATTAAATTATATAATATAGTTTTTATATTAATTAATTAAATAAGTGAATATGTGTATATATATTATTAAATAAGTGTATGGTGGACATTTATTATGTGTATTAAATTTTATAATAAAATAATAATAAAGTGAGATATATATATACATATACACATAAAATATCATTAACTAAAATAAAGTTTGAGTTATTTACTATTTTGCCACTCCCTCTCCTTTTTCTTCCCCGATCGGTTTTCTTTCATTTCCGGCCACTGTGACCTCCATTTCTTGCTGTCACTATGCCTCTCAGCCTTCCTCCTCCCTTGCTAGCCATTCCCGATGCCTTAAGCTCCTTCTCCGGTGTGGTTTGGCCAGAATTTGTGTAAGAGGCCGAAAGTTTCTTCACCGTCGATCAGCACGTTTCCGGCCACCAAATTCGACACCACCAGTCTCTATCTTCTCCTTGAGCTCCGGTGAGTCCATTTCCAAGATTTGTTTCACTTGAAATGGTCTAGGTTTCCCTAAACGGATTTTAGAAATTTATTTGTAATTTTTGTGAATTTTATATAATTATTTGAAATTTATTTAGTTTATGTAATTTTGGGAAAATTAGGTTAATTATGTGTTTTATTAAAATTAATTGGTTAATTGAGTATATTTATTGATATTAATGAATTATATGTTGAGAAAATTAATTTTGAGTAATTATACTATTTTTGGTGAATTTTTTATTAATTTTAGGGAATTTACGTAACTAGGGGTATTTTGGTAATTTGACACTAAATTGGCTAAAAATGTAAATAAATTGATTTTAATAGTTATTTAAGGTATAAAAATGATTTTTACGAATTATTTAGTATTTTTAACTAATTAAAACTATTTTTCATAAATTATTTTCAAATTATATATAATATATGATTTTTCTAAATAAATGAGTTTTATCGATTTTTAGTAAGTTTTAGGGTTAATTATGTAATTTGGATTTATAAAATGTATTTTGATCAATATTTATCAATTTATTGAGAATTACCGATTTTTAATAATATTTTATTAAAATTAGGGTTTTTGTGTATTTATCGGTTAAATAAATATTTTTAGAGTTTGAATATCTAAATTGCTATATTTTGAATATTGAAGGGCATTTTTGGTATTTTTGGAATTTTCATGTGTTCTGTATTATTCTGTGAATTGTGAACCTCGATCGGTGAATTGTAGTTTGGAGTCCGACCGAGGGATTATGAATTGTGTTCTACGTATATTCGAAATGTATTTCTTTGCAGGACTGGCTCTACTCTTTGAGTAGAGAGATGTCCATTTTACAGGAGAGGTTCTGCAGAATTTTTGATAAAATTCTCGTAAAACGTGATATCCGATCGAATTTCCTATTTTAATTCTGTGTCTAAAATTTTAGATCGAGTCTTTAGAATTTTTGTTAGATTTATTCTGATTTCCTGTTGTCATTTGTTTGTTTAGTTGCGCCGAGACCGAGGTCCAGTGGACCAGGCCCATCGGACCTGTCTCGAGGAGCGCAATAACAGTGAGTTGTTATTTTATATATATATGTTTTAGGGTGCATATTTTAGAAATGTATGGTTTATTTTAGTAAAGTATGCATAAACGATTTAAGTATTACTTAGGTTTATTTTTGGTCTATTTTCGGTATACTTTGGTATATTTTAAACTATATGCATGTTTTATTAATGATTTATACTTAAAATGCTTTTAAGTATATTTCTAGTTCATTTTGTAATTAAATTGAATTTATTTGACGTATATATACTCGAAATATACCTGGTTTATTTTTGGTATATTTTTAGTATATATATGGTTTATGTTGCTATTTTATTCAAATTCATGCATCACTTATTTATGAATGTATGTTTTATATATATTAATGAAGGATATCAATATAACGTGCTACTTAGTGGGCAGCACTAGGACCGAGTACGTACCGATACGCTGATAGCATTTAGGCTTTATTACTAACCCATTTGTGGATATTGATTGGATTGATTTGATTTGAAGTGTGATGTGATTTGAGTGTGATTGTTAGAGCTCGGTTGACCAAGTGTCTCGGGCCAATCACACTGACAGTCAGACTGTTGGAGCTCGGTTGACTTAGTGTCTCGGGGCCAGTCTACTGTCTAAATAGAACAAGTGAATTTATTTGGAATAAGTGAGCCTGTATGGCTATAGTGTTGTTTAACACTGTTTGAGGTTGCAATTTTCTAGGGTTCTATTTGATCCTTCATAAATGGATATTATTTTCAGTAAAATATATAAAATGATTTTGTTGCATCTGTGTGTATTTGCTTGTATATATATTTATTATATATACTATTAACTGTGTGCATTGTCATTTAGATATGCATGTATATATATTATAACAATTCACTCAATGAGGTCTGACTCCCCTCCGTTGACTATTTTTTAGGAGAGTCATCATTTTCAGACCTCAGTAGCATACCTTTACGCCGGATTTCTTCCGCCCTGGCTTCACTATGTAAACTACTTACCTGAGTTTATTTTATAATCTAGACACTACGGTAGTTGTAAAAAATTGTGGGGTTTATGTATTATATTTGTGTGAGTTATGTATTTTAAGGATTTGAACTGGAATTTGTATTAAAAGATTATTTATATATAAAATGAGGATGTATAATTAATTTTATTGGCAAATTGTTATTTTATTTTTATTTTTATTTATGATTTTATTTCCGCTGCAAAACATTTTATTTATGTTATTATGATTATTGCATATTTTATTTTATTTTAAGGCTTGCTACGGGTTCCGGATTTGAAAGAATTCTCGTTCCCTAGCGCCGGTCATGGCCCCTGTTTTGGGTCGTGACAATATATATGTTTTAATTGTATGATTTATGCGTAAATGACTTAATAAATGATTAAGTTTATTCTAGGTATATTTTTAGTATATTTTCGGTATATTCTGAAATAAATGCATGTTTTCCTTTTTAATTAAATCTAGATTACTTTCAAATATATTATTGGTTTAATTTAATATATTCCATGATTTATTTGATTTGATTTTACATATATATACTTGAAATATACTTAATTTATTTTAGGTATATTTCTAGTATATATATGGTTTATAATGTTATTTATAATGATATCATGCATAATTATTTATGAATGAAATGAGTTATTTTTAATGAAGGATATCAATAGAATGTGTTTTCTAGTGGGCAGCACTAGGACTGAGTACGTACCGATATGACTATAGATTGTAGGTTAAATTACTAACCTATTTGTGGATCATGACTTGATTGATTTAATTGTTATGTGAGGTGAATAAGAGTGTGATTGTTGGAGCTCAGTTGACCTATTGTCTGAGGGCCAATCACACTGACAGTCAGACTGCTGGAGCTTGGTCGACTTAGTGTCTCGGGGCCAGTCTACTGTCAATAAGGATTAAGTGAATTTATTTGGAAGCAAGTGAGCCTGTATGGCTAGAGTGATGTCTGTTATTATTTGACGTTGTGATCATTTAGGGTTCTATTTAATCCTTCTTAAACGAATATTTTTCAGTATTATAAATAAAGAAATTTTTAGCATCTGTGTGTACATGCCTATATATATATATTTATTATATACGTATGATTGTTTGCATTTGAAATTTAGTAATGCGTGTATATATATTATAAAAATTCACTCAGTGAGGTCTAACTCCCCTCCGTTGATGTTTTTTACATGAGAGTCCTCATCTTCAGACCTCAACAGTAGACCTATTCGCCGAATTTTTTTCGCTCCGACCTTATTATGTAAATTATTTACTTGAGTTTTATTTTGTACTCTAGATGCTGCAGTAGTAACTGTATTTAATTCTGTCGAGACTAGTATTTGAATTTATGCATGTATGAGATTTTAAATTCAGAGTGTTTTTCTGAAGATTTGTATTAAGAAATTTTATATATGATATAAGTTGAGATATTATTTTATTAAAGGAAGTTGAGGAATTCATTTTATTATTTGTGATTTAATTTCTGCTAAATAAATATTTTATTTATTTTAATTTATTGCATGCTTTTCTTTTAAGGCTTGCTACGAGTTCTGGATTTGAAAGAATTCCCGTTCCCTAGCGTCGGTCATGGCCCCCAGTTTGGGTCATGACATTTCTAGAAGGTAGAGAGGAGGTTCACTCCGGTGACACCTTACCTTGAGCTTTTGATTTTGGTAGTTCGGATCAAGATGTCTCCAAAAAAATCTATCCTCCACAAGCTTCAATACGAATAACCCTTGATTAAAATGAAAAAATTTGTATACTAGCACTTCTCTTGATTTTTCACAAATTAAGAACAAAAACACTATGTGTTTTGGTTTTTCTAAGAGGACAAAAACAAATTTTGGTGGCTAATGATTGAGTTGGTGAAACCCTAGAGAATATAACATATTTATAGACCTTTAATTAGGGTTTCACTTACCAAAACAACATTTTAGTAATTTCTCAATTATTATTATTATGATTTTATTTAAAGTTAAATCAAAAATAATATTTTATTTATTTAAGATAACCTTTATCTTAAATAAATAAACTATTTATTTATTTCCACAGAGTATATTTGGGCTTCTCAAACCCATATCCGTTTTTGGGCCTGTTTTAAGGGTGTAACCCTGTAGGTTCACATGACGTTGGCAGTGGGCCTTAAATCTCTATTTAGGCTTATAAGTCATAAGTGGCCTCTAGCAAGACATTATGACTACCCAAGTCATATGAAGTCAATAATCCGACATAACTTAATTTATAATAAATATTATAATCCTTTTGTCACATGATATCTTGATTGAATATAAGGTATAGTTTATGTCATCCTTATATAATTCAATCATATTATTTCTTAACTCTAAGTAGACTGAGAATGATAACTCTTTATCAATTCACTTTAGCATGGCCATGCATTTTCCTTAATCTATCTTATCAAAGGGCCCATAGATATCTTACTCAGACTAAATGAGGGACCAATTCCTTATGAATCACTCACATTCCTCATATAACTCATTTCATATCCAACAACAATCTATTTAATCATCCTGTTAAAGACAATGTTAGATTGTGTCAAAATATATAATAGTTATGTCACGACCCAAAACAGGGGCCATGACCGGCGCTAGGGAACGGGAATTCTTTCGAATCCGGAACCCGTAGCAAGCCTAAAAAATAAAATAAAGCATGCCATAATAACAGTAACAGTATAATATAATATGCAGCGGAAATAAAAAATCATAATATCATAATATCATCCATATCAACTGGATTTAATTCAAAACTCATCTCATCACATATATATAATCTTTAATACAAATCCAGTTTCAATGTAGTACATCTCTTTAAAATAAAGTACATAAAATCCAATACTTTAATTCACAACTACTGCAGTGTCTAGATAAAATAAATAAGACTCAAGTAGACAGTTTACATAAAGAAGCCGGGGCGGAAGAAATCCGGCGTATCGACCTGCTACTGAGGTCTGAAGAAGTTGACTCTCCTGAAAAATAGTCAACGGAGGGGAGTCAGACCTCACTGAGTGAATTACTATAATATATATACATACACACTAAGTGATAATGCATACAGTCAACAGTATATATATAATATGTATATATACAGGCAAATTCATACAGATGCAGAAAAATCATTTTTATATATTTTACTGAAAATCGTCTTTTATGAAGGATCACATAGAACCCTAGAATATCGCAACCTCAGAAAATAGTGTTAAACAACACTCTAGCCACACAGGCTCACTTATTCCAAATATATCCACTTAATCCATTTAGACAGTAGACTGGCCCCGAGACACTAAGTCAACCGAGCTCCAGCAGTCTGACTGCCAGTGTGATTGGCCCCGAGACACTTGGTCAACCGAGCTCCAGCAATCACACCCAAACCACATCTCACATATCGATAATCATAATCAAATCAATATCCATAAATAGCTAGTAATATAGCCTAAATACTATAGGCGTACCGGTACGTACTCGATCCTAGTGCTGCCCACTAGGTAGCACGTTCTATTGATATCCTTCATTAATAAATATAAAACATTCATTCACAATTAATGATGCATGAATTTAAATAAAACAACAATATAAACCATATATATACCGAAAATATACCAAACATAAACCAGGTATATTTCGAGTATATATATATCAAATACATTCAATCAAATTATAAATTAAGCTGGAAATATATTTAAAAACGTTTTAAATATATTTTATTAATAAAACATGTATATAATTTATTATATACCAAAAATAAACCAAAAATATACTTAATGTAAACTTAAGAAATAATCAATTTATTTATGCATATTTAATCAACATAAAACATGTATTTCTAAATCATGCATCCTAAGCATATATATATAGTATAGTAACTCACCTAATGCGCTCCACGAGACAGGTCCGACGGGCCTGGTCCACTAGCCCTCGGTCTCGGCGCAACTAAACAAGCAATAACTAATCGACATCAGAATAAACCTAACAGAAATCCTAGAATTCAATCTAGAGTATTAAACACAGAATCAAAAATTAGGGTTCGACTGGATATCACGTTTTACGAGAATTCTACCAAAAATTCGGCAGAACCTCCCCTGTAAAACGGACATCTCTCTACTCAAAAGAGTAGAGCCGACCCTGCAAAGAAACACACTTCGAAATACAAGCTCAACACAATCAAAATCCCACGGTCGGACTCCAAACTACAGTCCACCGACCGAGGTCCACAAACACAGAATAATTTCAGATATAACAAAAATATCCTCACAACATAATAATACATCTCATAGGTAGAAATCACACAATTAACCTTGAAACACTGTAAAAACCGATTAAAACTCATTTTATTAGAAAAACCGTATATTATATATAATTGAAAATAATTCACGAAAAAATAGTTTTAATTAGTTAAAAATATCAAATAATTTGTAGAAATCATTTTTATACCTTAAATAACTAATAAAACCAATTAAATTACATTTTTAGACAATTTAGGGTAAAATTACCAAAATACCCCTATATATATAAATATACTTAAATTACTTCAAAAATTCACCAAAAATCATACAATTATCCAAAATTAATTTTCTCAACATATTTATCAATAATATTAATAATTAAACTCAATTAACCAATTAAATTCAATTTAAAACACATTTAACCTAATTTTTCCAAAATTCCATAAACTTCAATAATTCAAAATAAATACTTAGAAATTCAAAAAAATTCCAAATAAATTCCTATAATTCATTTCAACACCTAATTCAACCATAAACTCCAATTTCATAATTTAAATAATTAATTTCCGAAAATTAGAAAATAATATTAAAATATTCAAAAATACCCAAAAATCCAAAAAATCTCCAAAAATTCTACAAAAATTCATACATGTAGATTAAGCTACTAGGAACAACATTTGTGAAGGAAGTTTTCATTAATCAATCAATTCGAAGCTCAAAAAAATCAAAAACCCTAATAGGCCGAAATTGACAAAATCGAAACCTAAGCAATTCTAGACCATTTTAGCTCAAACCAAAGCTAGAATCACACTCACCGGAGCTCAAGGAGAAGAAAGAGACCGGCGGTGTCGAAAATGGTGGCCGGAATCGACGTGATCGACGGTGGATCGATTTTCGGCTTCTCCGGCCAAAATCGATCTCCAGACGCCGAAAACGGCCTCCTCATGCGGCGAAATTGGTCGGGGAAGACGGTGGCACACCGGATGGCACACCCATGGTGAAGAAACGGCACGGCAGCGATCGGAAATGGAGAAGGGAGAATCGGGGAAGAAGAAGAGGACTCGGGGGCAAATATGTAATTTTCCAATTCTTTTTGATTTTTGACAAATATATGTATATATATATACTTTATACGATATATTAAAATAATATTAAATTACACACATCAAATATACACCACACACATAAAATATTAATATTTTAATAATTTATACTAAATAAAATTAATTAAATAACAATAAAACAAATAAATAATTAATAAAATATTAGGGTAATAATAAACCCTAATTAAATAATTATACACACACAGGCTTTATTTAATAATTTAAAAATATGTATGAGTTCATGCAAGTCCGTAAATACATTTAAAATAATTAATGATGCATTGTTTACGTGAAAATTTTCCCGGAAATGCAAGTCTCGGGAAAATTTTACGTAAAACACTGAAAATAATACACCGTAATTAAAATAGGTTTAAAATACATAACAACTCATAAAAATATCATAATATATATACAAAAATTATTGACACTGTATATCCCGGTACAGTGTAAAAATATTTTAAAAACACGGGATATTACAAGTTATGTAAAAATCCATGATGATTTTAAGGTCAAAGGACTAAATCAATATTATTATGATGAGAATTACTTATGATAATTATCTATGTAGTATTCTCATAATGGGTCAATCCAGTACATTATTTTCCAAATAAGTACGTATAAGTTGACTTAATATCTCATATTCATGATCAGTAAAACATAATCATCAATCAACATCATACTATTCATAACATATTGTTATGACTAGGGATAATTTGAATAGAACTCATATTTAATCTAAGGGTTTTACTATCAAGTCACATACTTGATAACCTTAGTAAGAATTAACTATTCAAGTAATTATCATAACATAAAATGATAATAAAAAATGCCTCTTTATTAAACAAAATGATAAAGTCAAAACATGGTCATACATGATTGACCTAGTGCATATCACTAATAACATAAATTCAACTATAACATATAGAAAAGGATGAATTTACAAGAAATAGAAGGACGATGACATTACAGGGATTGAGTGCCCATGAGAGTCAAAAGAGAAATAAATGATATTATATTAGTTTATGAAATTTAGTCTTTTTATTTACGTTCTTGTCGGATGGAATTTCCTTTTTAGTTAGACAATGTGTAATAAGCATTTAATGCAACGTTTATAATAATAAAGGAAAAAATTCCATTTAATTTAAGTACAACATGACTATACAATTTTGCTTCTTACATATCTCTCGTCGTTAATTGGCTTGCCCTTGCAAATTTTCCAACTAACTATTTTCTTTTTTTCTCTCTCTCCTTTTACATGTCCTTTACTTTTTTCTAGATCGCCTTTTTAGGTTTTTAATCCAGTAGGACTTTTTAATTTTTTTTCTTCTATCTCTAACTTTTGCCTATATAGCCTCTTTTGAGGTTTTCTCCCTAGCGAGACTTTATAAAAAGTATTACTTAAGCTTATCTATGTTGATGGGCTCTCTAAATTCATTTCCCTCTAAATCAAACAGAATAATAGCCCTTTTGGAAAATAGCTTCTTCACTTGGTAGGAACCTTCCCAGTTCGGCTTGAACTTCCCTCGTGGATCAATCATGACTGGCCTAGTGAGCTTTAAGACCAAGTCACCTTCTTTAATCTTGCCTGGCTTAATCTTCTTATTATAAACCTAGGCTATCCTTTTATGGTACAACTGAGAGTGATACATGGACTTCATCCTCTTTTCATCCAATAACATTAGATGTGCCAATTGACTTTCTACCCACTGATGCTCAGGGATTTTAGACTTTACTAGAACCCTTAATGACTAGATTTTGACCTCAACTGGCAACACATCTTCATACCCATATACCAGAGAATATAGAGTGGCTCCTATTGAAGTTCTGGCAGTGGTTCTGTATACCTATAATGCAAACTGTAGGTAACATGCCCAGTCATTATAATTTTCTAGTATCTTGGCCAAGATTCTTTTCACATTATTATTTACTGCTTCTATAGCTTCGTACACCTGTGGTCTGTAAGGCGATGATCTATGATGCTCAATTTTGTATTCTTCCAACAGAGAGGTCATTTTTGCCCTAAATTAAATACCATTATGAGTGATGACATGATGAGGCAACCCATACTGGCAAATTATATTCTTCTTTATGAACATGTCCATATGTTTTGCCTCTATAGTTGTAAATGATTCAACTTTTATCCATTTAGAGAAATAATCAATTGCCACTATAATCTAATGATGACCATTGGATGCCTTTGGCCTAATCTCTTTGATAATGTCGATTCCCCATATTGCAAATGGCTAAGGAGAGGTCAATCCTTTTAGTTCCATAAAAGGCAGGTACACTTAGCAGTTATGGCATTTTTTTATATACTTCACACAATTTGTCTCCATAGTTAGCCAGAAGTACCCTTGACGAGCTATCTTTTTAATAAGGACTGTCCCATTCATATGTGGCCCACATACACCATCATGAATTGCTTACATGATTTTTTGCACTTCACCCTTATCAACACATCTTAGATGCACTCTAACTAGCATCCTTTTGTACAACATTTCATTATGGCTAATGAACTACCGAGATAACATCCTCATCGACATTCTTTCTTTTCTATCAGCTTCCTCAGGAAATTATCCTGTCTCAAGATACTACTGTAGATCATAAAACCAAGGCTTCTCTGCTAGGTTGATCAACATTATTTTGATTTCTTTATAGTAAAGAATATGACACCTTACTAGGATAAGAGGCTTTATTTTTGCTTGTTTGTCTCTTTCCCATATTGAAGCTAGAGTAGCCAGTGCATCTGCCATCTGATTTTCTTCCTGGGGCGAGTGTATGAATCTGTATTACACAAAAGACAATGAGATCATGGCTGAATAATCCCAATACAGCCTTAGGTTATCTTCCCTTACTTCCTACTCCTTGGAGATCTGTTTCACTACCCGCATCGAATCCCTATACACCATCACCTCTTCTGCTCCTACGTTCATGAGTGCTTCTAGAAAAAAAATGTAGGCTCCATATTCAGCTTGATTATTAATGACCTCGAATTCTAGTCTCTTCGCCATCAAAATTACTTCTATTTTTAGCGAGACTAAAATCATAACAATGCCTGCCCCTGCTATTCACTGCTTTGTTAAAGTACATTTTTCATGTTTGGATCTTTATTGCTCCCAGATGTTCATCCGAGAATTCTAACTCCGATTCTTAACCATCATCTACCGGATTCTGGGCGAAGAAGTTTGCCACAGCTCTTCTTTTTATCACCTTTTTAGCCATATAAATGATTAAGTATCTGGCTATGTCAAATTTAACCATCTGGCTAATTTCCCTTTCAATGTCAGAGTCTGCTGGAGATATCTGAGAGGATTGTGCTTAGAAACTACCTTAATCCTATAGGACTAGAAGTAATACCGTGGCTTCTTTTTTGCCTAGATTATAGCCAAACAGGTTCTTTCTACTAGACTATAATTGGCTTTATAGGGTAGAAGATTCTTACTCATATAATATATAGCATGCTCAACTCTCCCCTCTCCTTCTTGAGCTAGCATTGCAGTAATCGCATCTTTATCTATTGTCAGGAAAAGAATTAAGGGCTTCTTTGGTCTTGGCAATTGTAAAATTAGAGGATTTATCAAATACTATTTAATAGTTTTAAAACCTTGCTGACACTTGCCATCCTAGATGATCAGCTGATTCTTCTTTAAGAGCTTAAAGATCGACTCACAAATGGTAGTTAGATTAGCTATGAACCTATTGATATATTGTAGCCTTCTTATAAACCCTCTAACTTCTTTCTCATTCTTCAGTGCAAACATCTCTCTGATTGCTCTAACTTTGTCTAAATCCACCTTTATGCCTTTCTAATTGACGATATGTCCCTATAGTTTCCCAGACGTCACCCGAAAATACATTTCTTTAGATTTATCTGAGATTGTACTTTTCAGCTCTTACTAGGAACTTGTCTAAGGCTTCAAAATGCCCTTCTCTAGTTAGGGATTTCACCATCATGTCATCTATATACACTTCTATCTCTTTATAGATTAGGTCATGTAACAGTGTAGTAGTCATTCTTTGGTAAGTAGCCCCTCCATTTTTTAACCCGAATGGCATAACTGTGTAACAATAAATACCCCACTCATTAGTGAAAGAAGTTTTCAACTTAACGATTATTACCATCATTATCTAATTGCATCCTAAGAAGCCATGCATAAAAGAGTATATGGCATTGGAAGTTGCACTATCAACTAAGGTATTAATGTGTGGAAGAGGAAAATCATCTTTTGGACAAGCCTTGTTCAAGTCTCTATAGTCCACACACATCCTGACTTTACCATTTTTCTTGGGAACTAGGACTATATTAGCTAGCCACTGAGTGTCATCTACCACTTCTAGGAACTTTGCTTTCAGCTATTTTTCTATTTCTTCTTTGACTAGGAGAGCCCATTCTAGCCTTAATCTCCTCTTCTTCTGCTTATCTGTGTGATGTGAGAATGCATGGGAATCCTTTGTTTCACAGTCTCTCTATCAATCTTAGGCATATCCTCATAGACCCAAGCAAATACTTTTTATCTTTTTTTTAGAGTTTCTTTTATTTTTCTCTCTCATCAGGAGTTATGTCAGAAGCAATAAGTATATTTTTATGGTTTTCACTTGTGCCTAGATTAAATGATTCAGTTTGTACTGAATTAATGTTTAACATATGTATGAAATGATCATCACACACAATATAACCATTAGGAAACACACCGCACAAGTAAGCATAATCAAACTTTATCACATTAACTTTAGAAAGAAAAATGTCATCAGCCTCAAACAAATTAGAAAAAAAAAAATTTAATGTCATTATAGAAAACATCCATAATGGAGTCAAGGACAAAGGCTTTGAAGTTGAATTCCTCTTCCTAGTCAACAACGTCGTCCAGCTCCACTACAGGAATGTTCCCCCCTAATTCTGAAGTCAGTACCAGTTCTTCTACTATAGCCTCTTTAATAATAGTTTCTTTGATCCCATCCACATATTCAGCAAAGATTTCAAACTTGGGGATTAGCTTCTTGGTGATCATCAAAGGCTCAGGAGCTCCTTGGTAGGGGTAATTGGCACCTTCCTCCACAAATATTTCCCAGAGCATTTTCTCCTTCGGCTTAGCCCTAATCCTATTCTTCCTAGAATTTCCCTTAACTTCTTCCTTTTCATCAGACTCATCTTCCCCTGGATATACTACCTTGTGCTTCAAGATCGGTACCTTAGGTTCAATAAATTTCAGTGGACCTTACTGATTCTTCCCTAATCCCATCCCAAGCATAAACTGCATGCTCTTTATCATACTGATAGTCTTTAGGTTTATCTCATCTTCATAAATCATATAGACTTTAAAACTCAGGTTGCTCGAGATCTCAGTGGGAGTTAATTTCAAATATGGCAACTGCAGCTTCTGTTTCAACCATTATAGTAACCACCCTTCCCTCATGTGAAAATTTAATCTTTCGATGAACGGTAGATGGCATTCCCCCTAAAGGATGGAACCATGGTCTTCCTATAAGAATAGCGAAGGTGACTAGAATATCTATCACATGGAGGTTAACCCAAACTTTAATGGGTTTTGTCTTGACTAAAGCCCCAGAAGTTCCCTCAACTAGCCTTTTTGTATCATCATAAGCCTTGATGACTCCATCGGAGGGCTTCAAATTAGCTACTGTCAGGCCCGGCTTTGGTAGGATCTTTAGAGGGCATACATTAATGGTTGACCCATTATTAACCATAACACAGCACGTTAACTTGCCTTTCACTTCGGTTTTAATGAACAAGGTTTTGTTGTGATCCTTTCCTTCTAAGGTGTAATATCCCGTATTTTTAAATATTTTTATACTGCATCGAGATATGTAGTGTTAATAATTTTTGTATATATTTATGATATTTCATAAGATGTTATTTAATTAAAATTGATTTTTATTATTTTATGTTATTTTAAGTATTTTACATAAATTTTTCTCGGGACTTGTATTTTCGGAAAAATTTTTACGTAAATAATTTACTATTAATTATTTTAAATAGATTTCCATATTTGCATGAACTCATATATATAATGTATATATGTGTACTTATTTATTTAATTAGGGTTTAATTAATTACCCTAATATTTTGTTATTTATTAATTAGTTTTAATATTATTTAATTATTTTTAAGTGTATTAAATTTTAAAATATTAAATTATATGTGTGTGGTGTATATTTAATGTGTGTGATTTTATATTATTTTAATATATAGTGTAAAGTATATATATATACATATTATTGTCAAAATCAAAAATTTATTACAAAATTACCATTTCTGCCCCTCCCTCCTTCTTCTTCTCTCCCGACGCCCTACCCTCATTGCGCCTCCCATTCCACCATGTCGGACCACCCTTCGCCGCCATTAGCTATCACCAACCTCCTCCCCCTTCCTTCCTCTTCCACTCCGACGTGACCAGGCCACCGGAAGCTCGCTGGAATGCCCGAAATTCGCGGTGGCAGAAAGTGGAGCTCTTCGCCGTCGATCACGATTTCGGCCACTATTTTTGACACCGCCGGTCTTCATCAACTCCTTGAGCTCCGATGGTCCCTATTCTAAGCTCCTTTTGGCCTGAAAACAAGTGGTTGATGAGGTTTAAGCTAAATCTTCAATTCAGCCATTTTAGCTTCTTGAATTTTTTGAACTTAAAATTTATTGATTCATGAAAAGTACCTTAAAAAATGTTGATCCTAGTAGCTTAATATACATGTGTGAATTTTTGTAGAATTTTTGGGAATTATTTTGATTTTTGGGTATTTTTGAATATTTTATTATTATTTTCTAATTTTCGAAAAATAATTAATTAAATTATGAAATTGTGTTATAAGGTAATTATAGGTGTTGAAATGAATTATAGAAATTTATTTGGAATTTTTATGAATTTTTATGTATTTATTTTGAATTTAATTAGTTTATGTAATTTTGATAAAATAGGGTTAATTGTGTTTTTAATTGAAATTAATTAGTTAATTGAGTTTATTTATTGATATTATTGATAAATATGTTAATAAAATTAATTTTGTCCAATTATATTATTTTTGGTGAATTTTTGGTGTAATTTTAGTATATTTATATATATATGGGTATTTTGGTAATTTTACCCTAAATTGACAAAAAATATAATTAAATTGGTTTTAATAGTTATTTAAGGTATAAAAATGATTTCTACAAATTATTTAGTATTTTTAATTGATTAAAACTATTTTTCGTGAATTATTTTCAATTATATATATAATATACGATTTTTCTAATAAAATGAGTTTTTATCGGTTTTTACTGTGTTTTAGGGTTAATTACGTAATTTATACTTATAAAATGTATTTCTATGATATAAGGGTATTTTCAGTATTTTTATATTATTTTGTGAATTATGAACCCCGGTCGGTAGACTGTAGTTTGGAGTCCGATCGAGGGGTTGTGGGTGTGTTTTTATGTCTGTTTTTCATAGTGTGTTTCTTTGCAGGTTCGGCTCTACTCTTTGAGTAGAGAGATGTCCATTTTACAGGGGAGGTTTTGTCGAATTTTTGGTAGAATTCTCGTAAAACATGATGTCCGATTAAACCCTAATTCTGATTCTGTATCTAATATTCTAGATCGAGTTTCTAGGATTTTCTGTTAGGTTTATTTTGATGTCTGTTATTTTTGTATGTTTAGTTGCGCCGAGACTAAGGCCTAGTGGACCAGGCCCATCGGACCTATCTCGAGGAGCGCACTAAGTGTGAGTTACTATTTTATATATTATACTTTAGGGTGCATGATTTAGAAATGTATGTTTTATTTTGATTAAATATGCATAAATGGTTTAATTATTACTTAAGTTTATTTTTAGTTTATTTTTGGTTTATTTTCTGTATATTTTAAACTATATGCATGTCTTATTAACGAATTATGCTTAAAACGTTTTTGAATATATTTCTAGCTTATTTTGTAATTATATTGGATTTATTTGACGTATATATACTCAAAATATACCCGGTTTACTTTTGGTATATTTCTAGTATATATATAGTTATTGTTGCTATTATATTTAAATTCATGCATCATTTATTTTTATGAATGAATGTTTTATATTTCAATGAAGGATATCAATAGAACATGCTACCTAGTGGGCAGCACTAGGACCGAGTACGTACTAGTACGCTTATAGCATTTAGGCTATATTACTAACCAGTTTGAGGATATTGATTGGATTTGATTTTTTTAATGTGTGAGAAAGAATTTGGGAGTGTGATTGCTGGAGCTCGGTTGACCAAGTGTCTTGGGGCCAATCACACTAACAGTCAGACTGCTGGAGCTCAGTTGACTTAGTGTCTCGGGGCCAGTCTACTGTCCAAATGGAACAAGTGAATATATTGGAATAAGTGAGCTTGTATGGCTAGAGTATTGTTTAACACTATTTTGAGGTTGCGATTTTCTAGGGTTCTATTTGATCCTTCATAAACAATGATTTTCAATAAAATATATAAAATGATTTTACTGCATCTGTGTGTATTTGCCTGTATATATATATATTAGATATATACTGTTGACTGTATGCATTGTCATTTAGTATGCATGTATATATATTATAGTAATTTACTCAGTGAGGTCTAACTCCCCTCTGTTGACCATTTTTTTCAGGAGAGTCTTCTTCCTCAGACCTCAGTAGTAGGCCTGTACGCCGGTTTTCTTCCGCCCCGGCTTCTTTATGTAAATTGCTTATCTGAGTCTTGAGTTTTATTTTATAATCTAGACACTGCAGTAGTTGTAAATAAATTATGGGTTTTATGTATTATATTTGTGTGAGTTATGTATTTTAAGAATTTGAACTGAAACTTGTATCAAAGGATTTATCTATATATGAGATATGGATTTTTATTTTGATAATTATGATTTTATTTTCGTTGCATTAAGTGTGGTTATTATTATTACTGTATGTTTTATTTTATTTTTAGGCTTGCTACGGGTTCCGAATTCGAAAGAATTCCTGTTCCCTAGCGCCGATCATGGCCCCTGTTTTGGGTCGTGACAAAGTTGGTATCAGAGTGGAGTTCTGTGTCAGGGCTTAGTTGTGTGAGTTGTGGCCCTAGTTTTCAGAGTTGTGTTTTTTTTGGTAACTACTGCAATGAATTAGGTTTGAGTATGTCTTGATAAGTATTCCTTGCTTTAGTTTTCTGCGTTATTCTTTCGTTGTCTATTTTGTTTGAATCATTTTGTTGTCTTTTCAGAATGAGGAGGCGAGCGCGTGTCGCTCCATCGGTCGTTGAGGCGGAGGATGATGAGTCTTTTCAGGATGAGGTTTTACCTCCTGAGTAGCCAGTTAGACGTAGAGGTCGTGGCAGAGGTAGACCTCAAGGAGTGGCAGGTCGCCGTAGGCAGAGAGAGTTAAAGGACGAGGAGCCTGTTGAGCCTGAATTAGATGTTCCTGTGCCTCCAGTTGTTCAGCCTGTTCAGCCTGCCTATCAGCAGGGTATGTCTGACCCTGAGGCAGCTTTGTTCTATGCCAGAGTTGGCAGGATTATGTTCGATGGGACTTTCGATCCGTTAGATTTTTTGCACACGATTGAGACTCGGACTCGGACTGCTCATACCGAGTATCAACAGATTATGATCGTCGAGCTGTCTATCGAGGGACCAGCCCTAGACTGGTTTATTCAAATGATTCAGCCTTATATGATGGCGATGACCTGGGCTCAGTTTTGAGAGCAGTTTATGAGGAGATTTTGTCCAGAGCCTCTCCGTATGAGCTATCATCTCCGGTTGACCAAATTTCTCGTGGTGATCGATCAGTAGAGGAGTATACCTGAGAGTTTCTCCGGTTGGGTAGATATGAAAAGGATCTAATGTGAGACCAGTATTTCGTAGTCACTACCTACGTCACCAGTTTGGGTTCAACATTTGTTGGTATGCCTACAGCAGGCCTTACTCTGGAGTCTGTGATTGAGTTAGCCAAAGAGATTGAGCTGAGGCTAGTTAGGCAGGGAGCGATGCCTGATTATTACCAGCTGGGAGTTCAGCCGAGTGGATTGCAGACTACACCATATTCGAGTTTTCATGTTGGATCGAGTAGTCAGCAGCGAGGTCCGACTCAGTAGAGTCAGAGGCAGTAGCAGCGAGTGCATTGGAGCAGTAGACATGGCCGTGGAGGTCAGCGTAGGTCATTCAAATTTGGGTCAGGTGCTTCGAGCAACAGTAGTGGTCGTAGTTTTGGATCAGCTGCCAGTGTATGCCAGACCTGCGGTAAAGTCCATCAGGGACCGTGTTATCTGACACCACTGACATGCTTCAGATACGGGCAGACAGGACATTTTGCCAGATTGTGTCCTTACTCCGGGTATCAGCAGCCACAGATTCCATAATTTTCACAGTAGTCGATTGCTAGTGCTGTACTCATGCCATTTCAGTTACCTCCAGCCCAGCATCAGAGTTCCACTCAGCTTGTTCCACAGCAGGGTCGTGGTAGAGGTACTAGAGGAGGTGCCAGAGGTGTTGGCCAGGCTTCTACCAGTCAGCAAGGAGGTCGAGGATAGGCCAGAGTCTTCCACCTTACTCAGCAGGATGCTCAGGCTTCTAATGCAGTCGTGGCAGGTATTGTTTCTGTTTATTACCTGGATGCATGGGTTTTGTTTGATCAGAGTGCCATGCATTCATTTGCTTCTCCTATTTTTGCTTCCAAGTCTTGTTGGCAAGCTTCGAGGATGGCTTTTCCTTTGTCTATTGCCACTCCTCTGAGCGATTCCTTGGACACCGATATTGTTCTTTCTAGTTGTCCAATTCTTGTGGGAGGTAGAGAATTACCCGCTGATTTGATCCTGTTGGATGTGATGGAGTTTGATGTTATTCTTGGTATGGACTGGTTATCTCAGCACTATGCCATGGTAGATTGTAGGAATAAAGAGGTGACTTTCAGAATTCCTGATAAAGAAGATTTTAAATTTATGGGTGATAGGAGTTCAGCACCTCAGAATCTTATTTCTGCTATTACGGCTAGGAAGTTATTGAGGAAAGGTTGTCAGGGATATTTAGCATTAGTCAGGGATACTTCAGTGGAGAAGTTGTCACTCACAGATGTTCCTGTTGCTTGTGAGTTTCCTGATGTTTTTCCTAAGGAGTTGCCAGGTTTACCACCTCACAGAGAGATTGAATTATGTATAGATGTGGTTCCAGATACTACTCCTATATCTATGCCACCCTACAGAATGGCTCCTGTAGAGTTGAAAGAGTTGAAGGAGCAGTTGCAAGAGTTATTGGATAAGGATTTTATCAGACCTAGTGTTTCTCCTTGGGGTGCACCAGTCCTGTTTATGAAGAAGAAGGATGGTACCCTGAGACTGTGCATTGACTACAGAGAGCTGAACAAGGTGACAGTGAAGAATAAGTATCCTCTCCCGAGGATAGATGACTTGTTTGATTAGCTACAGGGTGCACATTTCTTTTCTAAGATTGATCTGAGGTCGGGTTATCATCAGTTGCGGATTAGTGAAGCCGATGTTCCTAAAATGGCATTCCGCACTCGATATGGCCATTATGAGTTTCTGGTGATGTCTTTTGGTTTGACTAATGCACCAGCAGCTTTTATGGACCTGATGAATAGGATATTTAGACCATATGTGGATCAATTTGTGGTAGTCTTCATCGATGATATACTAGTTTATTCGAGGAGTATGGAGGAGCATGTATATCACTTGAGGATTGTACTACAGACACTGAGAGATCATCAGCTTTATGCTAAATTCTCGAAGTGTGATTTTTGGATGGAGAGTGTTTCTTTTCTTGGACACGTGGTGTCTAAAGAAGGTATCCGGGTTGATCCACAGAAGATTGAAGCAGTGACTGAGTGTCTTAGACCGACTTCTGTTACTGAGATTCGAAGTTTTTTGGGTTTAGCCGGGTATTATAGGCAATTTGTGCAGGATTTTTCCAGAATTGCAGCCCCTATGACTCGCTTGACTTAGAAGAATGTTAGATTCGAGTGGTTAGAAGCTTGTGAGAACAGTTTTCAGCTGTTAAAGGAGAAATTGACCACAGCCCCAGTGTTAGCTTTGCCTAATAGTGTGGACAAGTTCATAGTTTATTGTGATGCCTCTAGAGTTAGCCTTAGTTGTGTGTTGATGCAGAATGGAAGGGTGATAGCCTATGCTTCAAGGCAGTTGAAGAAGCATGAGCAGAACTATCCCACACATGACCTTGAAATGACTGCAGTGATCTTTGCTTTGAAGATCTAGAGACATTATCTGTACGGGGTGACTTATGAGATATTTACTTATCACAAGAGCCTCAAGTACATTTTTCAGCAGAAAGGTCTAAATATGAGGCAGAGGAGGTGGTTGGAATTATTAAAGGATTATGGCTGTGAGATTTTATATCATCCGGGTAAAGCTAATGTGGTAGCAGATGCCTTGAGTAGGAAGTCCTCAGGCAGTCTTGCTCACATCAGTGTTAAGAGGAGACCGTTGATCTAGGAATTGCATCTGTTGGTGGATCAAGGTCTGATGATGAAGATTAGTAGATCTGATGGACTGCTAGCTCAATTTAAGGTGCGATTTATACTGAGGGATAGGATTAAAGCGGCTCAGAGCTGAGATCCTATTCTAGAAGAGCTTGCAGAGAATGTCAAAACAGGGAAGTTCACTGATTTCACACTCAATGATGATGGTGTGTTGTGGATTAGTGGTAGATTGTGTGTTCTTGATGTGGATGATTTGAGAGAAGAGATCCTAGAGGAAGCACATTCTACAGCCTATAGCGTACATCCGGGTGTCACTAAGATGTACCACAGTATTAAAGACCTATACTGGTGGGATGGATTGAAGAAGGATGTCACTGATTATGTTGTTAAGTGCTTGACATGTCAGCAAGTGAAAGCTGAACATCAGAAGCCTTCTGGGAAGTTTCAGCCTCTTCCTATTCCCGAGTGGAAGTGGGAAAGGATAGCTATGGATTTTGTGGTCGATTTGCCTCGTTCTAAGGATGGATATGATTCCATCTGGGTGATTGTAGATAGGTTGACCAAGTCTGCACATTTCTTACCTGTGAAAGCCACCTATTCTATAGCTAGATTGGCGAAGCTATACGTGAAGCATATCGTGTGCCTTCATGGAGTACCTGTGTCCATTGTATCAGACAGAGGTTCAGTGTTTACCTCTCGTTTTTGGCAAAAGTTATAGGAAATGATGGGCATTAGGTTGGACTTCAGTACTGCTTTTCATCCTCAGACAGATGGTCAGTCTGAGAGGATGATCCAGACACTGGAAGATATATTGAGGATATATGTCCTGGATTTGGGAGGTAACTGGGATGATCATTTTCCACTCGTAGAGTTTGCATATAATAACAACTACCATAGCAGTATTGGCATGGCACCGTATGAGGCGTTATATGGAAGGAAGTGTAGATCCCTTCTGAGTTGGGATGAGATTGGTGAAAGAGCTTTGATTGGACCTGAGATGATTCAGAATGCTGCAGAGAAGGTCATCGTGATTAAGCGAAGATTAGAGACCGCAGTTAGCAGGCAGAAGAGCTACGCGGATCCTAGGTGTAGAGATATGGAGTTTCAGGTTGGAGATTTTATTTTTCTGAAGGTATCTCCGATGAAGGGTGTTATGAGATTTGGTAGGAAGGGTAAGTTGGCACCGAGATATATCGGACCATTTGAGATTCTGGAAAGAGTTGGCACTGTTGCATATCAGTTGGATTTGCCTCCGAGTATGTCACAAGTGCATCCAGTATTTCATATCTCAATGTTGAGGAATTATATCTCAGACCCTTCACACGTGTTGTAGCCAGATAGTGTAGAAGTGAGTGAAGATTTGACGTTTGTGGAAGAACTTATGGCAATCGTTGACTATCAAGTTCGACAGTTGCGATCGAAGCAGATTCCGATGGTCAAGGTTCTGTGGCGTAGCAACAGAGTTGAGGAGCATACGTGGGAGACTGAAGCTGAGATGCGAGCTTCTTACCCGTATCTCTTCCCTTCCTGATCTTGTGATCATTTTCTTTCTGGAATTCGAGGATGAATTCTTGTAAGGGGGGAAGACTGTAATATCCCGTATTTCTAAATATTTTTATACTGCATCGGGATATGCAGTGTTAATAATTTTTGTATATATTTATAATATTTCATGAGATGTTATTTAATTAAAATTGATTTTTATTATTTTATGTTATTTTAAGTATTTTACGTAAAATTTTCTCAGGACTTGCATTTTCGGGGAAATTTTTACGTAAATAATTTACTATTAATTATTTTAAATAGATTTCCATATTTGCATGAACTCATATATATTTTTGAAGTACTAAATAATGTATATATGTGTACTTATTTATTTAATTAGGGTTTAATTAATTACCCTAATATTTTGTTATTTATTAATTAGTTTTAATATTATTTAATTATTTTTAAGTGTATTAAATTTTAAAATATTAAATTTTAAAATATTAAATTATATGTGTGTGGTGTATATTTAATGTGTGTGATTTTATATTATTTTAATATATAGTGTAAAGTCTATATATATACATATTATTGTCAAAATCAAAAATTTGTTGCAAAATTACCATTTCTGCCCCTCCCTCCTTCTTCTTCTCTCCCGACACCCTACCCTCACTGCGCCTCCCGTTCCACCACGTCGGACCGCCCTTCACCGCCATTAGCTGCCGCCAACCTCCTCCCCCTTCCTTCCTCTTCCTCTCCGACGTGACCAGGCCGCCGGAAGCCCGCTGGAATGCCCGGAATTCGCGATGGCAGCAAATGGAGCTCTTCGTCGCCGATCACGATTTCGGCCACCATTTTCGACACCGCTGGTCTTCATTGACTCCATGAGCTCCGGTGGTCCCTATTCTAAGCTCCTTTTGGCCTGAAAACAAGTGGTTGATGAGGTTTGAGCTAAATCTTCAATTCGGCCATTTTAGCTTCTTGAATTTTTTGAACATAAAATTGATTGATTCATGAAAAGTCCCTTAACAAATGTTGATCCTAGTAGCTTAATATACATGTGTGAATTTTTGTAGAATTTTTGAATATTTTATTATTGTTTTCTAATTTTTGAAAATTAATTAATTAAATTATGAAATTGTGTTCTATGGTAATTATAGGTGTTGAAATGAATTATAGAAATTTATTTGGAATTTTTATGAATTTTTATGTATTTATTTTGAATTTAATTAGTTTATGTAATTTTGATAAAATATGGTTAATTGTGTTTTTAATTGAAATTAATTAGTTAATTGAGTTTATTTATTGATATTATTGATAAATATGTTGAGAAAATTAATTTTGTGCAATTATATTATTTTTGGTGAATTTTTGGTGTAATTTTAGTATATTTATATATATAGGGGTATTTTGGTAATTTTACCCTAAATAGACAAAAAATGTAATTAAATTGGTTTTAATAGTTATTTAAGGTATAAAAATGATTTCTACAAATTATTTAGTATTTTTAATTGATTAAAACTATTTTTCGTGAATTATTTTCAATTATATATATAATATACGATTTTTCTAATAAAATGAGTTTTTATCGGTTTTTACTGTGTTTTAGGGTTAATTACATAATTTCTACTTATAAAATGTATTTCTATGATATAAAGGTATTTTTGGTATTTCTATATTATTTTGTGAATTGTGAACCCCAGTTGGTAGACTGTAGTTTGGAGTCCGACCGAGGGGTTGTGGGTGTGTTTCTGTCACGACCCAAACTAAGAGTCATGATCGGAGCTAGGAAACGGGAATTCTTTCGAATCCGGAACCCGTAGCAAGCCTTAGAAAATAAAATCATGCAATAATTATATAAAAGTACGATCAAATTAAAATTTTTCTAAATCAATATATAAAATAAATACTCCAAATCCTTTTATAAATGAATACATATTCGTACAATATTCAAATACAAATTCTCAGAGTATATAATATCCAAACAAAATAATACACTTCCAATATAATAACACTACTACTACAGTTTCTAGAATACAATTCAAAGTTCAGAATATACATTTGCATAAAATAGCCGGGACTGAAGAACACCGATGAGGAACTCTACAACTAAGGTCTGACGATATGGAATCTCCTGAAAAAAATAATTGAGGGGGGTCAGACCTCACTAAGTGAATTATTATACTATATATACATGCAAACTAAACCATAACAATCAGACATTATTATATATGTATGTATATACACACAATTCACACGAATGTCAAACTCTGCTTTTATAAATATAATAAATGTAGAAAACGTTTGTTTTAATTTATGAAGGATCCATAGAACCCTAAATAATAACAACCTCAAATAATCCCATCATCACTCTAGCCATATAGGCTCACTTGATTCCAAATAGAACACTTATTCCAATCTGGACAGCAGACTGGCCCCGAGACACTAAGTCGACCGAGCTCCAGCAGTCTGGCTGTCAGTGTGATTGGCCCCGAGACACTTGGTCAACCGAGCTCCAGCAATCAAACTATCTACCACCTCACATCTCAATCAACCCAATAGATCATTCAATTCACTTATGGACAGTAGACTGGCCTCGAGACACTAAGTCAACCGAGCTCCAGCAGTCTGACTATCAGTGTGATTGGCACCGCAATCACACTATCTAACATACCATTAATCTTAGTCAAATCAATTAAATCAATTATAATCACCCAATTTTAACTCTCACTCAGTCCTTATCTATCGTATCGGTACGTACACGGTCCTAGTGCTGCTGCCCACTAGGAAGCACGTTCTATTGATATCCTTCACTTCGAATAAATCATTCATTCGAAAAATAATTAATGTAGAACAATATTCATAATAGTAAAACCAACCACATATATATATACAAAAAATATACCTAAAATATACCCAGTATATTTCAGGTATATATATATATATAGTCAAATAAAATATGAAATAAACTAAAGATAAATCATTAATATAGTTAAAAACAATTTAAATGAGTAACAATAATATAACATGCATTATCTTAAAAATATACTTAAATATGCAAAAGATATACCCTAAGTACTCAAATCATTTAATAAACCATTTATGTATAAATATTCATTTAAATACGTGTTTGTGTTTAACATATATTCACAAATATACTAAAAATAAACCTAATTATCTAGCATGCATATATCAAAAATAAACCCTAAATATACCACTAATGTGTTAGGTTTAATTTAATAATAAAATATTTATTTATTCGAAAATAAATAAAAAATATACCAAAAATAAACTTAAAAATAATTTAAGTGTAGGTTTATAATTTAACATGCAATTATTTAAGAATAAACCTAAAATCTACTGAAACTATACCTAAAGTATACTAATCATTTAATAAAATAATTATGTCTAAGTGTACATTTTAAAACATGTGTATATTACTCAAATGTATTAAACCTAAACCTAATTGTTTAATATGCATATATCAAACTAACATGCATAATTATTTAATATGCATATATATAAAAATGCAACACTAGATATACCAAAAATATTATAATTTAAATCATTTTTAAAACATACAATGAAAATGAAAAATTCTAAATAATGCACCCTATATGCAGTGCATATATATACAGTATAATAACTTACATGTTAGTGCTTCACGAGACAAACTCGACGGGCTTGATCCGTTAGGCCTCGGTCTCGGCGGCAGCTAGACAAACAAATGATAACATGAAATCATAATAAATTTAACGAAAATTCTAAAGACTCGATCTAGAATTTTAGACACAGATTTAGAATAGGAATTTGACCGGACATCACGTTTTACGAGAATTCTATCAAAAATCCGACAGAACCTCCCCTGTAAAACGGACATCTCTCTACTCAAAGAGAAGAGCCGGTCCTGCAAAGAAATACACTTCGGAATAAACACAGGATTACAACCAAAATTCCTCGGTCGGACTCCAAACTACAATTCACCGACCGAGGTTCACAATTCACAGAATATTTATAAAATACCGAAAATGCCCTTATATAATAAAAATACATTTTATAAATCCAAATTACGTAATTAACCCTAAAACATACTAAAAATCAATAAAAACCCATTTATTTAGAAAAATAGTATATTATATATAATTTGAAAATAATTTACGAAAAATAGTTTTAATTAGTTAAAAATAATAAAAATTTGCAGAAATCATTTTTATACCCTAAATAACTATTAAAACCAATTTAATTATATTTTTAACCAATTTAGTGTAAAATTACCAAAATACCCCTATATATATATATTCACTATAAATGTTCAAAAATTCACCAAAAATTATATAATTACTAAAAAATTAATTTCTCAACATATAATTCAATAATATCAATAAATATACTCAATTTACCAATTTATTTCAATTAAACACATAATTAACCCTATTTTTCAAAATTACATAAACTTAATAAATTCCAAATAAATACATAAAAATTCAAAAAAATTACAAATAAATTTCTGTAATTCATTTCAACTCCTATAATCACCATAAAACACAATTTCATAATTTAATTAACTAATTTTCGAAAATTAGAAAATAATAATAAAATAATCAAAAATTCACAAAAATTAAAATAAATTCCAAAAATTCTAAAAAAATTAAAGCATGTAGATTAAGCTTCCAGGGACAAAGTTTGTGAAGGAAGTTTTTATGAATCAATCAAATTGAAGCTAAAAAAAATTCAAAACCCAAAATGGCTGATTTGAAGAAATTGAAACCTAAGCAATTCTAGACCAAATCAAGTGAAAAAAAGCTTGGAATCACACTCACCAGAGCTCAAGGAGAAGATAGAGACTGACGGCATCAAATTTGGTGGCCGAAAAGTACTTGGTCGGAGCTAAGTTGATTTTTGGCTCTTGGAAGAAAATTCAGCCAAAACTCATCGGAAAAGAGTGTTTTAGGTGGTGAAAATGGCTGGAGGTGGAGGAAGAAGGCTGAGGGGCATAGTAACAGCAAGAAAACCAACTTGAAAGTGACTGGAAATGGTGAAAAACGTTTTGGGAGGAAGAAGATGAATGAGGGGCAAAACTATAAATAAATGGAAGTTTTGGTTTTTTGATAAAAAAATTATGTATATGTGTATATATATATATATTTACACTATATATTATAATAATATAAAATTTCACACACATTAAATATACACCACACACATATTTTAATATGTTTAATAATTTATAAGCTTAAAATTAATTAATACAAAAATTAAATAATAAAATTAAGGAAATTAATTAAGCTCTAATTAATTTAAATAAATACACATATATACATTTTGTTTTAGCACTTTAAAATTATATATAAGTTCATGCAAATTCATAAAACTAGTCAAAATAAATAGTGTTAATTTATTTACGTGTCAATTTCCCCGAAAATATAATTTCCGAGAAAATTTTACGTAAAGTACTTAAAATAATATAAAATAATTAAAATTAGCTTTAAACAAACAACAAACTCATAAAATATCATAAATATATATACAAAAATTATTAACACTGCATATCCCGATGCAGTATAAAAATATTTAAAAATTCGGGATATTACAGTTTCTGTGTCTATTTTTCATAGTGTGTTTCTTTGCAAGGCCGGCTCTACTCTTTGAGTAGAGAGATGTCCATTTTACAGGGGAGGTTCTGTCGGATTTTCGGTAGAATTCTCGTAAAACGTGATGTCCGGTCAAACCCTAATTCTGATTCTGTATCTAATATTCTAGATCGAGTTTCTAGGATTTTCTGTTAGGTTTATTCTGATGTCTGTTATTTTTGTATGTTTAGTTGCGTTGAGACTGAGGCCTAGTGGACCAGGCCCATCGGACCTATCTCGAGGAGTGCACTAAGTGTGAGTTACTATTATATATATATATGCTTTAGGGTGCATGATTTAGAAACGTATGTTTTATTTTGATTAAATATGCATAAATGGTTTAATTATTACTTAAGTTTATTTTTAATTTATTTTCTGTATATTTTAAACTATATGCATGTCTTATTAACGAATTATGCTTAAAATGTTTTTGAATATATTTCTAGCTTATTTTGTAATTATATTGGATTTATTTGACGTATATATACTTGAAATATACCTGGTTTACTTTTGGTATATTTCTAGTATATATATGGTTATTGTTGCTATTATATTTAAATTCATGCATCATTTATTTTTATGAATAAATGTTTTATATTTCAATGAAGGATATCAATAGAACATGCTACCTAGTGGGCAGCATTAGGACCGAGTACGTACTAGTACGCTTATAGCATTTAGGCTATATTACTAACCAGTTTGAGGATATTGATTGGATTTGATTTGTTTGATGTGTGAGAAAGAATTTGGGAGTGTGATTACTGGAGCTTGGTTGACTAAGTGTCTCGGGGCCAATCACACTGACAGTCAGACTGCTGGAGCTCGGTTGACTTAGTGTCTCGGGGCCAGTCTACTGTCCAAACGGAACAAGTGAATATATTGGAATAAGTGAGCCTGTATGGCTAGAGTATTGTCTAACACTGTTTTGAGGTTGCGATTTTCTAGGGTTCTATTTGATCCTTCATAAACGATGATTTTTAATAAAATATATAAAATGATTTTACTGCATCTATGTGTATTTGCCTGTATATATACATATTAGATATATACTGTTGACTATATGCATTGTCATTTAGTATGCATGTATATATATTATAGTAATTCACTCAGTGAGGTCTAACTCCCCTCTGTTGACCATTTTTTTTTCAGGAGAGTCTTCTTCCTCAAACCTCAGTAGCAGGCCTGTACGCTGGATTTCTTCCGCCCCAGCTTCTTTATGTAAACTGCTTATCTGAGTTTTGAGTTTTATTTTATAATCTAGACACTGCAGTAGTTGTAAATAAATTATGGGTTTTATGTATTATATTTGTGTGAGTTATGTATTTTAAGAATTTGAACTGAAACTTGTATCAAAGGATTTATCTATATATGAGATATGGATTTTTATTTTGATAATTATGATTTTATTTTTGCTGCATTAAGTGTGGTTATTATTATTACTATATGTTTTATTTTATTTTTAGGCTTGCTACGGGTTCTGGATTCGAAAGAATTCCCATTCCCTAGCGCCGGTCATGGCCCCTATTTTGGGTCGTGACATAAGGTCAGGTTATTATCTATGAAAATAATTGCCCCCTAAGGGCTTTCAGTTAGTGAGTCCACCATTTGCTCTGGAGTGTATGTCGAAGGTATCTTTTAATGATCAAGAGCCATAACCAATGCTTCCCAATGGGCTCGAGAGTTCATAAGCAGCTCTCAAATACTAGCAAGAGTTTTCTCATCTCTTGGGCCTCAATAATCTCCTCAGCTTTCTTTGATCCCTCTTTTAAACCATTTCCCTCTTTCTTTGCCTCAAAATTTTTCACATCTTCCTCCCCCTCCTCTGATTTCTCAATGGATTATGTTATTTTTCTCTTATTGTTCTTCCACAAATCAATTGCTCCCCCCTCTTCGTCATCAAAACTCTAAATATTAAGCACATTTACACGAGACTCGATGGACTGCTGTCTCAGATTCAGGTCTTTTAGTTATGGTTTTGGTAGTGTAGGTACGACATTAACAAAGGAATTAATGACTTATTCCTTTGTTAATCTCTTGTTGATCATCAGGATATGAGGATTTAGTGGGGGTACATTTCGGTAGTTGGGTAAAGGTAGGTCAATATTTGGGAAAGGAGGTTTTTTATATAAGGGTTGTAGAAGGTCATTCTCAATTAGTTTTTCTAAGACTTTGGAGAGGGGTCTTCCTAAATTAGAAAACCTTTAGGATTGTTTGATTGTGTTGATTTGTATGTTACTGGTTGGCCCAACTCTGTTACCAGATCCAAACCCTTCTCTATTTGTAGATGTTTTACTAAAGAACTTCTTTTCTTGCGCAAGGTCTGATTCTTTCTGTACTCCAAACCTATACAACTCCTCAAAGTTTTGAATCCCTAAATCCCTCAGCTTCTTGGAGAGAGGGAGTACACATCCTTCCATGGTTATTACTAGCTGATCAGATTCTGTAGGCCATTGCTTTTTCTGTGCTAATTTTGCTCTCCACCTAATTAAATAATCCGTAAAGGATTCATTGAACTTCTACTTCACATTTTGCAAGTCTCTCAAAGAAGCCTCCATTTGAATGTTGAGACTATACTGCTTGATGAATGTAGTCCATAATTCCTCCCAATCAGCCTGAACATAGGATTTTAGAGCATAATACCATCTGATGGATATTCCTTTTAGAGATAAAGGGAATTGCTTCACAATCTGCACTTTAGTTAGTTCAGTTGTCTTCATGTGAGTCACATACTGCTTTAAATGGAGGTGGGGATCCTCTATGCCAGTGAACTTCTTTATGTTAGGGAATTTAAACTTTTACGGTAGGGGATCATTATCCTTATCTAGGCTCAACTTGGAATAGCTTATTAGGGCATTAATCCCTTTTTCATTTATCATCAACTACATTTGAGTTATAGATTTGACAAGGTCTTTAGCCCAGTCTAGCTTTTCTACATTTTTCGGGGCATATTCTTTCTAATGGATAACAGGTTCTGCTAATATTGTCTATTGATCATCCTCTACCTCTTGCCTTTTAGGATCCTCAACATCTAAATCAAATGGTTGAGGTTAAGGAGCCAGTGGTTGGGGCACTGGTGGCTGAGGTGTTGGTGGTTGCCTTCTAGTTGTACCTATCATTTCCCCATAATTTCTCTCATAATTGTCTTAGTTTGTTCGACCATTTCAGCTTTCAATTGTTCCTTGAAGGCTTCAATATTAAATTCTTCCATATTGGTCTCTCTAAGGATTCTAACCAGGTGGCCGGTGTCAGATCGCTTCCAATTAGCAAACGGTTGTGGATCTATATTTATAACCATTGAGGTTCAGAAACATGTATGATGTGTATGCATGAAATGCAAGCTTATTGGTAAAAATAAAAAAACTATATATGCACGAATCAAATGATAAAAAAAAGCTCTGTAACGGTATCTCCACCCTTATTTTTCCTACACACATCTTTGATGGTGAGTTTCTTATCCTAGAATTTTTTTTTTTTGGGTTTGATTATCAACTACGGATAATAAAATCGATGGATGCAGGACAACTCTCAAGATAATACAAACAAGTGGTAATTTCTTCAAATAATTTCAAAGTCCATTTTAATGGGCAAAGAATGATATCAAAGGTTCACCTTGTCAAGAACCCTTTGAAATGGGCTAAAAATAGACATAAGAGGCCCATCTTGCCAAGGTTTATTTATAATGGACTTGGGCCTTATTTAAAGGATTACCATATGACATAAAACACATGCATTTGGAAAAACTCTAGTGGAAATTGCTAGGTCATTGCATGAGTTGAGTCTTGGGTAATAGGCTTTGGCTCCCACAGTTAAATACATCCATTATGTCCCCCCACTCAAGGTCCGTGCGACACGGATAGGTACGTGCTTGTAATATCCCGAGTTTTTAAATAATTTTAAACTGCATTGGGATATGCAGTGTTAATAATTTTTATACATATTTATGATATTTTATGAGTTTGTTATTTATTAAAGCTAATTTTAATTATTTTATATTATTTTAAGTGATTTATGTAAAATTTTCCTAGGAATTTTATTTTCGGGGAAATTAAGGCATAAATAATTTAATATTAATTATTTTAAATAGTGTTACGAATTTGCATGAACTCATATATAATTTTAAAGTGCTAAATAAAATGCATATATGTACATTATTTAATTTAAATTATAGTTTAATTAATTAAATTAATTTTTTATTATATATGGTTTTAATATTAATTAATTAATTATATATGTGTATATATGTGTATATATTATTAAAATATGTGTGTGGTGAGTATTATTTGTGTGTGTGATATTATATAATATTATAATATATAGTATAGTTATATATATACATATTTATTTAACAAAAAATAAAAGTTTGCAAAAATTACCGTTTTGTCATCGTCTTCTTCCTTCAAGCTTCCGATCGCCTCTCTCACCATCACCGCCGCTGCCAAGCTCCATCCTTACCTTCGGTGTGGTTCTTGGCTTGCCACCACCACCTCCAGCCTTTCCCGACGCCTGAAACCTCCATTTCCGGCATGCTTGGCCGGATTTTTCAAAGAGAAACCGAAATTTATCTCACTGCCGATCAAGCCGATTCCGACCACCAAACTCGATGCCACTGGTCTCTATCTTCTCCTTGAGCTCCGGTGAGTGTGATTCCAAGCTTTGTTTCACTTAAAATGGTCTAGATTTCCCTAGGTTTTGATTTTCCATTTTCGGCCTATTAGGGTTTTCGAATTTTTTGAGCTTTGAATTGAATGATTCAAGCAAACTCCCTTCACAAACTTTGATCTTTGTAGCTTAGTCTAGCTCCGTGAATTTTTATGGAATTTTTTGAATTATTTTGATTTTTGTGAATTTTTTATTATTTTATTAATATTTTCTAATTTTTGAAAATTAATTAATTAAATTATGAAATTGTGTTTTATGGTGATTATAGGTGTTGAAATGCATTTTAGAAATTTATTTGTAATTTTTGTGAATTTTATATATTTATTTTGAATTTATTTAGTTTATGTAATTTTTGAAAAATTAGGTTAATTATGTGTTTTATTGAAATTAATTGGTTAATTGAGTATATTTATTGATATTATTGAATTATATGTTGAGAAAATTAATGTTGAGTAATGATACTATTTTTGGTGAATTTTTTATTAATTTTAGGGAATTTACGAAACTAGGGGTATTTTGGTAATTTGACACTAAATTGGCTAAAAATGTAATTAAATTGGTTTTACTAGTTATTTAAGGTATAAAAATGATTCTACAAATTATTTAGTATTTTTAACTAATTAAAAACTATTTTTCGTAAATTATTTTCAAATTATATATAATATACGATTTTTCTAAATAAATAAGTTTTTATCGATTTTTAGTAATTTTTAGGGTTAATTATGTAATTTGGATTTATAAAATGTATTTTGGTCAATTTTTATGAATTTATTGAGAATTACTGATTTTTAATAATATTTTATTAAAATTAGGATTTTTATGTATTTATCGGTTAAATAAATATTTTTAACATTTGAATATTTAAATTGTTATATTTTGAGTATTGAAGGGCATTTTTGGAATTTTTCATGTGTTTTGTGTTATTCTATGAATTGTGGACCTCGATCGGTGAAATTGTAGTTTGGAGTCCAATCGAGGGGTTGTGAATTGTGTTATATTGAAGTATGTTTCTTTGCAGGATCGACTCTACTCTTTGAGTAGAGAGATATCTATTTTACAGGGGAGGTTCTGCCGGATTTTTGGTAGAATTCTCGTAAAACATGATGTCCGGTCGAATTCTGATTCTGATTCTGTGTCTAAGATTCTAGATTGAGTCTTTAGAATTTTCGCTAGAATTATTCTGATTTCCTGTTATCATTTGTTTGTTTAGTTACACCGAGACCGAGGCCTAGTGGACCAGGCTTGTCGGATCCGTCTCGAGGAGCGCAATAACAGTGAGTTGTTATTTTATACATATATGTTATAAGGTGCATGTTTTAGAAATGTATGGTTTATTTTAGTAAAGTATGCATAAATGATTTAAGTATTACTTAGGTTTATTTTTGGTATATTTTAAATTATATGCATGTTTTATTAATAATTTACACTTAAAATGTTTTTAAGTATATTCCTAGTTTATTTTGTAACTATATTGGATTTATTTGACGTATATATACTCGGAATATACCTGGTTCACTTTTGGTATATTTCTAGTATATATATGGTTTATGTTGCTATTCTATTCAATTTCATGCATCATTTGTTTAAAGAATGTATGTTTTATATATTAATGAAGGATATTACTAGAACGTGCTACCTAGTGGGCAGCACTAGGACTGAGTACGTACTGGTACGCTGATAGTATTTAGACTATATTACTAACCTATTTATGGATATTGATCAAATTGATTTGATTTGATGTGTGATATGATTTGGGATTGTGATTGCTGGAGCTCGGTTGACCAAGTGTCTCGGGGTCAATCACACTAACAGTCAGACTGCTGGAGCTCGGTTGACTTAGTGTCTTGGGGCCAGTCTACTGTCTAAATGGAACAAGTGAATTTATTTGAAATAAGTGAGCCTGTATGGCTAGAGTGTTGTCTAACACTGTTTGAGGTTGCGACTTTCTAGGGTTCTATTTGATCATTCATAAACAGTGATTTTCAGTAAAAATATATAAAATGATTTTGCTGCATCTGTGTGTAATTGTTTGCATATATATCTATTATATATACTATTGACTATGTGCATTGTCATTTAGTATGCATGTATATATATTATAACAATTCACTCAGTGAGGTCTGACTCCCCTCCGTTGACTTTTTTTTTTAGGAGAGTCATCGTTTTCAGACCTCAATAGCAGACCTATACACCGGATTTCTTCCACCTCGGCTTCACTATGTAAACTGCTTACTTGAGTTTTATTTTATAATCTAGACACTGCAGTAGTTGTAAACAGTTGTAGGGTTTATGTATTATATCTGTGTAAGTTATGTATTTTAAAGATTTAAACTGGATTTGTATTAAAGGATTATTTATATGAGATGAGGACGTATAATTAATTTTATTGGCAGATTATTATATTATTCTTATTTATGATTTTATTTCTGCTGCAGAATACTTTATTTATGTTATTATTATTATTATTGCAAGTTTTTATTTTATTTTAAGGCTTGCTACGGGTTCCGAATTCGAAAGAATTTCCGTTCCGTAGCGCCGGTCATGGCCTCTATTTTAGGTCATGACAGTGTTATAAGTGACAATAATTAAATACTTCACCACCAGGTTTGAATGAAACACATGCAGCAAAGTAAAGATTATTGTCGATTTATTTAGGAGAGTGCATTGTATGGAAACGTGTAGTGAATGCAAAATTTATGAAGGAAATAAAGAAATAATCAAAGATGATAAATTACAAAACACTGGGAATCAATTTCTCTATTCCCTAGTAGAGTCGCCATTGTAGGCGACGGTTTTGGTCGCGTGCCCAAGTGTTGGCGATCACAGCACTATGCGAGCTCAGGGCTCACTAGGAAATACGTAATGGGCTTGGGGCCCAAAATGGAGATGGAGTCGCCACCCGAATAAAAGTTGGGATACACTGTACAATAACTAGATTCCATAAAGGTTCCCATAAGCCATCATTAGAGATCGGGTTCAGAAATTGGGTATGGGCTTTTGGAATGCCCACCCAACCTTGCGGTTGGCCTCCGTGTATATTTCGTATTTTATTACCTTCGATTATTAAATTATTTTCTTATTAATATGTTAATTGCGATTAGTTTCCAAGTTTAGATTTTATCCTAAGTTTGCACATCAGTCCCATTTCATTGCTTGCGTCCCATCATTCAATTATAAATAAAAATAATACTAATAATTTACAACCATTCATTCCAAATAAAAAGGGAGAGAGATTAAGGATTACAACTTTTAGTGTAAATAAATGAAAAAAATACTGAAAATAAATTATACATAAACCGAAAATAAACTAATTAATTATACCAACCAAAACTCTCAAAAACTAATTAATACAGTAATCATCTAGTAATTAAAATCACCAAAAAATTCCTGCAACAAATACGAGTTAACCCTATGTAACAAACAACAACAATATCTACAAATCATATATAAATAATATTCATAAAATAAAATAAAAATTAATTCACAAAATAGTCCATAAAATAACATGATAGTATAGCATTAAAATGATACCAAACAATACAATAATCATGCATAAAATCAAGAGATATAACAAATTAAACAAAAAAAATCATACCAAATATACAAGATAGGAATTGAAAATTGAGGCAGAAACATGCAAAATTCTGGTTAAGAGGCGACGCCTCTTCATAGAGGCATCGCCTCCTAACCAGGAGGCAACATCTTATCGTCTCTATGAAGAGACGTCGCCTCTATGAAGAGACGTCGTCTCTATGAAGATGCGTCGCTTCCTCAACAAAGGCAGGAACAATTTACATTTCTTAAATCCTAAGAAACTCAATGAAACAAAGGCAGGAACAATTTACATTTCTTAAATCCTAAGAAACTCAATGATCATGCAAATAAATAAGAAACAAATACAAATATACAAGTATCAACAATCAATATTCAGTGTCTCATGCAATCATGCTTCTTTATGAACTTAAATAAGTAATATAGCTCAAGAAAACACACAAAATAGCAATAAATCAAAGCTTTTAATAAAGATAAAGAACTTAAAGCTTAAAATAGGGAGACTCACTGACTTGGACGAGCTGATGCTCCTAACTAAGTCCTCAGAGCTTGGTTGATGGGTTAGTGGCTTTGAATACAAGAAGATTCCTTCTTCTTCTCAAGAGAGTCAAGTCCTCTAAGCTTCCAAGTCTCTCCCTCCTCCTCCTTCTTCCTTTCTTTTTTTTTCTTTTTCTTCCCCTCTCTTTGTCTTTGTCTTTTTTTTTTTCAAATATTTTTCTCTTTTTCAAGTTGCCAACCTCCCATTTTCTCTCTCATGCCTCCAAATCCTTCTTTAAAGTCTCTCACCCTTTCCCCTTTTTTAATTTCCCAAAAACTCATTCTCATCCTCTCCCCTTGCCTTTTTTCATTCCTTAGGCTCTTTTTCCTTTCTTTTTACGTAAAAAATGACAAACTCTTCAGCAAGTCAGTCTTTAACCACTGTCATTAATAACATTTAATGCTGCAGAGAGTGAATGTGTGAAGCGTCGCCTCACTGATGTCTAGGATGAAGAGGCGACGCCTCTTCGTTAAGGCGATCACCTCTTCACCCAGGGCCTTTGGGCTTGGCTCAGTGTTTTGGGCTTTCTAAGTCGATTTTAGACAAGTCTTAAGTTCTCTTTACATTCAAAACTCAAACTTTCTCATTATCGGACTTTTGTTGCGAGTCGATCAAATTGACGGTGTCCATAGGTAGATTTGTAAAAATTGAAAACTTGAGGCATTTTTGTTCACAACAATTAAAAATGGGGTGTTTTTTTAAAAATTTCTTTTTTTTTTCACCTTTATACCCGATTTGAGATGCTAAATTCATGATTAAAGCGTATTAAACAGAAAATGTGATTGGAAAATGATGCATTGATGGGGGGTTATGGTCCAGAGCACCAACAATCTGTTAAGAATCAATAATTCTTTCAAGTGAAGAGATCTTGATTGAGTTATTGCATGAACTTTGTTAATCTTCAGAAGAATATATGAGAAGAGATGCAATGGATGATCAAGGTTGTTAAACCAATAATAGCATAATAAATGAGAATGCTACTAACTTGTTGAACCACCTAACTCGCTAATAAGCTTGCTCTTACTGTTACTCCCAGCCTGTCTTACTGGCCCCAATGCAATCGTTTATGTTTGTCACATGGCAACCTTGATTGGTAGGGGGACAAACAAGTTTCCAATAAGCTACAATACGAAATCTTATGAAAAGGGAAAAAAAAATCGAAGATAATAAGATTTGTCGATATCAAGATTGATTAAGGAAAAAGAATGGAAATTGAAAAGAAAATGATGTCAACTTTCCATCTGCAGCTTATAATTTTCAAGCTGTAATGATACTTGATGCCAAGATAAATATGGGGATACCAATGATGGGAACCTATTACCTTATTCAAGAATCAGCCAAAAAAAATACTTTTTTCAACAGTCTTATCTGCGCACGAGATACACTTGGCAATGGAATCATTTCAGAATTATTCAGTTTGGAGAACATTATTTTGTAAACAATGGTCAAGTGTATGCAAGTTCCTGCCATAGAATAATCAGGGCAAATGCTCATACATCAGTAGTATTTGGCTCCTCTGCATAATCAAGAACTTGTTCAGAACACATGAAATCAGCACGAAGGCACATATGAAACCACATAATAAATATAATACCAAAAATAGTTTATTGCATAGGACAATAAACACGGAGATGGGAAGAGATGAATCATATACATATATGTATTCATCTAGGAGAGGAGGAGCACGGATGATATATACAAATGAAAGACAAGATGAAGAAAGTTCTCTCTTTCATTATTATTCAATTGAGACACCCGCGCCCGTATCACATCCCATTTGCATACAGAGAATAGAGAGGATGAATATCATGTTTGAGCTGAAGAGTGTCAGCTATGAAGAGAGATTTATCTGTTGTGGCCAAAACATGGAGAGCACCTAGCCCAGCCAAAGCAATCCCAAAAGGATCTCTTCTTCAGTGAAGATGAATTTCGAGCATTTTCAGTTTCAGATCTTTTCAGCATCTCCCACATTATTCGCACATCCTCGTATTCACATGCCCTTACATCACGTCTCAGCTTTAACAGCCCTATTTTAATTTTCCCAGAAAAAGCATAAATCATGTCAGAGATCAGGTACAGTAAATGAAAATATGTTGTAAAAATTAATTTCCAGAATCATAAAAGAAACAATAAATATAAACTGTTTCTGGCATATAATGCGCAATGTTGCAGTATAGCAATCACTGTTTAAAGGAGGAACGATCCAAGCTAAAACCCAGATGAACATTCTAGCTGGCAATTCTCATGATCACCTTTAAAATTTATGAATGGACCCATTTCGGAAAGATAGCTTTTTTTGACATAATTCAATATGTCAAAATCCAAAAATGAATTGAGCTTCAAATCAGTTCAAGCAAGAAGTGAAGTGCATTGAATTCAAATGGACCCAAGAATAAAGAACAAAAGAAAAAAGGAAAAGGAACAAAGCAGAGCTCTTTTCACCGACAGGCAACCAATGGATATTTTTTTTTCCCATTTTTCACCTTTACCATAATAGCGGCCGTAATTATAAGAAGATTCACAACCTGTAATCACAGCACAGACACCAAGCTTTACTGTATCAGCCTCTCACAATCACCTATCACCACCACTTCCACCACCTCCAGGAAAAAAAAAATATATATATATATTTTGGAATCCAATACAACAGAAAACATTTGGGTATCACCGGCAACAACATGATCATAAAACAAGGACCAACATAACAGTAACATAACACAGAAAGGGTAGTGGCAGAGTACGTAGACATTACTTACCTCGTTTGCGGATCCCAATACGCAAAGCGACACCATTCCAAACTCTTCGCACAGGATGCATCATCGTATCCCACCACTCCATGTTATCTGCTGGTTTCGTCTCCTCCGGCCAAGAGGAGAGAGAAGAAGAAGAAGATGAAAGGACCCCAAAGGTATATTCTGCTACTACCACCAAAACAACGATATTTATTTATGAATGATGACCAATTGACTCTAGGCAAATAGAAACTTCGGATCTGTAATAATAATAATAATTAATTACTTTGATATTTTGATTAAATAAATAAATACAGAAAAATTAATTCACTAAAAAAAACCCAATAATCAACTTGCCTTTGCTTGCCCCTTCTCTCCGTTTTCTCCCCTCTCTCCTCTTAGAGCTAAATCACTCAATTATTCGCTTTATTTACGTATTCTCCTGACGCCATCACTTCCTCTAGTTATGCCACGTGTCCCCTGGGGCTGCGTCCGGATCCAATGCTTAGCTCTGGAATTTAGCGACGTCTTCTGGCGGGAAGTGGTTCACGCGCTGTTTGATTTTTTCTTACCACGTGGACAGTAATGGTAGGCGGGTCAATTTTATATCGTACGGCCATGTGAAGATATTATGCTCGGTGGACTACCCTTTGCTTCTTTCCGTTTAACGTTTCGTTTTTTTTCGAAGGGTCCCACGTGTGGTAAAAGACTTTCAAAGGCCATTCTCAGTGGAGCGCGTGCCATCAATTTATTTGGATTTTTCACAAAACTGGCCAAATAAATTGTTGCGTGCTGCTAACGTGCTTTGAAGAAGCGAAGGTTAATGTTGTCATAGATATTATCAGTGGTTACAAGAGAGAAACGTGGCAATTTAAGATGGGTTGGTCGGGAAATTATATCACTAACGTACAAAAGCACGCGAGGATGTTAAAAAAGAAAAGGGACAGTGGAAGATCTACGTCGTTTCAGGGTCCCACAGTGGTCAATCGAGTGTCGACACGTGTACTTACTAATGCAAGGGAGTGTTGATTGTTTATTGCAAGGAGTAAAAAAAAACGGTTTTTGAATTGTTTATTTTAACAGTGTCTAAATCAGCAATTTGTTAGTTGCTAGTTGGTGTTACCATTCTACCTAACAAAACGAAAGCAAATAAAGCATTCCACACTCATTACATCCGTCAATCATCAATCATGTTAAATTGATTCTGTCCGTTAATTTTGAATGGAGCCAGTTTCGCTCCAATGGTTTACCTGATTTTGTTTATAAAAAAACGAGCCTAGTAGCCGATTAAATTTTTAATATTTTTACTTTAGAATTGTGAATCATAATATTTTTTTAATTATATGTAACCCAATAATTTAAATAATAAATATTATAAAATAAAATTATGAATTGAATCTTTCATCAATTAATCTCTCAATTATATAAAAAAAAAATTTTAATTCAGTGCAACCAATGGTTGTGCACTCATATGCCTTTGAGAGCTCTTTGGCCACTATATTCACCATCACTCATGCAACTTTATATATCTAAAGAAGTCGGAGGTTTGAACCATATTTTATATATTTAAATGTCCATAATTTTTATCATTTGAACCATGAAGCATATGCAATCATAAAATTATGTTAAATCTCATTATAAAGTTTAATATTTAAAAATATCATGAGTTTAACTCTTTAAAAATTTGAGCCGTACACCAAGGAGAAGTCCAAAGTATTAAAAATGAGCATTGAACATCAATTGTTAGAACAAAGAAAATGACAGGCACGTATTCTCTTATTACCACATTGCTGCATATGGGTTAAATTAAGGACAAGTGTACCTTCCAACATTTCTAAATCATATGTTAATTTTTGACTTCGTTTCCACGTGCCAACCCATCTAAGCATGCGGGCTAGTTCTTCTCACAATAAAAATCTAAGATGTATGCCCGAAGCAAATAATGGCTGAAATTCACATATTTTATAGCATCACTTTGCAGCTACAAAGTAGAATTACTGATGGCGAGTCTATTAATTGCACGACATCATACCAACAACGCAGATTCATATGTACAGATAGAATTAAGAAGTGAAGAACGTGAGCAAATAACCAAACTTAAGTGCTTAATGAAGATGTCAGTCTAATTGTATATTTGATGAGCCAAACGTGACCAGATGAAAATAGACGGCATAAAGCATTTTATGCAATTATGTTAGATTTTTATCACTCAACCTTTAATTTGAATCAGCAAGATCACTGGTAACAGACATAAAATGTCCACCATCCATAAGCACATGCAATGTTGGGTTGGACACCAACTGCCACCAGAAGTTTTGAGCAAATTTTAACCCCAAATAAGCCAGGGAATCAATGTCTAGAGTCCACTTTTGTAAAATTAAACAGGACGATTTTTTTTAAAGGAGAGTCTAAGTCCTTCCTTCCCAGTCCAAAGAAAAGATATCTTCAATCCAACTTAACTAAACTACAGTTCCAACACAAATCAGCCTACATCCCAACAATGTTTGAAAAAAAATATATATATATATATACAGTATGAAAGAGCAGACACGGTAGAAACTGCTAGTGTTCCTAGTTCAAGGCCCTTAGATTTATTTAATCCTCTTTAGAAATCAGCCCTCTTCAAGCTGTCGAGTATAGATAGGAGATCCACTACCGCCGAGTAGCCTACGAAGTCTCAAATTGAGTTACTTGAGTGCTGGAAGATTTCTGTGATGTTGGAAAGGGAAATGAAAAGGTTAGTGATCAACTAGAAACCTCTTGCAGAGGCCCCTGACTTTATAGTTATATATAAAATTTATTATTTCTTTTTTTTTTTTTGGAATCAGTTTTTTTTACTTAAATAATCCAACTGCTATAAGCTGATGAAGAGCTACTATCACCAAGAGAGGGATTACCGTTCATGCCTCCAAACAAAGATATACAAACTTGAAGTGGGAGAAAACTACAGATTTGCTGGTAGGATCTCTTTTCCATCTCAAGAACTGGTCACAGTTCCTAGTGGCTGTCCCAAAAGATCAGCAAAACTAAATGAAGATACTAAGTGTTTCCACAGAGTTCATCATTTATAACGGTTCCTATGAACAAAAGTTAGTTTTACTTTATTCTGATAATTTTGGGAGCCTCAAGACAGCACTGTGACACCTGAGATATCAATGCTATTATTTCTTTCTTTTTTTTTTTAAAAAAAAAGGGCAACAACAACTTAGAACAAGAACAGATTGAGTGGTGTGAGCACACATGACCACCCTAAAGCTATTCTCATCGACTTCTGATTGTAAGTCATGTTAGGTGAGGGTAAACTAAACCAGTATACATAAAATGCTAATAACAATTTCCGGCTGCCATGAGAAGGGAGAGAAAAGAACAAATATTTATTGCATGCTAGCAATCCACTCTATCAAAGGAAGACTTGCCTAACAAGTTTATGAAAGATGCCACAAGTCAACTAACTCAGAAATCCTCCTGATCTGATGTCAAAATATATTACAATGCAAAAATCACATATAATAAGATCTAAAACTTTGAATTCCGTGATCCAGATTGATAATTGAGAACAAAAAGAGCACTCACCAGCAACAAGAAGAAATTTAGCAATAATGATTAATCTAGAACTGGCAAGATGATAAAATTGTCAGGTTCCTCTCTTCAGCTAACTCAAAATGCGGTACAAGTTGTGCATGATTTGAAGATGGATCTAACTGGTTACCACTTTTTGTAAGCTTGCCATGTATGTTAAATAGATAGTCCAAAAATATGAACATGTGCTATTCACCAATGGCTGCCAATAAATACAGAAAATATTTATGTTAGCTCAGCAAGTTAGGAACCATCTCATATTTATGCTGTTAGATTAAAGCAAATGAAGTATCCAAATTTGACTCCAAATTCTTAATAGAATGAAATGAAAGGATGGCTATAAAAATGCACCTGTAGATGAACTGGAACAAATTTGTATGTAAAAAAATCGCAGATAGGCCAATACATGAGACCATTTTTCAATGTTGGGAGCACATCACGCTTCAATCTGGCAACAATTTCATCACCACTTTCACCTGAGTTTGACACCAAGTTAGTAGCTCACGAAATAAAAAATGAAAATATTGATAGAATATTTGATACAGCTAATCAAAGACGAATGGTTTTCATTCAGGTTAGTTGGCATCTGTTCCATTTATGAAGGAAGGGGTACTGGTTGAAACTGTGTCGAGAACAAAGCAAAATGAACTTGGCTAATTTTACAACATCATGGCACAACATTAATCCAGTATAGATAGCCTTCTGTTTGAGGCTTTATTAGATCAGTACAAGTCAAGCTAGACAACTAAATTACCACTGTACACAGGAAATTGCCAGCCAATAACAGTAGACAATGACCAAGCATCAATGAACACAATCAAATCCATGTCCAGATCACAGGTATTGACACCACAAAGAAAGTTCCCATCTAAATCACTAAAACTTTCTTAATATGCATACCACAAGATCCGCCAGTGCAGCAATCCAAAATTGGAGACAGCAATAGCAGGGCAGAAACTCAAACTGAAATAAAGAAAACGATTTGTTCATTCACCTTGCAAAGCAGCATTGTAAGAGTAGAAAGCACAAGCATTAGCAGGTCCATAAATAGCCTGTCCCATAAAAGTTTTCTTCAAGGTGGTCAACACATCACGTTTTGGAAAAGCTTTTGATATAATATTGAACCATACATGCTGTGATGGCCCTAACACCAGTAGCCCGTATGCTGCCATGCGCGTGGTCCTCGTTAAATCAAATGAACCAGACGAAGCAGATGAAAGCATCTGATGAACAACATTTCAATCACAAATGGTCAGCGAATAATACAAGCATATTATAGAATCTGCCATATTTACTAGCAGCCAGAATCAGAGGTGCACCCAAATCCTAAATATGCTAAATTTAAATAGACTTTACCTGGGCGGTTAAATCAGCGGCGGCAAAAATAAGTGAAGTTGTGATGGTTTTGGTGGGAATTGGGCGTGAATTGAGCTTCCCCAGATACCATTCTATAAACCCAACTTTAGATTTCGAATTCAATGTAGCAAAGGAACGCGAAAGAGACGGCATGTATAGAGAAGAAGAGCCTCTGGTGTTCCTTGTATTGGCGAATCGAAAGGGAGAGTAAACACGAGTGCAGAAGCCCCATTGCTGCTGGCTTGAAAGGTTAATATCGGTTAAATAATTGGAACAGAAGTAGTGTTTGCTGATATTTCCCATTGAAGAGATGCTGCCCATTTTCATTTTGTTCAAAAAGAGATTTCAAAAAAAAAAAATTGCGACGGCACCGGGTGATTTCCCACCGCTATCAAGTGTCAAATCTCTATAACACAGAAGCCAAAAAGAAACAGAAATGTCGAAAGACTAGTGAAAAATGACCCTGAATAATAGGATTCGCGGGCCATAAAGAGTCCGCCACAAGCCGAAAACTTGGGGAGCCAACTTGTGACCAACGTCAAAGCTCTTGCTGCTGTTATATTTCCGCTTCCTTTTTCCATGCCATTTTTCAAAACACTAGCCTCTCATTTTACTAGGTATTGGAATTTAAGAATTATTCTTTTCTTCATTCTCAGAAAAAAAAAAAAAAGAATTATGCTTTTTTTCAATTTCATTTGGTGGAATGGCGTTCAAAAGCAGGAAACAGTCGATTTTGCAAAATTGTTTTCATAGTACATTTAAATTTTTGCATTTTTTTTAATAATTAGTCTACATGATTATACTTTTTAATTTGATATAAAAGAATTAAGAAATTGAGAATCTAATCAATTAAATGTCTAAATATTTAACATCCATTTTAGATTGTATTCTACATTTTGTTTAGGTTGTAATCGAATCGAATCGATACATTACCATATTTAAATTCGACTTAGACTTTCAAATTTGAAATTGAACTTTTTTAAGATCGAACTTGATTCAATTAAATAATTAATATATTTAAACTTTACTTGATTAATTAAATTAAAATTTTAAAAATATACATTTTAAAATATTCAAATTCGGTTTAATTCCATTCTCAATTAAATTGTGAACTTATCAAATTATATATTTAAGTGTTCAAGTTCGATTCGAGACCTTCTCATGTAGCTCCAACTAGAGTTTAACTCTATAATAATCAAATTGATTTTGAATTGCACCCCTAATTTCGACACTTGCTAGATACTTCGCTAAAAAAAAATTTCAACATTGTGGAATAGACTAAGCCCATTAAGAATTAATCAAGATTAACGTCGTCCTACCCTTCTAGTGGACTAGAAGACAACTTTCGTTTCAGATCCACATTTAGATGTTTTTAAATGCCCGTGAGTATTGTTATGTACAAATTAAATTTTTATATAAAAAAATTAAAATTAAATATCATAAGAATATAAATTTTAAAAAATATTCATAATAAAATATTATTTAAAAAATACAAAAATAATAATTAATAACATATAGTTAACCTTTCCTTTGTAAAATTATCAAATGTCTATTTTTTTGTGCTTATTTTCACTAGTGCTTTTTTTTTTTTTTTATCAAAAGTTGAATTAACTATTTACAATAAATACTCTGAAATATATATAAAAAAAATTTTATTGGATATATAATTTTCATAACAATGAATAATTTCATCTATGGTTAAAAAAAATTATAATATTGCACATATAAAATAAAAAATACAAATGAAAATATATTTTGAATTTTAATTTTGGAATGTACAAAAAAAATATTGGCATTTCCTACTAAAAAAAATTATCAAGAAACTCTTTTAAATTTTTAATCGTAATATTTAATTCAAAAAAATACGAGTTAAATTAATTTTTATCTTTAATATTTTAGAAAATTAATTTTACATTTTATGTATTGATATATATTTTTTTTATTAAATGTGTTCTTTTTATTTATTGAAAAATAAAAATGTTAATATTTTATAAAAATAAAAAAAAATTAAATTTAAGATACTTTATATAATTTGGAAAAGGTGTAAAGTTCATGAGGTTTTCGGTAATTAAGCCTTAACTCTCCCTCTATATTTCTATATATACGAGTCCGCCTGTTCTTCAACTGAAAAAAGTGCCCTTCCTTCATTGATGAACGTGGAAATCTAAGTCGACTCCTGTCTCTGTAAATTGCTAATTTTCGTTTGCTGCTCCTAAATTAGTTCGCCTTACACATGTATCTATTCAACCATTTTGCTCGTATGTTTATGTTTTATCAGCTTTATGTATTAAGATGTACATAGATTTGGTCCAATAATCGAACGAAATTTCTCCCCTTCGCGGCACAATTACAGGGCTTAGCTTTCGAGTCACTGGTCGGTGAGGCATCATGGACCCTTCAATAATGAAGCTCCTCGAAGAAGACGAGGTAACTGGCTGAATTTGCTCTCAAATTCGTAAAAAATGTTGAGATTATTATGGAAAAATGTTTGGGTTATTTTGATATTCTTAAACAGGACGAAAATATGCATTCTGGTGCCGATGTGGAGGCGTTCCAGGCTGCCTTGAATCGGGATATTGGTGGAGATGCGTCCACTTCCCAGCCGTCTGATTCGGGCACAGGTATTTTTATTTTGATGGAAACGAAACCTATTACTTATACACAAAAGCAATTTCTGTTTGTTTGGTTGCAATTTGTCTAAGGTTTTCTTTGCTCTTGTTGCTTAATTGATTTTCCACCTTTGTGCTCTTACAGCATATTGAGTCGTTTGCCTTGTAATGGTGAAATACCTAATGCAACTGTTTGATTTCTGAAAAGAATTAGGGATAATCAGTAAGCAGGAATCATGAATGAAGATGTTATGGAGATGATATGCCATCATGAATTTTCTTTCTTCATTATTATTATTATTTTTTTGTGGGTTATAGTTTAATATGTTAATTGGTTGTGATTACGTGTGCTTTCAACTCAACCTGCAACCTTGGAGGAGTTTAGTGCCATCTTAAGTAGTGAGTTAATTGTCACGAATTCAGCCTTAGAGGTTAGCTAAGTCGCGTGGCACTTATTCACGCTTGCGAGAGAAGTAGAACTAAATAAGCCTAGATGTGAGTTAGAGTGAATTTTGAGTGAGCAAAGTAGGGCAACAAGGGTCTAGGACGAGTGTAGAGTCAAGCAATAGAGTTTGCAAATGGGTAGAGTTTTATTAAGTTTGTCATCATCTTTACAAGTATGTGGGGTGGTTTTTATATAGTCTTTCCACCTTCATTACATGTGACTATAATTAATTCATCTAGACATTTCTACAAATATCTTATAGGAAGCTTTAGAGTCAGGCTGAATTGGAGGCTTCTAGAATGCAGCCCTCCTTGTTTGAGCATGGGAAGTTTCTATATAGCACCTTGGCAAGGTTAAACAGCACACTACCACGACCATCTTGCACAATGTTCCAGTACTTTCTAGAGAGTTCCCTTGCACACACTTTGGGCTAGGCATGCCTTAGTCAAAATTCTGCCCATGTGCACCATCATGGGCCTGCTCAATTTGCCAAAATGGGCGGGCTGTAACACCCTCCTCCACTTAATCTCGCGATGTCCCCGTCATGCCTTGAGCCTTGTATTTTTGGATATGCTGGAGAAACTACCACAACAAATCCTCACACTCCCATTTAGCGTCTGAGTCTGGCATGCTCCCCTGATGAGCCTATAGGAAGGTGAAATTAGTGAGCATTGGAGATGGATGAAGGCTTACTCTTAGGTATGCGGGAGACCTAGGGAACCGCATGGGGATTGTCCCCGTGCTTAAACTCTGACCCGTGACATAATGCTACCTTAGTCAAACCAACTCTAAAAGTTGGTAATTACACCAGGTTCAAGGAATTGCTAGGCTTAGAGAAAATTGTCAGTTGCTTGTTTCTATGGCATATATAAGCAAGGATTGTACGATTTCTTTTTTCTATATTGGTGCCTAGTTGAGCACTAGTTCTACAAATATGATGGTGAAGTGGCTTTGAAAGCTGAGGAACACGGTAGCTTAAAATGCATTACACCTTTTTTTGTTCTAGTGCTTTGGAGTGAGAGTAGAATGGCAAGGCTGCTAAACATGTGGAACAGACTGAGGAGGTATAAAGAAGAGTGTCGAGGTGAACTAGTGAACATGGTGTCTTGAGATCCTTTTTGGGGAATAACCTTTTGGGAATCCGTGGCTGCTTTGAATTATAAGCTTGAATTACTTTTGTTTTTGCTCTACAGTTTAGATGATGGCTGGGGTATCTAAAGTGTAGCATTGTTTTAGAATGAGGATTTGAAAATTATGGCAATTGATTTTGCTACACTTAAGTTTTACACTTGCAAAAAAAATCTTCTGTTATCATCTCCAATTCCTAGCTAAATAAAAATCACATCAAGTGGATGTTGTTTAGGAGAACACATGAGAGCCAACCTTTCTTATTGGATGTAGTTTGGATTCTCTAATGCTCATGTTTATTTGTCATTCCATTTGCTTTCTGTCTAGTACATCTGGAACCTTTTGGTTATATGTAACATCTACAACTGATAAAACTGCAGTTTTGTCCCATGAAACCGGCCAAACTCCCGGTATGCCATATCCAAATTGGAAAAATACCACACAAGATGAAAAAACCAATCCTCCTAGTCAGCAGCAGCATCAAGAGCAGCACTCATTGGTAACAGAGGTAAAGCACCATGAGTCTGCTGTTGAGAATCAGCAAATATTGAATGATGTCAAACAGGAAACTAGTCGCTTCCCTTTACATCAGAAACAGCCCCAAGATAATGTTCAACAAAGCCAGGCAGAACAAGTTCCCCTTCGAAATCCACGAACAATTGGAATGCAGACATCTGAAAGAATTCCTATGTCAAAAGCAGAGTCTGACAAAACACAAATTTCAGATACTGAATCCCAATATATGAAGGTGCAAAAGATAGGTAACCAACAGACTATGGGCATGGAGCAGCCTGGTAACCTAAAGAGTCAAACCAAGCAGATACCATTTGTATTGCTGCTGCCTGCCTTAAAGCCCCATCTTGACAAAGACAGAGAAATGCAACTTCAAACTCTGTTTAGCAAACTGAGGGTGAGTCTCTGACATGAATTTGAATTATTCTAATTTGTCCTGTATGCTATTGACTGGGTGCCTCATCTGTTGTCCTGATTTTTTTTCCTTTTTATTGGTAGAAAAATGAAATTGCCAAGGAAACTTTTGTCAGGAATATGAAATTGATTGTAGGGGACCAAGTGCTTAGAATGGCAATAGCACAATTGCAAGCCCAGGTAATAAAAAAGATGGGTTCTACTTTGATGTAATCATAGTGAACTTAGAAATCATCTTGTTGATGCTGAGCTAAAAATGCAGTCTGCCTATACTTGCAGACAGCTTCCAATCTACCCCAGTTACAATCTCAAACTTTTGCACGTCTGCATAATGTGAGAATGCCTGTTAGCACTGCTCCCTCTTCAGCAGTCCAAGTGCAAGCTGATTCTAGCTATCCTCCTGCTGAAAATAATGCTCAAAAACCTCGAGAGGTGGGTCAACAAGACTCTCATGGAATGCAAGTAAACCAGTTTTCTTCCTCCAGTGCTGGCATACTCGGTCAAGATAGGGAGCGTTCTTCAATCTCAGTGCAAGGCCCCACTAAGCAGCAGCAGCAACAACATTTGCACTTTCCACAGAATTCCTTTTCAATGTATGGGAGTAATAGTGGTACTTATCACCCATATTCTGGAACAAATGTTAATACTTCAGGATCATCCGTGAAGCCACAACCTCATGATCTACAAATGAGGCAAATATCACATCCAACCATGGGTGCAACTCAAATAGTAGGTTCAACACAGGCAATGAACATGATGCCTGTGTCAAAATTCGAAAGGCCAAATTCTGTTACTGATCCTAACAGAGTACAGAGTGGTCCGATGTCCCAGTATTCAAATAAATCAGCATTGCCTCAAAATTCAGTTCCATGGCAACCACCCACAAACAAAGAGCAATCTTCTGCTCTGTTTCCATCAACAAATTATGTGAAACAAGAACCTGGTGAACAGGCCCCAGAGCAGCAGCAGAAATCTCAGTTGTCTAACCATCAAGGCTTGCCTGCTGCCTCTGTTGAACAGGGGAATACAGTGACAGGAAATTTTAAAGATGAATCTATGGAGAAGCAGTCTTCTAAAATTGGTTTCTCTACACCTAGTACTATTGTGCCCTCAAATTCAGTTTCACCTTCCATTACAACGCAACTGGACCCTAACATCCAGGTAATATCGTTTTCATCTGTATAATGTTATTCAGAGTCTCATTGTTTCTTTTCATTCTTACTGATGTGTTTCAAAACCATGGGATGGATGTACTAAAGTTCATGCCAAGAACTCTTGAGTACCTTTCAACAATGAAATAAAAGAAACATCATGCACATTGTAGAATTGCTTAGAAAAAGCATAATTTCTACAATATTGACTGCAGACTGAACTATTAAAAATAACAAATAATTGTATTTATGAACTAATTGTATTCCTAAACCTTTATGGAATTGAATTTTAAAATTCTGTGGAATTTGGACTCTCCAAAAACTAAAGGAACAATGTGACCCTAAAATAATGAAAGCTCAAATAAAACTTTAAAATAAAAATAAAGACCAGCTTCCCTTTAATTTTTCATAGAAACACTGTAACACACCTGGGCCAGCATTTCTCAAATCTTGATTTTATTTCTTTTTTGGATCTTTTTGTTGTCTGCATCATCAACTAAATTTTCTGAATGTAAATTTTTTTTATAAACTTCGAAATATTCTTTGTTCTGATGACTATTATTCCACACTTAACAGGCTGGCTCTCGAGTCCCATCTATTGCTGCTTCTGCTGGAGTTAATGCAAGAACACCTCCAAAAAAGCCTTCTATAGGCCAAAAGAAGCCACTTGAAGCACTTGGTTCCTCACCACCAATGGCAAGGTGAAATTGCTTGTTATTTAGTGATCATATGGGCGGAGAATGCATTTAGATTGCCTGTTGTTTTTCTTTTACCTGGATGAAAAACATTATTGTACTTTTTGTTTGAAAAAAAAGCTGTTGTACTATCTTACGACATAATTTTCATATCCTCTACAGTAAAAAACAAAAAGTATCTGGAGCCTTTTCGGATCAAAGCATTGAACAGCTCAATGATGTCACTGCTGTCAGTGGAGTTAATCTAAGGGTATGCCATTTATGTTTGGTATCAAGTATGTAACAGCATGTATCAGCAAGTAATGTGTATTGCTCTCTTTCTTTAAACGATGCTCATAATCTGAGATTTACTTTATCAAATAGGAAGAGGAAGAACAGCTGTTTTCTGGGTCCAAGGAGGACAGTCGAGTTTCAGAAGCATCTAGGAGGGTTGTACAAGAAGAAGAAGAAAGACTGATTTTGCAGAAAATTCCACTGCAGAAAAAATTGGCAGAGATCAGTTAATTATCTTTCCCATCACAGGCCTTATATCTGATTTAGATCTATTCATCTATGCACTTTTTTATCTATGAAATGAGTAGATGTCAATAATATAGCTTATCTGATATGCCTTTCTGTTCCAGTGGCCAAATGTGGTTTGAAGCATATCAACAATGATGTGGAGCGATGTCTGTCTTTGGTGAGAATCTACCATCTTAATTCCTTACATCACTCTGAAACATTTTCTTATGAAACTGAATCTTTAGTGCGTGGAAGAAAGAATGCGTGGGTTAATAAGTACCCTGATCAGGATATCAAAGCAGGTCAGATTTAACTTTCTGATTATACCTGAAGCTAACTTTCTAGATTGTTGTCTTTCTTTAATACTTTTCCTGATTTTAATTGGATTTTGACAGCGGGTTGATGCTGAGAAGCTTAGACACCGGACTGTAATCACCTCAGATGTTCGGCAACAAATCATGACAATGAACCGGAAAGCTAGGGAAGAATGGGATAAAAAGCAGACTGAAGCAGAAAAGCTCCGAAAAGTTAATGAGGTGGGTACTATATGCGTTGTATGACATGTTAGTTAAACTTTCCATCAAGTTTTTGGAGACAGAACATTAGACAAGTAGACATAATCATCTATATATTAAAACACATATATGTTTAAAGTGTACATTCCTTGATTTTCTTGGCCTCTTATTTGTGGGTGCAGCCTGAGGGTGATAATGGAGTAGAAGGGGACAAGGAGAAAGACGAAGGTCGTGTGAAACCAATTAAGGTATACTCTTGTCATGTCACTAAGCTTTTAAATTTTGCCTTCTACTAAAACAAAGGAAGTCTCTGAAAAAATAATTAATATGCAGGCAAACAAGGAAGATGATGACAAATTGAGGACAACGGCTGCAAATGTTGCTGCCCGAGCTGCTGTCGGTGGAGATGACATGCTTTCGAAATGGCAACTCATGGCTGAGCAAGCTCGGCAGAAACGTGAAGGTGGGACAGAGGCACCATCAGGTTCCCAGCCAGCTAAAGATGTTATCCGCAAGCCCCCATCAACATCTGGAAAACCTATGAAGGATGGTCAGGAACCAGAAAAGAGGAGCCCTGCTGTTGCATCCAGTAAGTGAGAGCCGGTGGAGGGAGCATATGCTTATGAATGTTCTTTGCCCTTCTTTTAATTTTTTTTTAAATATATTTGTTCCACCTTTCAGCAGGGGCAAGGAAATTTGGAAGGATCCAAGGTATTGCACCACAAAATAGGGTGGCTCGTTCCATTTCCGTTAAGGACGTAATTGCAGCATTGGAAAGAGAACCCCAGATGTCAAAGTCTACTCTGATCTATCGATTGTATGAGAGAGTCAGGTCTGATGCTCCAACAGACTAATATGGTTGGCCGCCAAAGTATGGAGGCATTTAAAAAGATTGTAGTGCTATTCAGATCTCAGATATCCTAGGAGTTGCTCTGATATCTTTGCTCAGACAGCACAATAAACATTGAAGGACTTTTTATTTGAGAAGTTCCCTTCGGTTTATTAGTTCACTAATCACTACAGCACATCATTGTCAGTTGACGAATGTAGGCGCTTCTCATCCAGATTTTCCTTTTGGTATTCTTCAAATTCCACCTCACCCATGTGTTGTAAATTGAATCTTCTCATTTTCCAATCTTTTGTCTTTTTAAAAAATTTTCCTTTATTTTCATGTGAACGTATATTTTAAATGCTGGAGTCTTTCAATAATACACGCACTTCTTCATAAACGGATGTATCATCATAACGTATTGAGGACTATGATCTTACAGAAGTTATCTTCATAAATTCTGCGTATTTTTTCCATTTCCTATTTCATCATTTGGATCTGGTCCAATATTTTAAGTGTTGATCCTTGCCGTATCCCCGCACATTCCCATCATTCATTCCATACCCCCCTGCTTTGGGCCTGGAAGTTTGCGTATATATAACTTTCATTGGCAATGATGCTGTTTCTTAATGCGTTGGTACAACACTTCGATGGATGAAGCTGTTGATTAATTCATCCTTTTTTCAGTTTTAATGTCTCTGGAGCATATAAGAGCTAGACCATAGAAACGAAAGGGAGAAAGAATAATAGCTGAGGAATTTAGATGTAGGCCAAGCAAATAAATATCGACCTATTTCATTTCATAAGCATAGCAATGATGTCCAACAAGAGAGTTTGCAAACCAGGATACGACATGAAAGGAGTGGGAGCTTGAAACACAATAAAATTTATTTTATTATTTATTCTCTTTCCTCTCCATTCAAAAAAACTTCTATTCCATTTCCTCTATAGCTGTAGTCTAGAGTGTAAGCCCAGTAAAATTTAATCATACTGTTCAGACGGCCTTCATTTTATATTCACGTTTAAATGTTTTTAGGTGATTGTAACTTTTGTTATATATAAATGTAATAACTCATATTTTACTTGCTGTATTTTATTTTTTTCTCAATTTACCCCTTTACTTTTATTTGTATAAATTAAATTTTTAAACTTATATTTTTATTCACATTAAACTCTTGTATTTTTATTAACCCTTTCAATAAATATAATTTTAAAAATTTTTAATCAACTATGTTACAATTTAATTATTTACATTTTATTTTTAATATAAAAATACTATTAAGTGCCAAATACTTTTATGAAAATCAAATGTAAATTATATAATTTTAATTTATTGGTTAACAAAAATTGTATCTAATATTATATAAATAAAAACTTAAATAAAATTCTACTAAATTTCATTTTAGTCAATAAACTAAAATAGAATTTAGTAGAATTTTGCTTAAGTTTTTATTTTTTCAATATTAGATAAAATTTTTGTGGCCAAATACCTAATTTCACCCCTTTACTTTATCATATTGGTTTATTTCATTCTTCAACTTTCATTTTTTCCTATTACACATATGAATTTTTATTTTATACTTATATCACACATGAATTCAATTTTTTTGATTCTAACGTTGGCAACTTACATGTTCAATAGAATAAAAAAATTGAATTCATGTGTGATATAAATACCAAATAAAAGTTCATATGTGTAATGGGAAAAAATGAAAGTTGAGGAATGTAATAGACCAAAGTGATAAAGTTTAGGGGTGAAAGAAGGTATTTGGCCAAATTTTTGTTAACCAATTACTTACAACTATATAAATTAAGTTTAAATAAAATAGTATTTTTATAATTTTTATATTAAAAATAAAATATACATAATTAAATTATAATACAGTTGATGAAAAATTTTAGAATTATATTTATTAAAAGGGTTAATATTGCTAAAATAAAAGTAAAAGGACTTAATGTTCACAAAAATAAAAGTATAGAGAGCTAATATTAACAAAAATAAAAGTGGAGAGTGTAAATCAAGAAAAAATAAAAGTATAAGGATTCAATTTATACAAATAAAAGTAAAGGGGTAAATAAAAAAAATAAAAGTGTGTGAGGCAAAATATGAATTATTCTTATATAAATTAGTTTTTTATGTTAAAAAATTAAAATTAAATATCATAAAAAATATAAATTAAAAAATATTCATATTAAAATAGTATTTAAAAAATACAAAACCTAATAATTAATAACATATAGTTAACCTTTACTCTGTAAAATTATCAAAATGTCTATTTTTTGTGCTTATTTTCGGTAGTGTTTTTTTTTTTTTTTAATCATCAAAGTTAAATGAACTCTTTATAATATATAGTCTGAAATATATATAAAAAAGTTTTATTGCATAAATAATTTCATACCAACGAATAATTTTATCTATGGTTGAAAAAAAAATTAAAATATTGCACATATAAAATAACAAGACAAATAAAAATGTATTTTGAAATTTTATTTTGGAATGTGCAAAAAAAATATTGGCATTCAATACTAAAAAAAATTAAGAAACTCTTTTAAACTTTTTATCGTAATATTTAATTCAAAAAAATATGAGTTAGCTAATTTTTTATTTTTAAATTTTAAAAATATTTGATTTGATTTGATTTTCAATGTTTTAGAAAATTAATTTTACGTTTTAATATAATATAATTTTTGTATTGATATATTTTCTAACTAATGTATTCTTTTTATTTATTGAAAAAAAAATTGTTAATATCTTATTAAAAATGCCCTTCCTCCATTGATGACGTGGAAATCTAAGTCGATTCCTGTCTCTGTAAATTGCTATTTTTGGTTTCCTGCTCGTAAACTATATCGCCTACACATCTATCTATTCAACCATTTTGCTCGTATATTTATGTTTCATCAGCTTTATATATAAAAATGTACATACATTTGGTCCAATAATTGAACGAAATTTCTCCCCTTCGCAGCACAATCACAGTGCTTAGCTTTCGAGTCCCTGATCGGTGGGGCATCATGGACCCTTCAGTAATGAAGCTCCTCGAATAGGACGAGGTAACTAGCTGAATTTGCTCTCGTATTCGTCAATAATGTTGAGATTTTTATGGAAAAATTACAGAAAATGTTTGGGTTTTTTTGATATTTTTAAACAGGACGAAAGTATGGTTGATACCATCTAAAATGTTCTCACCTAATTAGGGTCATATATCCCCCTAAATAGGAATACATGGACAAAGGAGAAGACAGATCCGTTCAAAGAACTACCTCAAAGAGGAATCTTAACTGAAGAAGGAACACTCTCCCACAAGGATTATGATTCAATGACCCACAAGGATTCCTATTCCTCACAGGTTTGAGTATCACTATATATAGCACCATATACCCCTCATAAGGGGACATCTCATTCAGACATATTGAAGTTATCTTTCCTCCGCTCGATTTCTATTCTCTAACTTAGGTATCAGAGTGTTTGTGGGGATTCCCCCTACCTCTCACCTTGCCCTCTGTTCAATGCTTTGCAGGACGTTCAGCCCAGGAGTCCCGAAAATTAGTTATCAAGTGGCGCCGTCTATGGGAAACTCCTTGGGAAAAGCCATTCATTCACTTGCTAAGCTAAAGACACCTTCACTATGACTTCTAGCCCACCTCCGGCCCAAATTTCTGAGGGCGGCATCAATCCTTCTGCACTCATCCTCTCGACTGACCTTTCAAACCCTTTCCCAGCAATAATACCATCGCCCACCTTGCAGCTTGTTGGGGCCACATCCGGTCATGCACCTTTACCTCCGAAAAACACCCCGAGATACCCGTCCTTGGGGACAGATCTCCCATATTACGCTCTGCTGCAGCACCATCGATCAATACCCTCAATACCTTTTCCAAGCCTACTAGAAACACCAGTAATAACCACTCCAAACCTAAACACAGTAACCCAAACACTCGGCCAAGCAAGCAAAGAGGCCATGATAAAAAATATTCAGGCACAAATAACCTTGATGCAACAACAGCTAAGCACTATAATACAGAGCGAGCATATTGAACCAGCTCCAAATAATGATAATGCAGCACCTCGACAAGCCCCAGGGATGAACACAGGGAAGGGTAAAGCACCAGAAGGGGAGTATAGTTCGTCCATCCCAGCTCTCGATGATTCGAAATTAGCACAGAAGGTTGAGGAAGTAATGAACAAAGCCCGGACTAAACCTAGAAAGGAAGAAGAATGGGTGATGGATAGCAGAACTCCATTTGTCAGCAGAATAATTCAAACGGAGATTCCTAGTAAGTTCAAAATCCCGCAGCTTGATCAGTACGATGGGACATGAGACCCTATTAGTCATATATCTGCTTTCCGAACAAAGATGCTGCTCCAGAATGTGAACGATGGAATCATGTGCAGAGTCTTCCCAAGTACACTTACAAAGAGCGCCCAAAAATGATTTCATCGGCTCCCGGAGAATTCTGTCACTTCTTTTGAGGACTAGTCGAGCAATTCCGTATCAGATTCATCACCAATATGCCTCATGTAAAAAACATCAACGACCTCCGGATGTGCCGGTAGGAGGCTGACGAATCTCTACGAAGTTACCTTGACCGTTTTAATAAAATAGCTATGCAGATTGAGCACCTCGTTGATGAAGTCACCATAGAAGCTTTGAAAAATGGCACTAGACTCGGAAAGCTAAAAGACAAATTAATGACTAAAGAACCGAGTACCTTTGCAGAGGCAATGGCGATAGCGGTTCGGATGATAAAGATGGACAAAATAGGAGGATGCATCGGGAAGAAGATAGGCCACCAACTAGAGATGAACGGCCAAAGCAGAGATGAGTAAGCTTTCCAAAAATGAATTTCAGAGCTCCGGCAAATAGATTTGATAGGGAAGAAGATATATATACACCCCTAAACACTTCTCGATCCAGGATCCTCATGTGGGTCAAGCAGAATGGAGTGGAAATTACACTGGCCAAAAGAATCAGCCCAAGCCGGAGATTTACTCATGATAGAAGCCAGTACTGTGAGTACCATAAAGAGTACGACCATAACACAGAAGGTTGCAGAGAACTGAAGAGTGCCATAGAAAAACTAGTACAGTGGGGAAAGCTTGATAATTTCACTGACGCACCGAGGAGACGCAAAAACACGGAAAACCATGATCATGACAAAGCTGAGGCAAAGAAAGCTAGGAAAGAACCGATCAGAATGATTAACATGATTGTGGGAGGAGAAAACATCGGGAAACGATTAAAACACAGTAGAGGAGGAAAAATGATACCCGGTAAAAGCGACAGCATTTTTAACTCGAAAGACAATTTGCATATACATCACCCTCACAGTGATGCCCTGGTGATAACCGCATGCATAAATAAGTATTGGGTCAAAAGGCTATTGGTCGATAATGGGAGTGCTATTAATGTTTTATCTTGGAATGTATACAAAGCTATAGGCGGCTCCATCACCAACTTAACGGCCATTCAGAACCCCATCACTAGCTTTTGTGGGGGAACGGTGCAACCAATGGGGATTGTCAATCTGGATCTAGAATTCAGAAACCAAGGGGATGAGAAAACAAAAATCGTTCGGACTCCATTCAACGTGGTAGACATACCACTAGCCTATAATGGGATAATAGGATGACTGGTACTTTACGAAGCAGATGTAGTCACCAGCATCTGGCAATTAACCATGAAAATTTCGATCAAAACGGGGACCCTTACTATCAGGGAAGATCAACAAAAGGCCAGACAATGCTATCAGATGACCATGAAATCTCTGGCGGAAGCTTTTCATTTGGAAGCATGGGAAGTTGAGAAGCAAGGCGCTGATCCACAACTGGTGGAAGACACGGAGGCATTGCGAATCAAGGGAGGAAAATCTGTGAAAATTAGTAATGCCCTTAATCAAGACATCAAAGACACATTAAGGGACGTCCTTATTAGACACTCAAAAGATTTTTCTTCTCAAGCCTCCGAGATCATCGGCGTGGACCCGCGGGTTGCCTGTCACTACTTAAATATCAAACCAGGGGCCAAGCCAGTAGCACAGAAGAAAAGAACTTTCGCCTATGAAAGATAAAAGATCATTACCGAGGAAACAACAAAGCTATTAGCAGTCGGATTCATTAAAGAGGTTACTCACCCAAACTGGGTAGTCAACGTAGTACTCGTCAAAAAAGCAAACGGGAAGTACATAATGTGTGTAGACTACACCGACCTCAACCGAGCATGCCCTAAAGACAGCTACCCATTACCAACGATTGACCAGCTCGTCGATTCCACCGTTGGCCATGGATTATACAGCTTCATAGATGCTACCCAAGGTTATTACCAGATCCCCATGAAGAAAGAAGACTAGGAGAAAACGTCCTTCATCACATACGAAGGGCTGTATTGCTACAAGGTGATGCCCTTCGGATTAAAAAATGTCAGAGCCACATACCAAAGAATGATGAACCAAGTCCTTCAGAGCCAGATTGGGACCAGTGTGGAGGTATATGTGGATGACATCATCATCAAAAGCAAGCACTCTGAGCACCACCCAGCAGACGTGGATCAAGTCCTCCAGTTACTAAGCCAATCCAAGATCAAGTTGAATCCTGATAAATGCATCTTCGGAGTCCAGGTCGGCAAGTTCCTGGGGTTCATGATTTCTCATCGAGGCATTGAAGCCAACCCAGAAAAAATGGAAGCCATACTCAACATGGCAGTACCGAAGAGCATCCGTGATATACAAAAGCTAAATGGAAGAATAATCGCACTGGGGCATTTTATTTCTTGCTCAGTTAGGTGATGTCTACCATTGTTCTGAGCTCTTAAAAGTTCTGGCAAGTTCCAGTGGTCCGCTGATTGCCAAGCAGCATTTGAAGAAATTAAAAGATTCTTATCTTCCCCACCATTAATCAACCGTCTGATGCCGAACGAGACCTTATACTTATACCTCTCTGTTGACCTAGAATGCATCGCTTCAGTACTAGTAAGGGAAGAGGGAAGCTAGCAAAGCCCTGTATACTATGTCAGCAAGATGCTCCGAGGACCTGAAGTTCGATACCCCATGCTGGAAAAATTAGCCTTAGCTGTGGTTCATGCTTCTTGAAAGCTTCGGCACTACTTCTAAGCTTACTATATCGTAGTCTGGTCCCATTTTCCACTGTGAAAAATATTACAGAGACCAGAGACTTCAGGCAGGCTAGTGCAATGGTCGGTCTTACTCGGCGAGTTCGATATTGATTATGAGCCTCGACAGCAGATGAAAGCTCAGGCCTTAGCGGATTTTGTACAAGAAATGGCTCCAAAAGATATAACCTTGACCAAGATACCATAATGGAAGCTCTATGTTGACGAAGCATCCTCAGCTCACGATTCCGGCACGGGAATAATCCTCAGGGGACCGCATAAAGTTCATATCCAGTATGCAGTCCGCATAGAGTATAATGCCACCAACAATGCAGCTGAATACGAAGCACTCATTATAGGGTTGAAACTAGCCGCGGAAGTCAGGGCCGAACACCTTATTATACACTCGGATTCCCAACTAGTAGTCAACTAAGTCAGTGGAGCATTTCAAGTCAAAGATGCCTGCATCGCCAAGTACGTAGACAAAGCCAAACGACTTTTGCAACACATCGAGCAAGACGAAGGCCAATGGAATATCGTCCAGATTCCCAGAAAAGACAACAATGAGGCCGATTACCTTGCTAAATCCACAGCCGAGAATAGTCAAGCATTTAGGGATATGAATTTCACCAAATCACTCACCAATCCTAGCACAGAGGATACTGAAGTTTTCAGAACACAAGTAGTCTCAGAATGGATACAGCCCATCATCCAATATCTTGAGCATGGCACACTTCCAGAAGACAAGCTGCAAGCTCAGAAGCTCAATGTAATATCCCGTGTTTTTAAAATATTTTTACATTGTATCGGGATATGCAGTGTTAATAAATTTTGAATATATATGCAATATTTTTACGAGTTAATATGTATTTAAAACCTATTTTTATTACTGTGCATTATTTCCAGTGTTTTACGTAAAATTTTCCCGGGACTTGTATTTTCGGGGAAATTTTCACGTAAATAACTTATCATTAATTATTTTAAATATATTTTCGGACTTGCATGAACTCATGCGTATTTTTAAATTATTAAATAAAACCTGCGTGTGTATATTTATTTAATTAGGGTTTAATATTACCCTAATATTATATTAATTATTTATTAGTTTATTGTTATTTAATTATTTTTATTTAGTATAAATTATTAAAATATTAAAATTTTATATGTGTGGTGTATATTTAATGTGTGTAATTTAATATTATTTTAATATATAGTATAAAGTATATATATATATACATATAACACATCAAAAATCAAAAAAATTGGAAAATTACCATTTTGCCCCCGTGAGCCTCCTTCTTCCCCGATCACTTCCCTTCGCCGTTCCGGTCGCTGCCATGCTGTTCCCTTACCGTTGGTGTGCCGTCCGGTGTGCCACCACCTTCCCCAACCTTTTCCGTCGCCTGTGGTAGCCGTTTCCGGCACTTGGAAGCCATTTTTGGCCAGAGAAGCCGAAAATCGAGCTACCGTCGATCATGTCGATTCCTGCCACTGTTTTTGACACCGCCGGTCTCTTTTTTCTCCTTGAGCTCCAGTGAGTGTGATTCTAGCTTTGGTTTGAGCTAAAATGGTCTAGAATTGCTTAGGTTTCGAATTTTCAGTTTCAGCCTATTAGGGTTTTTGATTTTTTTTTAGCTTTGAATTGAATGATTCATGAAAAATCCCTTCACAAATGTTGTTCCTAGTAGCTCAATATACATGTATGAATTTTTGTAGAATTTTTGGAGATTTTTTGGATTTTTGAATATTTTAATATTATTTTCTAATTTTCGGAAATTAATTATTTAAATTATGAAATTGGAGTTTATGGTTAAATTGGGTGTTGAAATGAATTATAGGAATTTATTTGGAATTTTAATGAATTTCTAAGTATTTATTTTGAATTATTGAAGTTTATGTGATTTTGAGAAATTAGGGTTAATTGTGTTTTAAATTGAATTTAATTGGTTAATTGAGTTTAATTATTGATATTATTGATAAATATGTTGAGAAAATTAATTTTTTATAATTTTATAATTTTTGGTGAATTTTTGAAGTAATTTAAGTATATTAATATATATAGGGGTATTTTGGTAATTTTACCCTAAATTGTCTAAAAATGTAATTTAATCAGTTTTAATAGTTATTTAAGGTATAAAAATGATTTCTAAAAATTAATTAGTATTTTTAACTAATTAAAACTATTTTTCGTGAATTATTTTCAATTATATATATAATATACGGTTTTACTAATAAAATGAGTTTTTATTGATTTTTACTGTGTTTAAAGGTTAATTATGTAATTTCTGCGTATAAAATGAATTTCTATGTTGTAAGGATATTTTTGGTATATCTGGAATTATTCTGTGTTTGTGGACCCCGATCGGTGGACTATAGTTTGGAGTCCGACCGTGGAATTTTGATTGTGCCTTGTGTAGTTTTTCGAAGTGTACTTTTTTTGCAGGGTCGGCTCTACTCTTTTGAGTAGAGAGATGTCCGTTTTACAGGGGAGGTTCTGTCGGATTTTCGGTAGAATTCTCGTAAAACGTGATATCCAGTCGAACCCTAATTTATGATTCTGTGTTTAATACTCTAGATCGAATTCTAGGATTTCTGTTAGGGTTTATTCTGATGTCTATTATTTATTGCTTGTTTAGTTGTGCCGAGACCGAGGGCTAGTGGACCAGGCCCGTCGGACCTGTCTCGTGGAGCGCATTAGGTGAGTTACTATACTATATATATATATGCTTAGGATGCATGATTTAGAAATGCATGTTTTATGTTAATTAAATATGCATAAATAATTTGATTATTTCTTAAGTTTATATTAAGTATATTTTTGGTTTATTTTTGGTATATAATAAATTATATACATATTTTGTTAATAAAATATATTTAAAATGTTTTTAAATATATTTTTAGTTTAATTTATGATTTGACTGGATTTATTTGACGTATATATACTCGAAATATACCTGGTTTACTTTTGGTATATTTCTGGTATATATATGGATTATATTGTTATTTCATTTACATTCATGCATCATTTATTTTTGTGAATGAATGATTTATATTATTAATGATGAAGGATATCGATAGAACGTGCTACCTAGTGGGCAGCACTAGGACCGAGTACGTACCGGTACGCCTATAGTATTTAGGCTATAATACTAACTTATTTATGGATATTGATTTGATGTGATTATTGATATGTGTGAGATATGGTTTCGAGGTGTGATTGCTGGAGCTCGGTTGACCAAGTGTCTCGGGGCCAATCACACTGGCAGTCAGACTGCTGGAGCTCGGTTGACTTAGTGTCTCGGGGTCAGTCTACTGTCTAAATGGATTAAGTGGATATATTTGAATTAAGTGAGCCTGTATGGCTAGAGTGTTGTTTAACACTATTTCCTGAGGTTGCGATATACTAGGGTTCTATATGATCCTTCATAAACTGGGATTTTTCAATAAAATATATAAAAATGATTTTTCTGCATCTGTATGAATTTGCCTGTATATATACATATTAGATATGTATTATTGACTGTATGCATTGTCATTTAGAGTGTATGTATATATATTATAGTAATTCACTCAGTGAGGTCTGACTCCCCTCCGTTGACTATTTTTCAGGAGAGTCAACATCTTCAGACCTCAGTAGTAGGTCGATACGCCGGATTTCTTCCGCCCCGGCTTCTTTATGTAAATTATCTACTTGAGTCTTGTTTATTTTATCTAGACACTGCAGTAGTTGTGAATTAAAGTATTGGATTTCATGTATTTTATTTTAAAGAGATGTATTATATTGAAACTGGATTTGTATTAAAGATTATATATATGTGATGAGATTTGATTCAAATCCAGTGATGAAAATGTTATTATGATATTTAAGATTTTTATTTCCACTGCATATATATATTATTGTTATTGTTATTATTGCATGTTTTATTTTATTTTTAGGCTTGCTACGGATTCCGGATTCGAAAAAATTCCCGTTCCCTAGCGCCGGTCATGGCCCCTGTTTTGGGTCATGACACTCAAGGCCAAAGCAACCCACTATTCCGTCCACCGAGGGGAGCTCTATCGAAAATTCCTCTCGCACCCTTGGTCAAAGTGCATTTCCCCAGAGGAGGGAAATTACATACTACGAGAAATCCATGAAGGAATCTGTGCACATGAGTCCCACTATTCACTCACTAGAAAAGCCTTACTCTAGGGGTACTATTGGCCCACCATGTCCAAGGATGCCCAGCAGCTAACACAATCATGTCACCAGTGCCAGCACTATGCCCGACTTAGCCACAAATCTTCTCAGCCTCTGCATCCCATTGGCAGCCCATGGCCTTTCGCCATGTGGGGGATGGACATCCTGGGTCCTTTTTCTCTATCTACCTCATAGAAAAAGTTCTTAATCGTGGTCATTGACCATTTCATGAAATGGGTAGAAGAAAAAGTAGTCCTAACCATCATAGAAGTCCGGATACAGTACTTTTTTTGGAAGGAGATCATTTGCAGATTCGGCATCCCCCACACTTTAATTACAGACAACGGTAAATAGTTTGACAACCATAAATTCAGAAGTTTCTGCTTAGACCTTGGCATAAAACTGCGCTTCACCTCAGTAGCTCACCCGCAGACGAATGGACAAACTGAGGTCACCAACAGAATCCTCATGCAAGGGTTGAAGAAAAGACTCGATGATAAGAAAGGGAACTGGGTCGAAGAGCTAAACAATGTAATATAAGTCTACAGAACCACACCCCGATCATCCACTGGTGAAACATCGTTCAGACTAACTTACGACATGGATGCAGTAATTCCAGTGGAGGTTGGGTCCCTAAGTTATCGGGTAAGCCAAGACCTCGACCACGCCGTCAATAACGTTAACGCATGAATATGCCTTGACATATTAGAGGAACGAAGAGAACAAGTGGCAGCAACGGCAGAGGCACATCGACAAAGGATAACCCGGTACCACCATCTGCGTAAACCAACAGAGAATTTCAGGACGGGTGACTGGGTACTCAGAAAAGCAGATATTGGTAAAGGCACCTCGGGTACTGGCAAGTTAGGCCCTAATTGGGAAGGCCCGTATCAGATCTCAGAATGCACAATAAAAGGGGCTTATAAACTAAGAGAAAGAGGAGGCAGAGAACTACTAAGGTTCTGGAACTTAGACTCCCTCAGAAAATATTATCAGTGATCTTGTACTCAAGCATATAATTTGATTCAATAAAAAATATCTTTATTGATAAAGAATGTCTTTACACATGATTGGTTAAAAAAAAAAAGATACACATAAACCTATACATATCTACTATAGTATCTCCACATCCGGACCCCCTGTCCCAGAAACTGAGGGGGAAGCATCATTGGCAGCCTCTGGATGCTCGCCAGACCCAGTTGTAGCAACGGCCTCTTCAGACTCCCTCACAGAAAAGGAACTGGCCTTTCGACTGGCGTCATCCTCTACAGCAATCCTTGCCAGATCGGCTGGGGTTATCCGATCTAAGGCCCCCAAATCCAATCCTGAGTCTTGAGAGAGCAAGACCCTTTTGCATTCAGCCCAGTACGCCTTGAGAAACCCCCATACCTTGCTTTGATATGTCTTCTTATCATTGGCATGAGATTTCTCAAGCTCTGCCAGCCTCTCCTGAAGTCCAGCAATCTGAAGATCCTGCTCCTCGATCCTCCTTGTCAGTTGGGCCTGGCTATGTTCCAGTTCAGAAACCTTTTTCTGATTCGCCTCCACGTCAGATTTGGCCTCCACATATCTTGTCTGGCAGTGCTCCAGAGCTGCTTTAGCGCTATCTAGTTTTTTCTCAAAATCTATAGCGATCGTCCCCACCTCAGTTTTCTTTAAGCTATACCAGCTCTTCAAGTAGAAGTACTGATCCTTCGCCAGCAGCAAGGCCTGAGTCATCTGCCAAAAACAACTAAACAACTTAGCCAAAATCCCACTACAACAGTTATATTAAGTACCAGAAACTCCCTTACCTCCAGTGACTGGCCGATCATGGAATCGAGCAATCCATCCGGTCCCTCATCCTACCAATGTTGCATGTCTCCGGGTAACCACAGTGACTCGACGTACTGGTCCCATACTTGACTGGTGGAGATGCTCGGGGGCTTCATCTTTTTTAATATCCAGCCCCGCATATCCGGACAACCAGATAACCGGGGACATTGGACGTAAATCTCTTCGTCCAGCCCCTCTGCATCTGACTTTGCTTCGATCAGCCACCTTTTTCATCGTCTAACCCGCTCCGGCCGCTCACTTTCCACTGTTGCTTTGCCCTTAGGATCGACAGGAACGACCTTCGGAGCAGTGGGAGCCTCAGCTTCAGGGGAAGGATAATTCCGGTCCTCCTCCACTGCAGCTGGCTCATCTACTAGGAAAATCCCGCCCGTAAAATCAAAAAAGTCAGCCATCTATAGATGGAAAGATAAGACTAGTCAGACAAAACAAAACTCAAAACAAAAAATCATACCAGGGAAATGGTCACGACTCGAACAGACACTCCACAAATACCTCCGGGATGCATCCTCTGCGGATCGAGATTCAGCGAGTCCGTCTAGACGTAGCCACAAAACTAATTCCGTATCCAGATTGAAAAGTTTCACTGGACGGGTCACTTTATAACACTCGTCCGACCACATCCTCTGGACATCCAGGAAGTTCGATTGATGCTCTACAATAAAAAAAATGGTATCTCCACTTCTTGTGAAGATCCAGAAGTTTAGCAAAAAGTGAATGGTTGGGTACGACCGAAAGGGAGAACATCAGCTCTCCCTTTTTCCTAGTCAACCTATACAAAATACCGGAGGACGTCTAGATCGGGAACCCTACCCTCCTCATGCATCAGTTGGATGAACCCGGTCAGTATCCTATAACTATTCGGATGAAGCTGACCGGGTGCAATGTTATTTCTATTAAGGAAGTCCTTGACAAAGGGATCTAAGGGAAATTTCAGACCCCCCTCTAACTGGTCGAAGTACACCACTAATCTACTTAGCCCCAATAAAGGGGTATGAGCTCTAAACCTTCTGTCTACAGTGTTGAGGGCATAATCGATGGGGATGCAGAACCGCCATCGATACCACCCTAGCAATTCACTATCTACGTTGGACACAAAGAGGTCAGAGCTAATCTCTTCCTGGGGAGCCATAGCAAAGAAGGGAACAAAAACCAAATGACAAAAAAAGGGTAAAAAAGAGGAGGAAGAAATGATGAAAAGAATCACCTGGCAACCTTAAGCGAGAGTTATGGTAGGAAGGAATAAAAATGGTGGATGCAGTAGAAACACAATAAAAACAGAATGAAAGAGTGAAGAAAGCAAAATGTGCCAATTAGCAAATGCAGCAGTATTTATAAAGACATGGAAGGACCTGGAAGCACACCATTAACTCCCTCATTATTACTGCGCTCCTCCCTAGACCACCAAGGGCCTATTGGGAATAAAATAACCCATTAGGCGAAGAGTTACGATGACGGTTGTACGAGCATTTCGCTCACTGACATATGAAATGACGCATCAATCATGTGATCTCAAGAGTTAAAATGAAATCACCCCGTGTTGGCCCACTCACATCTTCGAGTGGGCCGCTCCATCAAGCGAATCGGGAGACGTTTCAAGCATCACTCCCAGCCCATTCCGTACACAAAGTCCAGTGACTGAAGCTGGCACCGTCAGGTCGCTTCCATAGTACTGAGGTTTCGAGCATGTAAGCCTCACGCCTCTGTGCCGAGCATCTAAGTCTCGCTCATATAAAGTCCAGTGACTGAAGCTGGCACCCTCAGGTCGCTTCCGTAGTACTGAGGTTCCGAGCATGTAAGCCTTGCGCCCTTGTGCCGAGCATCTAAGTCTCGCTCACATAAAGTCCAGTGACTGAAGCTGGCACCCTCAGGTCGCTTCCGTAGTACTGAGGTTCTGAGCATGTAAGCCTTGTGCCGAGCATCTAAGTCTCGTCCACATAAAGTCCAGTGACTGAAGCTGGCACCCTCAGGTCGCTTCCGTAGTACTGAGGTTCCGAGCATGTAAGCCTCGCGCCCCTGTGCCGAGCATCTACAAATCCAGTAACAACCGATTTCATCTTGTTCCAAAACGAACGGGTTAATGTATTGCGTTGATCATACTCACTCATCAGGTATCCCAGTTCCACAGATTACGATTCGATGACAATCAACCAACATACTCGGCACCAAGCTCTGCTTATTGTGACTAAGGCTGGCCACCTCAACTCACTTGCATCTTATCATCTATATAAAGGCATCACTACATCTTACTCGGACGCAATGGACATAAATATCCGCATACTCTAGGGGGGACTCTTGATACCATCTAGAATGTTTCCACTTAATTAGGGGTCCTCTACCCCCCTAAATAGGAACACATGGACAAAGGAGAAGACAGATCCGTTCAAGAAATTACCTCAAAGAGGAATCCTAACTGAAGAAGGAACACTCTTCCACAAGGACTATGATTCACTGACCCACAAGGATTCTTATTCCTCTCAGGTTTGAGTATCACTATATATAGCACCATATACCCCTCATAAGGGGATATCTCATTCACACATATTGAAGCTATCTTTCCTCCGCCCGATTTCTATTCTCTAACTTAGGCATCGGAGTGTTTGTGGGGATTCCCCCCACCTCTCACCTTACCCTCTGTTCAGTGCTTTGCAGGACGTTCAGCTCAGAAGTCCCGAAAATTAGTTATCACTGGTGTTGATGTGGAAGCGTTCCAGGCTGCCTTGAATCGGGATATTTGGTGGAGATGCGTCCACTTCCCAGTCGTCTGATTCGGGCACAGGTATATATATATATATATATATATATATATATATATATATTTTTTTTTTTTTGATGGAAACGAAACCTATTATTTCTATACAAAAGCAATTTCTGTTTGTTTGGTTGCAATTTCTCTAAGGTTTCCTTTATTTATTTATTTATTTATTTTTTTGCTCTTGTTGCTTAATTGATTTTCCACTTTTGTGCTCTTACAGCATATCAAGTCGTTTGCCTTGTAATAATAGTGATATACCTAAAGCAGCTGTTTGAATTCTGAAAAGAACTAGGGATAATTAGTAAAGCAGGAATCATGAACAAAGATGTTGTGGAGATGATACCCCGTCATGAATTTTTTTTCCCTTTATTATTATTATTATTATTATTTGTGGGTGATAGTTTAATATGTATGTTGGTTGTGATTACGTGTGGTTTTAACTCAACCCGCAACCTTGGAGGAGTTTAGTGCCATCTTAAGCAGTGAGTTAATGCTACCTTAGTCAAACCAACTCAAAAAGTTGGTAACTACACCAGGTTCAGGGAATTGCTAGGCTTAGAGAAAATTGTCAGTTGCTTGTTTCTGTGGCATATATAAGCAAGGATTGTATGATCTCTTGTTTTTCCTATGTTGGTGCCTAGTTGAGCGCTAGTTCTACAAAATATGATGGTGAAATGGCTTTGAAAGCCAGGGAACATGGTAGCTTATAACGCATTACCCCCTTGTTTTTTATGGTGCTTTGGAGCAAGAGTAGAATGGCAAGGCTGCTAAACATGTGGAACAGGCTGAGGAGGTATAAAGAAGGATGAACTAGTGAACATGGTGACTTGAACTCCTTTTTGGGAAATAACCTTCTGGGAATCCGCAGCTGCTTTGAATTATAAGCTTGAATTTCATTGTTTTTTGCCCCAAAGTTTAGATGGCTGAGGGATCTAAAGTGTAGCATTGTTTTAGAATGAGGATTTCAAAATAATGGCAATTGATTTTGCTATGCTTAAGTTTTACACTTGCAAAACAAATCTTCTGTTATCATCTCCAATTCATAGCTAGATAAAAATGACATCAAGGGGATGTTATTAAGGAGAACACATGATAGCCAACCTTTCTTATTCGATGTAGTTTGGATCCTCTAATGCTCATGCTCATTCGTCATTCCATTTGCTTTCTGACTTCTGGTTATATGTAACATCTAGAACTCATAAAACTGCAGTTTTGTCCTACAAAACCAGCCAAACTCCCAGTCTGCCATATCGAAATTGGAAAAATACCACACAAGATGAAAATACCAATACTCCAAGGTGGCAGCAGCAGCAGTATCAAGAGCCGCATTCATTGGTAACAGAGGTAAAGCGCCATGAGTCTGCTGTTGAGAATCAGCAAATATTGGACGAAGTCAAACAGGAAACTAGCCACTTCCCTTTACATCAAAAACAGCCCCAAGATAGTGCTCGACAAAGCCAGGCAGAACAAGTTCCCTTTCAAACTCCGCAAACAATTGGGATTCAGACGTCTGAAAGAAATCCTATGCCAAAAGCAGAGTCTGACAAAACACAAATTTCAGATATTGAATCCCAGTATATTAATCTTCAAAAGATGGGTAACCAACAGACTACGGGCATGGAACAGCTTGGTAAGCTAAGAGTCAAGCCAAGCATATACCATTTGTATTGTTTCTGCCAGCCTTAAAGGCCCATCTTGACAAAGATAGAGAAATGCAACTTCAAACTCTGTTTAGCAAACTGAAGGTGAGCCTCTGACATGAATTTGAATTATTCTATTTTGTCCTGTATGCTATTGATTGGGTGCCTCATCCGTTATCCTGATATTTTTTCCTTTTTATTGGTAGAAAAATGAAATTGCCAAGGAAACTTTTGTCAGGCATAAGAAAATTATTGTAGGGAACCAAGTGCTTAGATTGGCAGTAGCACAATTTCAAGCCCAGGTAATAGAAAAGACTGAGCTGTTCATAAACTTTTGGGACACCTTTTGTAACAAGCATTTTCGCTTACCATTTGATGAAGTTATGAATTTTCAGAGATGAGAATTGACTGATGATTGGGCTTCTTCATTTTTGAACGATCAAATTAAATCCAGAGGTGAGTTTATTCGCGAGATTTGCGCCTTCGAAAACTTTATAATTGCAAATACAACTATCGAGATCAGGAGAGGATGCTTAGGAGGATGACAAAAGTCAAGGCCGAATTACTTTGGGAACACCAATTGCAAGCTATGCCAATTATCTACAGTCTTGCACTACTTATCCAGCGATGACCGATCTGGATGTATGTTCACACTCCTATGTTGATCGGTCTCTGGCCATTCCAACAACTCCTTTTAGCATAGTTGGACCTGTCGTTTCAATGCTCAGACCACGGCATAAAGTTAGATGGACTGGCAGCTTTGGTGGTGATCCCATAACAAGACTGTGGTCTATATATGCCCCATCCTCCTATGCTCATCCCTTCCTTGACCGATCAGGTAATTGTCTGGTATTTTACCATTTAGGGTTGCTTATAGACTACTTCTTTACTATGTCTTCCTTGTGGAGTCTACTGCCAAGCAGCTCCAGGTTACTCCCATCAAAGAAGCTGCCTCCAAGCTCTCTTTTGAGGTATCTCCCATTGCCAGTCTGGCCAAGCCAGCCTCCTCATCCCAGACACCCTCTAGATTCACCTATTTGATCAGGTAACTTGTTTTACATAGTATTTATTTACATCTTATCTTAATCATACAGTCATCTCATCGGCCATGTTTTCTGTAGCATTTTCTGTTCAACATTTTTGACAAATTGGAGGCTCAGCTTCAGGAAGATTCTGACGGAGATGGTGACCTAGCTTTTTCTGATCATGAAGTGACCGATCCACTGACTGACGCTGTGGCCGATTCGGAGGATTAGATGACTAAAGAGGTGAAGACATGGCTCAAAGACTTAGTGCACTTCTTGAGAGCACGGTTTTCTTTTTCCTTGATGAAAGGAGTCATAATCAGGCTAAAGGCCTTCTGAATTATTTACACGACAATGCCTATCGGTCTCAAGACATAAACAATTGGCTAAAAGCACATAATTGACTCCTTCCATGAGAACCTTCCCTCCCTCATCACAAGTTACCAAGAAGCAGAACACTTCATGGACGACTTGTCAGCGAAAGATGAGAAGAAACAACAACTGGATAAGGAGGCGAAGTTGATTGTTGAGGAGATCAAGAAGGAGAAGCAGGTTGTCTTGGATGCCGCTCCCACCTTATCGGCCTTACATTAGGAGGTGGCTGACCTTGAGACAATCCTGAAGAACAAGCAAGCCCAACTTTCGCGCCTTCAATCTGATCAGCAAAAGAGAATAGAACATGCGCAAGCACTGGGCGCTAGAATGAAGGTTCTGCACCAGGAGAAGAAAGCACTGCGTCTTCAATTGGACAAACTTCAAGGGAAGAGGGAGTCAGCCTTACTGGACAAGGAGAACTCTACCAGGGCCTTAGCAGAATTTTGTGAAAAGTTTAAGTGAACCCAATCGGCCGGGTTGTGACCGATAAAACAAATTTCTGAATGTTAATCGGCCGTTGGCCATTTGAATATTTGCTTGTTGATTGGCCTGATGGATGGCCTTGTGAATATTTGAATTTTTGAATTGGCATGGTGGATGGCCTGTTTATACGTACATATGCATGCCTCTTCTAAATTTTGTCTTCTTAGTGTCCCATTTTAATTTTCATGCCACTATCATATTGACCGATCATTTGAATATCTGCCCTAGGATGAACAGGATTCTAAAAAACTGCAGATATTTTATTGATAATTTGGCCAGAATAATCAATCGACCTTGTAAAATCTATTAATAGTTTAAATCTCAAAGCTTCACAATTGTGTCGCAGAGCATTAAAAAGTTTAGTTTTTCGTCTTCAAAATTGATACCATGTGGTGAGTCAAGTTTGACAGTTTGATAGTGGCACTTTTAGTATCAGACGACTTATTACAGTTCCAACAAAGCTTCAAATTGTTTTACCCCTTTGACCAACTTTTTTGCTACATCAACATCATTAAAACATTAGTATGTTCTGCGTTAATTCTGAGCTATTATTAATGCCATTCTTTCATCCTTGCATTCAGTGTCATAACAACTGACATGAAGCAGGCAATCAGGCACATTGGAGGCAAAATAACTGATTTATTAACAATTTTGAGTTTCATACAACTTTCTGAAATAACAACTATTGGTTTGTAGAGAAAAGAAAATTATCAAGTGATTGCATTTTACCTTCAGGTTCTTGGTATAGAAGACTTAAATGCATATGTAAACAAGCATCAGTTAGGGCTAGATCATCAGCTTGAAGCTCAAGTTGGCAGGTTTGTCCAACCTATCACCATTCCTTTTCCGTTTTGTTATGTGAATGGTAGAGCATTGCATGGAACTTTGCCACTGTTGAAAAATAGCCAATAATTTATACCAACAAAGAATTCAGTAAAATGATTATAAAAGAAGCAGGACTCCTCTCTTGTGATACCCTGTTACTTTACTGAGGCACATTCTTCTTTTATTACCAAACAATCTTGGTCAATTTTCTGTTGCTGTCATGTATGGTCTTCACATTTTTCAGTCTTCTTTTCTCTGTCTGCAGGCACAGCAAGAAGCCCTGGTCTAGATTTATCAATACTGATAATCAGCATCCGGTTTCTCCAGAGGTTGTATGAAACCACTTCTTTAAATTTTGATCAAAATGAAGTTTTAAACTTAATGCTGTAAAGTTTTTTTTGCTTCCTCATTATTTTGGGTTCATTTGTTTGACTATCAGGCTATTGATTTTCTTGATAAACTTTTCCTTTTGGTATTATTCTTCAAACTCCACCTCACCCATGTGTTGTAAATTGAATCTCCTCATTTTTCAATCTCTGTCTTCTCTCTCTCTTTTTTTTTTTTTAAAAAAAATTCCTTTATTTTGATGTTAACATATATTTTAAATGCTGGAGTCTTTCAACAATACACGCACTTCTTCATAAACGGATGTATCATCATAACGTATTGAGGACCATGATCTTACAGAAGTCATCTTCATAAATTCTGCAAATTTTTTTTCCCTTTCCTATTTGATCATCTGGATTTGGCAATATTTTATGTTGAAGTGTTGAAACTTGCCGTATCCGCATATTCCCATCATTCATTCCACAACCCCTGCTTTGGACCTGGTAACTTTCATTGGCAATGACAATGATCCTGTTTCTTTAATGCATTGGAACAACACTTCGATGGATGAAAGCTGTTGATTAATTCATCCGTTTTTCAATTTTAATGTCTCTCGAGAAAATAAGAAACCATAGAGACGAAAGGGAGAACGAGTAATAGATGAGGAATTTAGATGTAGGCAAAGCAAATAAATATCAACGTATTTCATTTCATAAGCATAACAAAGATTTCCAACATGAGAGTTTGCAAACCAGGATATGATTTGATAGGAGTGGGAGCTTGAATCCCATCTCTACAATTTTTTTTTTTTCTGTATCATCTATCACTATGTTCATTTCTTAAGGTGAGGGAAACAAGCAAATAAGTCAGATTTTGGGTGTTTTGCTTCTGCATGCTCTCTGCATTTCACCTCTGTAGTAGTGCAAATGAATGTCTGCATGCACACTTTGCACTGCATCCGTACATCACAAAAAACACAGTAACAATTACCAAACAACCGACCCAAAAATCTTAAAGTTCCACCATAGCCACCAGTAAAATGAGTTCAATTTTCAGCTTCAAAAACTATGCAAGGAAAAAGAGTTGGAGGAGCTGAGAACAATACCTGAATCGACATAGCTTTCTTGTTGGATTCAAGCTGGCTTCCTGCACTCAGATCAGAGACAGAAAACTATAGTAAATGGCATAACTACTATTACAGATACATAGATCAAGATATGGTTTCTAATCTAACATTTCTTGCTTGAATTAAGATAGTTAATTTAGTAAGAAGAAGTAGAATCAAAAAGGCTTTTGATTTAACTTATTACCCTTAGAAGATTTCTGCTTCTCCATGTTCCTCTCGCGAGCCATCTTCGACTTCTGTCCATTGCCACCTCCCATTTCTTACTTCTTCTTCAACAACTTCAAAATTTTTGGTGATTGATCTCTTCGACGTTTCAGATAATAAACAAAATGAATCAATACACCAAGCTTGCTTCTTGCGGAGCAATTTCTAGCCATATGATATATATATATGCGCGCACACACGCCAGTCGAAGTGCGAGCCAGGAAGGACTCCTCCATACCTACTAGAATTACTAACTATTTTTTTCAAGGGGCCAAAAAATATATATATATATATATATATATATATATATGAAGAATTCATGTGGAAGGAAATGCATCGACGTCGTTTGGACAGTTACGTCACCGTTATTGTACCGTATTCTTGTTTTGGACGCTAATAAAAGTCGGAAAGTAGGCAAATGGACCAAAGTCGCTGACTCGCGGGGGAAGTTGCTTGGAAGTTAGAAGGAAGCCGCTTTGTTTTTTCCCCTTTGGTTTGCTTTTTGAAAATTGGCTAAATTTGCTATGTATTTATGAGATCGAAGCATCTATGGGATATTTCCACTTTTTTTTTTTACAAGATCAAGCATTAATTTTTATTTTTTTTTGCCAATATTATAAAAGAATGGAGAATATGATTCTGAATGGAACCTATATGTCTATATAAAGTTAAAGCAAAGAGAATTGAATTTAGAGTGCCACATAGGATTGTAAGTCATATAAAAAGTCACCTGTAATAATATAAAAAAAAATATTTTATTGATCTTTTAATTAAGATAGGAATTTATAATTAATTAAAATAAATATTTACCGTTAAATTTACATTAAAACTCAATTGAAAAGAGTACAACTAATTTATATAAAGTTTGGTAAATGAGCTATCACGATTAAATTAGTTAAATATATACACGTACTTTCTATTTGTATCAGTCTAGAATGGTCCAAATACATCTAATTAAAGTACTAAGGTGAGATCAAACCCACTTCATAGGGCCCAGTTAGAATTCAAAATCTTATCTATCAGTCAAGACACACTTTTGACAAGTTTTAGACATGCCTTGATTCAGGCAATCAACAAAATTATCTTATTATAATTTAGGAAGATTGATTTGTGATTTGTTTCCTTGTTTTTGCTTAGAAAAGTTTTTATATGATTTTATTTCCATATTCTAGACCCTATAAAAGCAAAATTAATGTATTGTAAAAGAGACATTTTCAATCAAAAACTCAATACATTGCTCTAAGCAATTTTATGCAAGACCAATGTCTATACTATCCAGATCTCAGTAATCAACAGCTTCCTGGTGAAGCAAGCCTCTTATTTGATCCAAATCAAATAAATTAGAAGGGACTTGAACTTGTTCTTACCCCTATCACCACCTTGAGCTGGTGATAAAACATTTGTTCTTCAACACATCATATTCTGTGATATTGTGAAAGGCTCACATGAACCCATTTAAACAATCAAAAGGAACTTGGGCCAATTCTCATCATTTTTGAGGTCGAACATCTTTTTGGCATGCCTAGTGGGACACATAGTGATGTGGATGAGGCAACATTGAAATTTATGGATGGATTTAACAAAGTGGACGTGTGTACTTAAGCTTCAAATAGACGATCGTGGTGACACTGATTGACCTACGAGGCCTATAATATATCAAATCGAAACTGACTCAAAGGGCTATAACAAGTGCTACACACTTTTTTGTAGCAACCCATCTTCGGGCCCAAATTCCTTTGTTTAGGCCCTTAAATTTAACATTAAAGTTTATGTTCCTTTTTTTGGAGTTTTTAGTTTTTTTCTTTTTTGGTTTTAGGTTTTTTTCCCTAAACACTATTATTTTCCTCTTTGAGTTGTTTTGAGACAATTTTTTTGATTAATTAAAAATAAATTACAAATGTAATTCTTCTAATTCCTCTAGTACTCTTTGAATCAACAGGGTTTTGGTTTATTATTTTCGGGCATTCTTAGAATTAGCGAATTCAATTCTTTTTTAAGGCTTTCGTTACATCAGGTGGTATTAGAGCATCGATCCTAACAACATGTCGCCAAGGAGATGAGTGGAGGAGGAGTATGAATGAGACATGGAGCAAAGGGTCTAGGAGATGATTGACGAGCAAATGAATCAAGTGGTGGATCAGTTAACAGATAAATTGGCCACGATATTGGGTAATCAAAATAGAGCCCAAGGAAATAATCATTCATAAAAGTTTGGTGATCATAAAGAGATGGGGGATGAGTATGAAGATGAGGCTCCTCACAAACACAATTAGCATATCGCAGATGATAATAATAGGTGCTAGGAAATGGGCATATGAACTAAAATTCTAGAATTTCATGGCAGCCTTCAAGCTAAAGAATTTCTAATTTGGCTTTCGACGGTTGAGGAGATTCTAGAATTTAAAGGGGTGTCGAAAGACAAACGTGTTCCTTTAGTTGCCACAAGATTAAGGGGTAAGGCTACTACATGGTAGCAGCAATCAAAATTGACTCGCACCAGATTGGGAAAGAGTAAAATCTTTACTTGGGAGAAGATGAAGAAGCATACGCAATCTACCTGTCTTCATATAATTTCCAACGATTGATGTACCAACGTCTGCAAAATCTGAGAAAAGGTATGAGATCGGTGGATGATTACACTACTAAATTTTATCAATTGATTGCAAGGAATGAAATCTAAGAAACGAAGGATTAGTTGGTAGTAAAGTATATTGGGGATTTGAGGTCACAGCTATAGGACACAGTGAATTTATTTGATCTTGTTTCAATGTCTATAGCTTATTAGAGGGCTTTAGTGGTTGAGAGTGTCACGACCCAAAACAGGGGCCATGACCGGCGCTAGGGAACGGGAATTCTTTCGAATCCGGAACCCGTAGCAAGCCTAAAAATAAAATAAATCATGCAACAATAACAATAACCATATAATATGCAACGGAAATAAAAATCATAAATATAATAATAACACTTCATTACTGGATTTGAATCAAATCTCATCACATATATAAAATCTCTTTAATACAAATCCAGTTTCAACATAATACATCTCTTTAAATAAAATACATGAAATCCGATACTTTAATTCACAACTACTGCAGTGTCTAAATAAAATAAATAAGACTCAAGTAGATAATTTACACAAAGAAGCCGGGGCGGAAGAAATCCGGCGTATCGACCTGCTACTGAGGTCTGAAGAAGTTGACTCTCCTGAAAAATAGTCAACGGAGGGGAGTCAGACCTCACTGAGTGAATTACTATAATATATATACATACACACTAAGTGATAATGCATACAATCAACAGTATATATATATCTAATATATATATACAGGCAATTTCACATAGATGCAGAAAATCATTTTTTATATATTTTCATTAAAAATCATCTTTTATGAAGGATCACGTAGAACCCTAGAATAACGCAACCTCAGAAAATAGTGTTAAACAACACTCTAGCCATACAGGCTCACTTATTCCAAATATATCCACTTAATCCATTTATACAGTAGACTGGCCCCGAGACACTAAGTCAACCGAGCTCCAGCAGTCTGACTGCCAGTGTGATTGGCCCCGAGACACTTGGTCAACCGAGCTCCAGCAATCACACCTCCAAACCATATCTCACACATATCAATAATCATATCAAATAAATATCCACAAATAGTTAGTAACATAGCCTAAATACTATAGGCGTACCGGTACGTACTCGATCCTAGTGCTGCCCACTAGGTAGCACGTTCTATTGATATCCTTCATCATTAACATAAATCATTCATTCACAAAAATAAATGATGCATGAAGTTCAGTAAAATAACAACATAAACCATATATATACTAGAAATATACCAAAAATAAACCAGGTATATTTCGAGTATATATACGTCAAATAAATCCAATCAAATCATCAATTAAACTAGAAATATATTTAAAAATATTTTAAATATATTTTATTAACAAAACATGTGTACAATTTATTATATACCAAAAATAAACCGAAAATATACTTAATGTAAACTTAAGAAATAATCAAATTATTTATGCATATTTAATCAACATAAAACATGCATTTCTAAATCATGCATCCTAAGCATATATATATAGTATAGTAACTCACCTAATGCGCTCCACGAGACAGGTCCGACGGGCCTGGTCCACTAGCCCTCGGTCTCGGCGTAACTAAACAAGCAATAAATAATCGACATCAGAATAAACCTAACAGAAATCCTAGAATTCGATCTAGAGTATTAAACACAGAATTGGAAATTAGGGTTCGACTGGATATCACGTTTTACGAGAATTCTACCAAAAATTCTGCAGAACCTCCCCTGTAAAACAGACATCTCTCTACTCAAAAGAGTAGAGCCGACTCTGCAAAGAAATACACTTTGAAAAACTACACAAGGCACAATCAAAATCCCACGGTCGGACTCCAAACTACAGTCCACCGACCGGGGTCCACAAACACAGAATAATTCCAGATATACCAAAAATATCCTTAAAATCTAGAAATACATTTCAACACCTAATTTAACCATAAACTCCAATTTCATAATTTAAATAATTAATTTCCGAAAATTAGAAAATAATATTAAAATATTCAAAAATACCCAAAAATCCAAAAAATCTCCAAAAATTCATACATGTAGATTGAGCTACTAGGAACAACATTTGTGAAGGGAGTTTTCATGAATCAATCAATTAGAAGCTCAAAAAAATCAAAAACCCTAATGTGACCGAATTGGAAAAATCGAAACCTAAGCAAATATAAACCATTTTAGCTCAAACCAAAGCTAGAATCACACTCACCGGAGCTCAAGGAGAAGAAAGAGACCAGCGGTGTCGAAAACGGTGGTCGGAATCGGCGAGGGAAGAAGAAGATGCAACTCTCGGCTTCCGGCGATATCAAGCTTCCCCGACGTCGGAAATGGCTACCACAGGCGACGAGGAAGGCTGGGGAAGGTGGTGGCACACCGGACGTCACACCCACGGTGAAGAAACGGCAGTAGCAGCGACCGGACGGTGAAGGAAACGGTCGGGAGGAAGAAGAAGCTCACGGGGGCAGTTTCGTAAATAAACCAAACTTTTATAATTTTGACAATTTTTAATGTATATATGTATATATATATACTTTATACTATATAATAAAATAATATTAAATTACACACATTAAATATACACCACACACATAAAATTTAATATTTTAATAATTTATACTAAATAAAAATAATTAAATATCAATAAAACTAATAAATAATAAATAAAATATTAGGGTAATACTAAACCCTAATTAAATAAATATACACACACATAGACTTTATTTAGTATTTTAAAAATATGTATGAGTTCATGCAAGTCCAAAAATACATTTAAAATAATTAATAATACATTGTTTACGTGAAAATTTTTCCGAAAATGCAAGTCCCGGGAAAATTTTACGTAAAACACTGAAAATAATACACAGTAATTAAAATAGGTTTTAAATACATATTAACTCGTAAAAATATCATATAATATACATAAATTATTAACACTGCATATCCCGGTACAGTGTAAAAATATTTTAAAAACACGGGATATTACAGTCTTCCCCCCTTACAAGAATTTGTCCCCGAATTCCAAAAAACAAGATCAAGAAGGAAAGAGATACGGGTAAGAAGCTCGCATCTCAGCTTCAGTCTCCCACGTATGCTCTTCAACTTTGTCACTACGCCACAGAACCTTGACCATCGGAATCTGCTTCGATCGCAACTGTCGAACTTGATAATCTACGATCGCCATAGGTTCTTCCACAAATGTCAAATCTTCACTCACTTCTACACTGTCAGGTTGCAACACGTGTGAAGGGTCTGAGATATATTTCCTCAACATCGAGATATGAAATACTGGATGCACCTGTGACATACTCGGAGGCAAATCCAACCGATATGCAACAGTGCCAACTCTCTCCAGAATCTCAAACGGTCCAATGTATCTCGGTGCTAACTTACCCTTCCTGCCAAATCTCATCACCCCCTTCATCGGAGATACTTTCAGAAAAACGAAATCTCCAACCTGAAACTCCACATCTCTGCGCCTAGGATCCGCGTAACTCTTCTGTCTGCTAACTACGGTCTCTAATCTTCGCTTAATCATGGCGACTTTTTCTGCAGCATCCTGAACCATCTCTGGTCCAGTCAAAGCTCTCTCACCAATCTCATCCCAACTCAGAGGGGATCTACATTTCCTTCCATACAACGCCTCATATGGTGCCATGCCAATACTGCTATGGTAGCTGTTATTATATGCAAACTCAACGAGCGACAAATGATCATCCCAGCTACCTCCCAAATCCAGGACACACATCCTCAACATCTCTTCCAGTGTCTGGATCGTCCTCTCAGACTGGCCATCTGTCTGAGGATGAAAAGCAGTACTGAAATCCAACCTAGTGCCCATCGCTTCCTGTAACTTCTGCCAAAAATGAGAAGTAAACACCGAACCTCTATCTGATACAATGGACACAGGTACTCCATGAAGGCACACAATATGCTTCATATACAACTTCGCCAATCTAGCAACTGAATATGTGGCTTTCACAGGTAAGAAATGTGCAGACTTCGTCAACCTGTCTACAATCACCCAGATGGAATCGTATTCATCCTTCGAACGAGGTAAACCGACCACAAAATCCATAGCTATCCTTTCCCACTTCCACTCGGGAATAGGAAGAGGCTGAAGCTTCCCAGAAGGCTTCTGATGTTCGGCTTTCACTTGATGACACGTCAAGCACTTAGCAACATAATCAGCAACATCCTTCTTCAATCCATCCCACCAGTATAGATCTCTGATACTGTGGTACATCTTAGTAACGCCTGGATGAACGCTGTAGGCTGTAGAATGTGCTTCCTCTAAAATCTCCTCTCTCAAGTCATCCACGTCAGGAACATACAATCTACCACTGATCCACAACACACCATCATCATCGAGTGTGAAATCAGTGAACTTCCCTGATCTGACATTCTCTGCAAGCTCTTCTAGAATAGGATCTCGGCTCTGAGCTGCTTTAATCCTATCCCTCAGTACAAATCGTACTTTAAATTGAGCTAGCAGTCCACCTGATCTACTAATCTTCATCATCAGACCTTGATCCACCAACAGATGCAATTCTTGGATCAATGGTCTCCTCTCAACACCAATGTGAGCAAGACTACCTGAGGACTTCCTACTCAAGGCATCTGCTACCACATTAGCTTTACCCGGATGGTAAAGAATCTCGCAATCATAGTCCTTCAACAATTCCAACCATCTTCTCTGCCTCAAATTCAGATCTCGCTGCTGAAAAATGTACTTAAGGCTCTTGTGATCAGTAAATATCTCACAAGTCACCCCGTACAGATAATGTCTCCAAATCTTCAAAGCAAAGATCACTGCAGCCATCTCTAAATCATGTGTAGGATAGTTCTGCTCATGTTTCTTCAACTGCCTCGAAGCATAGGCTATCACCCTTCCATTCTGCATCAGCACACAACCAAGACCAATTCTAGAAGCATCATAGTAAACTATGAACTTATCCACACTATTAGGCAAAGCTAATACTGGCGCTGTGGTCAACTTCTCCTTCAACAACTAAAAACTATTCTCACAAGCTTCTGACCACTCGAATCTAACATTCTTCTGAGTCAAGCGAGTCATAGGGGCTGCTATCCTGGAAAAATCCTGCACAAACCGCCTATAATACCCGGCTAAACCCAGAAAACTTTGAATCTCCATAACAGAAGTAGGTCTAGGCCATTCAGATACTGCCTCAATCTTCTGTGGATCAACCTGAATACCTTCTTTAGACACTACGTGTCCAAGAAAAGAAACACTCTCCATCCAGAAATCACACTTCGAGAATTTAGCATAAAGCTGATGATCTCTCAGTGTCTGTAGTACAATCCTCAAGTGATATACATGCTCCTCCATACTCCTTGAATATACTAGTATATCATCAATGAAGACTACCACAAACTGATCCATATACGGTCTGAATACTCTGTTCATCAAGTCCATAAAAGCTGCTGGTGCATTAGTCAAACCAAAAGACATCACCAGAAACTCATAATGGCCATATCTAGTGCGGAACGCTGTCTTAGGAATATCGGATTCACTAATCTGCAACTGATGATAACCCGACCTCAAGTCGATCTTAGAAAAGAACTGTGCACCCTGAAGCTGGTCAAATAAGTCATCTATCCTCGGGAGAGGATACTTGTTCTTCACTGTAACCTTATTCAGTTCTCTATAGTCAATGCACAGTCTCAGGGTACCATCCTTCTTCTTCACAAACAGGACTAGTGCACCCCAAGGAGAAACACTAGGTCTGATAAAACCTTTCTCCAATAACTCTTGCAACTGCTCCTTCAACTCTTTCAACTCTGCAGGAGCCATTCGATAGGGTGGCATAGATATAGGAGTAGTACCTGGTACCACATCTATACAGAACTCAATCTCTCTATGAGGTGGTAAACCTGGCAACTCCTTGGGAAAAACATCAGGAAACTCACAAGCAACCAGAACATCTATGAGTGACAACTTCTCCACTGACGTATCCCTGACCAATGCCAAATATCCCTGACATCCCTTCCTCAACAACTTCCTAGCTATAATAGCAGAAATAAGATTCTGAAGTGCTGAACTCCTATCACCAATAAACTTAAATTCTTCTTCATCAGGAATTCTAAAAGTCACTTCCTTATTCCTGCAATCTACCACGGCATAGTGCTGAGATAACCAATCCATTCCCAAAATAACATCAAACTCCATCACATCCAATAATATCAAATCAGCGGGTAATTCTCTACCTCCCATGAGAACTGGACAACCAGAAAGAACAATATTGGCGTCCAAGAAATCACTCAGAGGAGTGGCAACAGACAAAGGAAAAGCCATCCTCGAAGCTTGCCAACAAGATTTAGAAGCAAAAACAAGAGAAACAAACGAATGCGTGGCACCCGGATCAAACAAAACCCAAGCATCCAGGTAATAAACAGAAACAATACCTGCCACGACTGCATTAGATGCCTGAGCATCCTGCTGAGTAAGATGAAAGACTCTGGCCTGACCTCGACCTCCCTGCTGACTGGTAGAAGCCTGGCCAACACCTCTTGTACCTCCTCTAGTACCTCTACCATGACTCTAATGTGGAACAAACTGAGTGGAACTCTGATGCTGGACTGGTGGTAACTGAAATGGCACGGGTGCAGCACTAGCAATCGACTGCTGTGGGAATCACGAAATCTGCTGCTGCTGATACCCGGAATAAGGACACGATCTGGCAAAATGTCCTGTCTACCCGCATCTGAAGCATGTCAGTGGTGTCAGATAACACGGTCCCTGATGGACTCTACCACAAGTCTGACAAACACTGACCGCTGATCCAGAAATACGACCACTGCTGCTGCTCGAAGCACCTGACCCAAATCTGAATGATCTACGCTGACCTTCACGGCCATGTCTACTACTTCGATGCACTCACTACTGCTGTCTCTGACTCAACTGAGTCGAACCTCGCTGCTGACTACTCAAACCAACATGAAAACTCGAATACGGAGTAGCCTGCGATCCACTCGACTGAACTCCTAGCTGGTAATAATCAGGCATCGCTCCCTGCCTAACTAGTCTCAGCTCAATCTCCTTAGCTAGCTCAATCACGAACTCCAGAGTAAGGCCTACTGTAGGCATACCAGCAAAAGCTGAACCCAAACCAGTAACACATATAGTGACTGCAAAATACTAATCTCGCATCAAATCCTCAATATATCTACCCAGACGAAGAAACTCTCGGGTATACTCCTCTACAGATCGATCTCCACGAGAAATACTAGTCAATTGGAGACGATAGCTCAAACGAAGAGGCTCTGGACAGAATCTCCTCATAAATCGCTCTCGAAACTGAGCCCATGTCATCGTCATCATATAGGGCTGGATCATCTGAATGAACCAATCTAGAGCTGGTCCCTCAACAGACAACTCGATGATCATGATCCGTTGGTACTCGGTATGAGCAGTCCGAGTCCTAGTCTCAATCGCATGCAGAAAATCTAACGGATCAGAAGTACCATCAAATACAATCCTGCCAACTCGGGCATAGAACAAAGCTGCCTCAGGGTCAGACATACCTTGCTGATAGGCAGGCTGAACAGGCTGAACAACTAGAGGAACAGGAACATCAAATTCAGGCTCAACAGGCTCCTCGTCCTGTAACTCTCTCTGCCTACGGCGACCTGTCGCTCCTCGAGGTCTACCTCTGCCACGACCTCTACGTCTAACTGGCTGCTCAGGAGGTAAAACCTCATCCTGAAAAGACTCATCATCCTCGGCCTCAACGACCGGTGGAGCGACACGCGCTCGCCTCCTCATTCTGAAAAGACAAATGGAAAAATTCAGACAAAATAGACAATAGAGGAATAACGCTGAAAACTACAGCAAGGAATACTTATCAAGACGTACTCGAACCTAATACACTGCAGTAGTCCAACAAAAAAACACAACTTTAAAAATAGGGCCACAACTCACATAACTAAGCCCTGACACAGAACTCTGCTCTGATACCAACTTTGTCACGACCCAAAACAGGGGCCATGACCGGCGCTAGGGAACGGGAATTCTTTCGAATCCGGAACCCGTAGCAAGCCTAAAAATAAAATAAATCATGCAACAATAACAATAACCATATAATATGTAGCGGAAATAAAAATCATAAATATAATAATAACACTTCATTACTAGATTTGAATCAAATCTCATCCCATATATAAAATCTCTTTAATACAAATCCAGTTTCAACATAATACATCTCTTTAAATAAAATACATGAAATCCGATACTTTAATTCACAACTACTGCAGTGTCTAGATAAAATAAATAAGACTCAAGTAGATAATTTACACAAAGAAGCCGGGGCAGAAGAAATCCGGCGTATCGACCTGCTATTGAGGTCTGAAGAAGTTGACTCTCCTGAAAAATAGTCAACGGAGGGGAGTCAGACCTCACTGAGTGAATTACTATAATATATATACATACACACTAAGTGATAATGCATACAATCAACAATATATATATATCTAATATATATATATACAGGCAATTTCACACAGATGCAGAAAATCATTTTTTATATATTTTCATTAAAAATCATCTTTTATGAAGGATCACGTAGAACCCTAGAATAACGCAACCTCAGAAAATAGTGTTAAACAACACTCTAGCCATACAGGCTCACTTATTCCAAATATATCCACTTAATCCATTTATACAGTAGACTGGCCCCGAGACACTAAGTCAACCGAGCTCCAGCAGTCTGACTGCCAGTGTGATTGGCCCCGAGACACTTGGTCAATCGAGCTCCAGCAATCACACCTCCAAACCATATCTCACACATATCAATAATCATATCAAATCAATATCCACAAATAGTTAGTAACATAGCCTAAATACTATAGGCGTACCGGTACGTACTCGATCCTAGTGCTGCCCACTAGGTAGCACGTTCTATTGATATCCTTCATCATTAACATAAATCATTCATTCACAAAAATAAATGATGCATGAAGTTCAGTAAAATAACAACATAAACCATATATATACTAGAAATATACCAAAAATAAACCAGGTATATTTCGAGTATATATACGTCAAATAAATCCAATCAAATCATCAATTAAACTAGAAATATATTTAAAAACATTTTAAATATATTTTATTAACAAAACATGTGTACAATTTATTATATACCAAAAATAAACCGAAAATATACTTAATGTAAACTTAAGAAATAATCAAATTATTTATGCATATTTAATCAACATAAAACATGCATTTCTAAATCATGCATCCTAAGCATATATATATAGTATAGTAACTCACCTAATGCGCTCCACGAGATAGGTCCGACGGGCCTGGTCCACTAGCCCTCGGTCTCGGCGTAACTAAACAAGCAATAAATAATCGACATCAGAATAAACCTAACAGAAATCCTAGAATTCGATCTAGAGTATTAAACACAGAATCGGAAATTAGGGTTCGACTGGATATCACGTTTTACGAGAATTCTATCGAAATCCGGCAGAACCTCCCCTGTAAAACGAACATCTCTCTACTCAAAAGAGTAGAGCTGACCCTGCAAAGAAATACACTTCGAAAAACTACACAAGGCACAATCAAAATCCCACGGTCGGACTCCAAACTACAGTCCACCGACCGGGGTCCACAAACACAGAATAATTCCAGATATACCAAAAATATCCTTAAAATCTAGAAATACATTTCAACACCTAATTTAACCATAAACTCCAATTTCATAATTTAAATAATTAATTTCCGAAAATTAGAAAATAATATTAAAATATTCAAAAATACCCAAATCTCCAAAAATTCTACAAAAATTCATACATGTAGATTGAGCTACTAGGAACAACATTTGTGAAGGGAGTTTTCATGAATCAATCAATTCGAAGCTCAAAAAAATCAAAAACCCTAATGTGACCGAATTGGAAAAATTGAAACCTAAGCAAATCTAAACCATTTTAGCTCAAACCAAAGCTAGAATCACACTCACCGGAGCTCAAGGAGAAGAAAGAGACCGGCGGTGTAAAAAACGGTGGCCGAAATCGACGAGGGAAGAAGAAGATGCAACTCTCGGCTTCCGGCGATATCAAGCTTCCCCGACGCCGGAAATGGCTACCACAGGCGGCGAGGAAGGCTGGGGAAGGTGGTGGCACACCGGACGGCACACCCATGGTGAAGAAATGGTAGTAGCAGCGACCGGACGGTGAAGGAAACGGTCGGGAGGAAGAAGAAGCTCATGGGGGCAGTTTCGTAAATAAACCAAACTTTTATAATTTTGACAATTTTTAATGTATATATGTATATATATATACTTTATACTATATAATAAAATAATATTAAATTACACACATTAAATATACACCACACACATAAAATTTAATATTTTAATAATTTATACTAAATAAAAATAATTAAATATCAATAAAACTAATAAATAATAAATAAAATATTAGGGTAATACTAAACCCTAATTAAATAAATATACACACACATAGACTTTATTTAGTATTTTAAAAATACGTATGAGTTCATGCAAGTCCGAAAATACATTTAAAATAATTAATAATACATTGTTTACGTGAAAATTTCCCCGAAAATGCAAGTCCCGGGAAAATTTTACGTAAAACACTGAAAATAATACACAGTAATTAAAATAGGTTTTAAATACATATTAACTCATAAAAATATCATATAATATACATAAATTATTAACACTGCATATCCCGGTACAGTGTAAAAATATTTTAAAAACACGGGATATTACAGAGAGACAGTCACGAAGACCCGCCAATCAAAACACTTGGGGCAGTGGGGCTGGCAATAATAGTGCTACTATTAATAACAGTGGTGTCAATAAAGCAGCAAGTGGTAGTGGTGTCACCGGTAATAATAGAGGCATAGGGAAACTTAATAGACTAGCAGCAGGCATAAAATATTTTGGCTATGGAGAGGTTGGCCATAAACTATCTGAATGTAAAAAGACAGCGGGGAAAGAGACCCTCTTCCTTAAGGCAGATGATTATGTTGAGGAGGACCGAGAAATTAAGGGTGATCCTATGTATGATAAGGATAAAACAATTGAGGAATTGCTTTTGGAAGGAGATGTAGGGAGTGCCTTTGTCGTTAGGCTTTCTTGCTTAACCCCTAAGGCAAGTTTGGAGGAGGATTGGCTAAGGAGTAATATCTTTCAGTCTACTTGCACTATTAAAGATAAGGTATGCCACTTTGCCATTGATGGAGGGAGTTGTGAGAATATAATGTCAATTGAGGCTATCCAAAAACTAGACATACCGACTGAATGTCATCCTAAACCTTATAAACTAGCTTAGTTAAAGAAGGGTAGGGAAGTTGCAGTGTCTAAGAGAGCTTTAGTGTCATTCTCCATTGGTAAGAAATATAAAGATGTTTTATGGTATGATGTGGTGGCTATGGATGCCTTTCATTTATTATTGGGAAGGCCGTGGTAGTATGATAGGGACGTGATGCACATTAGGGGAACCGATACTTATAACTTTGTCTTTGATGGGTTAAAATTGTGTTTCTGCCTAAATAATAAGTGGATATACCTAAACCAGCCAGTGGAACTAGTACTCTATTATCTTTGGCTCAATTCGATGAGGAACTGCAAGAGTCAGACATAGGGTATATGTTGTTAGAAAAGGAGGTGGCTGAGCCCATTATAGTCCCAGGAGTTATGGTTCCTTTGGTTATAGAATTTAATGACTTATTTCCTGATGAACTTCCTAACAGTTTTCCCCCACTATGCAACATTCAGCATCATATTGACTTGGTACCCTGAGTAGTATTACCAAACAGACCACATTACAGGATGAGTCCCAGTGAGCATAAGGAGTTACATCAACAGGTGGAGGAGCTACTTATTAATGGTCACGTTAGGGAGAGCATGAGCCCTTGTGTTGTTCCTGCCCTTTTGACGCCTAAGAAAGATGGGTCTTGGCGCATGTGTATGGATAGCCAAGCCATCAATAAGATCACCATAAGGTACAGATTTCCTATCCCACGCCTGGATGATTTGCTTAATCAGATTAATGGTGCAACCATTTTTACTAAACTTGATTTAAAGAGTGGATATTATCAAATACGTGTTCGGCTTGGGGATAAGTGGAGGATAGCATTTAAGACTAGGGAAGGGTTGTATGAGTGGCTTATGATGCCCTTCGGATTGTTGAATGCCTTTAGTACCTTTATGCGTGCTATGAACCAATTATTGAGGCCTTTCATTGGCAGGTTTATTATGGTCTACTTTGATAATATCTTAATTTATAGTGCTAACCATGATGAGCAATTACAATATATTTAGGAGGTTTTTAGTGTATTGCATAGGGAACAGTTCTATGTTGCCTTAAAAAAAAGTTTTTTTATGTCCCCCAAGGTACTGTTTTTGGGGTATGTGATTTTTGCAGCAGGTTTAGAAGTGGATGAAGCTAAGGTGGCGGTGATAAAAGAATGGCCCGAACCAACTACTTTAACAGAAATGAGGAGTTTTCATGGTTTAGCCTCATTTTATTGGCGTTTCATTGCAAACTTTAGTACCATCATGGCTCCCATTACATATTGCATTAAGGGTAGTCGGTTTGAGTGGACAGAGGTAGCAGAGGTAGCCTTCAATGTCATTAAAGAATGCCTTATAATAACCCAAATCTTGGTGTTGCCAGATTTCTCACGAGCTTTTGAGCTCCATACTGACGCCTTTAAGGTTAGGATTGGTGTTGTCCTGAGTCAAAATAACCGCTCTGTGGCATTTTATAGTGAGAAGTTATTTAGTTCCCAACTCAATTACAGTACGTATCACATTAAGTTTTATGCAGCAGTGCAAGTAGTACGACATTAGCGACATTACCTGTTTCATAGAGAATTTACCTTATATACTGACCATGATTCTTTGAAGCATTTGCACCAAAAGGATAAAGTTTCACCCTGCCATACTAGGTGGGTCACCTATCTTAAACGTTTCACTTTTATGGTGAAGCATAAACCTAGCATTACAAATAGAGTAGCTAATGCTTTTAGTCGACTGAATAATTTGTTGGTGACTATACGAGTTGAGGTGCCTGGCTTTGATTCTTTTAGGGATTTACTTGCTACTGATCCTTACTTTTGTATAGTGTTACAAGATGTAAAGGCTGGGAAGAGGATGAAATTTATGTTGTAAGAATCAACCATTAGAAATTATATGGAAGAAAGGTAGATCGCATATGCTTCTTCATCTTTTCCCAAGTAGCGATTTTACTCTCAACCCATCTTCGAGCCCAAATTCCTTTATTTAGGCCCTTAAATTTGATATTAAAGTTTATGTTCCTTTTTCTGGAGTTTTTAGTCTTTTCTTTTTTGGTTTTAGGGTTTTTTCCCTAAACACTATTTATTTTCCTCTTTGAGTTGTTTTGAGACAGTTTTTTAATTAATTAAAAATAAATTACAAATATAATTCTTCCAATTCCTCTAGTATTCTTTGAATTAACAGGGTTTTGATTTATTATTTTTGGGTATTCTTAGAATTAACAAATTCAATTCTTTTTTAAGGCTTCTGCTACATCACATTGTATGCCTATCCAGACAAGATCACAGAAAGCTACTACCATAAGAAATCCAGTAAGAAGACCGCTTTGAATAATAAAACCGATACATTAAGTGGTCATGTGTAAAGGCAAGGCTAAAATGAACTCTTGGAGAACAGAGAGGAGTACAATTACATGCTGCCACCCAGGAGATAGCCTATTCTTGGCAAGGAAGATGTAGATTTTCTCAAAGATGAGGTGTTCAGGGAAAACCATACTTTCTTCAACGACCTCATTGCACAAATGTCAACGGTCTTAAGGCCAATTTTATAAAGGAATGAGTTAATCCAAATGCAATCCCAGAAGTAACTAGAAGAGATCAATGTCAATATGCACCGCATGGCATCAATTCTCGAGGGTAAACAAAATGTGGAACTTCCCAGGTATATCTCAGATACTTATAGATCTTGTAGCAAAAACTTACAACATGATCATGTACGTATAATGAGAAGGTCTGAAGATAATGAAAGAAGTTGTCAAACCCGATCTGTTAATTATAATGACAATAGTTATCAAGATCGGACGACGGGCTATAACCCTAATCAGGCTAGTATTGTGTTTACATATGATGACAAGGCCAAGTTATTAAATTAACCTCAGGCCAAGATATAAACCCATATAGTAATTTAGTATAGTACAATAATAATGACTACAAGTATGAGTATCGGCCATCCATGACTGATCAAAGTTTGTGGAGAGACACTTTGGAAAAAATAAGAATAGATTTTAAACCTATTACTAGGCTGATGTATAACAAACCCTATCCTAACTAGATAGATAAATTTCATCCTTTTCCTAGAGGATATAAAGTGCTAGAATTTGTATTGTTTTCAAGCGAGGAAAAATATCAATTTTCAATTAAACATCTAGCCCAATTCATAGTGCAATATGGAGAGGCATCGGCCAATGACTTTTGGTTTGGTAATCTTTGACTAAACCGGCCTTCACCTAATACACACACTTATCTTCTAATTCCATAACTATTTGGAAAGATTTGGAGGAAAAATTCCATGTGGAATTTTATAGGGCTATACCTAATATATCCTTAGCCGATTTAGCCAGAATTTTGACAGTTACTAAGAGAGTTTGTGGAACAATACGTAATGCATTTCTACAAGTTTAGGACTCAATGTATTTCGACCATCACATAGGCTAAATTTGTCCCTATGGTTATCAAGGGACTTAATTATTCCATGAGGGAACACTTTGAGGGACACCATTTTAAGGACCTATTTGAACTAACCACACAAGCTACTAGTTATGAGAGGTTTCTCAAGGAAAAAGACTAAAGAAGGTCTTCTTTAAAAGGAACATATTATCAGGACCCTTTTGATATATCAACCATTAATGAGGAGTATGAGACTGACTCTAATAATGAAATCATCAATATGGTTTAATATATTGGAACCATGCCAAGTAAGTTTCGGCCCTCAAGAGGCCGATAGTAAAAAAAGAAAAGATGAAAAATCCTAAGGCAAATCAAATAGCTAAGGAATACTCTTTTGACCTTACTAAAGCCAATAAGATCTTTAATGCACTAATTAAAGATGGCCAAATTAAATTGTCTAGTGGCCATATTATTCATCCTCTCAAGGATCGAGTTGGTAAAGAATATTATAAATGAAATAATTCTTGGAGACATACACCTAACAACTATGTCATTTTCAAGAATGTTATTAAAAAAGCCATTGATGATGGAAAGCTCTTGTTCCGAGGAAAAGGGAAGGCCTAAACTATCAGTATGATATTCCTTAAAGTACCTTACAATATAATTTTTCCCAAAGATTTGAAGGTCCTTGGAAAAGGGAAAGGTGAACCATGGATTCCTGATCAACCAAGAATTAGAGTGGAATTAAAACTCCCAGAAACAGAAAATGAGGGAGGAGACTTAAAGGTGAGTAAGGATGTCATGGTCACTCATGAGGAAAAAGTAACATGCCCAACTTGTTAGCACCCTTTCAAGTATACTCCCAGAAAAAACAACAGGTCCCTAAGACATGTGAAACGAGACCGACAAGGCTTCACTCATCAGTTAAAAGAAGCCAAAGGGATAACTTCGGCTAATGTTAGAAGACAATCTCACTCACAAAAGCGGCAGAGGCTAAGAGACAAGCAAGACAAGACTTTCCTTAGTCACAAAAATCATTCACCTAATCGGCCAAATGCCAAAACTTTCAAACCAAATGTGTTATGTCCCATATTTTTAAATAATTATTATTTTATGTTTAATTTGATTTTTCCTATGTAAATATTATTTTTGATCGTTTAATTTGCATGGTTATTTTAACATTATTATTTCTATTATTGTTTTATTAAATTTCACTATTTATTTTGTTAATAAATTATTTTATTAATTGTATTGTTATTTTATGTATTATATATATATTAACTTGAGTTTGTGTATTTGTGCATGTGTGTATATTATAATATGTATGTGTGTTTATTATTATTATATGTGTTTATTATTACTATTATATGTGTGAATATATATATATATTGTGGTGGATATTTTTTTAACATAAAGTATTATTATTATATTATAAAGTTAATATATAATATATACATGCAAAACACATACACACACAACAAACAAACACAACAAATATAAATATATTCATGCACACACTATTCACCATCTCCTACCTCCCACAACATCCCATTTCGAGCTCATCAGTGTGCCTCTCCAGTATCCAGCTACTCCATCGCCGTCCCTTCCACCTCCTTCTCCGGCGTTAGTAGCTCCTGAAAACCCACAATGACCGAATCTTCCATTTTCGGCCAACCTCACTTTTCCGGCCACCATTTCTCAAGCTTCCAATGTCTATCAACTCCCCTAACTTCGGTGAGCATGAATCTAAGCTTAGTTTAAGCTTTAAACTTCATTTTTTTTTAGTTTTGTTGAATTTTTATTTTTGGAGCTTTAGGGTTTTTATTTTTTTTAAGCTTGATCTTGATGAATCTTGTAATCTTCCTTCACAAAAGTTGTTCCTGGAAGCTTAATCTACCTCTACATATTTTTGTTTAAATTTTTGTGATTTTTTTAATATTTTATTATTATTTAATTAATTTCTATAAATTAATTTATTTAATTATAAAATTTGTTGATTTAGTATTTTTATGGGTTATTATTAATTTTAGTGTTGAATTTTTAATTTTTGTGATTTTTATGTAATTTTTATAAATATTTTTAGTTTATGTCAATATTGGATAATTAGGCTATATTTGAGTTTTTATTGAAATTATTGTTTAATAATGTGTTTTAGTTAATATTAGTAATATATATGTTGAGAAAATAATTTTTATGCATTCATGTAATTTTTATAGAATTTTTGAGTAATAATAGTATATTATGTGAATTTTTGTATTATAGGGGTAAATGTGTAATTTTCTGTTAATTATAGTTAAATATTATGTTTTAGTTGGTTTTATAATTATTTAAGGTACTAAAATGATTTTTAAAAATTATTTACTAATTTTAACTAATTAATACTAATTTTTGAAAATTGTTTTTAAATAATATATTATATATTATTTTGGTAATAAAATAGGTTTTTAGTAATTTTAATCTGTATTTAGGCTATTTTAGTTATTTGAATATATAAAGTGAATTTTTATTAATTTATATTGAATTACTGAGAAATTGGATTTTTAATAATATTATATTATTATTTTGGGATTTTTACGTAATTATTGAGAAAATAATTATTTTTGGTGTTTTAATGTTAAATATGCTATATTTTGATCTTTTGAGGATATTTATGGCATTTATTTATTTTTAGTATATTTATTATATTAGTTGGATTTTTTGATGAATTGTGGACCTCGATTGGGGAATCGTGTAGTTCAGGATCCCAACCAAGGGTTGTGTAAATTCTGATTTTCGAAGTGTGTTTTTCTTACAGGACTGACTCTACTTTTTAGTAGAGAGATGTCCATTTTACAGAGGAGATTTTGCCGAATTTTCGGTAAAATTCTCATAAAACGTGACATCGGATCAATTATGTGTAATTCTGTGTTATGAAATCTTAGATCGAGTCTCTATAGAGCTTAAGTTAGATTTATTCTAATTTATGTAATTATTTTATTATTTAGTTGCATTGAGACCGAGGCCTAGTGGACCGGGCCCGTCGGACTAGTATCGAGGAACGCAAACCTATGAATTGTTGTTTTATATACACATCGCACTTAGGTTACATGTTTTAGAAAATACATATTTTAAATGTATATTTATTCATAATTTTTTTATTAAATGATTAGTATACTTTAGGTATATATTTAGTATATTTTAGGTATATTGCTAAGTAAATGCATGTTATATTATTGATTTATATTTAAATTGTTTTAAGTATATTATTGGTTTATTTTTGTTATATTTTATGTTTGATTTGAATTTATTTGACATATATATACTTGAAATATACTTAGTTTATTTTAGGTATATTTCTGGTATATATATGGATTATTTTGCTATTATGCATTATTTATTTTCCAAATATTTATTTTATTTTAAATGAAAGATATTGATAGAACGTGCTACCTAGTGGGTAACACTAGGACGGTGTACGTACCGGTGCGATAGATTTAGGGTTGAGTGAGAATCAATTGTGGTATTATGATTTGATTGAGAAAGATATGCCTGATTTGATTGAGATGTGAGGTGATTGATGGTGTGATTGTTGGAACTCGGTTGACTTAGTGTCTCGGGACCAATCACACTGACAGTCAGACTGCTGGAGCTCGGTTGACTTAGTGTCTCGGGGCCAATCTACTATCCATATGGATTAAGTGAATTTATTTGAAATTAAGTGAACCTGTATGGCTAGAGTGATGTTATTGTTGATTGAGGTTGCGATTAAATAGGGTTCTTTTTTATCCTTCATAAAACTATAATTTTTCTGTATTATTATATAATTGATTTTCAGCATTTGTATGAATTGCTTGTATATGTATATTTATTATATATGAATGTTTGATTGCATTTGACATATAGGAAATGCATGTATATATATTATAAAAATTCACTCAGTAAGGTCTGACTCCCCTTAGTTGACATTTTTATAGGACAGTCTTGTTCTTCAGACCTCAGCAGTAGACCCATCCACTGGATTTCTTCTGCCCCGACTCTTTTATATAAATTATCTACTTAGTTTTTACGTTGTACTCTAGAAAACTATAGTAGTCATATTTTGTATTAATAGTGAATTGTATTTTATATTTACTGTATGCGTTTTAATTCAGAGGTCTTTCTCTGAATAGTATATTAATATTTTGTTATCATGATATGAAAAAGATTATTTTTATTACACTGGTTCATGATTTTAATCATGGTGCATATTTATTTGTTTGAATTTATTGCATGCTTTTCTTTTAAGGCTTGCTATGGGTTTCGGATTTGAAAGAATTTTAATTCCCTAGCGTCGGTCATGGCCCCCGGTTTGGGTCATGACAAAATGCAACTGAAGACTAGTAAAGGCATAAGCCAAAGAATGATGTTTTCAATAGGGTATGGTATCCTGACAAAGATAGGAGAATCAATATGACCAAGAATCAAAAAAGGAGAATGTAGAAACTTAGCCAATCAGCCAAGTAGAGTCATGAATCGTCGGCCCCCAGTAGTTCAGTAAGGAGGCCTCTAGCAGATAGGGAGAAAGACAGAACTCCTAAAGAAAAGGAGAATGAGAAGATAATTGCTATTGGCAGGGATCACACTATAAAGAAGATGTCTATTGAAAAAATTAATCCCTATAAAAAGCCTTACTCCAACTTCAACCTCCACAAATAGGATAAGGGCAAAAGGAAGGTATGGTGGTACTGGTATACAAAAGAAGGCAAGATCAATGATGGCTTATCGCCTCTACCATTGCCAAAAGGAGAAGTCTCAAGCTCTACTATCAATGTTATAACTCTGTCGAATGACTTCAAACCAAAACCCAACCAAAGATCCACTCTGGATAGGGACATTATCACCTTTGATGATTGGGAGCTGGACAACAAATAGAGGGCTTCCTTAACCACTCCACAGCCTGATATCGTGATAACTAGGCATATTAGGCCACTATATGTTAAGGCCAATTTTAATGGAATGGAAATAAGGAGAGTTCTAATGGATAATGGTGTTGTGGTCAACATTTTACCTCTCAGGACTTTGAAAAAAATTAGGCTAAAACTCAAGGATCTTGAGAAAACTGATGTTGCGATGAAAAATTTTACAGATCATGATCGAGGTCCTGAAGGGTTTATCGTACTAAATGTTAAAGTGGGTAGGCATGAATCACAAGAGGGATTCTTCATTATAGATTTGAAAACTAATTACAATGTGCTTCTGGGTAAGGATTAGATTTACTCCAATGCTTGTTTTTCTTCTTCTTTTCACCAAATATTATTCATTTGGAGGACTGAAGAAGATGTGGAGGTTATCCATGGGGATTTATCGGCCTCATATTCAACCTCATAAAAGCATGTTTAGGGATGTAAAGAAGTTAGTAGTCGATGAAATCAGTAGGCTTACATATTTAAGGTTTATCAAAAAAGCACAATACACTCAGTGACTATCTAACATTGTCCCTGTGGCAAAAAAGAATAGAAAAATCATGGTGTGTATTGACTTTAGGAATCTGAATCTCGCAACCCCTAAAGATAAGTATCCTATGCCTATAGTCGATATGCTCATCGATGCTGCATTAAGACATTATATCCTCTCACTTATGGAAGGTCACTCGGGCTATAATCAAATAAAAATAAAAAAGACTTATGTGAGTAAAATGACTTTCAGGTATCTTAATGCACTAGGGAGTTACAAGTGGGTTGTAATGCCATTCAATTTTAAAAATGCTAGCGCTACATATCAGCGAGCAATGCATGAGATCTTTAACTCATTAATTTGGGACTTCATGGAAGTTTATATAGATGATGTGATCATCAAGTCTAAGGGCGATGAACAATATTTGGACTATCTAACGAAGACATTCGAAAGAATAAGGCTCCATCGACTTAAGATGAACCCTCTCAAGTGTGCATTCTGAGTATCAGTAACACATTTTTAGGATTCTTAGTGCACCAAAGGGGGTTGAAAGCAGACGCCAACAAGACCAAGGCAATCATCCAAGCTGCACTATTAAAGACCAAAAAAGAACTATATGTAATAACCCTAATTTTTAAATTATTTTAATTTAAAACAGAATATACAGTGTTAATAAAATTTAAAACTATGTTTTATTATTTTATTAACTTGTGATTAATATTCATTATTTTGTGTTTAATCAAAATTTTCTACGTAAATATTTATTTTAAAACTTATTATTTTAGAGATTTATTTACGTAAATTTATTACTTTAAGAATTATTTTAATAGTCCTACTTAAGTACTAAGGTTATTTTTAACAATGATATTGTTTATTATTATTATTATTATTATTATTATTATTATTATTATTATTATTATTATTATTATTATTATAATATGTGTTATTACACATATATATATATATATACATGCATTAGGGTTATTATACTAATTTTATTATGTGTAAATGCATGTATGTGTGTATATATATATTGATATACATGTGTAGATTAGTGTATTTATATATATACACACATACATTATGTTTAAAAAAAATAAATAAAAGTCTTCTTCTTCTTCTTCTTCCTGCGAACCCCCACCATCCCCGTCGTTATCACGTTGTTCATCCATCGTCGGAGTGCCTCACCATAGTCCATCCACCTTCTGCCATCCTCCCTGTCTCCTCCTTCCTCTCCGACAAGCAGCATATCGGCGGTGACTGACAGAAGTTGAGATTTGAACTTTCTAGTGTCCCTCCTTCGTCCGGCCACCATTCTTCGCATTTACGGTGTCCCTGAGCTCCTCAAGCTCCGGTGATATATATATATACATACACAGACACACACACATACATTATGTTTAAAAAAAAATAAATAAAAGTCTTCTTCTTCTTCTTCTTCCCGCGAACCCCCACCTTCCCTGTCGCTATCACATCGTTCATCCACTGTCGGAGTGCCTCACCATCGTCCAGCCACCATTCTTCATATTTACGGTGTCCCTGAGCTCCTCAAGCTCCAATGAACTCGATTTTAGCCTTGGTTTGAGCTCTAACCCCTCCATTTTTGTTGTTTCTTGAATTTTTAGATTCGGCCATTTAGGGTTTTTGATTTTTTTTTATGGGTGTTTATGGTTGATTCATGGAAAGTTCCTTCACAAAAGTTGATCCCCCTAGTTTAAGCTACTCCCACAAATTTTTGTGTGATTTTTGGAAATTATTTTGATTTTTATGAATTTTTGAATATTTTATTATTATTTTATTAATTTTCGTAAATTAATTATATAAATTGTGAAATTGTGATTTTTGGTGTTATTAGTAGTTATTATTAATTTTAGAGTTGAGTTTATAATTTTTTTGAATTTTTTGTAATTTTTATAATTATTTTAGGTTTATGTCAATTTTAGAAATTAAGGTTAAATATATGTTTTGTTAGAAATTATTGGTTAATTAAATGTATTTGTTGATATTAATGAAAAATATGTTGAGAAATAATTTTTTTGTATTTATATAAATTTTATTGAATTTTTTAGTATTATTAGTATATTATGCGAATTTTTGAATATTAGGGTTAATTTGGTAATTTGGTGGTAATTTTAGTTAAATATTATGTTTAATTTATTTTTATAATATTTGAGGTATAAAAATTATTTTTATAAATTATTTACTAATTAATACTAATTTTTGAAAATTATTTTCCAATAATATATAATATACTATTTTTGTAATAAAATGGAATTTTAGTAATTTTTAATATGTATTTGGACTAATTAAGTAATTTGGATTTATAAAATGAATTTTTATTAATATTTGTGTAATTATTGGAAAAAGGGATTTTTAATAATATTATATTATTATTTAGGGTTTTTAAGTAATTATTGAAAAAATAATTATTTTGGTGTTTTAATGTTAAATATACTATATTTTGATGTTTTGAGGGTATTTATGGTAAATATTGATTTCTAATATATTTTATTATATTATGTAAATTTGGTAAATTGTGGACCTCAGTTGGAGAATTTTTTTAGTTCGGGATCCCAACCGAGGGTTGTTTGGAAATAGAAATGTATTTTTCTTGCAGGATTGACTCTACTTTTAAGTAGAAAGATGTCCGTTTTACAGAGGAAGTTCTGCCGAATGTAACATCGGGTCTAATTCCTATTTTATGTCTGTCTGTATTTTGTAATTCTAGATCAAGTCTCTAAAAGTCTAAGTTAGATTTATTCTGATTTCGTGATCATTTTTATTATTTAGTTGTGCCGAGATCGTGGCCTAGTGGACCAGGCCTGTTGGACCAGTCTCGTGGAGCGCATCCCTATGAGTTGTTATTATATATATACATTGCTTTTAGGTTGCATGTTTTAGAAATATATGTTTTAAATGTATTATTATGCATAATTATTTGCTTAAATGCTTAAGTATATTTTAGGTATATTTTTAGTATATTCTTGGTATATTTTGAAATAAATGCATGTTTTCCCTTTGATTTATATTCAAATTATTTTTAAGTATATTATTGGTTTATTTTGAGTATATTTCATGACTTAATTGAATTTATTTTATATATATATACTTGAAATATACTTAGTTTATTTTAGATATATTTCCAGTATATATATGGTTTATTTGACTATTATGAACGACCTTATACATTATTTGTCACTTGAATGTATGTTTTATTGTAAATGAAGGATATCGATAGAACGTGCTTCCTAGTGGGTAGAACTAGGACTGAGTACATACCGGTACGATAGATTGTAGGTTGAATTACTAACTTATTTGTGAAAATTATGACTTGATTGATTTGATTGATGGTGTGATTGCTGGAGCTTGGTTGACCAAGTGTCTCGAGGCCAATCACACTGACAATCAGATTGTTGAAGTTCGATCGACTTAGTGTCTCGGGGCCAGTCTACTGTCCAGTTAGATTAAGTGAATTTATTTGGAATTAAGTGAGCCAGTATGGCTAGAGTGATTTCTATTGTTAATTAAGGTTGCGATCATTTAGGGTTTTATTTGATCCTTCAGAACCTATATTTTTCTGTATTATGAAATAAAGTGATTTTCAGCATCTGTGTATATATTTATTATATACAAAGGATTTTTTGCATTTGTCATTTAGTAATGTGTGTATATATATTATAACAATTCACTCAATGAGGTCTGACTCCCCTCCGTTGATATTTTTTTCAGGAGAGTCTTCTTCATCAGACCTAAGCAGTAGGCCTATCCGCCGGATTTCTTCTACCCCGACTTATTTATGTAAATTATCTACTTAATTATTCATTATTGTATTCTAGAAAACTGCAGTAATTGTATTTATATTAGTCGAAAGTTGTACTCTGTATTATGTATGTTGATTTTAATTCAGAGAGGCATGTCTCTGAATGTTGTACTAAAATATTTTATTTTATAATATGTGGAGATTATTTTTTATCATAATTATTGAGTTTTAAATTTTGATGTATTTTTAATTATTTTATTTCATTTATTGTATGTTTTTATTATTTAAAGGCTTGCTACGAGTTCTGAATTCGAAAGAATTTCTGTTCTCTAGCGCCGGTTATGGCCCCCAATTTTGGGTCGTGACACTATAATAGTTAATCAGCTAAATAAATTACCTCAAAAGATTCATATCTAATATGGCAAACCAATTGAGAATTTAGTCACCCTTACTAAAACTAAAAGACAAGGAGGAGTTTGTATGGACGTTGGAGCATCAACATGCATTCGATTAGATCAAAGCATACCTAACTCACCTACCAGTTGTGATTGCTCCTAGGCCGATTGATCCCTTAATTTTTTACATTTTGGCCTCAAAAACCTCCATAGGTAGTTTACTTGCCCAAGAACAAGAAGGATACAAACGATCAATATACTACCTCAGTCGGGTATTAACAGATATAGAGATGAGGTACTCAGCCATCGAAAATCTCAGGCTTTATTTGTACTTCACATGCTGCAAACTCATATGCTATTTGCTTTCTTTTATTATATTGGTAATTAGCCAGACCAATGTTATCAAATATATACTCTCGAGGCCATTCCTTAGAAATTGGCTTGGTAAGCAAGTTGTGGCATTGTCAGAGTTTGCTTTACAGTACATCCCTTAGAAAGCCATTAAAGGGTAAGTTTTGCCAGACTTTTTGGCTAATCATCCTGTAATAAAAACACCAGTTTATCTCTGTGAGGCTAAAAGATGGAGAGTTTGGTTTGATGGTTCAAAAGCATCATTGGGCTTAGAGGCAAATGTGGTTATAGAATCTCCCAATGGTATCAAGATAAAGCTGTCATTCCTGCTTAACTTTCCTTGTACTAATAACCAAGCTGAATATGAAACATTTTTCATCGCACTTGATATCCTTGCCAAGCTAGGGGTCCATAACGTGGATATCTTTAGGGATTCTATATTTATTGTAAAGTAAGTCTTAGGAGAATCTAAGTGTGAATCAGCCACACTAGGGGCATATTACAAGCAGGTCCAATACATAATGACAGATTGAGTCTTCAATTTTTAGAAAGGGAACTTAATGACAAAGCAAATGACTTGGTATAATCGGGCTCCGGATACAGGGATAAGATTTAATCTATCCCAATGTTGGTTCGACCTTACTCATCCTTACTATTGATAGCTAACGATCTCTGTTTATAGGTTACTACCATTAATTTGAAGGACAGAGATCACAAAATATCTTGGCAACCCATCACCATTGGTAAAATGATTAGTTAAAATCCTGACAACTAAGATACTGCTAACAAATAGAGAGCTATATAGAAGATTGATCTCTGGAGAACTTCTAAGATGCATTGGTGATCCAAAACTTCTAGGTGATAGACCTCCAATTTTTAATAAGTTATAAAACAACTTATTTAATTCAAAGAAGAGAAAAACAACTTTTAGAGAAGATGTTATTAAGCTAAAACAAATACATTTTATTGCTTATGTTTTTACATTAATGAATACATGCATATATATATATACACATTTTATTCCTAAAAATAGATAACTAAAAATAATATATTAAATATAAACCAATGAATTTGGCGGTTTACGTTTACTAATAATAATAGTTATTGTTATTGTTAATTGATTTATTTTAAAACAAATATATTTTAAACCATCAACTTTTAACAAATATGTTTACTAATAATATTATTATTACTAACTAATAAGAAGATCCTCATGGATTATGGCTCTCCCATTTAAGTGGCTTGAAATGTGAGATGAGGAAATTCATGAGCTGCTTTATCTTAGGCATACCACTTGGACTGATGCAGAAGTTGCCCTTTCTTGCCAATGCAAAAATACTTCCATTCTCCATGTTTGGTTTCACGAACCTTTTGCTCCGATATACAGTCATCCTCTAAAGGATCTTCTCGCTCCATCTTCAAGTCATTAATTGAGGGAATATGGGTGTCCTTATCAGGATCATCATCCAATAGAGATGCTTCAAAGAGCTTTAGGTTCTCAGTATTAATGATCGAGTACATATGCATGTATGGTGGTAGGTCAAGCTAGAAGGCATTATCACTAAATTTATTAATGATTGTGAATAGTCCATATCTACTAGGCTTCAATTTCTTTCCTTCTTCTTGTAACCGCTCCTTACAGAGGTGTAGCCATCCTAAGTCACCTTTTTTAAAATTACATGGTCTGTGATGTTTATCATGGTGATTTTTATACTGTTGCTGTGAACGTTGTAGTTGTGCTTCCACTTCTGAATGAATCTTTCTAAATCGTTCAAAAAATTTCTATGCTCAAATATATTCTTCTTCTTCCTTTCCACTTAATAGTTTGTCACCTATAGTGAATGCCATGTCAAAAGGGCTTTGAGGTAAATAACCCAAATAAACCTTGAAAGGAAATTTTAGTGTGGAGCCATAAATTACTCAGTTAAAAGCAAACTATAGGTAGGGGAGACTTTCATCCCATGTTTTTGGATGTTTAGAATTGTAGCTTCTTAATAAATGTACCATAGTTTGATAAAAACCTTTATTTGTCCATCCGTTTATAGATGAAAAGCAGTATTGTGCTTTAACTTGGAATCCATCATTCCTATAAGGACCTCCAAAAATAGCCTAAGAATCGACTATCTCTATTTGATATAATCGATGTTGGGAGGCCAAAATATTTCCAAACATTCTAAAAAAATAATTTTGCTGCCTCTTTTCCTATGATAGTCTTCTTGCATGGAATGAGTAACTAAAACGATCCACAACCATTAATAAGTAATCATTCTTGGACTTAGTTTTAAGCAATCCTCTAAGAAAGTCCATTGAAATGCTCTCCTAAGGTTGGCTAGGTATTGGAAGTGGAAGATATAGTCCTAGCTTTCTATTAGAAGGCTTTAAGGTGTTATATAGAACATAACCTCGTATGTATTGAGAGACATCTAGGTGCATCTTTGGCTAAAAGACATATCGATGAAGATTCAATAAAGTTTTCTCTACTCCAAAATGTCCTACAACTTTAGAAGTATGAGCTTCATGAATCCACTATAATCTATCACCATCTTCTAGTATACATAATTGTGCTCCTTTGTACATTAGTCTATCCTTCAGTTGAAACTCACTAGTCTTCCCTTATTACAGCTTAGCATAAGTTAAACTAAAATCAGTATCTGTGTCATACCCTTTCGCGTACTCAAAAGGAACTACATAGCCACCAATAATGTAGAACTTATTGATGTAGGGGGCCAAGATAACACATTCGCTAACTTATTAGTCATTCCCTTCTTATACTTAATGACAATATTGAATTGTTGTAGGTAAGACATCCATTTCATATGTCGAGCTTACTATAACTTCGACTATGTGGTTAAATACTAAAGAGGTTTATGATTAGAGTGTACCATAACTTCCTTCCCTAACAAGTAAGCTCTCCAATGCTTTACTGTTTGATACAAGGCATATAGCTCAATTTCATAAGTTGGATAGTTTAGTACTGGTCCACTAAACATCTCATAATGGTATGCAACTGCTTTGCCATCCTGAAGTAATACGGCTTCTATTGCGTAGTTAGATGCATATGCTTCTACTTCAAACAGTTTCTATAGATTTGGCAATGCTAATACTAGGGCCTCAATAATCTTTCATTTTAATAACTGGAAGGATTCGTCATGTTTATTTGACCATTCAAACTTTTGATTGGCCTTCGTAAGAGAATGTAATGGTGCTACAAATAGAGAAAAATGTTTAATAAATTTTCTTAAATATTGGCATGCACCTATAAAGCTTCAAACTTCGATCATTGAACGGGGTATGGGCCATTGATTGATAACTTGTACTTTCTTTATATCCACTTTGAGCTCTTTTACACCAACAATGAAGCCTATATAGACAAGCTCTTGCTTCCCAAATTCACATTTCTTCACAGTTAACCATAGTTGACTAGCTTATAGAATCTCCATAACCTGAGCAATATAATAGACATGGTCCTCCCATATGATGTTGTAGATTAGTATGTCATCCAGATAGGCAATAACAAAGTCAACAATAAAAGGGCAAAGTTCTTTATTCATTATCTGTATAAAAGTAGATGGAGCATTATATAGTCTGAATGGCATAACCAACCACTTAAACAATCCTTACTTCATTTTAAAAGCAATTTTCCAAGTGTCTTATTCATGGATGCGTACCTAATGATAACCTGATTTCATATCAAGTTTGGTCAAGAAGCGAGCACCATGCAGTTGATCTAAGAGATCATCAATCCTCGGTAGCAAATACTGATTCTTGATAATGATTTTGTTAAGTGCTCTATAGTCCACACACATATGCCATCCTCCATCTTTTTTAGGCATAAGTAGAACTGGTAAACCACATGGTGAGTAGCTAAGCTTAATAACTCCTTATTCAAGAAGTATTTGTATTTGCTTCTTGATTTTTTCACTTTCCGTTAGAGAGGTGTGATATAAACCCAAGTTTGGTAGAGATGAATCTTCTACTAACTGAATTTCAAATTCTACAGCTCCTTTCATGGTAATCCTTGTACATTTTAAAAAAGATACTTAAAATCCTTTTGTAATTTTCCAATAACGGAACATTATGAAGGTGTTAGAGTCACAGTTGACAAAGTAACAACATCAACACATTAATCTTATGGTCGAATCATTAATAACATGAATAGTCCATAAGATTTAATCAATCGCTTGGTCTGGTTACTGTTAGCAAATCTTTCATAGTTTTAGGCTTACAAGCATTGATGTGGAACTCTTTTCCATCCTTCACCAAACGATACTTGCGAAGCCTTCTATAATGAATTGCATCACGATCCCATATATATGGACTTCCTAATATGACTTGGCATACATCTAATGGAACCACCTCACATGTCACTTCATTAATGTAACAATTAGTGATTGTAAATTTGAAGGTACATTACTTTGTAATCTGCATGTCAATGTCCTTCTGAATCCAACCTAGTGGGTAAGGCTTAGGGTAAGGCATTATTTCTAAGCCTACCTTCTTCACTAGAGCCTCTGAAATCAAATTCTTCTAGCTTCTAGGATCGATAATTGCTTGTACAACACTCTGTTTCACTTGAATGTTCAAATGGAATAACTCTTCACGGTTGTAAGCATCATAGTTATAGTTATTGTTAATTGATTTATTTTAAAATAAACATATTTTAAACCATCAACTTTTAATAAATTTTTTTACTAATAATATTTTATTATTACTAACTAATAAAAAGATTCTCCTTGATTAATTATTCTTAAGGAAGTAATTCTAGTCATGGCCAAGTTTCCTTAGGAATTACAAGAGTGCATCAAGGGGGAAGGAAGATGAAATGGTTAACATGGAAATATGGCTATTTTTGGCAACAATGGAAAAAGACTGCAATAATTGTGCCAAAGGGTGCAATGCATGCCAGAAGCATAGACCAATCCAGCACGTTTTGGCAGACAAGTTACATTCTATTATTAAACCTTGGCCTTTTAGAAGATGGGTGAAGGACATAATTGGGAAGGTCTACCCCCCATCATCCAAGGGGCATAGCTTCATACTTGTTGTAACAGACTATTTCAACAAATGGGTGGAGGCTACTCCTTTAAAGACCGTTAACCAACAGGCAATCACGAACTTTATCACCAAGCAAATTATATATTAGTTTGGGATTTTGAAGTCTATAACCATGGACCAGGGCATGATGGTCACAGGGGAGGAAATTTGGGCTTATGCAAAGAACTATAAAATCAAGCTTTTACACTTATCTCCATACTATGCCCAGGGAAATGGTCAAGCCAAAGCCACCAATAAGCTGGTAAAAATGGTGATTTAGAAGCCAATTAAGGATAATCCACGAATATGGCATGATACTTTATAAGAGGTACTTTGGGCACTAAGGACTAAGCATAAATTGATAACTGGTACATCCCCATTCAAGCTAGTATATGGCCATAAGGCCATGTTGTCGATGGAGCTAACTGTTGCCTCACTAAAGAGACAGGTGCATTTAAAAATATCAACTAAGGATTACATCTAGGGTATGTTACAAGAACTAAATCAATTAGATAAAGAATGATTCTTGGCCTATGACAGAATTACTATACAAAAGAGGAAAGTCAGGAGGGTATATCATAAGAAAGTGAAGTTCAAATACTTCAAGGAAAGAGACGTAGTCTGGAAACTTGTGTTACCCATCGGACTTAAAAACCATTCACTTAGGAAGTGGAGTCCAAATTAGGAAGGTCCTTTCATCATGACACAAGTACTAAAGGGTGGCGCCTATCTCCTAGCCAAGAAGGATGGTTCCCCTCATGTCAAGCCAATCAATGGTAAGTACTTGAAAGCATATTTCCCGTCTATATGGGATGGTATTGATTAGTCAACATTCAATAGAGTCGATAAAAATGTAATTATTAGTTAAGGTTGATCATTGAATGTCAAGCCAACCTTCATTTTCTAGGCTGATCTTTATTAGGCTAGTCTAGTTTTATTTATGCCAATTAATTATTTTTAGGCCCGATATTCATTGTATTTCTTTATGATGATAAAAATGTTTCATGCCAACATTATAAAACCTTACTTCAGATTTTGCAGAAAAATAATAAGGCTGATGATACCAAACGGTCTATTCAGTTTGTTTATTTACGATGGTTGTTTATAAGCAAAAGCACAAAGCAAGGAAGTAGAAATAAAGCTTATAAAATAACTAAGGCCATCCCACAAGCCAATATATTAAAGTATATATATATAAATAGATAAATAGATAGATAGATATATTGACAAGTGTTTGGAACTATTCATAATCAGTCACTCCCCAACTGTTTAAAATTGCTTAAAAGTTTAGCAAAATTCAGTCAAAGCTTTAACCGAATTTTCCTTATCAAGCAAGGTTGACATTTTTCTTCCTTAGAGGTTTTCAATTTAAAGGTGCAGGTTCTTTCACTTTTGTTGCAGCTCCTTCATTTTTGCACCTTGAGCTTATGCATACTCGACCTTTTATTATTGTACCCTTATACAGCATTCAAGGGCAGCACGTCTATCAGCCAAAGCGCTTTAAAATTGGCTACTTCCTTCTTCAAGGATTGCATGGTGGCAGAAGCATCAAAGGCAACTTGTTTCTCCCTCCTTATATTTTCAATAATGGCTTTGGCTTCATCATCGTAGCCATGCTTCTTTTCTTCTTTGGAAGCCAGGCCATCGATGAAGCGATTAGCCTTAATGTAGCCAGTGATCAGAGAGGGAAGGTTATCATGCCAGTTATCAATGATGTGCTTTTGGCCGATGGTAATCCTTAAAGAAGGTTATGCATGCTTGTGAAGGTACTTCAACAGATATGAAGCCTAACCATGTCTCTCTTCACTAAAGAAGAAAAATGTCGGTCTCTTTAGGATTTCAACCAAGTGCTTCAGCCTTTTTTTACCTTGACCGCTATCAGCTCATTCGAGTCCTCCACGACATCAGCTAGTTGATCAGTATCTTTATGATCAGAGGAATTTAGGTCAACCTCTCCATCAAATTCATTGTTAAAAGCAGCCTCCAGCTCATCAAAAATATCAACCAGAGATTTCTATAATGATAGGCCAATTAAATATCTGAATTAATAATAAATATTGTAATAAAAATATGACACTCATACCTGATCCAATTTCTGAGATGTCAAAGGAGGATGGGCCAATGAAGTGGCTTTAATAAGGCTAGTGGTTAATGAGATCTTAAAGGTTTGATTTGGTACATCTTGGATAAGAGCTATGGCTTCTTCAACATTTATTAGCTTTACCTAAGTTGTGTCAGCTGTTGCAGTAGAGATGGTTAGATCCTCCACCTGAGCAGCCTTGGTAGCGTCAGAGGCCAACCTTGAAGTAGCTTAACCTGTAGGCTTGGCAAATCAATGAGTAGTCTTGGCTTTTTTTGCCTTGGGCTATTCATTAGGCATGACTATTGGCTTCTTAATGGCCTCTATGTAAGTCAAAGTAAAAAAAAGTGTATAAAAATTATTATAAAATCAAGTGATAGAAATATACCTGATCAGGTAAGGTAAGGGTGTGCATAGGAGGATGATGCCTGGATAGACCATAAAACTGTTATGGGATCACCTACAAAGCTACTAGTACAATGGACCTTGCTCCATGGCTTGAGTTTGTAAACAATAGGACCAACGATACAAAAAGGGGTTCTAGGAATCTCAGGAGACTGATTGACATAAAAGGTCAAGCAAACATCCAAATAGGTCATTATTGGATAATTAGTACAAGTTTGTAAATATAAAGCATAACTATCAAGTTGGTGTTCTTATAAGAGTTCAAACTTTACTTGGGCCACCCTTCTTTGCATCTTGGCCTTATCCCGATAGTTGTATTTACAATTATAAAAATGTTCAAAGGCATAAATATCTCGAATATGCTCACCTCTGGACTTGGTTTGGCCTGTAAAGAAAAAGAAGCTCTATCATCAGTTAGTTCCCATTTTTGAATGTTTGTCACTTCAGCAGAAGTATAATTGTTTAAAACAGAATATGTTGCAAAAATCAATGAACATTTTTGTCTTGAATGGGCAGATGGGCAAAGGACTTAGGTGCAAGTTCTTTTTCAATATTCTGTAAACTGCATTCAGCTTCTTATAGAACTTTACTTCACCATAAATAGGCTTAGTGTAAAATAGAGAGTTGCACAAGAAAAGGATTGGGCACGGAAGAGACTGAATGAGACTGAATTGGCTTGCAACAAAGTGAGGATTATAAACCTCAACACCACACTTATTATTCCAAGGGTCTAAATCCAACCCAAATGGTAAGTCCCTAGTAATGAGAAAAATTTCTCAAGTCGATTTGAATTCTGGAGAAAGATCAGGGCTAAAAGAATCTTCCAACAGCTATAAAGGGCCAAAGCATAAAGGAACGAATAGGCAATACTGCATATCTTGTTGGTCTTTAATGTTATAGAAGAAATGATAAAATTCTTTAAAAGTGGTACATTTGCATTTGAAGGACGATATTGTCACGACCTAAACCAGAGGCCATGACCGGCGCTAAGGAACGAGAATTTTTTCAAATCTAGAACCCATAGCAAGCCTTAAAATAAAAGCATGCAATAAATTAAAATAAATAAATATGCATCATAATTAAAATCTCAAACCAATATAATAAAAATAATCTCTTCCATATCATAACATAAAATATATTAATACAATATTCAGAGAAAGGCCTCTGAATTACAATCACATTCAGTAAATATAAATACAACTCACTATTGATACAAAATATGACTATTGCAGTTTTCTAGAGTATAATATAAAATTAAGTAGATAATTTACATAAATGAGCCGAGGCAGAAGAAATCTGGTGGATGGGTCTGCTGTTGAGGTCTGAAGAAGAAGACTCTCTTGTAAAAATGTCGACTGAGGGGAGTCAGACCTCACTGAGTGAATTGTTATAATATATATACATGCATTTCCTAATGACAAATGCAATCAAACATTCATATATATAAATATATATACAAGCAATCCACACATATGCTAAAAATCACTTTATATAATAATACTGAAAAACATAAGTTCATGAAGGATCAAATCGAACCCTATTTAACGCAACCTTGATTAACAATACCATCACTCTAGCCATACAGGCTCACTTAATTTCAAATAAATTCACTTAATCCATATGGACAATAGACTGGCCCCAAGACACTAAGTCAACCGAGCTTCAGTAGTCTGACTGTCAATGTGATTGGCCCTAAGACACTTGGTCAACCGAGCTCTAATAATCACACTATCAATCACATCACATCTCAATTAAATCAATCATATCATTACCAATCAAATCATAATTACCATAAGGATTCTCACTCAATCCTAAATCTATCGCACCGGTATATATACAGTCCTAGTGTTGCCCACTAAGTAGCACATTCTATCGATATCCTTCATTTAAAATAAAACATTCATACGAGAAAATAAATAATGCATAATGTCATTTATTATAACAAAATAAACCATATATATATTAGAAATATACCTAAAATAAACTAAGTATATTTAGAGTATATATATATCAAATAAATTCAAAATAAATCATAAAAGATACCGAATGTAAACCAACAATATACTAAAAACATGTTAAGTTTAAATCAATAATAAAACATGCATTTATTTAGAAGTATATCAAAAATATGCTAAGAATATACCTAAAGTATACTAAACATTTTAATAAAACAATTTATGAATAAATACAATTAAAACATGAATATGTGCTAAAACATGCATCCTAAATGCAATGTACATATAAAATAACAACTCACAAGATTGCGCTCCTCGAGACTAGTCCGACGAGCTCGGTCCACTAGGTTTCGGTTTCGACGCAACTAAACAAATAAAATAAATACAAAAATCAAAATAAATCTAACTTAAGCTCTATAGAGACTCAATTTAAGATTTCATAACAAAGATAGACACAAAATTTAGAATTGACCTGATATTATGTTTTACGAGAATTCTATCAAAAATTCGACAGAATCTCCTCTGTAAAATGGACATCTCTCTACTAAAAAGTAGAGTCGGTCCTGCAAGAAAAATGCAATTCAAATCACAGAATTCACACAACCCTCAGTTAGAATCTCGAACTACATAATTCCCTCAACCAAGGTCCACATTTCACCAAAAATTCAGACAATATAATAAATATACCATAAATAAATAAATTTCATAAATATCCTCAAAATATCAAAATATAGCATATTTAATCTTAAAACACTAAAAATAATTATTTTCTGAATAATTACGTACAAATTTTGAAATAATAATATAATATTATTAAAAATTAAATTTCTCGATAATTCAATATAAATTAATAAAAATTTACTTTATATATTCAAATAACTAAAATAGCCTAACTACATATTAAAACTACTAAAAACCCATTTTATTACCAAAATAATATATAATATATTATTCGAAAACAATTTTTGAAAATTAGTATTAATTAGTTAAAAATAGTAAATAATTTGTAAAAATCATTTTAATACCTTAAATAATTATAAAACCAACTAAAACATAATATTTAACTATAATCTTATCAAAATTACATATTTAACCCTATAATACAAAAATACACATAATATACTAATATTACTCAAAAATTCTATAAAAATTATATAAATGCATAAAAATTATTTTCTCAACATATATATTACTAATATCAACTAAAATACATTATTAATCAGTAATTTCAACAAAAATCCAACTTTAACCTAATTTTCTAATATTGACATAAACTAAAAATATTTATAAAAATTACATAAAAATCAAAAAAATTATAATCTCAACACTAAAATTAATATCAATTTATAATAACACCAAATATACAAAATTTATAATTTAATAAATTAATTTAAGAAAATTCAATAAATAATAATAAAATATTTAAAAATTCACAAAAATTAAAATAAATTCAAAAAATTCAAAAAAAAATATAGACATATGGATTAAGCTACCAAGATCAACTTTTATGAAGGAAGTTTGTATGAATCATCAAGATCAAGCTTAAAAAAAATCAGAAAACCCTAAAACTCAAAAACTAAAATTCAAGAAAACTCAATAAATAGATGTTTTGAGCTCAAACCAAAGCTAGATTCATTCTCACCAAAGTTTAGAGAGTTGATAGAGACCAAAATCTCAAGAAACGATGGCTGAAAGAGGGAGAAATGGTGAGGAGCTCAACTTGTTGTGGCTGCCATTTTTTGCAACTCGGGCGACGCTTTGACGTGCAAGCAATAGTGGGAAGGCTGGAGAAGAAGGCGGTGACCAAACGGAAGCAAGGGAGGCATACCGACGAGCTCAGATCAGGACAGTGTGGAGGGAAGGGATGTACAATGTGTTTGCATGTTTGTATGTTTGCTTGTTTGTATATGTATATATGTATATAAACAATATATTAAAACTATATAATATAATATTATTATATCTTAAATCATTCTCACCACACAATAAAAATATCTCATATATATATATATATAGCACACAAATAATCACACACACACACATACATTATAATATACACACATACATTATAATGTATAATAATAATACTAATAATGTAATTTAATAAAAATAATAATATCAAAATAATAATGAAATTTTATAAAACAATAATAGAAATAATAATGCAAATTGAATTAATACTACTATAATAATACTATCCGAAAATTTAAATATAAACCATGCAAGTTAAACATCCAAAATAATATATTTACATAGAAAATCCAATTAAACATAAAATAATAGTAATTAATCACAAAATAGTAAAATAATTAAATTTGACTTTTAAAATTTATTAACACTGTATATCTCGTAATAAAATAAAATAATTTAAAAATTAGGGTTATAATAGATACCCAGGGGGCATAATAACCTAGGGACTTATAGTCGAGGCCGATTTATAAGTTCTTGAAAGTAGGCCATGAACTAGATTTACGCAATCCATATCGGCCCAAGCTCCATCATGAAATCATCTCTATCCTTATCAGGCACTAATAAGTGCATACCCCTATAAAATTGACTAAGAATAAAAAGACCAAGTGTCAATTTTCATCCATTGGCCAGAGCTATGGCTAAAAGGAGGAATTCTTTAGTAACCTTTATTAAACTAAGGTATCCTATAAATCAACAAAGCCAATATAATAAAAAGGCAATATGTTTAGCCTTGTCAGGAATAGGAGTGGATTTCATGTTCGTGATAATGAAAGGGTCATAGCTCACATGCTCATTTCGAAATGAAATACTATAGTTGGACATATCAACTTTTAGCATAGGATTGATATCTTCACCAAATTATTAAAAGCCGAACAGAGCAGCTAAATCTAACAAAGTGACCGTCATTGAGCCACTTCTAAACATAAAAGCGTTACTAGATTGAGACCAGAAAAGTGACATGGCCAATAAAAGGTGTTTATTTATTGGTATTTCAGTTTTAGGAAAGAGAAGAATGTCATAATTACCTATTTACTTCCAAAGAAGGGAAAAAGTGGCATCAATTCGAGTATACCAAACCAAGAACTCCTTTGAGGGATTTGGCCAAGACTTAATAAGGATATTCGTATTCCATAACAACATGTCATTAGGCCAATTAAACCTAGGAGGATCATTTTTCCTAGTAATAGGGATAAAGTCATCTACCCACCTATCGTCCTCAACCACTGTAGGTCCTAAGGCAATATTATTAGGGCAATCAAGGTATTTAAATAATACCTCTGACATAGCAGTGGAGGCTTGAACAATGTTGTTAGCCCTTTCCAAGCAAGCGAGGGATCAACCTTATTGTCAATCAGTAAGGAGACTATTTTCTTTGACTTACCCATAGTAAGCAAAGTTTTTGAACTACCACAACACAATTCAATCAGAAGATGATTGGTTGATTAAAATAATGAAAGAATGAGGTAGGGAAAATACCTTGACAAAGAATCGTGGAACTGGAGTGTTTAAATGTCAAAGGAAAGAGAGAGAAGCTCTTATTAGAGAGAGAGAATAAAATTTTTCAACAAGTAAGTCAAATTATTAGGACCACATGCCTTTTTATAGGGAGTGATTTTGGATGGTTACCAAAGGTGAAAAGGTGTGACAAATGACCAGAGTGCCACTCAAAAGTGATAAAGGAAAAATTGGCTAAAGTTGGGCGTGTTGGGCCAAGAAGATGGTAATTGGGCCAAATGGGCTGAAAAGGTAGTAGAATCAGACCACCAGCTAGGGCTAGAGACACTTATCTTGGGAGGCATTGTTTGTACCGACCTAAAATGGCCTAGACACACCTAATCAAAGCACTAATGTGAGCCTAAACCCACTTCGCAAGGCCTAGTTGGAATTCAAAATCTTATCTATCGGTCAAGGCACACTTTTGGCAAGTTTTAGATGTGCCTTGATTCAGGCAATCAGTAAAATTACCTTATTATAATTTAGGAAGATTGATTTGTAATTTGTTTCCTTATTTCTATTTAGGAAAGTCTTTATATGACTTTATTTCCATAATTAGTTGGGCTCCAGACCCTATAAAAGCCAAAGTAATGTATTGTAAAAGAGACATTTTCAATCAAAAACTCAATACACTACTCTAAGCAATTTTATGCAAGACCTAGTGTCTACACTATCCAGATCCCAGTGATCAACAACTTCCCGATGAAACAAGCCTCTTGTTTGATCTAAATAAAATAGGTTAGAAGGGACTTGAACTTGTTCTTACCCCTATCAGCACCCTGAGCTAACGATAAAACCTTTGTTCTTCAACACACCATTTTTTGTGAATGTGAAAAGCTCACACGAATCCATTTAAACAATCAAAAGGTGTTTGGGCCGATTTTCATCATTTTTTAGGCCGAACACTTTTATTAAAACTAAAACTCTATTAAAAAAGTTTTGAAAAAATTACTATATATCTTCATATATTTCAAATATTAAATTTTAACTAATTTAGTTATAGTTTGATCAATTAACTAAAGTAGGATTAAATTAGTTATTTAACTACAACTACGTTTAAGTTATAAATACCTTTGAAAATATTTAATTTAAATAAAACATAGTAATATCTAAATTGCTTTGCCCTTTTTTTTCCTATGCAAGGTTTAATGATTTTTTTTAAATAAATATGGAAGCTGCTATGCTTCATGAGCTACATTCTAACAACAATTTTAAGAAGGTTATGAAAATTTGAGTGTGTAGAATATGGGATTCTATTGAATTGTAGAGTTTTATTTTTCCTTATTTTTATTCTTTTGGATCTTTTTTAGATTATGTGAGCAATTGATTCTTTTCTTGACAGTGTGATGAAGTGAATTGTATTTATTTGTAATATTTATTAGGTACAGTGAATAATATCAATTGCACTTTGTGGTGTTAATCAATTTAATACTGCCATATTAGAAATTAAAATGTCTATTGGTTAAAGTATTTTCTTTAATAAAGATACGTACTTGCAAATATATATTTTCTCTTGTCAATTTTATGGTATTGCTTTATATTTATAATTAATAGTTTGTATGAAATAGTTGCTCAATTAATTAATCTATTTCTTTTTCATATATTAGGATAAGTCGGAAATGTATATGAGCTACAACTTCATGTTTTCCTAAAATTTTTATTTGGAGGTTCTGCATTTAAGTAGATATGATTAAATTAATTAAATATATAATTTAATTAAAAATACTAAACTATTAGAAAAGTACAATAATAAAATTTAAACTCTATTAAAAAGTACAAGAAAATAACTATATTTAAAAATTTTAGATAAATTAATTTAAATTTTTATATTTAATATTATTATATTTAGTTAGTATTTTAATCATATAGAAGTTTAAATATACTTTTAAATAAAATCTACTTATAAAACTCAACAAAGAAAAGGTAAAAATAAAATGAAACTCACGTATGATTTATTTTTATAGTTTTCAAATTTAAATTTTAAATAATTTATTTGAGTTCTAATAAATTATTTAGTTAAATATACAATTTAATTAAAACTAAAATTCTATTAAAAATACAGTAAAACTAAATTTCAAAATAAAAATTTATTTATTTTATATTATTATATTTAGTTGGTTTGTGATTAAAGGTAGAAATCTAAATATATTACAAAAAATTTAATTATCATTACTTATTACTAATTTAAGATTATTTATTTATTTATAAATGACAACGGATTAGTTACTAATATCTTTGTTGTTATTTATCAAAAAATAATATTTTTTGTGAAGAAATTATAATTTTTAATGTTTAAATAACTTTAGTTATTTAATGTTTGTCTAATATATATATATATATATATCAAATCTTATTAGGATTTTATGACTTATAATTCTATATTTATCAAAATATATATATTTAATTTTATTAAAACAAAAATAACAAAAAATAAAATCACACATTGCGTAAATATAATTCTAGTTAAACCAACAACACGTAATAAGTATAAATTTTTAATTGCTTATCTAAATTTCATCCCATCAATCTATTTGGTTTGACCAATAATGCAATCCATACTTATCCATTTTTTTTTTTTTGGCAAAAATTTATTAAGCTAGGCATAGATTTGGACACTATTAAAATAAAGTAAAAAACAGAATAAAATAAATATAGCACCTTAGATAATAACAACATTAGTTTTGTCACATATTTCATTATCGTAAAACTAAAAGTATGGTTGTTCAAAAAAAATAAAACAAAAAGTACCATCTATGTGTCTATATAAAGCTGAAGTAAAGAGAAATAATATAGAGTGACATCTAAGATAGAAATTTATAGAAAAAGCCACATATATATTGTTAAATTATATTTTATTATTTTTTAATTTTAATAAAAGTATAAATTTCTACAAATTTTTAAAAAATTCTGTTTATCATAAATTTAAATATTAAATTTTAACTTATTACATCCAATAAGGTAAAAATTTCTACAAAATTTTAGAAAATTATTTTTATGATATATTTTAAATATTGAATTTTAACTAATTACATCAATTAAAATTGATTTTATATATAGGATTACATTAGTTAAATATGATAAATTAGCTACAACTAAAACTCTATTTAAAATAATCTAGTCAAATAAATATTTGAAAGTTCAATGTGTATGTTTGAACAAAATTAAATTATTTAACTACAACTAAAACTTTTTTTAAAATACTGAATTTTAACTAATTACATCAAATAGGATAGAGTAAATATATATGATTAAATTCATTAAATATGATATATTAACTACAACTAAAACTCTATAAAAAATAATCCACTCAAATAAATATTTGAAAGTTCAATGTGTATGTTTGAACAAATTTACATTATTTAAATGCAACTAAAACTCTTTTAAAATATTATTTAAGAGGAAGAGAAAAATGGAGCAAAAAGATTTTATATGACTTTATTCTGAAGGCAGCAATCAACAAAGTAATAACCTCGCAGTTTGTACTATCACCAAAACTTCCTTATTTGTGTTTGTGATGGAAGCTACTCAAGGTGTAATATTAAAATCACTGATGATGGAACATACTTTTGTGATCCATATAATATGGAATGTAAATTTCCACATATAAGGAATACTAAAAGCTCATTTGAGAGAATTATTCAAAAAATTTACTAAAAGCTTATGTAATTACTAGCCACTACAAATTATAATTGACAGTTACAGATGCAACAGAAAATGTTACATTTGTCCTCTTTAATAAAGAAGCTGAAAAAATCATTAAGCAAAGTGTATCAAACTTATTGCAAAGAAAATCGAATTCAGAAAGTGCAGCACCACATGCAATTAATACAGCTTTAAGGCAAGACATTTGTAGTCAATATTAAGTTGAATGAGTACAATCAAGAAGGTCTGCAAAAATAAACAATGAAAAAGATATTTCCACCAAATGAAAAATTGGAAAAAGAATTCAAGCTTCAAACTTTGCAAAAGGTACATATAATTAAATTATTCCATGTTTAATTAAATAATTCAATTATTGTATTTATGTTTACAAACATATATCACTAAAATAACTTAATTTTTCAATGACATGATATAAATTGTTATGATACATATTTTTAAATTATTTTACTTTAAAATGAGATATATAATGTTAATTTGTAATTTGTAATTAATTATTATTATTTTATATTTAATTAAATTTTCTATGTAAATATTTTATTTTAGAGACTTATTATTTTAAACATTAATTTATATTATTACTTTATCAAATTTCATTATTATTTTGATATTATTATTTTTATTAAATTTATGTTATTGATAATATTATTATTTATTGTTACATAAATGTTATTTCATGTATTATATTTATATATTATAATTAGGGTTTATGTTAATGTATGTGTGTGATTATTTGTGTGTTATATATATATATGTGTGTGTGTATAAGATATTTTTTATTTTGTGTGGTGTAGATTTCAGACTATTGTCACGACTCAAACCAAGGGCCATGACCGACGCTAGGGAACGGGAATTCTTTCGAATCCGAAACTCGTAGCAAGCCTTAAAAATAAAAATAACAATAAATAATTAAAATATATCGCAATTAAAATTTCAATTTAACATAAATAGATAATCTTTTTCATATCATAAAATAATTTAGTACAATATTCAGATTAAATATCTGAATTGAAATCTCATACAACAAAATAATTAAAACTCACTACTGTTACAAATACAACTGCTGCAGTTTACTAGAGTACAATAATAAATAAATAAGTAAGCAATTTACATAATAAGACCGGGGCAGAAGAAATCCGGTAGTTAGGCCTACTGCTGAGGTCTGAAGAAGATGACTCTCCTGTAAAAACATCAACTGAGGGGAGTTAGATCTCACTAAGTAAATTATTATAATATATATACACGCATTACTATATGACAAATGCAAACACTCATAGGTGTATATAATAAATATATATACATGCAAGTACACACAAATGCAAAGAAAATCATTTTATAATTAGTACTGAAAAATATCAGTTTATGAAGGATCAAATAGAACCCTAAGTTATCGCAACCTCAAATATCAATAGGAATTGCTTTAGCCATACAGGCTCACTTAGTTCCAAGTAAGTTCATTTAATCCAACTAGACAGTAAACTGGCCCCGAGACACTAAGTCAATCGAGCTCCAGCAATCTGACTGTCAGTGTGATTAGCCCCAAGACACTTAGTCAATCGAGCTCCAGCAATCACACCATCAATTATATCACATCTCAATCAAATCAATCATATCACTCTTAATCAAATCATAATACCACAAATGATTCTCACTCAGCCCTAAATCCATTGCACTGGTACGTACACGATTCTAGTGTTGCCCACTAGGAAGCACGTTTTATCGATATCCTTCATTAAAAATAAAACATACATACAAAAAAATAAATAATGCATAATGACATTCAAAATGATCAAATAAACCATATATATATACCAGAAATATACCTAAAATAAACTAAGTATATTTTAGGTATATATACATAAAATCAACTCAAACAATTCATAAAATATACTCAAAATCAACCAATAATATACTTAACATAATTTGAATATAAATCCAAAAGAAATCATGCATTCAATTTAAAATATACTAATAATATACTAAAAATATACCTAAAATATACTTAAGCATTAAATAAAGCAATTATGCAAAATCTTACATTTAAAATATATAATTCTAAAACATGCACCCTAAAGCAATGTATCTATATCATAATAACTCACAGAGATGCGCTCCTCGAGACTAGTTCAACGGGCTTGGTCCGCTAGGCCTCGGTCTCGGCGTAACTAAACAATAAAAACGATTACGAATCAGAACATATATCTAACTTAGACTTTTAGAGACTCAATCGAGAATTTTAAATTCAAACAGACACGAAAATCAGAATAAGACCTGATGTCACGTTTTACGAGCATTCTACCAACAATTCGGTAAAACCTCATCTGTAAAACGAACATCTCTCTACTTAAAAAGTAGAGTCGGTCCTGAAAGAAAAATACACTTCAAATACCAGGATTCAAACAACCCTCGGTTGGAATCCCGAACTACTAAAATTTTCCAATCAAGGTCCACAATTCACCATAAATTTTAAATACACAATAAAATATATTAAAATCAATAAATACCAAAAATGTCTTCCAAATATCAACATATAACATATTTTACATTAAAACACCAAAAATAATTATTTTCCTAATAATTACTTAAAAACCCTAATTAATAATATAATATTATTAAAAATCCATTTTCTTGATAATTCCACAAATATTAATAAAAATTCATTTTATAAATCCAATTTACTTAATTAGTCCAAAAACATATTAAAAATTACTAAAAATCCATTTATTTACAAAAATAATATATTATATATTATTTGAAATAAGTTTTCAAAAATTAGTATTAATTAGTTAAAATTAGTAAATAATTTGTAAAAATAATTTTTATACCTCAAATAATATTAAAACTGATTAAACTTAATATTAACTAAAATTATCACCAAATTACCAAATTTCCCTTAATATTTAAAAATACACATAAAATACTAATAATACTCAAAAATTCAATAAAAATTATATAAATACAAAAAAAATTATTTTCTCAACATTTTTCTCAATAATATCAACAAAAATACATAATTAACCAATTATTTATAACAACATATATATATACCTATACTTCCAAAACTAACATAAACTAAAAATAATCATAAAAATTACACAAAATTCATAAAAATTATAAATTAAATTCTAATAATATTAACCACCAATAACACCAAAAATCACAATTTCATAATTTATATAATTAATTTACGAAAATAATAAAATAATAATAAAATATTCAAAAATTCACAAAAATCAAAATAATTTCCAAAAATCACACAAAAATTCAGCGATGTAGATTGAGCTAAGGGAAAAAACTTTTGTAAAATGATTTTTCATCAATCCAGCAAGAATTATCGAAAAAAAATCAAAAATATAAAAAATGGCTGAAATTGAAAACGAGCTAGAAACCACACCAAAACTCATTTTCAGGCTGAAAGAAGCTCGGATTCCTCCTCCTTGAAGCTCCACAAGTTCAACGGCACCAGAAACGTTTGATTTGGTGGTCGGATGAAGGAGAACAGCGAGGAAACGTATTTCGGACAGAAATGAAAGCTGCTGTCGTTACCGACGCCGGAGAAGGAAGGTAAGGTAGCGGAGCTAGCAGGGGAAGAGGTGGTCAATAGCGAAGGGGCAAGAGGCACACCGACGACCAGCGAACAGGAGTGACAGGCGGTGAGGGTAGGGAATCGGGGGAGAGAGAAGAGAGAATAGGGTGGCTTTGATTTTTTTGTATATATTCTTACATAAAACTATATAATATAATGTAAATAAACTATATATTATAATATATTATTATATTTCACTAAATTCACACACCACACACTTAAATATTCATATATATATATATATACATACACACACACATATATTAATATTAAACCCTAATTATATATGTGCATATATATATATAAACTTATAAAATACAATTAAATAATGTAATTTATTAAAATGATAAAATTAAAATATTCATGCACCAACTAAGTATTATTAAAACAATATTGTCCAAAATAATAAACTGCAATATAAATAATTACATAGAAAATTATATTTAAACGTAAAAATAATGAGAATGATTCACAAAATAGTAAAATAATCAAATATGGTTTTAAAATTTATTAACACTGCATAACCTATTTTAAAATAAAATAATTTAAAATCTAGGGTTATTACAACTATATTATATAATATTATGATATAAAGTTTTATTATTATATTATATTATATTATATAGTTTATTATTAAAATATATACATATACAAACAAATAAACATACAAACATACATTCACAAACATGAAGAACACTATGCATCATCTCCTTCCTCCCGAATCATCCCGATTTCTCACCGTCATTGACCCTCTCCGGCGTCCAACAGCTCCGTCCTCCTTCCAGTCACCTTCCGTCGTCCCTCTCCTTCTTCTCCAATGCCAATGGCTTGCAAAACCCACAATAGACCGAAACTTCCCTTTTCCAACCACCATTTCTTGAGCTTTTGGTCTCTATCGACTCTCTAGACTCTGATAAGCATGAATTCAAGCTTAGTTTAAGCTTTAATCTCCCTTTTCTTAAGTTTTGTTGAATTTTAGTTTTTGAGTTTTAGGGTTTTTGATTTTTTTTTTAAGCTTGATCTTGGTGATTTACATAAATTTCCTTCACAAAATTTGTTTCTAGTAGCTTAATCTTCATGGAAAAATTTTTGTTTGAATTTTTGGAATTTATTTAATTTTTGTGAATTTTTGAATATTTTATTATTATTTAATTTATTTTCGTAAATTAATTTATTTAATTATAAAATTTGTTGATCTAGTGCTTTTATGGGTTATTATTAATTTTAGTGTTGAGATTATAATTTTTGTGATTTTTATAAATTTTTTTAGTTTATGTTAATATTAGAAAATTAGGTTATATTTGAGTTTTTGTTGAAATTATTGATTAATAATGTGTTTTAGTTAATATTAGTAATATATATGTTGAGAAAATAATTTTTATGCATTTATAGAATTTTTTGAGTAATATTAGTAGATTATTTGTATTTTTTTATTATAGGGTTAAATACATAATTTTGTTAAGATTATAGTTAAATATTATATTTTAGTTAGTTTTATAATTATTTAAGGTAATAAAATGTTTTTTTCAAAAATTATTTACTATTTTTAACTAATTAATACTAATTTTTGAAAATTATTTTCAAATAATATATTATATATTATTTTGATAATAAAATGGGTTTTTAGTAATTTTTAATATGTATTTAGGCTATTTTATTTATTTGAATATATAAAATGAATTTTTATTAATTTATATTGAATTATCTAGAAATTAAATTTTTAATAATATTATATTATTAGTTCAAGATTTTTACATAATTATTAAGAAAATAATTATTTTTGGTGTTTTAATGTTAAATATGTAATATTTTGCTATTTTGAGGATATTGGTGTAAATTATTGATTTTTGATATATTTATTGTATTATTTGAATTTTTGATGAATTATGGACCTCGGTTGGGAAATTGTGCAGTTCGGGATCCCAACTGAAGGTTATGTGAATTCTGTGATTCAAAATGTGTTTTTCTTGTAGGACCGGCTCTACTTTTTAGTTGAGAGATATTCATTTTACAAAAGAGGTTCTACCGGATTTTCTGTAGAATTTTCATCAAACGTGACATTGGGTCAATTTTGTGTATGTCTGCATTCTGTAATATTATATCGAGTTCCTATAGAGCTTAAGTTAGATTTATTCTTATTTTCATTAATATTTTATTTGTTTAGTTGCACCGAGACCGAGGCCTAGTGGATAGGGCCCATTAAACCAGTTTCAAAAAGTGCAAACCTGTGGGTTATTATTTTATATATACATCGCACTTAGGTTGCATGTTTTAGAAAATACATGTTTTAAATGTATATTTATTTATAATTGTTTTATTGAATGATTAGTATACTTTAGGTATATTTTTAGTATATTTTAGGTATATTCCTAAGTAAATGCACGTTATATTACTGATTTATATTTAAATTATTTTAAATATATTAATGGTTTATTTTTGATATATTTTATGATTGATTTGAATTTATTTGATACATATATACCTTAAATATACTTAGTTTATTTCCAGTATATATATGATTTATTTTTTCATTTTGAATAATATTATGCATTATTTATTTTCTTGCATGAATGATTTATTTTAAATGAAGGATATTGATAGAACGTGCTACCTAGTTGGCAGCACTATGACCGTGTACGTACCGGTGCGATAGATTTAGGGTTGAGTGAGAATCCTTGTGATAATTATGATTCGATTGGTAATGATATGATTGATTTGATTGAGATGTGATGTGATTGAGGGTGTGATTGCTGAAGCTCGGTTGACTAAGTGTCTCGGGGCCAATCACACTGACAGTTAGACTACTGGAGCTCAGTTGACTTAGTGTCTCGGGGCCAGTATACTGTCCATATGGATTAAGTGAATTTATTTGAAATTAAGTGAGCATGTATGACTAGAGTGATGTTATTGTTAATTGAGGTTACGATTAAATAGAGTTCTATTTGATCCTTTATAAAACCATGATTTTTTCATATTATTATATAATTAATTTTCAGCATCTGTGTGGATTGCTTGTATATGTATATTTATTATATATGAATGTTTGATTGCATTTGACATATAGGAAATGCATGTATATATATTATAACAATTCACTCAATGAGGTCTGACTCCCCTAAATTGACATTTTTACAGTAGAGTCTTCTTCTTCAAACCTCAGCAGTAGACCCGTCCACCGGATTTCTTCCACCTCAGCTCTTTTATATAAATTATCTATTTAATTTTTATATTGTACTATAGAAAATTGCAATAGTAATATTTTGTATCCGTAGTGAGTTGTATTTATAGTTACTATATGTGACTTTAATTTAGAGGTCTTTCTCTAAATATTGTATTAAATATTTTGTTATTATGATATGAAAGAGATTATTATTATTATTATATTGATTTGAGTTTTATTATGATGCTTTATTTTAAATTATTGCACGTTTTTCTTTTAAGACTTGCTACAGGTTTCGGATTCAAAAGAATTTTCATTTCCTAGAGCCGGTCATGACCCCCGATTTGGATCGTGATATAAATGCATAAAAAAAAAGAATCAAACAATTCACAGGTCACGGATTCATCATCAGTTCAATCTTTAGCTTCAGAGGCAAGCAAGTACATATAATCTATGCATAATGTCCAATATATATGTTTTGACAAAATAATCTTTTATTATTAATTATACTTTGTTTTAGTCTTACATGTATTAAACATTATAATTAAAATGTATATCTTTAATACTAATATACTTAAATTCGATAACGATCAGGTGAACCATGTCGAACTCCTACAAAAGTATGAATGAAAAAGATTCGGAAGAGCAAGCACCAAATAATGAAGAAGAGACAAAACATAGAATAAAAAAAAAAAAAAACCTCCCTTTTAATGTTATATGTTATAACCTAAATTTTAATAAATTTATAAAATTGAATATTTAAAGTTATAGTGTTAATATTTATTTTATTATTTCATGTTATTGTGATTTAATTATGAAATTTAATTTTTATAAAGTAAAATATTATTTATATTATTTATTAGTAAGAATGAATTTGAATTTGAATTGAATATTGTTTTAATATATTTTAATATTAATAATTAGTAAATTATGTTAATGAAATTTTTTTAATATATTTAAATATTGTGGTGAGAATAATTGAGTAGGAGATATTTAATTTGAAATAATTGTACTTTTATATAATTTTTTAATAAAAAAATAAAAATAAATAAAATTTATATATAAAAACTCTTTTTTTTCTTTTTCTTTTCCCTCTTTCTTTTTCTTTCCTCTCTGTCCCCTCTCTTTCTTTTCCTTTCCCCTTTCCTTTCCCTCCTCCCTCACGTAACATCCTCTGCACCCGACGAACTAGCACCACCGTCGCTGCCACCTCTCCATGCCGAATGTCATCTCATCATCGCCTGACACCATAGACAATAGCCTAGTCACCGGCGTCATCGTTTCCTTTCCCTCTCCCTCGGTTTCATTCTTGCCGGAACTTCTTCTCCTCACTGATGTTGATTCCGGTCTTTTCAAGTCAAGCTTGATAGCTCGCTCTCTTCCTTACCTCACGGGCTTTGTTTCCATTGAGGTAATTCACCTGAACAACTTCAAATTCAACTTTGACTTTGTGAAATTAGTTTTAAGGTCCATATATTTTACTTATTGATTTTGTGTTAAATTAGTTTGTTTATTGTTAAATTGACCTTTGATTAGTTAAATTGAAGTTGTAAGATTTCCAAAAATGTATTTAGATTCGATTTTGGAGATAGTTACGATTTGGGCACTATTCCGAGTCCGATTACTGTTCATAGGTATTGTTTCCGGCTCGAAAATGTGTTTTATTTTTAATAAATTTTAATAATTATTTTAAGCATATTTCATGAAGAAATTTTGTTGAAATTGAGCACCAAATTTTTATTATGAACTTTTGAATGTTTATGTAAAAATTGGATTTTTGGAAAAATTAGTATAAATTAGTCATTTTTATATTTTAATTGAAATTATTGTTAATTATTATGTTTTTGACATAATTTGAGTAATAAATAGTATTAAAATAATTTTTATGAATTATTTACTATTTTTAGCTAATTAATAACAATTTCTGGAAATTATTTTTGAATAATAGTTTTATCTATTATTTTTAAGATTAGATGAATTTTTAGTTATTTTTATTTTATACTTGAGCAATTTAAATAATTATTAGTAATTTATGCTATTTAATTTTGAATATTTGAAGAATGGGTTTTATGAATATTATTTAATTATATTTGAGATTTTATTATTTATTTTGAAAATAAATATCTTTGATACTTTTATTATCTAAATAAATTTAATTGTAGTAATTTATGATTTTTATGAGTTTTGGTAAATTATCAGTATTTATTATTATTTTATTGATTTTGATTATTTCAGTTCTTGGTTGGGCATTAGAATGTAGTTCGGGGGCCTAACCCAAGAAGTTGAGTATTATGATTATTTGAAGTGTATTTGCGTGCAGAATTGACTCTATTTTTAGTAGAGAAACATTCATTTTACAAAGAAGACTCTATTAAATTTTTGATAAAATTTTCATAAAACGTGACATCGGATCGGTCCTGAGTTTTGAGTTTTTCGAATCGTGTCCTAAATTGAGTCGTTCTTTAGAAATTCTAGAAGTGTAAAATTAGGATTTCTATTATAATATATTGTTATTATTTTTCCTTAACTTCTCCACGAGCTAGGCCTATCAGACTGGGCTAGTCGAGTCAGGATAAAGGAATACATTTGAATTGTGAGTTATTATTATATGTATACATTACATGTAGCAAATATATTGTGAGCATCCATATTTTGAATAACTATAATTTCATTACGCTTTAATTCATTCATTGTTATTATTTTGATTATTTCGAATACATATATTTTCATATATATTTACATGTTATTATTAAATTGTGAAAATGAATATTGTTCATATTTTATTGTGAATTTCATTATTTTAAATTATAAAACAACGTTTTGGAGGATAGTTGTAAAACGTACTACCTAATGGATCACACTAGAACTATTATGTAACAGTACACTAAAAATTAGGCTTTGAACTTTGATTGATTTTAGATATGGAAATAATGATTATAGTGAATGATAGATAAAGAGGTGTGATTGTGGATTTTCAGTTGACTTGCAGAGTACTTGGGGCCAGTTAACACCGATAGTGCGACTGTGGATTCTCGGTTGACCCTTTGTGTACTCAAGGCCAGTCTATTGCCAAAAGTTGGATAAAAGAAATATTTTGGAGTTATAAAAAGTCTATTGGCTAGTGAATTGTAATGATCAAGGTTGTGAAAAAATTTAGGGATTCTACTATGATCTTCCACCCAAAATTCTATTGCATTTATTGTTATAATAAAAATGGATTTCGAACATCTATATGAAATGCATGTATTTATTAGATAAATATAAATGTATTATTATACTGATGTTTGAGTGTCTATATCTTTAAATTGTGTGTGTATATATAATAATAATTTACTTAGTGAGGTCTGACTCCCTTCAATATTTTTTTTAGAACTCTCTACTTCAGACATTCATATTAGTACTCTTCGCCAGACTCTTTTCTCCCCAACCTACTTATGTAAATATTAAATTATTTTTTTTTTATATTTTAGTAAACGCTGCAGTAGTAGTGCTTCTTGTTGTAGTACATGATATTCTATTAGACAGTGATTCTATATTTGAATAATTGTATGAATATATTTTATCATATTATGATATGGATATTCCTTTTATTAATTAACATTTTAATTCTAAGGTATTTTTGTGATATGTTAGTATGAATTTTTATTTTTAAAACTTACTACAGATTCTCAATTTGTGTGAATTTTCATTCCCTAGTATCGATCATGACTCCTAAATTTGGGTCATGACAATATCAAAGATGTCCATCAACTTTATTTACTTTATTATTATGTATGAAATCAAAAGCAAATTTTGAAAGTTGTAGGTTATAATTTTGTTTTTTATTTTATTTTTAATCAGTGATCTTTTAGCGTCACATAAAATTAATTTTGTCTATTTTTATTATAACAAATGTTTGATAACTCAAGTTATATAAATTCAATAATAACTAAAATATAAATTTTATATCAATTGAAATATAGTTTATAAATTAAAAATATAAAATATTTAATGCCAAATACAAATATTATTTTTCTTAAAATAAAATAATAAATTAACTTATATATATAAATAAAAAATAAAATTGCACATCGCACAGGTACAATGGTAGTTTCCATCCGTTTTTATTTTTTTTCCTTCAACCCTCAGCAGTCGACACCATCAGCCCTTATGGCCTCACCTCACCTTAGCAACCGACACCGTCATCCCTCACCTTCTGTCGCCCTCGTCTCACCAACACTATCACCCCTCACCTCACCTCATTGCCATTTATGTTACTTTTGCAAGCGGTGATATGGACACAACATCTTCTAACCCTTTCACCCTCATCTAATCCTTTTGCTCTTCGTCGATTTTAATTTCGTTGTAGTTCTTCAACCACAGCAGCCGCCTACAACAAGACCACAACCCATCATTGTCGATTTCAATTTCACCCTCATCTAATTGTCTTTGAAGTCTGAGGGCTATCGAGTTAATGAAACTTTCTTTAATTAAAAAAAAAATTACCATCATGAGTAATTTAAGTAAAAAATATATATATATAAACATTCAGATGAAAAAAAAAAAGTCAAATTTAATTTTTTTTACTATTTTCTTGTAGTAAAAACCACTTCAATTAAAAAAATAATAATAAAAAAAGTCCATAAGATACTTAAGTATTGTTGACTTGACTTGATCACTAGCATCGCATTTGCGTAGGGGAGCGATGAAGATAAAGTATACAGCTGGAGTTCACTACAACCAGTGGTAGCCATGAATAACATTACAAAATACTAGAGGCCTGTGTAACACCAAGTTCATTAATGGTGGAGCCCAATACACAACCAATTATTGTCTATTACCAATTTAATTTCCTTCACAAACATTTGGCTTCTATTGTTGACTTGGTATTTGAAGAAGGGTTGTCGTTGGATGGACGGTTGGAATTAGTTTACATGTTCATTAACTTTTTCAATCAAATTCCAACATGCCTTGGCTGGAAAGAGATGCAAATAATATACTTGTTCCCCCTCTAACTATATTCATTATAGCAAGTAAATAATATGCGTAATTCTTCATTTTAAGCTTCTTTTTATTATTGATTTCATTATCGATTTTTTCATGATTAGCTATAAGCATGTGAATTAATCAAGATACACACACAATTAGTTGAACTATATGATAATTTTATTTCAAAGATTTTTGTCTATTTCAAATATATTACATTTTACAGTTTAAATTTATAGCATATAATTAAAATATTTTGTACTTGACAAATAAAAATTAAACACGTATATTTGTGTTATAAATCTATTCATAGATTTTAATATATCTAAAATAAGTAAAATATATATATATATTTTTTTTATTTTTACATAAAATATGTTTTGTAATTTTAATATTCTGAGTGACATAAAATACTTAAAGTATATTATATAAAATGATAATTTGATATAATAATTTCCTATAAAATAATAGGTTATAGAACCACCATTCCTCCTGGTGTTCCGACTCAGAGTCTTGACACACACGGAGAGCTATTGCAGCGAAGACAAAAGGTCGCCTTGGCCCAAAGTTAGGCTGGAAATCGTAGAGTCCCAATTGCAATGAAACTTGTTGTTGACCATTCCATCATCGGCCCATATGCATTTGCGCGATTAGAATTTCGTTCCCTTTTGATCAAATTTCAACGTGTAAATTTTGAAGGCATTTGAGATTGCACAACAATACCACAAAAAGCTTAAAACTTCAATCGCTTTAGCTTTGAACACTTCCAAACTTTGATGACTTAAATTGCATATCTTGAATATTCACTTTTAATTTTTATGGCATCATTCAAAAATTTGAGTTCAAATTTTCCATTAATGATTAAAAAATTAGAAATTTTAAGTTCTATTCTTTTTATTTGATGCTATAATTTTTAAATGGTCAAATATACAATTTCACCTTCAAACTTTACTCAATTATTTTATGTTACTTCTCAATTTTTATTTTGTTTAATTTTACCTTTTAATTTTTATTTTTCACATATTTAACCCTTCTTGTACACTAGATAAATGTGTGTATTTAACTTCTATTGAGATTGAATAGGTGAAAAATAAAAGTTAAAAGGTGAAATTGATGAGAAATAGAAGTTACATAAGCTAAATAGATTAAAAAAATAAAAAGTAAAAAGTAAAATTAAATAAAATAAAAATTCATAGAAATAACATAAAATAATTGATTAAAATTGTATATCGCATAATTTTTAAATTCTAATAGAGTGCAACTATTAGAATTTAAAAAAAATTGTAATGGTAAAACCGTATAAAAATTATAACATGTAATCATAATAAACAAAGCAACTCCAATAAATAAATAAAAACAATAGATTGGTGATGGACCCTGAGGAGACCACAAGACCCTCATGCTTGTCAATCACCATCCACCGTCACGTTTGTATTTTGCCTAATTAGCTCAGCTTCATCATCTTCTTTAAAGAAAAGATACCACTGCCACATAGAATTTAGATAAGCTTGCCACTGCATCGCGAGTTTTCAAATGCTTGTATCTTTCACATGCTGCTAAATTCCAATACCATTCACCAAAGTTTGATTCAGCATTCTTAAAATAATTACTTCTGAAATTATAAATTCTAATTTTTTTTTATCAAACTTATCTCATCTTGTCAATAAATTTTAACATCTTCAGGAATCATTAATTTAATTTAAGATTTTCGATTTATCTGTTTATAAATATTTGAAGTTATATTAAATTAATTGTTGAATTTTTTTATCATTTTTACTATTATTTAAATTAAATTCAAATAATTAAGATCTAATGATTTTAAAAAATATATATTTTTTAAGCAAATAAGATTGGACCCTATAAACGCACCATGAAGCCTATAAAGCCAAAAATAAAAATAGAAAAAATATCATTCAATCAACTTCATATAATATTTGAGCCAATCAACGTATGAAACTTATTCAGAGTTCGTGGTTGTCAAAAAGTCATAGCTAACATAACGTGATTTTGCAATTTTTTTTCTCCCCAAATGAGAGAGAAGTGATTTTTAGATTAATTTGTCAATTGATTGGAAGTTAGCAACTTTGCAAAAAATATATATATATTTTAACATTTTGGCATAAAATAATAATTTTTTATTAATTAATACTAATTAAAAAATTCTATATTCATTTACGAAAAGCAAAGATGATATGGCTTGTAATTCGTCATTAATTAAAATAATATATACAGTTATTGCAAGCAAAAGAAAAAGTAAAAAGAAAGACCCAACAAAGAATTTTTTTTTTTCATTCTTTTAAAAATACAAAGAATTTGTTTTAAAAAGAAAGGAAACAATAAAATAAAATTAATTTAGCGACGAACCAATAAAACGAACGGGCCTTTTTAGCGGCGAGTGAGATTAGGGTATCATTTTATCTAAGACAGTTAACCCAAACGGTCGCCAAGTAGCAACTCGACCATTTGGCGGACAGCGCGACACGCTTTTCGGACACCTCCTCTGTGACTTCCCCAACGTCGATACTTGCCAGCAATTCATCGGGGGCCCACTCGTCTGTCATATTAAGTCTTTTTTTTTTGCTAAAATAAAATAAGTTTAAAAAATATGGAAAAAAAACAACAAATTTACTTTGACGATTTGACAAATTTTAATGATTTCAAATCATCGATAGCTGGTGACAAATGAAAAATATTGTATATATTGTATTTTATTATTATTATTGACATCATTATTCTCATTACAATATTAAAATTATATTATACAAATCAATAATAATTAGAATCAACTTAGTAAATACTATTTTTTAATAAAGGAGTGTTAATTGTTAAAAACTTTTATTATAAATTTATTTAAATTAATTAAAATTTAATAAAATTTCAATTCCAATTGTTAAAAAAAATATTATATAAAAATATCATAAGATATTATAATCATAATAGAAAATTTTATGATCTTGATAGGATTTGTTGCATCATTGGTACCATAATTTTGAGATATATTTTATTTCGATATTAAAATTTTAATTTTTTTTTTCAGTTTTAAAAATTCTATTTTTATTTTAAGTTGAAATATATCGAATATAGCTGATCAAATTTAACATACATGATAGTCATAATAAATATATTTTTAATATATTTATTTTATAAGTATTCCATTAAACAGTTTAATTATCTTGTTGACCTTATAAAATAAAATTTGCTTATGTACTTTATAAAATAAAATTTTATTAAAATTAATTTTACATAGCTTATAAGGTGATAAAGGCGTTTAATGAGATATTTACATGATGAACATATTAAAAATATACTTATTTTAACTGTTATGTATGCTAAATTTGATCAGATATGTTCGAAATACTTTAATTTGAAATAAAAATAAAATTATTAAGATTGAAAAAAAATTAAAAATTTAATATTAAAATAAAATATAGTTTAAAATTACGGTATTATTAATGCACTAAATTCGATGTTGATATGGAATATAAATAAAAATATACATAGAAATTGTTAAAGTATATAACCGTAAGTACTTTTTCTTTTTATATTTCACTTATTCCAAATAATTAAAAAAAAAAAAGCCGAAAGTTAAAGAGCAGAATATGCTTTGCTCTTTGCTGCAATATACCCTTTCGTATTAACTTCCTCTCTTCAATCTTGTTTCCTTTCTTTTGCTTCTTCTATCTCATATATATCTTCTACTTTCTCATTTATTGATATCTTCTCTTCTCTTCTCTTTACACTTTTTTTTTTTTTTTAAATTTTCCTTCTGTTGTTTCCTGAAAGTTGAAAAAAGGAAAAAAAGAAACAACAATGGAGTTGCTTCAAGAACTCTTTGTCACTGTTGTTGTTGCTGTTTTATTTTCTTTTCTTGTAGCTAAACTTGTTTCTTTAGGTGGGGATTCTACCCATAGTTCTCGGTCGTCAAAGAGTGACAATCTTGATGAGGGTGGTACTGCTGCTAGAGATATTGATGAAGAAGATATTATGGAGGATATCATGGAGGATTTATTGCATCATCAAAAATTGCAAGTTGAAGGTTTTAAAAGTGAGAAAAAAGTCCAATTTGTTGAAGAAGATGTTTCACAGAAAGTCGATGATTTAAATAAAGAATCAAAATCATTTCACGTTGATGATGACGTGATTGAAACTGAATGCGCTGATGAATTGCCTCTAAAATCAATCGGAGAAGGACTAAAACAAGACGAGGATAATTTGGTAAAAGATAACAGTGAAATTGAATCAACCGGAATCGAAGTAGTTGAAGAAGAAAAATGCTCTGTTCAAAACGATGCTGTTGTTCAAGAATTTCAATCTGAGGAGATTCCAGCTATGGATTGTGAAGCTAAGATGGAAAAAGATGAAGAGTTGGTGCAGATGGAGAAGAAAATAGAAGTTGTTGAAAGTGATGATGATTGGGAAGGGATTGAGAGGAGTGAATTGGAAAAGACCTTTGCAAAGGCAGCAAAGTTCGTGGAGTCTGGAGATAGCGATGAAGGCTTGCAAATGGAACTTTATGCACTTCATAAGGTAGCTACCGAAGGACCATGCCGCGAGCAGCCGCCTATGGCTCTTAAAGTCGCTGCTCGTGCCAAGTGGTATTAAACTTTCTTGTACCCTTTTCTCTTGTTTTCATTCTCTGCTCTGCTCTGTTTATGTTTTTGGTTCATTTTGCTTTCTATTTCTGTTTGTTAAATTGACTGAATGAATTCTAGACGCAAAATTCATCATAATTTAAGCTGAAATTTAAGTTTGTGCAAACGATTAAAAATTGGAGCAATGCAGATAAAATGAGGAAAATGTCATCCCAAATGTTTAGGTTGGGATGGGTTGAGGATAAGTGTGTGCAGTAGAAGATCAGATTAGTTAATAGTTCTAAGCTTTCTAGGCATAAAAAACGATCAAGCTAGATCTTGAGTCATGCATATAGAAAATACAGAGAAACCAGTAGTAATCCACGTTGGGACACATAAATGATATCTGTCATCTATGCATCTCCTTGTCCTTTTCCCATCCTGCTTACATCTACTATAATGTTTTGTAGCAAAAAAAAAAAAAAAGCCTCATACCTGTGCCTTTTTGTCTTCCTTAGACGCATTTGAAATGTTCCCTTGTGGTTCCATTCCAGCTATTTCACCAGCTACCTTGTCGCCTATGCATTTCCATCCTTTTGAACTTAGGTTTCTATCTAGTCATGTCTTGGGTGGTATGTCCAAAAAGTCCTGGCGGCTTATCAGACGTGCACCATCCAGCCCTAAACTCTTGTATTAGCAAATCTGTCCACCTAAACGGAACAAAATGGAATACGCAAGAGAACACCGTAGGGCCATCTATACCAAATTACACGGTATAGTTTGATAGTTAGCTATAATAACAGGGTTGACAGCTGCTATGTATGAGTGATGGAGGGCACTGCTTACGTTGTGCAAGGAATGCTTGGCAAAGGCTGGGAAACATGAATCCGGAGGTGGCTATGGAGCAATATATTGCCCTTGTAACAGATAAAGTCCCCGGTTGGATGGAAGATGCATCCACTGTGAGTATTTTCCTTTGAGGCAAAGAGTACTTTTGATTCTTGCAGTGACTCTCAAATTTAAGGAACATCATCTTAATATTATATTACAGGGCAATGGAGAACCAGGATCATCTGAAGATGAAAATCCCGGTGAATTGGCCTCGGATTTAAGTACATTTTCATCACATCATCCAAATATTACAGAGGAAAGGTATGCATTGGAATTTGATAATCCATTTTGTTCCCATATAACTTACTACGATCGTTTGTTTGCTTGAACTTTGATGGTCTTATCTTTGTTTCTTATGATCATATGTATGTCAATGTAGGAATCCAAAAGTGTTGCCTGATATTGACAAAAATGATTTGACCAAAGTCTCAAACTTGGAGAGCATGGTAGGTGCATACTGTATTTTCTTTTATGTGCTATCCTCAACTGTTATTAAGAATATGCAAACCTGGAGTTTGCTCAAAAATAGTTTGCTCCAAAAAGCCATAAAATGATTAAACCAGTTTCTGTGCTCTGCATCACTGAAGTGTTGAATAAATAGTTCCTTTTAAATCAATATTCTAATATGGAAGTTTAATGACTTTGAAAGTATACCAAGTCTAATGCTATAACATTAATGACATAGATCTGATAATATAGATTTTCTTTTGGTTGCACCTGCATTGTTCAATTAACCTAAATACTCTTGGAATGTTGGAGGTGTTATCTTTAACTTGGAATTAGATTCAGAAAATGTTATTAGCAATTTAGACTTCACATAAGATATTTTTTTATTCCCATGAAATAATCTGAAGTCATAAAAAATATCAACAAATTAATAATAGAAATGCAGTTTATGGTAGGCTTATGCATCGGAAGTAATACGCATATAATCCTTTCATTGCTATTCAACCATTTACTACACCGGGAAAGAACTTGTCAGGACCTTTAGTTCTCTCTCAAGACGAAGAATCTAAGCATGCATTTTTCCCCTCTCCTATGATCTTTTTTTTTTTTTTTCGAAAAGCCCTCTCCTGTGATCAATCCTTACCTTATTTGTTTTAGTCATCAAACGTTACTTTTAAGTGATATGATAAAAAAGTCTGTAACAATGTGAGGCTGGCATTTCTTATATTGTGGAATGTTTACCTGAAATATGTAGTCATCCTTAGATTATTTCTGGCCATTTAAGACAAATTAGGTCTCCATGTAATCATTATTCAGAGCCTAAAATTCAACTTGATTATATTGCATGGAAATGGTGAGTCTGCCATCAATGAATAGGTTTGATTTTAAGAAAATTCCTGTACCTCTCTTTTATTAGCTCATGCTTATAGTAATTGTAATAGTACTGCATATAACTAAACTCAGTGTGAACTTTCAGGCTAAAAAATGATGAGTCTTTCTATGTTGCTCGACTTTCCCAACCACAGGGGTCATTCTCTATTAGCTCGTGACCAGGAAAAAAAAAATGTCAAGACTAATTCTCCCATTGGCAAGTATATAAAAACTTTCTTCAAGTGTGTAATGTTCTTGCACTGTTCTATACTATCATTTATCTATCACTAGCTATATTGTCTAAAATTGCTGTGCGGTAATCAGAACATGTTGATGCATTATGTGTATCCACTTATGTAAATATACAACCTGTAATGTATTTCCCTTCATTTATTTAATTGGATTGGATGGTTGGGGTCGTCAAATTAAAATGACGTTAATGCAACTACTGCATCTTAATTTATTTTCTTGTTTTTTCTTCCAATGCTACTTTTGAGTCCTTTGTTAATTATTTTTTTATCTCATGTTATTATCTAAGCAGTTTTGGAATTACGTGAGGTAATGTGTAAAGGATTACACGAATGTTTGCTAGTCAAAAACTTAGAACTGTAGAATTCAAGAATATGCAGCTAACTGTTCCCTTCACGTTTAGAATTGTTGGATAAACATTTGATGACCTTTGTTTCCTTCTAGAACCATATCACTTGGACAAGAACATGGTAGGTAGCACGAGATGAAATCCATTTCAAATCTATGTTTCTTCTACATTCATGAATTTCAATTATCGATCAATTTGTCGTTCTCAATTCATATTTTTTCTGAAACGTACAAGTAGAGTTGATGACAAACTTGCAAAGATAAATGGAACGCTGAAGAGAATTTCATCCTTATTGTCTAATTTAATTATGGATAGGTGAATTATTGGAGTTCCTTTCGTGCCCTGCAGAGAGTTAATTAAGACCTGTGTTTTGATGCAGAAACAGAATCCACGGCCTTATAATGACCATATCCTCCACCTCCACCTCCACCTCCACCTGCACCTCCACCTGCGCCACCAGTACCATATCCTGTGCCTGATCCATATCCATTTCCCCCGCCAAAGCCACCACCCCCTCCCCCACTGATTCCCCCGCCTACACCAAAACCACCTCCTTGGCCAATGCCATCGCCATAGCCCCCACCTCGACCAACCCCACCCACATCACCTCCACCTGGCCCGTAGCCTCCTCCACCAGTCCCCAGTCCACCTCCACCTCCACCACCCCCACTCCCACCCCCACCCGAGGCAAATCCAAAACCACCACCTGACCCTCCCTCGTAACCGCCAGAAAACGTTCTATAGTTGGCCTTTACTCCATTCATTTGTTTCATCTCAGCGCCCATATGACCCTCGCCATTCATAATCCACCCTTCTACCACAGCTTCAAGAAGCAAAAAACTACAAACCCCAAATCCCAAGAGGACGATTGTACCCCACGAAACCACATTTTGTCTTTCCATGACTCTCCCGCTAACTAGTTGTGAAAGAAAATAGAGCGTGAAAAGTGAAATTTACTATTCAGCAACACTATTTATTTAATAATGCAGCTCATACAAGCAAAGGAAAAAGAAAATAGTACTGTTGGGTAGTTTCCAGGGAGGCCCAATTAAAGGGCATATATAGGGCGGTTTATCTTCGTCTTTGGTGCGTAACTTCAGTTTGGTATGATCACTAGCGCAGATTCAATGGGAGAGCAATGCCATCCCTGCAGGCTGCGTGCAGTAAGCCAAAGCGTGCCAGTGCTTTCTGGTGATGAGAGCGATTTGCATGATGCCAGGCGCCAGGCTCTAGCCGCAACGTTGGTGTGTGAGCTTATCACCAAGTCTGTATTTTGGAAGTTTCCAATCCCATGAATTCAGTTTGACAAGGGCCTGTGGTCATGCGTTTCTGGAGGAAAAAAAAAACCCTTAAGTGTGACCAACAGTTGCTGCTTGCTGAGCAACGGGCCTGGCAATGGACCTGAATATAGAGATAGAGAGACCTTCCAAATTAAGATATTGATTTATAAGTAATTTAGCAATGTGTTTGAGGTAGGCCGGGGAGTCCAATAATATTCAGGATCATACGTCTAAGGATTGTTTACTGTGTAGGACATGGAGCCCATGGCACTATGTTCGCTAAGATTTTGGAGGCTAGCTTATTGCTTATTTCGCAGGCATAAGTTAATCTATTTATTTTCTTCTTTTAAAAGTGTGCTTTTGGTTCGGAAGGCTGTTTTTTTTGGTTGTATGGGTAGTTATTTTAGCTTCATGTGATGTAGTTCGGCCTTTGGTTTTGGTTGTTCTTCTTCTTCCTCTATTGATGAAGTTGGCTCATTTTCGTTCAAAGCCATAGGATTTTAAAGACTCACACCAAAAAAGAAGAGAACAAATCATAGACCAATGATTTATTGTGAAAGGTAGTCATTCACCCGTAGAAATCTCAGGGCTTTTCTTAAACATTTTAGAAGAAGACAAAAGAAGAATACAGGGTCCTATCATTTTCTGGGCGTAGGGTTGGTGCATGCATTTCTTGACCAGGAATAGCACCACTCCTTCTTGTCACCTACTTTATTCCCGTATCTTATGCTGATCTTACCCAAATGAAAATCATCGACTAGAGCTTCTATCTGTTTGATTGGTAAGTGTATCATTCAAATTTTAGGTAAACTGTGGTAGATGTTAGTTCACAACAAAATAAGATGGATTCTAACTCTATATGGTTATGATGCATGGGAATCTTTTGCAATAAACGTTCGAAACTTTAAAAAACTTATCGGAAACGTTTTGAAATCGTTTTTCTAAATATAAAAAATTAAAAAACACATTTTTTAGATTTTCAATTTGAAAAATATATTTATTTAATATTTTTTTAAATAAAAAAAGAAACAAATTAAAGAATGCTTTTATATTTTTCTTATTTAAACAAAATAATTTTTATAATTATACTATTAATTAATAGAATAAATAAAATTTTTCAATATTTATATATAAAAATTATAATATATATATTTATATATTTTTAATATTTAATATTTATTTATATACCCTATATTTTTAATATTTACATGTTTCTTATGTTTCTATTGTTAAAAATAATATTTCACCATATCCGTTTTCATATTTTTTTTTTTTAAATTACAATGATTTGCAAGTTTGGTCTGTCAATAATTTTTAATTACTAAAAATTGTCTAGGAATCTAGAGTCGCGATCCTATTGAATAAAAGTAAAGTTGAAAATATCAGATAGCTTTAAGAAAGTTTAAGCCGAAATCACTTGTTTTATACTACTAATAATCACAAAGAAGTATAGCTCCATATGCTCTAATAATTAAGCCTCTAACTTATTCCTTTTCTCTTTTTGTATGCACAGAAGTCTGAAGGTATTGAGTTTTAATGAAATCAAGTAGTTCAAAAAAAAATTGATGGTATTGAATTCTAAACAGAAAAGACCACTTGAAAATTGTAAACTATCAAAATGAGTCATAAAAAGACTAATCGATGATGATTGTTTCTCAATTATTTAGACCTATGGATGTATGCACGGGAAAGAGACATGTTATCTACCACCATGAAACATAATAGTAGTAACAAATAATAACAAGATAATGACAAAGCTTTTTTTTTTTTAGAATATAATTTCTTTTCCTCGTATTCTTTTTAGTTTATAATATAAAAAGTAATTAAATTATAACATTATTAGCTACGATATAATTGTTTTATATCTTAATGAAAAAATTGGTTAGAGATAGGCACAAACAACTCTTTAGTCCTTAAGAGTCGTAAAAACAATGCAAGCCCGAATCAATCATGCATCCTTTTGCTTTCAAATCAGCCTCCAAGTTTCTGACTTGGAGATGTCTAAACATCTAGCTACACATTAACAGGTAAGTACTACCAAATGGTAGTTTATGTATATAATCAGTGCAAGTTTACAGTTGTATTTATTTCAGATAATGGATCTCTTTTGGGTCAATTATTTGATGCTAATAAAGTGACGTATAATCATCTTGTTCTCATAATAAAAGTGCTGTTGTATATGGCATAATCTAACATTGGCTCTACACTTCATAATTGCCGTTCCCATCACCCATCACTATACATATATATTCTAATAATTACCATATATTGTTCGATAGCCAATAATTGCCGACAAAACTTAAGATAAACGTAAAATACTTCGACGTTTTTTAACTGAAACCTTTTTGTCATCTAACATTGGCTGAGGGATTATTTTCTTCCTACAACAACAATTTAAATTAATTTTTTTTATAATTAAATTGGTCAATAGAAAACAATTTTTTTTTTTAAATTAAATGATATTTTCATGATTGACGAATTAACAATAATAAAATTTAAATTTTATATTTCATAATATTTTCAATAAGAAATCACTAAAAAAATTTAGTGTGAAAATAAGTATATGAAAACATAATCATCACTCGGGACCTTGAGAGATTTGATTCCATAACTAAATTACAAGTGACTAATTATCATGGAGGAATCTTTTTATTCATTCTTATTAAAACGATGGCCGACCATTCTTTTCTACTCTTTTTTCTCTTTAATTTTCCTTTTTTTCTAGTAATGTACTATTGTTCGCCAACTTGAATTAATAGACTACTGAAATTGATAACATACCGAATGAAAAAGAAGTATCTTCACTACCACATGGTCCAACGTTCACATTCCTTTCACATATTTAATTTCTTGGTGTGATATTATTGCCCACTAAATTAGATTTAACATCACATATAACCATTTGGATTGATTTAAATTAAATTGTGCTAACTTTATAAAAAAGTGACTCTTTCAGTATGTTTCTTCCTCCTGGAACTTTTTAAATTTCAAACCTCTAATCCTGAACTCTTTTATTAGAAGAAGTGATGAAATAGTATTAAATCTTATTTTCAATTTTACATGACAAGACATTTAAATTACTAATGAATGCCTTCATCTTATACTAATAGATGCTTAACTATTATAAGCAATTATTGGTGGTGGGGTGCATTCCAGCTAATTGCTAGAAGTCTGGTATGATTTAACGTTGCAATTATTGTTCGATAATCTATTCAGTAAAGGCTCTTTTCTTCTTTAATTTGTGACCTAATCTCTATTTTTAACTTCCTGCACTAACTTCATAAAAAAAACTTATTTAACACTTGTGTGCATTGCCATTGGTTACTGCTCCTATATGATCTATATATTATAATGGCCCAAAATCTGCACAATAATCACTACCAATAACCCACTAAAACTCTCAACTGATAATTGCTTTTTGAGAAAGTTATTGGAAAGAATAATGGCCTTAAATTCTTTTTCTCATCCTACTGAGGTAGATGATTAGTGGTCTTTCCACTATACCTTAGCAGATGATTTTTTGTTTGGTGAAAGGAGGGTTGATGAGAAAAATATACTCACCAGTATAAGAAAGCATAATATATAATATTACCTAGAATTGCACTATATGAGTCGATGATATCCACTAGAAAATGTCTAATCGGAAGAGTGGAAAATATATTGAATTCAGATTTGTGTAATTCAAATTTATTATTCTCTGTAGTACGCTTAAATTTAAAAATTTACTTGAAGAATTTATCGGTATAATATTATTATTTTTATTAATACCGTTATGATATTTAGAATCGATATTCTATTCGTGTATATCTTTCAAATTTCATAATTACATATCCATTTATATATTAATAAAAATCATTATTTGTTATAAAGAGGGAAAGACAACACGAAAGATAAGAGTAAAACCAAGAACAACTCGTAGATGGAAGATGACCTGCGATGTGAATGAAGTTAGATATCTAAAGTGGCATATTTGGCAAGTTCTTGCCCACCCGTTGGGGACTATCTTATTTATCACGCTAAGTGGGATTCTTGACATCACGATCCTCCGAATTATACGGCCGACTACAAATTGCATTATACACATGGATGTATGCACGTGTAATTACAGCGTACAGTTTTCTGTTCATGGCACCACAAAAAAAATAATAAAAAAAATGTCAGCACAGCCACTAAATCACTTATAATATTAACGGTGAAGAACTCATATAGCCTTAGTTGGGGAAAAAGGAGTGTCATTACAGCCACTAGGCTGTAAAATACATATATACTAACGTTGAGATGAAGCAGCCACTATTATTTATTATTTTGTGTTTTTTGGACACCCACCATCATATATATTTAGTGCTTTTACTCATGGAAAATCCGTTCTAATAACAGACTACAATTTTATTTTATTTTTTAGTATAGGCTATAGTGTACTGAAGAGTAAAATAAGTGTAGCTGTCAAAGACAGCTACAATTATACAGTACCTTCCAAATCACTTTCAGACTCAGAGTGAACAAGGATTCACTTGAGTCAGACCTGGTCTCACTATGCGTAATGTTATCTCCATGTAGTGGACACTGTGACCTACATAATCACCACTATAATTAGAAATCCATCAACGAGCTAAAAACCAAGAGATTCTCTCTTATTGCCGTATAAACCCGTTACTTTTCTTTTTCTTGACATTGTAACATTATCAGAATTCAGTGATTCATTAGCTTTGCCAGAAGCACCCACCCAAAATTAGGCAAAAACAGAGTGAGAAGATGAAGCTCCTGAATTTCAGGCTTCAGCTTTTGATGGCAGCACTTGTGTGCTTCCATTACATGTTTGTTGTAGCAGAGGGAAAGAGCTTGCAGTCCAAGAACACTTACATAATTCACATGGACAAATCCTATATGCCAGCAAGTTTCGATGACCACCTCCAATGGTATAGTTCATCTTTAAAATCAGTTTCAGAATCTGCTGACATGCTGTACGCTTACAACAACGTAGTCCATGGCTTTTCGACCAGACTCACATCTGAAGAAGCTGAATTACTTGAAAAACAAGAAGGTATAATTTCTGTATTTCCTGAGATGAAATACGAGTTGCACACTACACGGAGTCCTGAGTTCCTAGGTTTGGGAAAAAGTGAAGCTGTCCTTCCTGCATCTGAAGCAGCTAGTGAGGTGGTTGTTGGAGTGCTAGACACTGGAGTCTGGCCAGAGATAAAAAGTTTTGATGACACAGGTCTTGGCCCCATTCCAAGTACCTGGAAAGGCCAGTGTGAGACAGGCAAGAACTTTAATTCCTCAAGCTGTAACCGGAAACTGATTGGCGCAAGATTTTTCTCAAAAGGGTATGAAGCAGCATTTGGACCTGTTGATGAGACTCTGGAATCAAAGTCTCCAAGAGATGATGATGGCCATGGAACTCACACCTCAACTACAGCATCTGGGTCAGCTGTTTCAGGAGCTAACTTATTTGGTTTTGCTCCTGGAATAGCACGAGGGATGGCTACACAAGCTCGAGTAGCTACTTACAAGGTGTGTTGGATTGGTGGGTGTTTTGGTTCTGATATTCTGGCGGCCATGGATAAGGCTGTTGAAGATGGTGTGAATGTCATATCCATGTCAATTGGAGGAGGAATTTCGGATTATTATAGAGATACTGTTGCAATTGGGGCTTTCACAGCAACAGAAAAAGGAATTTTGGTATCATGTTCAGCAGGAAATGGTGGACCAAGTCAGGGCAGCTTGTCCAATGTTGCTCCTTGGATTACCACTGTAGGTGCTGGGACACTGGACCGAGATTTTCCAGCTTTTGTAAGCCTCGGAAATGGGAAGAACTTTTCTGGTGCTTCGCTTTACAGTGGAAAGCCATTACCTGATTCATTGATGCCACTGGTTTATGCTGGCAATGCAAGCAATGCAACAAGTGGTTATCTTTGTATGTCTGACACTTTGATTCCTACAAAAGTTGAAGGAAAGATTGTGATATGCGATCGAGGGGGAAACAGTAGAGTGCAAAAGGGTCTGGCGGTGAAAAAAGCTGGTGGGGTAGGCATGATTTTAGCAAATACAGAGTTGTTTGGAAATGAGCTAGTAGCAGATGCACATCTCCTGCCAACAGCTGCTGTAGGTCAAATTAGTGGGGACGTCATCAAGAAATACGCCTCTTCTGATCCTAGGCCAATAGCCACAATTTCATTTGGAGGAACACATCTAGGAGTTGAACCTTCACCGGTTGTAGCAGCTTTCAGCTCTAGAGGCCCCAATCCGGTCACCCCAGAGGTACTGAAGCCAGACATAATAGCTCCAGGAGTCAACATACTAGCTGGTTGGACTGGTGCAGCTGGTCCGACTGGGCTAACAGAAGACAACAGACGGGTGAGCTTCAATATCATTTCTGGTACTTCTATGTCCTGTCCTCATGTTACTGGGTTAGCCGCACTCATCAAGGCTGCTCATCCAGATTGGAGCCCAGCAGCCATTAGGTCTGCCCTGATGACCACTGCCTACACAGCATACAAAAATGGGAAAAATATACTCGATGTTTCTACGGGGCAACCAGCAACACCATTTGATTATGGTGCTGGACATGTAAATCCCGTCGCAGCCCTTGATCCTGGCCTTGTCTATGATGCCACAATAGAAAACTATCTAGGCTTCCTCTGCGCATTAAACTACAGTGCAAACCAAATAAAGGCTACTACAAACAAAGATTTCACCTGTGACTCAAGCAAGAAATACAGTCTGGGTGATCTCAATTACCCATCCTTCTCTGTTCCCCTTGAAACAGCTTCAGGAAAAGGAGGTGGTGCTGGTGTAACTAGCACCGTGAAATACACCAGGACTCTGACTAATGTGGGCACCCCTGCAACATATAAGGTTTCAGTGACTTCTGAGACTCCATCGGTGAAGATCTCAGTGGAGCCAGAATCGCTCAGTTTCAGTGAACAATATGAGAAAAAGAGTTACACAGTGACATTTACTGCTACATCTATGCCTTCTGGTACTACCAACTTTGGTCGTTTGGAATGGTCAAGTGGAAAACATGTGGTCGGCAGTCCAATAGCTTTTAGCTGGACATGAAATCTTGAAGAAACTGGACCAATGGCTAATATTACAGGTCACGGAGTGCCTGAATTCGTGTATAATGAATGTCTTCTACTTTCCTTTCCAATGTTCCAACTGCTGGAGTAACAGCCAGTTGTGCTTGTAATTTCTCTCTGGCATGATGATAGCTCAAAGAAAAAGGAGGGAAAAATAACTGTACAGAAAACCAAGCACAGAATTGCAATTTAACTTTAAATGACCTCCCAAGTCATTTCCAATGCTTCCTAAATCAAATCTTGAACCCTTCATGTCTCTTAATGCACTCTTTATTCCTTCATGGCTTGATCGCCATCTGAACCATTAGAAGGAATCTACTGGTTTTATTAGCCAATAAAATTAATGACTCATTCAGTACAAGTGACTTTATAGGCATCCCATTCCTGCATCACAGTGAAGTTATTACTTTGTCGAGAAAAAGTTAAGTTTGTTTTCTTTTTTGAGCTGCTAGAGATAAAAGTTGTTTGCGGCAATTTGCAACGGTAATTATTTCCAATTCAGCGTTATAAGTGGGACATTTGCATGCATTTAAAGATGTGTTTCCCAACAAGGGAAGTTCAGTCAATCCCACCCTTGTATTGAATTTGTTTGCCATTCCTTTCCGGTTCATGAAGACTTTTTTTCTCTTTTCAGAGACCGTTAAAGGGTCCAAAGAGGACCAGCTTTTGGCAGGGTTTCTACAATAATCTATCCCCACAAATTTTTTTCAAACAGAATCCCCATAAGTTCTTTCTTCTAACAGAATCTATTCCCATACGAATGATCAAGTGAGACAACTTGAAGAAATGCTTGTTGTATACTTTGCGTGGTAAAAGATTCTTTACACGTATAGAAAGTTTAGCTAATTTGTTTCAGCAAGTAAAATCAACAATTCTGTCCTTTTTTCCTTTAGTATAGTAGTCGTGATATTTGTAATGTCGAAGTTATGGCCAATCTCTGGAGACAGAAGCATGCTTGCATATTGAGCACAACTCATGAAAAGAGTGCTATGTCATGGCAAAAAGCATGGGCTCAAGTTCGTTCTTATCAATGGTAAGCGTGGAACAACGGCCATTGGCAGAGACTCAAATTAGTGACATTCAAACCAGTAAAAATCCAATAATCTCTAGATATTTGACAGATCCTCGTATGTAGCAGACTACCTATCCAAATTCATAAGATGGTGTATGGTAAAACTTTCAATAGCTCAACTGCCGAGCATAATAAATAGCCTTCTTAATGTAAAAGGAGAAAATTAATAGCAAGAATCAAAACATCATTCAGAATCTTGTACAGACTGACAAACAGGGAGGTAATATGTGTCAAGCTGCCAATACTTGTGTCTTACACCTTCCCAAACTTCTTCAGCCAAACAATCCTTAACAGGCAAGGGAATTAACTGCGTGGAGTAGCCCAAATTCTCGAGTTCTAAAGACACAAGATTGCAGTAAACAACATGAAAAAATGCATTACCTCCGCAAAGTCCATTGAAGAATGAGTAAATTCCTCCAGGTTTCAATAATACAGGAAGATGCTGATGGAACTCTCTCAGATCCTCATAGTACTCTCCATAAGTGTCGAAGAATATACCTGAAAAGATTTTGCCAATATTTGGATGTTATTATATAAGCAGATTGCTATGCAGGGAAATCTTACCAGATAACACTGATTTTCATTCAAAAACAAAAGAGAAAGCCAATCAATGTTTAGAAACTTGGGTCTTTATTCTTAAAAGTACAGAAGATGTTACAACATTATTGCAGGGTGAAGTGGCCTAGACAAAAGATATATATAGCTGATTAGGAATATACAATAACACAAGGATTTGGGAAGCACAAATTACAACATATTGCATGCTTCATTACTTGAAGCAAATTCCCTTATGCTGCATAGATTCAAAGATTCATCATGTTGCATTCCATGTATAAAAAAAAATGTAAAAGAAAAGTAAAAAAGTTTTATTTAGGGCTTTGATAGAGATTGAAATCAAATGATGTGCCCAATTCATTCTGCTCAAATAGGGGATCACAAGCACTTAAACAAACTTGGAAACTAGTTTTCTTAGCAGCCAATTTTGCCCTATAGCAAGCCCACACAATAAGTGATTAAGGATGCATTTCTTCCTACAAATGTACACAGCCATTATTTGAAATAAATCGTGTGCAAGAACTTATTTGAATAAATTCTTGCAAAATCATATCATAACTAGCATGATTTCATTTACCTCAAAATGCCTTTACAATGCTTTGCTTATTTAAGTTGAAGAATTGAGTTCTAGCAGCTACAAGTTTTCTGAACACGAGAATTAACTCTAAAGAATTCGACTCCTCAATTCACTTCTTGCATTTTTAGTCTTTCCAAACAGTTTGATAACGCTCCAACGTTCAGATGATACATGAATTCAAACACAAGATGCATCATTGCAAACTGACATATATTTCAAACAGAATTCAAATGCAAACAATTGGCTTTTTGAAAAATTTACCATCATAATTTTCAAGTTGAGAAAGAACGTCTTGCCACCGGCCAAATATAATCTTAACGTTATCTTTCTCACCCCAACCTTCACGAATCATACGTTCATAAACCTCTGGATGCGCCTCAACAATGGTGTGACTAGCCGGACAATACTGCTGAATGGCTGTATCCACCAGACCCATTCCAAATCCAATGTTAAGCACCTGACCACCCGCAGAGCAAACAGCCTTAGCATGTGCCTCCATTAACGGTTTCTCCCAAGCCATCATAACAGCTTTGCTATCAGCATCCATCAGCTTATCCTCGCTGAAACAAACCCTATCTTCCAAATAATCTCCATTTAAATCGCCATTTTTATTTTCTTTCCTCGCGATTGTTCCCAATATTAACTCAGATTGAATTCCTGTAACAAGAAAAAATAGATACAGTGGCTTTTTGTTTAATAAAATGAACCTTTTACTGCTGTGAAATCCATATAACATGAGAAAAATGAAAAGAGGATACCGGCATTCAGCAGAATCTCGAAGGCTTCCTGATGACCTTCCTCCATGGCTAAATCTCCGGCAGAAAGATTAGAAGGTGAAAGTGCGTTCCACGGAGCACCAGCTTGAAGAAGGGACTTGACGACGGCGGAGTGACCGAGCTTGGCGGCGTGCATGAGCGGAGTGAAGCCATCGCTGTCGAAGTAGGAAACGTCAGCTCCGGAGTCTATGAGAGATTTAACTTTTTCTATTTCACCGTTTCTTGATGCCTCGCAGAGGAGTTGGTTGTCGTCCATCAGAATTTGAACAGTGAAACTCTGCTCCTCTGCTTGCTGTGTAAAAAGTCCATTTGTTGAAGGAGGTTTAACTTAATTACATTTTCATCCTTACATTTATCTAAATTACACTTTTCTTAGAGTGCACTTCTTTTTATGGAAAACAATCCGAACTATACTTTTGTTTTCAAATTGATCCGTATATTAAGTTGCATTAATTTTTTTAGGGAAAATTGTATAATTTTTGTTCTAATTTTTAAATTTTTAATTGAATTTTTTTTTTTACAATTAACTATTTAAACTAAACATTTTTCCTCTCAAGTTGGTGGTTCTGACATGCAAATAGTGGCTGATTGCTAATTAAGCACCAGTAAAACCTACTTTTTTTTTTATAAGCCCACACTTAAGATGTCATATATGAAATATATTTCATTTGTCTAGAATATCCTTAATTCATTCACTTTCAAAAATTATTAGAGCAAAAAAATTAAAATTTGAATTTGCAATCAAGAAGAGCAACTCCCCGTTTGGAGGAACAAGCCCTTTCTAACTCATTGAAATGCAAATTCAAGTAATTCAAGGATGGTAGCAAAAGAACCACCCTTGAAAATTTTTGAATAAAGCAATTGTTGCTGAGGTCAAGCTCATATCGGAGTTTGAGCTTGCGAAAAAATGGCAGGAACAATGTCACAAAACCTGTTGTTGAAATGGAGAAGTGCCATATTTGTTAAAAGGGCAAGCTCGACTGAATTTTTCAAGCTCGAAACTTTAGATCTATTCCTATACCTACAGCTTCATCTTCATGGGTAGCAAATGAGATTTTAAGAAGGAGAGAAAACAAGAAAAGAAAGAGGAAGAAAGGCGAAGAAAATATTGATTGCTTAGGGATGTTGGTGAAGGTGGAGGCGGCAACAATAATCCATTTGATAGAAAGGAAGTAAATGGATATGATTTATACTCAGTGGAAGAAAAAAGAAGAAGAAGATAATAGAGATGAAGATAAAAGAGTAGAAGAGAGGGAGCTGATGTTTAAAATAATATTTCATAATTTTTCTGTGGCATTTTCAATTTGAGAGCAAAATTACAAGTCCTCCAGTTCGAAACAAGCAGTTTTTTTTTTTTTTTTAAACAAACGAAACAAACATTTTGTAAGCAGCATAGAATTGTTTTTTTCCATGATACATGTTGAAACATTCTGATTTTGTGCTAAGGACTAGAGCTAAAGAATGTTTATGCACTTTAAGGATGTATTTAGCTAAATATGTATTTCACGACTGAAACTTAGAGTAATAATCGGTGCTGTGGAACGAAAATTATTTTAAATTCAAAATTCATAACAAACTCTAAAAATAAAAATGCATGCAATAAAAAAATAAAAACACACCAAAATTAAAACTTAAATTGATATAAAAATAAATACTTAAATGTCATTTCATAAAATAAAAATATATTCATACAATATTTAGAAATAGGCTTCTTGTTAAAATAATCTTCTACCGATACAAAACACTATTACTGTAATTTTTTAAAATATAAAAAATTCAGATAAATAATTTACATAATCTAGCTGGAGCTGAAGAAGTCCGGCGTAGAGATTTACTGCTAATGTCTAACGATGAGGAATCTCCTTAAAAAAAATATTGAGGGGAGTCAGACCTCACTGAATGAATTATTATAATATATATATATGTAATCTAAAACATACAGTCAAACATCACTATATATATATATATATACATATACACGCATTTCACACATATGCAAAACTTCACTTTTATATATACATATAAAAAATGCATAAAATATTATTTTAATGAATGATCAAATAGAATCCTAAAATAATCGTAACCTCAAATAAATATCTCACTAGTCATGCATGTTTACTTAATTCTAAATAAATTCTCTTATTTCATTTTAGACAATAGACTGGTCTCGAAAAATTAAGTCAACCGAGCTCCAGCAGTCTCACTGTCAGTGTAATTGGCTCCGAGACACTAAATCAACTGAACTCCATCAACCACACTGTTCTTTCACTGAATACTCAGTAGTCATAATAATCAATTCACCTCAAATAATTTTCACAATATTGACCCTAAAGCCTAACGAACCGATATGTACACAGTCCTAGCGCAACCCACTAGGTAGCAGATTCTATTGATTTCCTTCGAATAAAATTGTATATTTATGAAAAATAAATAAATGCATAATTAAATATAAATGACATTCATGACAGAAAAATATACCAAAAATATACTAATTATATTTCAAGAATATATATGCTACATATAACCAAACTCAACCATAAATATACCAAAATATATTTGAATGCATATTGAGAATACATCAAGTATATATCATCGCATATATGTTGAAATATACCAAAATATACTGAGGAAATAATTCATATCAAAACATAATTATTTATAATCATGCACTATATGTTATGTATATATAAAATACTAACTCATAAGTTTGCACTCCTAGATACTGGCTCGACGGGGCTTGTTAAATAGACCTCGGTCTCGGCGTAACTAAAAAATAAATAATAATAATAATAATTAGAATAAATTTCTAACTTATACTTCTAAGAATTCTAAAGGAGACTCGATATAAGAATTCAAAACTCAGACAAACACAGAAATTCAGGATCAACTCGATGTCACATTTTACAAGAATTCTACCAAAAATTCGGCAAAACCTCATTTATAAAACGAATATCTCTCTACTGATAGTAGAGTCGATCCTGCAAGGAAAACACACTTCTAAAATCATAAAACTTAATACATCGGGTTGAGACCTCGAATTGCATAAACTTCCAACCGAGGTTCATAATTCACAAAAAATAAATATAAAATAATAAATATACTAAAAATCATTAAATTCCATAAATATCCATAATTTAAATTAAATCAAAAAAATAAACAAACATTATTTTTGAGAAGCTAAAGTTGCCATGAACAACATTTCTAAAGCAAGAATTCATAAATCAAACAATAATAAGCTTAAAAAAATAAAACCTAAAATAAACATAAACTAAAATCTAGTTAAAACTCACAAACAAGAGGATTCAAACTCAAACGGAGCTTGGAAATGAATTCACCGATCCAAAAGGAATTGATCGACACCATAAAGAGGAGTTGAGGTGGTCGGAAATGTAGTCGCTAGCAATGAGCTCTCCTTATTGCTGCTGCTGTTTCCGGCGCGTCCTGGCATGACGAAAGGGAAGGAGGAAGTGAGGGGAGTCGACGGTGGTGGTTGCTGACAGTCCGACGAGGCTAGGTTGCACAGTAAGTGTCTTGGGAAAATAGGGAGACGGAGAGAAAAAAAAAGAAAAAAGAAGGAGGAGGTGGCTAACTTCCTTTGACCCGAAAATTTTAGTTTTTTATTATTTATTATATTTTTTTATACATATACACACCAAATTTAATACTTTTATATATATATATATATACAACACAACTCATGCACATCACATGTAAGTTATGCACTAATAATGAAAATAATAATAACACATAATAATAATATTAACAATGAAATAATAATAATAATAATATTATTATTATTATTTAAAATAATAGTAATGATAATAACTTTAATGTATTTAAATAATAGAAGTCCTAAATAATTTATTTTACGTAAACAAAACTTTTAGAATAAAATAAATAAATGATATTCACAAATAATAATAATATATAAATAAAATTTAAAATTTTATTAACATTATATATCTGAAAATAATTTTATATCATTTAAAATACAGAATCATTACAATATAGAAAATAGACTACAATTGCATCCTATTTAAAAGAAAAAAGGTTAAAGATTTATTTGGTGAATAAATATCATAAATTTTATAAAATTTATTTGTAAATTCTATATTATGTATGTTTGGTTTAAATAATTTTTTTAAAATTTATTTTCAAATTTAACTTTTTAAATTTATAAAATTAATTATAATTGGAGTAAATTCTAATAAAATAGTTAAAATTTACAAATAAATTTTATAAATTTTAAATTTATATTTTTAAATGGTTAAAATATTCTTATTATCTTTAATTTTTGAAAGTATATTTTTGTTTATTCAAAAATAACTTTCTCTCCCTCTGAAAAAAGCATCAGAGTTTGTTTAATGATTTTTTTAATGGATTATGAAGCATTCGAGTCCAAAATGGATTAGAGATGAATTTTGATTTTTCAGTCTTGATACATTTGTTTAAAGATTTTTTGAAGGGAAAATTTTCCCCCTGTATTTTTAACTATTACATTATTTATTTTTAATATTTTAAAAAATAATAATTTTTAATAAAAATGAATAAATTTTTTTAGATGTTAAAAAATAAAATAATATAATAAATTAAAAAGAAATAGCAATTATCTCTTTTTCCAATAACTTGCAAAGTCTGACAGCTAGGCATGTTATTTACCAGTCAATTTTGTTTATTTATTTTAAAAGTGACACGAGTTAAAAATTCTTTTCCAAGCTCTGTGTACCAATTGCAAGTTGGGATCTCAAATCCAAGTGATTCTCTGATGGTAGCTATTGATCACTACCATGAAAGAAAAAAAATACTCAAATAATATTTTGAATCTAAATACGACTGAATGTTTCAAAAAAGGAATCTGATTACTATATTTATAACAATTTTTTTAATTAATAATGGAGGAAAATAAGTTAGATATTTGTGAATTAGATAATAGTATAGCAGTTTTTCCATTTTTCAAATAGAATTGGAATTAAAATAAAATAATTAAAAAATAAAACAACTGAAAGATAAAATTACAATAGATTCACCAATACAAAGAAAATTACAATAGATTCCACCAACAAAATAAAAAATTTATTGTGTGCCCAAAGTAATAGGTGTGAGGCTTATTGATATTTGCGAATTTAACTGGGAATCATAATTAAGAAGCCAACTTCTGAATTCTGATAATCTTATTCTTATTCTTAGGCGCCAGAAAAGTTATTATCTATTCATTTATGATTTGTATCTTCTTTATTCAGATTCCATTTACAATCGGACACTCGTTTTGACTGTGATTTATAATAAAAATCTTATCCGTGTTGAAACGCCATCGTTCTAGCATGCCACGTCGGCACAAGGCAGCTGAGACAATAATCTCCGTTGACGATTCAATCCAATAATTTATTTATTAAGATCATGCGGCTGCTGTGACCCCTTCCCTCTCTGGTTACACGCTATTTTCAATCACGCGCTCTGCTGTGCTGTGCTTCGTTTTCTTCCCAAGATAAAAGCTCCTCCTCGCCTTTCTCCCTCTCGTTTTCAGATTACAGAATATCTTAGGTTCTCTTTTGATCTGCTTCTGCAGTTTCAGATTTTCAATTACGATTCTTTAAAGCACATTATCACCAGATTAGATTTAATCTTAGTTTATTTTTCTTTCTAATTATATTTGGTGAAGATTTTATTTTAATTGTAAATGGCTTCGAATTTTGATCGGTGGGAGAAGGATCCTTTCTTCTCTGCGGCGGAGGAGGTTCAACAATCAGCCGACAGGTATAAAATTCTATTTCTTTATAATTCTTCTATTTGCAGCTTTGTTTATTGATTATTGATATCATGATATATCTCTTTTTTTTTTTTTTTTAATATTTATTTGTGGATTGATTTTTATCATTTATGTATAATGATGATATTTGAAGGATGGAATCCACCTATAGAACGTGGATACACTCAAAAAAAGACGATTCGAGTATGTGGAACTCCGACGAACTCCATCGGGACCTACGAACTGCCCTTGGCACCACCAAATGGCAGGTTTGTATGATTTTATCCCTCTTTTTTTTTTTTTTTCATTTGAATGTGTCTACATTTATAGTCGGTGTAATTTTAAAAGTCTTGTTGTTACCACGATGATTTTTAATTTGATTTCTGATTGGTAATGCAGTTGGATGTTTTTCAACGGGCCGTTGGCTCCAGTTACATTAAAACCTCTACTGAGGATGCAAGAGACAGACATCGTGAATTTATTGTTGCAATTGAGGATCAAATTTCTAAAATTGAACATTCCTTACAGGAATGTTCGGTTTCTGAGGGCAAACTAACATCACCTTGGGTGCGATTAGATGAGGGGGAGTGCAATGAGCTCGCGATGTTTTTGTCTGGGTCATCAGCATTGGGAGATAATAATAATAATAGTGATATGAAAAATCACAGTAGAGATGATAAAGAACAAGGGACGAGTAAAGAATTGACTGCTGATCGTTTGAAAAGCTCTAACAATGTTGTCAAGAATCCTCATGGGCACAGGAGGACAGCCAGTGCTAGTGCCGACATTGGTGCTTGGAAGATTTCAATTGGGGCAGTTAATTGTTCCCCAGATGCTTCAAGTGGGCAGCCCCTGCATCCCCCAAGAAAGGTACCTAGTTTCTCAGGACTTTTAAATTCCATGGATCATGCACCAAAATTCAAGTGGCCAAAAAATGGTGTTAGGAAATGGAAGGCAATGGATATTAATCAAGATTCTGATACTGCACCCTTGCGTTCTTCACATTTTAACAAGGTTAGATTTTATGACTTGTCTGTTACTTGAATCTGCTACTTGGAATTTGCTTCTTTATTTTTGTATTACTAGTTGCCAACTGTTGCATGCCATTTCTTGTTATTCTTATTTCAGGGTATTCATGCATGTTATGAAAAGAGTAAGAGCTGCCTGGATGGTTGCGATGAATGTTATGATAAGCAACTTTATGGCTGGTATGGAGTTTTACAAAGACAGCTTCAACGGTCTCAGTATCAAATGCAATATGGGCGGCCTGTTCAAGTGCTTATTTGGGTTGTGCTTCTCCTTTGCTTGATTGGTGAGCAAAACTGTGATTCAATTATATCTACTATCTATCTTCTCTAGATTATATTATTTTCTTACTTGCATGGGTTGGTTGTTCGTTGTGGCAGCACCATTTTTAGCAGTTAAGCATTGATTAGCAATACATGAAATGTTAGCATGCCCAAATGAAGTGATGCGCTTTGTAGCCTAAAATTGTAATTACATTTGGAATAATTGAATTGAAACAATGTGATGGCATATATGATTTACTTTTCTTATGGTGTCTATAAATGCACCACGATTAGCAAGTGTAAAAGGTATATAACCTATTTTTGCTTTCAATGATTTTGTTGGTGGTGCTGCGAGTGACTGGGGTTATACATAGACCGATATGCAGAAGGAATATGCCAAGTATTTGGGCACTCGGACATGCATTAAACGGCTAGAATGTTTTCTTGTTTTTGCACTTTGGAACCACATCCCCTAATTTCTATGTTGAGAGTATCATTAGTTGGGAAATTTGTCTTTCTTGTTGCTCTTTTTTTGGTCCTCTTATAGCAATATGGCATTGATAGGTACTTCGTCATATTACCCCTTTGTTTTTTGAACTTGAAATTACCTCTTATTGCTTTACTAAGCTACAATGTGTAGTTCAGATAGTGGGTAGAACATGCACCATATAATCGTTGATCTTTTTGATTGACTTAAGAAGCTCTGCTTCATCATTTGCTGTGGTATCTCAATTTGCTTGTAGAATTTAGTAACCAATGGCAGCCCGTCACCATCTGAGTATTTTTAGGTTGCTTTCAAAGTTTTTCTTTGTTTTGAAGTAGCCCATGATTTACTTTGCTTTAAGCACACTTGACTGAGATTGATCATAATGATCATTACTTTTAAGTTTGGTACAAAAGGTGTGAATTGGATTGAATTGATTTTTTTCTGAACATCAACATATTTTGTGTCAGCTGAAAATGATGCAAGAAGTGAATTGGTGCTTGATTATTACTCTTATCAAGCTAAAGTTACCATGTAAGCATCTATATGGGGTGCTTGAATTTAATGTTAGATCTGTCTAATCAATGCATTTAACCATATATGGTATGCCTGGCCAGTTTTCATGTTGTTGTTCTCTGTTTGCTATTTGGATTGATTACTAAGAAGCTAATTAGGAAGATGCAACAAATCTGTTCTTTGCTTGAAATGAAAAAAAAAAAAAAAAAAAAGTCTAGAGACCAATAAAGGCATTCCATCAGCCAACAACATTTGGCAAACAGTTCAATATAAATTAAAAAATTATATAAAGTTTTACATATGTCTATGTGTTAAGCAATTATGTAGTAAATTGAGGATTGCAGAATCCTGAGTGATTATCTCTTTTGTTGTTCAACCACTGATATTTTGCAAATTTTTTGGCTTCTTAGACTATGGAAGATTTGTAGAAAACTAGAGAAGAGATTTCTCATATTTGTTCTAGGAAAACACTTTGTAGGAAGGATAGGGACCTTTTTTTGGGTAATTAAAAATTTAATTCCATGTTCATTGATTCTGATTTTTTCTGGGTTCTTTCTGCAGTATTAATTGCATTGCGTACTTTGTAAGTGTCTAAGAAATCACCATCCAGCATTTTACAACAAGTGGCAATATGTAATGGCATGGAGCTTGTTTGGCGCCATGGCCCTGGTGCATGGTCGGGAGGAGGAGATTAACTTGGCTTGTTAGGAATATTGGTCGGTTATCTAATGTTTACACATGCGTTTTGGCGTTCCACATTTAGTCTTTCTCTGCCTTTCTTCCCTTTTGCTCCTTTGTCCACCAAATCCCCTTTTTCCACCTTTCAAATTTTTATTTCTCTGATGAAGGGCAATATATGTATATAAATCTAAGGGCCAAGAAGTGGCAGAGAAAGTTAATCAAGAATGATTTTTGTACGGCATTGGATCCTTAATACAATCATTTTACTGCAGGCTGTAGCAACTTTATATAATTACAGTTTTATAGGTGCTTAACTTAATTTTTTTTCCTTCCATTTCTGGGGGCTTGGCTCTGTGTGGCTTTCAAGTTTCATCTTGACTTTCTTACCTTTGATAGGGAGCTGGATTGCACTATTCTTGTCTCTTGAATTTCAACATGAAAGATGTTATCTGGTGCAGGGGTCTGGTTTTGGCATTAGATTACGGTAAATTTTTAGTAGGCTAAGCCTAGGAAGCTGATTCTATTGGGTTGGCAATAAATTTCCAACAATCTTAGCTAAAAGAGTAAAAATAAATGAAGTATATGTCGAAAGAAATAATAAAAAACAAAAACAAATGAAGTATACGTCGAAAGAGGATAAAGCACATGAAACTTGCAAACTTCGTTTAATAAGAACATGGTTTTAATGCATCACAGAGAGTAAGACACAAACAGGATGCATATAATCAGCCATCGATCATGCTCGGCTACTAATTGACAGCATTCAGGAGGTATCTGTAACTGAAGTAAGAACCAGCAACCAAAAGGGGCACAAAGAACTCGAGAAAAGCTGCATACTTGGGCATGCCATCATCCTTGATTACAAAAGCGCTCATTTCCTTTTGTTTAGAAGATTCCTTGATAGAAGCATCCTTGGTGTCTCCCTTGAAAGTGTAACCTGGGAGAACACCCACCTGGTACTTCAGAAGCATGTTCTGAGCTGCTTTGCTGTGTCCGATATCCTTGAACTCCTTTGTTGCATCCTTTCCTGCTGACTCAATCAGCACTTCTTCTCCTCCTGGGTGCTCTTCCAAGAATTTTGTCACGTTAAGTACCTGTCAAAACAAACCAATAATTCTCACATCCAAAAATATTATAGCACAAATCATGATGATTACCCCAGTCCATGTTGGTTGGTGGATTTGCTCTCAATCTTTAACTTTACCAGCACCAAAACAAAATATAAAAGAACTAGCTGCAAAGTAATAAATAATTAGCTGAGAGGTAGTATAATTACTCTGCCATCAATAACAAGCCAGCAATCTTTCTTGGACTTGTGTTGGGAAACCTGTGAGAGAGTGAAAACTGGGAGGTCAGCCATGTTTTTCTTGGGATTTTAAGAAAAGACTGCAATTTTGCATGCCGAAAACGAGGATCAAGTGAGCAATTTATGGTGACGGGCCTGGATGATTTGGAAGTTTGGTATCTACCATACCACGCGAGAACTACCACCAGCTTATACGGACTCGAAGGTGAGCGGTGAACACGTGCAGTCAAAAAATGAAGATGGGTAGCTGCCTAATCACAAATGTAGTTAAATTACATATAAAGTACGTCATTGTTACCAAATTTATAATCCAACCCAAACATTTACTTCATTCATAACAATTTGGTTTAAATTAGTTGTAAATCTGCAATTTATACGAAATATAAATAATGTATATATTTTAAAATAATTAATTAAATAATTTTAATAAATTAAAACTACAACTTAATAAATATAAAAGTAAGAATTTGAAAAGTTATTGCAATATTTTATTTGATTATTTTTATTACAAGCACATGTGTATATATATATATATATATATATATATATATATATATATATATATATATATATATATATATATTTATATGGATAGTAATAATAATAATTGAATAAATAAAATATAAAAATAGAAAAGAATTGAGAAAAAAAATTAATTAGAATAAAAAACATAATTTTTCATGAAAAATAATAGTAATGTTTTAAATATAATAGAATTAAAGTGTTTTAATAAATTAATACATAAATTTTTAGGGGTAAACTAAATTATGAGAACGATATTTGTTAAATTTTGAATTTAATAATTTTAAAATTCAATATTTAATATATATATATAGAGAGAGATTATGGTGGTTTTATTATAATAATCATACTTATAAATTCAGAAAGAGATTATGTTGACTTCGCTGTCACTGATGACTTAGTATGGAGTCCGTGTGATGATCCTATACCTCTCTATCCAGAAGATAGCTCGAACTTCCCTTACAATAATCATAGTTAATTATTCATAACCGGTTATCGGTGGGCAATGATCACCGACTGATCGAAGAAGATAGCCCAAGTCACTTCGAAGATTTCATAGCCCGTGCACAAAGGCTTCTTTTGTCCATCATCGGTTTTATCACAGAAGTTCTCAAATGAGTTCATGGGTACATAATTTTGTGATAATTAAAGGATTCACATAAACAGACATGAGGTCATTCTGATCATCATCCATTTAAAAGATGATTCTAACTTCCAAGCATAAAATGTAAGAAACAATAATTGCAGGGTTCTCCGTAATAAAAGAAGCTAAAGAACATGAGATGTTCAAAATTCACCGATTAAAGCTTTATAAAACTATGAAAACCAAATAATTTTCATCAAGTGCATTTCAATACATTATGTGACCCCATGAATAGCACAACATCTGACATTTTTGAATCCAAAAAGCCCCCAAGACATTCCCAGAACTTCATCAATGCTTAAAAGAGTTGGCCTCTACTGTTAAGAAAACAGTGGAAAGGCGAGGTGAAAAGTGCTATTGTGATGCACCAACATCCCGTGTACTTCTCAACAGATCTTTAGGCTCACCACCAGTAGCAGTTTCTTCCTTTCTATCAAATTCTATGCCCTGGAATGTGACTCCAGATAGTCTATAATGACTACCAAAGGCATTGCCAAAGCCCCATCCAAGGCCAAGACCAACCCCACAGCCGCCTCCTATTAGAGAACATAATGCCCATCCAAAGTTAACCAAAAATCATCAGCTAGAATTTCATGTGATATATTATGATCCGAGACTAAAGAAAGAAGTTGTGTACCTGCACCAAGACCCAACACATTCAAAGGCACGCCTGCAGTATTACAGAAACATCAAACTATTAGCAAATTGAGGTGCTTAGCATTCAGTCATGAACGGGAAGTTTCACAAAGACAACGAATCTGTAAATTGTAAGGAAGCCTGATGAGCTCCCAATTCTAATAGGTACATCAAAATCCTACTGCTAAGCCTGTTGTTCCATTTTTTGCTCATTGCTAAATCCTAAACTAAAAAGCTTAGACAGCAGTAATCTTTTCTAATTGTCCCAGCATACACATACACATAATGGATTATGCAAATCTATGTAATTGATGAAAGTTTTTATGAATTCCATTCGTTCAATTTTCTCGAATGATTAGAAAGTCGAAACTTTTTCGGAAGGAAAACTGAAAAAGAGAAATTGAAGTAGTCGAATAAAGGGTGTGGAAGAAGATAGAAGGAACCGACCTCCGAAACCCCATCCAACGCCGAAGCCACAGCCGACGCCAAAACCTTAAATCGAAATTGGAATACAAATTAAGGAAATTCCAATTAAAACATGAAAACCCACAACAAACTATGAGGAGATGGAATAAGCTGTTGCATATGCATACCAAATCCGACACCAGCGCCGTTGAAATTAGTAAGCACCATTTTCTATCGCCCCTGAAATAGAGCCCTTCAAGCTGCGTGAACAACTGAGTGCAAGAGACAGTAGCAGAGGAAAAAAAAAAAAAACTACCGTCTCAAGCCGTAGTGCTGTACTCACGCCTCAGCCCAAAGAATTGATAATCTCGAAAAAAATAATCTGACATTCACGCTCTTCGTTAAGGACCCATTGTCAACAAGATTGGGCTTCATAGCCCTGAAAACAACATACATAAAATAAAAAATTTCGATATATATAGCCACAGCTGCTTGATAGGCCCAATTTTTTTTACCAAAGATATAAAAAATGCTCAGACACATGTCTAAAATATAAAATACTAATTGTATTTAATTACAAATTGTTGCTTATTTTTTACTTATTAGAATAATGAGAATATAAACATAAATCATTTTCATTATGCAAGTCCTTATAAGATTATTAAATCATTATTAAGACTGTAGACTGATTTGGAGAATTCAAATGTTCAGGCATCAAATGACATGTAGCGGGAACTTGGTCCAGTCATTGGCCTATAAAAACACGAAAAAAGCTTAATGCCAAGATCAGCCTATAACAGTATGTTGGTTGGCTTCTTCTGCTTATGCCAACAAGTTATTGGCAAAAGTTCGACCAAAAAGAAAAAAATTATTGGCAAACATGGAAACCAGCATCTTTCCTGCTATCCAGTGCATCAACTGGCAAAAGGTTATCACAAATTGAATATGAAAATAAGACCATAAACTGCATGATATATTTTCTTTAAACAAGACAGAAGACATTACAGACAACAAAGAGAAAGGAAGTACCGATACAAACTGCCTTCCCACTTCATTTACCTCTAAAATTATTCTTTTTTTACCTCTCACCATTACAACCAATAAATTTAAATCAAATTCAAAAGCAACCAAATTTCAAATCAAGGCACAATCTTGTATGCCTTCATTTTATCAATCCAAGAAATGAAAGAATTCTTGGAATTCCTAAAACCCAAGAACCCATGTTCCTTGCTCTTGTTCATGCTGGATATGAGATATTCACCACCCAATATCACATCAGCAAACCACCAAACAGCCACCTCGTTTAATTTAGTCGGCTGCAGTTGATTCTCTCTCACTATCTCCTCCCACACAGCTTCTTTGCCCTTCATCATCTCCACTAAACTTAGCCTCTTTTCTGTTTCCTCGAACCCATATTTCTCTATCTCAAATTGCTCTGCTAAAACTTTCCAGAAATGCTTCCACTTGAACACATCACCGTTGTGGCAATTAAAGGCTTCATCTCTAGCATTTGGGTCCACAGATGCCCAAATTTGATGCTCCGCGATCAAATCAGCATCTGAAGCAACTGAGTAGCAATTCCATGCCTGTTTAGTTCCGGGAAATAGGAAAGGCAACGCCTCGTGTTTACATATAGTAGCGTACACACACAGAGTACCAATAATATTCATTAAACTGTAAGGAGAGAACCCAAAAATCTGATCTGGTCTGTGAATAGACCAGGTCAGTCCCTCCTTCTTTGCTACTTCTTCAAACATGATATCCTCTAAGGTATAATAGAAATTAGGCACGTCTAATCTTGGCATATCCTCCGTGAACGGCGGATCGTGCGGTTTGATCTTGCCGAACAACTCAAATGGACCCAAATAGTGCTTAGTTCCAGTCTGGAGACAGATGTGACGGAGGTTGGGAGCGTTCGGGATGACGGCCTGAAGAACATTCCGGAACATGAGACCGTTAATTTCGCAATTCTCAGCCTCCGATGATTGGTTAGCCCATGTGACATAAAAGATGTTACTAATATCAGTTAGCTGAGAAAGCTTGGAGTAAGTCTCGGCTTGATCCGAGAGATCACACTGGATGTATTCGACTGGATGGTCGGCGTTCCAGTTTGGCCGTGGACGGCGGGCGACGCCGTAAACTTTCCATGGTCCGCCGGGGACGTCTGCCAAGGGGAGGATTTCAGCTAAACTGTTGCCGACGATTCCGGTGACGCCTAGGACGAGGGCCACGCTCTGGAAGCTTCCCGGTGCATTATCTTCTTCAAATTTTTTCTGTAAATATAGAAAAATGAGTAATATTAAGTAAGAAATTGATAAATTATAAAAATGAAAAACACAACAAACTCAATCAGTTCTATTTATTTTTTTCAGTTAAAATTACCCTGGCAGCTCCGATAGCACCAGCCCACCACCAACTCATTGTTTTTCTAATAAAACTATGAAGAAGGAAGAGAGAAAAAATGATAACGATGAATGATGATAATCTAGACTGAAGCAGCAAGCCGCTAAAAGCTATTAAAAAAATAATAATAATAAGCTAACAATCGGTCTTAGTTCAGAATTTCTGGTTGGATTTGCAGGTGAAATATGTATACATAATTAGGTTTATTTTTGCGATCTTTCTGGGTTGGGTTTATAAAGGATGGATGGTTGGGTCTGGCCTGGAAAAAAATAATTAACAATTAAAAGATAAAAAAAAGTGAGAAGATGACCAGAGCTACAATGATTGGGGATGGTTAAATGCACAACTTCGTAGTTAAATTTTACACAATTAACTTTTGATATTTTTTAATTTTTAATATTTTTTATTTAATTTTTAAATTTTTATTTTTAACAGTTGTCAACTTTCAATTTAAAATTTTTAATTTTATTTAACTTATAAAATATTAAAACAGATAAAAATTTAATTTTAAATAATTTTAAATATAAAATATTAAAAATTCATATAAAAAATTAAAAAAAAATTATTTTTAATAATATATTTTTTATTAAATATTATTTTTATTTATATAAATTTTTTATATGTATATTATTATTAATTTATAAATATTTTAATTTTATATATTATAAGAGTTAGATAAATTTAAAATAAAATTAAAAAATTAAATAAAATATAATAAAAATTAAAAACTATTAAAAATAAATTGAGTAAAGTTCCGAAGTGAAATGACTATGTCCATTCGGCCAATCTCTGAAAGTTTAGATAATAATGAGAAAATGAATTTTAAAAAAAGAATAAAGTTTAATTTCACCTTTAAATTTTTTTAAAAAGTTTAAATTGCTCTTTTTTTTGACTATTTTTGTCAATTTACCCCCTGAATTTTGAAATAAAAGTTAAATTAGCACTAAAAATTTCATTTACAACCCTATTATCTAACAAGTAAACAAATATTATAATAAAAATTACAAAAGACCCCCTAATAGTTTAATTAGTTGAAAAATTAGTCTATATTTTGTATAAATAATTAATAAAAAAGTATAATTTTTTTAAAAATTATATTTAAACTCTTAATTTATTTATTATATATTATATTATTAAAAAAATTTATTTAGTCACCAATAACTTTAAATAATTTTTGAAATATTAAAATTTATTTCATTTATTAAGAACAAATACTTATTATAGAAAAATATTATTACGATAATTATTTTTATATATTAAAAATATATAATTTATATAATTTAAATTTATGTATTAAATTAAAAATAATAATATATTATATTAATATGCTAAAAAATTCTTCTAAAATAATTAATTATAATATATTATTTTAAAAATTTTTAAGATTTGAAATAATATTATTTATATGTAAATTAATATGTCAATACAAATATCATAATACTTCAAAAATTTTGATACATAATGTTAAAATATTTTGATATTATATGTATTAATATTTAAATTATTAATATAAGTACATTTGTTTACTAATATAATATAAAATAAATAAATTAAGATAAATAAATTAAGGGTTTAAATATAATTTTAAAAAATAAATTTATACTTTTTTATTAATTATTTTTACGAATATGTGGACTAATTTATCAACTAATTAAACTATTAGGGGTCTTTTTATAATTTTTATTATCACATTTGTTTTACTTGTGAATGAAATTTTTAAGGCTAAGTTAATCTATATTCCAAAATTCAGGGGGTAAATTGACAAAAATAGTAAAAAGAAAAAAGAGCAATTTAAACTTTTTTTTTTTAAGTTTAAGGCCAAATCAAACGTTGTAAGTTAGATATAATAATTTTAAATTTATTTATTTTGTGTACTTCCGGGGTGTAGAATGCCTGACAGAATATTTGTAATGGGCCCGTTATATTAGACCATGTCATGCCTAGCTGGAGCACTGACTTGGATGTTTTGGAATTGGTATGGCATGCCCTCAGTAGATTATCCTTTTTTTTTTTTTTTTTTTTTTTTTCACAGTTACATTGTCTTTTTTTAGCTTGTTAAAATAGTTAATTCCCGCCTCAAGAAATAAAGTATGAAATAACGAAATTTGAATTCTATTCTTTTTATTTAAATAACTTACATTTTTTTATTACTTGAAGTATTTATGAAACACTATTATATTATTTATTTCTAATTGTACAAAAATTATGTCTAAAATAAAAGTTGAAAAAATTAATTTTTATTTCTAATATACAAAGTAGAAATCTAATTCCATTATTTACATCTTAAAAATTAAATATGTTTAATAGCTTTATTTAAAGTAAATATTTTAATCAAAATTTAGACTTTTTTAATATCAAATCTTTGATTTAAAAAAAAATTGTTCCATTTATACACAATAAAAGAGTATTAATAATACCGATTAAGTGGGAAAATTGTAAATATATATATATGTGTGTGTTTAGTCCCAAAAATATATGGATCGGACTCAATCACCTTTAGTTTGTTTTAATGAATGACCATGCAAGCCTGATTACAATTATACAGAAGAAATAGGTAGAGAATGATGATATGGTTTTATTATCAGCTCAGGGTGACAATAAAGGCAAGAACACAACATCCTAAGACCAAAAGTGCAACATCCTATCTTCACCTATTAGTAGTATTAGATGAACATATGCATCATGAAATCTCTTATTTAAACATGTGCATTTCACATGCATAACATATCATATATGTGAGAATGTTAAATATGACATAATGCATGACTTATGTGATATATTTTTCTAAAAATAAATATAAGAATAGTTAGAGGTAATAAATAGTAAGTTTAAGGGCTAAAAAAGGAATAGCATTTGTAATAAAAAAAAATGAATAAAAGGGGGCTAGAACTTAGAAGAGAGAAAAGAAAAGAAAAGTGAAGAGAGGAAGAAGGAAGAAAAGGGGAAAATTCTAGGATTGTCTTATTTTGGCAAAGGTAAATTATTTTTATTTTATTTTCTTATGTAATTCTTCTTTCATAACATGTTGATCATTGTAATTAGGAAGAATTAAAAGGGAAACAGGTTAATTGATTAATTTTGAAGATGAATATGGTTTTCATATTGAGATTTCTGGTTTACAGCAGAAGATTGCACTCTAATTTTCATGGTTATAAAAGAAGAATCAAGGGAAGTGTAAAACAAGAAAGTTGTAGGTTTATGTTTTATCTTCATGCCTTTATAAGAGTTTTGTGAAAGAATAAGTATGTGAAATTCTATGCTAGTTTATTTAGGACTAGATCGGGTAGCCGTTTCAGTAGGCTACCTGATGTTATTTAGTTATTTAAGGATGTTAGAGACTGAATTAGGCAAATTATTAAACATGAGTTTTATTCCTTTATATATTATTTAAAACTCTATGATAAAGTTTGATGAAATAATGTGTGTGTAATGAGAAATCATCCTTAGAGTGGGGTTGGTTCTGCTTGCTATGTCTGCAGGCAGTCTAGTTTTTCCCAGATAATATAAGGGTCTTAGAGGCTGAATTAGATAAAGTATAAACATGAAAGTTGTTCCTCTATGTTTTAAAAAAGTGACTAATTTTTTTTAATTGGACTTGTATAACTTGAGAAATTCTAAATTGAATGAGACCTGTGCAAACTGTTTTTGTGCAAAGCATAGGTCTGAATTCAAAAATTTCAAAATTTATTGTTTAGAGCATATGTTAAGCTAGTTTTTGGATATGTTATAGCCCTGTATGTATAGTTTATGTAAGGAAAAATAATTAAGTAATTTAGAGTTACGTGGTGAAAGTTATTCACTGTCAGGTCTAGTAAGGTCAAACTGTCCAATAAGGAAGAATATGCATAAATATTAGGTTTACATGTATAGAACGTATCCTAATTTCAAACTAAGCATGAATACTCATTATAGGCATATTCTTGATCAAATATATGTCATATTTTAGGATCTTAAAGCATTGGTAAAGCTCGAGAAGGTGATATTAGTCATCCATAGAGTATTTGACATTTAAAAGGTGAGTATAAGCATTAATTAAATTCTTAGGTGAAATTGTGTGTTTGAGTTACGTGTGAGCATATGATGAATGAATTATAGTTGGACTGACAATGTGTATTCTATGAGATTTTGAAGTGAATTGCCTATTGATTATTCAAATGTGTATAGTTTGCTTATAGATTGGTTATGTTTATACACAAGTGTTTACAAGTGAAATGTAGATGTTATAATCTTAATGACTAATGTTATGCAAACTTATACTTGAGCACTTGCATACAGATATTAAAGGACGTTATGACGGGCTTGATAAATATTTGCAAGTCACATAGCAAATGCAAATAATTAAAGAAAATCATATGATTCACATGTTATAAGCCAACCAGCAAAATCAAATGGCAATTGTTTCATATGGATCCTGAGAGCAATATTTATCTTGCCAGGCCACAACGTAATCAATGAATAATTCATTAACACTTGCATTTGAATGAATCACACTTTTATTATGTTTTGATATTATCTATTTGCTTTTGGTGCCTATAAAATTTAATTGATATTTATATTCACTGAGTCGCGACTTACCAAATTGCAAATATTTTTCCAGATAATAAAGCTTGAAGTGTCACCATTTTGGAAGCATTATGCATTGTAAATAAAGAATGGAGCAAAGGTTATCGGCTGATCCTTCACTCACTCTCTCTCTTCTTGTATCATAAGCATACACTTTGATAAGGAGATATGTTTTGTTCTTATATGTAAATATAGCTTATATGTGTTATATGAATGAAATTGTTATGATCTTTTATGTGTTTAAATAATATGTTGACTTTGTATAATCATAATATAGTTGTATTAATATGTCAAACAAAGACTTAGGGTATTTAAATAGTAAAGATATGGGGTGTTACAAAAAGGGTAAAGTTCAGGGGTGACAAGGAGCATTCAACCTTTAAAGTATTGCAAAGGTCATTATAAAAGTTAAAAGTTTAATCCAAACACTTTTCTGCTATGTTTAAAATAAATAAATTTTATACTTGATAACATTTATATTATTCATCACCTATTTAATATATAAATAAAAAAATTCAAAAATATTTTTCACTTATTTGAGGTTTAAGGTAGTCCTGCCTAATTGGCTTGATGGCCAATTGTCATGACCCAAACTAGGAGTCATGACCGGTACTAGGGAATGGAATTCTTTAGAATTCAGAACCCGTAGCAAGCCTAAAAAATAAAATCATACAATAAATAAAGAAAAAGTACGACAGAATTAAAATTTTCTTTACGAATCAATATACAAAGTACATACTCCAAATCCTTACATAAATAAATGTATTCATACAATGTTCGGATATAACTCCCAGAGTATTTAATATCAAAACAAAATAAATACCCTTTTGATACATTAACAATACTACTACTGCAGTTTCTAGAATACAATTCAGAGTTCAAATTATACATTTACATAAAATAGCCGGGATGGAAGAACACCGGCGAGGAACTCTACTACTAAGGTCTGACGATATAGGATCTCTTAAAAAAAAAATAATTGAGGGGGGTCAGACCTCACTGAGTGAATTATTATACTATATATACATGAAATTTAAAGCACATTCAATCATACATTCATATATATATATATGTATACGCACGCATTCCACACAAATGTCAAACTCTGCTTATATGAATATACTGAATGTAGAAAACATTTATTTTAATTCATAAAGGATCAATTAGAGCCCTAATAATCGCAACCTCAATTGACCACATCACTCTAGCCATATGGCTCACTTAATTCCAAATAAAACACTTATTCCAATTTGGATAGTAGACTGGCCCTGAGACACTAAGTCAACTGAGCTCCCGCAGTCTGACTGTCAGTGTGATTGGCCCCGACACACTTGGTCAACCGAGCTCCAACAATCACACTATCTATCACCTCACATCTCAATCAAATCAATAGATCATTTATTCCATTATGGACAGTAGATTGGCCCTGAGACACTAAGTCAACCGAGCTCTAGCAGTCTGACTGTCAGTGTGATTGGCCCCGCAATCACACACACCATCGATCTTAATAAAATCAATTACAATCACCACAATTGATTCTCACTCAACCCTGATCTATCGCACTGGTACGTACACGGTCCTAGTGCTGCCCACTAGGTAGCATGTTCTATTGATATCCTTCATTTAAAATAATCTATACATCCAAAAAATAAATAATATAGAATGACATTCATAATAGTAAAATAAACCATATATATATACCAGAAATATACCTACAATATACCTAGTATATTTCGATTATATATATATATATGTCAAATTAAAACACGAAATATACTAAAGATAAACCATTAATATAATTTAAAACAACTAAGTGTATATCAATAATATAACATGCATTTACTTAAAAATATACCTAAATATACAAAAGATATACCCTAAGTACACAAATCATTTAATAAAATAATTATGCATAAATATTCATTTAAAACATGTATATGTACTAAAACATGCATTTAGGTTTGACATATATTCACAAATATACCAAAATAACCTAATTTTCTAGCATGCATATATCGCAAATAAACCTTAAGTATACCACTAATATGTTAGGTTTAAATCAATAATAAAACATGCATTTATTTGGAAATATATCAAAAATATACCAAAAATATACTTAAAAACAATTTAAGTGTAAGTCAATAATATGGCATGCAATTATTTAAGAATAAACCTAAAATATACTGAAAATATACCTAAAGTATACTAATCATTCAATAAAATAATTATGACCAAATACACATTTAAAACATGTATATATACTAAAATGTATTAAACATAAACCTAATATTTTAATGTGCATATATCAAAATAACACACATATATATAAAAATATAAACCCTAGATATACCAAAAATATTATAATTTAAATCACTTTAAAAACATATAATGAAAATGAAAAACCCTAAGTGATGCATCCTATATGCAATGCATATATATACAGTATAATAACTCACTGGTGTGCACTCCTCGAGACAGACTCGGTGGCCTGGTCCGTTAGGCCTCGGTTTCAGCATAGTAAAATGCGTTTTCCTGCCAAAAGGACCTCGGAATCTTCTTCCTCGAAGCGCCCCGAGTTCAACGCCATCGAAAATGCCCAATTTGGTGGCCGGACGGAGGAGGAATGCCGAAAGATCAACTTTCGGCTTCTCCTGCTACATGAGCTGCTGTCGGAGCCGAGAGAGAAGGAGGAGAGCGGTCGAGCAGCTAACAAGAATCAGAGGTGCAGCTGGATGCCGGTGAGGCACTCTGATGAGCTCGAAACAGCAGTGACAGGTGGGGGCTAGGTGGTTCGGGGAAGAGAAAAATATATATATAGGTGGGTGTTGTTTTTGATGTATGTATATAATATATAATATGTTCATAATACTGTAGTATATAATTGCTTAAAACTTTATTTAATAATATAATAATATATAGTTTAAATCTACACCACACACACTATATACATATGTATATATATATATATATATATATATATATATATATATATATACATGCACACACATATATAACACACAATAATATATAGTGCACACACATAAAATAATAACCCTAATCATATGTGTGTATATGTACATAATAGCACATAAAATAACAATACAAATAATGTAGTTTAGCAAAAATAATAATAGTAATAATAATGATAAAAATAAACAATATCATTTAAATAACAAAATAATACTCGAATTAAAGTCAATCAATAAGAAAACATTAGTACTTCAATAGGATTATTAAAATAATTGTCCAAGTAAATAATATAACATAAATAAATTCTTAAAATAATTATTTACGTAGAAAATTTTGATTATACATGAAATAATAAATATTTATCACAAGATAATAGAATATTCACATATAACTTTCAAATTTACTAATACTGCATATTCTATTATTTAATAAAACAATTAATAAAATAATTTAAAAATCAGTGTTATTACACCAATATATCACAAGATATCTGATTTAATGGGGATCGAATCTTTGGAAAAAAAAAAAAATTAAGTGCAAAACATAAAAGGCCTATTCCTCAAACATCTAATTATTATATTATGAACCTCTATTTATATTGCAATATGGACCATGGGTCCATAACACGTGTGAAGAAAAAACATGGGTCTCGCTCCTGAAAAAACTACTAAAAGAGAAGATGTTCTTATAAATGAACTGATGAAACAAATTGGCTCTCCATGATCACATGTAATTATGCATATATATATATATATATATATATATATATATATATATAAAGAAATTAATTTCAGTGCATTTATTGAGCTGACCTCTTTGCTTCTTTTGTTCTTCTCTAGAGTCTTCCTCTGGTATTAGTAGCGTCCTTTTTCCTTCTCAATTTTAGGGATTAATTTCCTCTTTTATTGTATATATTTTATCTTATTTTCTTAAAATAAGTTGTAGATTATCTAACTCTAAGGTTATATCCCTATTTTGCTTTCCTTTTATGGGTATTTTGCTCTTTTTTATGAGAGTTTTATGGGTGCGCAATGAAGATTTTCATGCTGGTGTTTATTCTGATGAGGAAGAAGAAGAACTTTATCTTTAAGAAAATTCTTAATTTGACTTACCCAATTTTCAAGGGTTTTATTATGAGTTGCAAAATGGGTTCTGCCACACCCATTTTTTAACTTAAGATGCTAAAGTATTGGTCCAACTTTTTATTCGGAATTCAATTTTCTTAATATCAAAGTTTAGCTCTCTTGTTTGCCAAAAATCAAATCCTCTTACTATGACATCATTGTACTAGTGTATTTATGGCTATATTTATTTTATTTTCTGATTTTTTTCATCTTATACTTTTTTATGATCTATCTTTTAAGAGTAAAAATTGTTCATATAGTTTGTATTTATTGTGAATCTTACTCTCTTTTTTGTACCTTAAAGTTTAATTAATAATATAAATTTCTTTTGACAAAAAAAAAAGAAATTAATTTGCCTCTATCGATATATATACCAATATCTATTAATATATATAAAGGTGAAACAAAAATTTCACTATTCATCTATAATGTAATATTAAGACATAAATTTGACATTTAATTACGGATATTCCACCGTTAATTGAAGCCAAGTTGAAAAAAAATTGTCCATTAATTTTGTACAAAATTACGGAATGTGCCACCGTTAATTGAAGCTAATTTGAAAACAATACCATTCAAGAAAATGGCATCATTTTTTTTAGTAAATTGGTTTTTTGGTCCTCCACATCCAAATGTCATCGCATAGTATGGTTGTTTGGTTGCTCTTTTTAATTTTACTCTTTCACCTTCCTCCTCTTGCCTAAATAGTACAACATAGTTTGTTTAAATTGTCATTTCCTTTAGTTTAGCTTTAGAAACCCTATTATTCCTATCGTTGTTTATGTTTTTGGGTGATTGAAGCTTCTTCCTATTTATTTTGCAAAAAATTAGGCGAGATTGTTTGGTATGGCTGAGGATGCATTGAGAGATCTTTGCTCTTCTTTCTCTGCATGTCTTTTGGTACTCGATTTATTCTCGATGTGCTCTTGATTATATGTTCATCATGGAGGATTTGTCTTTATAAATTGTTTTTTTCTTTCTACCCATTTGGGCTATCTTTGGTCGCCTCTTGAATCCCTTACATGTTAGATTTTATTGTGGTTTTATGGAATTCAATGTGCTTTTTTGCCTTTGTTCCCTTGTATTTCCTTACCATGTGCATCTTTAGCTATATTCCTGCTTGCTTTCACTGCATTAGAATTTTGGTTTGCCCACTCAACCATTTTTTTATTTTATTTTTTTCCCTACATGTTACTTATTATCTGTATTGTGTTGTGTTGTCTCTTACAGATTGATCCTCATGTCTTGATGGTTTGAATGTTTATAGAATTTGAAGCATTGATTATGCAGTTTGCATGCTTGAGTTGTCTGCAAATTAGGGAATCAGCTTTTATTTGATACGACCCTTAGCTTTAAGAATTCTGAGACCTTTTGCATGTTTTCACATGATTATATTCGATCTTGCATAGTTTGATTGTTTTCATGTTTGATTCTGTGTTTTTATGTTTTCAGTGAATTAGTTATGCATTTTTATTACAGGTTTCATAAATCAAAGTTTTGAAATTTTTGGTGTAATTCAGGCTTTCCTTCTCTGGCTCATGTAGTGTCTCTTCTTGACCTGTTATTCAATTCTTTTGAGACATTCACTAAATAGGCATAAAACATGTATTGTGAATTTTAAAATAAACTTTTACAAATTTAAATTATTTTGATTCTTTAACATTTGGTGGACATTTATAATTTTTTTTCTTTTGTTTTATGGATTGAGTAAAGTTGCTCTTCCTAATGAAATATAATCTAACTATATTTTTTGTATCATTATATTAGTTATTTAGTTTCAAAATTAATCATTTTCCCTATTGTGATGGACAAAGAGTTTTTTTAAACTGGTTTTATGCGTTGTTGCTTTGTTGTTTTGTTTATATCTTTTGGGCCAGTGTTAATAGTCATAATCTCTTCTTATTGCTAGCTGTCCATCTCTAAATGTTGGTCATGTTCGTGTTAGTTTCCTGCCTCGTTGCCTTGCTGTATGGTTTGAGTTTTCTTGAAAAATCTTTGGGTTGGATTTAGTCTGTGATATTGTGTGGGTTTTTTGTGCATCCATAGATGGGCCCCTTATGATGGGATGAATAGTCCATGAAAATTAAGGGTTAAGTATTCTATTTTTTTAACGAAAATCATTGATGCACTTTTCCATTATAATGAGACATTAATTTTATCCATAGCATATTTTTTTTAAAAAAAAAGAACAAAAAATAGGCTAATTTGGCCCCATAGAAACTAGATTTTATATTTTATGGTTGATTTTTTTATAGTTATTTTAGCTGGAGCCTGTGTTTTATTTGGGAACCAAATATTTAAATAGTTTACTTAGTTTTCTTTGTTTAGATTAAATTTCTCTAGAACTACCTTACAACTCAAAATAAACATTAAATACTATGCTCTTAGGAGACCAGGGTCCTATTAAAAAATATATAGCTATTTTATTATTTATATTATTCTGAATAAAAAACACTATTCTTTTGGGGCTAAGACTTGGCCAGCTCTGATTATTTTAATAGTTTGCTGATGTGTTGTTATTTATTGGACAACCTTAAAATCCTCTGATGTCATGCTATTATTACTTTTTATTCCAAAATGGAGAGAAATTAATGTGCCTATAGTGTGCTGTGTGATATGGCCTGGATATACTTTATGAAACTGCATTAAATGCACCTCTGCTATGCTCTAATATTGCCTGGATATCCTTTCTAAGATTGTATTAAATGTATCTTTAAAATGCCATTAGTCTATACTGGCATCTCCTTATTAGTGCTTAATTAGGGGTTACTTAACTAAAGTTACATCTTTGGTTTATATTACCTATAAATATTGTTTGTTTGTCATTAATGCCACCACACTACTTGTTTTTGCATTGCTTTTGTTCTCTTGGTTCTTGCAGTTTGCTAGGCGAGTTTAATGTCTTATTAAATGTTTCTACATTTTATTATTCTATATGTTGTTTTCTGCCTTTAGTTTGTTAGCCTATGTATACATTGTTTGAGTTGTCTATCTGGATATGCATTTATTCATGTGTTTATTGTTCTGATTATATTCTATTATATTTTTCCTTTTATTTTTTTATTGTTTTGTTGGTTGATGCATGCATTAATTGTATTTTAATTTCATGAGTCCATTTAGTTGGTTGTAATTTACAGATGGTTGTGTGGTGTTTGCCAGGTGCATTAACATGAAAAAAAAACTTTGTCGGGCTTTAGGGATTAATGTTGCCTTTATTGATGGCTAGCATCTGATCATTTTTTTTAAAAAAACTTTTGCATGCCACTCTGTATTTATTTTTCTAAACTACCTGGACTACTATTTTCTATTGATTTATCTCTTGGCTTATTTTATTTTAATGCAGCTATGTTTTCAACCTGTTTTTCCCTCTTGAACTTTTTAATTTGTTTGTTTTTCCTAAAACTCCATTTTTTAAGCATTTTTTTATTTGTTTTCATATTTTGTTTGCTTTGATTTTCTTTCCCTCAGAAAAAAATATTACTGTATGTTTATTCAGCATTATTCATGATAAACTCTATTTTGATTTCTTTTAAAAAAAAACTTTTTTTTTCTTCAAAAGCCAAACATCAAAGCAATGCCATTCCCAATAATGCTGGATGGCCTAACATTTTTCCTGTAGCTTGCAAGTAATATTGCTTCTATGATTGTTCCTTTGGTGTTGGTTTAGTTGCCTTATTCTGACTCTTTTGTTCATGTCCATTTAAAAAAATTCTTAATTGTGCCATTTATTTGAGATTGTAATAATATTAATTTGGATTTTTTTAATGTTTAGCAGTTAGTTATGGCAGTCATAAAATTACCCATTGCTCCCATCCTTGAACATGTTTTATAAACACTAGGCCTTTCCCAAGCAACTTTTGATGAACAGCAAAAGGATGGTCCAATATTTACATGCACTGTTTACTATCCATATGAGGATAGTACTAGGAATAGATATGTCTATTATGTGGTTGGGATAAGTTGGGAGTCCATGGTCGATACAAAAAATTCTTCGAGTATGGCTGCTTTAGACCATTTAAAAACTATGAACAGGTTGGAAATAATTGATTACAATTATAGGGAGTTAGCTTTGTTGAAGATCGGCAATGACGCCATCAATAATGAGTTGCAAGTTTTCCGTAATGTCTACGATCACATTTTTGGGCTGTATGTCTCAATGAAGAGGAATTATAAAAAAGTCTCAAAGATATTAAAGAAGATCAAAGCTGTTATTGTTGGTTCTAATCATCTTATGTAACATTTTTAAGCTCCTTTTAAGGATGTCTATTCTTTTTGGCAATGTTATGTATAATTAACATGTGTGTTATGAAGTTCCCTTCCCTCTCTCTCCCTGCTACTGAAACTAGATGCAATGCTCTTAGGTATTTCTACCTTTTGCAACTATTATGTATAATGAACATGTTTTCTATGAAGTTTTATTTTTTACCTTTTATATTTTTTGCAGTTTGTTTATTTTATTGTTCATTTTTAGACTGTTTTGAACATTTTATTAATCAATTATTCATGTTATTAGTTGGTTGAAAGACTGTATAAAAAATAAATAAAATAGATTAATACATCAATGTTCTTGATGAATAATCAATTGTTATTTAAATCAATTTTTTTACATATCTTTCCTGAATTTTGAAAGCACCTATAGATGGCGGGATTTAGCGTGTGTCACGACCCAAAACAGGGGCCATGACCGGCGCTAGGGAACAAGAATTCTTTCAAATTCGGAACCCGTAGCAAGCCTAAAAATAAAATAAAACATGCAATAGTAATAATCACAGTATTTAATGTAGCGGAAATAAAATCATAATTATCAAAATAGAAATCCATATCTCATGTATAGATAAATCCTTTAATACACGTTTCAGTTCAAACTCTTAAAATACATATCTCGTATAAATACAATACACCACATCTTCGAAAAAACCATAACTACTGCAGTGTCTAGATCATAAAATAAAACTCAATACTCAGATAAGCAGTTTACACAAAGAAGTCGGGGCAGAAGAAATCCGGTGTACAGGCCTACTACTGAGGTCTGAGGAAGATGACTCTCCTGAAAAATAGTCAATGGAGGGGAGTCAGACCTCACTGAGTGAATTACTATAATATATATACATGCATACTAAATGACAATGCATACAATCAACAGTATATATCTAATATGTATATATACAGGAAAATACACACAGATGCAATAAAATCATTATATATATTTTTACTGAAATTCACAGTTTATGAGGGATCAAATAGAACCCTATAATATCGCAACCTCAAAACAGTGTTAGACAACACTCTAGCCATACAGGCTCACTTATTCTAAAATATGTTCACTTGATCCATTTGGACAGTAGATTGGCCCCGAGACACTAAGTCAACCGAGCTCCAACAGTCTGACTGTCAGTGTGATTGGCCCCGAGACACTTGGTCAACCGAGCTCCAACAATCACACCCAAATCACATCTCACACATCAGATAAATCAATTCCAATCAAAATCATCAAACTGGTTAGTAATATAGCCTAAATGCTATAAGCGTATCGGTACGTACTCGGTCCTAGTGCTGCCCACTAGGTAGCACGTTCTATCGATATCCTTCAATATACATTCATAAAATAAATGATGCATGAATTTGAAATAAACAGCAACATAAACCATATATATACTAGAAATATACCAAAAGTAAACCAGGTATATTTCGAGTATATATACTTCAAATAAATCCAATATATTTGCAAAATAAACTAGAAACATATTTAAAAACATTTTAAGTATAAATGTTAAATAAAGCATGCAAATAATTTACAATATACCAAAAATAAACCAAAAATAAACTAAAATTAACATAAATAATAATCAAACCATTTATGTCATATTTAATCAAAATAAAATATACATTTCTAAATCATGCACCCTAAGCATATATATATAAAATAGTAACTCACACTTAGTGCGCTCCTCGAGATAGGTCCGACGGGCCTGGTCCACTAGGCCTCGGTCTCGGTGCAACTAAACAAACAATAAATAACAGACATCAGAATACCTAACAGAAAATCCTAGAAACTCGATCTAGAATATTAGACACAGAATCAAAATTAGGGTTTGACCGGACATCGCGTTTTACAAGAATTCTATCAAAAATTCGACAGAACCTCCCCTGTAAAACGGACATCTCTCTACTCAGAGAGTAGAGCCAGCCCTGCAAAGAAACACACTTCGAAACACAAGCACAACAACTTATCCACAACCCCTCGATCGGACTCCAAACTATAGTTTACCCACCGGGGTCCACAATCACAGAATAATATAAAAATACCAAAAATGCCCTTATATCACCGAAATACATTTTATAAGTAGAAATTACTTAATTAACCTTAAAACACATTAAAAACCGATAAAAACTCATTTTATTAGTAAAATCGTATATTATATATATAATTGAAAATAATTCACGAAAAATAGTTTTAATTAATTAAAAATACTAAATAATTTTTAGAAATCATTTTTATACCTTAAATAACTATTAAAACCAATTAAATTACACTTTCAGTCAATTTAGGATAAAATTACCAAAATACCCCTATATATATAGGGGTATTTTATAAATATACTAAAATTACTTCAAAATTCACCAAAAATAGTATAATTATCCAAAATTAATTTTCTCAACATTTTTATCAATAATATCAATAATTAAACTCAATTAACCAATTAAATTCAATTAAAAACATAATTAACCTAATTTTCCAAAATTACATAAACCTAATTAAATTCAAAATAAATACATAGAAATTCATAAAAATTCCAAATAAATTCCTATAATTCATTTTAACACCTATATTTATCATAAAACACAATTTCATAATTTAATTAATTAATTTCCGAAAATTAGAAAATAATATTAAAATATTCAAAAATACCCAAAAATCAAAATAATCTCCAAAAATTCTAAAAAAATTCAAACATGAAGATTAAGCTACTAGGATCAACATTTGTTAAGGGTCTTTTCATGAATCAATAAAATTGATGTTCAAAAAAATTCAAGAACCCTAATAGACCGAATTCGAAAAATCGAGACCTAAGCAAATCAAGACCATTTTAAGTGAAACAAAGCTTGGAATCACACTCATCAGAGCTCAAGGAAAAGAAAGAGACTAGCGGTGTCAAAAACGGTGGCCGAAATCGTCGTGAACGACGTTGCTCCCACTTTCGGCTTCTCCGGCCAAAATCGATCTCCAGACTCCGGAAACGGCTGCAACAGGCGGCGGGGAAGGCTAAGGAAGGAGGTGGCACGCCGGATGACACACCAACGGCAAGAAATTGGGACGGCAGGCGACAGAACAGTGATGGGGACGGTCGGGAGGGAGAAGAAGGGGATGATGGCAATTTGGTAAATAAGCCTAACTTTTATAATTTGTTAATATATTAAATGTATATATGTATATATATATACTTTATACTATATATTAAAATAATATAAAATCACACCCATTAAATATACACCACACACATATACACCCATTAAATATACACCACACACATATAATTTAATATTTTAATAATTTAATACACCTAAAAATAATTAAATAATATCAAAACCAATTAATAATTAATAAAATATTAGGGTAATTAATTAAACCCTAATTAATTAAATAGATACACATATACACGTTATCTAGTATTTTAAAAATATGTATGAGTTCATGCAAGTCCGTAAATCTATTTAAAATAATTAATAGTAAATTATTTACGTGAAAATTTCCCCAAAAATGCAAGTCCTGAGAAAATTTTACGTAAAGCACTCAAAGTAATAATAAACAATTAAAAATCAATTTTAATTAATCAACAACTTATGAAATATCAATATCATATTTAAAAATTATTAACACTGCATATCCCGATGCAGTAATAAAATATTTAAAAACACGGGATATTACAACGTGCACCCAAGATTTTAGCAACCGCGACATAGTTTGAGCTAAAAGCTCTAAAGAACACACTAACCATTGTCATAAAGACATGGCGTGGAGATGAGGAGTCGCCACCCAGGGTAATAACTAGGACGAATAAAAATGGTGGTACTCGATTCTCTAAAAGAAAGTTAGCGCCATAACTTGGAGATTTTAGGTATGAAATACTAACTTCTTTCAGTCTCATGTTATTTTAGAATTATTTTATAAATTACTATGTTTTCCTTTATTTACATGCACTTTTATATAAATCCTTATTTAAAATAATTAACTCTAGGCAAACTAGTCATGACAATACATGTAAACAATACATTTATCACAATCCCTAGGTTAGTCTAATCTATATTGATTTTAATTAAATGGGCTAAATATACATGTTTTAATTTTCAAGTGAGCTTAAAGACTAATGGTCTTAATTCTTATTTAATTTTAATTAAGTGAACCTAAATCTATTTATTTTAATTCTAAGAGTGGACCTAAATCTACAAATGATGAGGTATTGAAATTAGTGGGTCTAATTCTACATGTTTTGATTCTAAGATGATCTTAAATCTACAAGTTATGAAAATGACTTTTATTTAATGAGCTAAGTCTAAATTAATTAAAATAAATTAGGTGGGCCTATATCTAATTAACTAAATGAGCTTAAATTATCTCTAACCTAAATCTAGTTAATTATGGGTTTAATACCAATATTAGTTAATTAAACCTAAAGAAACCTAAATTTATTTAAGTGGGTTAAATAATATATTCATCACCAGAATCATAAAAAATAAAGAATAAAAAAAATAAGATTATAATTAATGAACAAAGAAAATAAATAATAAAAATAAAATATGAATAAAAAAATAAAATAAATAAAATAAAAAATAATAGAAATAAAATAATGATATAAAAGAAAAAATTAATAAAAAAAGAAAGGAGTAGAATATGAAGAATATTGTGCAGATGCTGTTTAAATGCTCCTCAGACTAGGTTTTCACCGTTTTGATAAAATTGACTTTGCACTTTCTTGATTCATGGACTTCTAAAAAAACGTACTTTGTTTTTTTTTTTTCTTAAAAAGAGGGGTTTTGAAATTGAAAGTATTAGGTTAGGTCTTTTCTCGTTTTCTCAATCTGCAGTAGTTGATTAGGGTTTTTTCTCAGTCCTCATCCTCTCCTCTCTTTTTTTTCTTCTTTTTTTTTTTCTGCCAATCTTTTTCTTTTTATATCTTGTTTCTCAGCTAACCACTTACGTGATCACAAGAGGGAGTTATAGGAGTTACGTGATCACAGTGATTACACTAGCTCTAATCTCTCCTTAACAACATGATTAGAATTTCAAAAAGGAAGATTATACGTGTAAGAGATGCGTACTAGAATGAAACCTATAGATAAATATCAAATTAATTAATTTATAAATTAAATTGGACCAATCACAGTGAGAAAATATATTTTTTTACTGAATTTTTTAGCGTCTCGACATTGCGTAATATTGACTGGCGTTGTGTAATGCCAATTGGCATTGCATAATGCCGATTGGCATAGTGTAATGTCGATTGGCATTACATAATGCTAGTTGTGCATTTTTAAATATACCCCTACAAAAATCAATCTTTTACAACTAAACCCAAAAACATTGCAATTTAGTCATTGAAATCACGAAACTTAACACTAGAGGTTAATTTTTTTATTAAATTGTCATCATAGAGGCTTTCGTCGCATTCATGCACAATTACATCCTGAAATTGAGTGCTTACATGTCATGACCCAAACTGTGAGTCATGACCGGCGCTAAGGAATGAGAATTCTTTTGAATCTGGAATTCGTAGCAAGCCTTAAAAAAAAGCATGCAATAAATAAATAAAATATGCACCATAATTAAAATCTTAAATCAATATAATAATAAAACTTCTATCATATCATATAATATAAATATTTCATACAATATTCAAAGAAAGGCCTCTGAAATGACAACCAACATTCTATAAATACATAGTACAACTACTACTGCAGTTTCCTAGAGTACAATAAAATCAAGTAAGTAATTTACATAGACAAGCCAGGGCAGAAGAAGTCCAGTGGATGGGCCTATTACTGAGGTTTGACGAAGAAGAATCTCCTATAAAAATCAATAACTGAGAGGAGTCATACCTCACTGAGTGAATTGTTATATTATATATACATGCATCTCCTAATGTCATATGCAATCAATCATCCGTATATATAATAAATATATATACATGCATTTCATACAGATGCTGAAATCACTTTATATAATAAATGCTGAAAAAACATTTATTTTATTGAATGATTAAATAGAACCCTATTTAAATCGCAACCTCATTCAATAATAACTCTTTAGCCATGTAGGCTCACTTAATCCCAAATTAATTCACTTATTCTATTATGGATTGTAGATTGGTCCCAAGACACTAAGTCAACCGAGATTTAGCAATCTCACTGTTAGTGTGATTGGGCCCGAGACACTAGGTCAACCGAGCTCTAGAAACCACACTACTCAATCATATCAAACTTAAATCAATAAATCAAATCATTAATTACCTCAAGTGATTCTCACTCAACCTTAAATCTATCGCACTGGTACGTACATGGTCCTAGTGCTACCCACTAGGTAGCACATTCTATCGATATCCTTCAATTAAAATTAAACATATATATGGGAAAATAAATAATGCATAATAACATTTATAATAACAAAATAAACCATATATATACCAAAAATATAACTAAAATAAACTAAGTATATTTCAAGTATATATATGTCAAATAAATTCAAAATCAACCATAAAAATATGCCAAATAAAAACCAATTATATACTAAAAACATTTTAAGTATATATCAAAAATGTAACATGCATTTATTTTAAAATATATGAAAAATATACTAAAAATATACCTAACATATACTAAACATTTAATAAAACAATTCATGAATAAATACATATTAAAACATGAATATTCTAAATCATGCATCCTAAATGTGATGTATATATAAGATAACAACTAACAAGTTTACGCTCTTCTAGATTGGCTTGATGGGTTGGGTCCGATAGGCTTTGGTCTCAATGCAACTAAAAATAAAATAATAATGAAAATCAGAATAAATCTAACTTATAATTCTAAACAGACTCGACCTAGGAATACAAAACTCAAACAAAATACGAAAACTTAGGATCGACCCGACATCACATTTTACGAGAATTCTATCAAAAATTCGGCAGAACCTCCTCTATAAAATGGACATCTCTTTACTAAAAAGTAGAGCCGATCCTGTAAGAAAAAATGCACTTCTAAAACTCACAAGGCTCAACACATCGGGTTAGGATTTCAAACTGCGTAATTCCCCAACCGAGGTTCACAATTCACCAATTATATTATTATAAATATATTAAAAATCATTAAAATTATTTTATCAACATATATTGTTCTAATAATATCTAAAACTCATAATTAAACAATATTTCCAAAAAAAATATAACTTTAACCTAATATTCCAATATATACATAATATAAAAATATTCTTAAAAATTATACAATATTCCCAATAATTCAAAATATACATAAAATAATGAATATTAACCACAAATAATAATAATATATAAATAAAATTTTAAATTTTATTAACATTGCAAATCTCAAAATGTATTTTAATAATTTAGAATTCAGGGTCATTACATTACAGTCGCCCCCTTTGTCATTATTTGTTTGACAAATTGCAACAAAGCAATAAAAGCACATAATTTCAAAGAAAATAATTAGGGTACTTAATTGTATCCTAATTTGTGGATTAATGCTTAAATTGTTGTGCAATTTTTAAGCAAGATGCTATGTTTAGCATGCTTCACTATATTTCCTGTGGAATGTCTAGTGAGATATATGCAAATGAGTTTCGCTATATTCCCTATGGGACATTTAGCATTTCATGATTAGAGAACATGTTATTGCTCTTATGGAACGTCTAGCAATAATACCATAAATATTATATAGTGTTTGGTGAACTGCACTATATTCCCTTTGGGACGTCTAGTGACAATGGATTTCATTATATTCCCCATGAGACATTTAATAAAATATATGTAATGATTCTCGCTATATTCCCTGTGGGATATTTAGTGATTTATGATTTGAGAACATACTATAACTCATGTGGAACGTCTAACAATAATACCATAACTACGATGTAGTGTCTAGTGAATGAATCTATATTCCTTTTAGGATGTCTAATGACAATGGTTTTAGTTATATTCCCTGTGAAATGTTTAACAAAATATATGTAATGATTCTTGCTATATTCCATGTGGGACGTTTAGCGAGATATATGTAAATGAGTTTCGCTATATTCCTTGTAGGATGTTGAGCATTTCATGATTTGAGAATATGCTATAGCTTCTGTGGAACATCTAGCAATAATACCATAACTACTATGTAGTGTCTGGTAAATCAAAAGATTTGAAAATTCATGTTATAACTGCTTTGTAGCATATAACATATTGAATTTGAAACTCATATTATGACTATTGGGTAGTGCATAATGAAATAATTTGAAATTTCTACTATAACTACTGTGTAGTATATAACAAAATAGATTTAAAATCCTTGACAAAAATGATGATGCTGCAATCCATAATTGCTCGTGATTAGCTGTAACCCTTTCGTTGCTCACTAATGATGCTGCAATCCATAATTGCTCACGATTAGCTATAACCTTTTCATTACTCACTGATGATGCTATAATCCATAATTTCTCGTGATTAGCTGCAACCCTGTCATTGTTTATTGATGATGCTACAATCCATAATTGCTCGCGATTAGCTGTAACCCTTTCATTGCTCACTGATGATGTTGCAATCCATAGTTGCTTGCGATTAGCTGCAACCCTTTCAGTGCTCACTGATGATGTTGCAATCCATAGTTGCTTGCGATTAGCTGTAACCCTTTCATTGCTTACTGATGATGCTGCAACCTATAATTGCTCACGATTTTTATCTTTGGTTGTTGGAGTCGAATGCTTTGAATTCTTTATATTGAATGATTAACATTTTTACTAATTGGCTTTGAATTTTACTGAGTTAACTGCTTAGAATTTCTCTGCTGACTAATTTCAATTTCTCTGTGTTAAATATCTCTACAAGTTGGGTGCACTTCCTTCTAGATTTGTAATTCTTATAGACTTATTAAAGTTAGTTTCAATCATGATGAATGTACAAAGTACATTATAATGTTTAAAATTTATAAGAAAATTCATCACTTTTCACAAGATAGCGTGTACTCAACGAATCTCACTATTTTTATATTTTCATAACTGTTGTTTATTTGCCATTTGCAAAGGTTAGAGGCATCACTAACCATTTTATGTTAAGAGTATATCTTTTACCAAGTAAACAGCTTACTTCCACACTTAATTTTAGAGAGAATTTTCTAAACAAAACTCATGGAATTTGAGTATAAATAGATTGAATTTTGAGTATCAAAATAACCTTTGAATTATTTTTGTGCTTTTCTTCCTTATCCGAGTATTCCCCCACCTTTCTCATATTAATCAGTGTGGATACTGTTGGAAAGGTCCTTTGGTTACTCATACTTTTATAGAGCATTGGAGTAATTAGAGCAGTTTTTGACATGGTCCTCTTTTAGTATTCTCTCACCTTTATTATATTACTCAGCGTGGATACCATCAAAAGTTTCATGTTGATGCTTTTACTCATTTTTTAGCATTGGAGTACATTATGCTTGCTTTTATTTTTTATTCTCCTCTTAGTATTCCCCCACCTTTCTCATGTTACTCAACATGGATACCATCAAGGGATTTTGTACTCATACTCATTTCTGAGCATTGGAGTAGATTATATGCATAATTATCATTCAAAAGACTGAAATGATACTTTGAAATTCAAGCAATTTATGCTTCATGTCCATAGATTTTATTTTTACAATTCTTCCCCTCGTTTGGGTGAAAAGCAAGCATTAGATTAATTACAGTTTATAAGTTCTTAACATAAAACTATTAATTGCTCCTTTGAATTTTGCGAGGCTAAAAAAGAGTCATTATGATCAAAGGTCATGAGATAGGATTTTCGCACATGATCTCATGAAGTGGATGAATTTATTTTCAATTTATGAATTTTATGATTGAGATGGTACTTTATTTCAGAATTTAAGGAAACAAGGTTTTGTTACTTCCCTTTATTATTTTTATAAGTGTTTGGCAAGTAGTTTCCCATGCAAGGTGATGCTTTGATAAAAAATTAGCATTTGCAATCTTGCTCGATCTTACTGATGTATCGGTTCCTTTCCCCTTCTTCATTCTCTTTTATTTTTTCCTACACAAAATACTGTAAGTTAGTATAGTCTATTTGCAAGTGAAGAAATTTTATCAAAATGCAATATTATTCTTTTTGCATTCTTCCTTTTTAATTATGATGATGATGTCTCTGATCATAAAGGTCATGATACTCCACCATTAAAGTTATGGTTTTAGGTTGCGTTTGTATTTCCGCCATTCTATTAATGCTATGGTAGAGGGTTTAATTCCTCTTCTTAATATCTCCTACAAAAAAGGTTTAGCAGTTAGAGATCTTATTTCATGATCAAATAATTTTATAGAGTGCATTCATTTTAAGTTTTAAGTGCGTTCTTCCCTTTTGTCGGGTCAACAAATGTATCACTGACATGTTAGACCTTTTTATCACCATATTCCATTCTCTACACTGGTCTAATTATTGTGGAGAGATATTCCAGATGATGCTCCAGATGAGACAATGGAGATGGATGTTGAATCTAAAGAGCTTAAAAATCCTATTTAGTCCCTTGAGGTCACCAGGATGATGCTTTTGCAAGTATCATTATCGGTGATATTCCCTTACTGGATAGGCTAATTAGGCTCCTAAGGTCTAAAGTCCTGTTGAGTATCAATTTCATCTTATTAGTGCTACCCTTTTCCTTTTAGATGCTTCACATATGCACATTCTGACTACCTTTCTACATTCTTACAACACTGATTTTGAATATTAGTAATTGAATATTTACACAATCTTGCCTAGGCTTAAAGACTTTATTATACAAAGCAAGTATTTCACAACATATGTGTGCAAGTGTATGCATGTTATATATGACATGCATGATCTTAATAGGTCTCCTATTTAGAATAGAGCTATGTTGCTAATCTTGGAGTGTAAGAATGAGGTGCCTCATCAATAGCCTGTAGGTTTGAGCATTGAATGCCTTACTGTTGGTACTTCTAATGTCAAAGCCTCTGATACAGTTTGTCAGATAGATGACCATGCTAGCAAGTGGGATCCATGTTTTGACATTAGAACTTATGATTGACCAATGCATTGTTGAACTTTTCCTTTTGCTATTGCTTTTGTTGTATGATAACTAATGTATTTGTATGCTTGTAGTTTACTCCTTTCTGCCTTGAGATCTTTTTCATTAACTTTGAAGTTCCCGTGTTGCATTTATAGTTTTTCCCCCAAGCTGCCCCCAGAGCTACATTTTGAATTCATTCTAGCAGTCTTTTTCTTCGTGTGTGTAAGAGACTCAGTTTGGTCACTGTTGTTATTGTCCCTTTGTCTTACCAACCCTATCAGTTACAATATCATGCATTAAAGATGTAGAGGAGTGGGCAAACTAACTGAAGTGATTTCTTGATGATGAAATCAGTTGGACTTGCACTTCGAAAGACTTTTGAGCAGAATATGAGGCTTGATGTTGATGCAATGATTGATGATAGTTACAAGGTAGGAGTTACAACGCAAGTTATTAAGCCATCTGAATTCCCAAGGTACAAAGGGACACTAAGCTTATAGATAAAATCATAAAGGGGTGGCAAAAAAGAAAACATAACTAAAATAGTGATCTTATAGCTCTGATTTAACTTTCATTATGTATTGTGTTTCCATTCAGATACTTATGCAGTATGATAAAGACGAATATACAATATTTGAACAAAAATTTTAGATTCAATTTTACTCATTCATTATGGCAAAAATAAGAACGTTTATTACATCATATGGTACAACTCCTGTTATTAGCCAATCCTAAAAATTTTTCTCTCTAATTTTTACCTTACCGTTATTTTTTCTTTTTTACTCTCTTTATTTTTTTCTTTTTTTATCACACTTTTTTCCTCAAATTTCCTATCTTCAGAAGTTACATCATGTGATAAATGAATGTTCTTTGAATTTGCATTTATACTCATGCTAAATGAGTCTAATTGAACTAAATTTATGTTAAACATGCAGATGCGATCAATATAATAGTGCACAGTATCATTAGGATGTACTTCACATAAGGAAGCATGATCAGAATTCATATAATCGATCACTAAAACAAAACAAGTTCTAAAGGAACTAAAGTTTTATTCAAAGAAGATAATAAGAAAATTTATTTCCTATTCTAGATGCTAGGGATACTGGGTCTCATAATGGATGTCCTTCAAGTGGCTGATATAATAACTATTCTTGCATCTTTTTGCCAACTATCTCTATGACTTCATCTTTTTATAACTCAACTGTGCATTTTTCTTTCTTGTCTAGTAGCTTCTCATCATCAAACTTATCACCCCATCCTATAGGCACAATTGACTCGAAGGGTATGTTTAAAGAAGGTGGTTTAGTATAAAACACCTTATATTTGAACTTGCCTAAAGGCTGACCCAATAATTCTTCTGCTCTTTCCACATCTTTAAGGGCATTAAGAGATTTCTCATTGGTTTTAAGGTCTAGGTCCTCAAAAGAGGTTAGTACTTCTTCCACACTAACTCCTGAGTTGATCATCATAGTAGTTAGGGGTGGTACATTTTGGTAGTTTGGGAAATAATTATTTCTAGTGCCTAGATTTTTAGGGTCTGTGATCTTTCCGAATTCTATAAGGTTTTGGATTTCTTGTTTGAGGAGAATGTAGTTATCCGTGGAGTGTTGGAGGTTTTAATGGAATTTTTAGTGCTTGTTTAGGTTATATCCTGGGATGTTTGGGTTTGGTGGGTTTGGATTAGGTAAAGGTTGAAGTAAGCCCTTTTGCATTAGGCACTCTAGGACTTTTGACAAAGGTTGGTTAAAATTGGAGACTCTTCTTGGTTGTTGAACAACATGCACTTCTATAATTCGACTAGTGCTTCCTTGTTGTATACCCTCAGTTGGGTAATTTCTCACTCCGGTGCTTTTAGTAATCTTCTTCTTCTCACTTTCAATCTCCTCAACTTGTAACCTATCATCATAAAAGTCTATAAATATTTTGGGATTCATCATTTTCAATCTCTCAACTAAATTAGGTGACACGTTATGAACTATCATCATAACCTGATCTTTCTCAGCCAACTTATTTTTCATTAATCCTGCCTTGTCCACAAATCTGGTCAAGAAATCAGAAAAGGATTCATTTGATTTTTTCTTAGTTAGTTCCAAATCCCTGATGGACACTTTCAATCTAGTGTTATAATCATACTGTTTTAAAAAAGCAGTACATAGTTCTTTCCAGTCAAACCTGACAGACTTTTCTAACCTATGATACTAATTTACAACCATTCCCTTTAAAAATAGTACAAATAACCTAGTGATAACTGCTAATGGGGCCTTAATAGTGCTTATAGTTATTGTGTATTGACTGAGATGAATCCTAAGATCTCCAGTTCCATCAAACTTCTACAGTTAAGGCATTTTGAACTTCTCAGGTAGATTATTACCCTCTGTTAGCAGCATATCATTAAAGTCAAATGAATATCCCATGCCTTGTCCTCTAATCAGCTATTTTATCTTTGACATTTTTTGGGTCAATGCTTGCATCTGCTTAGACTTATGGTCTTGTACCAGTTTAAGTGATTCTCTTTTTGCCTTTTCTATTATGTAGTTCTTAACATCCTCAAGCTTCACATTAACAACAGGTGAGTTTCTAGCAATAGGTTGCCCCTAACATTATTGGTAACAAGTAGAGCATCTGCAGTAAGCGGGAAAGCTACAACAACAGGTGGTTGATCAATTACAGGTGGTGGTATGATAGCGACAGTAGGTTGCATCAATCAAGATAAAGCCTGTCTCAGTTCATCTTGCATTATAGTCCTCATATCATCCATCAGAGCTCTTTTGATGTCTTCTAAGGTCCAGTTCCCTCCTTATTATTGTTCCATTTCTATATGCTAAGTTGGATTTGGTTTAGCTTCCAAGTAAAGCAGATTAATAGGACTCTTTTCCAATCTGTGAAGGATCTTTTTTGCTATGGCTTTAGGACTTAAATTTATTCTTCTTAGTCTACCACCTTTTCGTCCCCAAATACGAGAAGACCCAGATGATTCTATGATGGCTATAAAACAAAGTGTTAGTGTGATGGATGAAATGCATGTATGCATGATGCATGTGCTATGCAACAGGTAGCAAATAACAAGTATCAATCAAGTGTATAACATTCATCCTTATAACCTTATTCCTTCCACACACATGTTCAATAGTGAGTCTCTTTTCCTAGGATTTTTGGTTTTGGCCTTAATATCAACAGGGGATATCAAGAACCGATGCACATGCCAAATCTCTTAAAGAAGTAAAGCATAGAATAATATTTCTAGGTATAAAAGATTAGCTCAATCTTTATTAACCCAAATGGGATTCTAAAGTATGGGTTTGGGCTTTTATAGATAGAAATACCTCATGGCAACATTCACAAGCAATTTAGGTAATCCTAGGGGAAGTTACTAAGCCATTATATGTGGTTAGGGTCCGATGAAAGGTCAAGGTTCCCTTTGTAAGATGCCCTCCTTTAAGACTTAAATTACAGGTTAAGATCAGAGGGGCCTAGCATCCTTTGTAAACTCGAGAGAAGACTACTCCCCCTTTAGGACTTGGGTTATAAACTTTGGTCAGATGAGCCCGGTAATCTCTCTTGAACCGAGTTAAGGCTAAGAGTGATGGTTAGCCAATTTACAACTCCATGAAGCTAGTGGAATCATGGAATCATAAACCAATACCATTGGTTAATAGTGACATGTAGAATGAATGCAAGAATAAAATAATAATTAATAAAATAATTATAAAGAACACAAGTAGAATCAATATCTCTTATCCCCAATGGAGTTGCCACTATAGACGATAGGGTTTAGCGCGCACCCAAGATTTTAGCAACCGCGATACTATTTGAGCTTAGGGCTTTAGAGAACACACTAACCATTGTCACAAAAATATGGTGTGGAGATGAGGAGTCGCCACTCAGGGTAATAATTGGGATAAATAAAAATGGTGGTACTCGATTCTCTAAAAGAAAGCTAGCATCACAACTAGGAGATTCTGCGTACGGAATACTAACTTCTTTCAGTCTCATGTTCTTTCAAAATTATTTTATAAATTACTATGTTATCCTCTATTTACATGCGATTTCATATAAACCTTTATTTAAAACAATTAACTCTAGACAAAGTAGTCATGAAAATACATGTAAACAATGCATTCATTACAATCCCTAGGTTAGTCTAATCTATATTGATTTTAATTAAATGGGCTAAAGCTATATGTTTTAATTTACAAGTGAGTCTAAAGACTAATGGGCTTAATTTTTATTTAATTTTAATTAAGTGAACCTAAGTCTATTTATTTTAATTGTAAGAGTGGGCCTAAATCTACAAATTATAAAGTATTTAAATTAGTGGGCCTAATTCTACATGTTTTAATTTTAAGATGATCTTAAATCTACAAGTTATGGAAAAGAATTTTATTTAATGGGCTAAGTCTAAATTAATTAAATTAAATTAGATGGACTTATATCTAATTCACTAAATGGACCTAAATTATCTCTAACCTAATTCTAGTTACACATGGGCATAATACCAATTTTAGTTAATTAAACCTAAAGAAACTTAAATTTATTTAAGTAGGTTAGAGCTTAACATGGGCCTAGGGCCCAAAACACATAAACATAATTAAACAAACCCAAAAACAATAAAAATAACAAAAATAATCAAATGAAAGATCAAACATACAATTAAATTATTTCTTCTAAAAAACCCTAATTTTAATTAACATGCAACCTAAATTAATTTACTGCCTCCATTGATTTTAATTAGGATTTATCAAATTGAACCTAATTTACTAATTGATTTTTCAAGAACTAGAGAATTAAATTTTCATTATTCCCACTATCAGGGCTATTATAAAATCTACTAAAATAATAAAGAAAATAAAATTAAAATACAACCCTTACAAATTAAACAAATTCAAAACCTAAAAAATTAAAATCAAATAAATTAAACTAAACATAGCAAAATAAAATTGAATTGGGATCTTAACTCTTAACTTTCATTCATGGATTCTTCGTGAGTTTCCTTGATTCAATAATGTATTCATCACCAAAATCATGAAAAATAAAGAATAAAAAAAAGAAAATAAGATTAGAATTAATGAACAAAGAAAACAAAATAATGAAAATAAAATATGAATAAAAAAATAGAAATGATAAAATAAAAAATAATAGAAATAAAATATTGATATAAAAGAAAAAATTAATAAAAAAAGGAGTAAAAGATGAAGAATGTTGTGCATATGCTGTTTGAATGCCCCCTCAGACTGGAATTTCATCATTTTGATAAAATTGACTTTGTGCTTTCTTAATTCCTGGACTTCTAAAAGAACGTACTTTGTTTGTTTTTTTTTTTCCTTAAAAAGAGGGGGTTTTGAAATTGACAATATCAGGTTAGGTATTCTATCTTTTTCTTAATCTACAGTAGTTGATTAGGGTTTTTTCTCAGTCCCCGTCCTCTCCTCTCTCTTTTTTCTTCTTTTCTTTTTTTTTTCTACCAATCTTTTTGTTTTTATATCCCGTTCCTCAGCTAACCACTTACGTGATCACAAGAGAGAGTTACAAGAGTGACATGATCATAGTGATCACACTAGCTCTGTTCTCTCCTTAATAATAGGATAAGAAATTCAAAAAGGAAGACTATACACGTAAGAGACGCATACTAGAATGAAACCTATAGATAAATATCAAATCAATTTATTTATAAATTAAATTTGGACCAATCATAATGAGAAATTTTTTTTTTATTGAATTTTTTAGTGCCTCGACATTACAAAATGTTGACCGGCATTGCATAATGCCGACTAGAGTTGTGTAACGCCAATTGGTATTGTATAATGCCGATCGGTGTTGCATAATGCCAATCAGCATTGCGTAATGTTGATTGGTATTACATAATGCTAGTTGCGCATTTTTAAATATATCCCTGTAAAAATTAACTTTTTTACAATTAAACCCAAAAACGTTGTAATTTAGTTCTTAAAATTGCGAAACTTAACACTAGAAGTTAATTTTTGATTAAATTGTCATCACAGAGGCTTTCATTGCATTTATGCATAATTGCATCATGAAATTGGATGCTTACAACACCATTAAGTCATAATTATGAATAATTGTAGAAAAAAAAGAATATTTCTATAGAAATTATTAATAAATATGCTACAAGATTTTTTTTTTCTGATTGATGCCAAAAATAATATATATATATCACTGACAATATGGCATTAGAATAAAAAAAGATTATTTTCTTCGTTTTTTGTTTATAACTCTTTTAGTTACCCAGCTGTTATACAAATAAAACCTTAACATTAAACAAAGTTGCATTTATCGATTTTATAAATTGCATTTGATTAAATTACTTGACATTTTTTAAAATTAGTTTCTTATTTTTTTTGCTACATTTTTTTGCATATGAATATAACTCTTTTAATTATCTGAATATGTTTTTCATTGAAATTGGCATCTTATTTTTTTTTAAATGGTTTAACCATAACATTAAACGTAATTGCATTTATATATATTTTTAAAAATTTGCTTTTGATTAAATGACCTGACATTTTGAAAGCCAATATTTTGACTTATTTTTTATCATGAATTTGGATTCGCCTTTAAATGCATGTTTTTTAAGTATAATTTATTTATATATAAAATGCGTTTGATTATAATATTTATGACATTGAAAAAATATGAATTAATTTGTTTAGGTAAATTTTTTTCATTATTCCCTTCAGCTATTAAATATTGTGGTATTTAATATGGCTATTTCTAATTTATTCGGTGTCATAATCTACTAAATTACATATTTTTTTCCTTGACTTTTCCTTGATTTGTCTTTTAATTGTATACATCTAATATTTAAGTGTTCTTATCATTTTCTACTCATCTGATGCAGATTTACCTACTTATGATTGTGCTATTTTTTTTTTTAAAAAAATACATCTTTGTCCCCTTTTGTTCGGCATCGCTTAAGAATTTTTTACAGTATGGTTACTTTTCCCATTTTTTTATATATATTAGTTTGCTTACACATTTACTTTTTTTTTTTAGTCGATTGCGTTATAAAAAATCTGTTCTTATCATTCTTCACTCATCTAAAGCAGATTTGCCTATCTATGACTGGTGTTGTTTTTAAAAAAAATACATGTTTGTCCTCCTTTTGTTTGGCATTGCTTAAGAATTTTTTCCGGTATGGTTTCTCTTTTCATTTTTTTATATATTTTAGTTTGATTATACGCTTATGTTTTTTCTCCATTTGCATTGATTATAAGCTTTTTTTTTAAAAGAAAAACATGTGCCTTACCTATTTTTAATGGCTAAGTTAAATGAAGCATTCATAGTCGATGAGTACCCTTTTCATGTTGATATTCAAATTAGCAATGACGTTCGAGTTATTATGTTTGCATGTTTAATTGCACTCAAACTTTGAATAAATTATATTATAATAAATTAGTCACTTTTCTTTTAAAATTGACAGAAATATACAATTTAGTTGACAAATATGATGGTAGCTTCACTGCACATCCATCCAGCATGATCAGGGAACCTGTTAGATCTGATTCTAGCTTGGTAGATATTGCTATAACAAGTAAATTCATAACTTTAAAAGACAATTGTTTTTTATAAGTTAATTATATTTTATATGGTTTTTCCATAAACCCCTAATTGAAATAGTTTGTTATTGATCAGCGTCTGAAATTGTATTATCTGCCAAAAGAAAATGAGCAACATTTATTTGAATAGAATTACATTGTTATCAATCGAGCATTCCAGTTTGTGATATTTTTCACCAAGTTAGAAGTGCAGAATTTTCTAACTTAATTAAAATACTATCTATTAAAAAAATAAATAAATTAGCATTAAAAGTTTACTTTACCTATTTTAGGTCGTTGCTTGCAAAAATCAGACATAGGACATCCAAGTAGACAATGTTTTTATTGCAGGGCTTTTCACTAGGATGCAGAATGTGTTAGGGATTCAAGAAATCATGGGAAATAAATCTATACACTTTGTTGCAAGAAAGGTAGAATTAAGTTACCTTTTTTGTCTCCAACTCCACATTTCCTTGACAGTTTATTAACGCACAATGGAAATACATTTTCTTCTAAATTTAAAGAAAATATTATATTATATAATTTTATGTTTGCTTTTACGTTTAGCGGTGGAAAAATTGATTATGAAATTAATAAAAAACTAGGCCCATATGTTTTTAGAATATGTCAACAAAATCATCACATGATTGGCTCTTTACTACCACTTAATGATACTAAACCTAAATTTGCTCAATTATATATATATGATACATAAAATGAAATAAATAATAGAATTTCTTCATTTATAAATGATGAATCTTCTAAGAATATCAATGTCATGATTGTTGTAGGTTTAATTAAAATGTTCGACAGAATAAATATAATTGCAAAATCATTTAGAATGGCAAGGGATAGATTTAAAGAAAATAATACATTGCTTGTAAAATTAAAATTACTTGGTAGATGAACTCATGATAGTTTATAGTATTCAATCCCTTTATTTTCAAAAGTAGCAGGTTTAATTGTTGGAGATTTCAATTTATATGATTAGAACTGTGATATTATTATTGAATATAAATCTGAACATTTAAAACGTATCAGTATTTTGCATCCAAGTCTAATGGCAATGCAATATCCCATTTTATTTCCTTATGGAGAAGACAGATACATGATAGAAACTGAATACGTTGGTGTTAACTCTTTCACACATTTTTCAAGAAAATATGTTACCCTGTGAGAATACTATACATTTAGAATACAAAAAAATATTAACTGAAGGAACAACTCTACTTCGAGGTGCTCATTTTTTTCAACAACTTACTGTTGATGCATTTTCATGTGTTGAGGAAAAGCGTTTGGCATTTATTAGACGTAATAAAAAAAGCTTAGGTCTAAAATATATATTGGAATTAAAAATGTTGTTCATCATGTATTCGTAGTTCTAATGATGTTGGCAAATCTATAATAATTATGCCTTCAACTTATATAGGTAGTCCAAGATGTATGATGGAACATCCATGATGCAATGGCCATATGCAAATTTTATGGGCATCCAGATTTATTTATAACATTTACATGCAACCCATTATGGCCTAAGATACAACGGATGTTAGATTATATAAATGGTGTAGACACCCAATTTCGGGATGATGAGTTATGGATGTGACAAAAGTCTCCAATAATAAAAATATCATGAATAGGTCTTCAATACTGGAACTTTAAAAATTCAGGGGTCTGATTGCATTTTTTAAAGAAAGAATTTAATGTTTTCATGGACTAAATTGCAATGCTTTTTAAGGATCTAATTGTAAAACTTAAATTCTTTCAAAGACCTTTTTATAATTAAAAGTGGTCGGAATTACATTAATTCCGATCAGAATTATTTAATAATTCCACCTGGTTCTCAAATTTTCTAAGAAAAATTGAGTCCTAATTGGTCTAAAATTCTTCTAAAATTATTTTAATAATATTTTTAAGGAAATAGAAGTCTTTTAGGAATAAATTTAGAATTAGGGTTTGAAGACGTCTCCTATATAAGGAGTGTTTTGGCTCCTAAAAAAAAGGAAGAGAGGCAAAGCAAAGAAAAGAAAAGAAAAGGCAAAACGAAAAAAGAAAAAAGAAAAAGAGAGAGAAAAAAAGAAAAGAAAAGAAAAGAAAAGAAAGAAAGGGATAAAAAAAAAGAAGAAAGGGAAGAAAAGAAGCATTCAATTCTCTACAAATTCTTTTGCTTGATTAAAAATTTTTGGAGAATTTTTGAAGAACAATATTTGAAAACCTATCAAGAACGTTGATTTTACAAAATCTGAGGAGCACTCCATTAAAATCATTCATAAGCATCATCTTCCCTTTATTTTATTTATTTATTTATTTTATTAATTTTTAATTTTATTTTATTATTGTTATAATTTATTCACTAATCATATTTTTTTTCTTTTTTATGGTGATTATGGAGGACTAAACTCATGACAAGTCCATGGGATGCCATAGATAAGACCTTGTAAATTTGGTTTTTAGGCCTTTTTACTTTTTTATTTAATTTATATATTTTTTTAGGGTTGTATTAATTATTTTTATTATTATTTTCTATAGATTATTGTAATAGCCCCAATAGTGGGAATAGTGGAATTATGTGTGTGGTTGCTTGTTTATTTTAATTAATTGGTTAGTAAAATTAGGGTTTCAATTGGGTAATTAATTAAAATCAATGAAGTAGATTAATTTAGGATTTCATGTTAATGAAAATTAGAGTTTTAGAAGGAATTAATTTAATTCGTTGTTTGATCTTTTATTTAATTGTTTTAATATGTTTTTTGTTTGTTTATTCTTATGTGTTTTGGGCCTTAAGCCCATATTAGATTCTAATCAACCCATTTAAATTTAGGTTTTTTTATGTTTAATTAATTAAAATGCATTTTAGGCCCATAATTAATTAGATTTTAGGTTAGAGATAACTTAGATCCATTTAGTAAATTAGACATAGGCCATTTAATTTAATTTAATTAATTTGGACTTAGCCCATTAAATTTAAGCTTTTTTCATAATTTGTAGAAAGATCGCCTTAAAATTAAAACATGTAGAATTTGTAGATTTAAACCCATTTTTAGAATTAAAATAAATAGACCTAGGTTCATTTAATTACAATTAAAAGGATTTAGGCACATTAGTATTTAGCTCACTAGATTTAGCTCATTTAATTAAGTCAATGTAGATTAGACTAACTTAAAGATTATATGTTTGAAGAAATGCATTATTTACTTGTATTTTCAAGACTGGTTTGTCTTGGAGTTAATTGCTAGAATGAGGGTTTATATGAAATTGCATGTAAATAGAGGATAATATAGTAATTCATAAAGTAATTCTAAAAGAACACGAGACCGAAAGATGTTGGTATTCCCTACCCAGAATCTCCTGATTGTGGTGCTAGCTTTCTTTTAAGGAATCGAGTACCACCTTTTCAATTTGTTTCAGTTATTACCTTGGGTGGTGATTCCTCATCTCCATGTCATGTCTTTGTGACAGTGGTTAATGTGTTCTCTAGAGCCCTGAGCTCAAACAGTGTTGCAGTTGCTAAAATCTTGGATGCACGCTAAACCCCACCTTTTATAGTGGTAACTCCACTGGGGATAAGAGATACTGATTTTACTTGTGTTCTTTAGAATTATTTTATTAATTATTATTTTATTATTGCATTTATTTTTCATGTCCCTATTAACTGATGGCATTGGTTTATGATTCCATTAGCTTCATGGAGTTGTAGATTGGCTATCCATCACTTTTAGCCTTAACTCGGTTCAAGAGAGATTATCGGGCTCATCTGACCATAGTCTATAACCCAAGTCCATAAGGGGGGTAGTATTCTCTCGAGTTTGCAAAGGATGTCGGGCCCCTCTGACCTTGGCCTGTGACTTAAGTCTTAAAGGAGGGCATCTTGCTAAGGGAACCTTGACCTTCTTACCAGACCCTAACCACATATAATGGCTTAGTTACTTCCCTTAGGATCTACCCAAATTGCTTGTGAGTATTACCATGAGGTATTTCTATCTATAAAGGCCCAAGCCTATACTTTAAAAGCCTGTTTGGACTAATAAAGATTGGGCTAATCTTTTATACCTAGAAATTCTATTTCTATATTTTACTGCTTTAAGAGAGATTTGGCATGTGTGTCGGTCCCTAATATCCCATATTGATATTAAGACCAAGATAAAAAAATCCTAGGAAAAGAGACTCACCTTTGAATGCATGTGTGGGAGGAATAAGGTTGGAAGGATGTATGTATACCTAACTTGTTACTTGCTACATGTTGCATAGCATGTGCATCATGTATACATGCATTAATGCATCATGCATCATGCTAACATTTATCTTTCAACCATCATAGATTCATCCGGGTCTTCCCGTGTTTGGATTTGAAAGGGTGGCAGACTAGTGAGAACTTATTTAAGTCCGTAATCGATTGCGAAAGAGATCCTTAGTAGACTAGAAAAGGGTCTCATTAATCCACTCTACCTAGAATATGCACAATTGATACAAGCAGAAGAAATGGAACAACAAGAAGGAGGAAACTAGACCCTAGAGGATGTTAAAGGAGCACTAATGGATGACATGAGAGTGATAATGCAAGATGAGTTAAGACAGGCTTTGGCTGGACTGATGCAACCACCTATTACTGCTGTACCACCTATTGTAGCCAATCTACCTGGTGCAACCAATCCACCTCCTGTGGGTACACCACCTGTTAACAATGACAATACTGGGGAAATGAAACTTAAGGATGTTGAGAGTTATATGGTTGAAAAGGCGAAAAGGGAATCACTTGAGCAAGTTTAAGAGTAAGAATCCAAGCAGATGAAAGCACTGACTCAGAAAATGTCCAAAATCGAGGAATTGATGAGAGGACAGGGCATTGGATACCCATTTGATTTTGATGATATGATGCAATTCGGGGAGGATAAATTGTCTGATAAATTCAAGATACATAGCTACAGAAGTTTAATGGTATTGTGGACTCGAGGATTCACCTTAGTCAATACACAACTACCATGAGCACCACTAAGGCTCCTTTATCCATGGTTACCAAGCTATTTGTACTATAATTTGAGGGTATGGCTGTCAATTGGTATCATGGGTTGGAGAAGTCTATCCGTGTAAACTGGAGAGAACTGTGCACTACTTTCCTAAAGTAATACAACTACAACACTAGGCTCAAAGTGTCTATCAGGGATTTAGAACTGACCAAGCAGAAGCCCAATGAGTCCTTCTTGAATTTTCTAACCAGGTTCATGAATAAGGGGGCATTAATAAAGAATAAACTGGCTGAGAAGGATCAAGTTGGGATGATAGTCTGAAATGTGCTACCTAATATGGTTGAGAGGCTGCAGATGATGAATCCTAAGATATTTGTAGATCTTTACAATGATGGGTTGTAAGTTGAAGAGATAAAAAATGAGAAAAAGGTCAATAAGAACACTGGAGTGAAAAATTACCCAACTAGGGGCATACAAATTCTCAAACTTCAACCAACCCTTATCCAAAGTCCTAGACCATCTCACCCAAAAAGGCCTTCTTAGACCTTTAACCCCCACTAGACCACCAAACCCAAATCTCCCTGGCTTCGACCCAAATAGTTACTGTAAGTTTCTGGTCATCCAACTGATTCTTGCATACGCCTTAAACGCGAAATCCAAAACCTCATAGATTCTAAAAAATCACAGACCCTGAGAAATTAAATCTAAACCCAAACTCCCGAAATAATCCTTTCCCAAATTACCGAAACATGTCACCTTCAACAACCATGATGATTAACTCAAGAGTAAGCAAGGAAGAAGTGCTAAACTCTTTTGAGGATCTAAACCTTAAAGCCGATGAGAAATCTCCTAGTGCCCCTAAAGATATGGAAAGAGTATAAGACTTACTGGGTCAGCCCTCAAGCAAGTTTGATTATAAGGTGTTTTATTCTAAACCACCTTCTTTTAATATATCCATTGATACAATCGAGCCTACAGGATAGGGTGATGAGTTCAATGATGAAAAGTTGTTAGTCAAAAAGGAGAAATGCATGGTTGAAGTATGGAAAGATGGAAAGAAGGATCAGACTGTTGGGGCTCTTGATATTTGGTACAATTCTGATAAGGAAGGCACTAAAAGATATAATGTATGGCTTGATAATCCCAAAGTCAATCATGTCACCAGAAGTAGGAAGGGTTATAAACCATCAGAGAAAACTACAGAGAGAGAAGAAGCTTTTGAAGGAGAAGACTTAGATGAACATGGTGATGACCTGATTCTTAAATAGCTCAAGAAAGCAAAAGCAAATGTAAGCATTTGGGAGCTCTTGAGGTACTTCAGTAGTCACAGAAAAGCTTTGGTTAAGGATTTAGCTAAGATAAACACTGAATCTACTGCTACCCCTAAAGTAATGGTGGCTAAGGTTACGGAGAAAAAGCATGCGGTTATTACTTTCTTTGATAAGGATCTACCTATAGAAGGAAGGAATCATAATAAAGCCTTGTTCATTCCAGCTGAAGTGAGAGGGAAAAGGACCAATTATGTGATGGTGGATGATGGGTCCGCAATTAATGTTTTCCCACTACGGATCCTACCCAATCTAGGAGTAAAGGTGAAGGATTTGGTAAAGTTAGACCTTGTAATCAGGGCTTATGATGATAGCATGAGGAATGTAGAGGGGACATTTATGGCTTTTGTAAAGACTGGGCCTATAGAAGCAATGGTTGAATTCATTGTGCTAGACATTCCTGTCACTTATGTCTTACTATTAGGTAGGCCTTGGTATCATGTTTTGGGAGGAGTTCCTTCCATTGTGCATCAAAAGGTGAAATTCCTATATGAAGGGGAAGTTGTAACTTTAAATGCGAGTATAGGCAAGACTGTGTCCACAGTTATGGATAGTCAAAAGCAGGTAGTTACTCCTCCTGGTTTCCAAATATCCATGATCTTGGAGGGAATTACAATGGATCTAAGGGTTATGAGCATGATTGAGAAGATGAATTATCGACCTGGACAAGGACTAGGAAAAGACGAGTAAGGCATCCTAGAATTGCCAGACTTTAAAACCTAAGATGATACAAGAGGGTTGGGCTATATTAGAGTTGGATTCGACAACAAAATGGCAAGAAGAAGGTTTTTTAATAAGAATAACCTCCTAAGGAACATGGACCTCTGAAGGATAACTTTATCAAACAAAAGAAGGAGAAATTCTATCTGGGTGAAAAGAAGCCTGTCCAAGTAGCTGGTGTGGATATCCCTAGGTTCGACGTCTTTAAAAAATAGATAGTTGAGAGGCTAGTACAAGACAACAAGGACAATGTGATGAAGACAGTTGTTGAAAAGATGAAAGCTAAGGACATTGAAGAATTGCTTTGTCTGCCACCTAATGAAGAACCACCATAAGATTTTGCTAGCATTATTAATAATAGTTTTAGGGATGTTTTTTATGAATAAATTGATGTAATAACGTTCGATTTATTTGAGGATGAAAACTCTATTATTCCTGTGGTAAATGATATGAATTTTGGTTTAGCTTACTTGTGTGATGTTGATTCTGATGGTCTTGTGCATTTTAATAATGATCATTCATGCATGTTTGACATTAATTCTATTCAATTAGATTCATTAAATATGGACACAAATGAACAACCAAAACATATTTCTATATCACATGATTTAACTCTTGAAGAGAGAAAAATTTAAGAGAATATTAATAAAAAGAAAGGTAGTATTTGCTTGGTCCTATAAGCATATGCTAGGGTTAGATAGAGAAATCACGGAGCATCACATTCCAATATATCCAGAAGCTAAACCTGTTAAGCAAAAACTTCACAGGTTGAGGCCAAAGTGGACAGAAAAGATAAGGGAGGAAATCGCTAAGCAAATCCAGGTTAACTTTTCAGAAGTAGTGGAATACCCTTAATGATTAGCAAACATAGTACCAGTTTCCAAGAAAGATGGAAAGGTTTGAATGTGCATGGACTTTAGAGATCTAAATAAGGCATGTCCAAAAGATGACTTTCCTTTACCCTATATTGATGTGATTGTCGATAGTACAACATCTAGTCCAATGTACTCCTTTATGGATAGGTTCTCAAGTTATAATAAGATAATGATGGCAATTATGGACAAGATCAAAATTGCTTTTATCACAGAATGGTGGACGTATTGCTACAAGGTGATGCCTTTGGGTTGAAGAATGCAGGAGCAACTTATCAAAGAGCAGCCACTGCCTTATTTCCTTATATGATGCATAAGGAAGTGAAAGTGTACGTCGACGATATGATGGTTAAGTCAGAAATAAGAGATGGACACTTTGAGGCTTTGGATAAGTTCCTAATAAGGATAGAAAGATATAACCTAAGGCTTAATCCGAAGAAATGCATCTTTAGGGTACCTTTTGGAAAGTTATTGGGGCACATAGTCAGTAACAGAGGAATAAAAGTCGATCCAGATAAGATCAAAGCCATCCAGGAGATGCCAATACTAAGGATGGAGAAGGAAGTATAAGGGTTTATTGGAAAACTACAGTACATCAATAGGTTTGTTGTGTGACTTACCATGGTCTATGATTCGATCTTCAAGCTCTTGAGTAAGAATCAGCCAGTGGAATGGAATGAAGAATATTAGAAAGCCTTTGATAAGATTAAGGAATACCTTACTAACCCACCTATGTTGAGACCACCGAGGCAAAGTAAACCCTTAATCTTATATTTGGCTTTAGAAGAAAAAGCAATGGGGGCAATGCTAGTCTAAGAAGGACTGGAAGGGGTGGAATATGCAGTGTATTATCTCAGTAAAAAGTTCCTACTATATGAAGAAAAGTATAATTTGGTGGAGAAGACATGCTTGATAATAATCTAGGCTACAAAGAAGCTAAGGCATTATTTCCAGTCTTACAAAGTACAAGTTGTCTTAAAAATAAATCTTTTGAGGTACTTGTTTCAAGCACCAACTTTGATTAGATAGATGTTCCGATGGCTGGTACTTTTAACTGAGTTTGATATAGAGTACATCACTACTAAGGTTATCAAAGGAAGAGTAGTAGCAAAATTTTTAGCCCAAAATGTAGTCGAAGGAAATGAGCAGTGGAATCTAGAGTTTCTAAATGAGAACTTAGTAGTAATAAAACAACATGAATGGAAGCTTTATTTTGATGGAGTTGTGAATAATAGAGGAGCAGGGGTAGGAGTAATTCCTGCTCCAGAAAGAGAAACCATCCTAATGGCTAAGAAATTAGACTTCAAGGTCACAAACAACATGGTTGAATACGAGGCATGCATCTACAGCATGGAAGTAGCACTAGCAATTGGAGCTAAAGACCTAATTATTTATGGGGATTCCATGTTAGTCATCAGTCAGGCTAATGAGGAGGGGGAAGCGAAAAAAGAGAGGTTAAAACCTTACATCTACTATTTGAAAAGGCTAATGAGGACTTTCACTAAATATCTCTTTATGCATTTACCTAGAGATGAGAATCAAATGGTGGATGCCTTAACAACACTTTCTTCAATATGGGATAAACCAACGGGATCAATGATTAAGCCTTTGGTAATAATGAAAATGAAAGCTCCGTGTTATAGTGAGGAACAAGTCAAGAGTATCCAGATAGGGCCAGAAGAAAAGCCATGGTTTTATGACATCCAGAGATTTATCGAGGAAAGGAAATACCTAGAGGAAGCAATTTCTAAAAAATGATATGCTCTTCGTGTTCTTACAAGCCATTATGCAAGTCATGATGAGATATTATACAAAAGGATGTTGAATGGAATATAACTAAGATGTCTCAAGAAGGATGAAGCAGAACAGTCAATGAGAGAGATTCATGCAAGGGTTTATGGATCTCACATGAATGGGATGATTCTGGCAAAGAAAATGATTCGGCAAGGGTATTACTGGATGAGCATGAAAAGGGATTGTATCCAAGTAGTGAAAGAATGTCATCAGTGTCAAGTACACGGGAACTTCCATCATCTTCCCCTTACAGTGCTAAACAGTTTAACATCTCCGTGGCCTTTTACAACCTGGGGAATAGATATAATAAGGGAAGTAAAACCAACTGCTTTGAACAAGTGTAAGTACGTAGTAGTTGCAATTGACTACTTCTCTAGATGGATAGAAGTAGAGTCCTTTGGTACCTTGAAGGCTAGACAGATGGCAAGGTTTATCAAGAAGAATCTCATTTGTAAATATGGGGTCCTGCATCATGTTGTGATAGACAATGGTGTTCAGTTCCAAGAAAAAATGACTGAATTATTATAGAGATACAAGATTGAGCATCATAAGTCCTCGCCTTATCCACCTTAGGCTAATGGTGTAGTTGAAGTAGCTAATAAGAATATAAAGAAGATTCTCTCCAAGATGGTAAAAATGCATAAAGATTGGTCTGAGTATCTCGCTTTTGCCTTATGGGGATACAGAACTACAACACGCACTGCTACGAGACAAACTCCATTCTCATTAGTATATGGTTGTGAAGCGGTTCTACCTATAGAGAAAAAAATTAAATCCTTGAGAGTCGTTATGGAAGCAAAAATTCCTATGAGTGAATGGATACAAAATAGATTTGATCACCTCATTTCTCTAGAAAAGAAAAGGATGGATGCTCTATTTTATACTCAAATTTATCAAAAGAGAATAGTGAGAGCTTTCAACAAAAGGGTTAAGTCGGGAAAGATAAAAGTTAGAGATATAGTATTAAAGTAGGCAAGGGCAAATGGTGTTTTATCCGAGAAGAAAATTCAGACCAAATTAGGAAGGACCATATTTAGTCAAGACGATCCTACCCAAAGGAGCTGCAAAGATATCTGATCTAGAAGAGAATGAGTTTACTAAGCCAATCAATCTGGATCGTCTCAAGAAATACTACCTCTAAAAAAATAAAAGGGAAAAACCTGCTGGCTAGAAAACCTAAAAAGGCTAGTCAGGCAAAAGTTAGGACATTCATGTTGTTCAGAAAACCTACAAAAGGGCTGATTAGGCAAAAATTAGGAAAATAAAAGTGAGGAAAAAATGTTTAGTTAGAAAATTTGAAAGGACTAGTTGATAACAAGAGTTATATCATTTGATGTATTAAATGTACTCATTTTTTCCCTAATTAATGAAATAAATTGAAATGATATTTCTATTAAATATTGTATATTCTATCTTTATTACAAAGCATAAAGACTTGAAGGAAAAATAAAACATAATAAATCAGACTTATAAGAACACTATTTTCATTTTTGTTTTTTCTTTTATGAATCATCTAATAACACTTGAGTCCTTTTATAGCTAGTAAATTCTAGTGGTTCTGTAGATTGCATGATAACTCAAGCTTTGTAGTCGTCATCAGTAGTCATGTCAGCATTCAGGTGCATCTGCCACTCTAAAGCTCTACAGGGCCATAAGTTCTTCACTTTGTCTAAAAAATCTTGTCTCAGAGGGAAGCCTTCAAAGTTAGTTGTAACAGCCACAATGAATTGGAGGCGACTATACTGATGGCAAAGGCATGAGGGAGAAAGAAAGGTCAAAAAGTGCAACCCAGGAATAGGGATGCAGTAGTCATACAAGTTGATGTTCATGAATTTCAATCTCCACCAAGGACAAATCCAAGTAATCTCAGTATCAGCAAGGCCTTTCATCCAATCAATCCATTAATTTACAGTGTGCTTATCCTTTGTCTTCAAAAGACAAGACTATAAATGATGAGGTTGATAAACCAAAGCATTGGGTGGAGCATTAAGTATACTTAACTTCTCCTGTAACCAAACCTAAAAGAAAATGCTAAGTTGAAAACCTGAGAAGGCAGCTTAGGCAAAAAAAAGGGGTTACATACCTGAAAGAGAAGCAAACTGCCTGAGAGTCAGTTTTAAACCTTAAAATTATCTAATCCAATGATGGTTTCAGTAAGAATGAGAAGTATATGATTAGCTCCTATTTCTACTTGTTCTAAGATACATATAATTCTTACATTAGCATCTCCATGAGAAGACACTAGCAGAAACTAAGCATACAAGCAGAAGGTGACAGTTTTGATCCAAGCAGTATTGTTCTTGTCTCTAGCTTCGCAAGAGGTAACAAAAAAAGGAAGTCTAATAGTACCAGCATTGTGTGCATGCATGTAGATGACATCTACAGGCATATCAAAAAATGCCACTAGTCTACTGGGAAATTCTATTGCAAGATCAAGGAGAGCAATTGCAGCATTTGAATATAATAAATATCCAAGAATAGCAGCAAATTCCTCAATTAATGGACATAACTCTTGTCCATTGAATCTAAATATATGTCCTTAGTATCCCAGAATGTAGTAGCAACATGTAAGAAATTATTGTCTATTTTCAGGTGTTAAAGGGACTTCAGGGATTTGGCATGGAAAGGTAGCACTCTGTTCCAATCATCTTCGTTCATGGTCTTGAGAAATTTCTTCATCAAACTAAGAGTAGCTTGTGTCATGATAAAGAGAAGGATGCACATTATTCTTATCTGTGACTCTTAAAGAGCCTAAAAAAATGATGCTAATAGGATTAAAATTTCCTAGTTGTGTTTTTAGAAGACGAACAAGATTAGGATTTTTTTCAATTATTTTTAGACCAAACTCGAGTTGGAACAGGAAAATATGCAGAATAGAGTTGAATTCCAGATTGGAATTCTAGAAATTCGATCAAAAATATGGAATCCTAATCGGAATTCTAGATTTTTAATCAAAAATCTAGGATCCCTATAAGATTTCCAGCATTTTTGGCAAAAAAAAGGAGGGGCTTAGTCTAATACAAAAGTCCAAAATTTATTCATAAAAGGAAACAATTTTAAAGCATCCAAAGTATAGTCATGTTAACACAAGTCCTAAAGAAAATCAGTCATCCTAAGCTCCAGCATCTGGCCAAGGGTTCCATCCTCTAGCTAGATCATCACTCTAATCTAAGGGCATAGAACTCCTAACATCATGACTATCAAAACCAAGACCAATGAGCTGTCATCGAAGCCTCTCATTCTTGCATAACTCTGTTGCATTTAGAATAGTCAAAATCATGCATATCATACATAACATGCATACATTTGCATATTTATTATAAATACTAACCCTTTAAGTATCTGTAATCTGTATAGTAAATAATCTCTGGGAAGAGGCAAGACCAGACAAATACTCTGCCTATGTCCTAGGGACCTGTAAAATGAAGTTTACTAATTCAATAACAAATGCTAGTTTATGCAGGGTTGGAAATGCAAATCAAGCTCACATGTGATGCATCAGGAGGAGAGAAACTAGGAATCTGAGTTGCATCAAAGTACATATGTCACTCAATAAGAGTCTGCACCATGAGAGCCCAATAATATATGGACCTATCAAATAGGGGAACATCGCCCAAAATAGTACTTAAGGAAGTATCTCCATGAGCAACCTCACTATGATGAGCAGGCTTAACCTCTTGCTTAGTCTCCTTGGTATCATCCTCAATCTCCTCCATAGCAGTATCAAGGACTCCTTCAATCTGTGCAAGAAGTGAAGATTATATAAAGGGATGAAATAGATGAAATAAAGTAGTGACAGAAAGCATACCTCAGCTGGATCTGTAGGAACTTGCTCTAGGAGATTCTCTAAACGTGAACACTCGAGCAGAGTCAAAGCCTCATATCCCTCAAGAGCTGCTCTAAGCTCGGGACTAGTCATACTGCTACTCCGTGACATCGAGGAGGGAATAGAAGAAGGAACACGCCTCCTGGAAGTTCCCATATGCCCAAGATAAACACGCTCACCAAGATACCACATTTGGCAACCATAAGCAGGCTCTCATAGTCTCAAGCCTCACAGTTGCAGTCATAAAATCATATTGTTGAATGTCTTTAGTACTAGCCAGTCAATCTGATCTAACCTGCAAACTTATTTATTTAAGTTTATTAAACTTTTATAATTAATGAAATTACTAAATATCAAATTTGTCTTACTAGATCCTACTCTAAAGAATTTATTTGATCCCAATAAGTCTATAAGTCATGCTTAATGCTAGCAAGGCGAGAGGAACCCCACCTCTACATCAGGGTAAGACTTCTATCAAAGCTAATAGCACTAAAACCTTGGATCACTCCAATCTCAATGCCCCAAATTTGAAAGAGAGGAGATGAAAGAAATAAGGAGGAAAATGTGAAAATAAGCAAAGTTGAAAAGGATAGGAGACATATGTGCAAGACATGCCAGAAACCGCACATTGTCACAATGCCTCTACAAACAGTATCCAATCTATAGTAGAGATAAGCAAGCGTCACAGATCCCTAATCTAAAGTAGCAAATATAGTAAGATCTTGAATGGGACCAAGAAGAGCAATGCTAACCTCATGACCAGTCTCACAAAAGAGAGTAGTGCCAAGTAATATCAACAAGAAGCATCTCACCTTCTGAAGAATCTAGCGAGGTGTAGTGGTAAGTAGTCTCCTGAAACCCTGAACGAGAGAAGAAAGAAGCATGTTCTTCTGATTCTTCCATGTCAGAACAAACCCGAGCAAGTCGCGAACATAGTGACTCCTAGCATCCTCCAAAAGAGTGCAATAATGGATATCAAAGGGGACTGGGGCACCTCCGAATGTAATCCTAGTAATAGCAAAAAAGCTCATCAGGGAAATAATCAGCTCATCCGTGTGAAAAGTATGAGTGATGTCCATCCACCTCTTGATGAGAGCAAAAAGGGAGTAATGGTCTGACTTACCTCGAGCAGTCAATAAAGCAACAATGAAATTTCAAAAGCCAAATGCCCAGATATATTGTACTACCTCTCCAGACAAGTCATGGAATAGTTCTCGAGCCAAGTGAAAGCAACCTGAGAATTTTAATGAATTGAAGACACAAATAAGAAATTTACCTCATCTTTAACTTAAGAGCATCTATGAAAGTGTAAATGAGTCAAAGGAAACACATCTTCACCTTCACGAAGTCTCAAATCATTTTGAGGAAAATGCAAATGTGAAGTGATAGGATTTGACTATCTAGAACTGCTCCCATGTAGTCTGCATTGTGGGTGAACCATAGGATCAGACGAATTCAAAATCAGACTTCAGATGAAAGAATAATTAAAAGGAAAAAAATTAAAAATCAAGAGAAAATGAAAAGGAAGAGAAAAAAAGAAAAAAATGAAGAAGGATAGGAAGAAAAGAGAATGAATCGGCAAAAGGGAAAAAGTGTGTATATTAAAGGGGCAAATATCCATTTTAGTCCTTTAGCTTTTGGTTTGCATTTAAGTCCATTATTTTCCTTGCAATTTAATCCTAATTTGCAATGTCTCCTAATTTTATAATTCAATGAATTATTAAATTTGTTAGCAATATAGTCAGTATTATCAAAGGCAAGCAATGAAAGGATTGTAGTCAATTTGCGAACAATTATGGATTGCAGCATCATCAGTGAGTAATGAAAGGGTTACAGTTAATTGTAAGCAATTACAAATTGCAGCCTCATCAGTGAGCAACGAAGGGGTTACAGCTAATCGCGAGCAATTATGGATTGCAGCATAATCATATAAGACAATTTAGACTATATGACCGAGTGTAGTCAGCATTGTACGATCGAGTACAATGTATTTTCAACTAAGATTATATGATCGAGTATAATTGGCATCATACGACCGAGTGTGATGTTTCTTTTCAATACAGACTATACGACCAAGTGCAGTCAGCATTGTACGACCGAGTATAATCAGCATCATACGACCGATTATGATGTTTCTTTTCAATACAAACTATACAACCGAGTGTAGTCGGCATTGTAAGACCGAGCACAATGTATTTTCAACCAAGAATATACGATCGAGTATAATCAGTATCATACGACCAAGTGTGATGTTTCCTTTCAAGACAAACTATACGACCGAGTGTAGTCGACATTGTATAATGGAATACAATGTATTTCAACCAAGATTATATGACCGAGTATAATCGGCATCATACGACCGAGTGAGATGTTTCTTTTCAAAACAAACTAAATGACCGAGTGTAGTCAGCATTGTACGACCGAATACAATATATTTTCAATCAAGATTATACGATCGAGTATAATCGACATCATACGACTAAGTGTAGTGTTTCTTTTCAATACAAATTATACGACCAAGTATAATCAGCGTCATACGACCGAGTGTGATGTTCCTTTTCAATTCAGACTATACGTCCAAGTATAGTCAAAATTGTAATTGCATTTTTCAAAGAAAGAATTTAATGTTTTCATGGACTAAATTGCAATGTTTTTTAAAGATCTAATTGTAAAACTTAAATTTTTTTAAGGACCTTTTAATAATTAAAAGTGGTAAGAATTACATTAATTCCGATCAGAATTAGACTTCTTCCGCCCAGTTCTTGAATTTTTCTAGAAAAATTGAGTCCTAATTGGTCTGAAATTCTCTTAAAATTATTTTAATAATGTTTTTAAGTAAATAGAAGTCTTTTAGGAATAAATTTAGAACTAGGGTTTAAAGACGTCTCCCTATATAAATAGTGTTTTGGCTCTTAAAAAAAAGGAAGAGAAGCAGAGCAAAGAAAAGAAAAGAAAAGGCAGAACGAAAAAAGAAAAGAAAAGAAAAGAAAGAAAGGGATAAAAGAAGAGAAAAAAGGGAAAAAAAAAAGAAGCATTTTATTCTTTAGAAATTCTTTTGCTTGATTAAAGATTTTTGGAGAATTTTTGAAGAACAATATTTGAAGACCTATCAAGAACGATGATTTTACAAAATCTGAGAACCACTCCATTAAAATCATTCATAAGCATCATCTTCCCCTTATTTATTTATTTTATTTATTTTTAATTTTATTTTATTATTGTTATAATTTATTCACCAATCATATTTTTTGTTCTTTTTTATGGTAATTATGGAGGACTAAACTCATGAGAAGTCCATGGGATGCCATAGATAAAACGTTGTCAATTTAGTTTTTAGGTCTTTTTATTTTTTTATTTTATTTATTTATTTTTTTGGCGTTGTATTAATTATTTTTATTATTATTTTCTATAGATTATTGTAATAACCTCAATAGTGAGAATAGTGGAATTATTTGTGTAGTTGCTTGTTTATTTTAATTAATTGGTTAGTAAAATTAGGGTTTTAATTGGGTAATTAATTAAAATCAATGGAGGAAGTAGATTAATTTAGGATTGCATGTTAATGAAAATTACGGTTTTAGAAGGACTTAATTTAATTAGTTGTTTGATCTTTTATTTAATTATTTTAATATGTTTATTTTTTTTTTGGGGTTTTTTTATTCTTATGTGTTTTGGGCCCTAAGCCCATATTAGATTCTAATCCACCCATTTAAATTTAGGTTTTTTTAGGTTTAATTAATTAAAATACATTTTAGGCCCATAATTAATTAGATTTTAGGTTAGAGATAACTTACGTGCATTTAGTAAATTAGACATAAGCCACTTAATTTAATTTAGTCTTAGCCCATTAAATTTAAGCATTTTTCATAATTTGTAGATTTAAGATCACCTTAGAATTAAAACATATAGAACTAGACCTATTAATTTAAATACTTCATAATTTGTAGATTTAGCCTCATTTTTAGAATTAAAATAAATAAACCTAGGTTCATTTAATTAAAATTAAAAGGATTTAGGCACATTAGTATTTAGCTCACTTGTAAATTAAAAATATGTAGATTTAGCTCATTTAATTAAAACCAATGTAGATTAGACTAACTTAAGGATTATATGTTTGAATGAATGCATTATTTACTTGTATTTTCATGACTGGTTTACTTTAGAGTTAATTGCTAAAATGAGGGTTTAATATGAAATTGCATATAAATAGAGGATAATATAGTAATTCATAAAGTAATTCTAAAAGAACACAAAACTGAAAGAAGTTGGTATTTTGTACCCAAAATCTCCTAGTTGTGGTTCTAGCTTTCTTTTAGAAAATCGAGTACCACCTTTTCAATTTGTCCTAATTATTACCCTAGGTGGCGACTCCTCATCTCCACGTCATGTCTCTGTGATAGTGGTTAGTGCGTTCTCTAGAGCCCTGAGCTCAAACAGTGTCACGGTTATTAAAATCTTGGACGCGCGCTAAACCCTACCGTCTACAAATGGACAAAGACCTGATGATTGACCAGATATTATCAGTCGAATTTTTAAAGTTAAACTCATGCATTGAATTGATAATGTTAAAAAAATAGACATTTCGGTAAAATAATTACTTTAATATATATAATAGCATTTCAAAAAAGGAGATTACCGCATGTTCATTGCTTGGTTTGGCTTAATGGCGATGATAAACCAAAAACACCTGTGGATATTGATTTAATAATATTAGCCAAACTTCCATGCATTGAAACTTACCCCGAAGCATACAACTTAGTCTCAAAATTTATGATACATGATCCATGCGGTGCAATAAATCCACAATCAGCCTGTATGAAAGACAATAAATGCTTAAAATTTTATCCAAAAAAATATCTAATAGAAACATTAGTTGATTCAAATGGCTTTACAATTTATAGAAATAGAAATGATGGTAGACTTAGCATTAAGAATGGTGAAAAAATAGACAATTGGTTTGCCGTTCTCATAACATTGAATTGCTTTTAAAATATCATGCTCATATATACATCGAGTATTGTTGTAGAACAACAATGGTTAAATATTTATTTAAATATATAAGCAAGGGTACCGATAGGATTCATGCAATTATTCATAATTATGGTAAAATAATTAAAAGTTTAGAGGATTCTTCAAACAGTGTTAATCGATGAAATTCAGACATATTTAGATTGTCGTTATATATCACCTTACAAAACTGGTTGGCATTTATTCAAATTTCCAATACATCATAAGGAACCACTAGTAGAAAAACTAACCATCCATTTGGAGAATATGAATCCAATTCTCTTTTGGCCAACTGATAATTTATCCTATATTGCAAATAATTCAAATTTTGCTCGCACTATATTCACTAAATGGATGCAAGCAAATATAATGTATGAAGTTGCTAGATGTTTGACATATTCAAAATTTCCAACAAAATGGGTATGGCAAAATCAAGAAAAAATACAGACACGTAGTATAAAAGGTTACCGCATCGGTAGAATAGCATATGTACATCCAAACTCTAGAGAATTATATTACTTAAGAATGCTTTTGAATATTGTTAAAGGTCCTAAAACATTTGCAGATATTAGAATTGTATCAGGAATTTGCATTCTACATTTCAATCTGCATGTGACGCCTATGGTTTAGTGGGAAATGACACAAAATGGATTTATGCTCTAAAAGAAGCCATTTTGCATGCAACGTCTTTTCAATTGCATAATTTATTCATTGTTTTAATTATTTTTTATGAAGTTGGTGATCCATGAAAAAATTTTGAATTTTTTTGGAAAACTTTTGCCGATGATATTACACATGAGTCAAGATCTACGTTAAATGTGCCTATTGAAGGAATATCGGAACAATATTTAAAGAATAAAGTTTTGTCAGAACTTGAAAAATGTTTTGACCCAAATGGATCATCACTTTCAAACTTTGATTTACCTCAACCTAATTACCCATCAAATTGTGATATAAATAATAGATTGCTACTTAAAGAACTTAATTATAATAATGAAGAACTTCAACAAAAACATGATATGCTTTTGCATTCACTAAACACTTATCAAAATGAAATTTTCAATGATGTTATTGATGTCATTAACCATAATGTTAGAGGAAAATTTTTTGTTTATGGCTATGGTGGTACAAACAAGACACATTTATATGAGACTATTATTTCATTTTTAAGATCAAATGGCATGATTGTTTTAGTTGTTGCTTCATCTGGCATTGCATCTTTACTATTATCTGGTGGTAGGACGGCACATTCTAGATTTAAAATACCTCTAAATATCGATGAATATTCAACATGTCAGGTAAAAAAGGGAACACAACTGGCTAAATTAATAAAAGAAACCAATTTGATAATTTGGGATGAAGCTCCAATGTGCAATAGGTATTGTTTTGAAGCGGTTAATAGATCTTTAAAAGATATATTATGTGTTTTTTATATAGATAGGAGACCAAACCTTTTGGAGGTAAAATTGTCTTATTTGGAGGAGATTTTTGGCGGATTTTACTGGTTGTTTTAGGCAGCAACAAAGAGGACATTATTAATGCTTCGATAACACATTTGTGTTTATGGAAATTATTTAAAGTTTATAATCTAACAATCAATATACGTCTAACATTTTCAAATAATTCAACTAATGAAGTTGATGAAATATCAAAATTTTCTAAATGGATTTTATCTGTTGGTGATGGAACTGCTAAAAAAATAAACATGGAAATGAATGAGGGACAAGATGATTTTATTAAAATATCGGATAATTTGCTTATAAAAAATTAGGAAAATCTTATTACTTCAATAATAGATGAAACATACCCTAACTTTGCAAATAAATATAACAATTATTCATATATAAAGATAGAATTATTGTCACCCCAACCAATGGATGTTGTTGATATTATTAATCAAGAAATGCTTAATTTAGTTCCAAATGAAGAAAAAATTTATTATAGCTCAGATTCGATATGCAAAACATCCATCAGTGGTGACAAGTTAGAAGTTCTTTATCCAATTGAAATTTTAAATTCTTTGAATTTCAATGGCTTCCCTCAACATGAACTACATCTGAAAAAAAATGTATCGGTAATGTTGCTTCGTAATATAAATCCAAGTATTGGACTTTGTAACAGCACTCGACTAATGATTGTAAAATTAGGTGTGAAGGTTATAGAAGCAATCGTATTAAATAGTTCTCATTGTGGTGAAAAGGTATTCATATCTCGAATTGTTTTAGCGTATCATGGCAATAAATAGCCGTTTATTTTAAAGAGACATCACCTATAAAACTTTGTTATTGTATGATGATAAATAAGAGTCAGGGACAAACACTAAAAAAGGTTGGATTATATTTGCATGATCATGTTTTTTCACACGGCCAATTATGTGTTGCACTTTCTAGAGTTACATCTTATAATGGAATAATAATATTAATAAATAAAAAAACATAGATGAAAATTGTAAATATACAAAATATACTAAGCATATTGTATATCATGAAATTTTTTATGATATTACTGTAAACTGATGATACACTATTTACATTGCTTCTTTCTTTGTAAGTTTTACGTTTTTGTTTTCATTATATGAAAAAAATGCATTCATTCATTGTAGCTTATGATCCTTGATTCTTTAAATAATTTTTTTCTGTTGTTTGTCAATTTCGCAGGAAAAATGTCCTACACAATATTATTAGAAATAAATAATGCATCAAAAAATGTTTGAATCAAAGTCTGTATTTCTCAGATTTGGGAATTCACCAACATTAGTAATTCTAATGAAGTATACAGCTTGGAATTTTTAATGCTTGATGATAAGGTATTTCATTTTTCCTATACATGTCTTTATTGTATAAATTTGTTATTAAATTAAATGTTCATTTTTTTCACAGGCAAACATAATGCAAGGTACAATACTAAGGTAGTTAATTAATCATTTCAAGCATATGTTGACTGAGGGGAGGATGTATCATATATCTGGTTTTATAATCATACCTGCCTAATCAAGTTATAAAGTCAGCAATCATCCATACCATATCAGACTGCTTCATAATACCTTTCTGAAAGTATTGGACAATGAAGATTATCAGATTCCCTTTGATAGGTGATAAGACATTTTTAACAGGTATATACATTGTTATTACTGTGTTATATTGACCATAGTTGGAAAAAAATCAATTCATTTCATTCCTTTTCTTCTTTCGAAGAATCCCTATAACAATATTAGTTTAAATATTTTTTTCCTTTGTATTTCACTCATGCCAATTGTCTTACTTATATATATATATATATATATATATATATATATATATATATAGAGAGAGAGAGAGAGAGAGAGAGAGAGAGAGGGACACACACAGAGATATTTGGACAGACAACATCAATTAGGAATATTGAAGAAATCTATATTATTGGCCATATTGCATGGAAAAAAAAGGCTTGAAATAAGAAATGCAAAGTATGCAATACTATTTTATTTAGTTAAATAATTTTGATTATATTCATTTTTTCCACCTTTCTAAGTGCATGTAACTTTTTTATTCCAAACTGAAATGATAAACTTGATATAATGTTGTGGGATAAATCAGCTTCTATATGTCCTGAAGACAGCGTGATTGATGCAGGCGAGGATGGTCCAGTAATAGTTGCTTTCCTTTTAATGACCATAAAAAAATTCAATGGTATTAATTTTATTGATTGACTTATCATTTTGTTTCTACAAATCTGTTTGATTAGTTATATAATCAAAATATCCCAATTTCAATTTTGTATTGATATATGTTCTTTTCTATCGATTTTGAAGATAAGATTGCAATTATTAGTACATCAACAACTAGATTTCTTTTGATCTTGACATTCCTGAAATTGTTTCACTTAAGAACAAGTAATTGAATTTTATAGACCACTTAATTTTCTTTATTGCATATAATTTTTTTTTAATTTTATTGTTATTTTCTTCACAGATTGCTACAATCATTTCAAAAAATTTTGAGAATTGAAGCTGAATCCCATGCTTCAAAAAATGCCATTGCAAATAAAGAAATTAATCGCCGAACAATTTCTCAGCTTTTGTCTTTGGATATTCACTCAAATAAGGTTAATGAATGTTTGTTATTCTGTTTTATATATTAAACAAAATATATTGCGTATTAATTAAATCTGCCTATTTAATATTTTGTTCTTAGGATGTTAAATTCACATGCAATGCAACCATTAAAAGTATTAATGTCACTAATGGATGGTGGTAGAAAGTATGCCTACAATGCAAAAGCAATGTTTAGAGTTACAATGAACAAATGTGGTGCAACAATTGTGCAGTCCTTCATGATCCTTCAATACACTAGTACTATTTTTTCTTTAACCTAATTTGTTGTTTTTATTAATTGTTTATTTTTCGGTCACAAATTCACTACATAAAATTATTATTTTTTGGGTATAAATTAAATGTTGTCGTTGAAGACGCAATTGGATCCGCATCTTTTTTTTATATTTGGAAGGTTGGTTGTTGATTTAATTGGTTTTCCGACCAACACCTTGGCTAACAACTACAAAGATAGAATGTCAATTCCACCTTTGATGACCCACATTTACAGACTGGAGAGAATCTTTCAAATTGTTATCAGCAACAAAATTAAAGATCCAGACGATCTTTCTTTTAAAATTGTGCATATCTTCTGAGATGATAAGGATTGAAGTTGTTTTTGACAAGCTCAACTTTACTGCACAAGCCAATTTCATCTTATGTTAATAGGACAATTAAAAGATCGCTTGATTTTTTTGAAAACACCAACAAAAATGCTAGCGACACAAGCAGGATTTCACAGACTATTGAGATTCCAGTGACTTCAATTTCAATATGTCAAGTGCAAGTTGATTTGTTTCCAAACGAGTCACCTGCTAAGAAAATGTGCACCAGATTTTTTCTTTTAAAAAAATTATTTGTACATTCTATTTGTTGCATATCATTATTTTTAAAACTGTTTTTTTTTTTTTTTTTGCAGAGTTCATGGCTCTTTCACCGAAGAAAACTATTGTTGTTCTCTTTTGTTTTTTGAACAATAAACTAATGTTATTTTATTTTTATTTTTTTAATGTACTCATTATAAACTGTTTGAATTGTGTCTTTTTGAATACTTGTATATATGAATTTAATAATTATTATGTTTAATAATAAATTTATTATAAAAATATTATATATCTTTTAATTTTTAGGAAAAATAATATTATTTAAATAAAAATCACTTGCGTTGCCCGCAGCGTAGTGCGAGAAATCTTCCTTGTTATCTATATAAACTTCAGAATACAATTTCACTGCAGCACTACAGTGAATTTGTAGCCCACTGGTTTTGCATGGAATTACAATATTTGCCACTGCTTTCCTTGATAGACTTTTGACTATTTTACCCGTCTTGACAGGCTCTCCATTCTGCCTTCAAAATGACGTCGTCCATCCATGTTGATGCACTGTCGTTTGCCCTTTCGTTCTTGATAACGAATTTTGTAACTCTTATAAGTACACCAAGTGATCTTTTACTTCGACAGTAATTTTATTGCTTAACATTATGAAATTCGAAAATTTTTTGTTACGAATTTTTTATGTCTTTCATTATGAATTTTGGTAATTTTTTCTTTTAGCTAACTAATTAACCTCAACAGATATTTTGATGTGTTATCTGTTTTCATTGAATTTTTTTTTTCACATTTACTTTAACAGTCGAAACATCGTTATTGAAATTTCTATTTTATCAATTCATCAATTACAAGTCGATTTATTTTTTAAAAAATCACTAGTTAAGAAACTTGCTTCATACATTTGAAAAAAATAATAAAATAAATTATTAATTTTTCCAAGTACATTATAATTTTGTTATTAATTGTTTCTTTTTTCTTGTAAGATTGATGAACCATATGACAAGGAAAATTGACATTGTTTTTATTTCCAATGTGTTTACTCTTAATTTTTTTTTAACATTTTAGTTAAAAAAATATTAATTTCAAATACTATCTTGATATCTAAATTTTCAATTATTCAATTTTATGTGTACTTATTAAACATTATATATATATATATTTATATATAATTGACCTATAGCACAGCGTGGATAGTTTATTATGCTAAGTAATTAATTTATTATGAAATAAATATATCTTCTGTTATTAATTTTTTAAATTATTATTATAAAATACTAACCGTTAATACTGTCCGAAAGGAACCGCAGTTAATCTTTCTCGTTAATGTATAAAAGCAAAAGTTGCTGTATGTTTTACCCATATATCAACGTTGTGCTGCTGAATCTGTTTCCATCCTTTTCTTTTGCCAATGTATTATAACACAGACGGGTGGGTTATTGCTCTTGCTTTTTCATTTCCATCAATGCGAACCCTTTAGAGAAGGCAGGTATGTGCTATTATTTTATTTATCATTTAGCAGCTCTTATTTTTTATTAATAAAATCACAAAATAACTCCTCATTTCCTTTTCACCTATGAAAAGAGAAAGCTTTGCAGAAAAAATCTGAAGGAGCAATCTTTTTGGTTTTCTTGATAACAAAACTTTTTTAGTTAAATAAAATTTTTATTCATTAAAAAATTATTTAATTTTTTATTTTTAATATTATAATAAATAAACTTTTACCTCTTAAATTATTCTTTTTTTTTTTTTAACCCCTTACCATTACAACCAATAAATTTAAAACAATTTCAAAAGCCAGCCAAATTCAAATCAAGGCACAATCCTGTAAGCCTTCATTTTATCAATCCAAGAAATGAAAGAATTCTTGGAATTCCTAAAACCCAAGAACCCATGTTCCTTGCTCTTGTTCATGCTGGTTATGGGATTTTCACCACCCAACATCACATCAGCAAACCACCAAACAGCCACCTCGTTTAATTTAGTCGGCTGCAGTTGATTCTCTCTCACTATCTCCTCCCACACAGCTTCTTTGCCTTTCATCATCTCTACTAAACTCAGCCTCTTCTCTGTTTCCTCGAACCCATATTTCTCTATCTCAAATTGCTCTGCTAAAACTTTCCAGAAATGCTTCCACTTGAACACATCACCATTGTGGCAATTAAAGGCTTCATCTTTCGCATTTGGGTCCACAGATGCCCAAATTTGATGCTCCGCGATCAAATCAGCATCTGAAGCAATTGAGTAGCTATTCCATGCCTGTTTAGTTCCGGGAAATAGGAAAGGCAATCCCTCGTGTTTACATATAGTAGCGTACACACACAGAGTACCAATAATATTCATTAAACTGTAAGGAGAGAACCCAAAAATCTGATCTGGTCTGTGAATAGACCAGGTCAGTCCCTCCTTCTTTGCTACTTCTTCAAACATGATATCCTCTAAGGTATAATAGAAATTAGGCACGTCTAATCTTGGCAAATCCTCCGTTAATGGCGGATCGTGCGCTTTGATCTTGCCGAACAACTCAAATGGACCCGCATAGTGCTTAGTTCCAGTCTGGAGACAGATGTGACGGAGGTTGGGAGTGTTCGGGATGACGGCCTGAAGAACATTACGGAACATGAGACCGTTGATTTCGCAATTCTCAGCCTCCGATGATCGGCTAGCCCATGTGACATAAAAGATGTTAGTAACATCAGTTAGCTGAGAAAGTTTGGAGTAAGTCTCCGCTTGATCCGAGAGATCACACTGGATGTATTCGACAGGATGGTCGGAGTTCCAGTTTGGCTGCGGACGACGGGCGACGCCGTAAATTTTCCATGGGCCTCCGGGAACGTCTGACAAGGGGAGGATTTCAGCTAAACTATTGCCGACGATTCCGGTGACTCCTAGGACGAGAGCCACACTGTGGAAACTTCGCGGTGCATCATCTTGTTCAAATTTTTTCTGTAAACACAGGAAACTGAGGTAAGAAATTGATAGATTACCGAACTGAAAGATACAACAAGTTCAACCAACTCATTGTTTTTTTGTTAAAATTACCCTAGCAGCTCCGATAGCACCAGCCCACCACCAGCTCATTGTTTTTCTAACAAAATGATGAAGACGAAGAAGAAGAAGAGATAATAATAATAATCTAGACTGATGCAGAGAGCTGCTAAAAGCTTAAAGAAAAAAAAATAAAGGCTAACAATCGGTCTTAGTTCAGAATTTCTGGTTGGATTTGCAGGTAAAATATGTATATATGATTAGGATTATTTTGTGATCTTTCTGGGGTTGGGACATGGGGTTTATAAAGGGATGGATGGCTGGGTTTGCCTGGAAACAAAATAATTAAAAAAATTGAGAAGATGATGAGAGTGATGAGGATTGGAGACCTAGTAATCTGGATTCTGAAATGTTTAAGATAATAATGCTAAAAAGAATAAAAAAGCTGGTAATCTGTGTACTTCCGGGTCGCAGAATGCATGCAGAAAATTTGTAATGGGCCGTAGTATTTGACCATATCATGTCTGGCTTGAGCACTGACTTGGATGTTATGGTATTCGTATGGCATGCCATCAGTACATTCTCTATTTCTTTTGTCACTATTACATTATCTGTTTCTGATTGTACAAAAAATATCTCTAAATTAAAAGTTGAAAATTAATTTTTTTTTTCCTAATATACAAAATAGAAAGCTAAGTTCATTCTTTACATCTTAAAAATTAGATATTGATACCCTATATCAGTATTATATTCTAATAAATGTTACGTTCCCCTAATGAGAGTGTTACTTGAATAAAAAGAAAATTTATTTCAATTAGGAATATTACTGTACAAAATAAGTCTCGTTCTCTTTTAAACAAAACAATCCTACAAGATTAAAGAATCATATTTCTAAAAGATTTGAACAATACTGTCACGACCTAAATTAGAGGTCATGACCGGTGCTAGGGAACGAGAATTTTTTCGAATCCAGAACCCGTAGCAAACCTTAAAATAAAAGCATGCAATAATAAAATAAAATAAATAAATATGCATCATAATTAAAATCATAAACCAATGTAATAAAAATAATCTCTTTCATATCATAACATAAAATATATTAATACAATATTCAAATAAAAGCCTATGAATATAACCACATACAGTAAAAATAAAATACAACTTACTACTGATACAAAATATGACTACTACAGTTTTCTACAACACAATATAAAATTAAGTGGATAATTTACATAAACGAGCTGGGACGGAAGAAATCTGACAGATAGGTCTACTGCTGAGTTCTGAAGAAGAAGACTCTCCTATAAAAATATCAATTGAAAGGAGTCAAACCTCACTAAGTGAATTGTTATAATATATATACATGCATCTTCTATATGTCAAATGCAATCAAACATTCATATATAATAAATATAGATATAAGCAATTCATACAGATGTTGAAAATCACTTATATAATAATACTAAAAAATTATAGATTTATGAAGGATCAAATAGAACCTTATTTAACGCAACCTCGATCAACAGTAACTCTCTAGCCATACAGGGCTCACTTAATTTCAAATAAATTCACTTATTCCATATGGACAGTAGATTGGCCCCAAGACACTAAGTCAACCGAGCTCCAGCAGTCTGACTGTCAGTGTAATTGGCCTTAAGACACTTGGTCAACCAAGTTTCAACAATCACACTATCAATCACATCACATTTCAATCAAATTAATCAATATCATTCTCAATCGAATCATAACCACCACAGTTAATTCTCACTCAATCCTAAATCTATCGCATGGGTACGTACATGGTCCTAGTGCTGCCCACTAGGTAGCACGTTCTATCGATATCCTTCATTTAAAATAAAACATTCATACAGTAAAATAAGTAATACATAATGACATTCATAATGATAAATAAACCATATATATACTAGAAATATACTTAAAATAAATTAAGTATATTTCGAGTATACATATGTCAGATAGATTCAAATCAAACATTAAATATATCAAAAATAAACCAATAATATACTTAAAAACAATTTTAGTATAAATCAATAAAATGACATGCATTTATTTCAAAATATACCAAAAATATACTAAAAATATACCTAAAAATATATTTAAGCATTTAATAAAACATTTTATGAATAAATACAATCAATATATATATATATGTGCTAAAACATGCATCCTAAATGTAATGAATACATAAAATAACAACTCACAAGTTTGCACTCCTCGATACTGGTATGACAGGCCCAGTCCACTAAACCTAGGTCTCGGCACAACTAAACAAATAAAATAATAAAGAAAATCAGGATAAATCTAACTTAAACCTCTAAAGAGACTCGATCTAAGATTTTAGAACACATACAGACACAAAATTTAGAATTGACCTGATGTCACGTTTTACGAGAATTCTATCAAAAATTTGATACAATCTCATCTGTAAAATGGACATCTCTCTACTAAAAAGTAGAGCTGGTCCTGCAAAAAAAACACACTTCAAAAACCAAAATTCACACAACCCTCGGTTGGGATCCCGAACTGCACAATTCCCCAACCGAGGTCCACAATTCACCAAAAATAAAAATAATATAACAAATATAATAAAAATCAATAAATGCCATAAATATCCTCAAAATATCACATATTTAACACTAAAACATCAAATATACTTAATTTCACAATAATTATGTAAAAATTTCAAAATAATAATATAATATTATTAAAAATCAATTTTCTCAATAATTCAATATAAATTAATAAAAATTCACTATTCAAATAACTAAAATAGCCTAAATACATATTAAAAATTACTAAAAACCCATTTTATTACCAAAATAATATATAATATATTATTTGAAAACAATTTTTGAAAATTAGTATTAATTAGTTAAAAATAGTAATTAATTTTTAAAAATCATTTTAATTCTATCAATAATTATAAAATCAAATAAAACATATTATTTAGCTATAATTTTAACAAAATTACATATTTAACCCTATAATACAAAATATCCTTAATAATACTAATATTACTCAAAAATTCTATAAAAATCATATAAATGCATAAAAACTATTTTCTCAACATATATATTACTAATATCAACTAAAACATATTATTAAACAATAATTTCAACAAAAACTCAACTTTAACCTAATTTTCTAATATTGACATAAACTAAAAATATTTATAAAAATTACATAAAAATCACAAAAATTATTATCTCAACACTAAAATTAATAAAAATTTATAATAACAACAAATATACCAAATTTATAATTTAATAAATTAATTTACGAAAAATCAATAAATAATAATAAAATATTCAAAAATTCACAAAAATTAAAATAAATTCCAAAAATTCAAAAAAAATTATTCATGAAGATTAAGCTATTAGAAACAACTTTTGTGAAGGGATTTTGTGTGAATCATTAAGCTCAAACTTAAAAAAATTAGAAAAACCTAATGCTCAAAATAAAAAATTCAACAAAACTCACAAATGAACAAATTTAAGCTTGAAAGGAGCTTGGATTTGTCTTGCTCACGACTTAGGGAGTCAAAAGACACTAGCAACATGAGCTTAGGTGACCGGAGGAGGAAGAACGGTTGAAAAATGGAGTTTCAGCCACTGTTGTTGTTTCTGTCGCTACCGGCGCTAGAGAAGAAGAAGAAGGGCGGCAGAGCTGTTGGTTGAAGGCAGCGGAGTTGTTAGACGTCGGGGAGGCACACCGACAAGGGAAGAATCAAATTGCAGCGGGAGGGGAAGGAAGTTACAATAGGTTCTATGTTTTCTTTGCTTGGTTCACGTTTAGATTTCTTGTTTTTGTATGTATATGTATATTATATTATATTATACTTTATATTATAACTATTATATTATAATATAATATTACTTTATATTTAAAAATTTCTCCACCACACACACACACACACATATATATATATATATATATATATTCTCACACATATAGCCACACACACATGCACAAATACACAAACATTTATTAATATATGTATATACATAAACTATTAACACTTAAACGATAATAATACAAATAATGAAATAATTTAATAACAACATAAATAGTGAAATTGATAAAACAATAATAGAAATAATAATATTAAAATAATCATGCACCAAATATTGTTATTAAAATAATATCATCCGAAAATAGTAAATATAAATAATAAAATTTAAATGTTCAAAATAATGAGTTTCAAAATAATATATTTATGTAAAAAATTTAATTAAACATAAAATAATAGTAATTAATCACAAAATAGTAAAATAATTAAATTTGACATTTAAAATTTATTAACACTGCATATCTCGTTTAATATTAAAATAATTTTAAAATATAGGTCATAATAAATACCTTTCCCTATAAACATATCTCATGACATCTCATGTTATTTATTCTCATTTTCATATTCATTCATCTCCCTATTCTCATCATTCAACATCATCACATCATTAAGCCATTACCTCATCATACAAACAATCATCCTTAATTCTCTATTCCATCATGCCTATGTTCTTTATTATATTTTTTCTTTGTACAAATACTGACTTAAGCTTCGGAGTGTTTATGGGGGAAACCCCGCCCTTTTACCCGTACTCCTCGTCAATGCAAGTTCCACAAGCAAAGTATCAATTTAGAGTTATCAAGTAGCGCCGTCTGTGGAAAACTAGCTCGTCTTGTTCAAGAGTTAGGCAAAATCGAATTCAATTCTGAATTATCATTACTTACTAGAAACCTTGCCTCGTTAACTCAAACATGTATGTTTTGGACGATGGATCTTTAAAGGCAATCCACACATGACAAACTGAGTTCTAAAGAAGATAACTTTGTAAAAGACAAGAAAGGTTCCATTCATCACATGGACACAGGTTGGGATGCCTTCAATGTCTCAAATCAAAAATATTATGAGAGAAGTAAATTTTGTCCTGCTCCAACCATGGTCACCAAATATTTTTGCTTAGATTTGTTAATCAAAAGTTATACTTAGAATCACATTGTAAGGAGTAAAAATAGGAAAGCCACACTAAATAAATAAATAAATTAGAAGCTTAAATTTATGGAAAAGGAACTTCATCCCCTTGCCATTATTTATTCAGCACCAAACCCTTATGATTGAGCATCAAAGCATTAAAGCCCATAAAAACCAACTTCATCATACAAACACTACATAAGATAAAGTAATTGGTTTCAATAACTTCATCATACAGACACTTTCTTAATCCTACATAAGTTTATCCCCCAATATGACGAGCAGTACACCAAAAGAGGATATAGAGATCTAAAATGCTCAAGGTTATCTATTTCACATGGGTCTTAAACATTCAAGATACTATATGGAGGTTGATCCCTTCTTATAATACAAATCTCACAGAAGTTGATCCAACTATTCATAACACGATCTTGGCTTATTTTTGAAACTTAGTGAGATATAGACTCAACCTCAATCTAATAAAACCAAAGCTACAGTAAGCTTAGAAGTACCGAGAATAGTAATACCCGATAACACACTCTGATTAGAGATACTTGAAGTAGCTCTTCAATAAGAACACTTTCATGGAAGCTAACTATTTGAAGAGAGAAGCATTATGTTTTGGGAGATGTAGTAAGTCAAAGCACCTATTTGTTCGATGGGTTTTGGAGTGTTGCAAGCTGCTAATTACACAAGATGAGAAGCTCGGAGCCAAAGTTAGCATGAAGCAGTAACATCTTTTGATGTACTTTACTAAGTTTCCATCAATTGAGGCTTGTGCATGTTTTGATTACAGAAATCCTAGAAGGCATGCATCACTTTAGAAAGAATCAGATCAATATCATCTCGTAAGAGCAAAGCATGTTATTCTTCAAACAGAAAAATAGATGAAATATCAAATCAACATCAAAAGAGTTTTCATATTTCGCTCACAAGGAGTGAAACAAGTCAGGTAGGCCTAGTTTTAGGCCCTAAGCCACATTTATATACATTCTTACTCTGGCATGATTCCTTGAATTCTTCTTTATCAAAATCAATACTATATTTGATCCGAGAACTAGAAACGATAAAAAAATCAAGGAACGAATCATGGCAGTAACATGAGGAATAAAAAATTTTCTTAGTTTAAGTATTCTAAAAAATATAGAGAATGGTTCTCAAATTAGAAGCATCCATCCACTACTGAGTCTTGATGCATAGAGATAGTCAAGCATTCAAATCTGGATCTTAGATCCAAAGCTAAGAGGTTCTCATCAAACCTCGATTGAAGATTTTGATTATCTTATTAGCCCATAGTTAAAGATTTTTAGCTCATTCAAAATAAGGAGACTTCATGTCTAAGTCAAGTGCGGTCAAGACTGAGTTAACCAAATTCCATGCATGCATCTTGACTGAGTTCGACTCTAGAAGAACTCCAATTATAAAAGTTATTTACAGTATATAAATGATGCGCTAAGAGTCGATGAAGCCAGCGAAGGGAAGGAACTTTAAAGAGAATAACCTTTAGATCAAAAGCCAAAATTCAAGCACCGAAGCATTGACCACCGAAGCTCAAAGATAATCAGACAAGTGGGCCTGAATCAGTACGTTTTATTGAAATAAGCACCGGACTTGTTAGCTAAAATCCTAATCTTTATTATTAAGCTTCGAAAATTCATACACCAACTTTAAATGAGCTATTACGAAGGGTCGGACATCCGCTTCATGAGCATCCACTAGAGCTGACAACCATTACAAAAAACCTAGAGAATCTGCAGTATCCTGATCATTCAATTTTAATTCATAAAGCAATAACAAATTAGTTGAGGAACTTTTTACAAACTCATCTAAAATTTTCATTGGTCTCTATTGAAAAAATGAATAATGGGATGAGAGAGGCTCGAATTGTCAACCTTAAGACAACTCAGAAGCTATGAGGCTTATACAATAGGCAACTGTGCACCACCCTACATCCGAGAATTGACGAAGACAATAAAATGAAACGCCTTATCTGAGATTGGTACTTGGACAAAAACTAAGCTTCAGAGCACCGAGCTTCTGATTATTGAGTTTCAAAGCACTGAGCTTCCAAGCGTCAAAATGTGAAGACTGTTGAACACCTGAAACAAGTACTTAGGTACTTAGCTCTATTCAAAAATTGGATTTATCATTTATAGTTCTAATTTCTTACAACGTTCAAGATACAAGAAGTACCAATAGTTATAAGAGGTACCAAAAAAAAGATTGAAAGTTAATAAAGATATATAGACGAAGTCAAATCTTAAATGATAGATGGAGCTCAAAGAATCAAATGTTGAATATCTGCTTTTACAAATATCCATTGAGTTCCAAGCAAAGGGCTCCAAAGCATCAAAGTATAGAGATAACCGGGCATCCGAGATAGAGCATCCAAAAATTTGAGCATCCAAGACTGAGCATTCAAAAATTCGAGCATCCAAGTCTAAGCATACAGAGTTTAAATCACAGTATTAAAACCTATCAACTCATGAACATTTAAGTCTATATTATCATAAGCATGGATATCCAAGCAAGCCTCAAGCATTGAATATCGAAGATCCAAGCATCCAAAACTTAATGACAATCAGACATTAAGGTTTGATTCTTAATTTTTTAAATTCTAGACGCCTGAGTCTAAGTTATTTTCATTTTATTATTGACGGATATCGACTTCATGGGCATCCAAACTCCAACGAGTGACAAATCCTAGTTAATCAAGTAAAATGGTCTAGGAAGCTAGTAAAGGACTTTCAAGACTTCTCTCGAATAATTAAATTAAAATAGTACAAGGTGCCAATGAGTATAATATATTCAAAACTCAGACAATAACATAGATGTTCTTGGACAGTCAAATTACATCAACAACACATATTATGAAGAGACCTTCAAATACTCCACAACAACTAGCCAATTTCAATGAATATACATATTCATTACTTTAAAAGGTAGGACAACAACACTACCACCACAGATAAGAATTCTTTCTCAAACATTCATTTTTTAATTATTTATTTTTATATCTTATTTATTCTTATATAAATATTTATAGTGAGTCACACAAGTACACTTACGCATCTATATGCAAATATTCATCCATGAATACATGATTATTATCTATACAAAACATATATTAATCACATTGTTATATTTATTACACAAGGATTGACCATCAAATGAGATCGATTATATGGTCCCAAAATTATTGTCCTTTTATCTATCATTACATATGAAAATGCTACTTTAAAACAACAATCGGTCCTAGCAATCAGATATTTTGGTCATCTCACTTAGCATCAACATGAAAAAATTTTCAAAAGACATTAGGCACATTGCCAAGCAACATTAAGGCCAACAAGCTCAGACAACAATTGGTGGCTTCCGCTCAAAGCTGTATCCAACAATACTTAGATAAATCCTACTCTATAGCATATCCTTGTTCATGAAATTTCAAAGAATGTTTAGCAAGAGAGAGACTAAAATAGAGGCAAGTATACCCCCTACATAGTCGTATAACTCAAAGCACAAATCCAAAACATCATAGCCAGCATCACACGCTACCCTTTATTCAAGAATAAGGGCAACCTTGGCCTTTTGCCCAAACTATAATGCTCATCTCATGACTTGGATTGGGCAAGCCTAAAATTTTAGTCCTTCAAAACCTACCTTTGAACATTTCAAAAAATCCTCACTAAATTACTATACCATATTATGGAGCTCTGATTAAAAGGGCACAGACTCACTATTAGGATCATAACATCCTTTTTTTTATGAAAATATTACCAAGAACAAATGCTCAAAAAATCAAACATCTACAGCTAAAAAGAGTCCTAAAGGGGAATGAATAAGAATATCAATTAAAAATGAGAAATTTAAAAGAATTCTTTGCAAGAATTGAAGGGAAGTTGAGAAGGAAGAATGAAGAACATAAAAACTTAAGGAGTTCGAATTCAATAACAATCATATGTCTCCACTTAACTTATCCCCAAGTTAGGATTTTCAATCACATGCAATCTTATTCACAAGATTGAGATTGCACAAGAGTTTTATGGCTCACTCTTACAACCTTACAACTTAAGTTTTCAAGGCTTACTTAAAAACCAAATCCCAAGTGTTTTAATGGATAACACTTAAACTAATTCCTTTAGAAATAAATCTCACTTCCCTTCTAATCTATCCCAAGATTTAAGATAAAGAGAAATTCTATTTTTAATACACAACCAACTCTTACAAGAGTTTTATAAATAAAGAATTATTTTTAGAGAATTTGAGAGCTCAATTGAATGCTGAAGAAAGAATGAATGGTAAACAAGTTTCATAACCTTTCAATTGAACTCAAAGGAGTGTTTATATAGACAAACACTCAACAAGATAGTTGTTGGATGTATCAAAAAATTTCCAATGTCTATATTTGATTTTGAATCAATCTTGGACTTTATTCTATCAGAACGCCGCTCACGGGTGAACAGTGCTCGTGAGGAGCAAAAATAATAGTCGTTGCATTCAAATATATTCATTTGGAGCTGTCAGTACTACCTCATGAGTGAATAGTGCTTATGACTCTAGCTCGTGAGCAGCACTATCCCTTTGCTCAAAATAATCACTAAAAGGGGATAGGTTATGACTGACTCATGAGATGCTCATGAATGAGACTAAAGACAATCAAATCAGCCTAAACTTTCTTCATAAAAGTTGTAGATAATTGTCTTATCTTTCTGTAAAACTTTGAATCACCTCAATTTAACATATGTAGCTCAAAATATTATTGAAATACTAACACCTATGCAACTTGAAATGAAAGCTCCATATGTTGACTTCGACTGAAGATTTGCATATCCAAATGAGCTCGGATTTTGACAAGTAAGCTCAATTCAAAAAGCTTGAGATGCCTACATCTGTTATAATCTAATATTTTAAATTATTAAAATTTATTTTGGGATATGTAGTTTTAATAATATTTTAAATTTTTATGTATTATAATTATTATGTGTAATTTAATTTTAGTATGTATATGATTATTTATTTATTTATTAATATTATTATTGTTATTGTTGTGAATAGTATTAATTTATTTTATTTTATATATTTTATTTGTAGAGGAATTTATTTGGGAGTGATTATTATTTAAAAATATTATTGTTATTATTGTTGTTGTTGTTGTTGTTATTATTATTATTATATGTATGTGTGGGTATTTTTTCTTTTCCTATTTTAATAAAAAAATATATATTTATATATAAACCAATTATTTTCCCTTTTCCCTCCATTTTTCCTTCCCTCCTCTTCTTTTCTCTCTCCCTTCTCCTTCCTTTTCTTCTCCCTTCTGCATTTTTAACAGAACTGCCACCACCGAGCTTCACCATCACCTCCTCCCTCTTCTTTCTCCCTACTATCATCGACAGAGCCCTTTTCCTCCTCTATTTAAGGCGAGAAACAATAACAACAGTAGTTTCAACTCGACACCGATGAAAATTTCGACGGTTCCAGCTTAAGTTTCTAGGCTTAATTGAATCTTCTTAGTCTGGAAAAGCTTGCTTTCGGTTTGGTTCAAGCTTAGGATGACCAAATTTTGAGTTTTCTTCAAGTTTTAGTTTAGGTCAACTTTAGTTTTTTTATTTTTTTTAGCTTGATTTTCTGTGATCCATGCTTAATGTCTTTACAAATGTTGTTATATATAGCTTAAGCTATTCAAATATATATATATATATATATATATATATATATATATATATATATATATATATATATATATATATTAATTATTTTGATTTTTGGTGTTTTGAGTTTTCTAGCGAGTCATTGTTCCGGTGACCCTCGCTAGAAAATCTTTATATTTTTAATAAACTATTTTGACTATTTGGAGTATAGTTTGTGAAGGAAATATATGAAAATTATGATCCGATTATTTATTACAAATTTTTGAAAGTTTATGTGAAAAATTAATATAAATTAGTAAATTTGGTGCTTTAATTGAAATTATTATTAATTAGTATGTTTTGAATAATTTTGGAATAATAAATAGTATTAAAATAATTTTTAATAATTAATTACTATTTTTAACTAATTAATAATAATTTACGGAAATATATTAAAATAATAATTGTATTTATTGTTTTTGTGATTAAATGAATTTTTAACTATTTTTATTACATATTTGAACTATTTAAATAATTATTTGTGAATTTTACTATTTAATTTCAAATAATTGAAAAATGAATTTTTATTAATATTATATAATTTATTTGAGATTTATTAACTAATTTGAAAATAATTAGCTTTAAGGTATTTATTATTTAAATAATTTGAATTGAGGTATTTTATTGAGTTTTATGGATTTTAAATATTATTATTAAATTATTGATTGTTGGGTATTTTGATTCTTGGTTGGGCAAATTGCAAAGTTCGAGGGCCCATCCCAAGACGTTGTGCTTTTGTGTTTACTTGCAAGATCAACTCTAATTTCACTAGAGAGACGTCTGTTTTACAGAAAAGACTCTGCCAAATTTTTGATAGAATTCTCGTAAAAATGTGACATTGGGTCAATCCTGAGTTTTTGGTTTTGTGGTTGAGTCATGTCCTAAATCGAGTCACTATTTAGAATTTCTAAAAGTATAAAATTAGGTGTTCAATTCTAATATATGATTATTCACTTATTTTCTATAGTTGCATCAAGACTGAGGCCTATCGGATCAAGCCAATTAAGTCTGTTTAGAGGAGCGCAAAACTCTGAGTCATTATTTTATATATGCATTGCATGTAGGATACATAATTATGAGCATCCATATTTTCATAATATATTTGATCATGAATTATTTACCAAATGATTATGTATATATTTGATATACTTTCGGTATATTTTGGTATATATGTGACAAATATATTTGGTATATTCTTAGTATATATTTGGTATATTTTTAGTATATACTCTATGTATTTTTGGTACATTATTGGTATATTTCCAGTATATGATTTGTATATGTTCGGTATATAATTGGTATATTCTTTTAAAATGGATGTCATTATGTTTAAATTATGCATTTTATTATTTCCAACCTTTACACGATTTATTTGAAGGATATCAGTAGAACATGCTACCTAGTGGCTGCATTAGGACTGTGTGCATACCAATGCATTAGATTTTAGGGTTGAGATTATGAAATCATTTGATGTGAAACTTGATTATTCAATTATTGAGAATTTTAGTGAGAGAGTAGTGTGATTTTGAGAGCTCGGTTAACCTAGTGTCTTAGGGGCAATCACACTGATAATGAGACTGCGGGAGCTCGATTGATTTAATGTCTCGGGGCCAGTCTACTATCCAAAAATGGAAAAGATAATTATTTTGGAATTAAGTAAGCCTATTGGCTAATGAGATTTATTGATCAAGGTTGTAGATATTTTAGGGTTCTACTTTGATCCTTCACTCAAATAAATTTTTCTACATTGACTATTATATAAATATGGATTTTAACATCTGTGTGAAATGCATGTATATTTATATTATTATATTGATACTTGACTGTATATGACTTTAGGTTGCATGTATATATATTATAATAATTCACTCAGTGAGGTCTGACTCTCCTCAATATTTTTTTATAGGATCTTCTTCTTCTTCATACCTCCCCTGTAGTACTATACGCCGGTCTTTCTCAGCCCCAGCTAGATTATGTAAATTTTATATCTGAACTCTTATTTGTATTCTAAAAACTACAGTAGTAATGTTATTATGATAGAAGTGTGTTGTTTTGGGTTTGAGATTTTGTATCCAAATCTTGTATGAAATATTTTTATTATGTACGATATAAAGATTTATTCTTTTATTAAATAAAGTTTTAGTTCTAATGTATTTTTATATTATTATTGCATGTGTTTTTATTTTTTTAAGGCTTGTTATAGGTTCTGAATTTGAAAGAATTCTCGTTCTTTAGCACCGATCATGACTCCCCAGACTGGGTCGTGAGAAAGTTGGTATCAGAGCCTAGGTTATTAGTGTTGTGGACTTAAGTTTTCAAAGTTGTATTTTCTTTAAAAATACTACAGTAAATTAGGTTCGATTATGTCTTCAATAAGTTTTCTTTGATTTAGTTTTTTGCATAACCGTTAAGGTGTCTATTTATTGTCTATTTTGTCTGAGTCTTACTGGTTTTTATCTTTTCAGAATAAGGAGGCAAGCACGTGTCACTCCATCGATTGTTGAGGCCAAGGATTATAAGTTCTTTCAAGATGAGGTTTTACCTCTAAAGCCACCAACCAGGCACAGAGGCAAAGGTAGAGGTAGACCTCAAGGAGCAGTAAATCACCGTAGGCAAAAAGAGCTATAGGATGAGGAACCCATAGAGCAGGAGTATGAGGAAGTTGTTATACCTCAAGTTGCACCACAGATGCAGCTTATTTATCAGCAGGGTATGTCTAACCCTAAGGTAGCATTATTTTACGCCAGAGTTGGCAGGATATCATTCAACAAGATGTCAGACCTTCTAGATTTTTTGCACGCCATTGAAATAAGGACTCAGATCGCTCATACCGACTATTAGAGGATCATGATAATCGAGTTTTCTGTTGAGGGACCAGCCTTAGATTGGTTAGTTCAGGTCATCCAGCCGCATATGACTACACTCACCTAGGCTCAATTCCGAAAGAGATTTATGAGGCATTTTTATCCAAAGTCTATGCAGATGAGTTACAGACTTCAACTGATAAGCATTACTAGAGGTGACAGATTAGTAGAGGACTACACCAGAGAGCTCCTCATACCGAGTTAATATACAGAGGACCTAATGCAAGATCAGTACTTTATAGTTATAATGTACATTACTGGATTGGGTTCTACATTTGCTAGGATGCCTACTACAGGCTTTACTCTTGAGTCGGTGATAGAGTTGGCTAAGGAGATAAAGCTCAGATTGGTCAAGCAGGGAGTTATGCTTGATTATTATCAACTGGGAGGTATTCTATCAGGAGGATTTCAGAGCACACCATTCCATACATTTCAAATTAGCTCTAGTAGTCATCAAAGAGGATCTTATCAGCAGAGCTAAAGACCTCAGCAGAGAGTTCATAGGAGTAACAGGCATGGCCATAAAGGACTGCATAGACCCATTAGATTTGGTTCTGGAGCTATTAGTAGTAGCAGTGGTCAAAGTTCGAGTTATAGCAGCACAGGATTAACAGCCAATGGCTGTCAGATGTGTGGGAGAGTCCATCAGGGACTGTGCTACATGACTCCTAGAGCTTATTTTGATACAGACAGATGGGGCATTTTTCTAGAATGTGTCTATATTCTGGATATCAACAATAGTTTCGCAGTAGCCATCGCTAGTTCAACTCCAATTTCTTATCATTTGCCTCCAACTAGGTATCCCAGTATGACATAGCTTGTTGACTAGCAGGGGCATGGCAGAGGTAGTAGAGGAGGTGCCAAGGGTTTTGGTCAAGCTTCCACTAGCCAGCAGGGAGGTCAAGGTCAAGCTAGAGTTTTCACCCTCACCCAGTAGCATACTCAGGCATTCAATGCCATTATTACAGGTATACTTCCAGTCTATTACTTGGATGCTATAGTTTTTATTGATCTGGGTGCCACACATTCTTTTGTGTCACCTATTTTTTCTTCGAAGCCATGTTGGTAAGCTTCGAGGATGGCATTTACTTTATCTGTCACTACTCCTCTAAGCGATTTGTTAAACACCGATGTTGTTCTTTCTGGTTGTCTAGTGTTAGTGAGAGGTAAAGAATTGTCAGTGGAATTGGTGTTGTTGGATGTGATGGAGTTTGATTTGATCCTTGGTATAGATTGGTTATCTCAGCACTATGCCATTGTAGATTGTCGAAGTAAAGAGGTAATTTTCAGAATTTTGAATGAAAAAGAGTTTAAGTTTGTGGTTGATAAGAGTTATGTACCTCAAAATCTTATTTCCGTTATCATGGCTAAAAAGATGCTAAGGAAAGGCTATCAAGGATACTTGGCACTTATCAAGGATATTTCAGTGGAGAAGTTGTCTCTCACAAATGCTTTAGTAGCTTATGAGTTTCCTGAAATTTTTTCTAAGGAGTTACTAAGTTTACCACCTCACAAAGAGATCGAATTTTGTATAGATATGGTCCCAAGTACAACTCCTATTTTGATGCTACCCTATAAAATGGCTCCTACAGAGTTAAGGGAATTAAAGGAGCAGTTGTAAGACTTATTGGATAAGAATTTCATTAGACCCAGTGTTTCTCCTTAAGGTGCACCACTCCTATTTGTGAAGAATAAGGATGGTACACTAAGACTGTGCATTAATTATAGAGAGCTAAATAAGGTGACAGTGAATAACAAGTATCCTTTTCCAAGGATAAATGAGATCTATTTAATCAACTTCAGGGTGCACAGTTCTTTTCCAAGGTTGACTTGAGGTCAGGTCATCAATTACGGATTAGTGAAGCCAATGTTCCTAAAATAGTATTCTGTACTCGATATAGTCACTATAAGCTTCTAGTAATGTCCTTTGGGTTAACTAATGTACCAGCTGCTTTCATAGATCTAATGAATAGGATATTCAGACCATTTATGAATCAGTTTATGGTAGTCTTCATTGATGATATACTAGTGTATTTGAAGAGTATCGAGGAACACATATATCACTTGAGGATAGTACTGCAGACACTGAGAGAACATCAACTTTATGCTAAATTCTCAAAATGTGATTTTTGGTTAAAGAGTGTTGCATTCCTTAGACACGTGGTGTCTAAAGAAGGTATTCAAGTTGATCCATAAAAGATTAAGGTAGTGTCTGAGTGGCCCAAACCGACATCAGTCATAAAGATTAAAAGTTTTCTGGGTTTGGTTGGGTATTATATGAGATTTGTGTATGATTTTTTTAGAATTATAGCTCATATAACTTGCCTAACTTAAAAGAATGTGAAGTTTATATGGTCAGATGCTTGTGAGAACAGTTTTCAATTACTGAAAGAGAAGTTGACCACAACTCCAGTTTTGACCTTACCTAATGGAGTAAACAAGTTCATTGTGTATTGTGATGCCTCCAAAGTTGGCCTAGGTTGTTTGTTGATGCAGAATGGTAAGGTAATAGCTTATACTTTCAAGCAGTTGAAAAAGCATGAATAGAATTATCCTACTCACGACCTAGAGATGGTTGTAGTGATCTTTGCTCTCAAGATTTAGAGACATTATTTGTACGGGGAGACTTGTGAGATTTTCACATATCACAAGAGCCTAAAGTACATTTTCCATCAAAGAAACCTAAACTTGAGGCAGAGGAGATGGTTAGAACTCCTGAAGGATTTATGACTATGATATTCTTTATCATTTAGGCAAGACTAATGTGGTAGTAAATGCCTTGAATAGGAAGTCCTCAGGTAGCCTTGCTCACATTAGTGTGGAGAGGAGAACTTTGATCCAAGAGTTGCACCAGTTAGTGGATCAAAGTTTGATGATAAAGATTAGTATATTAGGTGGACTTCTAGCTCAGTTCAGAGTCAGATCAGTGTTGAGAGATAGGATTAAGGCAGCTCAAGGCTGAGATCATATTCTAGCAGAGCTTAAGGAGAATGTTTATGCAAGGAAGTTCACTGATTTTACACTTGATGATAAAGGTGTTTTGTGGATTAATGGTAGATTATGCATTCCTGATGAGAAAAATTTAAGAGAAGAGATCCTTGAAGAAGCGCATTCCATAGCTTATAGTGTACACCCAAGTGTCACTAAGATGTACCACAACATTCAAGATTTATACTAGTGGGGTGGATTGAAGAAGGATGTAGTTGATTATGTTTTTAAGTACTTAACATGTCAACAGGTGAAAACTGAGCATTAAAAGCCTTTTGGGAAGCTTCAACCTCTTCCTATTCCTAAGTGGAAGTGGGAGAGAATTACTACAAATTTTATAGTAGGGTTACCTTATTTAAAGGATGGATAAGATTCCATCTAGGTGATTATGGATAGGTTAACCAAATTAACTCACTTCTTGTAAGTTTAAGCCACTTATTTTATAGCTAAGTTGGTTGTATGTTAAGTATGTTGTGTGCCTTCATGGAGTGCTTGTTTCCATTGCATCTAATAGAGGTTCAATGTTTACTTCTCAATTTTAGCAGAAGTTGTAGGAAGCAATGGGCACTAGGCTTGATTCAATACTGCTTTTCATCCTCAGACAGATGGTCAATTTGAGAGGACGATCTAAATACTTGAGGATATCTTAAAGATGTGTGTATTGGATCTTAGAGGTAGTTGGGATGATCATCTACCATTGGTAGAGTTTGCTTATAATAATAGCTACCATAGCATTATTGAGATGGCACCGTATGAGGCTTTATATGGAAGGAAGTGTAAATCTCCTTTGTGTTGGGATGAGATTGGAGAAAGAGTGTTGGTTGGACCTGAGATTATTCAGGATGCAATGGAGAAGGTTACTGTGATCAAAAGGAAATTAGAGACCGCAGCTAGCAGACATAAGAGTTATGCGGATCCGAAGCACAAAGATGTGGAGTTTCAGGTTAGAGATTGTGTGTTTCTAAAGGTGTCTCTGATGAAAGTGTGATGAGGTTTAGCAAGAAAGCACTGAGGTATATTAGACCATTCAAGATTCTAAAAAGAGTAGGCATGGTTGCATATCGATTGGCTTTGCCTTCAAATCTGTCTCAAGTGGTTCCAGTGCTCCATATTTCAATACCAAGGAAGTATATTTTAGACCCTTAACACGTGTTGCAGCCTGAGAGTGTAAAAGTGAACAAAGACCTAACATATGAGGAAGAGTCAATTGCAATAGTGGACTATCAAGTTTGTCAATTGCGTTCGAAGCAAATCCCAATAGCACACTTAGGAGACTGAGGCTAAGATGTGGGTGGCTTACCCTTACCTCTTTTCTCGATGAATTCTTGTTTTCTGTACTTTTATTTGAAAATTCAAGGATGAATTTTTTTGTAAATTGGAAAGATTGTTATAACCCAATATTTTAAATTATTAAAATTTATGTTGGGATATGAAGTGTTAATAATATTTTAAAATTTTAAATATTTTAATTATTGTGTGTAATTTAATTTTAGTGTGTATATGATTATTTATTTATTTATTAATATTATTATTGTTATTTTTGTGAATAGTATTAATTTATTTTATTTTATATATTTTATTTTGTAGAGGAATTTATTTGGAAGTGATTATTATTATTATTATTATTATTATTATTATTATTATTATTATGTGTGGGGGTATTTTATCTTTTCCTATTTTAATATATATATATATATAAACTAATTCTTTTTCCTTTTTCCCTTTTCCCTCCTCTTTTCCTTCCTTCCTCTTCTTTTCCTTCCTTCCTCTTCTTTTCTTTCTCCCTTCTCCTTCCTTTTCTTCTCCCTTCTGCATTTTTAGCAAAACCACGTGCCACCACTAAGCTTCACCATCACCTACTCCCTCTTCCTTCTCCCTTCAGCCATCGACAAAGCCCCTTTCCTCCCCTGTTTCCGACAAGAAACAATAGTAGCAAAAGCAGCTTCAACTCGACACTGGCAACTATTCCGATGGTTACAGCTTGAGTTTTTGGGCTCAATTGAATCCTCTTGGTCTGGGCAAGTTTACTTTCAGCTTGGTTCAAGCTTAAGATGACCGGATTGTGAGTTTTCTTCAAGTTTTAATTCAAGTGAACTTTATTTTTTTATTTTTTTAACTTGATTTTCTATGATCCATGCTTAATGTCTTTGCAAATGTTGTTGTTTGTAGCTTAATCTATTTAAGTCACTTCGACAGTATTGAGTGTTATGACTCATATTTTTAAATTATTTTATTTTAAAATGAGATATGCAGTGTTAATAAGATTTGAAAATTTTATTGATTTATTTTCATTATTTATGATTAATTATTATTATTTTATGTTTAAATAAATTTTGTACATAAATATATTCTTTTGGACATTTAAGTTTCATTATTATTTATATTATTGTTTTATCAAATTTCATTATTATTTTGATATTATTTTTTTATTAAAATTACATTATTGATAAAATTATTATTTATTGTTATTATTTAGTGTTAATTCATTTTATGTATATACATATTAATGTATGTGTTATATATATATATATATATATATATAAGATATTTTTATTTTTTTGTGGTGGTGAAATTTTAAGCATAAAGTAATAATATTATATTATATAGTTTAATATATACAATACATAAACATATATACATTCAAACAAATAAACATGCAAACATACATTCACAAACGCAACTCACTATGCATCATTTCCTTCCTCCCACTGTCCTAATTTCTCACCGTCACTATGCCTCTCCAGCGTCCAACAGATTCGCCCTCCTTCCAGTGGCCTTCCATCGTCCTTCTCTGGTGCCGATAGGCCCTATAAATCGAAAGTGACCGAAACTTCACTTTCTGGCCAACCTCCTTTTTCCAGCCACCATTTCTCGAGCTTTCGATCTCTTTAGACTCCAGTGAGCATGAATCTAAGCTTATTTTAAGTTTTAATCTTCCTTTTCTTAAGTTTTGTTGATATTTTTATTTTTGAGCTTTAGGGTTTTTTGAATTTTTTAAGCTTGATCTTGATAATTCACACAAACTCCTTTCACAAAAGATGATCTTGGTAGCTTAATCTACATGTCTATAATTTTTTTAATTTTTGGAATTTATTTTAATTTTTGTGAATTTTTGAATATTTTATTATTATTTAATTAATTTTAGTAAATTAATTTATTTAATTATAAAATTTGTTAATTTAGTGTTTTTATGGTTGTTATTAATTTTCAAGTTGAGATTATAATTTTTGTGATTTTTATGTAATTTTTATAAATAATTTTATATTATTTCAATATTAGAAAAATAGGTTATATTTAAGTTTTTGTTGAAATTATTGTTTAATAATGTTTTTTAGTTAATATTAGTAATATATATGTTGAGAATAATTTTTATGCATTTATATAATTTTTATAGAATTTTTGAGTAATATTAGTACATTATGTGTATTTTTGTATTATAGGGTTAAATACGTAATTTTGTTAATTTTATAGTTAAATATTATGTTTTAGTTGGTTTTATAATTATTTAAGGTACTAAAATGATTTTTACAAATTATTTACTATCTTTAACTAATTAATACTAATTTTTGAAAATTGTTTTCAAATAATATATTATATATTATTTTGGTAATAAAACGGGTTTTTAGAAATTTTTAATATGTTAGGCTATTTTAGTTATTTGAATATATAAAGTGAATTTTTAATAAATTATATTGAATTGTCGAGAAATTGGATTCTTAATAATATTATATTATTATTTCAGGATTTTTATGTAATTATTGAGAAAATAATTATTTTTGGTGTTTTAATGTTAAATATGCTATATTTTGATATTTTGAGGATATTTATGGCATTTATTGATTTTTAGTATATTTATTATATTATCTGGATTTTTATTGAATTGTGGACCTCGGTTAGGGAGATTGTATAGTTCGGGATCCCAATCGAGGGTTATGTGAATTCCGATTTTTGAAGTGCATTTTTCTTGCAAGACTAATTCTACTTTTTAGTAGAGAGATGTCTATTTTACAGAAGAGATTTTGCCGAATTTTTGATAGAATTCTAGTAAAATGTGACATCGAGTCAATTCTAAATTCTATGTCTGTCTGTGTTCTATAATCTTAGATCAAGTCTTTATAGAGCTTAAGTTAGATTTATTCTAATTTCTATAATTATTTTATTGTTTAGTTGCGCTGAGACCAAGGCCCAATGGACCTGGCCCGTCAAACCAGTCTCGAAGAGCGCAAACCTATGAGTTGTTATTTTATGTATACATTGCATTTAGGTTGCATGTTTTAGCACATATACATGTTTTAAATGTATATTTATTCATAATTGTTTTATTAAATGATTAGTATACTTTAGGTATATTTTTAGTATGTTTTAGGTATATTTCTAAGTAAATGCATATTATATTATTGATTTATACTTAAATTATTTTTAAATATATTAATGGTTTATTTTTGGTATATTTTATGATTGATTTGAATTTATTTGACATATATATACTTGAAAAATACTTAGTTTATTTTAAGTATATTTCCAGTATATATATGGTTTATTTTATTATAATGAATGACATTATGCATTATTTATTTTCCCAAATGTATGTTTTACTTTAAATGAAGGATATCGATAGAACGTGCTACCTAGTGGGTAGCACTAGGACCGTGTACATACTGATGCGATAGATTTAGGGATGAGTGAGAATCAATTGTGATATTATGATTAACTGAGACTTATTGATTGATTGATTTGATTGAGATGTTATATGATTGATAGTGTGGTTGTTGGAGCTCGGTTGACCTAGTATCTCGGGACCAATCACACTAACGGTCAGACTGCTAAAGCTCAGTTGACTTAGTGTCTTGGGGCCAGTCTACTGTCCATATGGAGTAAGTGAATTTATTTGGAATTAAGTGAGCATGTATAGCTAGAGTGATGTTATTGTTGATTGAGGTTGCAATTAAATAAGGTTCTATTTTATCCTTCATAAAATTATAAATTTTCAGCATTATTATATAATTGATTTTCAGCATCTGTATGGGTTGCTTGTATATATATTTATTATACATGAATGTTTGATTGCATTTGTCATTAGGAAATGCATGTATATATATTATAACAATTCACTCAGTGAGGTCTGACTCCCCTCAGTTGACATTTTTACAGGAGAGTCTTCTTCCTCAGACCTCAGCAGTAAACCCATCCGCCGGATTTCTTCCGCCCCGACTCTTTTATGTAAATTATCTACTTAATTTTATATTATACTCTATAAAACTGCAGTAGTCATATTTTGAATTAGTAGTGAATTGTATTTTATATTTACTGAATATGATTTTAATTCAGAGGTCTTTCTCTAAATATTGTATTATATATTTTATGTTATGATATGAAAAAGATTATTTTTATTATATTGATTTGAGATTTTAATTATGGTGCATTTTTATTTTATTTTATTGCATGCTTTTATTTTAAGGCTTGTTACGGGTTCCGGATTCGAAAAAATTTCAATTCCTTAGCACCAGTCATGGCCCCCAGTTTAGGTCGTGACACTGAGGTTCAGCACTCGGGCCGCACTTTAATGCACCGAGATTATCTGGTACTCAGGCCACGCTTTTAATTCACTGAGCATCAAAACTCTAGTGCCAATTGGTTCCACCAAATTGTCTCCACACTGACTGGTTAATCTCTTACACTAAGCATTTTTATTGCAAGTTCTATGCACTCAAGTCCAACTGGCACTTCAATGATGTTCTTATACGATAATATTCTAATACTATGTTTCCAAGACTTGGTATACCGAACATCTCAATGTTCAATGATTGAGACTAGCCACCTCAGGTCAACTTTCAATAACACATGAGATTTCAAGCAAAGGTTCTTATTTCAGCGCATCAATCATTTTCATGTGGTCCTTGGAAATCCAAAAATCTCAGACATAAATATCCGAACAGATTTTCAAGGGGGACTCTTGATACCCCATATCAATATCCTATTCTAATAAGGGTTATAGTCCCTTAAAGAGAAGGATTACCTGAATAAGAAGAAAACTTAATAAGAAAGTCTATTTCAATTAGGAAGATTACTCTACAAAAGAAGTCTTCTTCTCTCCTAAATAAGGCAATCCTACAAGACTAAAGAATCATATTTCTAAGAGATTTGAGCAATATCTTTCCCTATAAATATATCTCATGTCATTTATTCTCATATTCACTCATTTCCTCATTCTCATCATTTAATATCATCACATCTTTAAGCCATTATCTCATCATACAAACAATCATCCTTGATTCTCTATTTCATCATGTCTATTTCCTTTATTATATTTTTTCTCTATACTGACTTAAGGTTTGAAATATTTATAATAGAAATCTCACTCCTTTACCCATTTTACTCATCATGCAGTTTTTACAAGTAAAAAATATCAATTCGGAGTTTTCATATATGTTTAATAGCTTTATATAAAGTAAATATTTTTATCAAAATCTAGACTATTTTAATATCCAATCTTGATTTTAAAAAAAATCATATATTTTTTCATTTATACATAATAAAAGAATATAGCTAATACCGATTAAGTGGCAAAATTATAAAAAATATATAATATGAAAATGTCTGCCCTCCTAAGTTAAAAAAATTTGACCGTGACACCTATGACATCTTGTAGGGAAAGTAACAATTTTTTTTTTAATTTTAATAATTTTTTTATACTCATGAATATAAACGAAAAACAAAAAATAAATTTTATGAATCGTAAAGCAACTATTTATGTGAACCCACGACGATTTAATCAAATGGTCAAAGTTTAATATGAATATTCACGAGGTCTCAAGTTGAGACCTCATGTCTTGAAATTGACATTCTCCTTCCCTACTCTATGTATGAAAAAAAAAAAACTTAATTTAGTCATGCACATTTCAACGGTTAATCAACGAGTGTACTTCAAACGACAAGTTCAATTAGTATACATTTAGTTTCCTTCTCGGCCTAGAAGGTTAGGAACACAAACGAAATAACGTCCATATACAAATCTCTCCTGGGTTGGTCAAATTTAATTTCTGCTTAATCAAAATCCCCCTAACAAATACTGAATTAGAAGCAACTTAAGCTGAACAACAAATATTACACGACACTATTTGCAAATATTTCCAACAAAATCTTATGTTCATTTTTCTCTGTTTTCCAATCACGCACGCAATTTGAGCGTTTAATTGTAAACAAAATCAACCCCTTTCAATGATTTTTATAACTACGCATTTTTTCCAACTATAATTGTATTATATTTTGCCAATGATTAAATAATAAATTCTATATCAAAACTTAAGTAACCTAATAGCGTTACTCCCTTCAAAATATTGTAGTGTTCATTATAAAGGTAAACAGTTTGATCATTACTCTTTCCTCTTACATTCAAAATACAATAACAAAAATTTATATTTGTGAATGATATTCATCACCTATTTAATATATAAATAAAAAAATTTAAAATATTTTTTACTTATTTGAGAGTTAAGTGCAACTCCGTATGATGCATTTTATTATTACTTTATTTTTTATAAAGTAAAATGTATTTTTTCAATAATTACTATTAAATAATAAAATATTTATTATTTTAATTATAATAAATAATTTGATAGTCAAAATATCACAAGATATTTGATTCAATGAAGATCACATAGCAGGCCCACCTATTCCTCAAAGATCTAATAACAAATAAGGTTTGCAAGACTTTGGGCCTTTTAATATTTTTATTATCGATTTCATGAGCCCAATAACAAAGGAACTGAAAACAGTACAAGAAAAATGCTTGTGTGTTTCTAGCCCAATTTACCAGCTTAGACTGATGTTCACTGCTATAATGCGATGAATTGTTTGCAGGCTAAATAAATGGCGTAGCATCTGAACTGAACAACAACTTTAAATTTGGGAGAGACCCTCTGTTAGATCGTTGACAAGAAGGTGGAGAGGTAAGTTTAGTTGCTGTTGATGAGACCAGGCGACAGGACAACATCATTTTTTGTTTTGTCTCTAGTTACAAGTAAAGTGTGCAATCTGCCTAACCCAACCCCAACAGCAGCTATTATTTCTTTTGAAAAATTGTACAAAGCAACGATATATATATGATTCACGTGGAAAGAAACTACAAATAAGTTGCATTATACATGTAATATATGATATGATAGACGTCCTAGATGTTGACTTTCAAGCATCTACCTATATTACTTGATTTATATATTAATTAGAGATTACTATAATGCCGTTGGTGAGGGAGAATGCAAAAGCAAGCATTATTTTTCGAGGACTGTGTTGAATTTGCCAATCATCAGACCACAACTTTTGACGTTTTGGACTTGATAATTATGTCACTCGAATTTGAAATCACATAGTAACTGGAATATATTTTGAGGGCTGTGGCATTAATCAACAACAAGAAAGTCAAATTGTGTTCTGATGGAATGTTTTTTCAATGAGAAATTAAGATGTGTTATAGCTATATATTGTTGTAAAATGCTAATTAAATTTGTGATTAGAATTTCACACGTTGATGATAAATGTAATTTATATATTTCTGCAATTCCTTTTATAATTATATTGCACCAGAGGAAAAATTAAAATTAAAATTCAAACTCAAACTCAAATTTTAGTAAATGCTGCAAAAAATTTAAGTCATCAAATTACATAGTGCTTATTCCACCCTTTTTTTAGGGTAATGATTAGTGTAAAAGATCTAAAGTAATCCCTTCTTTTAATTGAATAGCTCCTGTATATGAGGATAAAAAATAAACTACAATTTTTTTATATCTTTTAGCCACCCCGGACACCTATGAGCTATTTTTTTATATGCACATGTCTGACCAAGTAAATAGCAATAGTTCAAATGAAATGCAGATTTGGGAATATGAGTGCTTAGTCAATCTTCAATTAATTTGAAACCATGTGTGATTTCATACGTTCATTTTCCTTTTTATAAAAGCGGCATTATGATAGTCTTTTATAAGTAATTAAAATGGTAAAAAGTATGAATGTTACATTGAAAATGAATTATATAATTTTTCATTGAAAAAATTAGAGATCGAAATGTTGAGATTTAATCGGTAGATATAATTGTTAAAAAAAAGACATTATGATCTAAACCCCAACTTCTACATTCACAAAATCAGAGGACAATAAAATGTACACAGCACATGAAAAATCTGATGCTAAGAAATTGCACTAATTCGACAATATATGCTTAGCTAAACCCATGCGGTTTGCCTTACATAGATCGAGCCACAAACGCATTCTTTCTGCTTCTTGCCCTGCTCAGCTTTCTTTTGCTCCCTTCTTTTCCCACAAGCGGTTCCTCCTTTATGGTCGACAGACCTGAAAAGTTTCAAAACGGATCAAACACTTTGGCACGCCATATTTTACAAGCAAAAGGAACCATTAAAATTTTGAAATATAATTTCAGAAAATGTACACTATGCTAGAGGTAAAGATGACCGTGATCAAGGTTTAAACATGCATAATTATCCATTTCTCATCATAATGTAACTTAATTACCGGAGATGAAACCCTTTTTCTCCATCATAATTCTCATCATCATTTCCTCATATTTCTGCACTTGATGATGATTACCGCCTTCACAATAATCACCCTCCAGCTCTTGCACTTGACCTCTTACTGCCTTTGACTTGGCACCTGCAAAAAGCCACGTGGCATCGATTTGTTTGCTGATCATACGTGCTGCATAGTGTGGGATATTCACACGTTTTCTTGTTGCAGCACTGTTGATGGAGCTATTTAGGAACATTATACAGTCCATCAAGCTTTCTTTAGCCAACCCTTTCATGTCGTAGGCCTGTGATCTTCTCCAGAGGCTTTTGCCATGAGAATTTGCTGGGCTAGAGAGGCAAAGAGCTCGAGTTGATTCACTTATGGCAGCATCTGGATCTCCTAGCAGCAAGTGACAATGAGCTTTATTACTATGGATAACCATTCTTTCTTTTCTTAACCTTAATGGGCACATATGTAATGCTTCAGTGTATTTCACTAATGCTTCTTCCACATCTCCTAGCCAAAACAAGTGGTTTGCTTGTTGTTTTATTAAACCAACCAAAACCCTTCTCTCTTCAACTTTTTCTTCAGACAGCATTAGTTTCTCTATTTTTTTCTTCTCTACCTTTAAATCCCAAATTTCTTGCAAAGCTTTCTGAACTTCTTTGTTCTTTATCTTCAACTTGTTTTGTTTATAGTCTAAAAGAAGTGGTTTTGTGATTGCTTCACCAACATTTGTTCTATCACCAAGGTTTCTGAGTTCAACCAAATCTACAAGGAACATGGGGGCAATTTCTATGACTTTGTACCTTGTATCTTGATCTCTGAGAAGTAATAGAAGACAATCGATGCCCATGTACTGCCAATCATCAGATGATCTCGAGAGATTACAGATATTCTTTATCACATCTGCATATTCAGCAATTTTCTTTCTTCCAATTTTACTGTAGCATAATATTCTGATCAGTCCAATTCCTGCAGGTGATGAGTGATTCACCAACCCTCCCCACATTCGACACAAATCTTTTAAAAAATCTTCCTTACAGATGATATCTAGAGACCTTTCTTTGCAAGCAAAACAATTTAAAAGATAAAGAGACCAACACTGAAGTTGACTGGCCCATTCCTCAGCTTTTCTGTTCTCCATTTCTGTCCCTCCAACTCCTCTAGTAAGCAAGTCACAGTGATACTTCAACCTTTTATTTGCATCCGTCACCCCAACAAAATTAGCATACACAATATCAAGGCATTTAGAAGCTAACTCCGTAGTTAACTTCACTAGCTCTTGTTCATACTCTACTACTGCTGCAAATGTCCTTTGATAGCTAGCCAGGTGCCCAAGTGCTCGAACAGCAACTCTTTGCTCTACCCAACTGATCTTTCCTCTTAAAAGCTCCAATAATGAAGGTATCACACCTGAATCAACAGCTTTCTCTGCAAACTCAACCTTATTCATAGTGTAAGAGCCAATAATATGAGCTGCATAATAAGGGATATATATGTTTTGATCCCTCAGAAGCCAACTTCTGTCATTAATACCTTTTTGAATCAAACTTGCCATGCAATTGAATATGCCGAGAGATGGGAACTCTGGATCGTCAGGTTGTGTCATTGCAATATTCCATAGGCCACTGAGCACCAGAACATGTTCTTGGCTATCTTCTAGAGGCATCTCCTTGAAACAACTTGCTATTCCAGCTCGCCTGAGAGATAAGTCTTGCTCTTTCATGGCACAGAAAAAGCAACCAGGATTGGTGCAACTCTTTTTCATGCTCATATGAGCAGTATCAGAGGTTGTTGTAGTAGGGACAGTGGCAGAGGCTATTATCCTCTTCTTTTTCAGAGAATCCATGGTTTTCTATTAGGGTTTTCAGGTAAGGAACAGGGACTGGATTTATATATAGAAAGATGTAACAAATGAACGGGAATTAAGCAGGTGACTGATAAGTGATGAAGTGGTACCTAGCGGCGCATGAAAATATAATATGATAATCTAGTACTTCAGATTCTTGTTCATGCGTTTGCGATATATATATATATTAACAGTGTTTATGACCATATCTGAATCTGTGCCTATTCTTGGAGAATGTTTATGAACTCACCGTACGCATATATAGTTTCTAGAGGTAGCTAATTACAGTATTATACCAGGTTCTGACAAAGATTTCACTTCACTACATCTGTTCACAAGCATAAGAACTATGAAGAATAAAAATGTGTTCCACAGTGTCTGATGGTTAAAGTGTTTAGGACACTTATCCCACCTGGGACTGAATTTCTCTCTCCTTTGTAATACTGACAAAAAAAAAATAATAATAATGAGAATACATTCATAGCGAAGTCACAGCCTGCAAGAGAATAAAATTTTTTTAGGCAATATGATGTTAATTAAAATTTAATTTTTTTATTTTTTTAATAATTAATAAAATGGTGAAATTTAAAATTTAAAATAAACAGGTAAAATTTAAAATTTAAAATAAATTGAATACACCGGTTGTATCATAATTTAAACATCTATAATAACTAATTTATTTATTTATATAATTATAAATAAAGAAGAGGTATAATAATAAAATATCATGATTTATAATGTATTATTTATATTGCGAGTCGCGACATAAAACATTAAACTTTATTAATTAAATGTAAAATAATTAAAATATATATATACGGTAAAAATTTCCAGAATGTACTTTTTCATTTCAGTTGAAGCAATACAATGTGCTTAGCATTTCTATAGGGTAGAAACCAGAAAATTAAATGTGTAGGGGACATTTCTTATAGTTTTCGTTTTAGTTTCTTTGCTATATATATGCTCTCCAGGTGCTTCCCACATCATAAAGCAAGTGGTCCTTGTCAATCTTTAGCAGGGTTTAGTGCTTTGTATATTGTATCACTACTGTATATCCTAAATCCTCGCTTTTAGACGTCTCTCACTTTTTCACTTTCTAAATATTTTTTGTATGCAAAGTTTTTTTGTCTTATGCGGTAAAAAGGTCATGAAACGTAAGCAAGAAAGCATAATCTTCTAAATCTCCTTGAAATTACACAAGAATTAAGTTCGTATCAGTTCAAAGAAAGGATTAAGTTAATCTTTCAAGAAATATTCTTACCTACACTTTAATGTTACATGTATACAAATTTTTTCCGATTTTGAATGTACATTTTTCATACCTTTGAGTCCCCGTTTTCAACTTCTCTAATCGTAGTCACTCAGCACAAGAAGATAATTTTAGCCATGACTTTTGACTGAATGTGTATAAAATCATAAGTTCTGACAAGGGAGTTGGAGCATAATGCTAAATCACCAAACTGTGATGCTGCATTTTATTTATTCATTTATTTTTTGCTTACTCTAGTTAAAACTCATGGCGTTCTTCATCGTGCATGCAATGCTCGTATTGGAAATAAAAAAAAACAAACCTTGCTCATTCTTCCACTTCCAGGCTGTGACAATGGTTAATGAGCAATGTGGTTTGAAGTGGGCTACAAAAAGGAGCAAGGGAGTGAAGGACCACAGCTTGAATATGGGAAATTGTCTCTTTCAAACCCAGAAGTAGAACTGTGGTCCCTGCCCTTTACATCCCTCTGCTTATCTTCTAAGAAATAGTTAACACCATTTACAAATAGAAAAGCTGAGAACTGAAGTTTGAATATGAATTAAAAACAGTTTCAAGTACAAAAGTTAAGGTCTCAAGACTATGCGGCTATTGCTTTGATTTGTAACCTAAAATTTTTTAATGCTAATAACCCATAACTAGAGATAGATTAAGTCCGTAAATGGCCTGTATGGGATGCACTTATTCTCATTTTTTTTTCTTTTCTTTATTACCAGTTTGTACACTAGGCGTGTAAAGCGACTAATTTATAATGTTGGGTGTCTAAGATCGTGATGATGAAGACTGGATACACACAATCTAGTGGTACTGAACTATCGAGTGAAACTGTTAAAATATAGATTATAGAACTTGGAGTAATATTATAGTACAAAAACTACTTCGGTTGATTCATTTCCTTCCATAGTATACAAGCATGGATCATTAAGAGGTAATTCAGATTCATGAGTGTGGTTAACCCTATAAAACAAAGCAAAATGATAATTGTTGCGTATCGCTATATAAATAATAATATAATAATCTTATAAAATGATAAAAATATTTATCTTTCTAATTAATATAGCGTAACCAATGGTGATATAATGATCTCTACATATTTTCCTCTTAAAAAAATCATAAAGTATAAAATTAATTTTCAATATATATATATTTGAACTGAAAAAATATCAAATATATATATATATCTATTATAGAAAATAATAAAATTTTAACTTGTAATTATTTTAATTCTCCTATAAAGAAATTTTCAATTAATGATAATTATAATACTATAATTACAGTCTGCATGAGGCACATAAACTTGAAGATATCTGCATGGCTCTTGCAGACTAAAATTTTGTGCATTTCAATACTACAATAACATTTTAATCAATCATTAATTAAACTAATCGATAGCCCGTGCATAGCACGAATTTTTTAAAAATAATTATAATTTATATAATATTCAGTTGTTGTATTCTATAAAAGAAAATTTGTAAAATTTTTTAGGGTAATTTTTTTCTCTTTGAAATTAAATATTATTGAAACAGATGTATATATTTATTTTATTCCAATAGTTTTTTCTAAAAAAACTCTATAGATGGTCATTGATTTTAGTTTTTTCACATTTGCAATTTAGTATATTAGTTTTTTCAACTAAGGCAGGCTAAGTATTTAAATAACTTACAGTGAGTGTAGCAGTAATCAATTGTAATATCTTTTAAATTGTTTAACACTAGAAGATATATATACATTTTTAGTGTTGGGAGATATATATTTTTTTAAACGTTAGGAGTTAGTTTTTCAACACATAAAGTATTGAAGAGTTCTAATATTAAAACAACACTTGGGAGAGAGGCACTTGTTTTTTTGTGAGAAGTGTATATATTAGAATGAAAATATATATATTAGAATAAATTAGAATGAAAATATATATATGCTTTTTGAAGGTTGGGAATGTAGAGCATAGAAGTGGTGGCAAATGCAAACTATTGCTATTAGAACAGCAAGATTTAAATTTTTAACTTATCAGGTAAAATTTAATATTTAATTAAAGTGATAATAATTAAAATCTAACAATATATCATTGAACTCTAAATCATTTAATATTATTGACTTGATCTTCTAAAATCATTATGAAATTTCTCCAATGAGAGTGATTAGTGAAATGAAGCATATGTATCAACTTAGTTGCGGCTAAAAAAATTGAGAGATTTGTAAATTATTTAAAGTATACTATATTTGATTATTATTAAATATAAAACATTTATAGTATTCGGCATTTATTTAAAATCAAACGCAACACACCATGTTGTAAATTAAGTTCAAATTTGCATTCTCAATGTAGGAGTTTTAAACGAAATGGCTTCATTTGAGAACACAATTAACCACCAGAATTGACAAGAAAGGCCTAATGTAGGAGTCTTGAACAAAAAGAATGGCTTGAGAACCCATTAGTTAACAAAGCGGGTATATAGATTAGAAACTATTTACCAGCCCACTTTGGAAAGATGGTCTATCATCCACACATTAGGGTTTGACATAGGATTCATATCTCGATCCCAACCCGCAACCATATCTATAATAAGAGTTGTTCAAAAAAAAAATTAGGAACCATTTTTATCTGTCTATTGTGCTTCTCTTTTAAAACCATATCTTCACAAATGGACACGTACACGATGATCCTGCTTCCCCACCATGTGAGTCATTTTCTAACGATTGTAATGGCGAGAAACCTATGTTAAGTAGCCGAATTGAACTTGCCAACATATGGGCCCCTACCCACACCGTGTGCCTGCCTCCCTTCATTCACGCTCGCAACACAAAATGAAATGACTTCAATTGGGCCAGTCCCTCTCCGCAATTTGTGCAACATACGCACCCAGTGTACGAAATCACTATTAAATGAGACTCCGTCCAGGGCGAGAAATTTCCCAACTTTGCATTTGTTAAGTGTTAAATTGCGGAATTTACACAAGAAAACATATGAACCTCATTCGATGTACAACATTTGGGAATCCATACAAGAAAAAAGGATGAACTTTAAACTGAAGACAGGTATGCAGCAAAGGTAAATGGAAAAGACAAACCTTTGTTAGCTCTATGACTATAAACCGAATCGATGAGCCTGTACCAGAATTCTTGGAGAATACAAAGGTATTTTAACCAAAACCTGATAGAATATGCGATTGACTGTGCTCTATTTACAAATTAAAGGAGACATTGAGATTCAATGCCAAAACTTGGGCAAACAACTACTCTACTGCCTTTACCGTTTCACCTGCGACTTGGTTGGTCTAGTCAACTAGACACCTAACCTAGCTGTGCAATAACATGCCATAAGCCAGTCCAGTTCTTCCTAGTCATCGGCCTTCCACATGGTATTGCTCCCGATGTTTTCCCGAGATCTATCCAATGCAGCAACTTTAGCACGGAATGCTGCAGGAGGGGCAACAACAGGTTTTACCCTCTGAGTCTGAGGAAGTTCACAGGTTTCACTAATAGAAGCAAATCTTAGTTCAGCAGGAGGAATAAAACAATCCATTGATAAGCCTGGCACATTGAATGCAACTTCCTCAATAGCCCATGCTTCTTCCATTCTGGTTCTAGTGTGGCTCATTGCTGTATCACCGAATCGGAAAAGTGTAACAACAGATCGACCAGAATGAGCAATCATGACACCATCCACAGGCCTATAATCATCAAGGAATGAATTAATTGTGGTCTCCCAGTACACAGCGTCACCACCATTATTTTGAATGCGGGTCAAATGGGAGTCTTCAATGTGAACAAGGAGACCAGTTTTCTGGCTAAAGTAGCCAAATAAAACATGCCTTATGATCTCTGCTGGTCCTTCACTCCTAGCCTTCAGAGTTGCAGGATCTGCACATATCTTAAGGATGAAGCAATCATCTCCATTAATTTTCTTCTCCCCAATGCATCTTGCATTGGTAAACATGCTTGCAGTTGTTCTTGGGTCAAGACCCTGTAAACAAAATGGAATTTGAATAATAAAGTAATCGGATTGAGCATTTTGAGATTAAGTTGAAGCAAAAATAGTAATGTCACCTGAAGTGCCCGACGCAATGGTCTTACAGGACCTTTTGCTGCATGTGCCCCAAGCCAGGGTGTGTGCCTCCACACAAGTTTTCCATTACAGCCAGCATGAACTTTGCTGCCACCAAGTGCAAGCTCCACATACCACTTGTCCGGATTCATTTGCCATAGAACAAACCCACCAGACTCAGCAGCTTTGGAAGAATTCCGATTCTTAGTAACCTTGTTTGCTGTTTCAAACTCAGAAGCTATCATCCTCACCTTTCCCATAGCATAAGCATTGTGGATTGAATTTTGAACTCTCTGTCCTCCTGAAGCTGCTGTGTACTGTTGCAATATGTACTGAGCAGATGAAGTTTCCTACAATAACAACCCAGAAAACCAATTACGGATACCTATGATTGGTATAAAGAAAAATTACTGCAGAATCTCAAGCGATGATCATATCAAGAAGAGAAATTGGAAAAGTATCCAGCATCAATATCTATCTGTATCAACGATTGATACACAACATCGTTTCACCAATCACTTTACCTTCTTTTTTAGGCCAGTGAATAGCAATCATATTCTCTATTATTCAAAGAATTCATCAATTTTTTTTCTGGTGGGTTAGTTAGAGGGGAAAAATATTCCAAACATATCTCTCGATTTCACTATTTATGATCCACTTTCCGTACTGAAACTAAATTACTACTTCAAAACAAGTATTTCTTTTTAACATGCCATAAAGGAATCAACAATCAACATGCACAAGAATATAACAACTTACTACTCCAATGAAGAATTGAAAAATTAGTAAAAACCCAAAACAGAATCAATCAATGTGTTCACCAGAACCAACAAATTAGTAAAATTTGTCATCATACTTAACTAAATAAACCCATGGTAAGAAGAAAGCATTATAAGAGAGGAAAAGAAAAATTACTAACAATTGGAGTATCCTTTATACTGAGGTGAGGCAGAGGCTCAGTAGTGGTGACGTGCACCGGAGCTAGCGGTGCACCGAGTACACCCAACAACAATCTCAGATTGGACCGCTTACAGCCATCTGACGACGCAACAGAGGGTGTTCTCGAGAGCTGTCCTTTCATCCACTGACCCCACTTCCCTTCCATCCTACAATCTCCACCGTCGTCTTGATCCGGACCTTCTTTCAACGGAGATAAAGCTTCGGCCGGCCTCAAGCTCCCCGATCTGGCTATAATCAAGGTCTCTGGCGGCGCCACACGGTGTCCACGTCCGTGACCTTTTCTCCTCCGTAGCAAGCTTGACATTGGCGAAGCACTCCTAGCCGGACTCTTGGCTCTTGTTCTTGCCGGAGATAAGCCTCTAACGACCTCCTCTTTTAGTGCGGAAAAGAACCCTTGCTTTCTCTCCATTTTACGATTGTGCCACTGAGAGCTGAAATGCGAAGCGCTCCTGGCGAAGAAAAAGAGCTAACTGAAAACAGAGAGAGAGATAAAAATGGTGTTTCTAATAAAAGGAAATAGCAGTATGAGCTTGTAGCAGTGTAGCTTTTTTTCTTTACGACTGCGACAAAAGGACAAGCAGACCTGCTGCTGCCTACTACTGCTGGTTATTTTCTTTAGCAAATCACATCTTCTCCCCCACTTTATGCCACAATTACGTTTGAATCCCACTTATTTGAGAATGAAACTTTTTCATCCTTTATTTTTAATTACACAAACAAAACGATCCTTTTCCTAAATTGTCCTACTTGTATTCTAGCAAAATGATTTTATTTTTATTCTTTTATATATTTTTGGCATATTAATTCAAACTGAACAAATACCAATATTTACATTTAAGACCACGAACAAAATTTAAAATTTAAATCATTTTTTATCATATATAAGAAGAAGACAAAATTATTTCATATTATTAAAATAGAGAAACGAAAATATTTAATTTGCTAAAATATTAATAAAAATTTGTATAACTACATTATTTTACCAACAAAATTAAAACTATAAAACTAGAATGTTCAATTTTTAAATAAAAAGGATGATAATGTTATTATGACCTAAACTTATAGGGAAGTTGTTATTTGTTTTTGTTAAAATAATTTGCTCTTTTTTGTAATCGCTCTTCACGGAAAACGAAACGTTTGAAGTGAGAGGAAATTAGCGCCGTTAGTAACGGTCAAGTGTGGTCAAAATAATAATAAACACATAAAATCTATAAAAATAAATAAATAAATAACGCTTCGGTTTTAATAAGAATCTACTCATCAAGTATGATCATCAGTAATAAGCATGCTAAGCACGCGAGCATTGTTTTATTGTTTTTTTTTTTTAAAGAAAAAGAAAACAAAAAAGGCTCAGCTATGTGAAAATGGTGACATTCGGCCAGCTACATGGTGATTTTTATACGAAGATGTTAATGATTAAAAGTACTTACGAAATTTATTTACTTATATTAAATTAATTATTAAAAAATTTTACTATATTTATAATTTTAATCATATCAAATTGAATTAATTATAATATAATAAATTTTAAATATTAATAATTTAAAAAAAATTATTTATATGTATTGTGTACATATTTTTATTTAAATAATATTTAAGATACAAGTTGAGTTATAATAGCTACCATCGTGATAAATCAGTTATTAAGATACTTTTGTTATTCTCATAATTCTTTTAGAGGAAATCGAATTATTCAAAATTTATTTATTTTAGTTATCCTGAAAAAAAATAATTAGTGTGCTAACAAATTGTTTAATTTAATTGAATTGTTAGCGGGGGCAAAGAAAGATGAGGTATCTAGAACATTGACAATAATACAAAAACAATGTTAGTGGTTGAAAGTGTAGGCCCATGAACAAGATTTTCCTCGTGCATAAGAGAAAAAATTCAAATAAATACGGTCTGAGAAAATGTTTATATTATAAAGTGAACCAATTACGATTAATCCTTTGCTCAGAGTCTCTGATGCATGTGGGTGTGAAATGGGGTCCCCTCCCACCTACCTCGCATTCCATACAAAAACACAACATAAGGAGGGAGTCAAGGACCCAGTCCTTCTATAGCCTTTTAAGCAACGAGGATGATGTAGCTCAATCAACATCGCTAATCACGGCACCAGGCTTTAATTTCTCTGTAATTTTTATACGTTATCTTGTCAAAGTTTTGCTTGGAATTGGATGGAGGAGATGGGAAGGCGTAATAATAGTCACAATTCAAAGTCTTTGTGTACATATTATGGGCTTATGAATTAATGGGGACAACTCATGCGACACATTAAAAAACATTCAAAACATTATGCCACTGTCTGAACTTTGTAGCTAAAGGACCTGTGCTGTGTACTCCCCATATCATTACTTTAAAAGAATGCTCTTCTCTTCTACCTACCTAGTGAATGAACATGGGTCTCAAGAACAAGTGCAACAATGTTCATCATTGATTCCCAAATTAACCAATGAATTTTCTTTTTATTTGTTCCAGCATGTAATATGCTATATAGCTGAATCGAATTAATCCTTCAGTTTATCATGAAAACGAAGATGTTCATTTATTTCTATAACAATATTAACCACTTTTTCATTCTCTAACTTATAATGAAATTAGAATCAAAATTATTACTTGTTGATCATTATTTTTTATACCTTATTAATTATTGTTTCTTTTTTAATTGTGGGTCTAACGCTTACTAATCAAATAGCCGTCACATTAAATAGATATTGAAAAAATTATTTCATTTTGACATGTTATTTTGAATCAAATTAAATTAGATAAAAGTTAAATCAACTTTAGTAGTTTTAATGGTTAATTTGTGCTCATAATTTATAAAGCTACTCCCAATTAGACTGACAAGGCACGTTAAGCGGGGCATTATATAGTAGCTAGCAGCAGGGTTTTAGCCTTTTATTAGGTGTCGAAGCTAAGAATGAGAGAGGGGAGAACCAAAATAATTAGAAAATGATAAAATCATGTAAAAAAAATGATAAAATCAAAAACGGTATCAAGTCACATGCAATGTAAGCAGCTCCACTTGATAAAAAAAATAACACATCTCGAGATGCTAGCGTAATACTCGATGCAGAGTATCTCAGTTACTCGATTTAATCCAAGCCATCCGTTACCGTTACCAACTCGTCTTCACCACTTTATCGTAGATCATCGATCGTCATGGCATGCAGCAAGACAAATTATGCTTTGTGGCTATTGGGCCCTTTTTCCTTTTATGATTGGTGTGCTTGTGGGCCCTTTAGTAATATTTTAGTTTTAGTCCTTTGATTCTTTTCCTGAGAAAAATCATCCCCTACAGACAGTGAGAAGGACAAATTTGGTAATATTCATGTAAATTTTGTTCGTTTATCTGTCGATTTTTTTATAAGTTCCCATATCCAATGAGTGAAGAGCAATTTTTATCCAATCATAGGAATACTTCACTCTAAAAATATATATATATATACATATATTAAGATGTATTCTATCGTTATTTTGATTTTTAGAAAATAATTTTTACTTTGTTAATAATCATCATTTAATTATTTAATACAATTTCATCGAAGAGTGATAATAGTAAGTAAAAATAAAATAATTAAAAAACAAAGTAATTTTAGAATTTTTCATAAATTAAAAGAGTTTTTCAATATTTTTGGCATAAAAAAATATTAATATTTTTTTATTATTATATAAACTATAGTCCTATTTATTTTTATTATAACATAATTTTGATAAAACAATTTCTGACTAATTAATTTTTCTAAATAATATATAGTTTTTTTCGAACAAAAATAATATATTTTTTTTCATTTTATTTAAGATCAATTTTTTAAAATAATAAATTTTTTTTTACTTTTTAAACTTTGAAATAACAAGATAAATTAATAAAATAAAACTAGTCATATCAAACTTTGATTTTTTAGTAACTTTATTAGTTTTTTTTTACATATATTTTCCTTTGTTAGTATCTCATAAGTCCATAACTAATTAGTCGTTAATATTTGAGAGAATGGATATGACCCCTATTACCTGAAGATGGGAATAGTAAAATTCAATAAAATATTTTTAATTTAGCATCACCAAATTTTATTCTATTAAAGTCTTTGAGCCTCAATTTAGACTAATTGATTAAGCATAATGCCCTTAATTAGTTATTTTCAAACAATAGAATATGCCCATATCTAATATTACTTTCTCTCTTTCTCTTGTACCATAGCTAATTTCCCTTTAAATTTCTTAAAATGAGGTGATCGGATACTTGAATATGATATTGAAAGGGAATTTTCACCAAGACGATTTGATTATGATTTCCATGTCCATAAGTCTGTTTTGGGCAAATGCTTTTCTTGCTTGCATTGATAAGGGAATTGATGGAGACAAGTTAATGAACACCTTTTACATAAAATAGATTGCTTTCTTGCTATCTTTAAGCTTAAGCAATCTGTTTTCTCCTTTTTTCACGTCCCATAGACTGTAGCCAATGTCTAACAAAGCAAATGTCAAAGATCATATATTGTTGTTTTTTTTTAACACCTAAAAGGGTAAATAGGAGAGTGAGAAATCAAACTCATGATTTTATTTTATAATATCAATCATTTGAACCATTAAACTGTAAAGAGATGACATTTGATCATGTATTGTTGTTGATGCATAGGTTTCAAAGATCTTTAATTAAAGCCTTTTGCCTGGACCAATAAATGAACTCTTTAGTAGCTATGAAGTTTGAATTTATTTTTTTAACAATTATGTGGTTAAATTTTAACATCATAAAAGAGAAAAATGAGATAAATGAATTTTTATTGCACTCTTTTTAATTGAATATTTATATATTTTATCATTTGAACTGTCTTGTAGGGACATAAAGTTTGAATTCTTAACTTATAAAATTATAATTATATATTTTATATAGAAAAAAATAGCTATATATATATATTAAATTCAAAGGATTTTATTAAATTTTTGTACAATAATGTTTTATAATGAGAGATTTCGCATTTGATTCATTATCAAAAATTAAAATTTTTTAAAATCAACACTAATTAGAAAATGAGATAAATTTATCTAATATTCGTTGTATATATATATATATATATATATATATATATATATATAGTAAAAAAAAGTGTTATGCTGCCAATAAACCCTAACCTAATTGGTAAGGGTAAGACACCAAGGACATGATAAAAATTATGTGTCATTTGTCCACCCCTACTAAAATGTATATATATATATATTATAATTAATTGTAATAGATAATATATGATAGACAGATATTTAATAGATAAATATGATAATATATATAGATTGTAATATGATGTTGTAATTCTTCTTTGGTAAAAAGAAAAAGTGTTAAAAGTGTTATGCGCGGTTAGGTGGAGGTAGTGGGTATCCAAAAAAACAATGCACATGAAGTCATTAGACATAAAATAGTAAAAACTATAGTTGTCGGGTAACTTTAGACTAAAAACACTAAACTCAACGTCCCTTTATTTACAAACCTAATTGGACGAAAATTAACGTGATTGATGTAAAATTTTGTAGAAAACGCTAACCTTATAATCCAACTTTGGATTGCTTTAGATTAGATTTGACTTTTGTTCACCTTAGACTGATCGAACCTAATTTAGGTGTGTTGTTGAAAAAAAAAAAAACCTAATTTAGGTGTCGTTGCAATTTTTCATTTTTTTAATGTTGTTGTTTAGCATCGAAGGTTCATTTTTATGAATGCCCCATGATTTTATGACCATAATGCCAAATGAATACAAATAATTATTATACTAATTGCTTCGGTATTGTAACTTTGGAAATTAATAAAATAAAATGATAAAATAGATATATTTTAGCTTTATAAATATTCGATATTAATTGTAACGAAGTTAGTTTTTATTGCACTAAGCTAAATGACATGCATGTAGTTCACATGTAAGGGCCCAAGAAGAAATCCATGCAGCTCTTGGGCTGGCTCAACTGCTATCTATGGTCTCCCCATTTTTCATTTTGGGCTCATCTGCATGTTGATCCATCTGACATAAGATAATAGTTTCAATGGGGTTTTTTCACAAATATTTTGAAACAGAACCAAAACAATAAAAATACCTCAAATTTCCTCAATTTACACACTTGTCTCACATCATAAAAATAATTACGCGAATGCACCATTGCGCGTCTTCTTCTTCATTTTTTATTTCCAGTGTCTTCTTTTTTAGCTTTCCCTTTCTTTCTTTTTTAGCTTTTTTGGGTTCGAATTCAATTCTCTTTTGTAATAGAAATACCATTTTATGTCCCTCTTTTACTAGAGTTTCCGCTTCCCTCTGCTCCTCTTCACTTGGGTTTCTTTTTGTTGTGGTCTTTTCTCTATGAAGTTAAAGTCTTTCTCTAGAGGTGATGTGTACATTTGATTTTCTGTTAAAATTTTTATATCATTCAATTTTTTTTTTTTCAATTTTGTTGTTTCCATTTGTAAAAATTTATGAGTATGGATTGATTTGTTTCCTTTCTTCATGTGTTCTTCATTTCTAGTGATTTTTTTTTGGTTTTTTTGTACAAAGTTTGTCACTTTTCTTTTCGGGTTTGATCTAAATTATTAAATGCACTTGATATTGGATCTAGTCTTGATACTTGATGTAATATCTTTGCTGGTTTTGATGTTTGATGTAATATCTCGAGTTTTTAAATTATTTTAAACTGTATCGGGATATATAATATTAATAATTTTAATATATATATATTCATGATTATTTAATGAGTTTACTATTTATTAAAGTCATTTTTTAATTATTTTAAATTTTTTACGTAAAATTTTCTCGAGAGTTCCATTTTCAAAAAAATTAAGACATAAATAAATAAATATTAATTATTTTTGACGGTTTTGTGAATTTGCATGAGTCCATACATGATTTTAATTATTGTATATATATATATATATATATATATATATATATGTGTGTGTGTGTGTGTGTGTATATATATATACATATACAAGCATATATATACACATTTAATAAATTAGGGTTTATTTTTAATTAAACCTATATTATATAGTTTTAATAAATTAATGTGTTTTATATAAATATATGTATATGTATATAATATTAGGTTGATACTTTTTTTATATATGTGGTGTACAATTATTTTGAATATAATAATATATATTATTATAATTAAAGTTAAAGTGGCAGCCTTCCCCTTGCCATCGGTGTGCCTCCCAGCATGCCACCATCGTCCCAGCTAGCTCTGTCATCTTCTCCGGCGTTGTTTGGTCGGAAACCCGAAACCTCCATTAATTTCGTTCTCCCTCGTCCGGCCACCGTTTTTGATATTTCTGGTGTTTTTTTGCTCCTAGAACTCCCTAGAAGTCGATTCTAAGCTTCTGGAAGCTTGAAAACTTGATTTGGTAAGGATTTAAGCTTGGTTTTGAATTTGGCTTCTTTAGCTTTTTGATTTTTTTTTAGCTTCAATTTTGATGATTCATGAAATATTCCTTCATAAACATTGATACTTGTAGCTTAATCTACCTCTGTGAATTTTTTGGAATTTTTGGGAATTATTTTGATTTTTGTGAATTTTTTATTATTTTATTAATATTTTCTAATTTTCGAAATTTAATTAAATAAATTATTAAATTGTGTTTTATGGTGTTTATAGGTGTTTAAATGCATTTTATAAATTTATTTTTAATTTTTTTGATTTTTATATAATTATTTTGAATTTATTTAGTTTATGTAATTTTTGGAAAATTAGGTTAATTATGTGTTTTATTGAAATTAATTGGTTAATTGAGTATTTTTATGGATATTATTGAATTATATATTTAGAAATTAATTTTTGAGTAATTATATTATTTTTAATGAATTTTTGAGTAATTATAGTGAATTTATATATAGTAGGGGTATTTTGGTAATTTGGCACTAAATTGGCTAAAAATATAATTAAATTGGTTTTAATAGTTATTTAAGGTATAAAAATGATTTCTACAAATTATTTAGTATTTTTAACTAATTAAAACTATTTTTCGTAAATTATTTTCAAATTATATATAATATATTATTTTTCTAAATAAATGAGTTTTTATTGGTTTTTAATATGTTTTAGGGTTAATTGCGTAATTTGGAGTTTTAAAATGTATTCTAGTCAATATTTATGAATTTATAAAGAATTATCAATTTTAATAATATTTTATTAAAATTAGGGTTTTTATGTAATTGTTAGTGGAATAATTATTTTCGGTGTTTTAAATGCCTGATTTGCTATATTTTGATTATTCAAGGGTATTTTTGATATTTCTAGAATTTTCATGTGTTTTGTAATTATCTCGTGAAATTGTGAACCTCGGTCGGTAGAATTGTAGTTCGGGAGTCCGACCGAGGGGTTGTGGTTGTGTATTTTTTAAGTGTGTTTTCTGTGCAAGATCGGCCCTACTTTTATAGGGAGATGTCCATTTTACTGAGGAAATTCTATCAAAATTTTGGTAGATTTCTCGTAAAACGTGACAACCGGTCTGAGTCTAATTCCGAATTTTTGATTGAATTTATCTATAGTAATCCTAGAAGTATAGAGTTAGAAGTTTATTCTGACGGTTATTATTATTTTATTTTTCTAACTGCACCGAGACTGAGGCCTAACGGATCAGGCCTACTGAGTTTGTCTCGAGGAGTGCTAACATATGAGTTATTATACTATATATATATGCATTGCATATATGATGCATCACTTAGGGTTTTCCATTTTCATTATTATGTTTTTAAAGTGATTTGAATGATAATATTTTTGGTATATCTAGGGTTGTATTTTTGTATATATGCATATTAAATAATTATGCATATTGTTATGATATTTGCACATTAAACAGTTAGGTTTAGGTTTAATATATTTTAGTAGTATATACATGTTTTAAAATGTACAATTAGTCGCAATTATTTTATTGAATGATTATTATACTTTAGGTATAATTTCAGTATATTTTAGGTTTATTCTTAAATAATTGCATGTTTTATTATAAACCTACACTTAAATTGTTTTTAAGTTTATTTTTGGTATATTTTTTATATATTCCCCAAAATAAATGCATGTTTTATTATTAATTGAAACCTAAAACATTAATGGTATACTTAGGGTTTAATTGTGATATATGCATGCTAGAAAATTAGGTTATTTTGGTATATTGTGAATCTATGTTAAACCTAAACACACATTTAAATGAATTTTTATACATAATTGTTTTATTAAGTGATTTGTGCACTTAGGTATATTCTTTGTATATTTAGGTACATTTTTTTTAAGCAAATGCATGATGTATTATTAAAATGTACTTAAATTGTTTTTAACTCTATTAACGGTTTACCTTTAGTATATTTCATATTTTTATTTGATATATATATATATATATATACGAAATATACTGGGTATATTTTAGGTATATATATATTTATGGTTGATTTTACTATTATGAATATTGTTCCACACTAATAAATTTCAGCATGAATAATTTATTTTAAGTGAAGGATATTAATAGAACGTGCTTCCTAGTGGGCAGCACTAGGACCGTGTACGTACCGGTGCGATAGATAAGGGTTGAGTGAGAATTAATTTAGGTGATTAAAATTGATTAGATTGATTTGACTAAGATTAATGGTATGTTAGATAGTGTGATTGCAGGGCCAATCACACTGACAGTCAGACTGTTGGAGCTCGATTGACTTAGTGTCTCGAGGCCAGTCTACTGTCTATAGTGGAATGAATGATCTATTGGGTTTGTTGAGATGTGAGGTGATAAATAGTGTGATTGCTGGAGCTCGGTTGACTAAGTGTCTCGAGTCCAATCACACTGACAGCCAGACTGCTAGAGCTCGATCGACTTAGTGTCTCGGGGCCAGTCTGCTATCCAAATTAGAATAAGTATTCTATTTGGAATCAAGTGAGCTTGTATGGCTAGAGATATGTTGGGATTGATTGAGGTTGCTATTATTAGGGTTCTATGGATCCTTCATGAATTAAATTAAACATTTTCTGCATTTAGTATATTTATACAAGCAGAATCGGCATATGTGTGGAATGCGTGAATATATATACATATATGTGAATGCATGAGTGGATATGTTTTATATTGCATGTATATATAGTACAATAATTCACTCAGTGAGGTCTGACCCCCCTCAATTATTTTTTTCAGGAGATCCCATATCACAGACCTTAGTTATAAAGTTCCTCGCCGGTGTTCTTCAGTCCTGACTATTTTATGCAAATGTATATTTTGAACTCTGATTTATATTCTAGAAACTGCAGTAGCAGTGTTATTGTATCAGAAGATTAGTATTTTATTTTAATATTAAATACTCTAAGAAATTGTATTTCAAACTATACGAATATTTATTCATTTATGAAAGGATTTGGAGTATTTATTTTATATATTGATTCAAAATTTTTTAATTCTGTCATACTTTTTAATTATTTATTGCATGATTTCATTTTCCAAGGCTCGCTACGGGTTCCTGATTCAAAAGAATTTTCGTTCCCTAGCGCTGGTCATGACTCCTAGTTTGGGTCGTGACAAAGTTTGTATCAGAGCCTAGGTTTAGAGATGTGGACCTAGGTTGTCAAGTCATGTTTTCATTGGAACTACTGCAGTTAAATTATGTTCGATCATGTCTTTGAAACGTCTTCCTTGTATTAGGAATTTCGCGTAACCGTTAGGGTGTCTGTTGATGTTTATGATTGTTTGAACTATTTATTTATTTTTGCTCCTTGTTGATTGCCTCTAGCGTGAGTCGCTCCATCAATCGATGAGATCAATGATAGTTAATCTTCTGGGCATAAGGTTTTACCCCCTGTGCAGCCTATTAGGCATAGGGGTAGAGATGGACTTAGAAGGCCTGATGATCACTGTTGATAGCGAGAACAATTGAAAAAGGAGTTGGTGGCTTAACATTGCGATGATGTTATTTCTACAATAGGAGATTCGTAGGGTATAGTGTCGATACTTTCGATCGTATTGTAGATGTAATTTCTTTTTCAGTTAAGAACTTGAGTTGAGCTATGTCAATTTTGCGTATATTCCATATTCTGAATCCTGTTGAGTTTCCATATCTTTTTAGCGTGGTGAATGCAAATTATTTCTTTTGTAAAGACAATAATTGATAATTAGTCTTTCCAAGTTCAAGTTGTGGTTATAGTTTCAGCTCTACTATACCTATCTAGTATAGGGGTAGGTTAGAGGCAACTGTAACTCAAAGGTTAAGGTAGTCATTGTAAGCAGTACCGACATTCCTTTTGAATTTGAACTTGTAGCAATTGTGGCTAGGATAGCCAAGATTATTAAGAGCTTGATAGCAGTTAGCCAAGTTTGACAGTTGTTTGAATATGCTCTGATGGAGGAATTGGGAAATGTCTAATGAAGATGAAACACTCTTGTACTCTTTATGGCAAGTTATCAATTCTGACTGCAACACATAATTTGAGTTAAAGAGGGATTTCTAAGGTACTTCCACCCACCTTTAAGGAGAGATAATTAACTGTGGTTGTTACTGCTCAGAGTAAGAAAAGACTGGTAGAATTGTGTGTTATAAGACTAAGTTGAATATATGGGCATCTGAACCGAGAATTGAGATTCAGGGGATTATTGTGAATTCAGTCTTTTGGGTGTAATTGATCTTGATGAGATGTGAAAGGGTTGTCAGGAATATCTAGCTCTAGACGAATATACTGCAGTGGAGAAGTTGTCTCTCTCAGATGTTTCAATTACCTGTGAGATTCTGATGTTTTTCCTAATGAGTTGTCAGGTTTACCATCTAATAGAGATTGAATTCTATATCGATGTGGTTCCTAATATAACTCCTATTTCAATGTAGCCCTACAGAATGGCACTTATAGAGCTGAGAAGTAATTACAAGATCTGTATGACCAGAGTTTTGCTAGACCTTGTGTTTCTTATTAGGGTGCACAGTTTTTTTCTAAGATTGATTTGAAGTTGGGTTATCATTAGTGTGGATCAGTTGTAGTAGTCTTCATTAATGATATGCTAGCGTATTCGAAGTGAATGAAAAGGGCATGTATATCACTTGAGGATTATACTACAGACACTAAGAGAATGTCAGCTTTATGCTGAATTCAGGAAGTGTGATCATTGGGTGGAGAGTGTTGTTTTTCTTAAAAGTGTGGCATTTAAGGATAGTATTCAGGTTGATCCATAAAAGATCGAAGCAGTATCTGAGTGGCTCAGATTGACTAAATCTATTGAGATTTGTAATTTTCTAGGTTTAACTGGGTATCATAGGAAATCTGAACAGAATTCTCTAGAATTGCAGCTCCTATGACCCACATAACTCAGAAGAATGTGAAGTTTGAGTGAACAGATGTTTGTTAGAATAGTTTCTAAGTGCTGAAGAAGATCGTTGATCTAAGGGTTATGTGAATTTTAAAGGATAATACCTAATATCATTATAGCATTTTATCATATCATCATAGCATCTCATTACAGTATTTCATCACGACATTTCATTCCAGCATTTCATCATAACATTGCATCATAACATTTTATCATAACATTCATCATAGAATGTCATCATGACATTTTACCATAGAATGATCTGCTGAGAAGAGATGCATAAGCTAATTGTATAGGGTTGATGTTGTAATTTAAGGAAGGGATTCTATATGAGCTGCGAAATGAACTTGTAGTGTACATCCAGATGTTACCAAAGAGTATCATATTATTCAAGATCAATACTAGTGGGTTGGATTGAAGAAAGATGTGAATGATTGTATTTCTAAGTGTTTAATTTGCCAGCCGGTGAAAGCTGAACATCAGAAGTCTTCTAGGAAGTTTCGATCTCTTTTGAACTTTGGGTGGAAATTAGAGAGAATTGCTATAATTTTTATGGTTGGTTACCTCGTTCGAAGGGTGAATATAATTCCATCTGGGTAACTGTACACGAATTAACCAAGTTAGCTAATTTTTTTTCCAGTGGAAGCCACTTATTCAGTAGCTAAGTTGGCTAAGCTGCATATGAAGCATATTGTGTATCTGCATGGAATACCTGTATCCATTGTATATGGTAAAGGTATAGTGTTTGCCTCTCAATTTTGGCAGAAATTATGAAAAGTAATAGGCACCTGGTTGGATTACAATACTGTTTTTCATCCTCAGACTGATGACAGTCTAAGAGGACGGTCCAGACACTAGATGATATGTTGAAGATGTGTGTTTTGGATCTGAAAGGTAGCTAAGTTGATTATATGCTACTTGAAGAATTCGCTTATAATAACAGCTACCATAGCAGTAGTGGAATGACACCACATGAGGCTTTTATAGAAAGAAATCTTAACTAGATATGAGATGGTTCAGAATACAGCGGAGAAAATTATTGTGATCAGAAGAGCGATGCGGATCCTAGACATAGAGATATGGAGTTTTAGATCAAAGACTGTAATTCTGAAGATGTCTCTGAAAAATGATGTGAGGAGATTTGGTAAGGTTGTATAGTAGTTGGTTTTGCCTCCTAATCTATTTCATGTGCATCCAATGTTCCGTGACTCAATTTTGAGGGAGTGTATTTTGGATACTTTGCACATGTTGCAATCGGACAATATAGAACTAAATGAAGATCTGAAGTTCAAGAAGGAATCGGTTGTGATTGTAATTATCAAGCTCGATAGTTATGTTCGAACCACATTCAGATGATCAGGATGTTATGGTGAAGCAACAACATAGAAGAGTTTACGTAGGAGACTGAAGTTGAGATACGAGCTTCTTACCTGTATCTCTTCCCTTCTTAACTTGTATTTATTCTTTTTCTGAAATTCGGGGACGAATTCTTGTAAGGGGAGAAGACTGTAATATCCCAGGTTTTTAAATTATTTTAAACTGCATTGGGATATGTAGTGTTAATAATTTTAATATATATATTCATGATTATTTAATGAGTTTGTTATTTATTAAAGTCATTTTTTAATTATTTTAATTATTTTAAGTCTTTTACGTAAAATTTTCTCGAGAGTTTTATTTTTGGGGAAATTAAGACGTAAATAAATAAATATTAATTATTTTTGAAGGTTTTGTGAATTTGCATGAGTCCATACATGATTTTAATTATTGTATATATATATATATACATGCATATATATACACATTTAATAAATTAGGGTTTATTTTTAATTAAACCTATATTATATAGTTTTAATAAATTAATGTGTTTTATATAAATATGTGTATATGTATATAATATTAGGTTGATATTTTTTTTATATATATGGTGTATAATTATTTTGAATATAATAATATATATTATTATAATTAAAGTTAAAGTTATATATATATATATGTACAAAATGGAAGTTTGTCAAATTTACCATTTGTGCCACCCGATCCTCTTAAAACGTCCGACACCATCCCAGCCAATTTCGGTTGCTACCAAGCCTTCCCCTTGCCTTCGGTGTGCCTCTCGGCGTGCCACCATTGTCCCAGCCAGCTCCATTGTCTTCTCCGGCGTTGTTTGGCCGGAAACCCAAAACCTCCATTAATTTCGTTCTCCCTCGTCCGGCCATCGTTCTTGATGTTTCCAGTGTGGTTTTGCTCCTAGAACTCCCTAGAAGTCGATTCTAAGCTTCTGGAAGCTTGAAAACTTGATTTGGTAAGGATTTAAGCTTTGTTTTGAATTCGGCTTCTTTGGCTTTTTCATTTTTTTTAGATTCAATTTTTATGATTCATGCAATATTCCTTCACAAACATTGATCCTTGTAGCTTAATCTACCTCTGTGAATTTTTGGGAATTATTTTGATTTTTGTGAATTTTTTATTATTTTATTAATATTTTCTAATTTTTGAAATTTAATTAAATAAATTATAAAATTGTGTTTTATGGTGTTTATAAGTGTTGAAATGCATTTTAGAAATTTATTTTTAATTTTTGTGATTTTATATAATTATTTTGAATTTATTTATTTTATGTAATTTTTGGAAAATTAGGTTAATTATGTGTTTTATTGAAATTATTTGGTTAATTGAGTATGTTTATGGATATTATTGAATTATATATTGAGAAATTAATTTTTGAGTAATTATAGTATTTTTAATGAATTTTTGAGTAATTATAGTGAATTTATATATAGTAGGGGTATTTGGGTAATTTGACACTAAATTGGCTAAAAATATAATTAAATTGGTTTTAATAGTTATTTAAGGTATAAAAATGATTTCTACAAATTATTTAGTATTTTTAACTAATTAAAACTATTTTTCATAAATTATTTTTAAATTATATATAATATATTATTTTTTTAAATAAATGAATTTTTATTGGTTTTTAATATGTTTTAGGGTTAATTGCGTAATTTGGAGTTTTAAAATGTATTCTAGTCAATATTTATGAATTTATAAAGAATTATCGATTTTAATAATATTTTATTAAAATTAGGGTTTTTATGTAATTATCAGTGGAATAATTATTTTCGGTGTTTTAAATGCCTGATTTGCTATATTTTGATTATTCAAGGGTATTTTTGATATTTTTGGAATTTTCATGTGTTCTGTAATTATCTCGTGAAATTGTGAACCTCGGTCGATAGAATTGTTGTTCGGGAGTCTGACCGAGGGGTTGTGGTTGTGTATTTTTGAAGTGTGTTTTATGTGCAGGATCGGCCATACTTTTGTAGGTAGATGTCCATTTTACTGAGGAGACTCTACCAAAATTTTGGTAGATTTCTTGTAAAACGTGACAATCAGTCTGAGGCTAATTCTGAATTTTTTATTGAATCTGTCTATAGTAATCTTAGAAGTATAGAGTTAGAAGTTTATTTTGACGGTTATTATTATTTTATTTTTCTAGCTGCGTCGAGATCGAGGTCTAACAGATCAGGCCCACTGAGTTTGTCTCGAGGAGCGCTAACATATGAGTTATTATACTATATATATATGCATTCCATATAGGATGCATCACTTAGGGTTTTCCATTTTCATTATTATGTTTTTAAAGTGATTTGAATGATAATATTTTTGGTATATCTAGGGTCGTATTTTTGTATATATGCATATTAAATAATTATGCATGTTGTTATGATATTTGCACATTAAACAATTAGGTTTAGGTTTAATACATTTTAGTAGTATATACATGTTTTAAAATGTACAATTAGTCGCAATTATTTTATTGAATGATTATTATACTTTAGGTATAGTTTCAGTATATTTTAGGTTTATTCTTAAATAATTGCATGCTATATTATAAACCTACACTTAAATTGTTTTTAAATTTATTTTTGGTATATTTTTTATATATTCCCTAAATAAATGCATGTTTTATTATTAATTGAAACCTAAAAAATTAATGGTATACTTAGGGTTTAATTGTGATATATGCATGCTAGAAAATTAGGTTATTTTGGTATATTGTGAATCTATGTTAAACCTAAACACACATTTAAATGAATTTTTATACATAATTGTTTTATTAAGTGATTTGTGCACTTAGGTATATTCTTTGTATATTTAGGTACATTTTTTTAAGCAAATGCATGATGTATTTTTAAAATGCACTTAAATTTTTTTTAACTCTATTAACCGTTTACCTTTAGTATATTTCATATTTTTATTTGATATATATATATACCCGAAATATACTGGGTATATTTTTGGTATATATATATTTATGGTTGATTTTACTATTATAAATATTGTTCCATAGTAATAAATTTCAGAATGAATAATTTATTTTAAGTGAAGGATATCAATAAAACGTGCTTCCTAGTGGGCAGCACTAGGACCGTGTACGTACCGGTGTGATAGATAAGGGTTGAGTGAGAATTAATTTGGGTGATTAAAATTGATTAGATTGATTTGACTAAGATTAATGGTATGTTAGATAGTGTGATTGCAGGGCCAATCACACTGACAGTCAGACTGCTGGAGCTCGGTTAACTTAGTGTCTCGAGGCCAGTTTACTGTCCATAGTGGAATGAATTATCTATTGGGTTATTTGAGATGTGAGGTGATAGATAGTGTGATTGTTGGAGCTCGATTAACTAAGTGTCTCGGGGCCAATCACACTGACAACCAAACTGCTAGAGCTCGGTTGACTTAGTGTCTCGAGGCCAGTCTGTTGTTCAGATTGGAATAAGTGTTTTATTTGGAATCAAGTGAGCCTGCATGGCTAGAGCGATGTTGGGATTGATTGAGGTTGCTATTATTAGGGTTCTATGGATCCTTCATGAATTAAATTAAACATTTTTTGTATTTAGTATATTTATACAAGCAGAATCGGTATACGTGTGGAATGCGTGAATATATATACATATATGTGAATGCATGAGTGGATATATTTTAGATTGTATGTATATATAATATAATAATTCATTGAGTGAGGTCTGACCCCCCTCAATTTTTTTTTCAGGAGATCCCATATCGTCAGACCTTAGTTGTAGAGTTCCTCGCCAGTGTTCTTTAGTCCCGGCTATTTTATGCAAATGTATATTTTGAACTCTGATTTGTATTCTAGAAACTGCAGTAGTAGTGTTATTGTATCGGAAGAGTAGTATTTTATTTTGATATTAAATGCTCTTAGAAATTTAATTTGAAACTGTACGAATACGTATTCATTTATGAAAGGATTTGGAGTATTTATTTTATATATTGATTCAAAATTTTTTAATTCTGTCATACTTTTTAATTATTTATTGTATGATTTCATATACTAAGGCTCACTACAAGTTCCGGATTTGAAAGAATTCTTGTTCCCTAGCGCCGGTCATGACTCCTAGTTTGGATCGTGACATTTGATTTTCCATCAAGTTTATTTATTTATTTTTTGTTTATTGAGTGTAACTAGAGTGACAATTTGACTAGCATTTTTCTTTTGGAATTTCTGTTTTGGCTGATAGAGTAAGGAATTAGGTCCCAATAATTTATACTATTTTAGGTCAGTGTGTGTGTTTTTTCATAAATATGGGACCGCGATCAATCAATTCTATGTCTATATCATGATTAGGATTCATTTTCATTTTAATACCATCACCATACACTATTGTAAGCTTTCATAATTATGTTATATTATCTTATCAAGAGGATCAAATGGTCATATATTGTGCAAAATTTCATTTTGTCATACAATTGAACTTAGAAATGTCAATCAATAATTTGTACTATTTTAGGTTATTGTACATGTTTTTTTACAAATATAGAAGAGTAATCAATCATTTATATGTCTATATCATGATTGGGATTCATTTTCGTTTTGATACCATCACCATAAAATGTTGTATGCTTTCATAATTATGTTATATTATCTTGTAAGGAGGATCAAATGGGCATATATTATGTAGAATTTCATTTTGTCATATAATTGAACTCAACAATGTCATTAGTTTTAACTTTCATTTGCTAATAATTCGAAGCCAAAACTAAATAGATCCTTATGGCATAATGTCTAAATGTAGTTATCCTAATGAATTTCTGTAGTTTTTTAGAGGCACAAAGCTTTAGTTGTTGCATTGACATATATAACTTATTTGTATTAAATATGTTCTGATAATTGCTAATCACTGTTTCTAGTCATCCTTTTGGTATAATTATTCTCTTTTCTATTAAGGAAAGCTTATTAGTAGTAATGTTTCTTTATCCTAATTTTAGTGTCCTCCCAACCCCATATTTTTTCCCTTTTTAGTTGATTTTTGAAATCAAATGGCCATCTTCCATATATTTTGTATAAGAAAAATGACTATTTCTTAAAACATCATTATGTGCTTTTTAATTGTCTTTGTTGTTAATGTTATGGTTTGTGCAACCCATTATGTTCATTTTACTGAAGAAGGAACTTTAATGCAGGGTCTTTCTAAACTTAGTAATTGAATATATCTCTAGCATTGAACAGACTTTAATGGGTGTTTGTGAATGGCTTTTGGAGCTAGTTTCTATTTGTAATGCAGGTTTTGATGATGATGGTGATGTAGCAATTTGTAATTTAGCTTCCAGTTAATGGAATTCTTGTATTGATTCTCTTCTCTGTTAGTTTTGATTCAGAAACCAATTTCAGCATGGACTATAAATAATTAACTTCTGCAAGGAATAGAGTAGTTTCGTTTTTTAGGTTCTAAAAAACTCTATAACCTTGCTTATGGCTCTTGATATTATATGTTAAAATTGTAGTTAATTAGCGACCAGTAAGCAGAAATATAAGAAACTAGTTTGTCAAACTTAAAAAAGTAAGTGATATAATTTATCATATATTTAGAATATGGAGGTACTAGGTTCACTAAAAGGATAAAAGTAGAATATGCAAAACCAAGCTCGAAAACTTTCAGCTGATGGTTTCCATAAAGATCTATGGCTTGTTGTGCAAAATGGGTCCTTGGCTGATGTAGAATCAACTTAATTAATGTACCCTTAATTTCTTTTAATTATATTTATATATAACTTAATTGCTATTATTTTGATTCGGTTATTCATTTAATTGATATATATATATACAAGGGCTTTCACAAATGGGATAGACATTGCGAATACTAAGAGCAAAGGTTTTACTTGAGATGACTATGACTTTAAAGATACTTTCCTTGATGATGGTGATCAGGATTCATTCCTCCACCAAACTCTATATTTCACAAAATTTTTTATTTCAAATCATACCATAAAGTAATATATATATATATATATATATATATATATGTATATTGTCACGACCAAAACTGGGGAGTCATGACCGGAATTAGGGAATGAAAATTTTTTCGAATCCGAAACTCGTAGCAATCCTTAAAATAAAAACACATGCAATAATAATATAAAAATACACCAGAATTAAAAACTTTATTCAATATAAGAATAAATCTTTATATCATACATAATAAAAATATTTTATACAAAATTCAGATACACAATATCAAACCAATACAACACACTTCTATTACAATAACACTACTACTGCAGTTTAAAATACAAATAAGAGTTTAGATATAAAATTTACATAATCTAGCTGGGGCTAAAGAAGACCAGCGTATAGTACTACGGGGGAGGTTTGAAGAAAAAGAAGATCCTGTAAAAAAATATTGAGGGGGAGTCAGACCTCACTGAGTGAATTATTATAATATATATACATGCAACCTAAGGTCATATACAGTCAAGCATCAATACAATAATATACATATACATGCATTTCACATGAATGCTAAAATCTACATTTATATAATAATAAATGCAGAAATATTTATTTGTGTGAAGGATCAAGTAGAACTGTAAAATATTACGCAACCTCAATTAATAAATCTCATTAGCCAACAGACTTACTTAATTCCAAAATAATTGTCTTTTCCATTTTTGGACAGTAGACTGACCCGAGACACTAAGTCAACCGAGCTTCAGTAATCTCATTGTTAGTGTGATTGGCCCCGAGACACTAGGTCAACGAAGCTCCCGCAATCACACTACTCTCTCACCATAATTCTCAATAATTGAATAATCAAGTCCCATATCAAATGATTCCATAATCTCAACCCTAAAATCTGACGCATTGGTACGTACATAGTTCTAGTGCAACCCACTAGGTAGCATGTGCTACTGATATCCTTCAAATAACTCGTATAATTATTAAAATAATAACATGCATAATTTAAACATAATGACATCCATTTTTTAAAGAAACATACCACTTATATACCAAACGTACACTGAATATATACCAATTGTATACCAAAAATATACCAAATGTATACCAACATATACATAATCATTTAATAAAATAATTCATGTTCAAATACATTATGAAAACATGGATGCCCATAATTATGTATTCTACATGCAATGCATATATAAAATAATAACTCACAGTTTTGCGCTCCTCTAAACAGACTCGACTGGCCTAGTCCGATAGGCCTCAATCTTAGCCCAACTATAGAAAAATATAATAATAATAAAAATATCAAAATAAGTCCCTAACTTTACACTTCTAGGAATTATAAAGAAAAACTCGATTTAAGACACGACTCAATCTAAAATTTAAAATTTAAGGTCGACCCAATGTTACATTTTATGAGAATTCTAACGAAAATTTGGCAGAATTTTCTCTATAAAATGGACGTCTCTTTACTAAAAGTAGAGCCGATCTTGCAAGCAAACACACTTCGATAATACTCAAAAGCACAACACCTCGGATTGGAATCTCGAACTACATAATTTTCCAACGGAGAAACACAATTCTCAAAAATCAATATTTAATAATAATACAATAAAAATCATTAAATCCATAAACATCAATAATAAACCACAATACAATTTATTTAAATAACAAAAACATTAAAGCTAATTATTTCCAAATTATTTAATAAAATCTCAGTAATTTATATAATATTAATAAAAACCCAAATTTTCAAATACTTAAAGTCAAATAGCATAAAGTAAAATTAATTACTCGATTATATTATAAAAATAACTGAAAGTCCATTTTAGTCATAAAAATTATAAATAAGCTATTATTTGAATATATTTTGAAAATTATTATTAATTAGCTAAAAATAGTAAGTAATTCATAAAAAACATTTTAATAGTATTTATTATTCCAAAATTATTTAGAATATACTAATTAACAATAATTCCAATAAAAATACAAAGTTTACCCATTTATCCGAAAATTAACATAATACTAAATATTATCCACAAATTAACCAAAATTACTATAAATTAGTAAAAATTTATTGTCTCATTTCTAAAGCTAATTATTTAAATTAACTATACAAATCAACATAATTTCAATACAAAACATATAAAACATATAATTAATAAAAATTCATTTTATTTATCAAAAATACAATTTATATACATAAATTAAATAAATTCAAAAAAATAAAATAAAAATACGTTTAAGTAGCTAATGATACATACAACAACTTTACTAAAAGAAATTAACATGAATCAAATACAATCAAGCCCAAAAAATAAAAGACCCGAATGGACATAAACTAAAACTTGAAGATAACACATTAATCGGACATTTTAAGCTCAAAGCGACTTGAGAATCGACTTTCTTAGACCGAGAGGAGTCGACCGAACCCGGGATCGCGAGCTAAAGCCACCAGAAATTCACTGGCATCATTGTAGTAGCAGCTACTGTCCTTTAGTTTCCAGCGACGTGGAGGTGTTCTTACGGCAGTTGAAGGAAGAAGGGAAAGAGGGAAGGTGATGATGAGCTTCAGTGATGGCAGGTGGTGGCGTTGCAAACCATAAATATAGAAAGAAGAAAAAAAAAAGAAAAAAAGGAGGAGAGAGAAAATCCCAAAGAAAATTATCTTGTTTATATATATATATATATGTATGTATTTAACAATACTCTAACACACACACACACGCATATATATATATATATATATATATATATATATATATATATATATATATATATATATATATATATATATATATATATATATATCAATTAAATTTAGACTTAATAAAAGTATATCACAAATATTTAAATACAATAAATATACTAAATTTATACTATTCACAATTTAATAAATAAATAATATTATTAAAAAAATAAATAATATTTAACAATGAACTAACTTTTAAATCACAACTTAATATTAAACCATAATAAAATAAATTAAACTCCAATACTTGAATTTAATTAAATCACACAAAATAATCATAATATATAGAAATTTAAAATATTATTAATACTGCATATCTCAAAATAATTTTTAGTAATTTAAAACATTGGGTCATCACATCTATATACATGTTAAATTTTCTCCAGTAACTAATTTATGATTGTTGTCTATTTAATTTAACTTGATCAATTCATGTGTGGATTTGACCAATTGCCTCTTATATATTATGCAATAAAATTATAATATTGCAGATTGAAAGAGAAGAAATTCTTGAACATGACAGAACCAGAAAACTCTTCTGTTCCTTCTTCTACTCCCTCTGTAATATGTGATTATAAGTATGTGCCAACTAAGTCTGTTGCCGTAACCCTATCACCCCCCATCAACCAAACCACCCAGAAAAAGACCGACTACTTATATGAATTTACCTACCTTCCTGAAGATCAAAAGATTGAAGAATCAAAATTCCCCCTGTTAAACCCTTATGATGCCTTTTCAAAATCCAAAATAAACTGGAAGCAATCTTTTAAAGCTCTTGTAAACCGACCCACCTCCTCTATAAAAGAATATGTACAAGCTTCCAGTTTTGATCAACACCATATACCAGCCTCTCAAACAGAACAATTTGTGACCTTAGAAATTCCTCCAGAATTTCTAAGAACTTGGCTAAACCAGGGATACACTCATATCCACTTTGGAGCAATAAGGTTAGGACTCTCCTACCATGGCAGAGCAGGGCAACCTGTTTTCTCTAGGATCGCTCTTTTGGATTCTAGATATAAACAGTATCAACATACTGTAATTGGGACCGTAGAAACATCTTTAAATGCTGGCTCAGTATTCTTTACATTTTTCCCAAATTATAATTTGGCCCTTTCTGATCCCCATGCTTTAACAGCTTTAAAAGTCCAACTCCAAATCCTTGGTGCTGAACAAATTTCCACAGCTAAAGTAGCCACCCTTCACTACCAAATTGTCTATCGTCTCCAAAACCATGCTATCAACTTGTCACTACCATGTGTCCAAAATGATGCTTTGTTCATAAAAGCAGACTCTCATAATACTCCCACGTGCATTCACACACCCAAACAACTTTCTAGGAATGATTTGTTAAAATTATTCCCAGAAAAGTGGATCACCAATTATGAGAAGTTGCATGAGACAGTGGAGCCAATTCAAGGTACAGACCCTGTGCATATCAAAAGATCTGACGGATCAGTTGATACGATCTTTAGGAGAAAACAAGAGACTCCTACAGTTTTTAATACACAGTTCATGATCAATCCTTGGGATCCAGAAGATAACATCCCTATAACCTCTTTTGATAATTCTGGAAGACCAGTCTATGCTTTTAAGCGTAATGGTCACTGTTATTTTGATTATTGTGATTGTGATGATTGTTATGCTGCATCCTATTTTGATGATGATGAGAAGAAAAAGAAAAAGAAGAAGTCTCCAAAAAAAATTAGTAGTGAAAAAGAATTTAGAAGAAGATATGAAGATGGAGATTCGAGCATCTGCACTCTGGGACAACCTTCAGGAAAATATGATTATCTTGTATCATATTCTCCTCCTGCATGGTACAAACCACCAGCTACTCAAAATATTCCTCCTGAACCTTGCAAACCTCAAATACCTCCTTCCCAGCCAAAACCTAAGACAACTCCTCTCCCATGTTACAAAAAAGCTTTGAAATGGATAAGAAAAGAAAACTCAGCTGAGATTCAAAAGCCAAAGTCTTTACCCCAAATCTATATGTTCCAACCCACAGATTTTCCTTCTTTAGCCAAAGAAACAAAAAACCAAATTACCATGCAACCTTTTATCCTGGAATCAAATATTGTTGATGCAGATGGCAGACCTAGACAAACAACTCCGGCTGAAGCAGTAGTCAACTGGCAGACACAAAATGCTTGTGCTCAAAATCAAAAATTGAGGCTTATTGAAGAAAAGATTGATGGAGTTGCTGAACATATGAATTTGGCAGAAAAAAAGTTCCAAGCCTTTGAGAAACGAATGACAACCGTTCATACAGAATTACAAAGGCAGATAGAGATGAAGCACCAGGAACTTATGCGAATTATCAGCAATAAAGGCACATTGAATAGCATTTTGATGAAAGAAACAGAAATTTTAAACTTGAAAGCCCAGGTTACCAACTTGAAAAGGATCTTAAAAGAAAGAAAGAAGAGTTGTCCTCACAAACCTCTTCAAAATCCTTCTCTCCAGATCCTTTGGGTCTTTTGTATAGCCCTTATTCAATTCCCAGTTCACCATACACAGCCTCTTCCACCCAATCTTTATTTCCTGCACCAACAGCCCCCTTGAATATTCCTCCAAATTTTCAAGGATTCAAATCCTCATCAAAAATCCCCTCTCAAACACAGTCCTCTGATGAAACAACAGCAAAGAAAGGAAAAACAGTCCATTTCTCTCAAACTGAGAAACCTAAAACAACACCTTCTGAATCATTACCAAAAAATCCCTCATCACCCTCATCACCAAAAGGGACAGAACACCCTTTAATGATGGTGAACCCTATCTCTTCCTTTTTGGAAAAATGTGCTGAAAATGTCATGCCCAGCTTTTCAATTGAATCCGATTCAAAAGAAAGTCTATCTTCTGAATCTTCAGAAAGTGACTCTGATTTGGATTATGAAATACCCTACCAATTGATGGCTGATGATGCTACATCTTCTAGAGGACCTCAGGTTGAAGAAGTTGATGATCCAGAAGAAGAATATGAACGGCCCAGGACACCGCAGCCAAATCCGCAGACAAATTTCAAAAAGAATACTGGAAATTACTTCACCTTGGATGATGTTCCTCCTTCACAATACAGGAATAGATTTCTGGAATTTAGAGCATGGATAGCTGGACAAATGCTTATTCCTGGAGCAGAAATCAGAGTTGTTATTGAAACACTTCTTGCAAAAATGGTGGGAAAGCTAGCAAACTGGTATGCTTCTCTCAATGCTTATGCTAGAACTCAGTTGATGGATGCCACATCACCAGAAGATTTCCTAGGACTCTTGCATTATGAGTTCTTAGGAAAATGGGATGATGATCTTGAAGTTGCACGAAAAGAGTATTACCAGATGAAATGTTGTTCACTACAAAGAAAAGATCTAGAAAGACATTTCCAAAATATGTCTACTAGATTTTACCTGTTAGGAGGCACTGCTAATCCTGATTTAAAACAAGCCTTTTTGGCTTCTATTCCTGAGATCCTTGCCTCTCGAATGTTTTTAATCCTTCAACAATCAAGTTACAAAGTTGGAGATGTGCCAATGGGACATTTGTATCAGATCATGATTCAGGCTCATACACAGTTATGTGATCAAAGGAAGATGATTAAACTGTATCTGGGCAGTAAGAAGAATCCTTTAGGAAAACTTTCATGTGATAGGCCTGATTTGCAGATCAAATGTAAGGATATTGATGTTTGTGTTTGTCCATCAAAGAACAAGAAACATTTCTTCAAACTGAAGAAGAAAGGGAAAAGATCTAAGTTTAAGAAGTGGAAGTATTACAAAAAGAAAAAGTTTCGTGGCAAAGAGAAAACTGACAGATGCTACATCTGTGGGAAAAAGGGTCATTTTGCAAAAAGCTGCCCTTCAAAAACAAAGAAGACTGAGCAAATGATTCAACAAATTCAGAAGATCACTAAAGTAGATTTGAATGATGCTGATCTTGAGTCTCTCTTTTCAGAAGAAGAAGAAGCCTCACCAGAATGTGTTTTTGCTATAGGCCAAGAGACAGACTCAGAAATTTCCAGCTCGAAAACAGAGTCCTGGAATGACCAATTCTTAATTGGTGGTGATAACAGAGACATGATAGCCCTAACTCATGAAAAACATCCAATACCTTTGTTCCTTATCCAAATTTACCCAACCAGCTATTCCAAACCCATAAAACTTGTGGCCTTGATTGACACTGGAGCCAAAACTACCATTCTCAACCCAAAAGCCTTACCTAAAGAATGTTGGAAACATCATTCTGAGTATTTCTCTACAGCTAATGGAGAATTACTTGAAACTAGCCTTAAAACCAGACACCCAATAAAGATCCAATTCTTTCCAAATTGTTACACCTGGACCCATGTTCTTGGATCCTCTTTACCTGGAAAAGATATTGTCATTGGCTTTGATGTCTATTGGAAAATGAAAGACTTGAGAATTCTTCCAAATGGACTCAAGTTCAAGAAATACTTTCAACCATTCACCAATATTTCATCTGTCCTTTTTGTTGACCAAACCATTTCTCAACCAAACCTTCAAAATATTCATGAGTTCTTATTGAAAGATTGCAGTGCTCAGTCTCATACAGAGTTTCTTCAAAAATGCTCATCACCATTGTGGAAAAATGAGGAGTTCTTCATCTCCTTACCTTTCAAACAAAATGAAGACGTCAACCCAACAAAGGCAACTCATCCAGGAATGACTCCCTCTGATCTTAAGTTGGCAATTGAAGAATGCAACCAATTGGAAGACCAAGGCCTAGTTACTCCCACAAAATCAGAATGGGCATGCCAAGCTTTTTATGTAAACAAAAGATCAGAACAAGTTCGTGGGAAGAAAAGATTGGTGATCGACTATCAGCCTTTGAATTTCTTCCTCAGGGATGATAAATTCCCTTTGCCAAAAATTTCCTCATTATTTGCATTTTTGGCGGGAGCTAAAATCTTTTCAAAATTTGACTTGAAGGCTGGATTTTGGCAACTTGGAATCAAAGAGGAAGACAGATACAAAACGGGCTTTTGTATTCCAAACAGACACTATCAATGGAATGTGCTGCCTTTTGGACTCAAAGTAGCCCCATCATTATTCCAACGGGCTATGACCAAAATCTTTGAGCCCATCCTCTCCAGCGCCCTTGTTTATATTGATGATATTCTTTTATTTTCCGCAGATATAAAAGCCCATGAGAAACTGCTCCAACAATTTGCTAATCTTGTACGACATTATGGTGTCATGCTTTCACCCACCAAAATGTTCATTGGCCAAACAGAGATAGATTTTCTTGGAATGAAATTCAAAAAAGGGAAGTATCTTCCAGGTCCTCATGTTGCAACAGAACTGGATAGATTTCCAAAAGAGAATCTTTCTGTCAAACAAATCAGACAAGTTCTTGGCATTATCAATTATCTCAGGGATTTTGTTCCTCACTTGACAAAGAAGACAGCCCCTCTCAGAGCTCTTCTAAGAAAGAATCCTCCACCATGGTCCTCAGAACAAACAGAAGCTTTTGAACAACCCAGATTCCCTCCACAGGAAAAAGAATTCTTCAAACAGATGCAAGTGATCAATTTTGGGGAGCTATTCTTTTAGAAGAAGATGACAATAAGAAAAAACGGATTTGTGCTCATGCTAGTGGAAAATTCACAGAAGCAGAATGCCATTATCACTCAACCTTTAAAGAGGTCTTGGCAGTTAAATATGGCATAAAAAAGTTCGAATTTCATCTAATTGGTCATCATTTCCAAGTTGTGATGGACTGCTCATCATTTCCAAAAATGCTTGAATTCAAAGGAAAGACTCTGCCCCATCCTCAACTCCTCAGAATGAAGGAATGGTTCAGTAAGTATGACTTTGAAGTAGAACACATCAAAGGGGAGGATAACCTGTTACCAGATCTTTTAAGCAGACCACCTTTCTCTTGTGAAAAACCCTTTCAGCTAAAAGTTCTTCCCATGCTATACATGTATCAAACTATAAATGCCAACTTTCTTGAAAAAGGTATTCCTCCATCCTTACCATCACACATTTCCATGACCATCCTTAATCAAAAGGCCAGAGCTCAAATTTTTGAACTTCAATCCGGACTAATCAGAAAATATGGGACAGATTTCTTTCACAAATTAGGATTTCATCCTATCTATCCTTTCACCTGTATTTTCAGCTTCCTAAATCAAAGTCCTGAAAAATAATTTTATTGGCCTCCTGAATTATTAATCCTGTTTTGGTATCTTTGTCATCTATTTTGGATCTCATTTGATCTTCAACCATTAAAGCTTGCAAGGTATATCAGCCTGCTTGAGAAGAATGAAAGTCTGAATCCACATTTGTCAACATTTCTCAAATGGTTCCAGAATTTGTCAAGATGGAAATCCTATTTGACAAATGAAGCTTATACTCAACATGTGGCACCTCCTCTCGAATGTTATACTATCATCACCTTCAAAAGAACTTTCTTCAAGGCTAAAGGTGTTTTCACTGATGTACCATGTTTCAATATCTATGGGACTTATAGACACTCAATGATGCACTATATTACCATAGATACCACAGATCCTTCACCATGGAGAGAATTCCAAAGACACATGTTTGAGAAAAATGGTATTATTCCAAAGGAGATATGGCCAAAGATATCTGATGATGCCCCATGGGAAATATTTCCTCCTGATTATGGGAAACAGCTGTTAGCAGACAAGGAATATTGGGAAAAGACACAAAGGACTACATCAATCCCGTCTCACATGCAAATTGATAATCCTTATCAAGCCAGCTCATCTGATCCTTATCAAGCCAGCTCATCTAATCCTTATCAAGACAGCCCATCTAATCCTTATCAAGCTAGCTCATCTGCAGAACAGATATGGTTAAATTCTTTCAAATCAAATAATGCAGAAGACCTACGTATGCCAATAGCAGGACACTCACAGGATCCTGATGAAGACTTTTACCATAGTGAAGACAGTGTTGAAGATAAGAACTTATCTCCAAGTCACGAGCCTATTAGTCATAAGTGGTTGTAATTTAAAGATGTTGCTTTTATCAGTAGATATCTATCTTGGTTTGTTTGTTTGTTTGTTTGTTTGTTTATTTTCTCAGCTCCTTCTCTATATAAGGAGCCTTTTGTCTTAGTTGAAAGACAGAACCCCTCTTGTAAAAATCCTCAGAAGCTAAATAAACCATGGCCTTCTAAAAAAATCTTTTCTTCTTCTCTAGCAGTTGGATTATGAATTACAATTATTCCACCTATCTAAATTAAGGAGTATGCTCTGTACTTGCCTCTATGAAGGATCTGGTACATCAGAAACTTAATTAAGAAGATGATCCAGTAACCAACTTTATTAAGATTATAATTTATAAAAAGGGGACAGGCTGTCTGGCCGGAAATTGGTTGTATGATGCTATAAGTACGGCTTTGGCTAGTCCATGATATGAATTATAATTTTAAAAGGATACCAAAAAAAAAAAAGAATCAAAAGCCAAAAATGAATCAAAAGGATACAAAAATGAATCTTTGTGTTTGTTATCTATTTAATTTAACTTGATCAATTCATGTGTGGATTTGACCAAATTGTAATATCCCGTGTTTTTAAAATATTTTTACACTGTACCGAAATATACAGTGTTAATAATTTTTGTATATATATATTATGATATTTTTATGAGTTGATGTGTATTTAAAACCTATTTTAATTATTGTGTATTATTTACAGTCCTTTACGTAAAATTTTCCCGGGACTTGCATTTTCGGGAAATTTTCACGTAAATAATTTATTATTAATTATTTTAAATATATTTTCGGACTTGCATGAACTCATACGTATTTTTAAAATACTAAATAAAGCCTATGTGTGCAATATTTATTTAATTAGGGTTTAATATATATTACCCTAATATTTTATTATTTATTTATTAATTTATTGTTATTTAATTATTTTATTTATTATTAAATTATTAAAATATTAAATTATATGTGTGGATGTGAAATTTTTCAAATATTTTATTAAAATTTTTATTTTTATTTTTTTCTTTTTTCTTTTTTTTTTCTTTTCTTTTTCTTTCTTTTTCTTTTTCTTCTTTTTCTTCTTCCTTCTCCCGCGCCCGACCACCCTTCCCCTCACCGCTGCAAATCCTGACCACCTACCGTCGGTGTGCCTCCCGGCTTGCCACCGCCATTCCCAGTCGTCCCCCGCCACCAGCAGCCTCCTTCCCCGGCACCGGCAGCCTCTTTTCTTCCATTTTGGTCGAAATCCTTCTCCTCGCCGTCGATGACGATTTCGGCCACCATTTTCAACACCACCGGTCTCTTTCTTCTCCTTCAGCTCCGGTGAGTGTGGTTCTAGCTTTGGTTTGAGCTTAAATGGTCTAGATTTGCTTAAGTTTCGAATTTTCTAATTCGGCCATATTCGGATTTTTGATTTTTTTGAGCTTAGAATTGATTGATTCATGAAAAATCCCTTCAAAAATGTTGATCCTAGTAGCTTAATATACATTTATGAATTTTTTTGGAATTTTTGGAGATTTTTTGGGTATTTTTGAATATTTTAATATTATTTTCTAATTTTCGGAAATTAATTAAATAAATTATGAAATTGTGTTTTATGGTTAAATTAGGTGTTTAAATGAATTATAGGAATTCATTTTTAATTTTTATGAATTTCTAAGTATTTATTTTGAATTATTGAAGTTTATGTAAATTTGGGAAATTAGGGTTAATTATGTTTTTAATTGAATTTAATTGGATAATTGAGTTTAATTATTAATATTATTGATAAATATGTTGATAAAATTAATTTTGGATAATTTTATAATTTTTGGTGAATTTTTGAAGTAATTATAGTATATTTATATATATAGGGCATTTTGGTAATTTTACCCTAAATTGGCTAAAAATGTAATTTAATTGGTTTTAATAGTTATTTAAGGTATAAAAATGATTTCTACAAATTATTTAGTATTTTTAACTAATTAAAACTATTTTTCGTGAATTATTTTCAATTATATATATAATATACGGTTTTACTAATAAAATGAGTTTTTATTGGTTTTTACTGTGTTTTAAGGTTAATTATGTAATTTCTACCTATAAAATTTATTTCTATGATATAAGGGTATTTTGGGTATTTTCAGAATTATTCTGTGTTTGTGGACCCCGGTCGGTGGACTGTAGTTTGGAGTCCGACCGTGGGATTTTGATTGTGCTCTGTGTAGTTTTTTGAAGTGTATTTCCTTGCAGGGTCAGCTCTACTCTTTTGAGTAGAGAGATGTCCGTTTTACAGGGGAGGTTCTGCCGGATTTTCGGTAGAATTCTTGTAAAACGTGATATCCGGTCGAACCCTGATATCGATTCTATGTTTAATACTCTAGATCGAATTCTAGGATTTCTGTTAGGTTTATTCTGATATCTATTATTTATTGCTTGTTTAATTACGCCGAGACCGAGGGCTAGTGGACTAGGCCCGTCGGACCCGTCTCGTGGAGCGCACTAGGGTGAGTTGCTATTATATATATATATGCTTATGGTGCATGATTTAGAAATGCATGTTTTATTTTGATTAAATATGCATAAATAATGTGATTTGTATTTAAGTATATTTTTAGTTTATTTTGGTTTATTTTTGGTATATATTAAATTATATGCATGTTTTATTAATAAATTATATTTAAAATATTTTTAAATATATTTCTAGCTTAATTTGTAATTTGATTGGATTTGTTTGACGTATATATACTCGAGATATACCTGGTTTACTTTTGGTATATTTCTAGTGTATATATGGTTTATGTTGATATTTTATTGAACTTCATGCATCATTTATTTTTGTGAATGAATGTTTTATGTTTATTAATGAAGGATATCAATAGAACGTGCTACCTAGTGGGCAGCACTAGGACCGAGTACGTACCGGTACGCCTATAGTATTTAGGCTATATTACTAACCATTTGTGGATATTGATTTGATATGATTATCTGATGTGTGAGATATGATTTGGAGGTGTGATTGCTGGAGCTCGGTTGACCAAGTGTCTTGGGGCCAATCACACTGGCAGTCAGACTGCTAGAGCTCGGTTGACTTAGTGTCTCGGGGCCAGTCTACTGTCTAAATGGATTAAGTGGATATATTTGGATTCAGTGAGCCTGTATGGCTAGAGTGTTGTCTAATACTATTTTCGAGGTTGCGATATTCTAGGGTTCTATGTGATCCTTCATAAAAGATGATTTTCAATAATATATATATATATAATGATTTTGTTGCATCTGTGTGTATTTGCCTGTATATATATTAGATATATATATACTGTTGATTGTATGCATTGTCATTTAGTGTGTATGTATATATATTATAGTAATTCACTCAGTGAGGTCTGACTCCCCTCCGTTGACTATTTTTCAGGAGAGTCAACATCTTCAGACCTCAGTAGCAGGCCTATACGCCAGATTTCTTCTGCCCCGGCTTCTTTGTGTAAACTGCTTACTTGAGTCTTATTTTTATAATCAAGACATTGCAGTAGTTGTAAATTAATGATGAGGCATTATGTATTTTATTTATGCGAGATGCATTTTAAGAAATTGAACTGGATTGTATTAAAAAGATTTATATATATATGAGATGAGATTTGATTTAAATCCAGTTGATGAAAATAATATTGTGATATTTATGATTTTTATTTCCACTGCATTATATATTGTTACTATTATTGCATGTTTATATATATATATATATTTTTTTTAGACTTGCTACGGGTTCCGGATTCAAAAGAATTCCCGTTCCCTAGCGTCGGTCATGGCCCCTGTTTTGGGTCGTGACACAAATCTTCTCTTATATATTATGTATTGAATACATAATATTATAGGACAAAACAAAAAATCTCATATACATTATTAAAAAAAAAAACTAAAATCATAAAAAATGAATCAAAATCCAAAAATAAATTAAAAGATACAAAAAATGAATCGGTAGCCAAAAATAAAAAATAAAACCAACATAATTAATATAATAAGAAAAGAATACATGAAATTATAATCCTTCAACGCTTCATCACTATCTTTAACAAAACTATCTTTAATGTTGCAATTAAAACCAACATTCCCAAACAACTTCTTATCACCCTTAAAATAAAATCACAAAACATAGTATCAAAAACCAAAATGATATAAAAATAATAAAACAAAATATATCCCAACAAAATATTTTAACTCATCACCACCACCAACATTTTTAACAAACTTTGAATCATAAGCATCATTGTCACAACCAACAGCATCTTTTAAATTAGAACTAGAAGCACCAAAAACACATCCGTCTTCCCCTGCACTTTTAAAACAAGATAAAAAACTAAAAGTAAATAAAAAAAAAAAATTAAATTCATGCTACCTAATAAAAGAAATCCTTTAACTCATCACCACCACCAACAATCTCAACAAACTTTGAATAATAAGCGCCCTTTTCACAATTAGCAATATTTCTTAAATCAGAACTAGAAGCATAAAAATCACATCCACCTTTGCCTGTACTTTTGAAACAAGATCAGAAACTAAAAGTAAACCAACAAGCAACAAAATTAATACATGCTACCTAAAAAAAAAGAATGGAGATGTGGGGTATCGATTCTTGTACTTCTTGCATGTTGAGTAAGTGCTCTACCATTTGAGCTACACTCATATGCATCTTTCATTTACTGACATATTATTAAATTAAGTTATGATTTGTTTTGAGATTAGTCCTTCAATTTGAAGTTATAAGGCATCATTTTGTATTTTACAAATATATTAGACTCCTTGAAATCTTAAAAATGTTAAAATTATATTTTTCATGCTTGAAAATATATTGATAAAATTGATTCTATTTTAGAATCATTAGAAATTTGAATTATGATTTTATTTTCCTTACCCAAAGTTCCATTATTGCTTTTCAGAAATAGTCGTGTTGGTTCAATTATAATGAATGTTACATCTTTCACACATTAAGAACTTGAATAATCAATTATGTACAGAAAATTTGTTACATATGAGTTGCTTGTATTTTGATCATCACATTTTGTGTATTCTTATAACTCACTTGAAGAATTTTTGAAATAAAATCCTAAAAAATATATTAGTTAATGTTTCACTAATAAAAAAAAAAGAGGAAAAATTAAGAAAAATAATTTTTTAAAAAAAGAGAAATAAAAATAAAAAAAAGAAGGGAAGTACAAAATTAAAAATTTATAAAAAAAGAGGAAAAGTAAAAAGAAAGAGAAAATAAAAATAAAAAAGAATAAAAAAAAGAGAAAGAAAAAATATAAGAAAAAAGGAAAAAATAAAAATTTATAAAAAGAATAAAAAAATTAAAAATAAGAGAATAAAAACTGTTAAAAAATTAATAAAAAAATAAAAGAAAAAGGTAGAGAAATGAAAAAGAAAAATATGGGTATATTTTTGAAAATATAAAAGCCATTTTTATAATTATGATATGGTATATTTATAAAAAAAAATTAAAATATTTTTATTGACAACATTTAAAGATGAAATATTATTTTTATAAATATCTCTAATTTCAACTCTCAACACAAAAAGAGGCCAATAGGCCGAAGATTGTTTCAATCCATTTTGAACATGAGACAAACTTGGGATGAGCCATTGGGCTTGGGAGAAAAATGACAAAAAAAAAAAAAAGTGAAACCCTATTTAGTAAATAAGAAGAGATATATTTTATAACCGTTGAATAAGACAATACATTCAATCTTATAGTAATAAAAGCAATGTAAAAGTAGAGTTAATGAAAAACAAAGTTATATTATAGTTTTCTTAAGAAAATAAATAAATAAAATATTTATGAAATTTTGTGTACATTGGCTGTGACTTGTGAGCTTGTCTTTGATTTGAAGTGAAATCAAGAGAAAGAGCCCTTTTTGAGCTTATATTAAGTCCTCACAGAAAATTTTATTCGTAGGGTACTTTTATAAATATTGCATTCACATTCATTTCCTTCAGGCTTTGGTCTAATTTTGGATGATTGTAAGGCTTTAGCCACTTGTTTCGAAAATATTTGTTTTCGTTTTGTGAAACGATCTGCGAACAAAGCTGCGGATTTGCTAGCTAAAGTGGCTTGTTCTTTGTCAGATTGTGAGACATGTGTTTAAAATAATAATAATAATAATAATATTAAATATTGCATTCTAATTACTAAAAACATACCCTTTTTTTAGCTGTATTAAGGCCCCACACTTCTATTTAGAAAATTTTATTCTTAGGGTGATTTTATAAAAATTGAATCCTAATTAATAATATATTATTTTTTAAAACTATTAATATTTAAAATTTATTAAATTAAATTTAATTCGTGTTGAATCATTAAAATTTTTTAATAATTTATTTAATACAACTACATAGATATTATAATTCAAATCTTATACATCGTTTAAATAAAAATAATTAGTAACGACTTAATATGATTTTTTTTTTAAAAACATAGTATTTTAAAAAAAAAAACTAACCCGTTTGACTCAATATAATTAACTAGTTGTATGAAGGAGAAATATTTTTCTCGCCCAACTAAGATCATTGAGATTGGATCTTACATATGGTCACATTTTAAGTAGATAGTTAAGACTTAAGACTGTTCCTTTTCAAATTGTGGCTCATAAGTCCTGTAATGTGACACTAAACTGCAATGATTGGATAGAGGTCATATGGGTATACGTTCAATTTGAGTGGAAGCTTAGCTTAAATCATTAAAATCTTCGAGGATGCGATGGGACCGACAACAACTAGAAGCATCACGATACATAGGATCAGCTATGAGTTGTTGGGTGGGTCATCCATTTAACATGGGATGGGAATGATGTTTAATGAATTACTGGGTGAAGGACAAACAAAAGCTTGAATGTATACTTTTTAGCTTTACAGCTGCAATTCCTTGTAAGGAGAGAGTTGGTGAATATGTTTTCTTCTTCAGGCTTGAGGATTAGACGTTTTGATGATTTTTCTTTTTTTTTTTTTGACAAAACAGAATTTCTAAGAAATGCAAGATATTTACAGTAATCAAACAATAAAGCACTCATATCTACCAAAGCTTGAAATATAAACGAGAGAAAAAATACAAAACTCAATAAATTAAATTATATGCTATGTTTAATTTCATGAGAAAACATATAATTTAACTCTAAGATTTAAGGAGGGACAAATATCTAAAATTGAAAAATATATCATCGAGCTTGAATATTGAATTGATCTGAATTTCCGATTCTTCTTTTATTATGAATAAAACCACAATATTATAAAATATAACAAATATTTATAATGGGAAAAAATCCACATAAATATACAAAAAATTATTTTTAAATAGGTTAAAAACTCATATAAATTTGAAATTTGGACTCAAATCATATAGATCTACAATTAAAATTATATAATATTAAGTTTTTTTTGGATATTTTTGACCAAAAATGATAAAAAAATACCCATAAACAATATATATAATGAAGACCCGAAAACGAAGTCAGTAAAAAAGGAGAGACGGAGAAGAGCCTTTTTTTATTTTTTTATGCTCCTTCAACCAGCCTAGCATAAACGTACATTTCAAAAAATTGGAAAAAATAATTTAATGATTACCATTTACGTCAGTTAATTTTTTTTTAATCACATTTGTCTAATTTTAAGATATATAAATGCATAATTTAGTAGCCGTATTTTTATATTTTTATAAGCATAATTTGTATCTTTATAAACATAATTTTGTATAATTTAATAGTTGTATCCGTGAGAATTTGATAAAATGACGAAATTTTTAAGAGGCATAATTCAGTTGTCAATTCCAACCCTTTCCATTCTCCAAGTTATTATTATTATTATTATTGTCATTGTGGAAGTTATCTTGTGACTTTGCAATTTGAACTTATGAAAACAGGAAATGAATGGTTTACAATTATCTTATTTTAGCAATTCCATCGAGGATAAGCTTACGGTGGCTTGGACTGCATGTGCATGGACCAGCAATGAGTAAGGTAACATTTCGATTCAATCATTCAAATGATGAAGCACCAGCTTGAATCCCTGAATAGGGAAGCAAAATAATTGTAGGACTTGATGACATGAGGCCGAAGGGGACTGCTAAACTCTATCTATCAACTATTGGCTTCGGTCCTCAATGCCATTTGTTGCCAAATTTGTAGAAATTAACAGTCTGCTAGTTTTTGAACTGGGTACCTTAATAGAATTGCATTGCTAAATAAGAAAAGGTACCCATAAATATCATGTCATAAATACATCAATAACACATTATTGCAATATTTGTAAAAAAAAGATATTAGCAGTACTCTTTTTGTAATTTAATGGCACAAATGATAAATATTATAAAGTGAGGTTATAAGTTTAATTTTTCATTTCTCCTTAACTTCCCAGTTGTTTAAAAAAAATATTAACTATGTTCGACTTAAACTTAATGGTTGAATATTATATAAAATTCAATTAAATCTTCTTCATCTTTAGGCCGAAAAAAATTTGTGAATATATATATATATATATATATATATTATTTCTCTTGATTTGGAGCTGTTATCAAAGAGTGTGATATTCTTAGAATGCAAGGATTAAATTTTTCTGTGTCCTAAGTCTTCTTTATAATTCTATTCAACAAGGGAAACTTTATAGAAAATTCCTTTCATACCCATGTTCTAAGTGCGTCACTCTAGATAAAGGAAATTACATACTTAGGGAAATTCATGAAGGAATTTGTTGAGCACATGAATCACATTACACACTAACCTAGAAAGCACTACTCCAATGATACTATTGGCCTACCATGTCTAATGATGCCTAAAAGCTAACTCAAGTATGTCACAAGTGCTAGCAATTCGCTCAACACAATCACAGACCTTCTTACCCTCTTCATCCAATCGGTAGTCCATGGTCCTTCGTCATGTGAGGGATGGACATCCTAGGTCCCTTCCCAACTTTCACTTCACAAAAAAAGTTCCTGATCATGGCTATAGACCATTTCACTAAATGGCTAGAAGTGGAGGCAGTTCCCACCATCACAGAAGCTCGGATACAACATTTCTTCTGAAGAGAGATCATTTGCAGATTTGACATCCCTCATACTTTGATTACAGACAATAAAAAATAGTTTGACAATGAAAAGTTTAGAGGTTTCTATTCGAACCTTAGAATAAAGCTTCATTTTATGAGTATTTTGTTTTCTCTCCATGAGAGATCCCTTAATATAAAAGGGAGATGTGTGCTATGTGGATGTATAGAAAAAGTGGAAGAAGATGACTTTTTACTCTGAATCGCCTTAATTTGACTTATCCAATATTGAAAGTCTTCTTTATAAATTGTAAAATGAATTCTATCACACCCATTCTTACATAAAGGATGCTGGAGTCTACATACCATAATTTGGCTCTCATATTGGCCAAATTTTTCAGCCTCAACATGCGGTACCGTTGTTTCATGTTTTTGTGGCTACTTTTAGGTTTTTTTCTGTTGTTATATTCTTCTTATTCTTTATGCTTTGTATTTTATGAGCAACATTAGTCGGTAATGTTAAATTTTGTAAAATCTTTCTCCATTCCTTGTGTATTAATCCTTAATTAATGAAATATTTTATTTTGAAAAAAAAAACATTGGTTATGCTTTTTCAAATAACAATAGTTAATTTGATTTGCTATGGCCTAGGCTCATGAGATAGAGTAAAGTTTTTATTAAATTTTCATGTGAAAAATATTTTCTCACGGAAAATTGTATACTAAAATGCTGATCATATCAAATTGTTTTAAATTAATATTAATATGAAATATGGATGAAAATTAATTTTATATATAATATAGTGTTCAAAAAATTACATTTAAGGAGTTTATTTTAAACAAAAAGAAAATCAGTCTGTTTATTAGAGTTAAAATGAGGGAAAAAGTAAAAAACAGAGGAGAAAAGCAGAAAAGGTGGCAGCTGGAAGCTTCACGTAATTAACTTTGGACATATTTGGTTGGCGTAATGTAAGACAAAATTTAGCTTCAAGTAATGGCTTTAGGAATAGGTGAAATTAAAGCATTTTATTAATTAGAATAAGAAACCCAGATGAATTCATGAATTTAATAGCGGATTATATATATATTATTATTAAGATTTAAAATATATTAAATTTTAATTAATTCGAATTAATTTAAATATTACTGTAAAAATATAATGTGACTACATATAATGTTCAGAATTAACATTCATATATCAGAAAAATAAGTGCGTCCACTACAGGCCACAGCTTGTTAGCACTTGGCACAATTGAATAGAATTATGGATGGTAGAAATGAATGAAGGGAGAGGAGAGCGCTGCTAACTATTAATTTTGTTTTGTTTAGTTCAACAGAAAAGAGAGTTGAAAGCACAAGATGAACCCACCCCAGAACCAGAAGCTTCTTTCAATTAAAACCACATTACAGACTGTAATTTTTTTTAATCTTTTGATGTAACAATATTTAATTATTTCGTAGGGTACGGACCAGAAAATGCAAATTCCTAATCTTTTCACCAACCCTACGTTGGTACTATAAATAACCCCTCCTTCGCCCTTGGTTTTACCTCCACCATATAGTCACTTGCCAATTCTTTCAAGAAGCTACTACTTTCAGCCAATTCTGCTTTAGTAGAGTGCTATTTTATACACTAAAAGATAGCTCAGAGGAAAAGAATAATGAAGCCAGTTTTTGTAGCTGTTTTGCTGGTGTCGTCCCTTGTTCTCACTTCCTCTTTGTTTGAGGTTACAGTGGCAGGTTCAGGTAAATGATTTTTACCTGAAAATACTTTTTTTTCTCCCTTTCTTTTGATGGGTTTTGTTCAGTGACAAAATTGGGAAGTTTGATCTGATCGTTTATTTTTTGCTTCTTTTTTTTATTTTGTTTTTTTGGGGGGGGATGCAGTGTTCTGTGACTCAAAGTGTGGAGTGAGGTGTTCAAAAGCGGGAGTGAAAGATCGGTGCTTGAAGTACTGTGGAATTTGCTGTGAGAAGTGCAAGTGCGTGCCTTCTGGTACTTCTGGGAACAAGCATGAGTGCCCTTGTTATAGGGACATGAAGAACTCCAAGGGCAAGCCTAAGTGTCCTTGAAATTAACGTAATGACATGATACATGCCCAACTGTTTGTTCTTTCTTCTCGATGCATGGACTATAAGTGTATCGTCGATTATATGGTTAATGTATCACATGGTTATTAGGTCACATATCTATGGAGAGAGAGAGAGAGGGGAATAAGCATCAGTACTGCTTCGTGCTAGTGTGTACCTGCTCTGTGATGTTTATTTGGATTCTATTTACTATGTATTGAACTAATTAAAGATTTGTCTTTGTTGAATCAATTATAATATTACAGTTAAGTATCTATCATACTTAAATTTCCTATACGATGCTTGACAAGCTAGAAAATGATTTTCCGGGAAACCAAACATGATGACTTGCTGCATATATATATGGAATCTGTACGTTGGGGTTTTATGGTATCCATCGGCTAGGAAATTTGGGAACAATTGGTGTGCGTGACTTTACAAGCGCAAAATCACCAGATAATATCTGCCATAAATGTTTTCTTTTTTTTTTTTGGAAGATATCTGCCATAAAATTTATATTGGGGTCATTTGTGGACGCATATATATGAAGTAGCACTAGACACGATAGGAGAAAAACAGCCATTTTCATTTATTAAGTCAAATTGCCTTGTTTTTGTCTAAACATTAGGGACTTGTGCCTTTAATCGAAAGATTTTAACATGTAAAAATAATTAATTTTATTTCAGAAATAATTGTACTTTTTTTGTATTTATTTGCTAGCTAAAAAAATTAAGTTTTTTTTTCTTCCAAAACAACTATTAAAAAATATTTGATATTGATTTGGTATATTAAAAATTATTATTCTTTTAATACTAGCTTAATGATAGATTGTATCTAGATAATTAAAAGAATTAACCAAAATCTTTTTGAAACATTAGATTAGATTTTATTAAAATGAAGAAATACAAGAAATTACAAAATATAGTAGTAAACCACTAAATTTGTTGACTACAAAAATAGTTTCTGAGACTAACTAAACAAATAGTCTAAATTGTTTACACTCAAATTAAATGTTGATACCATCCGAAAATATAATGTGTGCTTAACTCTAAGAATTAGATAAATATATACAGTTCTACTTCTAGTTTTTAAAAGTTAGGGGTAACTAAACTTGAAAAAAAAAAACATATCAAATTTGAAAAATTAAGTATAAATTTGAATGTTTGATTTCTCTTCATGTTGAAGTTGAACTAACATTGGAGATGAGATTAAACCACACAAGATACATCAAAAAAATAAAAAAACTTATTTATAAAATGGGTTAAAAATTTATATTAATTTAAGATCTAAGCTTAAATTATGAAAATCTACTACTATTAATATTATAAAATATTAAATTTTTTAAGTGATTTTTGGCCATTCCATGAACAGTGAAGAAAAGAAGAAGATGTAAAAGAAATGGAGAACGGAGGAAGGAGAAGGTGAAAAGTTGAATTAAAGAATAACCAAACTAATGTGTGAAATTTAAGATTTTTTTTTTTTTTTTGAGAAAAAAAAATTCAACTTGGAGACAATACTGAATTTATAATCATTTTATCTTATTTGTTATTTAAGATAATTTTATGAAATTATAAAAATCGTTAAAAGTCTTGAGTATAAAAAACAGTTATGTATTACTATGATATTTCTTATTAAAATATTAAAATAATTATTTTATTAGTTAAAAATAAAAGTAAAATTAATAAAGGCAATTAATTTTTTATTTTCAAATAATAAATAAATAGGTAAATATATTTTTTTTTCCTAAAGGAGACTGCAATTGAGTTGATATTTTTTAAGGTACAGTAGGAGGCGAGAGTGGCCAGTGGGGTAACAGAACACGCTTTTGTGACTTTGCAAGGACTGAGCTGAGCTTGACTGATTTTATTCATGTGAAAGTGTACCACCTAAGGTGCCTCTTTCACAGTGGAGGTCCCCACTTCCTTTATGATATCCATCTGATTCGTGCCACGTAACCCTACCACTATTTCCTTTCCATCAATTGGCTATCGGGCCAACTCTGCCTGAGAAAGCAAAGGAAATATCTCACTTTTTTTTTTCTTTTATTTAATAAACCAAATGAGCAAATAGAAAAGCCCCACTCTATTTATTTTATTTTTTTTGAAAAGAAAATAAAAAACCACTTTATTTTTTAAATTAACGTTTGATGGATTGTTTTAATTTCATGATTCAAAGTATGATTTTTTTATATTAAAATATAAATTATCACATTGCATGCTCTGAAAATTTAGATTTAGTGGTACAGTAGCAGGGTTAAAATATTTAATGAATTTTTTCAAATAAATAAAGAAGTAATGGACATAAATTACGGCTGAGCGAAATAAAAGAATGATTATATATCCCCTTTGATCCCAAATAAAATTAAGAGCAATTTGACATTACAAAATACATTAAATTGGAATTGCTTAATTCCAGTGATAAGAAGCTTTAACAACCTGAGATACTTTAGCACTGTATAAAGTTTGAGGAAACAAGAGATGCAATGGGCAGTTTCTTTCGGTAAACTTTTTTCATCGTCATGCCTACGAATTATCATACACAGAACAGAACTATTTTCCTCGTAGAGAACATCCAGTACAATACACATCTAGTAATCACTCTATTTTTCTTTCTATCTTCCTTTCAATTCTATTCAATTTACAACAACAGATGGAGGGACAGCGCATTTTGATCGTCTAAAAAATCATGCAGTCAATGATTTAATTAGTATTTAAGTGCACTGTGACGAGAATGTTAAGATGCTAATGGCTGGAGCTCTTGCTCAGGAACAATGCCACCAACAGGTTCATATGTACCTAGCGCTTGTTTTCTGTGCCTCCAAACCATCCATATGCCAATACTTAATAAACTAACAAGGAAGGTAGTCACAACCCCAGCAGCCACCACCAAAAAGTGTTTATGCCACCATGTCCTGTAAGGCACCAGAGCAACAAAATTAGCAAGCAAAATACAGAAAAGGCACAAACACAAGAATCATTCTTCCAACTTAAACGTACGGCTTTTTCTGAGGCTCAATCTTCAATTTAACCAACTGATAGCTACCAAACCTCTCAGGAAGCTGCAATCGGTGATCCCTTAACTGAAATATTATGTTCTGCGCACAACAAACAAACAAGAATTAGTTGCAACCCTAAAGTCTAATAGGAAAGGATCAAACTGAGCTAATTATTTCTCTGGTGACAAAATAGTATAATTACCATTGCTGTGGTATTAGAGATGTAATCTGCAGATCCTGCAGGAAAGATCCCCCATCTAACATGGTAACTATATCCTTCTGAGGTAAAATTCAACATACGAACCTGAAAATTGTGCAGCCACACAAGTGTCAGATCAAATAGTTTTTATTCATAAGAAGCCAACAAGAAGTAATTACATGGGTATGCATCTTTTACCAAAAATCATGGTTACACATCACCCATAAAATTAGATACAGCAAGTCATTGTGTTGATTTGGCTGGGTTAGATTGAGAGCTTAATTTAAAACAAACAATAATGTCCTGTGGAAAAATAACTCAAAGTACCTGTAATTTATCAATTTGCAACTCATGGGCAATAAGCTCTGCTACTTCTGTTAAGTTAGGCATCATGTTGGAGTTGTTGATATTCATCAACATATCAAATGTAATAATTCCAATTCGGAATTCACCTGATATCACATGCAGGAGGCAACGTCATTAGGAATTCAATAATATTAAGCATTATACTAACAAATAGAATGCGCACTCAAATCAACTGAGGTTTATTCTTGGGCCAAAGTAAACATTACAAGGTAATAATTGACAAAAAAAAATCTTACTAGATAAATTTATAATTGCAATATCATAAAACATGCAAAGATGAAATTCTCAAATGAAGATCAACAGACATTAAGATAGTTCAATGCTCAAGAAAGAAAACTGGAAAATAACTGAGAGTTGCCAGAATTCTTACCTACAGATCATATGTAACATGTTCTAAAGGGGCAAAAAATCTAAAATACCTATTCAAAAACTTAAAATTTCAGGAAGGTAGCTAAAATCCCACCTCAGGACTCATATCACAATAGCTATATATAGTGGATAAGGATCTAAGATCCTACTTTACTTCAAGTATCTTTGATCCCAAAGAAAACAATATACTTGGATCAAGCCAGATGCAAGAGTCCAAAATTTAAAAAATAAAATCGTCAATTCATTGAGTGCTGCAAGAAACACAATCCTCCAACGAAAAACAATTGATAGCTTGCTAATAGCATGGCTACTAAAATTAAGAACAAGAACAATAAGAGTAGAAATAAAATGAACATAATTGGCAATATAAGTTGAGAATTTGTTTGGCTTCATGTATTAAAGAACAGCTTAATGGACATGATTAAAACTTGTTGTACCTGGGAAAAAATCTTGAGGCAATCCAATTGGGGCTTGCACAGGCGGAATGCCTCCACTTTTATTATCACTACCACTTTTATTACCGCTAGGTAAAACTACAGGTGCTGGAGGAGGAACACCATGAACTTGCAGTCTCTTCCATAGTTCAGAGCAATTAGTTTTCCAGAACCCAATTTTATCATTCTCCCGATCGTAAGTAACAAGAGTATTTCGCACTACAATTCCTGTGTCAAACAACATAAGAAAATTGAATCAGAGAGGCCTCTTATGGGTCCTGCATTTTGCTTGGTGAGAATAGCTTAGGGTTATGACAAGCCTCAACTTTGATCCATATACATAAATTTAGAGTGTGGATTTCAATCACCATGACAACTGCTAAAGCTATGATATCCAGTGCACCTGTGCAGGGTGGGGATGGGTGTTGAAGAAGTAAATGATATTATACCTCCTAAAAGAGTAGTTGGATCTTTCCCATTCTGGAAAATTCCCAAGCAATATGCGCCACTAACCTTCGTATGCTTTAAAGCATGCCATGTAAGAGAAAAGGAAAAAAGAACAAACAATGGAGTTTGAATGAAGAAATAAAAGTTAAAATAACAGCAAAAGACCTCTTCCCTGCCTTTTGAGGGGGACAGGAGGTTTAAAAATTAATGTAAGAACTATAATTGGTCAAATTACCCGGAAGAGGTAGTTCTCTGGAGATAGGGACAGCTTTTGACCATTGCCGAATACCATATTAACCTCTGGAAAAATTTTGGATAGCTGAGAAACATCCCTGAATAACATTTAGAGAAACACTCATCAAATCCAATCCAAGGATACAATGCTAAACATCAAGATACATGCATATCAAAAGCAACACCTTCCAGCGCCAGAAAAGCAAATATCATTGTAATTTGGATCTGGACCATGGATCTGTTTGAGAAATTTGATTTCTTTCATAATCTGCACCAAGTACATAACACAATTTATACCAAGACCTCCAGTAAGGAAACCACAAAAAGCCAGTCTAAGGCATTGACACTGCAATAAGAACTGAAGCAGCAAAGAGTATAGCAGAACAGAAGCACTGAAGTGTATCTTATGCAAATGCAACTACTATTATCTGCTGCAATTATTGTCCAGTGCAGCACCATGAGTATCAGCATCAATTAACAGCAGCTGAACAAGTTCACAACAAATTCCAAACCTAAGCTTATATACAGTACCCAGCATGGTGACTTGATCATGAAGGTTTCTATCATTAATATCAGTTCACTGTTAAATTGGACTCCAGAATAAATATACCAAAAGAAGGAAAAAAAAGAAAAAAGCCAAGCATGATAAGCAAACGAACAACTTGACAAGAGTGCAAACTAGACTTTTGAAGCAGCTAAAGTAAGAGAGGATTGAACTGAGAGCTATGCTATCTTACAGCATCCTTGAATGTATGAAAAGCTTCTTCTGGAAGGTAAGCGTATGTAGTACCACTGTCTAAAACTGTTCCATGTTTTCCATCGAAAACTCTTGGGTTTAAATTTAATCGCTTCCCAGCCACATGTAGTTCCTTCAGCTCAATATTGTAATATGGACTGTTGTCATCCAAAAACTACAGTAAATGTGTGAGATGCACTAAAATGGATGCCTAATTATTAAAAATCCATCAATGACCTTGATGTTAAGAAAGCATCATACCTGCGGTAAGGATCTGAATGGGCAAAAACCATATCATGGGGTGGAGAAATACTACCAAGAACCATAGCACCCCCACCAACATCCATTCCACCGTAACATAAAGAAAACGAATCACCAACAACCTCCTTTTCAACAAGCTGATCGACAATACTAAGCCGACCGCGGCCCAACCCCATTATACCATCAGCACGCTGGCTAAAAAGGTCACCAGTTTCGGCAGTTTCACAACCGAAAACAGCACGCTGAGGTTTGAGTTCACTTTCATTTCCAAAAGAAATAACATCATCAGCAAGCACGCCACTACTAGAGCTCATCTCAGCATACCGTCTCTCGTAAGTGCATTGCTTCCCTTTATCATCACAATTACAACTAGGGTTACATTTTATCGGTTTATAGGTACTAGATGACTCCGGTTGGAACCTCGGATCCTATATAACAACAAATACATTAGCTGTCGAACAACTAAAACCCTAATTTAATTCAATCTGCAACCAACAGAATTGCATATTCTAAATAAGCAAACCGCCAATTAAACCTGATGCTTGCCGCACTGTTCACATGTAGCGCACGGAACATATGTGACAGTACTGCCAGTATCCACAATAAGAGCGAATTCTTGAGGCGGAGTACCAATAAATAGACGCGTCGTATAGTAACTGAAAAACAGAACAATCAAAAAACTCACAGATTCTGAAAAAAGAATTGAAATGACCACAAGAATTTTAGAGTGGACGAGAGAAGAGAACTAACCCGTTGGAGAGGAGATCGTCATAGAGACGCATATGTGCGCTAGGGAGGTCAGAATTGTGGAGCTGACGACGGTGATAGTCGCCGGTGAAGGATCTACGGTGCGTAGAGATGTTAGAGGTTGTAAGATGGAGAGGAATTATCATCGGACGACGGTGTTTAGTGAAATCGGTAGCTGATAAAACGAAGACAGCGTGGAAGATTAAGAGAATTAGAGGAGAACAGAGGAGAAGGGAATGCGGCGTAGACATGGCGGAGATGACGAAGGTCAACGCCTCAACGGAGGAGCAAAGAAGGAAAGCGGTGAATAAAACTATAGTTCGTTGATTTAGTAGAAGCGACCTTTTTTTTGGATGCAAATTATCAATTGCCGGTGGAATTACGAACCAATTAGAAAGATCCGCCTTGCGTCATGGCTGAACTAACAAGGTCAGCGTTTTTTTTATTTATATAATCATAAATAATTTTCTAAATTTAATTTGGCATTTTTTTTTCTCAAAACATTTTCTTGTTTCATGATTGGATTTTTATAAAGTCACCATAGTTATAAATTGATCGAATTTTACATTTTTTTTTATAAACTTATAGGATTTTTTTTGAAATAATTCATAGGATTTTTTTTTTTAAATCAAATCTTTTTTGTTCATTGAAAGAGTTTTTTTTTTTTTTTTTTTTTTTTTTTTTTTTTTAGTAAATCCAAAATTAATTTTAGAGATTGAAGCATTTTGTAAATTGATAATAAAATAGTAAAAAAAAACTGACAAGTAAAACCAGCTGATAGTTGTTAGGGTCGAAATTTTTTATGCCGTATTTCTTATTTTATTTGGATCCAATCAGAATTTTAATAAAAAAAATTTATTATATTTTAATTCTATTTAAATTTTATCCGGATCCAATAACAATTTTTTAGTGTATTTCTAATCCGATCCGGATCCAATCAGAACCCCACTAAAAAAAGGGATATGAATGGGGAATTCTTGTAGGTGAATGAAAATAGAAGTCCAGTACCTAACTAAAGATAAGAACGAAGAGATATATTCTACAAATGGTTGCATTCTTCATGCATCTTTGCCTGTTTTTATATACGTGTTCCAATTTCCAACAAACATTTATGGAAAAATAAAGTTCCTGCAGATCAACACAAGGATACGCAAGTTCTAAAGTTGATCAACCGAGGAAATCAAATTCAGTTTCAAAGTGAAATTTAATAAAACTTGGCAATATTGTTTATGTCGCTCTTGTGAAGAACCAAGTTCAAACAAACTCACTTTTAATCCAACATTTTGTGTTGTTAAGTATGTCAACAGATAACTAATAAGCTAGAAAACACATTGGCATTTTTAATTGAGACACTAGTTCAATAATCTGATAGATCCCAAGCAGGGAAGAAAATGGCTCTATAAGGCTATAGCAAATGATTCCAAATGCACAACGTATCAAAAGCAACAGTGGGATAATACCACAATATACACTTCAAAATAACTTTGTACCATCCCTTTCTAATCCTCCCAATTGGATAAAATTGTACACAAAAACTTTAGTTCCTATTTCAGGTGTAGTGTAGACCTCTTTCTATTCCCTTTGTTTCAATGCTACATCTTTCCAATACTCAAAAATTATTATAAGTAACAAAGCAACAAGTACAGCAAGCACCTGCATACTGAAGCATAACATGACAGTACCACACTCAGCTAAACAACAACCCTAATTCTAATTGCAAACAACAAAATCCACATGCCCAGCAGTTCAGTGAAGTTACACTAGCAGTAATATTTGCACCAAAACTTCTGCCTCAACAATGTACATCATGTCTACATGGGTAGCAGCCTCTCTTTGTGGAGACAGCTCAGGATCTTTTTTCCATAAATGTTGAAGCGCATTGCCTGAACGTTTTCTCGAATCAATTTTAGCAAATCTCCCAGGACTGGTCCCTGCTTTTGCAATAAATGACAATTCGTCACAACACATTGTTTGAGCCTAGTCATGGTTTTCTGCATAAACCATGCTTTTTACATAGCCCATGCATGCAGCAAAAGCACCCTTATGAGAACGTAAAGCATCAGTTTGCTAACAAATTGCCCATGTGAGAAGCATAAATATAATCTAATGCAGAAAACTAGTTAAGTAACCCGAGAAGTAAGCTAATCAATTTCACTGAGACATCCAGTTTTGCTAACAAATTAGGATGAGGTTTCACTCATAACAAACAACGCACATATACCGTAAGAGTTCCAATCATCTAACCTTGGATACTTTTAGTGCTGACTGGATAACAAAGTTCCCAAAAGGATGCTGTAATAGCATCAAAGAACTCGAACTGCTAAGCAACTCTGAAATAATTTGAGTAGATTGCTCTGGTGTTGACTCAACCAAACACTTCTCCACAACATTACTGCCATACTTATCGCAGGCAAGAGCTGTAAAACACCCTTCAAGTTGACTAAGAACTCTTGCTGTGATCTGTGGGATTCCCAATCCCAATAAATGCTGTACTACATAGTTGCTGGAAAGAAGGAAAATAATTTGCAGAGAAACCTTATTAACTATAGATTCCATCAGTCATGAAGCAAAACATGAGTTTTAATTAACCTTACCCGTATTTATCTTGAGCCAGAGGCAGTGCTATCTCTGTAATCCCAGCCACCAGACAATCTCTTGATTCTCCTATAGAGCGATCAACACAGTGCTGAAGTACACAACATCCACTTTTATCCGTTGCAATATCATAGCAGTTATCTGCCACCACTCTCAGAAGATACTGCCATACACAATCCACAATCAGCAACTTCCTCTGAGTAAAGCAATTATGAATCTAGTTGTAAACATGTAAAAGACTTCTGCAACAAAAAACAAGATAAATTGATGGCCAACAGAACTTTCATGACTGAAATGCAACGAAGTATGTGATCCTCTCTTTACGTTATCCAAGTCCAATAGTGTGGTGATGCCATAAGAAAGAAGTGTAGTAGTAAGAGATGCCAAGCAACATACAGCAACAGCAGACAGAGTGAAGCTTGACTGATAATAATATATGATAGATTTGAAGCAAATAGTAATTTCAGCGCTACAGATTCAACCAAAAGAATTGGTATAATCACGAGAAAATATGGAATATAAGGTAGGAAACATTTCAGTTATTGATTTTATCAAGTATTCTACTAATAATAAGCAGATGTCTTCTTGCACATTTTGATCTGCCCAAAGCTCTAATCTTGAACGAGGTGAAGTTGGTGAAGCTATAGAAATCTTTGAATCCAAACTTCAGATTTCAACCAGGATTCAGGTTCTAGAAATTTCTTGATATCAAAAGTAAACCTGAAGGTCTTAATGAACTCAAAAAGTCAGGGAGGTCTAAGGTGCCAGACCCAAGTTGGGCGTAGCCATTTCTGACAATTTAACTAATCTGGGACTAAGGTCTAATTGAGTTGTATTTTACTGTTACTTTCCCATTAATTGATAAAATGATTAGAGACTCATTACATGCCCAAGCCCCGTGTGCTCTAATCAAATCATATAAAAACGTTTAGCTCAAGATAAAATTTCCCAGCTTAGCTTGCCAAGATGCCAAACAAATGCTACATAGATATGCCAGCCACAAGCGCGTAAGACCAATGCTTCATGAGCAGATGGCCTACACTTCTGGACAAAATGAAAGAGTTATTGAAAATATTAGCTGAAATAAACAGATTCAAAGTATTTGCTCAGATAAAAAGTAACAAAATAACATAATGCATCTTATTCTGTTGCTATTAGCCAATGCCTACTAATTATACACAAACCAGACTCATAACACCTATCAAGCTAATATATAATTCAAAAAATTATTTGTTTTGTGAGTGATCAGGCAGTATTCTATTGTGAAGATATAGGGTTTAAACCACCATGCACCATATTCACCCTCCATTTAGATGCCAATCAAACATTCTACAATTTCAAGAAAGAGGAAAAAGAGGTTCCATGAAGGACGTGATACAGTGTTTATCGCTCTCAGGTTAGATGTAATCCGCCAACCTCCCACTAGTCTAGTTTAGAGGCTTGGCACCCCTTGTAAGAGGGGGACGGTTCAAATCCCCCCACCCCCCTCCCTCTCCAATGACGTAAAAAAACATAAGGTTAGATGTAATCCCTTGCTTTACATTACATTTCAAAAAACCAACCACGGTCTCACCTAAATTAGCTCCCCTCTTTATATACAATTATCAACAATAACAATTTCACCCTATTGTTCCACTTTCCTCTTATAAAGTGTTATGGTATTAGTATATCACAGACGTAAACATCTAAAATTTACCAAGTCATATTGAAAATACGATTCTACAAATAAACCATCTTAGAATAACAAAAATATGTGCATTATTTTCCTAATGCATATATTATTGATGCATATCTACCGAACTGCAAAAAGAACCACATGCGTTAATGATACCTTCAGAATCCATACCTCAACAGAATAAACATGCGGCAATAATGTTACTTTTATAATCCATAGCTCAACAGGATAAAGATATGTCGAGAGTTTTGGAAAATCAGAAGGCTTTGACATATGCTTAAAAAAAAGCTCTGGAATATGCAGTCGAGCAATTTCAAAGAATAAGATGTATAAACAAACACATACATGATCACAACAAGATAGTACCATTTGTATTAAAAATGTTTTGAGACATGAAAAGAATTGCAAAAAATAAAATCTCATCATAAGTTTCCAAGTTTCAAAGGTAATAATCAGGATTTCAAGTAGACAAAAGTTGGATAACAAAAGATAGCAATAGATAACATGGAAGTGTGTAAAAAGTATAAGAACAGAGCACCAAACAAACTGTTTAAGCGGGATAATAAATTGAAGATGATCACCTTATTGTCTTCAGGTAAGAAATGGTCCAAGCAGTACTTGATGACATGATGGCCATTCATGTCCTCAGCCAAATCAACAGCACTTGGGCTTAGAGCTGCCATAACTATAGAGACTTGCTGTCTAGCGACAATGGAAACTTGCTGTCTAGAGGCAATACTTTCCAACAGCTTTTGTACAGCACGAGTTCTATCAAACAACAAGAGACAAATCAATTGAACAGTACACACGAAGTCAAACGAAAACCACAAAACCAAACCACCAAAAATTTCCAAATTTGTGTATCTCTAAGCAAAACAAATAATTAATTAAATAAATAAATAAACATGACATATTTTACATACCCATGCATGTTCAGACAAATCCTAACAAGTTGCCTATCAGTTTTAGTTACTGCTACCAGAATTCTGGTCCTCTGTTCCTCACTACACACCTCAACAAGCTTTTGTACAACATAATTCCCAAACGGGTGGAACATCAATTCAGCTATAGAATCATTTACTTCCAAAAGTACCATATCAACTTCCGCATGTGTAGCACTCTCGAGAGCCTTTTGTACTAATCTACAACCATTTTGATCCTTAGCCAACCTCACAATCCTACCCATCAAAAACTCCAAAGGCAAAGGCATAAAATGCTCCAAATTAGAACCACCACCGCCGCCCCTCGGATTATACGCCAAAGATGATGATGATGATGAGTAATGGTTATGAGAAGGCTCCTGCAACCAGTAAGGCCTCCTATTATACAAGGCAGGACTGAAATAATTTTGGGTTGTTTTGGACAGCAAGCCATTTGAAAATCCTCTTGTTGAGTCGTCTGTCGTGATTCCATTAACGTTTGGCAGTAGAACTGAATCGGAAACAAAACCATCCCTGATATTGGTGGTACTACGAGCATAATCTCGTGGCCCAAGTGTCATAGAAGAATTTACACCATTGTTGTTATAAAGATTTTGAACAGAAAAAGCTTGGCTAGCCACAAACGGACGATCTGGATGAGATTCAAGAAACGCATCATCATCGGTGTAACCTTGGTCATTGTGGTGAGAAACACTGAGTCGAGAGAAGAGAGATTCAAAGGTATCATCAGGGCGATGAAGAGGGTATTCTGGAGTGGAAGGGAAAAGATGGCGTTGATTAAGGTGGCGGAGAGATGAGGGAGAGTTTCTTGAAAAAGAAACATAAGAACCAAACGGCGTCGTTTCCGACGGAAAAGAAGAACTCCCGTTTTGTTGCTGTTGCTGGGACATAACTCAACAAAACAAACCCAAAAAAAAAAAAAAAACGAAAAACAAAAACAAAAGGAAGAGTTAAAGCGAAAGTGAAGAGAAGACGAAGAAGAAGAAAAGAGTTGGAACGGGGTTTTGGTATTGGTATTGGTATTGTAAAGGGTTTTAATTAGATTGGTTAGAGAAAGTAAATGTTATGTTATAATTATAAATAAGAGCAAAAATCGGGATTTTTAATAGGCGAAAGAAGATCTGGTGAAGAGTTTCATTATCTTAATTAAGGAATAATTATAATATTTATAAATAGAAACAGACTTGACTGATAGAAGGAGTCATAGATGGAGATGGAGAGTGAGACTTAGATTAGATGATACAAATACAAAACAAGAGAAGGGAAGAGGTCGCTTGATGATTTTCTTTTCTTTGAGTTGTTTTTGATGTGCTGCAACTGGCTATGGCCTAGAACATGAAACCTACCTTTTTGCATGCATTTTTGGCAAGTTTTCATGCGAGCGACTGAGGCGAGTGGTTTTACGCGGCGTATGTCTGTCCCTCCGTCGGAATCACATAAGCTTCGGAAAGTACCCTTTTTTTTTTATTATTATTATTAAATTGACCAATAGAGAATAAACGTACACTTTTAATCTCACATGTCAATATGGGGACCACTTGATCTAGTGGACCCGTTATGTTTTAGGATTTGTCAACCGTTCCACAACTTTGATTGTGTTTTTTTTTAGAAAGTATGTTGTAGTTTCTAGCATATAGTTTTGAGTGCATATGATTTTTTCTTTTGCAATTACGTGATTTGTAATATGCTATTAGCACTTTAGTAATAAATTTGGTAACACCATTAAATAGTCATACGTGGTAGCTAATGTGGTCCGCATAGTAGATGATGTGTGTGAATGGATGACATAACACACAACGTTATGCCATGTCATCTTCTATCAGTGTGCCACTCATCCCTCTACACATATCATTTGTCATGTGGTGTCACGTCAGATATCACGTTTGATTACTTAATGACATCACGAATTTGTTATTAAAGTGCAAATGATGGTGAATTACATGTCATCTAAATGCAAAAAAAAAAAAATTATATGGTACTTTTTTTTGTACATATATTAATCAAACATAATTAGTCAAAATTCAATTAATTTTATATATTAATGGTCTAAAACAAAATAATAATAATTTATTGCATTTTTTAATAATCTTACTTTTAAAATTTTAATAAAAATAATAAGATATAACAAAAATAAATTTAATTAATGTCATCGGTTATCATTAATATTAATTATTACAATATTTTTTATATTAATATTGAGAATAGTTGCATCCATCTCTATTGATTAAGATAAGTAGTAGTGACTGCCAATGAGATTTAGATCAAATAGTATAGACTAAAGTCTTAAGACATTTTAAAAAATTTTAGTTAATTAATTCAATTACATTTTAGTCAAGTTTATATGTCAAAATGATAAAATTATAAGTTGATATGTCAAACTGATAAAAAATAACAAATACAGTAACCATATATATATTATGCCTTATATACAATACATGCATGTATTGTACATATATACATATTTTTGGTATTAGATTCAAACCAATTTAACAATTTGCAAATAACTATAACAACATCAAAATATTCATTTTAATCTATTTGATTCAATTCAAAACTAAAATTATGTATTTAGTTTACAATTTCAATACTATTTGGTTCGAAATTAGAATCACTCATAATATAATTATTAGACGGTTTAATGATTTTATCAATTGTATTCATAATAAGAAATGGAATAAAGTGTGACTTATTAATTTAAAATTGTAAAAAAGTGTTAAATGAATTTATATAGTGATGATAGAAAAAAAAATTAATTATAAAATTTAACTCAAATTCATTAATAATTTAATTCTAATTTCTTATCTCAACTTTTTCGTTGTTATTATTATTATTGTTGTTATTAATGCCTCATAATTTTTGTGAACTACTTAATTAATTTATAATTTATTAAAATTATTCAATTAATTATTTTAAATATTTGTGTGGACGCACAACTCATTTTTAAATAAATGTTTTATTAGTAGTTTAAGTAACAAAATGCATGAACATTTAAATATGAAGAATAGTGTTCAAATCCTATTTCCTTCTTTCTTGCTCTTTCCATTTTTAACCAGCTCAAAAAATTATTTTTAAATATATTATATCTAATGTATAGTTGCATTTAACTAAATAAAAAATACGTATAATTTAAATAATTATTTTTATTTATTTTCGTTATTAATTTAATTCATCAGCGGGTATATATCCAAGATTTTATCATTCCAAGTATTTCGCGTTAATAATTCAATTTATATAACCTTTTAAGCCGCATCACAATATTAACATAAACATTTTCTTTTTACCTGAAGATATGATTAATTCGTAATATCATAAGAAAAAAGTGGATTGAGTTGATATAAACTTTTAACTATAAGTGAAAACATCTGTTATCATCACTTCATTGTGTGATGAAAAAATATATTTTTTTAACTAATAACGTTGAACTTAATTAGTAGGAGATTTTTTTTGTTTAAACGATTTTTATATTAAATTGTAGTATATATAGTTATATTAAATTAATTATTAAAATTTATTTATCGTTATTCATATCAAATTGAATGAATAAAAGTTTAGTCGGTTTTAATTATTAATATTGAAAAAAATATTTTCAATCTTAAAAGATATATTTTAAAAATAGAATTTTAATTTATTAAAACTAACTCTGAAATTTTTGATTTAGTGATTTTAATCAGAGCCAAATGAATTAAAAATATATATTTTTATATCCATAGAAGTATAAAACTAGTTTCTTTCACTTAAAAAAAAAAGGAAATTTCATGGAACTATAGTCGGTCAATGCTACATTTTTCCAAGACGTGTTGTATTTCCTTTAAAAAGAAAAACTAAAATTCACAAGAAGACATTGGATTTAAAGCCTTATTCGGGTAGGTTTTTTTTTTTTTTTCCTAATATTCACCTTATAATATTATTTAAAAAGAGTTAACATGTCTTTCACCGAATATTTAGATAGTATTTTTAAATGCATTCAATTTATTCTATATATTCTTCATTTATTTTCTTATTTATTTTTTGCAATGTTATTTTATTTTTTTCAGTCAGCCAATGAAATTTCAATTCTCAATGGTAACGTATAGGATAGCAATTCAATTAGAAGGAAAATGTGCCATGCCATTTTTTTTTTTTTTTATAACAGACCATGCCAATTCATTAATAGGGATATGGCATTTTAGTACGACAAGTCAAAAGTCAAGCGTTTGGCTTCTCGTATTGGTTTGGAATTAGATAGTGCAACTACTAAAGAAAAAGCCATCCCTTGCCATTCTTGGGTCGACAAATGCCATTACGAAAATTAAAATTTTACGACAACACCAGAGCGACTTTGGAGTCAACAGAAGCGCTACCTTCAAAGCTGCGAAATTTCTGCCCCCTTTCCGTTGTTTTTTTTTTAAAAGGGTCCCCCTTTCCGTTGTTAAAATATGTGTGAATATATATATTTATTTATTTATATTAAAAAATATTAAAGTCTAAATTTCATAAGTGTCTTTCATGAAAAAATCAACATTCATTTTAACAGCACTCTAATTATATTAAATCTTTAATTTTACTTTTTTATTCTATGAAAAATTAAATCTTTTATTTTAATTAAAACATTTCTTTTTTATTCAATCACAAATGTCTTTTCATTTTCTATTTAATATAAAAAGTAAAAAAATCTATAGTTTCTAAATAATTTTTTATTTTTTATTCAATTACTATATATATATATATAATCTTATTAAAAATAATCAAATAAAATTATTATGATAACTTTTTAAATTTGTATTTTTATTTATTAAAACTATTTAATTATTTATTTTAATATGATTTTATAATATATATTATTAGCAATTATACGAATTCACAAGGAAATTCTATGGTTAATTTTTTAGTTACTTTTATTTATACATATATCTGTTTTTATCAGCATATGATAAAAGTATATTAATCATTTAATAGTGATTATTGACAAAATATATACTTGGTCAAAAACAAAATAATGATAGCATGCACCTAATTATATACTAAACAACGAAAATAAAATAAAATAAACAAAAACTTTAGGAAAATAGCATGGTCCAAGATTTATTTAGAGCTTCGACTTTTGGGCTTGGTTTCGACCTTAATCGGTTTATAAGGGCCCCCATCTTGCAATTTTGTGCACATGAAAATAAAAACCACCAAAATAAGAGAAGAAAAAAGAAGAAGAATAACAAGGATACAAAGAAGAAATGCATTCTGTAAATGTTCGCTTCATTCAGTTGTATACATTAGCCTCTGCAAGTAAACTATAATAACACTTTTGACTTGTTTTTTACTATGGAACAAAAACCGTTGCGAAAAAGAATTAACTAATAAACTGCCCCTAAATCTTGATAAACTAGGTGAACTAATCCTATTATTACATCGCAATTATTGTAACCTTTCAGTAAAAAGATGATGCTTCATCAGCTCCCCAACCTACGAAAATATACCCTCAAAAAACATGACGATTTATAGTTCCACTATGCAACAAGTAGTAAAATCGTACACTCACTTTATGGATGCACCGAGGTTAGGGATTATGACAATGAAAGAATTTTGTACTGTTGAAAGAGTCTCGAGAACTGTTATGACATGGCAGACTTTGGAGGACTGTCAGTTAATTCTGATATTGAATTTGAACAAAACTCAATTTCCAGTGTAAGCATTTCTCTTGGATAGTTCTAAGCTCAACCAAGTCGATGATGGAGTGCTGCCGCGTGAAACAAGATAAATGATAAATGCTATATATGCAACTGTGCCAGTGCAGGCAACAAAACCAAATAGCAATCCTTCAACTTCAGATACGAAGAAATCAAGCAACAGATATCCATTTATCAGTATAACCAGAATAGCTACAGTCCATGCCAGCCTCTACAAAATGAATGGATGAAGTATCAGATACAGAAAAATATTAGAAACATATTCTTATGATGCAGAGCTAACTAGCAGTTCCAGGACCAGGAGGCAATAATATCTCTACTGTAATTCTTCAAAGCTGGATCTAAAAAAGACTGCCAACTCTAATAAACTAACATGCTATACATGTAACGTGTAAATTGTCCACTAAGAAAAAAAATAAAGTGCCTTGAACCACTATTTTGGTAACATCATGTGTGCATGATTTAACTGAAAATAACTATGACAATATTCAAACTTTTAGTGTCAAAAATATGAAAATATATCGGAGTGTAACAGCACCACAAAGGGCTGATAAACAATAACATTTGAAGAGCTTGCTCCATCAGTCAGTGCATTGCTTAAGCTTCAAAGAATAAGTTGGAGATTTATCTTTCCTGATAACAAAAATAAAAAAAAATAATAATAATAATAAAATAAAAAAGAGAGGGAGGGAAGGAAGGAATGGCTATCCCTTTATATAGCTTTTTTCAATTATAATCTGTTCGCAAATTTTCAATTATGATGTGCTCTTCTTCCCCTTTGTTCCTTGTTCTTTTTGTCATTTAGGTATGTGTCTTGACAAAACAAACCAGATGCTGCATCCCACAAGTAATTCACAAGAGTAACTAAAGGGAAGAGGTAAAGAAACTAATCAAGTGGCTGCAGCTACTGGTATAGTTTAACAAAGTCCACAAGCAATTATCAAGTGAAGGATGATAATATTTCCACATTAAGTAGATAGATCTTTTTCTGCTCTATGCCTTGCAAACAAAACAATCCCAAATTGCCTTTAAAGTTTAAACCATACAAAATGTGGATAAACTACATATGACTAGTCACACAAAGTAAGGGTTGTCAGTGTAGAAGTTTACAGCTTACCTCAAGAACAGGCCCAATTCTAAAGACACCCATGACTTGCTCCTTGGATACCAGGGTAAGAAGGGGAATGAGTGCAAAAGGGATTTGTATGGACTGAAGCACATTCAACCATTCATTCAAAATATCCAGTGAAGCTTCAGATCTATTGAACACAAGAGCTACTATCATAGTTGGCACAATTGCACAACCTCGAGTTATCAATGCCCGCAACCATTTCTTCAAGCGAAGGTTGAGAAAACCTCCCATGATAAACTGGCCAGCGTACGTGCCAGTTATTGTACTACTTTGTCCAGCTGCTAACAAGCCAATACCCCAAATATAAAGAATTGGAAAGAGCCCACCTCCATATTTTTCCTGAAGATACTGTCCTGCATTAACTAGTCCTATGCTATTGGCTTGTTTAGTTCCATAGAATCCCTTGGCAAACACAGTTGTCACAAACAAATTAATCATGAAAGAGATGGAAAGAGCAACAGTCGACTCAATCAAGTAGTAATTCAGTGCCTCCTGGACACGACCTTTCTTTTGAGGATCAATCTTTCTTGATTGTACCAAAGCTGAATGTAAGAACACATTGTGAGGCATTATGACACAGCCAACAACCCCAACAGCTTGCCGAATTGTTTTAGAACTAAGCCTTGGAATCAAAATACCTACAACGAGTATCAGAATTAATCTTAACCTTAGAACAGCTAATGAAGAAACTTCACTTCAGCATGGAAAATGATATTCCTATTCTTACCCATTAAAAGTTCTTTTCCACTTGGTTTAGTGTCACCAAACATCCAAGCAAATGAGATAGCCATTGTTGCAATAAGAACTGCAAAAGCAGCTTCTAACTTCCTTACTCCATAATTCTCTAGAAATAAAAACACAAAACTGTCCATATAAGGACACACCCAAAACACAACACTCATCAATAATTCATTTTTCAAAATGTAACTGCATGAAAAACTAAGTTCAAGCAAAAAGATAAAACCTAACTTGTCTACGCATACCAATCAATAATTTCTGTTTATAAACGTACCAATCCAAAGCAGTAATAATCACACCAGCCCATAGAGGCAAAAAGCCATTGCTCAAAATATGAATAGCAATAGCACTGCCTATAACTTCCTGTATATCAGCACCGATAAGTGCCACCTCCGCCATAAACCACAAAATCAACCTGGCCCAGTTTGGATACTCCTCTCTGCACAACTCCGCCAAATGCATCCCTGTAGCTACACCTACACGCGCCGATAGCATCTGGATCAGCAACCCCATGACCGTGGCCCACATCAGCAACCACAACAACGTGTATCCAGCAATTGCTCCAGCTTGAAGATCCCCTTCTAAATTTCCCGGATCTAAAAAAGCTATGCTCATTAAAAAACCTGGTCCTGTAAATAACCAGAGTTTTTTCCACGAGAATGGTGGTACATAATCCGCGGATGAATCCTGACCGTCCACATCCACAATCAAGATTTTCTCTCGGGCTTCGAAAGCATCTTCTTCAGAGTCATCTATCGCCGGTGATGTTGATGATTGTGTTGGTGCCGGTAATAGGCGGCTCGATTCATCTTTTTTGTTGTCTCCTCTGGAATCTTCGTCTCCAGATTGGGAGCTCATTGCTACTCTAAAAAAGAATAATTTAAAGAAAATATAAGCAGCAGAATATAATTTCTCCGTCGGAATATTAGTGAATTGTGGTGGCTGTGTAGAGTTGGTGGCGAAGAAGGAGACAAGGGAGGTCTCCTTTTTCTCGAGAGCTGGCCTGGCTTTACGATGGGCTATGAAGAGTGCGCGCAGGTGACGACGTTTATATATCTTTTCTTTATTTATTTTGTTTTGGAGGACAAAAGCTCATATTGCCCATTGAACTTTGCATTAATGGTCAATTTGGTAACACAATTTTAACTTTGTTGCCAGTTTGGTACAAAACTTTATCATTTTGGAAGAATTCAGCACTATTTTGGCACTCAACAACACACAACCAAAAAATATATAAATAAAGAACAAAGATTCGACTAACCTTGTATTTTTTAAAATAAAAATAAAAATATTAAATATCAAATTTTTTATTTTTAAATATATTTTTATTTTCAGCAAACTCATTTTTACAATTTTATAACAGTTGATTTTACCAAACACAAGTCCATAATATATATTTATCTATTTCAGCAGCCATAACCTCCAATCTATAAAGCATTACCAAAAATTAAGAAAAGCTCCACGAAATCTTATTGATTTTGACACATTGTCAAACGAGTCAAAAGCTTGTGAACAAATCTAATTAGTAAGAGACATATTGTTGCTGTGTCATAGTTCATATGAGAATATTGAAGGCATCAAAGAAGCCACAATAATGAAAATTATAATGGAAGAAGACAAGGAAAAGAAAAAAAAAAAAAGAGCAAATAATGGCTATTCTTTCTAATTATGGTTACGAAAATAAAAATTAACAAATTAATTAAATGGTGATGCCAGTGGTTGCAGCACCTAGTGAAACATAGCTTTAATTAAATTATGTGTGTCGCTTAGAGCTTTAATTGTTCCAAAATGTCAAAGTTTTGTATCAATTAATGGGCAAAATAAACTTTTGTCCATTTATTTTATGTACTATATTACTTCAATCAAAATTTAATTAGCAAGTAAATGGTAAATGATAGTTATAAATAGTTAATATTCATTATTTATTTATATCTACAGTGAAGTATAAAAATATTAAATGTTTATCCATCATTTAATAGTGTTCAGTACACTATTTTATTTTAATTATGGATTTCGTTTTCAAGTTGTACTGCGTCCTACTTGATCTTCGATGCAGGCTTGCAGTAGCCATTCATGTTATGCCACGTTGAATTTGGAGATTTTATTTATTGTTATTATTATTATTTTTTGGTTTAGTTCTTGATTTGGAAATCTAAATTTGTTTATTGTCATTATTTAATTGGAAGTGAAATGATAGAGTTTTAGACTCAACCAACAAGTTTGGGGGAAAAAAAACTCGAAAGTCAATTATATTTTGTCATATTTTACTTGAAATACTTGAATTCGATGGAATTCAATTGTACTATATATAAAAATAATATAATTTAATAATTTTAATTAAGATAAACTTAAATAAGCTTAATTCAAATTCAAGTAATATTTACTATTGAATATTTTATAAAATATATATAATTTATGTTAGAAGTTGTGATTTGAATAATTGTTTGCCGTACATGCAAATAATTGTGATTTGAATATATATAATTTATTTTTATGAGTTATAAAAAATAAAAAGATAAAACTTGTAGAAAATTAGTAAAAAATAACTTTTTTTAAGCGTATCATAAAGTGTAAAATTTAATTTTTACCGTCTTTAATTTAAAAGGGGATTATTCTTATTATGCAGTCGATCAAAATTTAGATCATATAAGAGCTCTATTAAAAAAACAAAACAAAACAAAAAACGAAAGTGTAAGCTTATATAATTTATGATTTGTGTGTTAATTTTCAAATATTAGTGCGTATTTTTGAGTGATTGAATTTTAGTGGATTTGGAGGCTAAAGGATGTGCTTCTTCTACTTCCCTTTGGATTTGTCTTTTATTGTGCAAAGTATGTCTTTACATGGCAAAAGAAAACCAATAACAGAGCAAACTGCAAAAGCAATTCCAATTTGGTTAAGGTGTTAATCTAATTTGATTTAAAAAATGAACTTCTCGCTAAAAGACATGAAACATATGTTGTCCAATTCGGATTCGCAATTTCCTATAAAAAGGCCAAATGTTCATTGGTTTGTTTCTGCAATAAAGTATGCATTAATTTCATATATTGCTATGATTTGGTTAGCAGAAATAATGAAATTTCTAGTGTGTGTGTGTATATATATATATATATATATGAGTACTTAGTACGTTAGGTCTACAAGCAATAGTTTCTAATGTTTCTCAACGGGTGAATATTTTAAATTCTGGTGGACTGTTTTTTTTTTTTAATGGATGAAAACGATTGCGATTTGGTTCAACAAAGAACAAATTCAAATTCTGAATGTACGTCTTTTTCAATCAATTAACAGAAGCATTCATGTCTGTTTAAGTATGTGTAGAATTGCCATCCAATAATAAGTTGCCGCATCCAAAACATGCCAACTATCAGAAAAAGTGAGACGAATGGAAGGCATTTGTTCATTGCATCCCCTCTTTCTTTTCTTTTTTTCTTGCTTTTTGTTGTTGTTGTGTATATAAATCTATAGTGGTTTCTGATTCCTGCATGCGTTGTCTCGGGCTTACTTTTGATTTAAACCACAAGTTTCAGTATTTCAGGACACTTACTGGGAAAAAAAGGGAATATGTGAAGAAACACAGCAGCATATCAGATTTTGCCAAGAAAGAGTTGGTTTCTTTTTTTTATTGCTAATTATATATGGTGATTGAAGTCAAATGGGAAATCTGACGGAGCAAGGTCACGAACCAAACTCTACAGAACAAATTCAATTATGCACCTCATCCTTACCAGGTTCATATTTAGATATGTCAACCCCCGCACTACATGAGATGCTATTTAGTGCTCGATTTGCTGTGTATCAACTATGCATAGTACAGTCTGCGTTGTATGGCCCATACGTAGGATATGGTGGGCATGAAAGGCTCTGTCAAAACTGTACCTGCTAATGTGTGCACAGTAGCAGCAACAAGTGTTACACTACTGCAAGTTCAAAAACTAGAGGGGGCAAAATTTTATTGCAACAAGTGGAAAATGGACAGTCTAAATCATGAAGAAAGCTGTTTCCACTTGGTGATATTTGCCTGGAAACAAAACTCCTGAGGCTTCAGAATAGAAAACATTAACACCTTTTCCATTATAATCTTCTTAATAGTGCAACTGTACTTATTCATGAATTTCAGCTATCAATCAAGTGCTGTAATTTTCAGTCGTTGAATGGAATGAACTGTATCGATCTAACAATTGAAAATCGCATGCACTTATAAGAGTTCGCACACAAAATTTATTTCCTACATTCTTCCCTCTAGCAATTTTATGCATACTCCAGTGGCAACCTAGCTCATTAAATGCATCAGAGAGTTTCGGACCTTCTCAATTGAACAATTCTAATGGGTGCAATTTATCCGAAACTTAGAAAAAAAGAAAAAAAAAAATCAAGCATAGCTGGACGTGGCCGGCATTTAGCACATAATTACTCAGCCTTGAGCAGGGACAGGACAGCCCGGCCCCTTCTTTCATATCAACCACCTTCTCACCAATCCTCTAACATTCAAAACACTGAAGCAGTGACTCCAATGCCAACCCAACTATACGCATAGCCAAGCCCTCCGCAGGGCAACCCCTCCTTTCAGACGCAAAAAGGGATGAAAACTGGATCCATCTTGCGCCTCCTCTAGCCCCTCCAATCTTTCTAGTTTGAACTTTGTTGGCTCTACCCATATGTTGGGGTCGTATTGTATGCTCCATAAGTCCATTAATAGCATAGTGCTTGAAAGAATGCGAAAGCCAAGGCTAGTGGAGTTATAGCCAAGGCACTTTCCAATCATCAGGATGGCGGTTGGCGATTCTTCTGCTAGTGATGGCCTATGATGGAGAGAGAAGGATATGGACTTGGTGGCAGGTTTTGGAGTTTGGTAATGAAACACTTTCTAATACATACAAACGATTTGGTAATGAATAACATCCCACTTTTATTTTAGTGAAACTGGAATTATTCTGGAAAATTATGAATCTTGACCACCTTATATCCTGTTCTAAAAACTATTTGAGGAAAAAGGAAATGAAATAGCAGAGGTTGTGCATTAAGTAAAAAGGATAAAGCAACTTGCGATAAGAAATAGTGTGTTGTGAGAAGAAATCTCAAAAATAATTCTCTCAAATAGATACAGGGGATAAAATGGAAGAAATTTTTTTTATAAAAACTTTGTAATTACCCAATATTTTAAATAAAATAATATTTTTTAGAATATACAGTGTTAATAATTTTAAATTTTATTTATATATTATTATTGATATTCGTTAATATTATTTATGTATTTTATTCTAAGGAATCGTTTACGTAAAATAATTTATTTTATGTGGAAATTTTATTATTTAAATGTATTAAGGTTATTAGTATTATTGTTATTGTTATTAATATTATTATTATTGTTATTGTTGTTGTTGTTATTATTATTATTATTAAATTTGATTAAAGGGTATTTTGGTAATTTTATAAATAAAAAATAAAATAAAATAATAGAAAAGTAAAAAATAAAGATCGAGTCAACACTTTCTCTTTCTTCTTCTTCTTCTTCTTCTTCTTTTTCTTCTTCTTCTCACTGTCACTTTCAGTCCACGTCGGAGCTGCCCCAGTTGCCACTGCCGACTGCCATCAACTCCAAACACCTCCAACTATTGTCAGACATCACCAGCGGTCCCCAATCGCCGCTGAATTGTTAAAGATTGAAAGTGGTTGAAAGTTGAAGCTTCAACACGCTGGTGAGATTCCGGCCACCTCAGGACTTCGAACCGGACTCTTTTAAATGGTTTTCCATCGGTGAGTCCATTTCCGAGCTCTGTTTGAGCTCAAATCTTCTAGATTTTTTGATATCTTCAATTTTTAGTTTATGTATTTTGGGGTTTTTAATTTTTTTAAACTTGATTATGTTTGATTCATGCAAACTTGCTTAAGAAATGTTGATTGTGGTAGCTTAAGCTTCTCAAATATATTTTTTTGTATTTTTTTGAATTAATTTGAATTTTGGGTAATTTTTTATAATTTTAATATTAAATATTGAATTTTTGACAATTATGTTAATTAATTATTTTTAATGAAAATTTAGTTGAATTTGTGTTAGTAATTTGAGTTAATAATTTTAGGATTATTAAAATAATTTTTGGTGAATTAATATAATTTTTGAGAATATTATTTATATTATGTAAATTTTGTATTTATGAGTTAATTGTGTAATTTTGTGAAAATTATAGTTAAATAATGTGTTTTAAATGATTTTAGACTTATATAGGGTATTAAAATGATTTTTATAAATTATTTACTATTTTTAACTAATTAATACTCATTTTTGAAAATTATATTTAAATAATATATTATTTACTATTTTGGTGATTAAATGGATTTTTAATTACTTTTAATATATATTTAGGCTATTTAATCTATTTGAATATATAAAAGTGAATTTTTACTATTTTATATTGAATTATTAAAAAATTGGATTTTTATTAATATTATATTATTATTTGAGATTTTTATTTAATTATTGTGAAAATAATTGTATTTAGTATTTTAATGTTTAAATATATTATATTTTGGTATTTTGTGGATATTTATGGAATTTAATGATTTTTAATATATTTATCATTTTTTTTGTATTTTGGTGAATTGTGAACTTCGGTTGGAGAATTGTGCAGTTCGGGGTTCTAATCCAAGGTGTTGTGTAATCTGTGTTAGAAGTACATTTTTCTTGCAGGATCGACTCTACTTTTTAGTAGAGAGATATCAATTTTACAATGAAGGTTCTGCCGAATTTTTGATAGAATTCTCCTAAAACGTGACGTCAGGTTGATTCAGAATTTCTGGATTTGTCTGGGTTTCATATTCCTAGATTGAGTTTCTTTAGAAGTATAAGTTAGAAATTTTATTATGATTTGTATTATTATTTATTTTCTAGTTACGCCGAGACCAAGACCTATTAGACTGGGCCCGCCGAGCCAGTCTCTAGGAGCGCAAACTTATGAGTTATTATCTTATATATGCATTGCATGTAAAATGCATAAAAATTAGCATCCATGAATTTTATAATGAAATTGAATATGAATATTTCTCTAAACGAATAAGTATATTTTTGGTACACTAAGTATATCAAAAATTTGAATATTTCTCCAATAAGTATACTTTTGGTATATTTTTAGTATATTTGATATATATGTGACACATATGCATAATTGTTTTTAGTATATATTTGGTATATGTGTGTCATATATATTTGGTATATTTTCGGTATATTTATGGTATATTATGGTTTATTTTGGTATATATGTGACTTATATACTTTTGGTATATTTTCTGAGGTGGTCGAAGGAGGGAGCGATGGTGAGAAGCTCACCCTACTGCTGCTGCAACTCCAGGAGATCTGGTGGGCTTCTGGCGTTCGGATGATGTCGGGAAGAGGAAGGAAGAAGATGGCGGTGAGAGGCAGTCCAGTGGTGGAGAAGGGAGAGGCACAGTAATGAGGAGAAAATGGGACAGAACAGGGAGGAAGATAGGTTTACTGCAACTTGTTTTTATATATATATATAAACTTTACTTTAATTATATTCACCCCACACTAAAGTATACCCATATATATGTATATACAAATATATGTAAACACACACACTAATATTACAATTTAATAATATAATATTAACAATTGAAAATAATAATATTAATAATACTAGTGAAATAATTTAATAATAAAATAATGCTCACAATAATATCAGACAACAAAAATAATAAAAAGGTACTTAAAATAATAATATTAAAATTAACACCAATAATATTAACCCTAATATTTAAATAATAAACTTAAAATATATATATATATAGACACGTAGATAATTCTCTAAAAATAAATTAGGTAATTAACATTAGTAATTAACAATAATAATACACGATTAAAATTTAAATTTATTAATACTGCATATCCTAAAATGTATTTTAATAATTTGAAACAAGGGTCATAACAATAGATGATTTATTTGATCAGCGTCAGGGTGCATAGTTCTTTTCTAAGATTGACTTAAGGTCGGGTTATCATCAGTTGTGGATTCGTGAAGCCGATGTTCCTAAAATAGCATTCCACACTCGATATGGCCATTATGAGTTTCTGGTGATGTCTTTTGGATTGACTAATGCACCAGCTGCTTTTATGGACCTAATGAACAGGGTATTCAGACCATCTATGGATCAGTTTGTGGTAGTCTTCATTGATGATATACTAGTGTATTCGAAGAGTATGGAGGAGCATGTATATCACTTGAGGATAGTACTGCAGACACTAAGAAAACATCAACTTTATGCTAAATTCTCAAAGTGTGATTTCTGGTTGGAGAGTGTTGCATTCCTTGGACACGTGGTGTCTAAAGATGGTATCCAAGTTGATCCACAAAAGATTGAGGCAGTATATGAGTGGCCTAGACCGACGATAGTCATAGAGATTTATAGTTTTTTAGGTTTAGTTAGGTATTATAGGAGATTTGTGTATGATTTTTCCAGAATTACAGCTCTTATGACTCGTTTGACTCAGAAGAATGTGAAGGTTGAGTGGTCAGATGCTTGTGAGAATAATTTCCAGTTATTGAAGGAGAAGTTGACCACAACTTCAATTTTAGCTTTGCCTAATGGAGTAGATAAATTCACTGTGTATTGTGATGCCTCTAGAGTTGGCCTAGGTTGTATGTTGATGCATAATGGTAGGGTGATAGATTATGCTTTGAGGTAGTTGAAGAAGCATGAACAGAATTATCCTACCCACAACTTAGAGATGGTTACAGTGATATTTGCTCTTAAGATTTGGAGACATTATCTGTACAAGGTGACTTGTGAGATTTTCATTGATCATAAGAGCCTTAAGTACATTTTTCAGCAGAGAGATCTGAATCTGAGGCAGAGGAGATGGTTAAAGCTCCTAAAGGACTATGATTGTGAGATTTTTTATCATCCAGGCAAGGCTTATATGGTAGCAGATGCCTTGAGTAGGAAGTCCTCAGGTAGTCTTACTCACATCAGTGTAGAGAGAAGACCGTTGATCCAAGAGTTGCACTAGTTAATGGATCAAGGTCTAATGATAAAGATGAGTAAATCTGGTGGATTGTTAGCTCAGTTTAGAGTTTGATATGTGTTGAGAGATAGGATTAAGGTAGCTCAGGGCCGAGATCAAATTCTAGCAGAGCTTGCAAAGAATAGTCGTGCAGGGAAGTTCACTGATTTTACACTCAATGATGAAGGTATTTTGTGGATCAGTGGTAGGTTGTACATTCCTGATGTGGATAATTTGAGAGAATAGATCCTTGAAGAAGCACATTATATAGCCTACAACGTACATCCAGGTGTCACTAAGATGTACCACAGTATCAGAGATTTGTACTAGTGGGATGGACAAAAGAAGGATGTAGCTGATTTTATTACTAAGTGCTTGTCGTGTCAATAGGTGAAAGCTAAACATCATAAGCCTTTTGGGAAGCTTCAGCCACTTCCTATTCCTGAGTGTAAATGGGAGAGAATTGCTATGGATTTTGTGGTTGAGTTACCTTATTCTAAGGATGGATACGATTTCATCTGGGTGATTATGGACAGGTTGACCAAGTCTGCTCATTTCTTGCTTATGAAAGCCACATTTTTTGTAGCTAAATTGGTGAAGTTGTATGTTAAGCATATTGTGTGCCTTCATGGAGTACTTGTGTCCATTGTATCTGATAAAGATTCAATGTTTACCTCTCAATTTTAGCAGAAGTTGTAGGAAGTGATGGGCACTAGGCTTGATTTCAATACTACTTTTCATCCTCATACAGATGGTCAGTCTAAAAAGATGATCCAAACATTTGAAGATATGTTGAGGATGTGTGTTTTGGATCTGGGAGGCAGCTGGGATGATCATTTTCCACTTATGAAGTTTGCATATAATAACAACTACCATAACATTATTAGGATGGCACTATTTGAGGCTTTGTACTGATGGAAGTGCAGATCCCTTATGAGTTGGGATGAGATTGGGGAGAGGGCGTTGACTGGACCTGAGATGGTTCAAGATGCCGTTGAGAAGGTTGTTGTGATCAAAAGGAGATTAGAGACCATAGTTAACAGTTAGAAGAGCTATGCGGATCCTAGACGTAGAGATGTGGAGTTTCAGGTTGGAGACTATGTGTTTCGGAAGTTATCTTCGATGAAGGGTGTGATAAGATTTGACAAAAAGGGTAAGCTAGGACCGAGATATATTGGACTATTTGAGATTCTGGAGAGAGTAGGCATGGTTGCATATCAGTTGGCTTTACCCCCGAATTTATCTTAAGTGCATCCAGTGTTCCATATCTTGATGTTGAGAATGTATATTTCGAACCCTTCACACGTGTTGCAGCCTGCTAGTGTGGAAGTGAAGAAGACTTTATGTTCGAGGAGGAACTTATTGTGATTGTAGATTATCAAGTTCGTCAATTGTGTTCAAAGCAGATTCCGATGGCCAAGGTGTTGTGGCGAAGCAACAATGTAGAGGAGCATACTTGGGAGACTGAAGCAGAGATGCGAGCTTCTTATCCTTATCTCTTTCCTCAATGATTCTTGTTTCTGTTATTTTCATTGAATTCGATGACGAATTCTTATAAGGAGAGGAGATTGTAATGACCCAATATTTTAAATAAAATAATATTATTTTAAAATATGAAGTGTTAATAATTTTAAATTTTATTTATATATTATTATTGATATTCATTAGTATTATTTATGTATTTTATTCTAAGGAATCGTTTACGTAAAATAATTTATTTTATGTGGGAATTTTATTACTTAAATGTATTAAGGTTATTATTATTATTTTTTTTATTTTTAATAATAATAATAATTATTATTATTATTATTATTGTTGTTGTTGTTAACATTGTCATAATCACCATCATCATCATCATTATTATTATTATTAAATTTGATTGAAGGGTATTTTGGTAATTTTATAAATAAAATAAAATAAAATAATAGAAAAATAAAAAATCAGGATTGGGTCAACACTTTCTCTTTCTTCTTCTTCTTCTTCTTTTTCTTCTTCTTCTCACCATCACTTTTAGTCCACACTAGAGCCGTCACAGTTGCCACCGCCGACTACTATTAACTCTAAACGGCTCTAGCTACCGTTCGACATCGCCAGCCGTCGCCGAATTACTAAAGATCGAAAGTAGCCGAAAGTTGAAGCTTCAACACGCCGGTGAGATTCTGACCACCTTAGGACTTCGAACTGGACACTTTTGAATGGTTTTTGATTGGTGAGTTTATTTCCGAGCTCCGTTTGAGCTCAAATCCTCTAAATTTTTAGATATCTTCAAGTTTTAGTTTATGTATTTTAGGGTTTTTAATTTTTTTGAACTTGATTATGTTTGATTCATGTAAACTTGCTTAAGAAATGTTGATTGTGGTAGCTTAAGCTTCTCAAATATATTTTTTGTGTATTTTTTTGAATTAATTTGAATTTTGGGTAATTTTTTATTACTTTAATATTAAATATTAAATTTTTGATAATTATGTTAATTAATTATTTTTAATGGAAATTTAGTTTAATTTGTGTTAGTAATTTGAGTTAATAATTTTAGGATTATTAAAATAATTTTTGGTGAATTAATATATTTTTTGAGAATATTATTTGTATTATGTAAATTTTATATTTATGAGGTAATTGTGTAATTTTGTGAAAATTATAGTTAGATAATGTGTTTTAAATGATTTTAGAATTATATAGGATATTAAAATGATTTTTATAAATTATTTACTATTTTTAACTAATTAATACTAATTTTTGAAAATTATATTTAAATAATATATTATTTACTATTTTGGTGATTAATTAGATTTTTAATTAATTTTAATACATATTTAGACTATTTAAGCTATTTGAATATATGAAAGTGAATTTTTACTATTTTATATTGAATTATTGAAAAATTGGATTTTTATTAATATTATATTATTATTTGAGATTTTTATTTAATTATTATGAAAATAATTGTATTTAGTATTTTAATATTTAAACATATTATATTTTGGTATTTTGTGGATATTTATGGAATTTAATATTTTTAATATATTTATTTTTTTATTTGTATTTTGGTGAATTGTGAATTTCGATTGGGGAATTGTGCAGTTCGGGGTCCTAACCCGAGGTGTTGTGCAATCTATGTTAGAAGTACATTTTTCTTGCAGGATCGACTCTACTTTTTAGTAGAGAGATATCCATTTTACAGAAGAGATTTTGCCGAATTTTCAATAGAATTCTCATAAAACGTGACGTCGAGTCGATTCTGAATTTATGTGTTTATCTGAGTTTCGTATTCTTAGTTCGACTCTCTTTAGAAGTATAAGTTAAAAATTTATTCTGATTTGTATTATTATTTATTTTCTAGTTGCGCTGAGACCAAGACCTATCAGATCGGGCCCACCGAGCCAGTCTTGAGGAGCGCAAACTTATGACTTATTATCTTATATATGCATTGCATGTAAAATGCATAAAAATTAGCATTTATGAATTTTATAATGAAATTGAATATGAATATTTCTCTAAATGAATAAGTATATTATTGGTATATTAAGTATACCAAAATTTTGAATATTTCTCTAATAAGTATACTTTTGGTATATTTTTAGTATATTTGATATATATGTGACACATATGCATAATTGTTTTTAATATATATTTGGTATATGTGTGTCATAAATATTCGGTATATTTTCGGTATATTTATGGTAAATTATGGTTTATTTTGGTATATATGTGACTTATATACTTTTGGTATATTTTCTGTATATGATGAGTATATTTTGCTATGAATGGATGCTATTACATTTAAATTATGCATTTTTATTATTTTAATAATTATTAAGTTTATTTGAAGGATATCAATAGAATGTGGTTCAGTTATAAAATCACTTGAGGTGACTTTTATTTGATTGATTATTTGAGATTGATGTGATTGAATAGTGTGATTGCAGGAGCTCGGCTGACCTATTGTCTCAGGGCCAGTCACACTAATAGTGAGATTGCTAGAGCTCAGTTGATTTAATGTCTCCGGGTCAGTCTACTATCCAAAATGGAATAAGAGAATTAATTTAGAATTAAGTGAGTCTATATAGATAGAGAAATATTTTTGGTTGAGGTTGGTATAATTAGAGTTCTATTTGATCTTTCATTCAAATAAATATTTTTCAGCATTTATTATGTATAAAAGTGATTTCAGCATCTGTGTGAAATATCTGTATATATTTATATATATACTGATGCTTGATTGCATATAACATTAGCAGGTGCATGTATATATAATTTAATAATTCACTCAGTGAGGTCTGACTCCCTTCAGTTGTATTTTTTTTTTTAAGAGATTTTTCGTCTTCAGATCTCAGTAGTAGACCTGTATGCCAGACTTTTTCAGCCTCGGTTAGTTTATATAAATTATTTATTTGAACTTTTTTGTATTTTAAAAACTACAGTAATGGTGCCTTGTATTTGTAGAATGTTGTTTTTAATGTTAGAGACCTTTCTTTAAATATTGTATGAAATATTTTATTTTATGATATGACATTAAATATTTATTTTTATATCGATTTAAGTTTTTAATTTTTATGTATTTTTATTTATTTATTGCATATTTTTTATTTTTAAAGATTGCTACGGGTTTCGGATTTGAAAGAATTATCATTCTTTAGTGCCAATCATAACTCCTGATTTGGATCGTGACAAACTTACACTATATTTTTGTAGGAACTAAAATAGATATTTTTTGTGAGTTACGACCTGGCAACTTGCGAATTCTATAATTTTCCAAGCAAAAGATGGTTGTTTTTCATATTAGTACAGGATCAAACCTTAAAGAGGTTTATATCGGCCATTTATAGGCTACAATTCTACACTCCTGTAACCTGAGAGAGCAGATTAACCATGGGTGGGCGTGGGCTGCATTTAATTACCAAGGGCTGAATCTTGGGCATTGTGAGTCCAACACCTTCAGTCATGTCTACCATTTCGTTGCCAACCCTCTCCCAATCAAAGCACTGGAGAAGTGAACCTAAGCCCAAAGCAACAATGCGCAAGGCCAAGCCTTCTCCAGGACAGCTCCTCCTTCCTGTCCCAAAAGGCATCAGCCTGAATCCATCTCTCACCCCCTCACACCCTTCAAACCTTTCTGGCCTGAACTTTGTAGGTTCCTCCCAAACTCGAGGATCATTTTGGATGCTCCATATGTTGACTAGCAGCATGGTCTTTGGAGGTACACGATAGCCTCCTATACAGCACTCCTCTGATGACTCGTGAGGAACTAGTAATGGACCAGCTGGATACATTCGCATGACTTCATTTATTATGCAGTGAAGATATGGAAGCTTTGACGCATCAGATTCGTCCATTAGTCGATCATGTCCGATGACACAATCAATTTCGTTCTGTGCTTTCTTTAAAATTTCAGGATTGTTCGCTAGAAGTGCCATTGCCCATTCCATGGTTACAGCCGAAGTATCAGTTCCTGCTGACAGAAGAACCTGTATGGCCATATGAAATGGCAATTAGTGCATCCCCACGTATTTGAGGAGTGATTAGAATGGAACCGAAATAGCAACAGCTGGGATAAATGTACAGTGGTAACAAACTTTTCACTTATATCATTTTGAGTTTCAAAGTTTAATTTGTTTTGTTTCAATTATCCAACTTTTGATTTAAGTATCATCCGTTAGTAACTTAATAGCGAGATGATAATATGACAATGACAATAGAATATTTGTCATGTCACTCATATATAATCATCAATTTTAATTGTAATAATGATCATCGAAATTTACTTTTATTGTAATTTGAGTATTAAACTTTAATTTTTTTTTTGTCACTTAACTCTAATTTTATTTCAAAAAGAGCACTATTAAAAATTTGTAATCCTTTGAATTTTTCTTAAAAATTATTTTAATCTATCAATTTTTTTATCTTTTCAAAATAGTTCAAAAATTATAAAAAATTTGAAAGTTTACTTCTCTTAGGCTGTGATATCACTCAGAATGAGTCTGCTCTTACTAAACAGAATCAAAATAATTTTCAATTTTTTTTATTTCCTATAAACGTATAGATAATATGGACTTATTTGTAAAAAAAAAAAACTTTAATTCTGGATTATTTAGGTTCTAGAAATTTTTTTAAATAATTGCTATGAAATTAAATAAAAATTTGATATCTAAAAAGATACAAATTAAAGTTTAATAATCGAATTGAAACAAAGATAAAGTTTGATATTCTCCCATGCATTGAGTGCTAAAAATTGATGATTAGATATGTGTGACGTGGTGAATATTTCATGAATATTTTATTGCTAGTTGCCACATTATCATCTCGCCATCAAATTATTGGCGGATGATATTTAAATCAAAGTTAGATACTTGAAATGAAATATATTAAACTTCAATATCCAAAAGGAAATAAGTGTAAAGTTAGGTATCCACTTTTACATTTAACCCAACAACAACTTAATACCTTACAAAATTACGAGTGACTAGAATGAGATGCAATAGAGTCAAGACTAGCAACTAGGGTGTAACCGAGTCAAGCCGACTCACGAGCTACTCGGGATAAACTCGAAAATGACTCGATTATTATTAAGTTGAGCTCGAGCTTGAACTACTCGAGTAGGCTATCTAGTCAAGCTCGAACTCCTAAATTTGTGACTCGATAAGCTTGTGAGCCTAATCGAGCTTGTATATATTTATTATTTTATCTTTTTATTTAATATAAATTATAAGGGATAATTACTATGTGCCCTATGTGTTTTGACCTATTACACTAATTCATCCCTGACATTTGAAAAAATATTTATTTATCCATAACATTTGCAACAGTTAACACTCATTAGTCTTTTTTAGAGATTAAACATTACACGATTTTGCAAATATCAGTGATGAATAAGTATTTTTTCAAATGTTAGAGATGAAATAGTATAATAGGCAAAAACACATGAGCACACAGTAATCATCCCTAATTATAAATATATCTTATCAAACAAAGTCAAATTCGAGTTTAAACTCCAGTTGAGTTTGAATATTTTAAAATATATACTTTTACAAATTTAAAAATTTTATTTAATTAATCAAATTGAGTTCAAGTATGTAAATTACTTAATTGAGTTGAACTTGAGTTTTAAAAACAAGAGCTCGATTGAGTTCGAGTCAAGCTCAAGCTTCCAGTTTAAAAGTCGAGTCGAGCTTGAATCTGATAGTATGTTGACTCGACTTGGCTTGATTACACTCATAATAGCAGCTACTATTTAAAAGGTTTTCATATTCACCTACATATTTAAGGAGAAATATATTTAACCATTTAATTATAAAAAATAAACTTGTCATTTTTTTATAGTCTAATAGCTTAGATAATGAACATTATAAGGTGAGATTATAGGTTTGATATCCAATTTCCCTTCACCTATTAGTTGATAAAAAAATTATAAAAAATAAACTTAAAAAACAAATTAGCTACAACTAAAAGAAACTGTAGGCGTGGAGTGAATAATTTTAGTGCTATGCATATTTTTGTTACATAAAGTTTCTAAATCTTAATATTTCAACTAATTAATTCTTTTACTTTCTTTCAAAAAAAAAATTCTTTTAATGAATTGAAATATATTCATTTAATTTTGATAGAATATATGAATTATGGGAATTTTTGTCTATTGTGTGATGCATGGTATGATTAGATTAGATATATGACATATAATGTAAGTGTTTAGCTAATAAAAATGGTTATATATAAATAATTTTAGTGTTTAATGAGTTGAAAAATTTAACTAATAAAAATTTAATATTTAATTAGAACAATAAAAATAAAAACTAAAATCTAATAGCATAATATTATTGATTTACCCATTCAACTTATTAAAAATTAGAATCTTTATAAAATTTCCATGTACATACGCACTTTGTTGAATAGTTTTAAGTGTATGACTTATCAAACATGAGAGAAAAAGGTTCAGACCCACATCATTATCTTGACGAAGTGGAAAAAAATTGTCTTTGTTCCCATGTCCCATGAGTGGAAACAGAGTATGGACGTGGATAATTTGTCTTTACAGGTTTCTATACTGGAAAAGTATTGGATCGCCATATTAACGACGGAGAAAGAAGACTTACCAGCATAAGATTTTTGATAGTTTCATCTGTGTAGTACTCAGGATCCGTTTCTTGACGCGACAACATCAGCTCAATCATTGTCTTGGTCCTCTCCTCGGGCGGACAAGAGCTGGCCATTCCTCTCCTATGTTGATCGATCAAATCTTGAATAAAATCATCTCTCCTTTTTCCCAAATCCTTAAACCTCTTCTCTTCACCTCCGAGCACCGCCACCAGCGGCAAAAAATCACCCAAGTTAGATGTCCCGGCCAATAGAAACGTCTCTCTTACTATCTCCCGAAACCTTCTCGCCTCCTCCACGTCCTCAACAATCTTACAGTAATACCTCTTGCCGGCAATCATTCTCATCATCACGTTTAACATAAGCTCAAAGAGAGCACTTTTCATATCAACTTTCTGGTCCTCGTGATCTTTAGTGTTTCTAAACAAACGCTCAATCAGCAACCTAACCTCGTCGCGACGGATTCTAGACAACAACTGTAGACGATGAGAGGAGAGAATTTCAAGTGCTGAAACTTTTCGAAGGTTGCGCCATATGTCACCGTACGGTGCCCAAACGAGGCTCGTATGGTTGTAACCTAGGTGTTTGCCAGCGAGAAGGCGCGGGCGATTGGCAAAAACGGTGTCGTACTTTGTAAAACATTCTTCGGCAGCGGATGGAGAGGAGACAACGAGGACGCGGCGGAGGCCGAACTGGAGGAGGAGGATGGGGCCGTAGCGGTTGGATAAGGCGGAAAGGGATCGGTGGAGAGGTTTGTTGAGGAAATGGAGATGGCCTAGCACTGGGAGAGTTGGAAAAGGGGATGGTGGGAGATTTCGGATCTTATTGAAGAAATGATTGGTGAGGATATAAAGAGGGAAGAAGAGGAGCACTTGTAATAAGATCATGGTGATTGACGATGATGAGTTAAATTGTGTTGGTCTTATTTGTAAGGTAATGGATGATGATTTGTTTCGGTGCGTTGCTGACAGTGACATAATTACTAAAATATTTATTTTATTTTATTTTTTTTAATTATTATAAAATTAATATTTAAATTTTTATACGATGAATTTATTTATATATATATATATATATATAAAATTTAAATTTTAGATTCTAAAAAAACATTTGAGCTAAAAAATTGAAATTTAAAAAAAATTTGCAAAAAAGTCATTTAATTATTAAAAGAAATTATAAACTATGAGTATATAAATTTTTATACGACGATTCACCTATATGCAATTTAATTTTCAGATTCAAAAAACTAAAAATTAAAAAAAAAAAAAATGAAATTGACTTAAGGGCAAAATAGACATTGCCCCCACTAGCAACAAGGATCGACATGTATCCTAATCCTAAGGTAATTTCTTACCCATTTCATTTTGTTACATATTAAATTTATTATTAATTAGTCATGCATATGAGTGATGCACAGACTGTAAATTAATATATATTTTATTTGATATTTTTAAAATATAAATAAATTTGAAAATGTTAATTAAAGTATTTTAACAAATTGTATAAAAAAATTTAAATATATTAATTAAATTATTTTAATAAAATAAAAATTATAAACTAATTGCATAGGTTTATAGTTATACTTATAAGGTTATTTATATTTATTTGTAGGAATAAAATATAATAAAATTGGACACCTAATTTCATTGTTCATCAATAGTGTTACAACCAATTTTTAATTACAGTGATATTTCAAATTTGCCACCATTAAAATCTAAGCAGCATCCGGTACATAAAATGGCACCATTTTTTTTTTTATGAAGCTTGAAACATTGCCATTTTGCATGTTTGTTTTGGTCATTTTTCAACTTTTTACTTAGACGGTTGCACCATTCATTTTTCCTTAAAACTTTGATGTTTTAAGTATTATTTTGGACATTTTGCTTTGCTTTTTATATTTACAAGTAGGGGAGAGCAAAATCCGGTTGAGCCAAATTTTTCAGGCCAAATTAAGGGGTCGGAAGAAGTGAAATCGGACTAAGGCAGGTTCGGGCGTTACGGGTCAAGGAGAATAGGATTTGCGATGTTGGATCGAGGGAGGGTGTTGGCTACTTGACCCGCCCGAATTTTCAATAAATCCTAACTAATACTACATCGTTTTATATATGTATAAATCAATAATATACCTAACACTAAACAAATATCACTCATTTCATTTCTCTTGATTCTTTTACGTCGCTCCTATGTTTTTCTCTCGAGAAAACCCTTAGTTCCCTTCCCTTCCATGACCTTTAGCCACCTCCCCTTCCCTTGAAACCCTAATATTCTCCTACAAATCCTTATTTTGTAACCCTACTTCTCTTGTCTATGTCTAGGTCACTCTTTCAATCTCTTTCGATAGTAATCTCTGAGCCTCTTGGTCCATAGGATGTCTCATCTGCACTGATTTTGCTTTCGATTTCCTTGTTGTTTGGTTAGTGATATAATGGTGATGATAGAGATCTCAAACAGATATATAACATATATGTGTTGAATCTTGATGTCAATAAACAAAATCGATTATTTCTTGATTTTTAACCATGCATGTCCATTATTGACATGATTTGGTAAAAATGTGATTATTATGATTATTTGAATGTTTATTGTAAATATTGTTTATAGTTAACTTATTTTGTTGGTTTTTTTTTATGGAAGCTAATGATGCATGCAATGAAGTTTATGTCGAAAAATAGGTAGAAGCTTTCTTGCGTTGTCCCGATCTGTGTTGTTTGAGCAAGATTTCTTTGCTTTTGTTATGATCTGTGTAGTCTGAGCAAGTTCTCTTTGATTTCTTTCAATCTGTGTGTTGCCTAAACACAATTTCCTAACTTTTCTATTATTGTATTCATTTTGCAAAAAATATAAGGTATATTCTTAAATTTTTTCTTGATTTGTTGTAATTAAATGTTTGTTGTTTATTTGATTTTAAAAATTTTTATTACACAGTGTTAGTCTGTTTTGGTTGTTGGGAATTTTTATTTTACTATTTTAATATAATTTTAATTTAAATCTATTTTAAGATTTCATTTAATTTAATAAACCCTAAATGAAAAATTATTGTAATTTTTATATTTAATTTTAGTCTTATTATTTTTATATCTGAATTACTTGAATGGATATGATTTATATTTAGATTATATTTATTAATGAATTTATATTTAATATATATTATATTCCATTTAATTTAATAAAACCTAAATGAAAATTTATTGTAATTTTAATATTTAATTTTATTCTTATTAATTTTTTATCTGAATTATTTGAATGGAGATGATTTATATTTAGATTATATTTATTAATGAATTTAAATTTAATATATGTTATCTTTATTTATATACACTTATTATTTCTATTGGTGTTGTTGTGCTGTGTGACTATGTGTTGTAGGATGGATGTTAGGAATCCAAGTAGTAGTCAAATTATTGCTGCTAGTGTTGTCCTTGATGCTGAGTCATAAAATGAGGTAGAAGCAAATAAAGTAGATGTTCCTACTACTAAGCAGCATGATGGTGCTACTAAAAGGAAAAAGATTGAATTTAGATTGAGGGCTTGGGAACACTTTGAGAAGATTAAATATAACAAAGGCATTACACAAAAAGCCAAGTGTATTTATTGTTTTACTAAATTTGGTGCCAACTTAAAAATACATGGGACATCTTCAATGAGAAATTACATTATACATTGCAAAAAAATGCCACACAGTAAATATTCTAGATAAGCCATTTTAACCTTTAAACCTGATGGGGTGGAAGCAAATAGAAATGAACCTCTAGGCTTAATTGGCACTTGGAAATTTTACCAAGAGCTAATTAGGATTGTACTTGCTAAAATGATAGTAATTGACAAGTTGCCTTTCAAGTTTACTGAAAGGGAAGGGTTTAAAAACTTTGTTTCTGCAATATGTCCTAGGTTTAAAATCCTTTTTACGTGGACAGTTAGAGGGGAATTTTTTGGTTCTTATATGGATAAGAAAATTAAAATGAAATTTTTTTAAGTATCTTAAAGGGTCAGCCTGACCACTAATTCCTAGACTTCTATCCAAAGAATCAATTATATGTGCATTACAATGCATTTCATTGATGATAAGTGGAGGCTACACAAGAAAATTATATCATTTGTCCTTGTTTCTTCATATAAAGAGAAGTACATTGCCAAAGCTTTAGAAAGCTGCTCACTTGAGTTAGGTTTAATGAATATTTTTAGTGTGACAGTAAACAATGCCTCATCAAATGACACATCAATTTCTTATTTTAAAAAGAAATTGTTGACTTAGGGTGTGAGCTCAATTAGATCAAAGTATGTCCATATGAGGTGCTTTGCACATATTCTTAATCTGGTAGTTAATAAGGGTTTCAAAGATGCTAACCTAGTAATTAAAAGAGTGAGGGAAGCTGTTAGGTATGTTAGAAACTCCCTTATTAAACTGAGAAAATTTAAGGAATACAATGACTTGGTAGGTGTTGACTGCAAATCAAGTTTGTCACTTGATATGCCCACTAGGTAAAACTCAACATACTTTAAGTTAAGGACTGCATATAGTTATGAAAAGTCATTTTAGGTTTTCAAAGAATAAGAGTTCAGTTTCAGGGCAAATTTGGGTGAAAATGTCCCAAGTTTTGAGGATTGGCAAATAGTGAAACAGCATGTGAATTTTCTTTAGCATTTCTATGAATTGATTTTGAGAATTTTAGGTTCAAAATATATTACTGCCAATTTACTTTTTATTAAAATTTCAATCCTTTTTTGCAAGCTATATGAATTTTAAAAATCATATGACTTACAAGTTAGGCATATGGGATTTAGCATGAAGTCCAAGTTTGACAAGTACTGAGGTGACCCGTAAAAAATGAACATGCTAATTTTCATTACCAACATTCTTGATCCTATGGACAAAATTGAATTCATGGGATTCTCCTTAAATGCAATTTATGAAAAATTACAAGGTGAAAGCTTATTCAACAATGTCAAATATGCCCTATATGAATTTTTTAAAGATTATGCTGCCTTTTACAAACCTATCAATGCATATGCTTCTTAAAGTTGCTTGTCTGATTCTGGAACTCTTAGCCAATCTAATTCTAGTGCTGGTGTACCTGCTTTTATTTCTATTTTAAAAGCTAGGTTTAAGAAACATAAAATGGAAGAGGGTTTAGGTTGAAGCAAAAAGAGTGATCTTGATTTATATTTGAATGAAGCAATTACTGAAGAAGATGGGAACTTTAAAGTATTGAGGTGGTGGAATTGAACTCAGAGGGATTCCTAATTATCTCTAAACTTACTTATGATGTTTTAGTTATTCCCATCCCAACAGTTGCTTCTGAAAGTTCTTTTAGTACTGGTGGGAGAGTACTTGATGCCTTTAGGAGTTCATTGACTCTAAAGATTATGGAAGAATTGATTTGCACATCTGATTGGTTGAAATAAGGTAGTAAACCTATTTCAGTTGAAGAAGTAATTAAGGAGTTTGAGAACTTTGAGAAAGGTATTAAGCCTAATTTTTTAATCACTTTTTGTTATATTTGTTTAATTTATCCACAATTACTAATACTTCTTTTTTTGTGCTTCAGAGCTACTGTAATATCTCGAGTTTTTAAATAAATTTAAATTGCATCGGGATATGTAATGTTAATAATTTTTGTATATATTTATGATTATTTTCATGAGTTTGATAATTACTAAGTTATTTTAATTATTCTTAATTATTTTAAGTTGTTTACGTAAAATTTTCCCGGGAATGTTATTTTCGGGAAAATTAAAACGTAAATAATTTAATATTAATTATTTTAAATAATTTTATGAATTTACATGAGTCCATGCACTATTTTAATTGTTGTATTAAAATATATACATATACATGCATATATATACATATATTTAATAATTTTAGGGTTTATTAATTATTTTTAATTATGTATATATATAGTTTTCATTTTAATTAACATGTGTATATGTATATATATTGTTTATTTTAAACATGTGGTGTACAATTATTTTTAATATAATAATATATATTATTAAAATTAAAGTTAAAGTTATATATATATACAAAAATTAGAAGTTTGTCAAATTTACCATTTGTGCCACCCGAACCTCTCAAAACGCCTGACGCCATCCTAGCCCATTTTCGATCATTGCCAAGCCTTCCCCTTGCTGTTGGTGTGCCTCCCGGCGTGCCACCATTGTCCCCAGCCAGTTCCATCGCTAGCAGCGCCCGTTTCCGGTGTCTGTGAAGCTTGATTTGACCGGAAAATTAAAAATCATTTCCATCACCGATTGACGTGATTCCAGCCACCTTTTCTGACACCGCTGGTCTCTATCTTCTCCTTGAGCTCCAGTGAGTGTGATTCCAAGATTTGTTTCACTTAAAATGGTCTAGATTTCCCTAGGTTTTGATTTTCCATTTTCGGCCTATTAGGGTTCTTGAATTTTTTGAGCTTCAAATTGATTGATTCAAGAAAAATACCTTCACAAAATTTGATTCTAGTAGCTTAATCTATACTTTGGAATTTTTGTGGAATTTTTGGAATTTATTTTTATTTTTGGGAATTTTTGATTATTTTATTAATATTTTCTAATTTTCGAAAATTAATTAATTAAATTATGAAATTGTGTTTTATGGTAATTATAGGTGTTAAAATGCATTTTAGAAATTGATTTTTAATTTTTGTGAATTTTATATATTTATTTGGAATTTATTAAATTTATGTAATTTTGGAAAAATTAGGTTAATTATGTGTTTAATTGAAATTAATTGGTTAATTGAGTGTATTTATTGATATTATTAAATTATATGTTGATAAATTAATTTTTGAGTAATTATACTATTTTTGGTGAATTTTTTATTAATTTTAGTGAATTTATGTGTATAGGGGTATTTTGGTAATTTAACACTAAATTGGTTAAAAATGTAATTAAATTGGTTTTAATAGTTATTTAAGGTATAAAAATGATTTCTACAAATTATTTAGTATTTTTAACTAATTAAAACTATTTTTCGTAAATTATTTTCAAATTATATATATAATATACAATTTTTCTAAATAAATGAGTTTTTATCTGTTATTAATATGTTTTAGGGTTAATTATGTAATTTGGATTGATAAAATGTATTTTTAGTATAAAAGGGAATTTTGGGTATTTTGTAAATTATTCTGTGAATTATGAACCTCGATCGGTGAATTGTAGTTTGAAGTCTGACCGAGGGATTGTGGTTGTGAATTGTATTATTTCGAAGTGTGTTTCTTTGCAGGACCGGGTCTACTCTTTGAGTAGAGAGATGTTCGTTTTACAGGGGAGATTCTATCGGATTTTCAGTAGAATTCTTGTAAAACGTGATGTCCGGTCGAACTCTGATTCTAATTTTGTGTATAGTGTTCTAGATCGAGTTTCTAGAAATTTTTATTAGATTTATTCTAATTTTCTGCTATCGTTTGTTTGTTTAGTTGCACCGAGTCCGAGGCCTAGTGGACCAGGCCCGTTGGACCCATCTCGTGGAGCGTAATAACAGTGAGTTGTTATTTTATATATATATGTGTTTAGGGTGCATGTTTTAGAAATGTATGGTTTATTTTGATAAAATATGCATAAATGATTTAATTATGACTTAGGTTTATTTTTGGTATATTTTGATATATTTTAAATTATATGCATGTTTTATTAAACATTTATACTTAAAATGTTTTTAAATATATTTCTAGTTTATTTTGCAATTATATTGGATTTATTTGACGTATATATACTCGAAATATACCTGGTTTACTTTTGGTATATTTCTAGTATATATATGGTTTATGTTGCTATTCTATTGAAATTCATGCATCATTTATTTATGAATGTATGTTTTATATTTTAATGAAGGATATCAATAGAACGTGCTACCTAGTGGGCAACACTAGGATCGAGTATGTATAGGTACGCTGATAGCATTTAGACTTCATTACTAACCTATTTATGGATATTGATCGAATTGATTTGATTTGATGTGTGATATGATTTAGGAGTGTGATTGCTGGAGCTCAGTTGACCAAGTGTTTCGGGGCCAATCACATTGACAGTCAGACTACTGGAGCTCGGTTGACTTAGTGTCTCGGGGCTAGTCTACTATTCAAATGGAACAAGTGAATTTATTTGGATTAAGTGAGCCTGTATGGCTAGAGTGTTGTCTAACACTGTTTTGAGGTTACGATTTTCTAGGGTTTTATTTGATCCTTCATAAACAGTGATTTTCAGTAAAAATATATAAAATGATTTTGTTGCATTTGTGTGTATTTGCCTGTATATATATTTATTATATATACTATTGACTGTGTGCATTGTCATTTAGTATGCATGTATATATATTATAACAATTCACTCAGTGAGGTCTGACTCCTCTCCGTTGACTATTTTTCAAGAGAGTCATTGTCTTCCGACCTTAGTAGTAGACCCTTACACTGGATTTCTTCCACCCTGACTTCACTATGTAAACTGCATATTTGAGTTTTATTTTATAATCTAGACACTGCAGTAGTTGTAAACAATTGTGGAGTTTATGTATTATATTTGTATGAGTTATGTATTTTAAATATTTGAACTAGATTTGTATTAAAAGTTTATTTATATATATGAGATGAGTTGTTCGATTTAATTTCATTGGTGGATATTTATTTTATTATATTTATGATGTTATTTCCGCTGCAGAATATATTATTTATGTTATTATGATTATTGCATATTTTTATTTATTTTAAGGTTTGCTACGGGTTCCGGATTCGAAAGAATTCTCATTCCCTAGCGCTGATCATGGCCCCTGTTTTGGGTCATGACAGTTATCAGCTTTTGTTGTTAGGCCAATTATAACACTTGTTTTAGCCACATTTTAATTCCTAATTGATTTTGCTTGCATATTTTGTAAACCTATATTTGAGTAAATATGCTAACTATGCTGGTTGCTTATGATTCTGTTTGCTGCCTATGCCTGTGAATATTTTATACTTGACAAGTTACCTAAATGTGACCTCCACTGATGAGCATGAATTGCAAGTTGTTCACAATGTTGCTATTGCATTCAGTTTTTATTTGAATGTGACCTCTATTACATAAGCGATGATTGCATGTTGTTCATAATGTTGTTGTTGCATTCACTGTTTATTTTTAGGCTATGATGATTGCTTCCACTCATATTAAACTAAGTGAATGCTCTTTGCTTAAGTTTCATTAGTAGCTTATTTTAATTACAATTGCCAGAAATGTGACTGCATTTTCTTTAGCATGACTTCATTTACAAATCTGAGCCTTCTTTCGTCCTACTAACTTTTTGTTGCAACAAGTTTGCTTTTGACTTCTTAGTTATTGATCAAGGAAATATTGTTGTGGACTGGAGACTTGCTGCTTGCAAGAGATAACTTATTTCTGTTTGATGCTTTCATTCACTTCTCTTTAGTTTTTTTTTGTGTGTTTATTATATTATGAGAAGAGTTGATGATGATGCTTCCACCTTTGTTACCTATAAGATTCAAGTGCTAGATGATTTGCAAAGTTTCTTTGGTGGCATTGATGTTGTTGCCAGAAACTTTGTTGGAACCATTCTGTTGTTGATTTAAAAAACATTCTCTGAAATTCATCTCCTTTTTATTAGATTTTAAAATTTGTGATTTCAATTTAACCGATCTATTTATTTTATATTTTTATAGGAATAAAGGACTCCTAGTATTTTTTGGATGGACTCCTATTCTTTTTGCCTTTTTGTTAACTGAAAATGCACAACACAACACACTAAACCTATAAGTTGTATAACATAATCAAAATAGGAGTAGAAATAAAGTGATTTTGCAAGTAGAAACAAAGTCATTTTGTAATTGTCTGATTAGATAGGTTAGGATTATTTGATCAGATAGTTAGATTATTTCTTATTATGTAAATTTATAATTATGTTTATATTAGGCCTTCATTAAAATGGGCATGTAAGCATGGACCAAATCCACTATATAATGAAAATTAAGTAATTTTGCTTTTTAGGTTTATTTTTAATGGGCTAAATCAACCCAAGCCCATATGAAAAATCTGAACTAAATAACTCGATATTTTGGTTAACTTATCCGTCTGTTTCATACCCAAAATTTGCATAGTTCGGCTTGTCCATACCCAAAGCCAAAACCACTTGGAATCACAATTTCTGACCTGAACCAAACTGACCCACCCGATTCTCAGGCTTGTTTACAAGCCCTATGCAATTTTCTTGTTGCCATGGATTTGAACTGTTTTTATTTTTAATGTTAATTATTGAAATCACAAATAAATTACTCTTGCATTTTATCTTTAATAAAAATTAAATTCTAATTCTAATTTAAATAGGATTATGATTCCTATTTTAATTAAATTAACTTTTATTTATCTCTAATAAAATTTAAATGAATAAAAACTTAGATGTAATTTTGTTAAAAATATCTTTTTTATTTTAATTAAATAAATATAAATGAAATTGGACAATACATTTAATAAATCTTATTGAATTAAAGTTCATAAGTATATAAATGAAATTAAAATGAAAAATATTAATACAATAATTAATTTTGAAAAAGATTAACATAAAAGATGTTGAAAAAATTTTATATAACTATTTAAAGAGATTATTTATTAAGAATGTAATAAATTAATTTATTATAACTCTTTAAAATTTGATTATTTATATAAATAAAAATGTTAAAAGAGTGTTGTGTAATTAAATAGAATTATTTTTATAATAAAGAAAGCATTAACATTGAAAATAGTGAAAATTGATAAATAGTTGTTTAAATAGAAAATCTATTAAAATTATAATGAACACAAATCTATTTAATAATAATATTGAGTAGCCATATAAATAAAATAGTGTCTATATTACTTTTAGAAATTTTGCTAAAATTTAATAAGAAAATGACTAACTTCAAATTAGCTAAATTTATTTATCTAATAAATAATTATATCCATAAATTTTTCTAAAAGTTATTTCATAGATTTTTTATAGAAACAAAATAGAAATTTTATAATTGTTAAATATTCTATTAAATTTTAATAAGAATTAAAATTAACTAATAATTATTATCTAATTATTAACTAAAAAAATATATATTTTTAAATGGTGGATGGAATGCTTTTAGAGTAAAAAAAATTGAAAATTTACTGATGAAATATAGTTTTAAAATAGAAAATTTACTCATATTATACTATTAAATTAAAAATTATATCTTTTTTACATCAATATAATAAAATATATATTTTTATATTTTTATTTTCCATTTATAAATTTTAAAAATTGTATCTTCAAATAATTAGTAATTATTTAAAATTATTTAATTCAAAAATAAAGTTTATTTTATAAAAAAAATAGGTCTAATAATAATAAAAAAATCATGTGTGAAACTGAAACACCGTGGTATATATATATATTCTTAAATTATCTATTATTATAAAAATTATTCGATAAATATTTACCAAATAAACAGATTCTAATTAAGTTATGCTTATTTTTAATTTGTTACCATTTTTTTAACTTTTTTTTTTTTTTTTTCTGATGAACGATGAATTGGACAAATAATTTCATATTACACTGTGTTAGACTATGTTATAGAGAGGAGTTTTACAAACAAATTTATTGATTGTTTCTTTATTTCAAAATGTAACTTAAAAACTTAAATTTGAATTTTATTTAATATGCGAACAGTTAAAAAAATCATATGTGAAACTGAAACACGTGGTGTATATATATATATATATATATCTTTCTAACTGGTTCATGGTAATTTAATAATATCACAATTATATTATCCATACCATAAATTACAAATTTCTCTTCCTAACCAATTCCTGCAATTAGTTATAAATAAAACGTACAATATAAAATCAGTTATGTTATAATTATGTTATGATGAGTTCAATATGTGACTACCATAAAATACTATCAAAAAATTATTAACTTTTCACATTAATATCAACAATATAAAATTTCTTAAAGAAAAAAATATAGTTGGTGATCTAGTCATCAATGTATATATTGCACAAATTACAAATAATATATATAATTATTTTAAAATAATTAATTAATAATTTCAATAAAATTAAAAACTATAAATTAATTAAACAGTTTATAAAATTATTGCAATAGTATAAAATAAAATAAATAAATAAATAAAATAAAATAATTGTTAAAGTAACAAAAATATAAAAAACATGATGCTTCCTTTCATTCACCTATTATTATTTTTTTTGAGAAAAATTCACCTTCTATTTTACAGTAAACAAAAGTCTATTTTAAGGAAGACCATCATCTTTATCATTTTCTATAATATTAAAAAATCGATAACTACTTTAAAATTTTTAAGGTAAACTTTTGCCAATCTTTGAGGTTATTTTCAGATAGAATCTGAATTAGTCAGGTCTTATGAAATACTAGATATTAAGTGCTCTTGTGCAAAAAAAATTCTTACTCAATATGTGCCACCAATCATAGCATCCAATTACATATAAAAAAGAAGAATCACAAGTTCAGTTTAAGAATAAGCATATTAAGTGACAAACATAAAGCAACCTATAAAAATTATAAATTATACAATGTAAATTAATTACCTTTAATTGAGAATTACTATCCGAGTAGACTATTGATCAACAAACTAAACTCTCTTTGTCTTTTCTATAATACATGATAAAAAAGAAAAAAGAAAAACCAAAAACAAAATATGTATCACAATTATTTAAAAAAAAAAATAAAAATCTCTACCTCAAATTTAGAGTGAATTAAATTAGGATGCAACTTTTTTGTCATTCTTTATATTTTCTATCCAAATTCTCATCCTTTTATCTTATAATTCTTCTCCCTGTTTTACCAAATTTTAGTTAGAAAAATTGACATAAATTAAGCTAATAAAAAAGCTCAAGCAAATCATGAGCAAAAATTCAATTGCAATTTGAATAATATTTAATGTTAAAAAATTAATAAAATATGAGAAAGAAAAAATAAAAAATGGTATACTATTTTTTTTAAAGTTAAATATAAAATAAAGATGCAATTCAACAAAACTAAACAAATAAACATACATTTGCCAAAAGTAATAACAACAAAAAATTAAAATTGAAAATATCTCACTTCAAAAGTTGAGAAACAATTATCAATTTGGCAAGCTGAAATTTGTCTCCATGGCTTAATTTGCCCATCTTAAGACACAACAAAGGTGAAAGCTCCATAAATTAGGGATTAACATAACAAACAAAATCTATAAATCATCAACCAATATACTAAATCACTAAAAAAAAAAAACCAAAAAAAATACTTACGAAAGGCTCTACTTTTGATGGGTGCATATATATATATATATATATATATATATAATAATAATAATAATAATAATAATAATAATAATAATAATATTGGAGGTCAGTACCTCTATTTAATAAATAGAATTCCTATAATACACAAATTGCTTAAATGTCGAATAAAAAACAATTTTTTGTAAAAAATTTTTTTTTATCAAAATATTATAAATTTTAATAATTCAACATATAAATTTTTCATGAGTGAATGCTAAATTATAATAAAGAAAATTGTCAAAAATTGAAATTAATAATTTTGGAATTCAACATTTAATATATAAAATTGAAAAATATATATTATATAAATACTTTTAGAATTTAAGTAGTATTATAATATGCATAATAGTTTTTTAATTAAAAAATAATACTAAAAAATTATAATAAATAAATATTTTATTTTTAATAAAAATAAAAAATTTTAAAAATTGGATATATTAAATTTTAGGTTAAATGCTAAAAAATGAAAATAGACATTTATTAAATTTTTAGTTTAACAATTTTAAAACTCAATATTTAATATATATATATATATATATATATATATATATATATATATATATATATATATATATATATATATATATATATATATCATAACATTTATGAGATTTGACCTTTTAAACTTGGTGCACTGTAATCTACTTTCGTTTTCTACAAAATAAATCTTATTTTATTAGTAACTATCATTATCCGTTAAATACATTTAATAATAATAAGTACAAAATAAAAATAAAATAAATAAAAATTAAAGTTACCCTAAAATTTTCCTTTTCAACTACTAGATTTCCATATTTTTAATAATCTATTTAAACATTTTTAATATTTTATTTCATTAAACTTACATTCCTAAAATTTAATTTAAACAAATTACACTGATAACTAAAATCAAAGCAAGAAGTTTTAAAATTACGTTGGTTCTTTTTTGAAAACTAATCTTGCATTTTTTATTTTTATGTCATTTTCTATTTTTCTTTTCATTTATACAGTTTTTTTCTTCCTTTTTTCATCCTTCTCACAAGTCCATCTCTAACTACAACAAAATTTGCAAAATTAACTCCATTAAAAATGAATTTCCAGCAGTAAAGAAAACTCAAACAGTTATGATCAATGTTTCTTCTTATTCTTTTGATTTTATTTTTTGATTTATATTTCTAGTGTTATGGATGTTTATAGATTTGCACCTATTCATAATTCTTTTTAATTTGATAAATGAGTGTTATTTTTTTGGTTATTGACACTTGGGTGATTTTTGAATTATATTTTTTCCCCATTTTATTTTTGGGTTTGTGTTTTCAGTACTGCTATGAATATTGACAGATTTTTATCAATTTATGAATTTTCGTTGATTTGGCCAGTATATGTTGTGATTTTTTTTTGTATTTTGGTTGTTTCTGATTGTTATATTTCTATTTCTATTGGATTAGTTTGAAAAACCTAGAGCATTATTTGTTATTTTATTTTATTATTTGAGTTGTTTTCATAGTTATTTTGATTGTTTTTTGGTACATAAAAACAATCACCATATTTTTAAAATAATTATTATCAAATATCGTATTTTTGAAAAAAAAAAAGTTAACAATATCTTTGAATTTTTTCCATTTTTGGTTATTTCCAAAAATTCCTTTAATTTCTTTAAATAGACCATTTTTTACAAATATAAAAAATTTATTTAATCTTTAAACTTATAAATAATTGTAAACTCATTTATTTTTTAATTAAAGTAACATAGATTTTTAATTTATTATGTTTTCATTATAATGGTAATTATAATATCTAAATAATTTTTATTTTTAATATAAAATTAATTTTAAAATGTATATATTGATCTAGAATTAGAACTGTAATTAGTACCATATTAATTAAAATTTATCATATTGACTTTGATTCAATTATCAAATCATATTAAAACTATTTTAGTGTGTGTATATATACACATGTTGTTCACAAGTCTTTTGATAATTACAATTATCAAATATCATAAAAAAAATATTTTGGCATTATAAGTCTCATTCGGGGTGCTATGTCAATTATAAAAATAAAGTTCATATTACTATGGTAAACCCTAATTGATGGGTACTAATTAAATAAATCACAAGTACATTGTGCCAATTATGAAATTAAGTATATAAAGGTACAATAAATTATAATAAGTGTAATACTGATTTTATAGGTCGTATTAATACGATAACGATGAGTAAATATGATAAATTCTAATTTGTATGACATTGATTACATATTCTTGTTGGAGTAGTATCAATATTAAATCTTTTAGATTTTTTTGATGCTAAAGATAAAAATATTTAGTTACTATAATTATCATTGTAATAAAAAAACAACAATTCAAAAATATATATTAATTTAATAAAAAATTAGATGAATTTAAAATGAACTAAAAGTCAAATTACCCTTGAACTTATAGCGACAGGATAAATAAGTAGAATTTAAATTTTTTAGCAAATTGGTCCAAAACTTTTATTTTTTTGCTCAATTAACTCTAAATCACAATGTGTGTAATTCAAACGCTCTTTAAGAGTGTGAGTTGAATAAAGATGTATATATATTTGTTTCTTTATTTCTTAATTATTATTTTTTTTTGAAGATTCCTTTCTTAATTATTTTTACAGATATTTTTCTTTCCTCTTTCACTTTAAAGTGAATTTTTTAATTTTTTTACTTTTTAAAATAATTATTTAACTTTCTTTTTTTTCTTTTCCTTCTTCTAGAACTGCATAATTTTTTTTATTTTCTTTGTTTATGCTGAATTTCTATTCATTCTTTTTCTTCATCTTCTTTCTTGTCTTCAATTTTCACCACCAAAATTATCATCATTATTTTCCCAAAAATACATACCTACATCATTTATCAACATAATTAGCAAAGAAAAATTATTATTTCAAAATAATTTCACTAAGAAAAAAGAAAAAAATTGAATCTAAAAAGGAAGCAACAAAACTATATACATATTGTTCTAATCCAAGAAAGACTTAAAAGTTTAATAATACCATGGGAAAAAAAAATACCCAAAACACAAAAATTTAGTAGTAAACCAGAAAAGACCCAAACCTTTTTATATATATATATATATATATAGAATGAGGAAACAACCCAAAACAGACTACAACTGCACTAAACGACAATAATCAATACCCACTTTATCATGGAATAGCCACTTCTTCAAAGCTGTAGGAGGATGCTGAAAATGGTGACTACTAGGAGCCATGGTTGTAGCTTGCTCAGCCATAAAATCCATAAATTAATAAGCCAAATCTTAATAACACCCAAATAACACAATCACTTGTATAAAAAAAAATTGTAAATTGATAGAACAAAAATACAACACTTGATGGGTATGAATTAATCATGGAATAAGATCAAAATATAAAGAATCTAAAATAGATGCATATGCCCATTAATAAAATCATTACCCACTAATTATAATTCTCACCACCATCAATTTTCTACTAATTCAAATCAAACTACTGCTCCAAGACAAAATGAGAGAAGAAGAAGAAAATTGAAGAAGAAGAAGAAGATCATCAACAAGTCAAAATGAGAGAGAAGAAAATTGTGGAGAAGGTGGGAGTAATGGTAATGAGGGTGCGATGACAGTGGTGATGAAGGTGCAATGATGGTGGTCGATAGGTAGAGGTGATGGTGGCTGATTGCTGAGATGATGGTGTTCGGTGGCCAGAGGTTATAGTGGCAGGCGTCCAGACGTAATGGTGGCTGGCCATTAAGATGATGATGGTGGACTGTAATAACCCTAGTTTTTAAATTATTTTATTAAATAATGAGATATGCAGTGTTAATAAAATTTAAAAGTTATATTTAATTATTTTATTATTTTGTGATTAATAATTATTATTTTAGATTTAATTGAATTTTCTAAGTAAATATATTATTTTGGACGTTTAAATTCCATTGTGAATATTTATTATTTTCGAATACTATTATTTTAATAGCATTAATTTAGTACATGGTTATTTAAATGTTATTTATGTGTATATTATTGTGTGATGTGTGTGTGTCTATATATTTATATATGTGTGAAAATATGTGGTGGAGAATTATTTAACATAAAGTATTATTATTATAATATAAAGTTTTATTAATATATATATAGACACACACATGCATGCCATGTATGAACACATACATACATACATTACATATACTAAAACTCATAGAAAAAAAAGAAAGAAACGTGAAGAACATATTATGAAGAAACTAAAAACTCACAGTAAGCTTCCTTCCCCTGCCATCCTGTTCTCTACCTGTCACCGTGCTTCCATCACTTCCGGCCATTGTTTCTTGAGCTTCTGGTCTTTTCCTTCTCCTCTAACACTGGTGAGTACTAATCCAGCTTCGGTTTGAGCTCAAAACGTCCATTTATTGAGTTTTTGTGAATTTTAGTTTTTGAGTTTTAGGGTTTTCCATTTTTTTAAGCTTGATCTTGATGATTCACACAAGTTTCCTTCACAAAAGTTGATCTTGGTAGCTTAATCTACATGTCTATATATTTTTTTAATTTTTGGGATTTATTTTAATTTTTGTGAATTTTTAAATATTTTATTATTATTTAGTGAATTTTCGAAAATAAATTATATAAATTATGAATTTGGTTAAATTATTGTTATTATATATTGTTATTAATTTTGGTGTTGAGAAATTAATTTTTGGGATTATTATATAATTTTTATAAATATTTTTAATTTATGTAAATTTTGGAATATTGAATTAAATGTGCATTTTGATTGAATTTAGATTTTAATTTTGTGTTTTAGTTAATATTAGATGGTTATTTGTTGATAAAATAATTTTTATGAATTTATATAATTTTTATGGAATTTTATAAAATTTATGTGTATTTTGAATTATTAGATTAAATATGTATTTTTATAGAAATTGTTCGATAAATATGTGTTTTGGTTGATATTAGTATAATAAATGTTGATTAAATAATTTTAATGATTTTATAGTTTTTGAGGAAATTAATTAGCATATTGGATATTTTTTTATTATAGGGGTAAATGTGTAATTATGTGTTAATTATAGTTAAATATTATGTTTTAGTTGGTTTTATAATTATTTAAGGTATTAAAATGATTTTTTTAAAAATTAATTACTATTTTTAACTAATTAATACTATTTTTCAAAAATTGTTTTCAAATAATACATTATATATTATTTTGGAAATAAAATGGGTTTTAAACTAATTTTATTATATAATTAAACTATTTATGCAATTAAATGTGAATTTTATTATGTTATGTTGAATAATTGTAAAATTGAATTTTTATTAATATTATATAATATTTGACATTTTATTAGTTAAATTGTGATAATTTTGGAATATTATGTAAATAATAAGTGCATTTGTTATTTTGAGATTAAATGTGTATTTTATTATTTTTGTGATGCTAAATTGTGATTTTAAATATTATTTACAATGAATGTTAATTTAATTGTAAAATGGAGATTTTATTTCATTTATGAATTTTATTATCAAATATTATTTAAATTTGACTTTTATATTTTAGTTGGAAAATAAAGGTTTTTAAATATTTTATTTGATTTTTGATGATTTTATTATTTTATTGTTAATATTGTTGATTTGTGAATAATGAACCTCGGTTGGGGATTTGTGGAGTTTGGAGTCCCAACCCGAGGTGTTGAGTATTTTGTGATTTTGGAAGTGTATTTTCTGTGCAGGATCGGCCCTACTTTTGTAGGGAGATGTCCGTTTTACAGAGGAGACTCTGCCGAAATTTCGGTAGATTTCTCATAAAATGTGACAATTGGTTCGAGTCTAGTTTTAGAATTTTTGGTCAAGTCTGTCTATAATATTCCTAGAAGCGTAGAGTTAGAAGTTTATTCTTATGATTATTATTATTTTATTTTTCTAGCTGCGCCGAGACCGAGACCTATCGGATTAGGCTCGCTAAGTCTGTCTCATGGAGCGCTAATCAGTGAGTTATTATACTGTATATATATGTATTGCATATAGGATGCATGACTTAGGAATTTTTTCATTTTCATTATATGTTTTTAAAAGTGATTTAATTTATAATATAATTTGGTATAATTTTAGTTTATTTTTAGTATATTTTGATGTATATATCCACATATTTTCTATATACATTTACGGTATCTTTGGTATATTTAAGGTTTATTTTGATATATGCATGCTAGATAATTAGGTTTATTTTTAGTATATTTTAGTATATATACATGTTTTAAATGTATATTTATTCTTAATTATTTTGTTAAATGATTTGTATACTTTAGGTATATTTTTGATATATTTCCAAATAAATGCATGTTTTATTATTGATTTAAACCTAGCATATTTTTAGTATATTATGGGTTTATTTTAGTATATTTCATGATTGATTTGAATTTATTTTACATATATACTGAGACACGGCCCAGACTCCTACGGGAGGCAGCAGTGGGGAATTTTTCGCAATGGGCGAAAGCTTGACGAAGCAATGCCGTGTGGAGGTAGAAGGCCTACGGGTCGAACCTCTAAGAGGTCCAAACGGTTTGGACTTGAGTAGGTTGAAAAAAGACCTCTGCCCCTACCGTACTCCAGCTTGGCAGTTTCCACCGCCTGTCCAGGGTTGAGCCCTGGGATTTGATGACGGACTTAAAAAGCCACCTACAGACGCTTTACGCCCAATATACTTGAAATATACTTAGCTTATTTTAAGTATATTTTTGGTATATATATGGCTTATTTTGCTAGTATAAATGTCATCCTACATTATTTATTTTTTGGATGTATGATTTATTTTTAAAATGAAGGATATCGATAGAACGTGCTATCTAGTATGCCGCACTAGGACCGTGTACGTACTGGTGCGATAGATTTAGGATTGAGTGAGGATCACTTATGGTGAATTATGATTTGATTGAGATTGAGATGATTTGATTTGATTAATTTATGATTTGAGATGTGATAGGATTGATAGTGTGATTGCTGGAGCTCGGTTGACCAAATATCTCGGAGCCAATCACACTGACAGTCAGACCGTTGGAGCTCTATTGACTTAGTATCTTGAGGCCAGTCTACTGTCCAAAATGGAATAAGTTATTTACTTGGATTTAAGTGAGCCTGTATGGCTAGAGGGATGATATGGTTGATTGAGGTTGCGATTAATAGGGTTCTATTTGATCCTTTATGTATTAAAATAAATATTTTCTGCATTTATTATATTTATAAAAGTAAAGTTTGACATTTGCATGAAATGCGTGTATATGCATATATATACATATAAGAATGCTTGACTGGATATGGTTAGATTGCATGTATATATAGTATAATAATTCACTCAGTGAGGTCTTACCCCTCTTAATTATTTTTTTTTAGGAGATCCTATATCATCAGACCTTAGTAGTAGAGTTCTTCGCTGGTGTTCTTCCGTCCCGGTTATTTTATATAATGTATATTTTGAACTCTGATTTGTATTCTAGAAATTATAGTAGTAGTGTTATTGTATCAGAAGAGTATTATTTTGTTTGATACTTTATACTCTGAGAATTGTATTTGAACACTGTATGAATATATATTTATTTATAAAAAGATATTGAGTATCCATTTTTATATATTGATTCAAAAAATTTTAATTTTGTTGTACTTTTTATTTATTTATTGCATGTTTTTATTCTTTTAAAGCTTGCTACAAGTTTCGGATTCGAAAGAATTCCTGTTTCCTAGCACCGATCATGGCCCTGGTTTGGGTCATGACATCGGCGGACTGCAAAGATGGGCAGTAGAGGTGAGGATGGATGTTTGTGAAGTTTGATTTTGATTTTTTTTTGAATGAAAGTTTGATTTTGATTTTGAATTACAATTGCTCCCATGAATTTAGACCTTAATTACTACTCAATCCCCTTATTTTAAAAATTAATTAGCACCCCCTCCAATTTGTATTCCATTAACAAAAAGGTCCTTTTGTTACTTTTTCTCTTATTTTACTGTCAATTTTAAGGGCATATGTGATTTATGAATTAGAAATCCTAAAATACCCTCAAATTACATGATGTAAGACAAGAATGGAGAAAAGGATGAAAAAGACATTCTTTTCTTTAGCTGGAAGTTCATATAAAAAAAAGAGTTTTACAAGATTGAAGTGTCTATTGCCATAAAGCTTAAAGTAATTGATAACTTATTTTTGGAACTCTTGAGCTTGGAATCCTACAAGTGATCAATAGAGGGTAAGGTGAGAGGTAGGAAGGATCCCCACAAATACTTTGATGCCTAAGTCAGAAAATAGAGAGAATCTAGAGAGAGAAAATAAGAACAACTAGAATATGAGAGAATAAAATGAATGAGAATGAAGGATATGGGGTCTTATTTATAGTGATACTTAGACCTGAAAAGAGTAGGATTCCTCTTGGGATAGGAATCCTAAACCAAATAGGAGAGTATTCCTTCTTCATTTAGGAGTCTTTTTGAGGCAGGATCCTTTCCTTAAATGGATTTGGTTACCTTCCCTTTTTGAGTAACCTATATAGGAAACAAGGTTCTTTAATTAAATAAGAATATTTACATATGTGGTATCAAGAGTCCTCCTCGTGGGTCTGTCTGGATATTTATGTTTAATGTATTCGAGTTTGTAAATGATAAAACATTTATTCTTCTATATAGAGAGAAAGAGTGCTTGAGTCACTTTATTTGATACGGAGGGGTGAACTGAGGTGGCCAGTCTCAATCACAAGAAAAGATAATGCTCGATACCAAGTCTTGAAATCATCGCATAAGGATGTCATGAAAATGCCAGCTGGTTTTTGGAGTGCATAAAATTTGAAAAGAATATGTAAGGGATTAACCCGTCAGTGCAAAGACAATATGATGGAACTAGTTGTCACTGGAGTTTTGATGCTCGATGCATTAAAAGCGCAGACCGAGTGCCAAACCTTAGTACTATAGAAGTGACCTGAGGATGCTAGCTTCAGTCACTGAACTAATGCTCGAGGCTTAGATGCTCGGTGCAAGGATGCGAGGCTTACATGCTCAGAACCTCAGTACTATAGAAGTGGCCTGAGGGTGTCAGCTTTAGTCACTGGAATTTATCTTGGTGAACCCAAGTGCCGTATAGTCTTAGTGCCTTAGAAGTACGGGCCAAGTGCCAGATAGTCTAGGTGTCTTGTAAGTATGGCTTGGATGCCCATCCTCAGTACTATAAAAGTGACATGAGGGAGCCAGCTTTAGCTACTGGTCTTAATTCATGAGGCATGGATGATCGAAACCTCAGTACTATAGAAGTGACCTGAGGATGCTAGCTTCAGTTGTTGGCGAATGACATTGGATCTTGCTATGCTGAGTGTGGAAGAACAGCTGACAATGGTGCGCCCAGGGTAGGTAACATCTATGCTGCCTTAATGCCTCAATTTTTAAAATTTGAATTGTATAACCATCGCGTCTTTTTGTGTGTCAAAAGATGAGATGTTTCTATTGCCATAATGATGACTACTTGATTAATGGGTTTTTCTATTTCCTAGACTACCCTTAATGATATAGGGAGAAATGAAATAATTATAAGGGTAGTTAATGGTTTATTCTAGAGCCTTCTATTGCTTTATAAGTATCCCTGTTTCTTTGAGTTGATGCATTTTTACTCTTTTCTATTTTGCTAGAATCTTGTTTGCTTTGCTACTGCCACCAATCTTTTCATGCAGTGACTTCTCCATTTTGCAACCACGTAATCCTTTTCTTCCTTCTTTCATTCTTCTTTTATTTCATTACTTAGATAGACTTATGGCACTAAGGGAACATGTTAGCTCTGATCTGTTTGTGTTTAGGATAAATGAGAAGTTATTGGGGTGGTACTAGAGGCGGTTTAACATTCTTGCCATTTATGCCCTACACACTATAGATAAGAAGTTTAGGGCTCATACCCCCATACTAGGTCTTAGTAGGCTAGTGGTGTATTTTAACCAATTGAAAGAGGGTCTGAAGTTCATATTGGATCCTTTTGTAAAAAGATTCCAAAATAGGTATAACATAACGCTTGGTCAGCTTCACCCTAATAGTTATTAGATTTTGACTGGGTTCATTCAATTGATACATGAGGAGGGTAAGAAGCTGGACTTAGATGTCTTGTGGTATTTGTATAGCCTAACTAGGAAGAAGGGAGAACTAATGTTCTCCTTATTGGCTATCCCTAACCATAGACTATTTATAAAGCTTCTAGATCTTCACAAGAAGCGGAGGCACAAGTTTTTCATCATTGAGCACCCTACAGACTTCCTAGATGTCTAGCGAATATGGTATGGCAAATGTCACAAGATGAAATAACCTCCAAAGCTAGCCGACTACGATATGGAGATGGTCTTGAGACTTCATCTCAATAGCTTGGCCGAGGCTTGGTCAGCTAAAGACGTATCAAGAAGATACTTATGGAGAGTCTACCCAGACCATGTTCAGTTTAATGGTATGTTTTGATTATTGAAAGGTATCTTTTTGACTTTCTTTTTTATCTTTTCAATTATAAATGGCTGACTTTTTTACTTTTACGGCTGGAATTTGGCTTGTAACTATCAAACCAGCAAGGCCAAAAGAAGTACAGATCTCCTCACCCTCTCTAGATCCTAAAGTACCTACAGTCCTTGAGGAAGTGGCCAAAAATTTGAAAGGAAAGGCTATGGTTGGGTCTTCACGATTTGGCAGGGAAGGTCAGTGAAAGAGGCGGTTGATGGACCAAGGCTTGGATGCTAAGGAGTTGGATGAGGAAATATTAGTCCAGCATCTAAGGCTTTCCAAGTGTCTAGACATAAGGGTATCGATTTTGAATAAAGTGAAGCCGTTGAGTGTCTTAAACACCTAGGTTCGAGATCAATATGCTGAGGTGCTGAGACTGCCAACGGATATGCAACGCTGGACCAAGGAGGGTCAGAGGATGTCACGACCCAAAACAGGGGCCATGACCGGCGCTAGGGAACGAGAATTCTTTTGAATCCGGAACCCGTAGCAAGCCTAAAAATAAAATAAAACATACAATAATAATAATAACAACAACACTTAATGCAGCGAAAATAAAATCATAAATATAAAAGTAATAATCCACCACAGGATTTAAATCAAATCCATATCTCATATATATAAATAAATCTGTTAATACAAGTTTCAGTTCAAATATTCAAAGTATATGTAATATCCCGTGTTTTTTTTAAATATTTTTACACTGTACCGGGATATACAGTGTCAATAATTTTTATGCATTATACGATATTTTTATGAGTTGATATGTATTTTAAACCTATTTTAATTACTGTCTATTATTTTCAGTATTTTACGTAAAATTTTCCCGGGACTTTCATTTTCGGGGAAATTTCCACGTAAACAATGTATTATTAATTATTTTAAATGTATTTACGGGTTTGCATGAACTCATACATATTTTTAAATTATTAAATAAAGCCTGTGTGTGTATATTTATTTAATTAGGGTTTATTATTACCCTAATATTTTATTATTTATTTATTATTATTTGATTATTTTATTTATTATTAAATTATTAAAATTTATTATTTTATTATTAATTATTTATTAATATTTAATTATTTTAATTTACTTTATTTTTTTTCTTTTTTCTTTTTTTTTTCTTTTCCTTTTTCTTTCTTTTTCTTTTCCTTTCTCTTTCCTTTTTCTTTCTTTTTCTTTTTCTTCTTCTTCTTCTTCTTCTTCCCGCGCGGGCGCCGGACCACCATTTCTTCTCACCGCCGTTTCTCCCTCATCCGGCCACCGTTTTCGACACCGCCGGTCTCTATCTTCTCCTTGAGCTCCGGTGAGTGTTATTATAGCTTTGGTTTGAGCTAAAATGGTCTAGAATTGCTTAGGTTTTGAGTTGAAGTTTTCGGCCACTTTTGGTTTTTGATTTTTTTGAGCCTCGATTTGGATGATTCATGGAAACTTCCTTCACAAATGTTGTTCCTGGTAGTTTAATCTTCATGTATGAATTTTTACAGAATTTTTGGAGATTGTTTGGATTTTTGGGTATTTTTGAATATTTTAATATTATTTTCTAATTTTCGGAAATTAATTATTTAAATTATGAAATTGGAGTTTATGGTTGAATTAGGTGTTGAAATGAATTATAGGAATTTATTTGGAATTTTTATGAATTTCTAAGTATTTATTTTTAATTATTGAAGTTTATGTGATTTTGGAAAATTAAGTTAATTGTGTTTTAAATTGAATTTAATTGGTTAATTGAGTTTAATTATTGATATTATTGATAAATATGTTGAGAAAATTAATTTTGGATAATTGTATGATTTTTGGTGAATTTTTGAAGTAATTTAGGTATATATATATATATAGGGGTATTTTGGTAATTTTACCCTAAATTGTCTAAAAATGTAATTTAATTGGTTTTAATATTTATTTAAGGTATAAAAATGATTTCTACAAAATAATTAGTATTTTTAACTAATTAAAACTATTTTTCGGGAATTATTTTCAATTATATATATAATATACGATTTTTCTAATAAAATGAGTTTTAATCGATTTTTACAGTGTTTCAAGGTTAATTATGTAATTTCTACGTATGAAATGTATTTTTATGATTTAAGGATATTTTTGGTATATTTGAATATATATTCTGTATTTGTGGACCCCGGTCGACAGATTGTAGTCTGGAGTCCGACCGAGGGGTTGTGATTGATTGTGGTGTTTATTTTTGAAGTGTATTTTCTTTGCAGGGTCGCCTCTACTCTTTTGAGTAGAGAGATGTCCGTTTTACAGGGGAGGTTCTGCCGGATTTCCGGTAGAATTCTCGTAAAACGTGATATCCAGTCGAACCCTAATTTCCGATTTTGTGTTGAATACTCTAGATTTAATTCTAGGATTTCTGTTAGGGTTATTCTGATGTCGGTTAATTATTTCTTGTTTAGTTGCGCCGAGACCGAGGGTTAGTGGACCAGGCCCGTCGGACCCGTCTCGTGGAGCGCATTAGGTGAGTTACTATATTATATATATATGCTTAGGATGCATGATTTAGAAAATGCATGTTTTATTTTGACTAAATATGCATAAATAACATGATTTATATTCAAGTATATTTTTGGTATATTTTTGGTATATAATAAATTATATACATGTTTTATTAATAAAAATATATTTAAAATGTTTTTAAATATATTTTTAGTTTAATTCATGATTTGATTGGATTTATTTGACATATATATACTCAAAATATACCTGGTTTATGTTTGGTATATTTCCAGTATATATATGGTTTATAGTGTTGATTTATTTAAATTCATGCATCATGTATTTGTGAATGAATGTTTTATTATTTATTAATGAAGGATATCAATAGAACGTGCTACCTAGTGGGCAGCACTAGGACCGAGTACGTACCGGTACGCCTATAGCTTTAGGCTATATTACTAACTATTTGTGGATATTGATATGATTATCGATATATGTGAGATGTGGTTTGGGTGTGATTGTTGGAGCTCGGTTGACCAAGTGTCTCGGGACCAATCACACTGGCAGTCAGACTGCTGGAGCTCGGTTGACTTAGTGTCTCGGGGCCAGTCTACTGTCCAAATGGATTAAGTGGATATATTTGGAATCAGTGAGCCTGTATGGCTAGAGTGTTGTTTAACACTATTTTTCTGAGGTTGCGATATTCTAGGGTTCTATGTGATCCTTCATAAAAGTTGATTTTCAGACAAAATATATAAAATGATTTTTCTACATCTGTATGAACTTGCCTGTATATATACATATTACTCATATACTGTTGACTGTATGCATTATCACTTAGAGTGTATGTATATGTATTATAGTAATTCACTCAGTGAGGTCTGACTCCCCTCCGTTGACTATTTTTCAGGAGAGTCAACTTCTTCAGACCTCAGTAGCAGGTCGATACGCCGGATTTCTTCCGCCCCGGCTTCTTTATGTAAATTGTATACTTGAGTCTTATTTATTTTATCTAGACACTGCAGTAGTTGTGATTTTCAGTAGTTGTGATTTTCAGTAGTTGTGAAATAAAGTATTTGTTTTAAAGAGATGTATTATAGTAAAACTGGATTTGTATAAAGATTATACATTTATGAGATTATATATGCGATGTGATGAGTTTTGAATTAAATCCAGTTGATATGGATGATATTGTTATATTTATGATTTTTATTTTCCGCTGCATATTATATTTTTATGGCTATTATTGCATATTTATTTTATTTTTAGGCTTGCTACGGGTTCCGGATTCGAAAGAATTCCCGTTCCCTAGCGCCAGTCATGGCCCCTGTTTTGGGTCGTGACAAAGTTGGTATCAGAGCGTGGTTCGTTTCAGAATGGAGTTCTGTGTCAGGGCTTAGTTATGTGAGTTGTGGCCCTAGTTTTAAAGTTGTGTTTTCTGTTGGACTACTGCAGTGTATTAGGTTCGAGTATGTCTTGATGAGTATTCCTTGCTGTAGTTTTCAGCGTTATTCCTCCGTTGTCTGTTTTGTCTGAATCTTTCCGTTTGTCTTTTCAGAATGAGGAGGCGAGCGCGTGTCGCTCCACCGGTCGTTGAGGCCGAGGATGATGAGTCTTTTCAGGACAAGGTTTTACCTCCTGAGCCGCCAGTTAGACGTAGAGGTCGTGGCAGGGGTAGAGGTCGTGGCAGGGGTAGACCTCGAGGAGCGGCAGGTCGCTGTAGGCAAAGAGAGTTACAGGACGAGGAGCCTGTTGAGCCTGAGTTTGATGTTCCTGTTCCTCCTGTTGTTCAGCCTGTTCAGCCTGCCTATCAGCAGGGTATGTCTGACCCTGAGGCAGCTTTGTTCTATGCCCGAGTTGGCAGGATTGCTTTTGATGGTACTTCTGATCCTTTAGATTTTCTGCATGCGATTGAGACTAGGACTCGGACTGCTCATACCGAGTACCAGAGGATCATGATCATTGAGTTGTCTGTCGAGGGACCAGCCTTGGATTGGTTTATTCAGATGATCCAGCCTTATATGATGACGATGACATGGGCTCAGTTTCGAGAGCGATTCATGAGGAGATTTTGTCCAGAGCCTCTTCGTTTGAGCTATCGTCTTCGTTTGACTAGTATTTCTCGTGGAGATCGATCAGTAGAGGAGTATACCCGAGAGTTCCTTCGTCTGGATAGATATGCTGAGGATCTGATGCGAGATCAGTATTTCGCGGTTACTACCTATGTTACTGGTTTGGGTTCAACTTTTGCTGGTATGCCTACAGCAGGTCTTACTCTCGAGTCGGTGATTGAGCTAGCTAAGGAGATTGAGCTGAGGTTAGTTAGGCAGGGAGCGATGCCTGATTATTACCAGTTGGGAGTTCAGTCGAGTGGATTGCAGGCTACTCCGTATTCGAGTTTTCATGTTGGTTCGAGTAGTCAGCAGCGAGGTTTGACTCAGCAGAGTCAGAGACAGCAGCAGCGAGTGCATCGGAGCAGTAGACATGGTCGTGGAGGTCAGCGTAGATCGTTCAGATTTGGGTCAGGTGCTTCGAGCAGCAGCAGTGGTCGTAGTTCTGGATCAGCGGTCAGTGTTTGTCAGACTTGTGGTAGAGTCCATCAGGGACCGTGTTATCTGACACCGTTGACATGTTTCAGATGCGGGCAGACAGGACATTTTACCAGATCGTGTCCTTACCCCGGATATCAGCAGTAGCAGATTCCGCGATTCCCACAGCAGTCGATTGCTAGTGCAGCACCCGTGCTATTTCAGTTACCACCAGCTCAGCATCAGAGTTCTACTCAGTTTGTTCCACAGCAGAGTCGTGGTAGAGGTACGAGAGGAGGTGCCAGAGGTGTTGGCCAGGCTTCTACCAGTTAGCAGGGAGGTCGAGGCCAGGCCAGAGTTTTTCATCTGACTCAGCAGGATGCTCAGGCATCTAATGCAGTCGTGGCAGGTATTCTTTCTGTTTGTTACCTGGATGCTTTGGTTTTGTTTGATCCGGGTGCCACGCATTCATTTGTTTCTCCCATTTTTGCTTCTAAATCTTGTTGGCAAGCTTCGAGGATGGCTTTTCCTTTGTCTGTTGCCACTCCTCTGAGCGATTCCTTGGACGCCGATATTGTTCTTTCTGGTTGTCCAGTTCTCGTGGGAGATAGAGAATTACCCGTTGATTTGATTTTGTTGGATGTGATGGAGTTTGATGTTATTTTGGGAATGGATTGGTTGTCTCAGCACTATGCCGTGGTAGATTACAGGAATAAGGAGGTGATTTTCAGAATTCCTGGTGAAGTAGAATTTAAGTTTGTTGGTGACAGGAGTTCAGCACCTCAGAATCTTATTTCTGTTATTGCAGCTAGGAAGTTGTTGAGGAAAGGTTGTCAGGGGTTTTTGGCATTGGTTAGGGATACGTCAGTGGAGAAGTTGTCACTCACAGATGTTCCTGTTGCTTGTGAGTTTCTTGATGTTTTTCCAGAGGAGTTGCCAGGTTTACCACCTCATAGAGAGATTGAGTTCTGTATAGATGTGGTTCCAGGTATTACTCCTATATCTTTGCCACCCTATCGTATGGCTCCTGCAGAGTTGAGAGAGTTGAAGGAGCAGTTGCAAGAGTTGTTGGATAAAGGCTTCGTTAGACCTAGTGTTTCCCCTTGGGGTGCACCAGTCTTGTTTGTGAAGAAGAAGGATGGTACCCTGAGACTGTGCATTGACTACAGAGAGTTGAATAAGGTGACAGTGAAGAACAAGTATCCTCTCCCGAGGATAGATGATTTATTTGATCAGCTCCAGGGTGCACAGTTCTTTTCTAAGGTTGACTTGAGGTCGGGTTATCATCAGCTGCGGATCAGTGAAGCTGATATTCCTAAGACAGCATTCCGCACTCGTTATGGTCATTATGAGTTTCTGGTGATGTCTTTTGGTTTGACTAATGCACCAGCAGCTTTTATGGACCTGATGAACAGAGTATTCCGACCGTATGTGGATCAGTTTGTGGTAGTCTTCATTGATGATATACTGGTATATTCGAGGAGTATGGAAGAGCACGTATATCACTTGAGGATTGTACTACAGACACTGAGAGATCATCAGCTTTATGCTAAATTCTCGAAGTGTGATTTCTGGATGGAGAGTGTTTCTTTTCTTGGACACGTAGTGTCTAAAGAAGGTATTCAGGTTGATCCACAGAAGGTTGAGGCAGTATCTGAGTGGCCTAGACCTACTTCAGTTACTGAGATTCAGAGTTTTCTGGGTTTAGCCGGGTATTATAGGCGGTTTGTGCAGGATTTTTCCAGGATAGCAGCCCCTATGACTCGCTTGACTCAGAAGAATGTTAGATTCGAGTGGTCAGAAGCTTGTGAGAATAGTTTTCAGTTGTTGAAGGAGAAGTTGACCACAGCGCCAGTATTAGCTTTGCCTAATAGTGTGGATAAGTTCACAGTTTACTGTGATGCCTCTAGAATTGGTCTTGGTTGTGTGTTGATGCAGAATGGAAGGGTAATAGCCTATGCTTCGAGGCAGTTGAAGAAGCATGAGCAGAACTATCCTACACATGATCTAGAGATGGCTGCAGTGATCTTTGCTTTGAAGATTTGGAGACATTATTTATACGGGGTGACTTGTGAGATATTTACTGATCACAAGAGCCTTAAGTACATTTTCCAGCAGCGAGATTTGAATTTGAGGCAGAGAAGATGGTTGGAACTGTTGAAGGATTATGATTGCGAGATTCTTTACCATCTGGGTAAAGCTAATGTGGTAGCAGATGCCTTGAGTAGGAAGTCCTCAGGTAGTCTTGCTCACATCGGTGTTGAGAGGAGACCATTGATCCAGGAATTGCATCTGATGGTGGATCAAGGTCTGATGATGAAGATCAGTAGATCAGGTGGACTGTTAGCTCAGTTTAAAGTACGATCTGTACTAAGGGATAGGATTAAAGCAGCTCAGAGCCGAGATCCTATTCTGGAAGAGCTTGCAGAGAATGTCAGAGCAGGGAAGTTCACTGATTTCACACTCGATGATGATGGTGTGTTGTGGATCAGTGGTAGATTGTGTGTTCCTGATGTGGATGATTTGAGAGAGGAGATTTTAGAGGAAGCACATTCTACAGCCTGCAGCGTTCATCCTGGTGTTACTAAGATGTACCATAGTATCAGAGATCTATACTGGTGGGATGGATTGAAGAAGGATGTTGCCGATTATGTTGCTAAGTGCTTGACGTGTCAGCAAGTGAAAGCCGAACATCAGAAGCCTTCTGGGAAGCTTCAGCCTCTTCCTATTCCCGAGTGGAAATGGGAAAGGATAGCTATGGATTTTGTGGTCGGTTTACCTCGTTCGAAGGATGGATACGATTCCATCTGGGTGATTGTAGACAGATTGACGAAGTCTGCACATTTCTTGCCTGTGAAAGCCACATATTCAGTTGCTAGATTGGCGAAGTTGTACGTGAAGCATATTGTGTGCCTTCATGGAGTACCTGTGTCCATTGTGTCAGATAGAGGTTCAGTGTTCACTTCTCGTTTTTGGCAGAAGTTGCAGGAAGCGATGGGCACTAGGTTGGATTTCAGTACTGCTTTTCATCCTCAGACAGATGGTCAGTCTGAGAGGACGATCCAGACACTGGAAGATATGTTGAGGATGTGTGTCTTGGATTTGGGAGGTAGCTGGGATGATCATTTGTCGCTTGTTGAGTTTGCATATAATAACAGCTACCATAGCAGTATTGGCATGGCACCATATGAGGCGTTGTATGGAAGGAAGTGTAGATCCCCGTTGAGTTGGGATGAGATCGGTGAGAGAGCTTTGACTGGACCAGAGATGGTTCAAGATGCTGCAGAGAAAGTCGCCGTGATCAAGCGCAGGTTAGAGACCGCAGTTAGCAGACAGAAGAGTTATGCGGATCCTAGGCGCAGAGATGTGGAGTTTCAGGTTGGAGATTTCATTTTTCTGAAAGTATCTCCGATGAAGGGTGTGATGAGATTTGGCAGGAAGGGTAAGTTAACACCGAGATATATTGGACCGTTTGAGATTCTGGAGAGAGTTGGCACTGTTGCATATCGGTTGGATTTGCCTCCGAGTATGTCACAGGTGCATCCAGTATTTCATATCTCGATGTTGAGGAAGTATATCTCAGATCCTTCACACGTGTTGCAGCCCGACAGTGTAGAAGTGAGTGAAGATTTGACGTTTGTGGAAGAACCTGTGGCGATCGTAGATTTTCAAGTTCGACAGTTGCGATCGAAGCAGATTCCGATGGTCAAGGTTTTGTGGCGTAGCGACAGAGTTGAAGAGCATACGTGGGAGACTGAAGCTGAGATGCGAGCTTCTTACCCATATCTCTTTCCTTCCTGATTCTGTAATCTTCTTTTTAGAATTCGGGGACGAATTCTTGTAAGGGGGGAAGACTGTAATATCCCGTGTTTTTTTTAAATATTTTTACACTGTACCGGGATATACAGTGTCAATAATTTTTATGCATTATACGATATTTTTATGAGTTGATATGTATTTTAAACCTATTTTAATTACTGTCTATTATTTTCAGTATTTTACGTAAAATTTTCCCGGGACTTTCATTTTCGGGGAAATTTCCACGTAAACAATGTATTATTAATTATTTTAAATGTATTTACGGGTTTGCATGAACTCATACATATTTTTAAATTATTAAATAAAGCCTGTGTGTGTATATTTATTTAATTAGGGTTTATTATTACCCTAATATTTTATTATTATTTGATTATTTTATTTATTATTAAATTATTAAAATTTATTATTTTATTATTAATTATTTATTAATATTTAATTATTTTAATTTACTTTATTTTTTTTCTTTTTTCTTTTTTTTTCTTTTCCTTTTTCTTTCTTTTTCTTTTCCTTTCTCTTTCCTTTTTCTTTCTTTTTCTTTTTCTTCTTCTTCTTCTTCTTCTTCCCGCGCGGGCGCCGGACCACCATTTCTTCTCACCGCCGTTTCTCCCTCATCCGGCCACCGTTTTCGACACCGCCGGTCTCTATCTTCTCCTTGAGCTCCGGTGAGTGTTATTCTAGCTTTGGTTTGAGCTAAAATGGTCTAGAATTGCTTAGGTTTTGAGTTGAAGTTTTCGGCCACTTTTGGTTTTTGATTTTTTTGAGCCTCGATTTGGATGATTCATGGAAACTTCCTTCACAAATGTTGTTCCTGGTAGTTTAATCTTCATGTATGAATTTTTACAGAATTTTTGGAGATTGTTTGGATTTTTGGGTATTTTTGAATATTTTAATATTATTTTCTAATTTTCGGAAATTAATTATTTAAATTATGAAATTGGAGTTTATGGTTGAATTAGGTGTTGAAATGAATTATAGGAATTTATTTGGAATTTTTATGAATTTCTAAGTATTTATTTTTAATTATTGAAGTTTATGTGATTTTGGAAAATTAAGTTAATTGTGTTTTAAATTGAATTTAATTGGTTAATTGAGTTTAATTATTGATATTATTGATAAATATGTTGAGAAAATTAATTTTGGATAATTGTATGATTTTTGGTGAATTTTTGAAGTAATTTAGGTATATATATATATATAGGGGTATTTTGGTAATTTTACCCTAAATTGTCTAAAAATGTAATTTAATTGGTTTTAATATTTATTTAAGGTATAAAAATGATTTCTACAAAATAATTAGTATTTTTAACTAATTAAAACTATTTTTCGGGAATTATTTTCAATTATATATATAATATACGGTTTTTCTAATAAAATGAGTTTTAATCGATTTTTACAGTGTTTCAAGGTTAATTATGTAATTTCTACGTATGAAATGTATTTTTATGATTTAAGGATATTTTTGGTATATTTGAATATATATTCTGTATTTGTGGACCCCGGTCGACAGATTGTAGTCTGGAGTCCGACCGAGGGGTTGTGATTGATTGTGGTGTTTATTTTTGAAGTGTATTTTCTTTGCAGGGTCGGCTCTACTCTTTTGAGTAGAGAGATGTCCGTTTTACAGGGGAGGTTCTGCCGGATTTCCGGTAGAATTCTCGTAAAACGTGATATCCAGTCGAACCCTAATTTCCGATTTTGTGTTGAATACTCTAGATTTAATTCTAGGATTTCTGTTAGGGTTATTCTGATGTCGGTTAATTATTTCTTGTTTAGTTGCGCCGAGACCGAGGGTTAGTGGACCAGGCCCGTCGGACCCGTCTCGTGGAGCGCATTAGGTGAGTTACTATATTATATATATATGCTTAGGATGCATGATTTAGAAAATGCATGTTTTATTTTGACTAAATATGCATAAATAACATGATTTATATTCAAGTATATTTTTGGTATATTTTTGGTATATAATAAATTATATACATGTTTTATTAATAAAAATATATTTAAAATGTTTTTAAATATATTTTTAGTTTAATTCATGATTTGATTGGATTTATTTGACATATATATACTCAAAATATACCTGGTTTATGTTTGGTATATTTCCAGTATATATATGGTTTATAGTGTTGATTTATTTAAATTCATGCATCATGTATTTGTGAATGAATGTTTTATTATTTATTAATGAAGGATATCAATAGAACGTGCTACCTAGTGGGCAGCACTAGGACCGAGTACGTACCGGTACGCCTATAGCTTTAGGCTATATTACTAACTATTTGTGGATATTGATATGATTATCGATATATGTGAGATGTGGTTTGGGTGTGATTGCTGGAGCTCGGTTGACCAAGTGTCTCGGGACCAATCACACTGGCAGTCAGACTGCTGGAGCTCGGTTGACTTAGTGTCTCGGGGCCAGTCTACTGTCCAAATGGATTAAGTGGATATATTTGGAATCAGTGAGTCTGTATGGCTAGAGTGTTGTTTAACACTATTTTTCTGAGGTTGTGATATTCTAGGGTTCTATGTGATCCTTCATAAAAGTTGATTTTCAGACAAAATATATAAAATGATTTTTCTACATCTGTATGAACTTGCCTGTATATATACATATTACTCATATACTGTTGACTGTATGCATTATCACTTAGAGTGTATGTATATGTATTATAGTAATTCACTCAGTGAGGTCTGACTCCCCTCCGTTGACTATTTTTCAGGAGAGTCAACTTCTTCAGACCTCAGTAGCAGGTCGATACGCCGGATTTCTTCCGCCCCGGCTTCTTTATGTAAATTGTATACTTGAGTCTTATTTATTTTATCTAGACACTGCAGTAGTTGTGATTTTCAGTAGTTGTGATTTTCAGTAGTTGTGAAATAAAGTATTTGTTTTAAAGAGATGTATTATAGTAAAACTGGATTTGTATAAAGATTATACATTTATGAGATTATATATGCGATGTGATGAGTTTTGAATTAAATCCAGTTGATATGGATGATATTGTTATATTTATGATTTTTATTTTCCGCTGCATATTATATTTTTATGGCTATTATTGCATATTTATTTTATTTTTAGGCTTGCTACGGGTTCCGGATTCGAAAGAATTCCCGTTCCCTAGCGCCAGTCATGGCCCCTGTTTTGGGTCGTGACAAAGTTGGTATCAGAGCGTGGTTCGTTTCAGAATGGAGTTCTGTGTCAGGGCTTAGTTATATGAGTTGTGGCCCTAGTTTTAAAGTTGTGTTTTCTGTTGGACTACTGCAGTGTATTGGGTTCGAGTATGTCTTGATGAGTATTCCTTGCTGTAGTTTTCAGCGTTATTCCTCCGTTGTCTGTTTTATCTGAATCTTTCCGTTTGTCTTTTCAGAATGAGGAGGCGAGCGCGTGTCGCTCCACCGGTCGTTGAGGCCGAGGATGATGAGTCTTTTCAGGACGAGGTTTTACCTCCTGAGCCGCCAGTTAGACGTAGAGGTCGTGGCAGGGGTAGACCTCGAGGAGCGGCAGGTCGCTGTAGGCAAAGAGAGTTACAGGACGAGGAGCCTGTTGAGCCTGAGTTTGATGTTCCTGTTCCTCCTGTTGTTCAGCCTGTTCAGCCTGCCTATCAGCAGGGTATGTCTGACCCTGAGGCAGCTTTGTTCTATGCCCGAGTTGGCAGGATTGCTTTTGATGGTACTTCTGATCCTTTAGATTTTCTGCATGCGATTGAGACTAGGACTCGGACTGCTCATACCGAGTACCAGAGGATCATGATCATTGAGTTGTCTGTCGAGGGACCAGCCTTGGATTGGTTTATTCAGATGATCCAGCCTTATATGATGACGATGACATGGGCTCAGTTTCGAGAGCGATTCATGAGGAGATTTTGTCCAGAGCCTCTTCGTTTGAGCTATCGTCTTCGTTTGACTAGTATTTCTCGTGGAGATCGATCAGTAGAGGAGTATACCCGAGAGTTCCTTCGTCTGGATAGATATGCTGAGGATCTGATGCGAGATCAGTATTTCGCGGTTACTACCTATGTTACTGGTTTGGGTTCAACTTTTGCTGGTATGCCTACAGCAGGTCTTACTCTCGAGTCGGTGATTGAGCTAGCTAAGGAGATTGAGCTGAGGTTAGTTAGGCAGGGAGCGATGCCTGATTATTACCAGTTGGGAGTTCAGTCGAGTGGATTGCAGGCTACTCCGTATTCGAGTTTTCATGTTGGTTCGAGTAGTCAGCAGCGAGGTTTGACTCAGCAGAGTCAGAGACAGCAGTAGCGAGTGCATCGGAGCAGTAGACATGGTCGTGGAGGTCAGCGTAGATCGTTCAGATTTGGGTCAGGTGCTTCGAGCAGCAGCAGTGGTCGTAGTTCTGGATCAGCGGTCAGTGTTTGTCAGACTTGTGGTAGAGTCCATCAGGGACCGTGTTATCTGACACCGTTGACATGTTTCAGATGCGGGCAGACAGGACATTTTGCCAGATCGTGTCCTTACCCCGGATATCAGCAGTAGCAGATTCCGCGATTCCCACAGCAGTCGATTGCTAGTGCAGCACCCGTGCTATTTCAGTTACCACCAGCTCAGCATCAGAGTTCTACTCAGTTTGTTCCACAGCAGAGTCGTGGTAGAGGTACGAGAGGAGGTGCCAGAGGTGTTGGCCAGGCTTCTACCAGTTAGCAGGGAGGTCGAGGCCAGGCCAGAGTTTTTCATCTGACTCAGCAGGATGCTCAGGCATCTAATGCAGTCGTGGCAGGTATTCTTTCTGTTTGTTACCTGGATGCTTTGGTTTTGTTTGATCCGGGTGCCACGCATTCATTTGTTTCTCCCATTTTTGCTTCTAAATCTTGTTGGCAAGCTTCGAGGATGGCTTTTCCTTTGTCTGTTGCCACTCCTCTGAGCGATTCCTTGGACGCCGATATTGTTCTTTCTGGTTGTCCAGTTCTCGTGGGAGATAGAGAATTACCCGTTGATTTGATTTTGTTGGATGTGATGGAGTTTGATGTTATTTTGGGAATGGATTGGTTGTCTCAGCACTATGCCGTGGTAGATTACAGGAATAAGGAGGTGATTTTCAGAATTCCTGGTGAAGTAGAATTTAAGTTTGTTGGTGACAGGAGTTCAGCACCTCAGAATCTTATTTCTGTTATTGCAGCTAGGAAGTTGTTGAGGAAAGGTTGTCAGGGGTTTTTGGCATTGGTTAGGGATACGTCAGTGGAGAAGTTGTCACTCACAGATGTTCCTGTTGCTTGTGAGTTTCTTGATGTTTTTCCAGAGGAGTTGCCAGGTTTACCACCTCATAGAGAGATTGAGTTCTGTATAGATGTGGTTCCAGGTATTACTCCTATATCTTTGCCACCCTATCGTATGGCTCCTGCAGAGTTGAGAGAGTTGAAGGAGCAGTTGCAAGAGTTGTTGGATAAAGGCTTCGTTAGACCTAGTGTTTCCCCTTGGGGTGCACCAGTCTTGTTTGTGAAGAAGAAGGATGGTACCCTGAGACTGTGCATTGACTACAGAGAGTTGAATAAGGTGACAGTGAAGAACAAGTATCCTCTCCCGAGGATAGATGATTTATTTGATCAGCTCCAGGGTGCACAGTTCTTTTCTAAGGTTGACTTGAGGTCGGGTTATCATCAGCTGCGGATCAGTGAAGCTGATATTCCTAAGACAGCATTCCGCACTCGTTATGGTCATTATGAGTTTCTGGTGATGTCTTTTGGTTTGACTAATGCACCAGCAGCTTTTATGGACCTGATGAACAGAGTATTCCGACCGTATGTGGATCAGTTTGTGGTAGTCTTCATTGATGATATACTGGTATATTCGAGGAGTATGGAAGAGCACGTATATCACTTGAGGATTGTACTACAGACACTGAGAGATCATCAGCTTTATGCTAAATTCTCGAAGTGTGATTTCTGGATGGAGAGTGTTTCTTTTCTTGGACACGTAGTGTCTAAAGAAGGTATTCAGGTTGATCCACAGAAGGTTGAGGCAGTATCTGAGTGGCCTAGACCTACTTCAGTTACTGAGATTCAGAGTTTTCTGGGTTTAGCCGGGTATTATAGGCGGTTTGTGCAGGATTTTTCCAGGATAGCAGCCCCTATGACTCGCTTGACTCAGAAGAATGTTAGATTCGAGTGGTCAGAAGCTTGTGAGAATAGTTTTCAGTTGTTGAAGGAGAAGTTGACCACAGCGCCAGTATTAGCTTTGCCTAATAGTGTGGATAAGTTCACAGTTTACTGTGATGCCTCTAGAATTGGTCTTGGTTGTGTGTTGATGCAGAATGGAAGGGTAATAGCCTATGCTTCGAGGCAGTTGAAGAAGCATGAGCAGAACTATCCTACACATGATCTAGAGATGGCTGCAGTGATCTTTGCTTTGAAGATTTGGAGACATTATTTATACGGGGTGACTTGTGAGATATTTACTGATCACAAGAGCCTTAAGTACATTTTCCAGCAGCGAGATTTGAATTTGAGGCAGAGAAGATGGTTGGAACTGTTGAAGGATTATGATTGCGAGATTCTTTACCATCTGGGTAAAGCTAATGTGGTAGCAGATGCCTTGAGTAGGAAGTCCTCAGGTAGTCTTGCTCACATCGGTGTTGAGAGGAGACCATTGATCCAGGAATTGCATCTGATGGTGGATCAAGGTCTGATGATGAAGATCAGTAGATCAGGTGGACTGTTAGCTCAGTTTAAAGTACGATCTGTACTAAGGGATAGGATTAAAGCAGCTCAGAGCCGAGATCCTATTCTGGAAGAGCTTGCAGAGAATGTCAGAGCAGGGAAGTTCACTGATTTCACACTCGATGATGATGGTGTGTTGTGGATCAGTGGTAGATTGTGTGTTCCTGATGTGGATGATTTGAGAGAGGAGATTTTAGAGGAAGCACATTCTACAGCCTGCAGCGTTCATCCTGGTGTTACTAAGATGTACCATAGTATCAGAGATCTATACTGGTGGGATGGATTGAAGAAGGATGTTGCCGATTATGTTGCTAAGTGCTTGACGTGTCAGCAAGTGAAAGCCGAACATCAGAAGCCTTCTGGGAAGCTTCAGCCTCTTCCTATTCCCGAGTGGAAATGGGAAAGGATAGCTATGGATTTTGTGGTCGGTTTACCTCGTTCGAAGGATGGATACGATTCCATCTGGGTGATTGTAGACAGATTGACGAAGTCTGCACATTTCTTGCCTGTGAAAGCCACATATTCAGTTGCTAGATTGGCGAAGTTGTACGTGAAGCATATTGTGTGCCTTCATGGAGTACCTGTGTCCATTGTGTCAGATAGAGGTTCAGTGTTCACTTCTCGTTTTTGGCAGAAGTTGCAGGAAGCGATGGGCACTAGGTTGGATTTCAGTACTGCTTTTCATCCTCAGACAGATGGTCAGTCTGAGAGGACGATCCAGACACTGGAAGATATGTTGAGGATGTGTGTCTTGGATTTGGGAGGTAGCTGGGATGATCATTTGTCGCTTGTTGAGTTTGCATATAATAACAGCTACCATAGCAGTATTGGCATGGCACCATATGAGGCGTTGTATGGAAGGAAGTGTAGATCCCCGTTGAGTTGGGATGAGATCGGTGAGAGAGCTTTGACTGGACCAGAGATGGTTCAAGATGCTGCAGAGAAAGTCGCCGTGATCAAGCGCAGGTTAGAGACCGCAGTTAGCAGACAGAAGAGTTATGCGGATCCTAGGCGCAGAGATGTGGAGTTTCAGGTTGGAGATTTCATTTTTCTGAAAGTATCTCCGATGAAGGGTGTGATGAGATTTGGCAGGAAGGGTAAGTTAACACCGAGATATATTGGACCGTTTGAGATTCTGGAGAGAGTTGGCACTGTTGCATATCGGTTGGATTTGCCTCCGAGTATGTCACAGGTGCATCCAGTATTTCATATCTCGATGTTGAGGAAGTATATCTCAGATCCTTCACACGTGTTGCAGCCCGACAGTGTAGAAGTGAGTGAAGATTTGACGTTTGTGGAAGAACCTGTGGCGATCGTAGATTTTCAAGTTCGACAGTTGCGATCGAAGCAGATTCCGATGGTCAAGGTTTTGTGGCGTAGCGACAGAGTTGAAGAGCATACGTGGGAGACTGAAGCTGAGATGCGAGCTTCTTACCCATATCTCTTTCCTTCCTGATTCTGTAATCTTCTTTTTAGAATTCGGGGACGAATTCTTGTAAGGGGGGAAGACTGTAATATCCCGTGTTTTTTTTAAATATTTTTACACTGTACCGGGATATACAGTGTCAATAATTTTTATGCATTATACGATATTTTTATGAGTTGATATGTATTTTAAACCTATTTTAATTACTGTCTATTATTTTCAGTATTTTACGTAAAATTTTCCCGGGACTTTCATTTTCGGGGAAATTTCCACGTAAACAATGTATTATTAATTATTTTAAATGTATTTACGGGTTTGCATGAACTCATACATATTTTTAAATTATTAAATAAAGCCTGTGTGTGTATATTTATTTAATTAGGGTTTATTATTACCCTAATATTTTATTATTATTTGATTATTTTATTTATTATTAAATTATTAAAATTTATTATTTTATTATTAATTATTTATTAATATTTAATTATTTTAATTTACTTTATTTTTTTTCTTTTTTCTTTTTTTTTCTTTTCCTTTTTCTTTCTTTTTCTTTTCCTTTCTCTTTCCTTTTTCTTTCTTTTTCTTTTTCTTCTTCTTCTTCTTCTTCTTCCCGCGCGGGCGCCGGACCACCATTTCTTCTCACCGCCGTTTCTCCCTCATCCGGCCACCGTTTCGACACCGCCGGTCTCTATCTTCTCTTGAGCTCCGGTGAGTGTTATTCTAGCTTTGGTTTGAGCTAAAATGGTCTAGAAATTGCTTAGGTTTTGAGTTGAAGTTTTCGGCCACTTTTGGTTTTTGATTTTTTTTGAGCCTCGATTTGGATGATTCATGGAAACTTCCTTCACAAATGTTGTTCCTGGTAGTTTAATCTTCATGTATGAATTTTTACAGAATTTTTGGAGATTGTTTGGATTTTTGGGTATTTTTGAATATTTTAATATTATTTTCTAATTTTCGGAAATTAATTATTTAAATTATGAAATTGGAGTTTATGGTTGAATTAGGTGTTGAAATGAATTATAGGAATTTATTTGGAATTTTTATGAATTTCTAAGTATTTATTTTTAATTATTGAAGTTTATGTGATTTTGGAAAATTAAGTTAATTGTGTTTTAAATTGAATTTAATTGGTTAATTGAGTTTAATTATTGATATTATTGATAAATATGTTGAGAAAATTAATTTTGGATAATTGTATGATTTTTGGTGAATTTTTGAAGTAATTTAGGTATATATATATATATAGGGGTATTTTGGTAATTTTACCCTAAATTGTCTAAAAATGTAATTTAATTGGTTTTAATATTTATTTAAGGTATAAAAATGATTTCTACAAAATAATTAGTATTTTTAACTAATTAAAACTATTTTTCGGGAATTATTTTCAATTATATATATAATATACGGTTTTTCTAATAAAATGAGTTTTAATCGATTTTTACAGTGTTTCAAGGTTAATTATGTAATTTCTACGTATGAAATGTATTTTTATGATTTAAGGATATTTTTGGTATATTTGAATATATATTCTGTATTTGTGGACCCCGGTCGACAGATTGTAGTCTGGAGTCCGACCGAGGGGTTGTGATTGATTGTGGTGTTTATTTTTGAAGTGTATTTTCTTTGCAGGGTCGGCTCTACTCTTTTGAGTAGAGAGATGTCCGTTTTACAGGGGAGGTTCTGCCGGATTTCCGGTAGAATTCTCGTAAAACGTGATATCCAGTCGAACCCTAATTTCCGATTTTGTGTTGAATACTCTAGATTTAATTCTAGGATTTCTGTTAGGGTTATTCTGATGTCGGTTAATTATTTCTTGTTTAGTTGCGCCGAGACCGAGGGTTAGTGGACCAGGCCCGTCGGACCCGTCTCGTGGAGCGCATTAGGTGAATTACTATATTATATATATATGCTTAGGATGCATGATTTAGAAAATGCATGTTTTATTTTGACTAAATATGCATAAATAACATGATTTATATTCAAGTATATTTTTGGTATATTTTTGGTATATAATAAATTATATACATGTTTTATTAATAAAAATATATTTAAAATGTTTTTAAATATATTTTTAGTTTAATTCATGATTTGATTGGATTTATTTGACATATATATACTCAAAATATACCTGGTTTATGTTTGGTATATTTCCAGTATATATATGGTTTATAGTGTTGATTTATTTAAATTCATGCATCATGTATTTGTGAATGAATGTTTTATTATTTATTAATGAAGGATATCAATAGAACGTGCTACCTAGTGGGCAGCACTAGGACCGAGTACGTACCGGTACGCCTATAGCTTTAGGCTATATTACTAACTATTTGTGGATATTGATATGATTATCGATATATGTGAGATGTGGTTTGGGTGTGATTGCTGGAGCTCGGTTGACCAAGTGTCTCGGGACCAATCACACTGGCAGTCAGACTGCTGGAGCTCGGTTGACTTAGTGTCTCGGGGCCAGTCTACTGTCCAAATGGATTAAGTGGATATATTTGGAATCAGTGAGCCTGTATGGCTAGAGTGTTGTTTAACACTATTTTTCTGAGGTTGTGATATTCTAGGGTTCTATGTGATCCTTCATAAAAGTTGATTTTCAGACAAAATATATAAAATGATTTTTCTACATCTGTATGAACTTGCCTGTATATATACATATTACTCATATACTGTTGACTGTATGCATTATCACTTAGAGTGTATGTATATGTATTATAGTAATTCACTCAGTGAGGTCTGACTCCCCTCCGTTGACTATTTTTCAGGAGAGTCAACTTCTTCAGACCTCAGTAGCAGGTCGATACGCCGGATTTCTTCCGCCCCGGCTTCTTTATGTAAATTGTATACTTGAGTCTTATTTATTTTATCTAGACACTGCAGTAGTTGTGATTTTCAGTAGTTGTGATTTTCAGTAGTTGTGAAATAAAGTATTTGTTTTAAAGAGATGTATTATAGTAAAACTGGATTTGTATAAAGATTATACATTTATGAGATTATATATGCGATGTGATGAGTTTTGAATTAAATCCAGTTGATATGGATGATATTGTTATATTTATGATTTTTATTTTCCGCTGCATATTATATTTTTATGGCTATTATTGCATATTTATTTTATTTTTAGGCTTGCTACGGGTTCCGGATTCGAAAGAATTCCCATTCCCTAGCGCCAGTCATGGCCCCTGTTTTGGGTCGTGACAAAGTTGGTATCAGAGCGTGGTTCGTTTCAGAATGGAGTTCTGTGTCAGGGCTTAGTTATATGAGTTGTGGCCCTAGTTTTAAAGTTGTGTTTTCTGTTGGACTACTGCAGTGTATTGGGTTCGAGTATGTCTTGATGAGTATTCCTTGCTGTAGTTTTCAGCGTTATTCCTCCGTTGTCTGTTTTATCTGAATCTTTCCGTTTGTCTTTTCAGAATGAGGAGGCGAGCGCGTGTCGCTCCACCGGTCGTTGAGGCCGAGGATGATGAGTCTTTTCAGGATGAGGTTTTACCTCCTGAGCCGCCAGTTAGACGTAGAGGTCGTGGCAGGGGTAGACCTCGAGGAGCGGCAGGTCGCTGTAGGCAAAGAGAGTTACAGGACGAGGAGCCTGTTGAGCCTGAGTTTGATGTTCCTGTTCCTCCTGTTGTTCAGCCTGTTCAGCCTGCCTATCAGCAGGGTATGTCTGACCCTGAGGCAGCTTTGTTCTATGCCCGAGTTGGCAGGATTGCTTTTGATGGTACTTCTGATCCTTTAGATTTTCTGCATGCGATTGAGACTAGGACTCGGACTGCTCATACCGAGTACCAGAGGATCATGATCATTGAGTTGTCTGTCGAGGGACCAGCCTTGGATTGGTTTATTCAGATGATCCAGCCTTATATGATGACGATGACATGGGCTCAGTTTCGAGAGCGATTCATGAGGAGATTTTGTCCAGAGCCTCTTCGTTTGAGCTATCGTCTTCGTTTGACTAGTATTTCTCGTGGAGATCGATCAGTAGAGGAGTATACCCGAGAGTTCCTTCGTCTGGATAGATATGCTGAGGATCTGATGCGAGATCAGTATTTCGCGGTTACTACCTATGTTACTGGTTTGGGTTCAACTTTTGCTGGTATGCCTACAGCAGGTCTTACTCTCGAGTCGGTGATTGAGCTAGCTAAGGAGATTGAGCTGAGGTTAGTTAGGCAGGGAGCGATGCCTGATTATTACCAGTTGGGAGTTCAGTCGAGTGGATTGCAGGCTACTCCGTATTCGAGTTTTCATGTTGGTTCGAGTAGTCAGCAGCGAGGTTTGACTCAGCAGAGTCAGAGACAGCAGCAGCGAGTGCATCGGAGCAGTAGACATGGTCGTGGAGGTCAGCGTAGATCGTTCAGATTTGGGTCAGGTGCTTCGAGCAGCAGCAGTGGTCGTAGTTCTGGATCAGCGGTCAGTGTTTGTCAGACTTGTGGTAGAGTCCATCAGGGACCGTGTTATCTGACACCGTTGACATGTTTCAGATGCGGGCAGACAGGACATTTTGCCAGATCGTGTCCTTACCCCGGATATCAGCAGTAGCAGATTCCGCGATTCCCACAGCAGTCGATTGCTAGTGCAGCACCCGTGCTATTTCAGTTACCACCAGCTCAGCATCAGAGTTCTACTCAGTTTGTTCCACAGCAGAGTCGTGGTAGAGGTACGAGAGGAGGTGCCAGAGGTGTTGGCCAGGCTTCTACCAGTTAGCAGGGAGGTCGAGGCCAGGCCAGAGTTTTTCATCTGACTCAGCAGGATGCTCAGGCATCTAATGCAGTCGTGGCAGGTATTCTTTCTGTTTGTTACCTGGATGCTTTGGTTTTGTTTGATCCGGGTGCCACGCATTCATTTGTTTCTCCCATTTTTGCTTCTAAATCTTGTTGGCAAGCTTCGAGGATGGCTTTTCCTTTGTCTGTTGCCACTCCTCTGAGCGATTCCTTGGACGCCGATATTGTTCTTTCTGGTTGTCCAGTTCTCGTGGGAGATAGAGAATTACCCGTTGATTTGATTTTGTTGGATGTGATGGAGTTTGATGTTATTTTGGGAATGGATTGGTTGTCTCAGCACTATGCCGTGGTAGATTACAGGAATAAGGAGGTGATTTTCAGAATTCCTGGTGAAGTAGAATTTAAGTTTGTTGGTGACAGGAGTTCAGCACCTCAGAATCTTATTTCTGTTATTGCAGCTAGGAAGTTGTTGAGGAAAGGTTGTCAGGGGTTTTTGGCATTGGTTAGGGATACGTCAGTGGAGAAGTTGTCACTCACAGATGTTCCTGTTGCTTGTGAGTTTCTTGATGTTTTTCCAGAGGAGTTGCCAGGTTTACCACCTCATAGAGAGATTGAGTTCTGTATAGATGTGGTTCCAGGTATTACTCCTATATCTTTGCCACCCTATCGTATGGCTCCTGCAGAGTTGAGAGAGTTGAAGGAGCAGTTGCAAGAGTTGTTGGATAAAGGCTTCGTTAGACCTAGTGTTTCCCCTTGGGGTGCACCAGTCTTGTTTGTGAAGAAGAAGGATGGTACCCTGAGACTGTGCATTGACTACAGAGAGTTGAATAAGGTGACAGTGAAGAACAAGTATCCTCTCCCGAGGATAGATGATTTATTTGATCAGCTCCAGGGTGCACAGTTCTTTTCTAAGGTTGACTTGAGGTCGGGTTATCATCAGCTGCGGATCAGTGAAGCTGATATTCCTAAGACAGCATTCCGCACTCGTTATGGTCATTATGAGTTTCTGGTGATGTCTTTTGGTTTGACTAATGCACCAGCAGCTTTTATGGACCTGATGAACAGAGTATTCCGACCGTATGTGGATCAGTTTGTGGTAGTCTTCATTGATGATATACTGGTATATTCGAGGAGTATGGAAGAGCACGTATATCACTTGAGGATTGTACTACAGACACTGAGAGATCATCAGCTTTATGCTAAATTCTCGAAGTGTGATTTCTGGATGGAGAGTGTTTCTTTTCTTGGACACGTAGTGTCTAAAGAAGGTATTCAGGTTGATCCACAGAAGGTTGAGGCAGTATCTGAGTGGCCTAGACCTACTTCAGTTACTGAGATTCAGAGTTTTCTGGGTTTAGCCGGGTATTATAGGCGGTTTGTGCAGGATTTTTCCAGGATAGCAGCCCCTATGACTCGCTTGACTCAGAAGAATGTTAGATTCGAGTGGTCAGAAGCTTGTGAGAATAGTTTTCAGTTGTTGAAGGAGAAGTTGACCACAGCGCCAGTATTAGCTTTGCCTAATAGTGTGGATAAGTTCACAGTTTACTGTGATGCCTCTAGAATTGGTCTTGGTTGTGTGTTGATGCAGAATGGAAGGGTAATAGCCTATGCTTCGAGGCAGTTGAAGAAGCATGAGCAGAACTATCCTACACATGATCTAGAGATGGCTGCAGTGATCTTTGCTTTGAAGATTTGGAGACATTATTTATACGGGGTGACTTGTGAGATATTTACTGATCACAAGAGCCTTAAGTACATTTTCCAGCAGCGAGATTTGAATTTGAGGCAGAGAAGATGGTTGGAACTGTTGAAGGATTATGATTGCGAGATTCTTTACCATCTGGGTAAAGCTAATGTGGTAGCAGATGCCTTGAGTAGGAAGTCCTCAGGTAGTCTTGCTCACATCGGTGTTGAGAGGAGACCATTGATCCAGGAATTGCATCTGATGGTGGATCAAGGTCTGATGATGAAGATCAGTAGATCAGGTGGACTGTTAGCTCAGTTTAAAGTACGATCTGTACTAAGGGATAGGATTAAAGCAGCTCAGAGCCGAGATCCTATTCTGGAAGAGCTTGCAGAGAATGTCAGAGCAGGGAAGTTCACTGATTTCACACTCGATGATGATGGTGTGTTGTGGATCAGTGGTAGATTGTGTGTTCCTGATGTGGATGATTTGAGAGAGGAGATTTTAGAGGAAGCACATTCTACAGCCTGCAGCGTTCATCCTGGTGTTACTAAGATGTACCATAGTATCAGAGATCTATACTGGTGGGATGGATTGAAGAAGGATGTTGCCGATTATGTTGCTAAGTGCTTGACGTGTCAGCAAGTGAAAGCCGAACATCAGAAGCCTTCTGGGAAGCTTCAGCCTCTTCCTATTCCCGAGTGGAAATGGGAAAGGATAGCTATGGATTTTGTGGTCGGTTTACCTCGTTCGAAGGATGGATACGATTCCATCTGGGTGATTGTAGACAGATTGACGAAGTCTGCACATTTCTTGCCTGTGAAAGCCACATATTCAGTTGCTAGATTGGCGAAGTTGTACGTGAAGCATATTGTGTGCCTTCATGGAGTACCTGTGTCCATTGTGTCAGATAGAGGTTCAGTGTTCACTTCTCGTTTTTGGCAGAAGTTGCAGGAAGCGATGGGCACTAGGTTGGATTTCAGTACTGCTTTTCATCCTCAGACAGATGGTCAGTCTGAGAGGACGATCCAGACACTGGAAGATATGTTGAGGATGTGTGTCTTGGATTTGGGAGGTAGCTGGGATGATCATTTGTCGCTTGTTGAGTTTGCATATAATAACAGCTACCATAGCAGTATTGGCATGGCACCATATGAGGCGTTGTATGGAAGGAAGTGTAGATCCCCGTTGAGTTGGGATGAGATCGGTGAGAGAGCTTTGACTGGACCAGAGATGGTTCAAGATGCTGCAGAGAAAGTCGCCGTGATCAAGCGCAGGTTAGAGACCGCAGTTAGCAGACAGAAGAGTTATGCGGATCCTAGGCGCAGAGATGTGGAGTTTCAGGTTGGAGATTTCATTTTTCTGAAAGTATCTCCGATGAAGGGTGTGATGAGATTTGGCAGGAAGGGTAAGTTAACACCGAGATATATTGGACCGTTTGAGATTCTGGAGAGAGTTGGCACTGTTGCATATCGGTTGGATTTGCCTCCGAGTATGTCACAGGTGCATCCAGTATTTCATATCTCGATGTTGAGGAAGTATATCTCAGATCCTTCACACGTGTTGCAGCCCGACAGTGTAGAAGTGAGTGAAGATTTGACGTTTGTGGAAGAACCTGTGGCGATCGTAGATTTTCAAGTTCGACAGTTGCGATCGAAGCAGATTCCGATGGTCAAGGTTTTGTGGCGTAGCGACAGAGTTGAAGAGCATACGTGGGAGACTGAAGCTGAGATGCGAGCTTCTTACCCATATCTCTTTCCTTCCTGATTCTGTAATCTTCTTTTTAGAATTCGGGGACGAATTCTTGTAAGGGGGGAAGACTGTAATATCCCGTGTTTTTTTTAAATATTTTTACACTGTACCGGGATATACAGTGTCAATAATTTTTATGCATTATACGATATTTTTATGAGTTGATATGTATTTTAAACCTATTTTAATTACTGTCTATTATTTTCAGTATTTTACGTAAAATTTTCCCGGGACTTTCATTTTCGGGGAAATTTCCACGTAAACAATGTATTATTAATTATTTTAAATGTATTTACGGGTTTGCATGAACTCATACATATTTTTAAATTATTAAATAAAGCCTGTGTGTGTATATTTATTTAATTAGGGTTTATTATTACCCTAATATTTTATTATTATTTGATTATTTTATTTATTATTAAATTATTAAAATTTATTATTTTATTATTAATTATTTATTAATATTTAATTATTTTAATTTACTTTATTTTTTTTCTTTTTTCTTTTTTTTTCTTTTCCTTTTTCTTTCTTTTTCTTTTCCTTTCTCTTTCCTTTTTCTTTCTTTTTCTTTTTCTTCTTCTTCTTCTTCTTCTTCCCGCGCGGGCGCCGGACCACCATTTCTTCTCACCGCCGTTTCTCCCTCATCCGGCCACCGTTTTCGATACCGCCGGTCTCTATCTTCTCCTTGAGCTCCGGTGAGTGTTATTCTAGCTTTGGTTTGAGCTAAAATGGTCTAGAATTGCTTAGGTTTTGAGTTGAAGTTTTCGGCCACTTTTGGTTTTTGATTTTTTTGAGCCTCGATTTGGATGATTCATGGAAACTTCCTTCACAAATGTTGTTCCTGGTAGTTTAATCTTCATGTATGAATTTTTACAGAATTTTTGGAGATTGTTTGGATTTTTGGGTATTTTTGAATATTTTAATATTATTTTCTAATTTTCGGAAATTAATTATTTAAATTATGAAATTGGAGTTTATGGTTGAATTAGGTGTTGAAATGAATTATAGGAATTTATTTGGAATTTTTATGAATTTCTAAGTATTTATTTTTAATTATTGAAGTTTATGTGATTTTGGAAAATTAAGTTAATTGTGTTTTAAATTGAATTTAATTGGTTAATTGAGTTTAATTATTGATATTATTGATAAATATGTTGAGAAAATTAATTTTGGATAATTGTATGATTTTTGGTGAATTTTTGAAGTAATTTAGGTATATATATATATATAGGGGTATTTTGGTAATTTTACCCTAAATTGTCTAAAAATGTAATTTAATTGGTTTTAATATTTATTTAAGGTATAAAAATGATTTCTACAAAATAATTAGTATTTTTAACTAATTAAAACTATTTTTCGGGAATTATTTTCAATTATATATATAATATACGGTTTTTCTAATAAAATGAGTTTTAATCGATTTTTACAGTGTTTCAAGGTTGATTATGTAATTTCTACGTATGAAATGTATTTTTATGATTTAAGGATATTTTTGGTATATTTGAATATATATTCTGTATTTGTGGACCCCGGTCGACAGATTGTAGTCTGGAGTCCGACCGAGGGGTTGTGATTGATTGTGGTGTTTATTTTTGAAGTGTATTTTCTTTGCAGGGTCGGCTCTACTCTTTTGAGTAGAGAGATGTCCGTTTTACAGGGGAGGTTCTGCCGGATTTCCGGTAGAATTCTCGTAAAACGTGATATCCAGTCGAACCCTAATTTCCGATTTTGTGTTGAATACTCTAGATTTAATTCTAGGATTTCTGTTAGGGTTATTCTGATGTCGGTTAATTATTTCTTGTTTAGTTGCGCCGAGACCGAGGGTTAGTGGACCAGGCCCGTCGGACCCGTCTCGTGGAGCGCATTAGGTGAGTTACTATATTATATATATATGCTTAGGATGCATGATTTAGAAAATGCATGTTTTATTTTGACTAAATATGCATAAATAACATGATTTATATTCAAGTATATTTTTGGTATATTTTTGGTATATAATAAATTATATACATGTTTTATTAATAAAAATATATTTAAAATGTTTTTAAATATATTTTTAGTTTAATTCATGATTTGATTGGATTTATTTGACATATATATACTCAAAATATACCTGGTTTATGTTTGGTATATTTCCAGTATATATATGGTTTATAGTGTTGATTTATTTAAATTCATGCATCATGTATTTGTGAATGAATGTTTTATTATTTATTAATGAAGGATATCAATAGAACGTGCTACCTAGTGGGCAGCACTAGGACCGAGTACGTACCGGTACGCCTATAGCTTTAGGCTATATTACTAACTATTTGTGGATATTGATATGATTATCGATATATGTGAGATGTGGTTTGGGTGTGATTGCTGGAGCTCGGTTGACCAAGTGTCTCGGGGCCAATCACACTGGTAGTCAGACTGCTGGAGCTCGGTTGACTTAGTGTCTCGGGGCCAGTCTACTGTCCAAATGGATTAAGTGGATATATTTGGAATCAGTGAGCCTGTATGGCTAGAGTGTTGTTTAACACTATTTTTCTGAGGTTGCGATATTCTAGGGTTCTATGTGATCCTTCATAAAAGTTGATTTTCAGACAAAATATATAAAATGATTTTTCTGCATCTGTATGAACTTGCCTGTATATATACATATTACTCATATACTGTTGACTGTATGCATTATCACTTAGAGTGTATGTATATATATTATAGTAATTCACTCAGTGAGGTCTGACTCCCCTCCGTTGACTATTTTTCAGGAGAGTCAACTTCTTCAGACCTCAGTAGCAGGTCGATACGCCGGATTTCTTCCGCCCCGGCTTCTTTATGTAAATTGTATACTTGAGTCTTATTTATTTTATCTAGACACTGCAGTAGTTGTGATTTTCAGTAGTTGTGATTTTCAGTAGTTGTGAAATAAAGTATTTGTTTTAAAGAGATGTATTATAGTAAAACTGGATTTGTATAAAGATTATACATTTATGAGATTATATATGCGATGTGATGAGTTTTGAATTAAATCCAGTTGATATGGATGATATTGTTATATTTATGATTTTTATTTTCCGCTGCATATTATATTTTTATGGCTATTATTGCATATTTATTTTATTTTTAGGCTTGCTACGGGTTCCGGATTCGAAAGAATTCCCGTTCCCTAGCGCCGGTCATGGCCCCTGTTTTGGGTCGTGACAGTATATAACTCACATAAATATAATACATAAAACCCATAATTTATCTACAACTACTGCAGTGTCTAGATTATAAAAATAAAACTCAAGACTCAGATAAGCAGTTTACATAAAGAAGCCGGGGCGGAAGAAATCCGGCGTACAGGCCTGCTATTGAGGTTTGAGGAAGAAGACTCTCCTGAAAAATAGTCAACAAAGGGGAGTCAGACCTCACTGAGTGAATTACTATAATATATATACATGCATACTAAATTCCAATGCACACAATCAAAAGTATATATATAATATGTATATATATACAAGCAAATACACACAGATGCAATAAAATCATTTTATATATTTTTATTGAAAATCACTGTTTATGAAGGATCAAATAGAACCCTAGAAAATCACAACCTCAAACAGTGTTAGACAACACTCTAGCCATACAAGCTCACTTATTCCAATATATTCACTTATTCCATTTGGACAGTAGACCGGCCCCGAGACACTAAGTCAACTGAGCTCCAGCAGTCTGACTGTTAGTATGATTGGCCCCGAGACACTTGGTCAACTGAGCTCCAACAATCACACTCCCAAATCATATCACACATCAAATAATCATATCCAATCAATATCCACAAGTGGTTAGTAATATAGCCTAAATGCTATAAGCATATCGGTACGTACTCGGTCCTAGTGTTGCCTACTAGGTAGCACGTTCTATTAATATCCTTCATTAAAACATAAAACATACATTCATAAAAATGAATGATGCATGAACTGAATAAAATAGCAACATAAACCATATATATACTAAAAATATACCAAAAGTAAACCAGGTATATTTCGAGTATATATACGTCAAAGAAACCCAGATAGATTACGAAATAAACTAGAAATATATTCAAAAACATTTTAAACTTAATTTATTAGCAAAACATGCATATAATTGAAAATATACCGAAAATAAACTAAAGATAAACCAAAATAAACTAAAAATAAACTTAAATACTAATTGAATTATTTATGCATAATTAATCAAAATAAAACATACATTTCTAAATCATGCACCCTAAAGCATATATATATAGAATAGTAACTCACACTTAGTGCGCTCCTCGAGATGGGTCCGATGGGCCTGGTCCACTAGGCCTTGATCTCGGCGCAACTAAACAAACAAAATAACAGACATCAGAATATACCTAATAGAAAATCCTAGAAACTCGATCTAGAATATTGGACACAGAATCATAATTAGGGTTCGACCGGACATCATATTTTACGAGAATTCTACCGAAAATCCGGTAGAACCTCCCCTGTAAAATGGACATCTCTCTACTCAAAGAGTAGAGCTGGCCCTGCAAAGAAACACACTTCAAAAAATAGACATAGAAACACATCCACAACCCCTCGGTCGGACTCCAAACTACAATTCACCGACCGAGGTCCACAATTCACAGAACAATATAAAAATATCAAAAATACCCTTATATACTAAAAACACATTTAATAAGTAGAAATTACGTATTTAATCCTAAAACACAGTAAAAACCGATAAAAACTCATTTATTTAGAAAAATCATATATTATATATATAATTGAAAATAATTTACGAAACATAGTTTTAATTAGTTAAAAATACTAAATAATTTGTAGAAATCATTTTTATACCTTAAATAGCTATTAAGACCAATTTAATTACATTTTTAGTCAATTTATGGTAAAATTACCAAAATGCCCCTATATATATAAATATACTAAAATTAATCCAAAAATTCACCAAAAATAATATAATTGCACAAAATTAATTTTATCAACATATTTATCAATAATTAAACTCAATTAGCTAATTAATTTCAATTAAAAACACAATTAACCTAATTTTCTAAAATTACATAAACCTAAACAAATTCAAAATAAATACATATAAATTCATAAAAATTACAAAAAAATTTATATAATTCATTTCAACACCTATATTTATCATAAAACACAATTTCATAATTTAATTAATTAATTTTCGAAAATTAGAAAATAATAATAAAATATTCAAAAATACCCAAAAATCAAAATAAACTCCAAAAATTCTAAAAAAATTCACACATGAAGATTAATCTACTAGGATGAACATTTGTTAAGGGGTTTTTCTTTAATCACAAAGAAAAGGTAAAAAAAATTCGAAAATCCAATATGGCCGAAATTGAAAAATTGAGAAAAACCATACCAAATCAAGTTTTAAGCTTAAAAAAAGCTTGGAATCATCTTGTATGGCTTCAGGGGAGTCCAACGACACTGAAAGCAAGGAATTTGGTGGCTGAAATCACGAGGAAGGAAGAAAATGCAACTTTCGACTTTTCGGTGATAACAGAGGTAAACGGCGCCGGAGAAGAGAAGGAAAGGTGGCGGAGCTGCTGGCTGGGAAGGGCGAAGCTGCTGGCGGCACACCAGTGGCCTGAGAACGGAAGTAGCAGCGGTGAGGGTGACAGAAATCGATCGGGAAGGAGGGGAAGGGAAGAATGGCAAAAATGTAATTTTTGTTAACTTTATTTTTTGTTAAATAATAAGTATATAGGTATATATATATATATTCACACTATACATTAAAATAATGTAAACCCCCACACATTAAACATACACCACACACATATAATTTAATATTTTAATAATTTATACACACTAAAAAAAAAATTAAATAATGTTAAAACTAATAATAAATAATAAAAAAAATATTAGGGTAATTATTTAAACCCTAGTTAAATAAATAAATATACACATATGCTTTATTTAGTATTTTAAAAGTACATATGAGTTCATGCAAATATGAAAATCTATTTAAAATAATTAATAATAAATAATTTACGTATCAATTTCCCCGAAAATGCAAGTTCCGGGAAAAATTTACGTAAAGTACTTAAAATAATATAAAATAATTAAAATTAGCTTTAATTAAATAACAAACTCATAAAATATCATAAATATATATAAAAATTATTAATACTGCATGTCCTGATGCAGTATTAAAATATTTAAAAACTCGGGATATTACAGAAGAGTTGTTCAGTTCCATGATTGGGCATAGAAGTAAGTGTTGAAAACTTTTGATCTGACTTTTTATGTGTTCTTGTATTGAGGTGATGACATGAGTTTTTCCTTTCACATATGACCTAAGGTTTGTTACTGGCGAAGGACCTGTAATATCCCGTATTTTTAAATATTTTAATACTGCATCGGGATATGCAGTGTTAATAATTCTTATGTATATTAATGATATTTTAAGAGTCATAATTTAATTAAAGTTAATTTTAATTGTTGTATATTATTTTAAATGCTTTACGTAAATTTTTTCCGAGAATTCTATTTTCGGGGAAATTTTCACGTAAATAATTTACTATTAATTATTTTAAATAGATTTACGGACTTGTATGAACTCATATATATTTTTAAAATACTAAATAACGTATGTTAGTGTAATTATTTATTTAATTAGGGTTTAATTAATATTACCCTAATATTTTATTATTTATTAATTTGTTTTAATATTATTTAATTATTTTTTTTAGGTGTATTAAATTTTAAAATATTAAATTATTAGTGTGTGGTGTATATTTAATGTGTGTAATTTAATATTATTTTAATATATAGTATAAAGTATATATATATATACATATATACATTTAATATTAACAAAATTATAAAGTTTAGTATATTTACAACTTTGCCATTCGTTCTTCTTCTTCCTCCCGACCGTTCCCCATCACCGTCCGCCGCTGCTACCACTGTTTTCTTGCCTTTGGTGTGCCGTCCAGCATGCCACCTCCTTCCTCAGCCTTCCCCGCCACCTGTTGCAGCCGTTTCCGGTGTCTGGAAGCCATTTTTGGCCGAAGAAGCCGAAAGTGGGAGCAACGTCGTTCACGACATTTTTGGCCATCGTTTTTGACACCGTTGGTCTCTTTATTCTCCTTGAGCTCCGGTGAGTATGATTCCAAGCTTTGTTTCACTTGAAATGGTCTTGATTTGCTTAGGTTTCGATTTTTCGATTTCGGCCATTTTAGGGTTCTTGATTTTTTTGAACTTAAATTTGATTGATTCATGAAAAATTCCTTTACAAATGTTGTTACCCTTAGCTTAATCTACATGTGTGAATTTTTGGGTATTTTTGAATATTTTAATATTATTTTCTAATTTTCGGAAATTAATTAAATAAATTATGAAATTGTGTTTTATGATAAATATAGGTGTTTAAATGAATTATAGAAATTTATTTGTAATTTTTATGAATTTCTATGTATTTATTTTGAATTATTTAGGTTTATGTAATTTTTGGAAAATAGGGTTAATTGTGTTTTTAATTGAAATTAATTGGTTAATTGAGTTTAATTATTGATATTATTGATAAATATGTGGAGAAAATTAATTTTGGATAATTATACTATTTTTGGTGAATTTTTGAATGAATTTTAGTATATTTATATATATAGGGGTATTTTGGTAATTTTACCATAAATTGACTAAAAATATAATTAAATTGGTTTTAATAGTTATTTAAGGTATAAAAATGATTTCTAAAAATTATTTAGCATTTTTAACTGATTAAAACTATTTTTCATGAATTATTTTCAAATTATATATATAATATACGATTTTTCTAAATAAATGAGTTTTATCGGTTTTTACTGTGTTTTAAGGTTAATTATGTAATTTCTACTTATTAAATGTATTTCTGTGATATAAGGGCATTTTTGGTATTTCCATAATTATTCTGTGAATTGTGGACCCCAATCGGTAGACTGTAATTTAGAGTCCGACTGAGGGGTTGTGGATGAGTTGTTGTGCCTGTTTTTCGAAGTGTGTTTCTGTGCAGGGCCGGCTCTACTCTTTGAGTAGAGAGATGTCCGTTTTACAGGGGAGGTTCTGCCGAATTTTGATAGAATTCTCGTAAAACGTGATATCCGATCGAACCCTAATTCTGTTTCTGTGTCTAATATTCTAGATCGAGTATCTAGGATTTTCTGTTAGGTTTATCCTGATGTATGTTATTTTTGTTTGTTTAGTTACGCCGAGACCAAGGGCTAGTGGACCAGGCCCGTCGGATCTATCTCGAGAAGCGTACTAAGTGTGAGTTGCTATTCTATATATATATATGCTTTAGGGTGCATGATTTAGAAATGCATGTTTTATTTTGATTAAATATGCATAAATAATTTGATTAGTACTTAAGTTTATTTTTAGTTTACTTTTGGTTTATTTTTGGTATATATTAAATTATATGCATGTTTTATTAACCACTTATGTTTAAAATGTTTTTAAATACATTTCTAGCTTATTTTGTAACTTAATTGGATTTGTTTGACGTATATATACTCGAAATATACCTGGTTTACTTTTGGTATATTTTCAGTATATATATATGGTTTATAATGCTATTTTATTCAAATTCATCCATCATTTATTTGTGAATGTATGTTTTATATTTAATAAATGAAGGATATCGATAGAACGTGCTACCTAGTGGGCAGCACTAGGATCGAGTACGTACCGGTGCGCTTATAGCATTTAGGCTATATTACTAACCACTTGTGGATATTGATTGGAATTGATTTATCTGATGTGTGATGTGATTTGGGAGTGTGATTGCTGGAGCTCGGTTGACCAAGTGTCTCGGGGCCAATCACACTGACAGTCAGACTGCTGGAGCTCGGTTAACTTATTGTCTCGGGGCTAGTCTACTGTCCAAATGGAATAAGTGAATATATTTGGAATAAGTGAGCCTGTATGGCTAGAGTGTTGTCTAACACTGCTTTGAGGTTGCGATTTTCTAGCGTTCTATTTGATCCTTCATAACCAGTGTTTTTCAGACAAAATATATATATAAAAAAATAATTTTGTTGTATTTGTGTGTATTTGCCTGTATATATAATTATATACATTGTTGACTGTGCATTGTCATTTAGTATGTATGTATATATATTATAATAATTCACTCAGTGAGGTCTGACTCCCCTCTGTTGACCATTTTTCAGGAGAGTCTTCTTCTTCAGACCTCAGTAGCAGGCCTGCATGCCGGATTTCTTCCACCCCGGCTTCTTTATGTAAACTGCTTATCTGAGTCTCGAGTTTTATTTTATCTAGACACTGTAGTAGTCATTAAATTATTAAAGAAATGTTGTATTATATTTGAACTGGATTTTTATTAAAAGATTTTATATATATATATGAGATAAGGATTTAATTTAAATTCAGTTGGTGCAAATGTTATTATATTTATGGTTTTTATTTTCGCTACATTATATACTGTTGTTATTACTATTGCATGTTTTATTTTATTTTTAGGCTTGCTACGGGTTCCGGATTTAAAAGAATTCCCATTCCCTAGCACTAGTCATGACCCCTGTTTTGGGTCGTGACAGGACCAGTATTTTTACCTTAAAAGTTAGAATAGTTTGAAGGAGATAGAGGTCAAAACAATAGCGATTAATTTTGAGAAGAAATTAAATAGTGCAAAGGCGGCACTAGAGCTCTGCCAGACCAAATATGTAGAGGCTAAATTTAAAGTCAAGGTGAGCCAAAAAAGGGTGGCTGATCTGGAGCACAATCAAGCTCAACTGACCAAGATAATCAAAAAGCAGGACTCTCAGATCACAGATCTAAAGAAGAAGTTAGTTGAGGCTGAGAAATCTTGGGAGAATGACAAGAGATCCTATCAGAGCATGGTGGGAGGATTTCTCAAGGCCTACAAGTCAGAATGTAGGAGGGTCCTACTCTCTCAGAATCTAAAGCTAGACTTGGCTGACATGGATCGAATAACACTGGCTGATTTGGCTCAAATTATCGTTGAAGAGGATGCTCAGTAAAAGGCCACTTCCCTTTATGCAAGGAATATTTCTAAATCAGTTGAAGGGTCCTTTGTTGAGCTTCCAACGCTGTTAATGATATTAGTGTTGTCAATGATATTCCCCCTCCCGTCTCCGAGTTCGAACCTTTGGATGTACACTTAGTAGAATAGAGATTTTTTTTTGTAATTGACTTTTGTAATATTATTTTTTCTTCAATGAATGAAAATAATTTATTTGATATCAATCCAAGTACATTTATTAGTAGTATTTTTTAAGGCAATCTGAGTTTTAAAATTGTTGTAGTTCCTTGCCTTCTTTGTATTTTATTTTGTATGCCCTTTTAGATGTGTGCTTTATAACTTGATAGGGGCCTTCCCAATTGGGACCCAGTTTGCGAGTACCAGAGTTGCCTTTGCCAATATTCACCCTTCTAAGTACCCAGTCTCCTACCTTAAATTGTCTTGGGTGACTACGCCAGAGGTGATACTGTGATATCTTTTGCCTATGTGCTTCAGCTATAGTGGATGTCCGTTCTCTTCTTTCTTCTAGTATGTCCAGACATATTTGGGCGTCAATGTTGTTGATGTTTTGATTAAAGTCTCGGCTGACCCTATAACTTAGTAAACCGATTTCTACTGGTATTACCGCATCGATGCCATAAGTTAGCCTGAATGGTGTTTCCCTTTTGGATGATTTGGGAGTGGTCATGTAAGCCTAAATTACATTATTAAGTTCTTTGACCCAATTTCCCTTCTTCTCATCTAGTCTCTTCTTTAACCCTTGCATGATAGTTCTATTGGTGACCTCTATTTGCCCATTCATCTATGGGTGAGCTACCGAGGTGAAACGAAGCTTTATTCCGAGGTCTGAGCAAAACCTTTTGAACTTCTAATTGTCAAATTTCTTATCATCATCTGTGATCAGGGTGTGCGGTATACTAAATCTGCAGATGATTTCTCTTCAGAAGAAGTGTTAAATCCAAGCTTCTATGATGGTTGGAACTGCTTCCATTTCTACCCACTTAGTGAAATGGTCTATGGCCATAATTAAGAACTTTTTCTATGAAGTGGAGGTCAGGAAGGGACCCAGGATGTCCATTCCCCACATGGCAAAGTGCCAAGGGCTGCCGATTGGATGTAGGGGGTTAGAAGGCTTATGATTTAGATGAGCGAACTACTGACACTTATGACATTCTTGAGTTAGCTTCTAGGCATCATTAGACATGGTGGGCCATAGTATCCTTGAAGTAATGCTATCCTGATTAGTGTGTAATGTGATTCATGTGCTCCACAAATTCCTTCATAGATTTCCTTGAGTATGTAATTCTGTAGATGGCGGGGTTTAGCGCGCACCTAAGATTTTAGTAATTGCAATACTATTTGAGCTCAGGGCTCTAGAAAACACACTAACCACTGTCACAAAGACATGACATGGAGATGAGGAGTCACCACCCAGGGTTATAACTGGGACAAATCGAAAAGGTGGTACTCAATTCCCTAAAAGAAAACTAGCACCACAATCAGGAGATTTTGCATACGGAATACCAACTTCTTTCAATCTCGTGTTCTTTTAGATTTACTTTATGAATTACTATATTATCCTCTATTTACATACAATTTTATATAAACCCTTATTCTAACAATTAACTCCAAGACAAATTGGTAATGAAAATACAAGTAAATAATGCATTCATTCTTATAATCCTTAAGTTAGTCTAATATACATTAATTTTAATTAAATGAGCTAAATCTACATGTCTTTAATAAGTGAGCCTAAAGGGCCTAATTCTTTTTAATTTTAATTAAATGAACCTAAGTCTATTTATTTTAATTCTAAAAATAGGCCTAAATCTACAAATTATGGAGTATTTAAATTAATGAGCCTAATTCTACATATTTTAATTTAAAGTGATCTTAAATCTACAAGTTATGAAAAAGGCTTAAATTAAGTGGAATAAGTCTAAATTAATTAAATTAAATTAGGTGGCCTATGTCTAATTAACTAAATTGGACTAAGTTATCTCTACCCTAAATCTAATTAATTATGGGCCTAAAATGCATTTTATTTAATTAAACCTAATAACCTAAATTTAAATGGGTTGAAGCCTACTGTGGGCCTAGGGCCCAAAATATACAAAAATAAATAAACAAGCCTAAAAAAACAAAAACAAATAAAACATGTCAAAATAATTAAATAAAAACATCAAACAACTAATTAAATTAATTCTTTCTAAAAAAACCCTAATTTTCATTAACATGCAACCTAAATTAATCTACTTCCACCATTGATTTTAATCAATTATCCAATTGAAACCCTAATTTTACTAACCAATTAATCAACAAAAATATGCAATCACACACATAAATCCACTATTCCCATTATTGGGGCTATTACAATAATCTATAGAAAATAATAATAAAAATAATTAATACACCCCAAAAACATAAATAAAATAAAGTAATAAAAAATAATAAAATAATAAAAAAACCCTAGAAACTATATCTCTACAAGGTCTTATCCATGACATCCCATGGACCTCTTATGGATTTGATTCTCCAAGTATGATCACCATGTGTTTTCCTCCATAATCACCAATATAAACACCAAAAATAAACAATGATTAGAGCTTAAATAAAATAAAAATAAAAATTAAATAAGATTAAAATCAAACTAAAAGACTTTATTTCCTGAAAATAAATTTTAGAAAATTTTTAACTAATCAAAATTTAGGAAAAATATTTTCAAAAATTAAAACAATTGGAAAAATAATGCGGGACCTTATCAAAATAGTACAAGTCTGATCGTAATTGTAGATTTTTTATCAGAATAGTACAATTCCAATCATAATTGTAGATTTTTTATTCGTAATTTTTTTTAACATTTAATTACAAAAAGACCCCTAAAAGAATTTAAATTTTTTAATTAGGTCCTTAAAAATTATTACAATTCAGTCCTTGAAAAACATTAAACCCCTTCTTTGAAAAATTCATCCAGACTTTTGAGGCTTCAAGCTTCAAGTATTGAGGACCTATTTACGATATTTTCATCATTTAAGTCCTTTATCGCATCTATAACACATCATCCCAAAATTGGGTGCTTACAGTTGCCCCCCTTTGTCGTTATTTGCTTGAAAAATTATAGCAAAGTAAACTATAACTCAATTTCTTAATTGAAAGTTAGGATACTTACTTGTGTTCTTTGAAGCTTTTGCTTATGAACTTGCTTTACTTGGACATACAACATTAATTTATAAGGACATATCATATTCGGTCGTATGATGTTGACTATACTCGGTTGTATAGTCTTATGTAAAAGGGATACATTGCACTCGGTTGTACAATGTGGACTATACCTGGACGTATAGTTTAAATGGAAGGATACACCACACTTGGTCGTATGATGTTAATTGAAAATATATTGTACTTGGTTGTACAATGCCGACTACACTCGGACATATAGTCTGAATTGAAAAGATACAGCTCACTCGATCGTATGATGCTGACTACACTTGGTCATATAGTCTGAATTGAAAATACATTATACTCAGTCATACAGTGCCGACTACACTTAGTCGTATAGTCTGATTTGAAAAAATGCATCACACTCGATCGTATGATGCTGACTACACTCGGACGTATAGTCTGATTTAAAAATACATTGTACTCGATTATACAATGCTTATTACACTCGATTGTATAGTTTGATTTGAAAATACATTGTACTCAATCATACAATGCCGACTACACTCGGACGTATAGTCTGAATTGAAAAGAAACATCACACTCAGTCGTATGATGCCGACTACAATTGGACATATAGTTTGAATTGAAAATACATTGTACTCAGTTATACAATGTCAACCACACTTGAATGTATAGTCTGAATTGTAAAGATACATTGTACTCAGTTGTACAATGCTAACTATACTCGGACGTATAGTCTGAATGGAAATGATACATTACACTTGGTCATACAATGTCAATTACACTTGGTCGTATAGTCCAGATTCTCTTATGTGATTATGCTGCAATCCATAATTGCTTATGATTAGCTGTAACCATTTCATTGCTTACTGCTGATACTGCAATCCATAATTGCTCACGATTAGCTGCAACCCTTTCGTTGCTCACTGATGATGCTACAGTCTATAATTGCTCATAAATTGAATGCAATCCTTTCATTGCTCGCCTTTGATAATGTTATAGTCCACAAGTGCTCATTAATTTTAATTAATTATAACCCTCGCGTTGCTTGCCTTAGATGCTACAATCCATAATTGCTTGCAAATTGACTGCAATCCTTTCAGTGCTCACCTTTGATAATGCTACAATCCATAACTGCTTACGATTAACTGTAATCCTTTCCTTACTCACCTTTGATACTGTAATCCATAATTGCTTGCAAATTTACTGCAATCCTTTCATTGCTCACCTTTAATAAGGCTATAGTCCATAACTGTTCACAATTAGCTGCAATCCTTTCCTTGCTTGCCTTTGATAATGCTACAGTCCACAACTGCTCATGAATTGGCTGCAATCCTTTCATTGCTCTCTTATGATGCTGTAATCCATAATTGCTCATGATTAGCTATAACCCTTTAGTTGCTCACTGATGATGCTACAGTCCACAATTGCTTGTAAATTTTATCTTTGGTTGTTTAAGTTAAATGCCTTGAATGCTTTGTGCTTACTGACTTTGACTTTTTTTATGTTATCTAATTAGAATTTTTGTGCTTATTGATTAGAATTTTTATTGTTGACTGATTTCAATTTCATTATGTTAACCATTTCTACAAATTGGGTGCTCTATCTTTTGGATTTGCAAATTCCTATAGACTTATTGAAGTTAGTTTCAATCATGATGAATGCACAAAGTACCTTATGGTGTTGAAAATTTTATAAGAAAGTTCATCACTTTTCATGAGATAGCGTGCACTCAATGAATCTCACTATTTTTTATTTTTATAACTATCATTTATTTGCCATTCGCAAAGGTCAAAGGCATTATTAACCATCTTATGCTGAGAACATATCTTTTACCAAGTGAAGAGTTTACTTCCACACTTAATTTTAGGGAGAATTTTCTAAACAAAACTCATGGAATTTGAGCATAAACATATCGAATTCTGAGTATCAAAATAACCTTTGAATTATTTTTATGTTTTCCTTCCTTATCCGAGTATTCCCCCACCTTTCTCATATTATTCAGCCTGGATACCATTGGAAAGGTCCTTTGGATACTCATACTCATATAGAGCATTGGAGTAAATAGAGTAATTTTTGACATGATCCTCTTTTAGTATTCCCCCACCTTTCTTGTATTACTCAGTGTGGATATCACTAGAGGTTTTATGTTAATACACTTACTCATTTCTGAGCATTGGAGTAAATTATGCTTGCTATTTTTTCGATTCTCCTCTTAGTATTCTCCCGCCTTTCTTGTATTACTTAGCATGGATACTGTCAAGGGATTTTGTACTCATACTCATTTATGAGCATTGGAGTAGATTATATGCACATTTATCATTTAAAAGATTGAAATGATACTTTGAAATTCAAACAATTTATGCTTCATGTCCACAGATTTTGCTTTTACATTTTCTTCCCCTCATTTAGTTACAAAGTAAGCATTAGATTGATTAGAGTTTATAAAATCTCAGCACAAAACTATTAACTTCTCATCTAAATTTTGCAAGGCTAATAAAAGAAAGCCATTATGATCAAAAGTCCTGAGATAGGCTTTTCGCACATCATCTTGTGAAGTGGATGAATTTCCTTTCAATTTATGAATTTTATGATTGAGATTGTACTTTATTATAGAATCTAAGGAAAGAGAGTTTTGTTGCTTCCTTTTTTTTTATCTTGATCAATGTTTGCCATGCAAGATGATATTTCTGATGAATGATTAGCATTTGTAACCTTTCCTATTCTTATTGATGTATCGGCTCCTTTCACATGCTTCATTCTTTTTTGTTCTTCCCCATACAAACTACCATAAGTTAGTATAGTCTATTTGCAAATGAAGAAATTTTGTCAAAATGCAATGTTATTCTTTTTTGCATTCTTCCCTTTAGATTTGTCTCTAATCGCAAGATTATGATACTCCACCATTGAAGTTATGGCTTTGGGTTGCATTTGTATTTCCACCATTCCATTAATGCTATGGTAGAGGACTTCATTCCTCTTTTTGATATCTCTTATAAAAAAAAAGTTTAGGAGTTAAAGATTTATTTCATGAACAAATGATTTTTCAGAGTGCATTCATTTTAAGTTTAGAGTGCATTCTTCATTTTTAAGGGTCATCAAATGTATTATTGACATGTTAGAATTTCTCATCACCATATTCCATACCTTACACTGGTCTAACTGTTGTAGAGAGATATTTTAGATGGTGCTTTAGAGGAGACTATGGAGATGGATGTTAAATCTGAGCTTGAATGTCTTATCCAGCCTCTTAAGGTCGCCAGGATGATGCTTTTGAAAGTATCACTATAGGTGGTATTCCCTTACTGGATAGGCCCTTTAGACTCCTAAGGTCTAAAGTCCTATTGAGCATCAAGTTCACCTTGTTAGTGCTACCCTTTTTCCTTTCAGATTCTTCACATGTGCACATTCTAACTACCTTTCTACATTCTTACAACACTGATTTTGAATATTAGTGGTAGAGTATTTGCATAATCTTGCCTAAGTTTGAAGACTTTATTATGCAAAACAAGTATTTCAGAATAAATGTATGCAAGTGTATGCATGTTATAAATGACATGCACGATCCTAATGGGTCTCCTGTTTGGAACAAAGCTATGTTTATAGCTTGGAGTGTGAGAACGAGGTGCCTCATCAACAACCTATAAGCTTGAGTATTGAATGCTTTACTGTTGGTACTTTTGATGTCGAAGCTTTTAATACGATTCATCGGACTACTGATTAGGCTAGTAAGTGGGTCCATGGCTTTATAATAGAGCTTATGATTGACCGATGCACTATTGAACTTTTCTTTTTATTACTGCTTTACTCCTTTTTTCCTTGAGATATATTTCACTAACTTTGAAGTTATAATGTTGTATTTACTGTTTTGCCCCCAAGCTGCCCCAGAGTTACATTTTGCCCCCAGCTTTATTTTGAATTCATTCTAGTAGTCTTTTCTTCATATGTGCAAGAGACTCAGTTTGGTCACTATTATTGTTGATCTTTTATCTTACTAACCCTATTAGTTATAATCTTATGCATTGGAGGTGCAGAGGAGTGGGCGAACTAACTAAAGTGATTTCTTAATGATGAAATTAAGTGGACTTGCACTTTAAAGAACTCTTGAGCAGAATATAAGGCTTGATATAGATGCAATAATTGATGATAGTTATAAGACAAGACTTGTAATGTAAGTTACTGAGCCACCTGAATTCCCAATGTACAAGGGGACACTAAGCTCATAGACAAAATCATAAAAGGGTGGAAAAAAAAGAAAACATAACTAAAATAGTGATCTCATAACTTTGATTTAGCTTTCATTATGTATTGTCTTTTTATTCATATACTTATGCAATCAGATAAAGATAAATATGTGATATTTGAACAAAAATTTCAAATTCAATTTCAATAATTCATTAGGGCAAAAATAAGAACATTCATTACATCACATGATACAAGTCTTATTATCAGCCAGTCCTAAATTTTTCCTCTCTAATTTTTACCTTATTGTTCTTTTTTCTTTAATTTCTCTCTTTATTTTTTCTTTTATCATTCTTTTTATTTTTTTCCTCAAATTTCCTATCTTCAGAAGTTACATCATGATATATGTATGTTCTTTGAATTTGCATTTGTGCCCATGCTGAATGAAAATTTATGTTAAACATGCAGATGCGATCAATATCATAATGCATAGTACCATTAGGATGTCAATACATAAGTAACCGTGATTAAAATTCATATCATGGATCACTAAAATAAAACAAGTTCTAAAGAAACTAAAATTTTATTCAAAGAAGACAATAAGAAAATTTATTTCCTATTCTAGATGCTAGGGATGCTGAGTCTCATAGTGGTTGTCCTTCAGGTGACTAACATAACAATTATTCTTGTATCTTCTTGTTGATTTCTCTATGACTTGATCTTTCTATTCCTCAAATGTGCATTTATCTTTCTTGTCTAGCTGCTTCTCATCATTAAACTCATCACCCTATCCTGGGCACAATCAACTCGAAAGGTATATCAAAAGAAGGTGGTTTAATATAAAACACCTTATAATCGAACTTGCCTGAAGGCTAAACCAATAAGTCTTCTGCTCTTTCCATATCTTTGGGGGCATTAGGAGATTTCTCATTGGTTTTAAGGTCTAGTTCCTCAAAGGAGCTTAGCACTTCTTCCTCACTAACTCCTGAGTATCATCATGGTGGCTGAGGGTGGTACATTTTAGTAGTTTAAGAAAGGATTATTTCTGGTGCTTAGGTTTTTAGGGTCTATGATCTTTCTGGAGTCTATTATAAGGTTTTAAATTTCATGTTTGAGGTGAATGCAGTTATCTTTGGAGTGTTGGAGGTTTTGATGGAATTTGCAGTGCTTGTTTGGGTTATAGCCTGGGGTGTTTGGGTTTGGTGGGTTTAGAATAGGTAAAGGTTGAAGTAAGCCCTTTTGCAATAGGCCCTCTAGGACTTTTGACATAGGTTGGTTAAAATTAGAGAATCTCCTAGGTTATTGGATAGCATGAACTCATATAACCCGGCTAGTATTTCCTTGTTGTGTGCCCTAAATTGGGTAATTTCTCACTTCAGTGTTTTTAGTGACCTTCTTCTTCTTATTTTCGATCTCTTTAGCTTGCAATCCATCATCATAAAGATCTATAAATGTCTTGGGATTCATCATCTGCAGCCTCTCAACTATATTAGGTAGCACGTTTTGGACTATCATCCTAACCTGATCCTTCTTAGTCAGCTTGTTCTTCATTAGTCTCGCTTTATTCATGAACCTAGTTAGAAAATATGAGAATGACTTATTAGGCTTCTGCTTGGCCAGTTCTAGATCTATGATGGACACCTTGAGCCTAGTGTTGTAGTCATATTGCTTTAGAAAAGCAGTGCACAACTATCTCCAATCTGCACGAATAGACTTCTCCAACCTATAATACCAATTGACAGCCATACCATCCAAAGACAATACAAATAGCTTGGTAACCACAGACAAAAGAGCCTTAGTGGTGCTCATGGTAGTTATGTATTAACTAAGGTGAATCCTCGGGTCCCCAATACCATCAAACTTCTACAGCTGTGGCATCTTGAATTTGTCATGCAATTTATCCTCCTTGAATTGCATCATATCATTAAATTCAAATGAGTATCCAATTCCCTGTCCTCTCATCAACTCCTCCATTTTGGACATTTTCTAAGTTAGTGCTTTCATCTGCTTGGATTCCAGCTTTTGAACTTGCTTAAGTGATTCCCTTTTCGCCTTTTTAACTATATAACTCTTAACATCCTTGAGTTTCACTTCCCCAACATTGTCATTGTTAGTAGGTAGTGTACCTATAGCAGGTAGATTTTCCACAACAGTAGCAGGTGGTGGCATCAATCCAGCCAAAGCTTGTCTTAAATCATTTTGCATTATTGCTCTCATATCATCTATCAATGCTCTTTTGACATCCTCTGTGGTCCAGTTTCCTCCTTTATGTTGTTCCATTTCTTCGACTTATTTTGGTTGTGTAGCTTCTAGGTAGAGTGGATTAATGGGACTCCTTTCGAACTTACTAAGGATCTCTTTCACGATTGATTGTGGACTTGAATCAGTTCTCACTAGTCTGCCACCCTTTCGACTCCAAACACAGGAAGACCCGAATGAATCTATGATGGCTGAAAGATAAATGTTAGTATGATGCATGAGATGCATGTGCTATGCAACAAGTAGCAAGTAACAAGTCAAATTAGGTATATATACATCCTTCCAACCTTATTCCTCCCACACACGTATTCAATGGCGAGTCTCTTTTCCTATATTTTTTTGTCTTAGACTTGATATCAATGGGAGATATCAAGAATCGATGTGCATGCCAAATCTCTCAAAGCAGTAAAGCATAGAAACAGTATTTCTAGGTATAAAAGCATAGCCCAATCTTTATTAGTCTTGATGGGCTTCTAAAGTATGGGCTTAGGCCTTTATAGATAAAAAAAATACCTTATGGCAACATTCACAAGCAATTTAGGTAGATCCTAGGGGAAATAACTAAGCCATTATATGTGGTTAGGTCTGGTGGAATGCTAAGGTTCCCTTAGTAAGATGCCTTCCTTTAAGACTTGAGTTACAGGCCAAGGTCAGAGGGGCTTGGCATCCTTTGCAAACTTGAGAGAAGACTACCCCCCCCTTTAGGACTTGGGTTACAAAATCTAGTCAGATGAGCCTGGTAATCTCTCTTGAACCAATTAAGGCTAAGAGTGATGGTTAGCCAATTTACAATCCCATAAAGCTAATGGAATCATAAACCAACGCCATCGGTTAATATGGACATATAGAATGAATGCAAGAATAAAATAATAATTAATCAAATAATTTTAAAAGACACAAGTAGAATCAGTATCTCTTATCCCTAGTGGAGTTGCCACTGTAGATAACATGGTTTAGCGTGTGCCTAAAATTTTAGCAACTGCAACACTATTTGAGCTTAGGGCTCTAGAAAACACACTAACCACTATCACAAAGACATGGCATGGAGGTGAGGAGTTGCCACTTAGGGTAATAACTGGGACAAATAAAAAAGGTGGTACTTGATTCCCTAAAAGAAAACTAGCACCACAACCAGGAGATTCTGCACACGGAATACTAACTTCTTTCAATCTCGTGTTCTTTTAGAATTATTTTATGAATTACTATATCATCCCCTATTTACATGCAATTTCATATAAAACCTTATTCTAGCAATTAGCTCCAAGACAAACCAGTCATGAAAATACAAGTAAATAATGCATTCATTCATATAATCCCTAAGTTAGTTTAATCTACATTAATTTTAATTAAATGAGCTAAATCTACATGTCTTTAATAAGTGAGCCCGAAGGGCCTAATTCCTTTTAATTTTAATTAAATAAACCTGAGTCTATTTATTTTAATTTTAAAAATGGGCCTAAATCTACAAATTATGAAGTATTTAAATTAATGGGCCTAATTCTACATGTTTTAATTCTAAAGTGATCTTAAATCTATAAGTTATGAAAAAGGCTTAAATTAAGTGGAATAAGTCTAAATTAATTAAATTAAATTAAATTAGGTGGGCCTATGTCTAGTTAACTAAATTAGGCTAAGTTATCTCTACCTTAAATCTAATTAATTATGGGCCTAAAATGCATTTTAATTAATTAAACCTAATAACATAAATTTAAATGTGTTGAAGCCTACTGTGGGCCTAGGGCCCAAAATACACAAAAATAAATAAACAAGCCCAAAAAAAACAAAAACACATAAAACATGCCAAAATAATTAAATAAAAAGATCAAACAACTAATTAAATTAATTCATTCTAAAAAAACTCTAATTTTCATTAATATGCAACCTAAATTAATCTACTTCCACCATTGATTTTAATCAATTACCCAATTGAAACCCTAATTTTACTAACCAATGAATCAATAAAAACATGCAATCACACACATAATTCCACTATTCTTACTATTGGGGCTATTACAATAATCTATAGAAAATAATAATAAAAATAATTAATACATCCCAAAAAATAAATAAAAAAAAGTAATAAAAAATAATAAAATAATAAAAAAAACCTAGAAACTATATCTTTACAAGGTCTTATCAATGGCATCCCATGGACCTCTTGTGGATTTAATTCTCCAAGTATGATCATCATGTGTTTTCCTCCATAATCACCAACATAAACACAAAAAATAAACAATGATTAGAGCTTAAATAAAATTAAAATTAAAATTAAATAAGATTAAAATCAAACTAAATAATCAAATAAAAATAAAAGAAAAAAGTAGAAGAAGGGATAATTGAATGGATGCAGTATTGATTAGCTCCTCATATTATTATCAATCACCGTTGCTTTTAATGAATCTTTAAAACTTGATGTCCTTCTCTCTAAAAGTCTATTATTTTTGCCCAAAAAACAAAGAAAATCTAAAGAAAAATTTTGTACATAATGCCTTAAAGAAAAATATTGAGAGAACTTTTTAAGCCAAAAGAGAGAGCCCTCCTCCTCCCTTTTTTCAAGAGCCTAAGCTATTCTTATATAGGAAAAGAGCCAAAAACCCTAATCCTATGTACTTAAGAGTTCCTGTTTTAAAAGGACTTTATTTTTTTAAAATAAATTTTATAAAATTTTTAACCAATCAAAATTCAAGAAAAATATTTTCAAAAATTAAAAAAATTGGAAAAATAGTGTGGGACTTAATCAAAATAGTACAATTTTGATTGGATTTGTAGATTTTCGATCCGTAAATTTTTTTAACATTTAATTACAAAAAAACCTTGAAGGAATTTAAATTTTTCAATTAGGTCCTTAAAAAGTATTATAATTTAGTCCTTGAAAAACATTAAACCCTTTCTTTGAAAAATGCATCCAGACTTTTGAGGCTTCAAACTTCAATTATTGAGGACCTATTTATGATATTTTCATCATTGGAGTCCTTTATTATATCCATAACACATCATCCTAAAATTAGGTGCTTATAAATTCCCTTCCTCTGGGGATACACATTTGGACCATGGGTGTGAGAGCGATTTCCTATAGAGCTCCCCATGATGGATAGAGTAGTGGGTTGCTTTCATCTTCAATTTTCGAGCCTTCGAATTGTCTTTTAGGAGTGTTCCATTTTCCAAGTATTGGACTATCGATTCCATCCATTCCGAGACTTCCCATACTTCCATGATATCCAGGTCCTCAATGTTGGGTTTTGTCAGTGCTTCAATTAACTCCATTCCCTTGAATGCTTAATTGTCTTCAGTTGCTGATTTGGCTAAGAGGTCAGCCTCAGAGTTTCCGTGTCTAGGTATCTGGACTATCTCCCATTGTCCCCCATCTTGTTCGATCTTCTTCAAGAGTTGCATAACTTTTTTTGCATATCTGGCGACGCTCGAATCCTTGATCTAGAGTGTCCCATTGACTTGGTTTACTACTAGTTGAGAGTCTGAGTGTATTATGAGGTGTTCGGCTTTGACTTCGGCTGCCAACTTTAATCCTCTGATGAGTGCCTCATATTCTGCAGCATTGTTGGTGGCATTGTACTCTATTTGAACTGCATACTATATGTGAATTTTATGTGGTCCTTTAAGGATAACCCTGGTGCCAGATCCTTGAGTGGAGGATGCTCCATCAATATAGAGCTTCTACTATGGTGCTTCGGTGATGGTGAGATCTTTCGACTTCATTTCTTGAATGAAATCTGCTAATGCTTGAGCTTTCACCTACTGATGGGGCTCATATTCGATGTGAAATTCTCTAAGTAATACTAACCATTAAACCAATCTACCTGAAGTCTTAGGCCTTTATAAAATTTTCCACAAGGGGAAGCGAGATCTGACAATGATGGGATGAGCTTGGAAGTAGTGTCTGAGCTTTCGCAATGTATGGACAATGGCCATGGCCAGCTTATCTAGCATTGGGTACCAAACCTCAGACCCTCAGAGTATTTTACTAATGTAGTATACTGGGTTTTATTGGCTCTCTTCTTTGCTTACTAGTACCGAAGCTATGCATTCTTAACCCACCAAGAGGTATAAGTACAGTGTTTCTTATAGGACCGGCCTGCTAAGTAAAGATGGTAAGGATATGAATTTTTTAACATCTTCACAAGCCACCTGGCTTCTTCAGTCCGAACAAATTTCTTAGAATTTTTTAAAGTTCGAAATAGTGGTAGGCATCGTTAGTTGAGTGGGAAATGAAATGTCCCAAAGCCATCATCCTGCCATTTAGCTTTTGTAACTTGTGGATAGTCTTCGGAGCTTTCATGTTGAGGATGGCCTCCATCTTTTTTGGGTTAGCTTTAATACCTCTATAGGATATCATGAATCCTAGGAATTTACCTGCTTTGACTCTGAAGACACATTTTTCTAGATTCAGCTTGATCCTTGACTCACTTAGCAATTGAAGGACTTGATCCAGATCCACTGGGTGTTGCTCTGCATCCTTGCTCTTGATAATAATGTCGTCCATATATACTTTCACATTTTTCCTAATCTAGTCCCAATGTACATGGTTCATCATCCTTTGATATGTTGCTTCGACATTCTTTAGTCTAAAGGGCATTACCTTATAGTAGTAAAGACCTTCGTGGGTGATGAAGGATGTCTTCTCTTGATCTTCCCTCTTCATTAGTATCTAGTGAAATCCTTGCACTACGTTAACAAAACTATATAGGTCGTGGCCGACAGTGGAGTCTACTAGTTGGTCAATTGTAGGTAGTGGGTAACTGTCCTTGGGGCATGCCTGGTTAAGGTCAGTATAGTCCACACATATCCTATATTTTCCATTTGATTTTTTAACTAGTACCACATTGGCTACCCATTTTGGGTGAGTAACTTCTTTGATAAACTCAACTTCTAACAACTTCTTCATTTCATCGGCGATTATCTTCTACCTCTCGCATGTAAAGGTTCTTTTCTTCTGGATCACTAGCTTTACCCCTAGTCTAATGTTCAAGCTATGATAGGTAATTTGGGGATCTACCCAATTATTTTGGATGCCCGAGAAGTGAAGTCTTTGGAGTGCCTAGTAAGGACTTCCCTTATTCCTTGCTTAGTGTCATAGTCAAGCTCATTGTCGATCTTTATTGTTTTCCCATCAGCAATTTGCAATGTTTTAGTGTCATTGACTAGTTGTGGTCCAACACCTTGATTCTCTATTTCCTAAGTTTCTAGGGGGAAGGCTTCTATCTGAGGCTTTATTGCTATCTAGTAACACTATCTAGCCATGTGCTGATCTCCGCGGATAGTGAAAGTTCTGCCCTCGACTGGAATCTTCATAGTCAGGTGTTGGATGCTTGTGACTACATTTATTTCATAAAATATTGGTTGTCCTATAATACCATTGTATGTTAGTGAGAGATTTACCACATTGAACAAAGCTTTAACGACTTTTGTCTCTTCATCATTTTGATTTCCAAATTTCAAATTTAACTCTACAATTCCTATTGGCTTTATGGTTCCTTCACAGAAGCTTGTAATGGGATTCTGGATGGCTTTCAAGTTGGTAACGGAGCCTCCTATGGCTTTATAAGCATTCCAAGATAATGCGTTAATGGCACTTCCATTATCAACCAATAACCTCTTCACTAGATAATTGTTAATGTATGTATTTATCACCAGGGCATCACAGTAGGGATGGCGAACATGAAACTCGTCTTTTGAATCAAATGTGATATCTCTCTTCTTAAAATCTGGCCCTTCTCTATGGCTCCTTTTAGGTTTCTTCTCAATATTTTCTCCTTCAATAATCATGTTGATGATGCCAGCTGGCTCATTCTGAGCCTTCTTTATTTCTTGTCTGTCTTGCCCATGGGCATTCAGATTCTTAATTCCTCTGGATATGTCAGTGAAATTGTTGAGTTTACCATTTTGCACCAGTCTTTCTATGACATTCTTTAATTCTTTGCAGGTCTCAGTGTCATGCTTGTATTCTTGGTGATACTAGTAATAGTGCCCCCTATTCTGCATGGCTCTCTGGCTTGGGCTTATTCTCTTAGTTGGGGTAGTTCTTACACCATTCTGTCTAACCCACATGAGGATTCTGGATATAGAGGTATTTAGTGGTGTGTATCTGTCTGCTTCCTTCTTAAATCTTTCTACCGAGTTTCTAAAATTTATTCTTAGGAAGCTTGCTTGTCTAGATCCTGATCTTTCATCTTTGGTTGGTGGTTTATCTTCTTCCTTTCACATCCCTCTATTTTCATCCATCTTTATCATTTTGATCGCCATAACCATTACTTCTGCAAAAGTGCTAGATTCCTTTATCATTAGCTTGTCTTTGAGCTTTCTGAGTCTAGTGCCATTTTTCAAATCTTATATAGCAACTTCGTTTACAAGGTTTTTGATTTGCATGGATACCTTGTTGAATAGATCGAGGTAGTTTTGCACAGATTCATTGGCCTCTTGTCGGCATATGTGGAGATCGTTGATGTTTTTATCTGGGGGGATGTTAGTGAAGAACCTCATACGAAACTTCTCGCCAGGTCCTCAAAAGAGGTGATGGAGTTCTCTAAGAGCCGATGAAACCATTTTTTGGCATTCTTTATGAGTATGCTTAGGATGACGATACACATGATTCCATCGTTCACGTTCTGGAGCAACATTCTTATTCTAAATGAAGATATGTGGTTGACGAGATCTCTGATCATATTATATTGATCTAGTTGTGGGATTTTAAACTTAGTTGGGATCTCTGTCTGGATTATCCTTTTTATGAATGACATTCTACCTTCCATAATACATTCATCTTCCTTCCTTAGTCTTGTACGAGCTTTGCGTATAACTTCTTCAAACCTCTGAGTTAACTTCGAGTCGTCGAGAGCCGAAATTGTTGAACTAGATTCCCCTTCTGGAACTTTACTCTTCCCCTTGTTCGCCTCAGGTATCTCCAGAGGTGTTGTGTTGTTGTCCATGTGAATCAACCCAAGGTTGAACTAAGGTGTTCAATTATTGTTTCATTAGGGCTATCTGAGCTTGGATATTTTGTATCATTGCTTCCTTATTGGTTGGGGTGAGGTTAAGTGTTTGGGTTATAGTGTTTAGGTTAGGTGTAGTTATAGCTGGTGTATCTATTAGGCTTGGAAAAGGTACGAAAGGTATTGGTCAATGATGGTGTTGCAATGGAGCATAATATGGAAAGTCGGTGTCCAAAGCTGGCCACCCATGGATCTTTCCAAGAGGAAAGTGCATACTTTCGGATGAAGGTCTGACATACTGGAATATTATTGGAGATACTGCTGTTGGAAAATGTATTAATAGATTAATTAGAGGAATGGGTGCCGAGAGGTTAATGTGAGTTTCAGGAGTCGAGATTGGTAGTGGGTTGGAAGTCATGGTGTCGATGTCTTAACTTAGTAGATATATGAATGGCTTTTCCTAAGATTTTCCATAGACGGCACCACTTGATAACTTATTTTTAAAACTCTTGAGCTTGGAATCCTGCAAGTGATCAACAAAGGGCAAGGTGAGAGGTTGGGAGGATCCCCATAAAAACTCCAATGCCTAAGTCAGAAAACAGAGAGAATCTAGAGAGAGAAAACGAGAACAACTAGAATATGAGAGAATATAATGAATAAGAATGAAGGATATGGGGTCCTATTTATAGTGATACTTAGACCTGAAAAGAGTAGGATTCCTCTTGGGATAGGAATCCTAAACCAAATAGGAGAGTATTCCTTTTTCATTTAGGAGTCTTCTTGAGGCAGGATCCTTTCCTTAAATGGATTTGTTACCTTCCCTTTCTAAGTAACCTGTATAAGAAACAAAGTTCTTTAATTAAACAGAAATATATACATGTGTGGTATCAATAATGATTTTTATTTATTATTATTTTTGGTTAAAGTATAAAGAAGAGCATGGATAATTTATTAAATTTCAAAAAAATTAGGGTTTATAACTAATGTTGATTAATGTTGTAAGGTGGTCATTATGTCTAAATAAAGTGCAAGCGGTGGAAGTGGATGGGAAGGAAGATACTTGAATGTAAATTATGGATGAGGGAAAAAAATCTGGAATAAAGATATATGATAATGCAAGGAATGAGAACAACTTGTATTATTATTATTTAGAGGGAAAATGCACCGATTTCTTTGGATGGTACATTCTAGCTTCTACCTTCCAAATAGTCCAAGCACATACAACTTGAGGCAAAGAAATATGATCATGAGCATGGGGTTGAATAAAGAAATTAGAGATGATATTTTGGTATTGCAGTTCGAGAATAGGAGGTTGTGTGGCTTAGTGGAAAATTATCAAGCTAGCTTGAAAAATATTAGCTTGAAAAATATTAGATTTTTTACTTTGTTATCAAGTATAACATCTTTTATGGTTGTTGGGTTTATGATATTGCTTATTATTAGTAGTTGAACAAAGCAATGAAAAAAATATTTGGGCAACTTTTGTAGTAAACAAAGTTGGTGGTATATTGGTTGTAGCTAATCTTATTATAGTGTGTTATAATTAGAATGGTATGAATGATAAAATGACCTAAATGACATTTTATTCTTGAAGAACTATAACAATGTATTTTGCTTTGAAATCAATGTAAACTATTTATGAATGGCCTTTAAAAATTTTGTTATTGTTCTTAATGTTTGATTAAATAATGTTGAGTAGAAATTGATTCCTACAATTTGAAGTACATAAAAATAAGATAGCTAAGCCAATACCATAAAAACATGATAGTAAATTGCCCATTAAACAAACTAAACCCATACATTGTACTTAAGGATTACAGTTGAACAATGTTAATAGACATACAATGCCAAAGTACAATTTGCAAATTGTACATAATATGTTTCTTCATTAATGTGCAAATTGACAAAATATGTTGTTAAAAAGCTTAAGAAAAAAAAAACTAATTATGGCTAGATATAACAAAAAGAAGCACCAATTATCTGACTTATAAGTGCCAAAAAAAAAAAGTTCCAGGATTGGAAAATATCAACTTGGAGCAGCCTGCCTTCCTCTAGCACTTGGAGTAGCCTGTCTCACTCTTGCACTTTAACCTTGTTGAGAACTTGCCCTTGGAGCAGGTTAAGAAGCACTTCCACTTGCATTCAGTTCTAGTTGTTGGTTGTTTGATATTGTAGTGGTTGTAGTAGGTTGGCTACTTGATATTGTAGTGGTTATAGTAGGTTGGCTGCTTATAACTCTTTATAGTGCCTTCAAAATAAAATTATAAACTCAAGTTATAACCACAATTATATTAAGATACAATAAGCATAAGAGAAATGTTTAATTAAGAAAAATAGATTACCCTTTTATCATTTGTTGTTCTTTGGTAAGTCCCTGCTGATAGGCAGGCTAAACTATCAGAGGTACAGGAACATGCTCGTACTCAAGCTCTACAGGCTCCTCTCCTGTATCTCTCTCTGCCTACGGTGACCTGCCGCTCCTCGAGGTCTACCTCTGCCACGACCTCTGCGTCTAACTGGTGACTCAAGAGGTAAAACCTCATCCTGAAAGGACTTGTCATCCTCGGCCTTAACGACCGGTGGAGCAACACGCGCTCGACTCCTCATTCTGAAAAGATAAATAGAAGGATTCAAATAAAATAGACAACAAAGGATAATGCAGAAAACTAAATCAAGGAACACTTATCAAGACATACTCAAACCTAATTCACTGCAGTAGTTTTAAAAGAAAACACAACACTAAAAACTAGGGCCACAACTCACACAACTAAGGCCCTAACACAAAACTCCGCTCTGATACCAACTTTATCATGTCCCAAAACAGGGGGCCATGACCGGCGCTAGGGAACGGGAATTCTTTCGAATCCGGAATCCGTAGCAAGTCTTAAAAATAAAATAAAAGTATGCAATAATGATAACATAAATAAAATATCTTGCAGGGGAAATTAAAATCTCATATGCAATAATAATAATCCACCTGCTCATTTGATAAAACAGACTCATCTCATATATATAGAATCTTTTAATACAAATTCTCGGTTCAACTCTTTAAAATACAAATCTCATACATATATAAAATAAACATCCCACAAACTTAACTACAACTATTGCAGTGTCTAGAATACAAAATAAAATTAAATGAGCAGTTTACATAGTAAAGCTGGGGCAAAAGAAATCTGGCATAAGGGTCTGCTACTGAGGTCTGAGGATGAAGATTCTCTTGAAAAATAATCAACGGAGGGGAGTCAGACCTCACTGAGTGAATTTTTATAATATATATAGATGCATAACTAAATGACAAATGCACACATTCAATAGTATATATAAATAATATATATACAAGCAAATGCACACGGATGCAGCAAAATCATTTTTATATAACTCTGAAAATAATAACCATTTATGAAGGATCAAATAGAACCCTAAATGATCGCAACCTCAAGCAGTGTTAGACAACACTCTAACCATACAGGCTCACTTCTTCCAAAAAAATTCACTTGTTCCATTTAGACAGTAGCCTGGCCCCGAGACACTAAGTCAACCAAGCTCCAGCAGTCTGACTGTCAGTGTGATTGGCCCCGAGACTCTTGGTCAACCGAGCTCTAGCAATCACACTCTCAATTCACATCTCACATCAAATAAATTAATCCGATCAATATCCACAAATAGGTTAGCAATTTAACCTAAATTATATCGTCGTACCAGTACTTACTGGTTTCTAGTGCTGCTCACTAGGTAGCACGTTCTATTGATATCCTTCATTTAAAAATAAATCCATACATTCATAAAATAAATGATGCATGACATTAATTAAAATAACAATATAACACATATATATACTAGAAATATACCAAAAATAAACCAAGTATATTTCGAGTATATATACGTCAAATAAATTCAATTTAATTATAAAATAAACTAGAAATAACACATATACTTAAAAACATTTTAAATATAATTCAATAATAAAACATGCATTTAATTTAAAATTTACCAAAAATATACCAAAATATACCTAAGCAATTATTAAATCATTTATGCATATTTTATAAAATTTAACATACATTTCTAAAACATGCAATCCTAAAACACGTATACATAAAATAACAACTCACAGTTGTGCGCTCCTCGAGACGGGTCCGACGAGCCTGGTCCACTAAGCCTCACTCTCGGTGCAACTAAACAAATAAATGACAGCACGAAATTAGAATAAATCTAATGTAATTCTAGAGACTCGATCTAAAATACTGGACACATATTAGAAATAGGGTTTTGATCGGATGTCACGTTTTACGAGAATTTTATCAAAAATTCGACAGAACCTCCCCTGTAAAACGGACATCTCTCTACTAAAAAAGTAGAGCTGGTTCTGCAAGAAAACACACTTCGAATATAAATATCCACACAACCCCTTGGTCGAATTCACAAACTACAATTTCACCGACCGAGGTTCATAATTCACAAGATATACACAGAATACATAAAAATGCCAAAAATACCAAAAATACTCTTAATATACCAAAATATAGCAATTTAGATACTTAAACATTAACAATAATTATTTTAGCAATAAATATATAAAAACCCTAATTTTAATAAAATATTATTAAAAATCCATAATTCTTGATAAATTCATAAACATTAACCGAAATACATTTTATAACTCCAAAATACACAATTAGCCCTAAAACGTATTAAAAATAAATAAAAACTCATTTATTTACAAAAATAGTATATTATATATAATTTAAAAATAATTTACGAAAAATAATTTTAATTAGTTAAAAATACTAAATAATTTGTAAAAATCATTTTTCTACCTCAAATAACTATTAAAACCAATTTAATTTAATTTTTAACCTATTTAGTACCAAATTACCAAAATACCCCTAGTTATATATAATTTCACATAATACACTATAATTATTCAAAAATTCACTAAAAATAATAGAATTACTCAAAAATTAATTTCTCAACTTATAATTCAATAAAATCAATAATTATACTCAATTAACCAATTAATTTTAACAAAATACTTAATTAACCTAATTTTCTAAAAATCACCTAAACTAAATAAATTCATAATAATTACACAAAAATCAAAAAAATTACGAATAAATTTCTAAAATTCATTTTAACACCTATAAACACCATAAATCACAATTTCATAATTTATTTAATTAATTTACGAAAATTAGAAAATATTAATAAAATAATCAAAAATTCACAAAAATCAAAATAATTCCCAAAAATTCCACAAAAATTACAGCATGTAGATTGAGCTACTAGGATCAATCTTTATGAAGGAACTAAGCTTTAATCATTAGAATCGAAGTTCAAAAAAATCAAGAACTTGTAAAGGCTGAAAATGAAAATTGAGAACCAAGGAAAATCTAAACCAAATCATATGAAACTAAGCTTGGAAATGAACTCACCGAAGCTCAAAGAGAAGATAGAGACTAGTGGCATCCAAGATGGTGGCCGAAAAAGGCTTGATGGGTGTTAAGCAAAATCTTGGCTTCCTCAAGTTTTCACGGCCAAACAACGCCGGAAATGAAGACTACAGGCGACGGAGGAAGCTTGGGAGGGTGGTGGACGTCCGGGAGGCACACCGATGGTGAGGGATGAGCTTGATAGCGGCGGGAATGGTGGGTGAGGGCGTCGGGTTGGTTTGGAGAAGATGATGGCAATGGTGTAATTTTTGCAAACTTTATTTTATATATATAACTTTAACGTATATTATTATAATATATTAATATTATATTCAAAATAATCTACACCACTTGTTAAAATATCCAACCAATATTCATAAACATATACATAAATATATAATACATATTAATTTAATAAAAATGTATAATATATACTTAATTAAAATAAACCCTAATTATTAAATATGTATGTATGTATGTATGTATATATATATATATATATATATATATATATATGCATGTATATGTATATATTTTAATATGATAATTAAAATTGTGCATGGACTCATGCAAATACATAAAACCGACTAACATAATTAATAAACATTTATTTAGGTTTTAATTTTCCCAAAAATAAAATTCTCGAAAAAATTTTACGTAAGAAACTTAAAATAATTAAAATAACTTTAATAAATAACAAACTAATTAAATAATCAATATATTTATCAAAATTATTAACACTGCATATCTCGATGCAGTTTAAAATTATTTAAAATCTCGGGATATTATAATAACCAATACAAATGACTACATGCTTACAAGGCATCCCACAAATTTCCCACCACTTACAACTACAAAATTTCTCTTTTAATTTAACGGCAAACCTCAATTTCCCCTCCTTCACCTTAAATTCATCATTCCTACTAGGTACAACAGTACAAGTTCTACTTTCTTTAATGACCCTATTCAATATTTTTTTAGCTTCAGGAGTTAACCTACCCTCCTATGTACAACCTATAGCATACCTTTTATGCAGCCTAACGATGCATTTTGTTCTAAAACTATTAAATAATTGAACAATTGGTAGCATGCACATTTTTAACAACCAAGTATTAAAGGACTTAGTCATATTATTTGAAATGTGTTCACTCTTTGCATCAACTGAAAATACATATCTTGTCCAATGTGGTAATGGAATTTTAAGCAAGTAATTGAAAGCCTTACCATCTTCATTCTTTTTAATTTCTTTCATAACTTACCAAAATTCATATCCATGTGTGGTCCTTGCAATAACCCATAATTGTTTTCTGATAGAAAATGTTGTAAACTTTTTGATAAAGTTTGAGAAAATATGTCTGCAATAATATTAGTGAAATGCAGTTGGAAACTTCAATTTAACAGCATTGATAAGCCCTTGAAAAATGCATTACAAAATAGCATGAAAATTACTTTTAAAAGATAACTAAAGTTAAAACATGAAACTAACCTTTTGTCAATCAGACATAAATGTTTAATGTCTGTTTTCATCTTATCCTTTAATGCAGCCTTTCAAACAATCAAGAAAAAATAGCCAAATGTCTTTCCATTCTCCTTCAACTATTGCCAAAGTTAGAGGAAACACACCTTTATTTCCATCTAAGGCAATTACAGCTAATGCACATCCACCAAATGGTCCTTTTAAAAAGTAGTTGTCAAGTCTAATGAATGGCCTACACCCTTCAATGAAGCCATTTCTCATTACTTCAAAATAGAGAAAGACTCTTTTGAATTTAGGTGTTTTATCTAAATTTTGTCTTTCATAATGCTCAAGTTTAACCATAGTTCCAAGATTCACTTTTTTTAGATTTTCTATATACATTTTTAGATATTTGAAAGACTCGCTATGGGAACCTTCAGTGGACTCCTTAACTTGTAACCTTGCTCGATATAATTACCATTTTAGAGGATCAATTCCCCCACTTTTCTTTTAATTTGTATTACATTAGTTTATAGCACATGTTATTGTCTGCCATTAGTGATTCCTATAGCTGCCTTGATATCCATTTAGTGTTAGCATTTAGGTTGATATTATTAGTAGGTCTAATATAAGTATGCTCCTTTTGGACTGTCTTCACCATAAATGTGCATTAGTTAGCTAAACCGGATGCATGTAATCTCCATTTGCATCCTTCACCTTTACATGAAATAGTCACCCTATTGCTCTAATTTTTTTATCCAATTTAACACATATCCTCTCCTCACAATATAATCTTATAAGAATTCCCTATAGGTAGACATATTATAAAAAATATGACCTTTTTGAAGAACTATCTCACCAATATGTGTATGAGTGTAAGGGATAGCTCTCATTCCTCTAAATAATCATAATTTGCCCTACCCATTTTTCTTTTCACACTCTTTGAAGTTTATTCTTCATCAGAATCAGTTGTTGCACCTGATTTATCTGACCTAATATTACTAAGTTCACCATCATCATATTTTACATTATCAAATTCACCATACTCAACCCCATTTACATAATCTGACTCACTGCTACTTTTTATTACATCATTTTCAATCACATATTCAGGGTCATCGCTATCAAAAAATGGAAGTCATCATCACTAAATTCATAACATTCTCCATTTCCAAACTTAGGTGCAACATCTCTAACTCTAACATTCTTGCATTACTTCTATTTACCCTTAGGTGTTGCATCTTTACTAACAACTTTACCCTGCCCTTTCCTTGATTATTCCTACTCATATTAACCTCTCTTTAACTGTTTCGTTAAAAACCTCACTACCCGTAACCTCTACATTCTTAGTATTGTTCAAATTTTCTATTTTAACATTAACATCAAGAGACTTTGGCATATCAGCTCCTTCACCTTCTAAAACCCCTTCATTAAGCATATTAATGGTCTCATTTCGTAAGAATGAAAGTATCTCATCCTCATCAAAGACTACTTATTGTTCTTTTCCTTTTTTACTTACATTCCCCTTAAACATATTACTTTCTTCATTATTAGCATATGTCTCTTCATTATTGGCATATGTTCATTTAGGTTTCACAACAGACACCGCCTCCCACGTTTTATACACATATATTAGATGTTTAGTCTTTTACTATATTTATGAAACATCAACATTACATCATCATCATTTCTTAAGTGCATTCCATTAGCAATAATGACATCCAAATTATCTGATAAAATGTTAAATCTAAAATGGCAGTCTTGAAAAAAGGTGAAGTACGAATACTTATTAGCGTACACATTCCGGATTGGCTTTTAGACTTCATCGAACTCAACAACCAAGTCATAAATCCCAGCAAATTCCAACTGTTAAATAAAACAATTGAATACAAAATCAATACTAAATTGGAAAAGTTCAATAAAAAAGTTGAATAAAATTTTCTTAACTTTTCCTTAAATAAACCTCAAAACCCCCTTTTCACTTATAATTCTGAATAAACAATTTGTAAATCTATTTTTTATTATTCAAAGATTTTTTGTTTATATAAAATAATCAACTTCAAGACAAAATCAAGATAAATCATCAACTTCAAGCCAAAGAAAAGATGAATAACATACCTTTTTTCCATTAAAAATCATTTTGGATGTCTCTATAGAACCCACTCTCTCTGTCAAAGACCACATGCAAAATCACACTAAACCCTACCTACCAACATTGAAGAAGAAGAGACAAAAAGAAGAGGGAAAGCTTTTTTTTTTTCGGTATCTTTCTTTTGCTTTTTTCTTTTAATTTATGTAAACATGTACAAAAGAGTCATTTTACTCCGTGATAACGGTAAAATGGGAGAAAAAGTAACAAAATGACCTTTTGTTAAGGAAATATAAATTGAAGGGGGGTACCAATTAATTTCTGAAATAGGGGGGATTGAGTAGTAATTAGGGTCTAACTTTAAGGGGTAATAATAATCATCCCTTGATTTTAAGATAAAAAATAACTATAATTAAAAAATGGTGATTTAAGCATTGGATAAAAAAAAATTAAATATGATTTTAATATATTTTTAGAGCGTGGAAGCAACGCACCTAAATTTGGATTTCTTTGACCTTTTAATAAAAGTTTTAGACCAATTTGCTGAAAAATTTTAAATTCAACTTATTTACCTTTTGGCTTTTACCTTTAGTTGAATTTAAAATATATTATAAATTTATGAATCAAATAAAATTTTTAATTTTTTTAAATTAATTTATTTAAGAACAAATTGAACGGTAAATTGTTGAATGAAGTAAAATTTTAAAAATATTATGATAATTATTGAAAATTCAGAAACCTAATAGTACAGTAGGTCAACATTTAAAAATATTATATTAATTAACTCTTATATGTATTTTCTTTTTATCTATTAAAAATATAATCAAGGTTTAGCTATAAAAAATTATATAATTATTAATGCAACATTGACTTGACTCTCAGATCTGGAAATGCATAAACGTCGGGTCAAGATTTGAAACAATTGTTATAATATGAACACATGAAAATTTAGGACAAAACAATTCTTAAGCTAAGACTTCGTAATGTGGTGGGATTTCTTTTTTTTTTTTTTTTAATTTTAAAGAGTGGTGGGATTTCTTTTAAAGAAAAATAAAGTATTCGAGATGCCTCAAATTGGAGGAGTAAAAAGGTTAGAAGCTGATAACTCTTTAAAGGTTAATATTTGGCTAAATGCAAGTTTCACACTTGAATTTTATATAATTGATTTTTAATACCTCTCATTTTTTCAATTTTTTATTTAACCTTTAAAATCTTACTTTAAACTTTTTTTAATTATACTTAACTCATAAAACGTCAAAAAAGATAAATACTTAATTTCATGTTTAAAAATTAACTTCAAAATAATAAAAATGAAATTAAAAGCTAATATAAAAAAGTTACGAAAAATATAATTTCAATTATATTATCTATTTTAATTAAACACCATTTTAGTATATATATAAATTTTTTTGGGTTCATATTAATATTAATTTATAAAATATGATGAATTTATATATTGTAGGGAAATAAATATATATAAGTTTAAAATAAAAATTTAAAAATTAAATAGAAGAAAAAAATATTGAAGTATATAATGTTCATAAGTGAAACAATGTGTTTGTCCTTAATATTTTAGTCAACTTGCACCTCAACAAAGAATTTTCATAAGATCACCTTCTACAAACTTACCTCCTCTGGATATAAACTCCTCAGTCTCCATCCACTTCTCCATTATATAACTCTTCATAGTCTCCACATTCCCACCGGCTACATATTTTTCTAAAATTACTCGACAAATCACTTCTTCATTTTGTTAAAAGATCTCCACATATGATATTATTTTTATTCATATAAAAAACTGTCACTCCACATCAAAGATGTAATTCATAATCATAGTTGAACTCTATTTTCTCCTTTTTTGTACACAAAAACATCTGAGTGAAAAAGCCAATAACACCACCTAATTTTTTTCTAACTTCTTGTTTTACAGGCAATCAATTATATTTTAACACCTAAATCTCCACAATCTCTTCAGGTAAAATTCCGCTATTTAAAAATATTATTTTTAGAAAACAATTTACTGTTTTAATTTAAAATTTATGATAATGTTTCTTATTTTATAGAAAGTTTTAAGTTTTTTCTTTACCTTTTGCGGTAGCAAAATTTAACAAGGAAAAATAATATTTTTTATTTTATAAAATTTTCCAGTATTTATATTCATCTCAACATAATGTATCCATGTTGCCACAAATTGAAGTATCGGCTACAGTTCATCGAAAGAAATGAGTAAAAAGGAACAACATATAAGGAAATCTAGGACAACAAACATTAAAAAAGCACACGCAAAGATGAAGAGCAAGCGAATCTAAATCCAGATATTGTCAGGCCACAGAAAGGAGGTGGACCATGTTCGGCCGTGGCCTACATTTAGCAACCAGGGGATGAGCCTTAGGCGTGCTGAGTCCACTACCTTCACTCATATCAACCATTTCTTCGCCAACCCTTTCCCATTCAAAACACTGAATTAGAGTCCCCAAAGCCAACCCAATTATCCTCGTGGCCAACCCTTCTCCTGGACATTTTCTTCTTCCTGCCCCAAATGGCAGTAACGTGTATCCGAGTCCCTCTCCTTTGCCTTCCATACTGAGGAATCTCTCTGGCTTAAACTTTGTTGGCTCTTCCCATAAGTCTGGATCATTTTGTGAGGCAAATATGTTCACCAACAGCATTGTGCCTGCTGGGATATTGAATCCTCCCACATTGCACTCTTCCGATGACTCATGGGCAGGTAGCAATGGGCCAGGAGGCTGCACCCTGAAGGTCTCGTTAATGATGCCCTGAAGATAAGGAAGATTGGCAATATCTGATTCTTCAATCAACTTGCTTTGTCCTACGTTTTTGTCAATTTCTACTCTTGCTTTTACAAGGACTTCTGGATTGTTTAGCATAAATGATAATGCCCACTCCATTGTTCCTGCAGAAGTGTCACTTCCAGCTGACAACATAACCTATCCACACAATCAAGAAATTTTGTGAACAAAAGTTACAGGACAGGACAATCACCAATGGAGCGGACCCTTAAGTTAAAATTTTAGAAGGCAAAGTCACTAGGAATAATCCTCTATAACAGTATCTTGTCTTGAATTTCTTCTTGTTAGGAAATTTAAGTTTGCGGAATAATGGTGTTGATGAATCTTCTAGTGAAATATATTGCAAGCTAAGTTAGCTAGTCAATGAATTATTGTGAGATTTTTTCAGAAATAACTAAAAAAGGAAAAAAAATTTCAAAAATAGGGTTGACTTTTTTTTTTTTTAAATATGTATTTTGTTATTGTTTTAATATACTAAAAAACAAACAAACCAATTATGAAAATAATTGAAATAACTAAATAAAATAATAAATAACACTTTATAATTTTTAAGCTAATCCAATGGAAACAGAAATTTAATAATAAATTACAATTAAAACAATCAAAATAATTTAAATAACCAAAATAACCGCTCAAATAACCAAATAAAATAATAATTTACATTTTAGATTTTTTTAAATTGAGAACACAAGAATAATTCAAGTATTAATATTAAAAATAATAAAAATTAACACCTAACAACTATGTTCAATTATAAAATTTAGTTATAAGATGTGATTTTCAAAGACGGAAAAGTTGAAAATTTCATAGATTTGAATGCAATAGATCCAACTATTGACAACAACACTTCATTTGTAAAAAAAGAAAATTGTAAGAACAAAACTAAAAAAAACAAAAAAAAATAGTAGGAAAAAAAAATTTTAAGAAGAGAATAGGAAAAAAGAAAAGAAAATAAAAAAGAGAATTCGTTATAGGAAAAACTCTCTCAAAAAAACCTATATATGAATAAAAAAAGTTAAAATGAAACACAAAAAGGTAATGTTTATACCCCTGCTTAGGCCTTCCCTTCTATTCAAAAAAAATAATAATCAACTAAGAAACAGATCAAACAATTTTTTTTTTTTTTTTTTAGATCTAACAAGATTTTGACTTCGTAAAAGATAGAATTTACCAGCGTCATGCCTCTGATGATTTCATCTGTGTAATATTCAGGTTCATCTTTTTGCAACTCTAGCAAAACATCAATCATGGTCTTACTCCTCTTTTCAGACACAGAATCATCCAGCTTTGCTCTTTTATGCTCTTCAACCAATCCCTGCATAAATCTATCTCTCTTTCTCTGCAACACTTCCATCCTCTCTTCAATCTTATTTAACCCAACCCACTTGAGAACTGGCACAAAATCTACAATATTTGTAGCTCCACTCAATTGAAAACTCTCTTTTACAATTTCTTTGAATCTTTTTCCTTCATCCAATTCTGAAAAATCCTCTCCGTAATATTTCTTTCCAGCGATCATCCTCATGATGACATTAAGCGTCAGCTCAAAGAAAATTGTCTTCATTTCAACAGTCATGAATTTACCATCCTTGGACCCTTTAAAGAGCCTGCAAGCCAATGATCTGACCTCTTCGACTCGTATGTTAGAAAACATCTGCAAGCGATTAGATGACAAGAGCTCAACAGAAGCTATGCGTCTTAAGTTGCGCCAGTGGTGGCCATATGAGGCCCAAACAATTGTTGTATAATCATATCCAAGGTGTTTTCCTGCAAGAAGTCTAGGACGATTGGCGAAGATTACGTCATTCTTAGTGAAACACTCCTCTACGAGAGCAGGGGATGACACGAGGACAACTGGGCGAGAGCCAAATTTAAGGTAAAGAATAGGACCATATTTGCGTGAAAGATCTGTGAAGGTCCGATGGAGTGGTTTCTTGAAAAGGTAGAGATGACCGATGATTGGTAAGGAAGCACCTGGACTTGGTGGGAGGTTCTTGTTGACTCCAAGAAGAAGTTTAGAGATGAAATAGAGAGAACAAAAGAGTAAGAAGCAGTAGTAGAATGAAAATTCCATAGCAGAGAAGTACTCGGAAATGGCAGAATGATCCGTGATTCAATCAAGAAATGTTCTGCACATTCTTCTTATACAAAGATTAGGATGGGAAAAAAAAATTAATTTATATTTATAATATGGATAATAATAAATCAGACGTGGGCTGGTCAAGCCGAATAGAGATAAACTTCTTATTTATATAATGCAATGGCAAATGAGATCATGCGAGGTGAAATTGGTTAGATTGGATTTGTAATTTTCGACGTCCTCAGAATTTCCACCAGCATTAGCATTAGGTATGGTCCAATGTTTCATTGAGAGGCTGTAAGTGGGTGATGAGCCGTAGGTAGAATATTGTTGGATTTTAGCCTCATCGCTCTTTGCATACTTCACGGAAGGAAAATGTCATACGTGGCTCTTTGCATACTTCACGGAAGGAAAATGTCTCTTGACAATATACATTTACCGTGTGTTGCTATCAGTATAATATTATTATAATGTCTTTATTTTATATAAAAAATTATAAAAATAAAATATAAATTAATTAATTACAAATTATAAGTGTTTAATTCATGGTATGATAGGTCAATTTTTTTAAAATTTTTAGACTCTATCAATTTAATTAATTGTAATTAAAATGGATGTTCTTTGACTATTATATAACTTTTATTATTGTTAAACAAATAGGAACAAAACTGTAATTTGGAAAAAAAAATTAATTTTTAGTGGTCATGAACATAGCTAATAGTAACATCCGTTATTGTCCTTTAGGGAAATAGTTCAATGCATTTGTAGCGTAGAAAATGACAAATAAGATTTCATAACAAACCAGATTCTACTAGTTAATAGAAACTGAGAAAAAGGGGGTGACAAAGTAGTCTGAACTCTAAACAGTCATTTTTTTAAAGCTATTTTGAAACTTTATTAATGTTGACTTATCAAATCTATTTTCATCCAAGAGATATCCCTGTTTAAAAAAAAACATTTGCTTTTTCTTTTTTTCTAAAAAATTATATATGTTTCCATACCATATTTTTGGTAATTAGTTTCCTCCAATTTTGTTTGCATCAATAAATTATTCTTATAGCATATTATGTGAAAAATTAATTTCTGCTCACACTTGATAGTTAGCCTTAGGGAAAAAACTTTGCCTCATTTGAATGCAGGAATTTTTGTCATAAAACGTATACACATGGAAATCCAATACTATCTTATACCACTAAACCCAAAACTATGAAACTATAGCATATAAAGAAACAAATTTCATTTGCCCAATAAAGAAAAGAGACACACACACACAACTTCATGAGGCAAATGAGACTGTATTGAAATAGAAAGAAAGGCGACTCAATCTCTACACTAAATAGAAATTCCTCAAAAGCATAATCTCACAAATTTTCAAGATCAGGTTGTTGTGTTTATGGGGTAAACAGTCTTCTCACTTTATGAACGAGTCTTCGACATATCGGACACATTCTGCTTTCCCCCTCCATAATCCTGCAAAAATAACTATCCTTAATCAGAATCTTGAATCTTCAATTGTAAACCGTTGTGGAGCAAATATATGTACCTTTGAGCACAGTCATAGCAGGTGGCACAATGACCGCAAGGAACAAAAAAGCAGTTCCTTTGCTCATCATAACAGATAACACACAATTTAGCATCATATAAATCCTCTGAGCTGCTAGATGATGCATCTTCGTTATCGGCTTCTTCATTGGTTCCATATGTGCAATGGATTGGCTTCTCTGGCAGTATCGGTTGTGTCTCAGAAACTTGAATTGGTGTTGCTGCTGTTTGTACTATGGTGCTTTCAGTATCACAAGCTCCAAGATATTTCAATACCAGGAAAATGATGACAATAATAAATCCTGATAACCAGAAACACTTCAGGACTTAGTCATTTGCGTTTCTAGGGACTTTATAAAGCCATAACCTCCAGGCTGCGAGTTTTAATCCTAGCTTTAGTCAAATAAAAAGATTGGATCTAACTTCATACCTAAAATCGCAATGTAAGTTATGACACGAGCCACAAAAGACAGCTCAATGTACCATCCATGTAGATCACCCTGCAGTGAATTAAGAGCGATCAATGTTGGTTTTGAGGAGAATTAGCGTAAGTTGGGTCGTGACAAATGGACAGATAAGAACTTACATTATCAGGTGTAGTTACTACAACATATTGAGTCTTTGGAAATAAAAGCACGAGCCGGCATGATCCCTTTATGGTTGAGCACGTGCTCTTTGCTCTCGATACATCGTACTGTTTGGATGTAACATTTATGGCTATTTTGATCATAATGCTTTTGGCATTTGTGTTTATCAAACCAAAATAGTACTTGTCATCCTCTTCAATCTTGTATTCTGCTTCTTTTCCTGAATAATTGACAAAATTTTAGCTATACAATAGATTGTAGTGTAGATATGACACTAAATTAGTCCTAAATTGAAACTTGTACCAAGAATTGTTGCACAATAAATGTAATGAATTTCCTGCAGACCCACTAGCAGGCAGCAGGTTAGCAGATCATAGGATAGATATTTACAACTAAAAATTTGCTGAAAAACAGAGAGGCTTCTCAATCAAAAAGGAACTTAAAACACAGAAGAAGCAGTTACCACTCAAGGGTGCACTGAGGTTAAGCGCATCTGTGGATGTTGTCACTGTTGGCAGCAATGTTTCGTACTGCCGCTCTCCTGGAGGACAAATACAGAATGTATTCTGTTGAAATTGAGAAAAGAAAATGGAATCCGGATAGGCCATTGCCTGAGAAATTCAACAATTCAACAAATTACCTTTAATCAAAACCAAGTGAAGTTGATTAAAGATACTTGTTTGAGTTTCCCAACTCAAACGAATCCTTGAATCCTTGTTCAGCCACAAAGAAAATCCCTGAAAGAAAAAAAAAAAAAAAAAAAAAGCAACGGTCAATTATTTAGTAGCAATATATGAGCTAATTAAAGCTGTAGACTAGTAATATTCAAAGAATTGGATGTGACCTTTCGACTATAAGGAGTAACAATCATATAATCCGATACACTCCAATTCCTTTCGAAACTTAGTTCAGGCTTTTCAGGGAATCCATAAAGAATAACCCCTTTCTTATCATCATCTCTAACTTCAACCTGCTCTACAAATACAGAACTTGCCTTCAACAATCGCGATGAGCTAGGCCCAAGCACCATATGACGATCGTTGAAATACCCATATCGAAGACTGACAGAAACTGCAAGAAAAAAACCAAAAGGACGGAAATGCCCGGTTCAGATGGAGGTGAACAAAGGAAGAAAAGATGGAAACGAAGATGGTAGAATTACATGCCACATATCCATAGAGTCAAGGGGACAAGCAAACGGCCCCATGATTCTTGCAACCGAATAGAATGGCTTGGAGCTGGGGGCATCATCGGCCTGTGCATGCCTGCACTGGTTAAGCAGATTGAACAGAGAGAGGTGCAGGGTCGGATTTCTGTTATCTTGGGTGCAGAAGGAGTGATTAGAAAATGGAGACTAGTAGGTGACTTAGTGGCTTTGGTTGGTTGATGAGAGTGTGCTAGTGGCTTTTGGTTTCAACTAACTGCTGCATTGCTTTTGGGCGGGCAATTGAATGACTAGTCCTTTAGATTTTTGAATGTTAGGTGTTAGTTATTTTTTTCCCCGACTAGCTTCTGCAACGTCTAGTCCATTGCATTCACAGCCAGCATAAAAATATATCATTATCAATGTCCCCATCACAAGAGAAATAAATATGTTCCTTTTAGTTTTTGCTGTTATAGGCTATTTTGATTTAAATGAACCTGCCACATTATCGTGTCAACCCAAGAGACTTGGACAGTTACAATGACTCTCATTTTCTAGGCACAGGCCTGACGTTTGAAGCCCATGGAAATCAATGCGCCAGTAGCAATGACTATATTGCTCTCGGTCCATTTTTCTATAATTTTATCTTCGAAAAATTTATAGAATTATACATATTATTTATCTTGTTTACACTTATTTATCATTTTTTTTTATATATATTACACGCATACACTTTTTAATTTTCATACTTGCTCTATTTTTAGTTTTGTTTTGCAGAGTGTTCATTTTACTTTTTTTCTACTTTTTTAGTTGATTTTTTTTTTATTTTTTTCTTTATTTTTCCTTTCCATTTTTTATTTTTTATTTTTCTTTATTTATTTTTCTCTTTATTTTTTATTTTTATTCATTTTTATTTTATTTTTTTCTTATTTTCTCTTATCCTTATTTTTTTATTTCTTTTTTATTTATCTTATTTTTATTTTCTGTTGTTCTTATTTTTATTTTATTTTATCTTTATATTTATTTTTTAATTTTATCTCATTTTATTTATTTTTTTCTTATTTTCTGTTATCCTTATTTTTTTATTATTTATTATTTTTTATTTTTTATTCTTAGTTTTTTTTTTTTAGTTTTGGTTTTGGGTATGCTCTATTTTAGAGATTATAGTTAACATATTTAAAGTATATAACTCATTTTAGTTTTAATAAAAAAAAATTAAGTTTTAGATATTCTATGAAAATATTTTGAAATATAAATTTGTATATTTATATATATTTATTAGGCTGATATTTTTTTTATTTATTTTATACACATAAAATAAACTAAAATATACAAATAATAAAATAGAAATAAATGAAAAACATTTCAAGTTTCATGCATTTGGAAAAAGATGGACACTTGAATTCAAATTAATAGAATTGAATACATATTTGAAATTTCATTACTGTATTTATGAGTTTGAGATACCGTATACTATTTTAAATTTCAAATACTATTTTGACTTTCATGTGCGAATAATATTCAGAAAATATATTATTTTTAATTGTATCATATATGAATAATAATTGAAAAATATACTATTTTTATGAGTCTAAGATATCGTTTTTTATTTTTAGATACCGTTTTGAGTTTTAAATACTACTTTTAATTTCAGATACTGTTTTTAGTTTTACATACACATAATATTCAGAAAATATACTTTTGGTTAGAGAAAAATATACAAATAATATGCAGATAATATACTATTTTTAGTATATATATGATTTTGAATTTTCACATACATATAATATTCAAGTATTTATAAGTTTGAGATACTGTTTTAAGTTTAAAATATTGTTTTGAGTTTTATATATTTATAATATTCATAAATTATACTTTTGGTTGGATGAAAATTTTTGAATAATATTCAGATAATATGTTGTTTTTAGTATCAGATACGGTTTTGAAGTTTTACATGCATATAATATTCAGATAGTATACTGCATTTATGAGTTTGAAATACTATTTTTAATTTTCAGATACTATTTTTAAGTTTCAGATAATATTTTGAGTTTCAAATATTTATAATATTCAGATAATATATTGTTTTGATTATATTATATGTGAATAATATTCAGATATTGTTTATGTTACTAACCAAAATCTTTTATGAAACAAGAAAAAGGGTCTATAGAAATAATCCTTATTCTTTTAGTAAATTAAATAAATTTTTTATTCTCATCAGGCCTATATAAAAAAAAAGTGAAAAAAATATGATATGAACCCTATTCTCTATTCTGGCCATGATATTTACCTCTATTCATAATAAATAAAATATTTTACCATTCATTTTGACTATTTTATATTAGGCTATAAAACATTATAAAAAAATTAAACAATTTAATATTATAAAGGATGAGAGTTTGATTCTTTCTTATCAATCCATAATTATAATATATTTTCAAAAAAAAAATCCATAATTATTAACAAAGAAGAGACATGACTTGCACGCGGCATGTACCAGTTTCGATGGTTCAATGTTAAGCACATGTAAAGGGAACTAAGCATTTGCAACTTTAAATTGCTAGCTTCTGAAGGATAAGGATGTAGCAACGCATGTAATAATTAGCAGTATTTAGACAGAAATCTGTTCCATTTTTCTAAATGAAATTCAAATTTGGTTGTTTGTGTTCACATTTGAAGAACAATCAATATTAGTAGAAACATACATGAACCCTTCCACATCTGCGTATAGAATTCCAATCAAGCTTGTTGACCTTGAAATATTAAAGTAAAGCAGAATGATGTAAAACATGAAATATTGTCATTATGCAGAAGCAGCAAGTGATTCATAGTTTTTGCACTTTTTCAGTTCTGTAATGATAATTACACACAACTATAAGCTCAAAGATACAACAATCTATCATAGTATATTGTTTTTCTTTCCTCTAAATTGTGTATTTCCAAAAAGAAATCAAAATATTGTATCAAAATTTTAATTCAGTTTCCAAAAGTAAATTTAACAGTTGAACTTAAATGGACCTATTAAAAATTAAATTTAGACCCAAAAAACTACTTTATTTAGGCTCAAATCCCACAAAAAAATGTTCGCTCGGATCAACAAGAGAGTTGAAAATGATCCGCATTAGCATGGTATATTCAAATTACCATCACTAGGAACCAATCCAATTAATTCAATCTAATCCAAATCCAGAAATCAATCTTCTTTTTCTTTTTTCTTTTTTAAATCAATCCAGCAACACAATCACAAAAATCATTGAATTTAAAAATATAATAATTTTTGTTCAAATCCATGGAAGCTCATATAAATGTGAGACTAGATTTCAATTCCCACACCTTACAAAAAGGTCTCATAACCAATACCCAGATGAAGAAATGGTAGTCAAATCGAAAATTAAAGCAAAGATTAAAACTTTGAGAGAAAAAATAATAAGAAAACAAAATACAAATGTAGGTGGCAGGGTTTAGCACACGTTTAAGTGTTTTATAATCACGACACTGAATGAGCTAAGAGCACACTAGAAAATACAAAATGGGTTTGAGGCTCAAAATGGAGATGAAATAGTCACTCGGATAAAAGTCGGAACACACTGTACAGTAACTGGATTTCACGAAAATTCCCAGAAACCTTTATTAGATATCAGGTTCGTAAACTAGATATGAGCTTTTGGAATACCCAACCAACCTTGTGGTTAGTCTCCGTGTGTGTTTCATATTTTATTACCTTTTATTATTAAATTATTTCCTTATTTAATGTGGATTGCAATAGTTTTCAATTTTATGTTTTAGTCCAAGTTTGCACATTAGTCCCATTTTCATTCTTATAGCCCGACATTCAATATAAATTAAATAAATAATAATAATTTACAACCATACATTCCAAATGAATGGGGAAGGGATTAAGGATTACAATACTTTGTACAAAAAGGTAAGATAAACTGAAAAAAAAACATAAGTAAACCGAAAGTAAACTAATTGGATTAGACAAATAAAACTTCTCAGGAACTAATTAACATGATAAATATTTGATGATAAGAAATCACCAATAAATCCCTACAATAGGAAAAATGTCAGTTCCCAAGGCACATAAAGATCCTACAAAAGAATCCACAAAGTTAGCTCATGAATCAGTTTAATATAAATAAAAATAAATAAATGCCTAGACTTTAATTGAACAACATAATAAAATAATCATGCAAAATAGACTTAGAAATACTAAAGCATGCGCATTCATAGGAATCATGCATGATTTACAAGAAAAACTAAGATAAAGTCACTTAGGACCTTGTCAGAGTGGCGATCGTCTTATGGATAATATGATCGCCTTATGGTAGTGAGGTGATGCCTCTTTAAAGAGGTATCACCTAATCAAGAGGTAGATGACACTTCAAAAGTGATCGCCTCATGGCTAAATCGATTGCCACAAAGCGGTGAGGTGACGCCTCTGATCAATAGGCGCAGGTGTCTCTCAAAGGCAATAAACTTCTGTTTCAAGCAATCAATATATATATATGCAAATGCTCCAACTTAAAACTATATTTAACACTTCAATATATCATATTGAGGGCATGCCATAAAATAAACAATGAATATAAAAAACTAGCAAGTAAATAAGTAAATAAGATGTTATAAAGTCTATAACTCTAATATTAAGTGACATTGAAAAGAAATGGAGATTATTACTAGAATAAAAGCTTGTTTTCAAAAGTAGTTGGCCCCCAGAGGTAGATATATGTATTGAACTTCACTTGAATGCAAGGTTTTAACCCTTTTTCTCTCAAGAATGAACCTTCAAGCTTCCTTCTTCTTTCCTCCTCCTCAAGAACTTTTTTTTCAGAACTCCTCTTCTCTATTTTTGGTAATGGTTCTTATATTTTTTTTTCTCATTCTTCTTCCCCCTTTTAATCCCATTCCTAGCCTATACCCCTACCCTTTACTTATCATTACCCTTTCTAGCTTTTCCTTCTCCCAAAAATTCCCTTCTTTACAAAATAGGTTAAGTTCAGTGGAAGGTGGGTCCATAAAGTTGGTTGCCATGGTCACCTCTGCATTTAATACAGAGGCAAGTGGATGTTACAGAGGCAATGCCTCTATGATGAGGAAAGCTTATTGCCATAAAGGTGATCATCTCTTCAAAGAGGCGTTGCCTCTCTGGGCAGACTCTGCATTAGGCCAAATGGACCGAGGTGGATTAGGCTTGCTTTTGAATAGGTTTGTGTTGAGATTTTGGATTTTAAGCTTTTACGTCCATTTTCAAGATGGTTTAGGCTTATTTTTTGCATTCAAGCATTGCATTTATTATCATTAGGCTCTATAGCAAGCCGATCAAACTGAGTATCCACACTTCACCCCCTATCTTAGGTCGATCGAACTTGGTGTCAACTGTTTACCCCCTGATTTTTTAAAAAACAAATACATGCAATGATAATTTTTCAAAAAATCACATGCACAACAAAATTAAAGGATGTACCTAACCTCTGAGGTTCACTCGAGAGGTGAATTCTTTAACTTGAAATGTGATCGTATTTCTTGGGTTTTTCTGTCATGATCAGCCACTCATTAATATTTGATAAATCATCTGGAAAAGTGAACATGATCATCGGATTTTCCTAGCCTGATTAGCCACTCATCTGAAATGTGATTCATGAGTTTCCTTGGCTTGATACACCATTCATCCAAAACATGATTCTTAGATTTTCCTGGACCGATACATTACTTATTTAAAATATAATTCTTGGATTTTTCTGGCCCAATACACCACTCATCTAAAATATGATTCTCGAATTTTCCTAGTTCGAGAGGCAATCTTTTATCTAGAACGGGAGGTAGTCCCTCATCCGAAATAGGAAACTCACATCATCATCCTCAGGTTTTCCTGCCCGAGAGGCAGTCCCTTATCTGGAATGGTAAACTCAGATCATCATCCTTGACTTTTTATAGCTCGAGAGGCAATCCTTTATCTGGAACAGGAAACTCATACCATCATCCTCAGGTTTTTCTGACCTAAGAGGCAATCCCTTATCTGAAATGCAAATTTTAGGGATACAAATGACTTGTCACTTTTGAAATTGTGAACTTCGAGAATATAACTCGACTAGTCTCCCTTTCTTTAACCATGAAAACTTCTACTCATAACACTAATTTTTAAAATATGCTCGAGGAAACCTTCCCCTTCTCATTCATCATTTCTCCACTTTTATCATTTACATCATTTTTTTTGTCATAAAAATCCCCCGTTCTCTTTTTTTTTCTCTTTTTCTTTTTTCCTGTACCCATATTCTTTCAAAAATGGACAACGAGAGGACGCCACCTATGCCCGAGTAGGATCATATTTTGCCTTTCATAAATGCCCCACACAACCTTGGATTATCAAAAGGAGACCTAATTCCTCTTTTAGCAGATTTGAGGAGCCACATCTATTCATTAGCATCCAGAGAGGTTGGTATCCACATTTTTTTATTTTTTTTACAATTCACACTGGGTTAAAGTTCATTCATGTCTATTTGCCATCTAGAATCAGAAATAGGATTGATTAAATGTGAATCTTATGGATTTAGGAAAAAAATTGGAAACCACCTGCTATTCTCTGATATGTAAAGGCGATTGCCTCTGCGTTAAGGTAATCGCCTTATTACTAGGGCCGTCACCCCTTATCAAGAGATGATCATCTCTATGTCAGAATTAGAGGGCATCACCCCTTCTCAGGGTTAATCACCATTGTGATGAGGTGATTGTCTCATCCATGAGGTGCTATGCCTTTGCAGCAGGGAGCATTGATCATTCCTTTCTCCCCTCTTCATTTTTCTTATAAAGAGCAACAAAATTTCATTATATTAATTCAACTTTTATGATTCTTTTTGCAGCATGATGCACAAACATTTAGGGATGCTAGGAACTTTCATGGGGCCTGAGTCTTTTACAACAACCTAATAGAGGATCAAAAGGATCAGATCCAAGATACCAGGTTTGAAGACTTTATTCTTTCGCTTCTTAATGAACAAGGACGATTAGATTATTAGTCGCTCTATACACTAATGGAGAGATGGTTTGACATGACTTATACCTTCCACCTCCCCTTTGGGGAACTTACTCTAGATCTAGTTTCATTTGCCGCCATCACTAGGATTGCATGTCCTAGAGATCCTGCTCCTCTTGATGCAATCTTGCATTAATTGACTCCATATAAGGTCATCTAAATTTAGCATCTCCTTGTTATGATCCTAGACATAAAGGGGATGCATACCATTAAGGTTGACTCAATTTGGAGCTTTTATACCCAAGATAGAGCTGCAGTAATGGTCACTCCTTACGAGGTCAACCAAGCGATGTAAGTGTTTCTAATTTACCTTCTCGACACCACCTTTTTTACTAACACTACCAACTTAGTGGATTTGATGTTCCTACTACCCCTGCGAGACTTGGATTAGGTGTTTACATATGATTGGGGCAGTTGCGCTCTAGCTTATCTATATAGGAGTATGGACAAGGTAGTGCACAGAGCTAAGCAATTTTATAGCTTTTGGTACTCCGACCTAGTAAGCTATATTCTTTTTTTCCCCTTGATTTATTCCAATAACTTTTTATCGACACCTATTACAATATTCCTTTGGCAAGTCTAAGCACTGGAGCTAGAGTTATTGGTTGGGGTAATGCATGTAGGAAATGATTTTTTAGCCATAGGAAGGTGGGGCGCCAGTCGTGTCCTAAAGAGGCATCTAGCTCGAGTGCACATCCATCGATAGCACCTAAACTCTCTAACATAAGAGGTGGTACCTACAACATTTGTAATTATATTAGCAACTTTATGAATTTGATGCACGTATCTGTTAGTGTTCCTTTTGTAAATTTAGAATGACTTATGGGGGCCTGAGAATGGATGGAATGTCGAGATGAACCATTTTAGACCATTAGCTCATAAGAGAGTCCTTCTTTATGGGCCCTACTATTGAGTTTGGTATCTTGGTGAGCGAGTCCTTAACTGGAATCAGGGAGTTGGGGTGAGGCAAGTGCCCCAAGTCCCCTCAAAAGAGTATGCTTTGGATGCACGAATTAGAGGGTGCTAAGCTTGATTATGTTGTTACTAAAGAGCTAGCTATGGACCATACTGTATAAATCAAGAGTCACTACTTGGAGTTTGTCCAGACCCACCTCCTGTTAACAATTCCTCTATTTATTACTTTTGCCTCTCAGGTAAACATCTGACGCTCAATTTGCATTTAAAATCATTATATTCTGATATGATTTCTCATTTTTAGGCTATGACTACCTAACCTACACCCTAAGCTAGGCCTCAGGAATGAGAGAGAGATCCTCAAAGACCTCGCATAGGTCCAAGCAAAGAGGGCTCTTTGGTTGTGACTGAGTAGATGCGACCCCTGCTGCCCTTAGCTTGTAGCTAGTTACTGCAGTTTCACTTATACTCCTGACCCTTTAGTTTATTATTGGGTTCTTTCAAGAGAGCTATCTTGTTTGGTTCTTAACCCTAGATAAGGATCTCACACCCCCATGTACCCTTGGGGGCACTACTCATATGAGTTCATCTTTTACCTATTTCCTGAATCATTCTTGACATATTTGTTAGTTCTAACATTATATCGATAACAAAAATTCATTTGAAGCAAGGTTTACATATGTACATGATGATTAAGGCTCAAAGGGATTATATGCTAGACGTCACCCAGCAATGAAGGGTAATTATTTTCCTATTTTTATATGTATGCGTGCTTGCATAATTTACTAACTTTTAGTTTGCTTAAGAAAAATTGTGATGAGGCTAGTTAGATGAGGATTTCCACCCTCTAATGTCAAATCAAAGTACTTTAGATTGATGAGGATGAGGATAATGACAACGAGGATAGGGGTGATGATAGTGCCAGAGAGAGGAATGATCCTGAGGGAACTAAGTTGGATATCTAATAAATTAGGGCCCATTGGTTATTTCTTCAACACTGTTATCTTTACTTGTTTGATTATGATATTGCAACATTTTCATATCCTATTCTGGCTAGATATTTGCAAAATTTAACTTTTATTTCAATCAACCTTAATCTTTATATACAATTTAGCATAAATGATTACATAATTCTCTTTTTAAGCTTTATGGTTCTAATTTTAAAGCTAAAACTACATGATTTCATTGAAAACTCTCACCCTTTCTATTATTGGAGAGGAGATCACCTCCTCCTTAAGGCATTGCCTCATTGAAGAGGCAATCGTCTCAGTGTCAGGCGATTCCCTCTTTTTAAATCTCCAACTCTTCACTTTTAGCCCTATCTTCAAACATCTTCTCCTCAAACCTCCATTTTCTTCTCCTAGACACCATTAAGAGCTTGAATTATAATTGAAAGAAGCCTTAAACTACTATAGCCAATCTTAAAGGGCTTAAACAATGGATCATTAAAGTTGTTCCATTTATCAGTCTTTAGATCGCTATATACTAAAAGAATCAACTTCCCTTTCTTCTATGCTGCAACTTAATTTTGGGATCCGTACAAACATGTCTTTCGGTTCAACATAGCAGAACTATGCCCCATACCGTAGGATTTTAAAGCCATTATAGGTTGTTAAATAGATTCCACTTGCCAACTTGCAGTCTTTACGCTTGGAATTCCAAACTCATACTCTGCCCAATATTAGATCGACTATTCAATCTTTATCTCACTACATTCTTGGCTTGGAGATCGAATTAGAACCTTTCCTTAAATCTGTCTTGGACATAGAGTAGAGAGAATTTTATTAGCCCCAGATGATGACCCTCTATTTGTATGCTTAATTCATGCTCATTCCCCTTTTTGGAAATTGTGATTCAAAACTCCTCTACATTCTGGACCAAGTGGAAGCAGGACTTAACCCTTTCCCTCTCATTCTAGTAAAAACCATCGTTGGATTGGGCAACTTTATGGAAACTAAGCGATTCTCTAGAAGTCTACTCTTATTGGAGGCAAGCTTTTTCATCTTTGACTTTTTTTTTTTCTGATTTGTAAACATTTTTTCTTATCCATTACACTTACAAATGTGGTTCCAAAAGAAACTAAGATTACTTGAACCTCCCTGAGACATAGCATGCTATAGAGCCAAACATTGCTGAACATGAAAGTTACATCCCCTACCAGAAGATGTCCAAGGCTAGCTATCAATATTCCCCAATACTCTAATCCGATGGGCATGTCTATGGTAAAGATTGTAATATATGACTATTCAGTCTTACACATATTGTGTTTCGATTGTTGGCCTCCATTTTGCCACTTTCTACAACCCTGCTTGTCTTTGCCGCCAACATGGACAAAAGTAACTAATTGTGGAGTTAGTGCATAGGTTTAAATCGAGACCCCTCTCCTAAAGCTTCCTAGATAACTTAGTGGCTACTTGGCCTTGTAGAATTATTCAGAGGAACTACAATGGAGATTCGACCATTGATGATAATTATAAGGCATGGATTTAATTGCAATAGACAGAAAAAGATGAGTTTATTAGAAACAAAAAGACAAGAGAGTTACAAATGTCAAGTTCTTAGGATGTTTAACAAAAGAAAAGAAAATAAAATTAGTTTATAAATCAAGTCATTATTTCCCTTTTTGTTGGATAACATTTCCTTTAGTAGTTAAAAAATTTGTAATAGACACTTAATGTGATGTTTAATAGTAATTAAAGCAATCTATTTCATTTAATTTAAGCATAATCTGCATATACATTTTGCTTCTAACACATCTCATGTTGTTAGTTTGCTTGCCCTTGTAAGTTTCCAACTAACCATTTTTCCTCTCTCTTTCCTTTTATCTATCCTTAACTTTTGTCTGGACCACCTTTTTCAAGGTTTTCAATCCAGCAGAACTTTTAATTTTTTAATTAATTTTTTCTTGTCTCTAACTTTTGCTTAGACAGCCTCTTTTCAAGGCTTTCTCCCTAGCGAGACTTTTATATAAAGTACTTCTTGAGCTTGTTCAGGCTAATAGCCTCTCTAAATTCATTCCCTTCTATATTAGATAAGATAGTAGTACCCTTAGAAAATAAATTTTTCACCACATACAAACCTTCCTAATTCGGCATGAATTTCCCTCGTGGGTCGGTCATGATCAACTTTGTAATCTTTAACACTAAATCTCCCTCTTTGATCTTTATTGGCTTGATTTTCTTATTATAAGCCCAAGATATCCTCATATGATACAGCTAAGAGTGATACATAGCCCTCATCCTCTTTTAATTTAGCAATGTCAGTTATGTCAATTGACTTTCCACCAATTGGTACTCGGGATCTTGGACTTTAAGAGAACCCTTAGTGATCAGATCTTAACCTCTATTGGCAACATAGCTTTGCCTAATCCTGATAATTCTCCATCATCTTAGTTAGGATCTTCTTTACATCCTTATTTGCAGCTTCTACTGCCCCATTTGTTTGTGGCCTATACAGAGATGACCTGTGATGCTCAATCTTATATTCTTTTAACAACGTAGTCGTCTCTGCCCGAAATGGAACACCATTATTAGTGATGATATGATAAGGTAATATATATCTATAAATTATATTTTTCTTAATAAATTTTTCCATCTACTTGGAGCCGATAGTGGTATAAGATTCAACTTCAACCCATTTAGAGAAATAATCGTTTAATGCCCTTAGTCTTATCTCTCCTATAATATCTATTCCCCAAATAGCAAAGGGCCAGGGAGAAGTCATTCCTTAAAGCTCCATTAAAGGTAGGTAACTCACATCTTTATAAGTTTGATAATTATTGAATTTCTTTACGAACTTAACATAATCTATTTCGAAGGTTAGCCAGAAATAACCCTAACAAGCTATTTTCTTCATAAGGATTTATCACGACCCAAAACAGGGGCCATGACCGGCGCTAGGGAACAGGAATTCTTTCGAATCCGGAACCCGTAGCACGCCTAAAAATAAAATAAATCATGCCATAATAACAGTAACAATATAATATACAGCAGAAAATAAAAATCATAATATCATAATATTATTCACATCAACTGGATTTAAATCAAATCTCATCCCATAGATATATAATCTTTTTAATACAAATCCAGTTTCAATATAATAAATCTTTTTAAATAAAATACATGAAATCCAATACTTTAATTCACAACTACTGCAGTGTCTAGATGAAATAAATAAGACTCAAGTAAATAATTTACATAAAGAAGCCGGGGCGGAAGAAATCCGGCGTATCGACCTGCTACTGAGGTCTGAAGAAGTTGACTCTCCTGAAAAATAGTCAACGGAGGGGAGTCAGACCTCACTGAGTGAATTACTATAATATATATACATACACACTAAGTGATAATGCATACAGTCAACAGTATATATATAATATGTATATATACAGGCAATTGCACACAGATGCAATAAAATCATTTTATATATTTTATCTGAAAATCATCTTTTATGAAGGATCATATAGAACCCTAGAATAACGCAACCTCATAAAATAGTGTTAAACAACACTCTGGCCATACAGGCTCACTATTCCAAATATATCCACTTAATCCATTTAGACAGTAGACTGGCCCCGAGACACTAAGTCAACCGAGCTCCAGCAGTCTGACTGCCAGTGTGATTGGCCCTGAGACACTTAGTCAACTGAGCTCCAGCAATCACACCCAAACCACATCTCACATATCAATAATCATATCAAATCAATATCCATAAATAGTTAGTAACATAGCCTAAATACTATAGGCGTACCGGTACGTACTCGGTCCTAGTGCTGCCCACTAGGTAGCACGTTCTATTGATATCCTTCATCATTAATAATGTAAAACATTCATTCACAAAAATAAATGATGCATGAATGTAAATGAAATAGCAATATAAACCATATATATATACCGAAAATATACCAAAAGTAAACCAGGTATATTTCGAGTATATATATGTCAAATGAATTCAATCAAATTATAAATTAAGTTGGAAATATATTTAAAAACATTTTAAATATATTTTATTTACAAAACATGCATATAATTTAATATATACCAAAAATATACTTAATGTAAACTTAAGAAATAATCAAATTATTTATGCATATTTAATCAACATAAAATATGCATTTCTAAATCATGCTTCCTAAGCATATATATATAGTATAGTAACTCACCTAATGCGCTCCACGAGACAGGTCTGACGGGCCTGGTCCACTAGCCCTCGGTCTCGGCGCAACTAAACAAGAAATAAATAATCGACATCAGAATAACCCTAACAGAAATCCTAGAATTCAGTCTAGAGTATTAAAACACAGAATCAGAAATTAGGGTTCGACTGGACATCACGTTTTACGAGAATTCTACCGAAAATCTGACAGAACCTCCCCTGTAAAACGGACATCTCTCTACTCAAAAGAGTAGAGCCGACCCTGCAAAGACACACACTTCGAAAAACTACACAAGGCATAATCAAAATCCCACGGTCGGACTCCAAACTACAGTCCACCGACCGGGGTCCACAAACACAGAACAATTCTAGATATACCAAAAATATCCTTAAAACCTAGAAATACATCTCATAGATAGAAATTACATAATTAACCTTAAAACACTGTAAAAACCGAATAAAACTCATTTTATTAGAAAAACCGTATATTATATATATAATTGAAAATAATACACGAAAAATAGTTTTAATTAGTTAAAAATACTAAATAATTTGTAGAAATCATTTTTATACCTTAAATAATTATTAAAACCAATTAAATTACATTTTTAGACAATTTAGTGTAAAATTACCAAAATACCCCTATATATATAAATATACTTAAATTACTTCAAAAATTCACCAAAAATTATACAATTATCCAAAATTAATTTTCTCAACATATTTATCAATAATATCAATAATTAAACTCAATTAACCAATTAAATTCAATTTAAAACACAATTAACCCTAATTTCTCAAAATCACATAAACTTCAATAATTCAAAATAAATACTTAGAAATTCATAAAAATTCCAAATAAATTCCCATAATTCATTTCAACACCTAATTTAACTATAAACTCCAATTTCATAATTTAAATAATTAATTTCCGAAAATTAGAAAATAATATTAAAATATTCAAAAATACCCAAAAATCCAAACAATCTCCAAAAATTCTACAAAAATTCATACATGTAGATTGAGCTACTAGGAACAACATTTGTAAAGGGAGTTTTCATGAATCAATTAATTCGAAGCTCAAAAAAATCAAAAACCCTAATAGGCCGAAATTGAAAATTCAAAACCTAAGCAATTCTAGACCATTTTAGCTCAAACCAAAGCTAGAATCACACTCACCGGAGCTCAAGGAGAAGAAAGAGACCGGCGGTGTCGAAAATGGTGGCCGGAATCGGCGTGATCGACGATGGATCGATTTTCGGCTTCTCCGGCCAAAATCAACTTCCAGGCGCCGGAAACGGCTACCTCAGGCGGCGAAAATGGTTGGAGAAGGCGGTGGCACACCCACGGTGAAGAAACGGTGTGACAGGCGTCCGGACGGCGAGGAGAAGGATCGGGAGGAAGAAGAAGACTCGGGGGGGCAAAATGGTAATTTTTCAATTCTTTTGATTTTTGATGTATATATGTATATATATATACTTTATACTATATATTAAAATAATATTAAATTACACACATCGAATATACACCACACACATAAAATCTAATATTTTTAATAATTTATACTAAATAAAATTAATTAAATAACAATAAAACAAATAAATAATTAATAAAATATTAGGATAATAATAAACCCTAATTAATTAAATATATACACACATAGGCTTTATTTAATAATTTAAAAATACGCATGAGTTCATGCAAGTCCGAAAATACATTTAAAATAATTAATAATACATTGTTTACGTGAAAATTTCCCCGAAAATGCAAGTCCCGGGAAAATTTTACGTAAAACACTGAAAATAATACACAGTAATTAAAATAGGTTTTAAATACATATCAACTCATAAAAATATCATATAAAATACAGAAATTATTAACACTACATATCCCGGTACAGTGTAAAAATATTTAAAAAAAAACACGGGATATTACAGGATTGTCCCATTCATATGTGGCCTACACACTCCCTCATGGACTTCTTCTATAAGTTTCTGAGCTTTCTGTTTATCGAGACATCTCAAGTGAACACCAGTAGGCATCCTTTTATACAACATCACATTATAGCTAATGAACTATCGTGATAGCATTCGCAGTGACATCTTTTCTTTCTTATTATCATCCTTTAGGAATTATCCCATTTTTAAATATCACTGCAAATCATAAAACTATGGCCCTTCAACTGCATCAACTGATATTACCCTTATTTCTTCATAACAAAGGTTTCAGGACTTCACTAAAATTAGAGGCTTAACTTCTATTTGTTTTCCACTCTCCCACATAGAAGCCAAAGAAGGTAGGACATTAGCTATATGGTTCTCTTCCCTTGGTAGATGAATAAACTTACATTGAGTAAAGGACAATGACATAATAGCCAAATAACCCTAATATAGATGTAGTATGTCTTCCTTTACTTCTCACTCTTTGGAAGCTTGTTTTACAACCAACATAGAATCCCTATACACGATGACATCCTCTATCCCCATACTGTGTAGTGCTTCTAAACTAAAGATGTAAGCCTCATACTCAGTTTAATTGTTCGTTACCTCAAATTCAAGTCTCTTCGCCATCAGGATCATTTCTCCTTTCAACATAATCAAGATTACACAAATACTAACTCCTTTATTGTTAATGACTTTATCAAAGTACATTTTCCATTATTAGACCTTTATTGCCCCCAGATGCTCATCTAAGAACTCTAATTCCCATTCCTCTTCATAGTTACTGGATTTTAAGCTAGAAAATATGCTATTGCCCTCCCTTTTACGACTTTCTTTGCTACATAGTATATGTCAAACTCAATAAGCATAACAAACCATATGAATAATTTTTCTATGAGTGATGGAGTCTGCTAATGGTATATGAAGGGATCATATAGAGAAATGCCTGTATTCTATAAGATTGGAAGTAATGCCTGAGCTTTTTTATTGCCTAAATCGTAGTTAAGTAAGTCTTCTCTACAAGACTGTAATAGGTTTTATATTGCAAGAGCTTCTTACTCAGTTAATACACTGCATGTTCAACCTTCCCTTCATTTTCTTAAGCCAACATTGCCCCTATCGCATCTTTTTCAATTGCCAAATAAAGAATTAAAGGTTTGCCTAGCTTCGGGAGCTGTAAGACTAGAGGATTCATCAAATAACTCTTAATAGTTTTGAAAGCCTGTTAACACTTATCATCCCAGATCATTGGTTGATTCTTCTTTAGAAGTTTGAAAATTGGCTCACAAATTATAGTTAACTTAGCTATGAACCTGCTAATATACTGCAATCGCTTGATAAACCCCCTGACTTCTTTTTAATTTTTTGGTGCAAGCATCTCTCTAATTACCTTAACCTTGTTTGGGTCCACTTTTATTCCTTTTTGACTGACAATGTGTCCCAATATTTTTCTAGACATTACCCTAAAAATACACTTATTTGGATTTAGTATGAGATTGTACTTTTCTGCCCTTGCCAAGAACTTGTTTAGAGCTTCAAAATGTCTTTATCTGGTTGCAGACTTCACCATCATATTATCCACGTACACTTCTATCTCTTTATAGATCATATCGTGTAATAGAGCAGTCACCATCCTTTGATAAGTGGCACTTGCATTCTTTAATCCAAACGACATTACTATATAACAATAGATGCCCTACTTAGTGGTGAAAGGTATCTTTAACTTATCTATTACTGTCATCATGATCTGGTTGTACTCTGATAACCCATCCATGAAAGAGTACATTGCATTAAAAGCTGCATTATTAATAAGTATGTTGATATGCGAGAGCCAAAAATCATCTTTAGGGAAAGCTTTGTTCAAATCTTTGTAAGCCATACACATTCTGACCCTGCCATCTTTTTTGGGGGCACTATATTTGTTAACCACTGGGTGTCATCTACTACTTCCAAAAATTTCACCTTTAACTGCTTCTCAACTTCGTCCTTGATCAAGAGAGCCCATTCCACCCTTAATCTTCTTTTCTTCTGCTTTGTGGACAATATATAAGGATATGTAAGGATCCTATACTTTATGATTTCCCTATCAATACCTAGCATGTTCTCATAGCCCCAAGCAAATACTCTATGCCTTTTTTTTAATGTTCTTTCATTTTTTCTTTCTCATCATGAGTTAAATCAGAAGCAAGCAGTATATTTTTAGGGTTATCATTTGTGTTTAGATTAAATAACTTAGTTTGTATGGAATTAATGTCAATCATATGCATTAAATGATCACCACAAATAGAATAACCATTAGGAAACACATCGCAAAAATATGCAAAATCAAAGTTTATTGCATTCACTTTTGAAAAGAACAAGTCATCAATTTCAAATAAAATAGTAAGGGAAATATCAAAATCATCATAAAAAATATCCATTATGGAATTCAGGACATAGGTTTCAAGATCTAACTCCTCATTTTGATCATAAACGTCTTTCAACTTCAGAGCATCAACATTCTCCTCAAACTCTTCCTCAACTAGTACCAGCTCCTCCACCGAAATCTTTTTAGTATTAGCTTTCTTTATTTCATCCATAAATTCTGCAAAAAGTTCAAATCCTAGAATTACCTCTCTAGCCATCAACAGGGATTTAAGAGCTCCTGTGTATGGATAACCGGTGCCTTCTTTATCAAACACATCCTACAGCCCTCATTTCTCAATGTCAACAGTGACCTTTCCCCATTATCAAAATCCTTAAGCCTAGAATACCCAATTTCATACTTCAAAATAGGAACTTTTGATTCTATAAACTTAGAAGGACCTTGTTAGTTCTTCCCTAGTCCCATGTCAGGAAGAAAGTCCATGCTGTGCATCATGCTTAAAACCCTCTCATCCATCTCATCTTTATAAATCACGTAGACTTTAAAGCTTAGACTTATAAGGATTTCTTTGGGAGTCAGCTTCAAAGCAACCACAACAACCTTAGTTTCTACAGAAATGGTGACAACCTTACTTTCATGCATAAACTTAATTTTCTAGTGAATTATGAAGGGTATACCACCCAAAGGATGAAACCACGACCTTCCCAATAGGATAGCAAAGGTCACGGGAATATCAATCACATGCAAATTAACCCATGCCTTGATAGGTCATATCTTGACCAAAGCTCTGACCATCCCTTTAATAGGCCTCTTTGTCTCATAATAAGCTTTAATGATCACTTTAAAAGGTTTCAAGTCTGCTACAGTCAATCCCAACTTTGGCAGAATTTTTACTGGGCATACATTAATAGTAAAACCATTATCCACCATCCCACAGAAGGTCATTTTTCCTTTTACCTCAGCCTTAATGAATAGAGCTTTGTAGTAATCCCTTCCCTCTAAAGGTAGATCATCATTAGCAAACACGATGGCTCCTTGAGGGTTTGTCATTAATGAACTAACCATTTGCTCATGAGTGCATGTCGTAGAGATCTTTTTTTGGTCCAGAGCCAAAACTAGTGCCTCCTACTAGTGTCTGGAATGCATAAGTAGTTTCCAAACACTAACAATGGTTTCTTCCTTTTGCATTTTGACCTTGGAATCTCTTGTCTGTTCTGATTCAAATTCTACTGGATTTACTTCCTCTTCTTTCTTTTCAACCTTCCCCATTAACTAGCTCACCCTACTCTTCTCATTTTCCCACAAATCTATTCACCCCCTATCTTCATCATTAAAGCTCCAAATATCCAAAACATGCACAACAAGCTCTACAGGTTGTTCATTTTAGCTTAGGTCTTTTGGTTTAGGTTCAGGTTTTATTGAGTTAAGGGTGATGTCAATAAAAGAGTTCAAGACTTGCTCTTCTATTAAACCCTTATTGGTCATTAGGATGGGCACATTTGGTTGTGGTACATTTTGATAACTAGGCAATAAGTTATTTTGGGTGTTTGGCTTTCAGGTTTCAGGGTTAGTGATTTTATCCACATCAATCAAGTCTTGGATTTCGTGTATCAATTGGGTACAATTGTTAGTGTCATGTTTAATGGTTTGGTGAAAAAACTTACAAAAGAGTTTTAGGTTGGCCTTTGGCATAGGTTATTGTGAAGGCAAGGGTCATAATAAGTTCTTCTAAATCGGCTTCTCAAGGACCTTAGAAAGAGGTTCTCCCAAATTTGAGAACTACAAGGTTACCTGACAGCGCCAATCTGCACACTGCTGCTCAGTTGCCTAATAACAAAAATTTGCACATTACTGCTAGAGCTAATTTCATCTTTCCCCTAGATCTTCCTCCAAAGAACCTCTTCTTTTGGGCTAAGTCTGACTTTTTTTAGACCGTGAATCTACATAACTCTTCAAAGTTTTGGACCCAAGTCCCTTAATTTTTTAAACAACATTAGGACACATCCCTCCATTACTAACGTCGACTGATCAGTCTCGATAGGTCTATGTCTCATTTGGGCTACCTTCCCTCTCCAACGAGTTAAATAGTCAATGAATGACTTATTGAACTTCTACTTAGTGTTATGTAGATCCCTTAAAGATACCTCTAACTGCACATTAAAACTATACTACTTCATAAACGCAACACATGATTCTTTCTAGTTAGACTGGACATATGGTTCCAAAACATAATACCATCGAATTGGTGCACCCTTTAGTGACATAGGGAACTTTTTGACTATTTGGGCTTTAGTCAACTCGATAGCTTTTATATAAGTCACATACTGTTTTAGATGTAAATGTAGGCCTTTGGTCCCTAAGTACTTCTTCATATCGAGAAATTTAAATTTTTGAGGTAAATGGTCATCTTCTTTATATAGGTTCAAATCAGTGTAGTCCATCAGAGCATCCATGCCCTTCTCTTTCATCATCATCTGCATTTAAGCCATGGCCTAATAACCCGATGTTTTTAAATATTTTTATATTGTATGCAGTATTAATAATTTTAATATATATATTTGACTATTTAATTATTTTGTTAATAATTAATGTTATTTTAAATTATTCAAAGTTTTCTACGTAAAATTTTTTCGAAACCTATATTTTTAGGAAAATAATATTTAAATAATAATTTATTGATTAATATTAGTTTATTTTATTAAATTGCATGATTTCATGCATAATTAATATTTTTTATATTAATATGTACATATACATGCATATGTATATATTAATATAATTATTAGGGTTTAATATTTAAATCATGTACATATATTATATTTTTGATATTATTATGTGTTATATATATATATATATATATATATATATATATATATATATATATTATTATTATTATTATTAACACTTTATATTAAAATATAATAATCTTATAATATACAATAAGATTATTATAAGATTATTATATTTTAATATAAAGTGTTAATAATAATAATAATAATAATATATATATATATATATATATATATATATATATATATATATATATATACAAAACAAAAAAATTACAAAATCTACCCTTCCCCTTTTCTCCTTCACCCTGACGCCCTCCCCCTCACCCTTCTCCCTCTACAACGCCGGCCACCTACCATCGGTGTGCCTCCCGGCGTGTCACCACCATTCTCAGCCCATTCCACCGCCAGCAACGCCCTTCTCCGGCACCGTTCAACCTGATTTTGGCCGAGAAGCCAAAAATTTGTCTCACCGTCATTCACCTTGATTCCGGCTACCAAATTGGACAGTACTGGTCTCATTCTCTTTCTTGAGCTCCGATGAGTGCATTTCTAAGCTTGGTTTCACTTGATTTGGCTTAAATTTTGGTGGTGAACAATTTGTTCAATTCGGCCATTTTTGTTTCTTTAATTTTTTGAACTTTGATCTTAGAGATTCCAGCTAAATTTCTTCACAAAAGTTGCTTCTCTTAGCTTAATCTATGCCCTGGAATTTTTTTATAATTTTTTTAATTTATTTTGATTTTTGTGAATTTTTTATTATTTTATTAATATTTTCTAATTTTCGTAAATTAATTACATAAATTGTGAAATTATGATTTTTGGTGTTTATAGTGGTTGAAATTAATTTTAGAATTTAATTTATAAATTTTGTGATTTTTTTGTAATTAATATAATTTTATTTAGCTTATGTGAATTTTGGAAATTTAGGTTAAATGTGTATTTTGTTAAGATTAATTGGTTAATTGAGTATAATTATTGATTTTATTGAATTATATGTTGAGAAAATAACTTTTGAGTAATTATATAATTTTTAGTGAATTTTTTAATAACTATTGTATATTACGTGAATTATTATATATTAGGGGTATTTTAGTAATTTGGTAGTAATACTGGTTGAATATTAAGTTTAATTGGTTCTAATAATTATTTGAGGTATAAAAATGATTTTTACAAATTATTTACTATTTTTGACTAATTAAAACTATTTTTTGAAATTTATTTTCAAATTATATATAATATACTATTTTTGTAAATAAATGAGTTTTTAGTGATTTTTAATACGTTTTTGGATTAATTAAGTAATTTGGATTTATAAAATAAATTTCTATTAATATTTGTGAATTTATGGAGAATTATCGATTTTTAACAATATTATATTAATATTAGGGTTTTTAAGTAATTATCGGTGAAATCATTCTTTTTAGTGGTTAAATATTTAAATTGCTATATTTTGGTATATAAAGGGTATTTTTGGTATTTATAGAATTTTAATATGTATTTTGTGTATGTCTTGTGAATTGTGAACCTCGGTCGGTGGAATTGTAGTTTGGGGATCCAACCGAGGGGTCATATGGTTATTCTATATTCGAAGTGTGTTTTCTTGCAAGACTGACTCTACTTTTTAAGTAGAAAGATGTCCGTTTTACAGAGGAAGTTCTGTCGAATTTTTGATAGAATTCTCGTAAAACGTGACATTCGGTCAAATTTCTATTCTTTGTTCGTGTCTAGAATTCTAGATCGAGTTTCTAGAAATTAAGTTAGATTTATTCTAATTTCGTGTTAATATTTTATTTGTTAGTCACGCCGAGACCGAGGCCTGGTGGACTAGGCCCGTCGGACCCGTCTCGTGGAGCACACAATTGTGAGTTGTTATTTTATATATACGTATATTTATGATGCATGTTTTTAGAAATGTATGTTCTAATTGTATGAATTATGCATAAATGATTTAATAAATGCTTAAGTATATTTTAGTATATTTTTGGTATATTTTGAATTAAATGCATGTTTTACCTTTGATTCAGACCTAAATTGTTTTAAGTATATATATGGTTTATTTTATAATTGAATTGAATTTATTTGACATATATATACTCGAAATATACATGGTTTATTTTGGTATATTTCTAGTATATATATGGTTTATATTGCCATTTAAATTAATATCATGCATCATTTATTCTACGAATGTATGAGTTTATTTTAATGAAGGATATCGATAGAATGTGCTACCTATTGGGCAGCACTAGGACCAAGTATGTACCAGCACGACGATAGAATTTAGGTTAAATTACTAACCTATTGGTGGATTATGACTTGTTGATTGATGTGAGATGTGATTTGAGAGTGTGATCGCTGGAGCTCAGTTGACCAAGTGTCTTGGGGCCAATCACAATGACAGTCAGACTGTTGGAGCTCGGTTGACTTAGTGTCTTGAGGCCAATCTACTGTCCATATGGAATAAGTGAATTTATTTGGAATAAATGAGCCTGTAAGGCTAGAGTGTTGTCTAATACTATTTGAGGTTGCGATCATTTAGGGTTCTTTTTTATCCTTCATAAACGGATATTTTTCAGTATTATATAAAGTGATTTCAACATCTGTGTGTATTTGCTTGTATATATATTTATTATATATTCTATTGAGTGTCTGCATTTGACATTTAGTTATGCATGTATATATATTATAACAATTTACTCAGTGAGGTATGACTCCCCTCTGTTGATATTTTTTTTCAGGAGAGTCTTCGTCCTCAGACCTCAGTAGCCGGCCTATACACCAGATTTCTTCCACCCCAGCCTTATTGTGTAAACTGCTTACTTGAGTTTATTGTATTCTAGACACTGCAGTAGTTATTTCAATGAGCTGTATTTATTATATATGTTTGAGATTTAAATTTCAGAAGTTTAAACCAAAAATTTGTACTTAGAGATTTTGTCATATATATGAGATGGATTTTAATTTATTTAAATATGTTGAGGAATTATTACTTTTATATTTGAGATTTAATTTCCGCTGCACGAATATTTTATTTATTTTCATATATTGCATGCTTTATTTTTTCCGAATTCGAAAGAATTCCCATTTCCTAGCGCCAGTCATGACCCTTGTTTTGGGTTGTGACAATTCTTAGCCTAATTAGACTATTTCACATTCTCAACTTGGTTTATATTCCTTCAATTTAGTGGATTAGCTAATACTGTCATATCATCTCCTTCCCTTTCTCGTACTAGGATTTCAATATCAATAAGGTTGGTTGGATGTGCAGGCTAATTTTCTCTGATTAATTTTGTTATTTCTCCCATCATCTCTCTCATCATAGATAGGGTCTCAGCAAATACTTTCTCTTTCAACTGTGCCTTAAAAGCCTCAGGATTAAAATCTCCTACCATTTCTATCTCTGAATTTCTGAATAAGCACCCCGAACTAGATCGGACCCACACAAATGAGCTCGAAGGATCTATATTACTGCAAGACCATATGTTAGAATTATGCATGACATGTATGCATGATATGCAGATCCATTTTTTTTATTCAAAGAAAGCAAGAAAATAAACAAGTATACTTAATATATACATAACACAGAGATAAAATACAAAGCTTCAAACATAATAACCTCCACCCTTATTTCTCCTATACACGTGTTCAATGGTGAGTTTCTTATCCTAGGAATTTTTGTCTGGTACAATGGATAACAAAATAGACACTATGTAAGATAACTTTTGAAATGGAGCAAAAAAGTAATGGATCCTCTAAATAAATCCAAAGTCCATCCTTAACGGGTAACAAATGGCATTACAACCTTACCTTGTTAAAACCCATCTCAATGGGCTATAATAGGCATGTGAGGCCCATTTGGCAACATCCACTCGAGACAGGCTAAAAATTGACATAAAAAAGGCCCATCTCGATAAAGTCCATTCATAACGGGCTTAATTTTTATTTTAAGGATCCATTAAAGGGCATAAAACATATGCAATTGGAAAATTCCTAAAATAAATTTCTAGGTCACTACATGAGCTTGAGTCTCGAGTAGTAGGCTTTGGCTCCCACAATGATATACATATCCATATACGTCTCCCCACTCAAGGGTCCATACGACGCAGATAAGTACGTGTCATGAGTGATAATAATAATCAAATATTTCACAACCAGGTTTCAGTGAAACGTAGATAGCAAAACAATGATTATCATTAGGTTAATTAGTACTGAAGTGCTCATTGTGTGCAAAAAGTGTAGTGAATGTAGTAGAAATGAGAAAGAAATAAAGGAATAATTAAAGATGATAAATTACAAAACACTTGGAATCAGTTTCTCTATCCCTAGTGGAGTCATCACTATAGGCGGTGAGGTTTAGCACGCACCCAAGTGTTTGCCGACCACGACATTGTATGAGCTTAGGGTCCATTAGGAAATACAAAATGGAGATGAAGTCGCCACTCAGATAAAAGCCGAGACACACTGTACAACAACTAGATTCCACGGAGGTTCCCAAAAGCCGTCATCAAAGATTGGGTTCAAAAATTGGGTATGGGCTTTTGGAATGCCCACCCAACCTTACGGTTGGCCTCCGCGTATGTTTCATATTTTTTTACATAAAGGATATTATTTGGGAATTACTATTATTATTATTATTATTATTATTATTATTATTATTATTACTACTACTACTACTACTACTACTACTACTACTACTACTACTACTACTACTACTTTAATTATTATTATTTGATATTGTAGTTATTATCATTATTTTTATTATTATTAGTGTTATTGTTTCATGCATGTGTGTTATGCATATGTATATGTATGTATATGTGTGTGTGTGTGTTAGTATTATCGTTATTATTTGTTATTATTATCATTATTTTTGTTATTATTATTATTGTTATTACTATGCATGTACATGTGTGTGTATTGTGCATGTGTAAATATATGTATATGTATCTAAAAGGACAACAGATTAAAGCAAAAAATGGGTCAAACCTTCCCCACATATTCTCTTTCTTCTTCTTCTTTTTTTCTTCCCTTCTTTCTACCATTTTTGCCTTTGCAAGCTCCACCAACGCCACCACCCGAGCTTCAACCACCACCAGACCACCTCTGACACTCATCACTTCCTCCTCTCACTTCCTGATGTCGTCTGAAAACCCAGAGTCATTGAAAATCGCATGGGACCGAGAAGAGCTAATGTAGCTCCGACGGAAAATCAATCAATTTAGTTTGCATTTTTAGGCTCGTTAGACTCCTCTCTACGTGTACTTCTCAATTCTCAAGTCGTTTTAACTCTACGATATCCGGATTGTAAGTTTTCTCTAAGTTTTAGTTTATGTCTATTTTAGGTTTTTATTTTTGAGCTTGATTGTGTTTGATTCTTGATAAATCCTTTTGGAAATATTGTTATATGGAACTTAAGCTTCTCAATTATATTTTTAGTTTATTTTTTTGAATTTATTTGAATTATGGGTAATTATTGAATTTTTAATAATTAAAAATGAATTTTTATTAATTATGTGTTTTATGTGTTACTATGAAAAATTATGTTAAATTAGTATAGTTAATTTAATTTATTAATTTTAGAAGTGAGAAAATAATTTTTAGTAATTTTGAGTAATTTTTAGTAAATATTTTGTATTATGTGATTTTTAGATTTATGGGTAAATTATGTATTTTTATTGAAATTATAGTTAAATTATATGTTTTAAACAATTTTGGAATAATAAATAATATTAAAATAATTTTTACAAATTATTTACTATTTTTAACTAATTAATAATAATTTTTGAAAATATATTCAAATAATAATTTTATATACTATTTTTGTGTTTAATTAAGTATTTATTTTAATATCTATTTAAAATTTTAATTCTAGCATATTTTTATATTATTATTGCATGTGGTTTTTATTTTCAAGGCTTGCTACAGGTTTCGAATTCGAAGGAATTCCGATCCCTAACGCCGATCATAACTCCTGGTTTAGGTCATGACAAAGTTGGTATCAGGGCCTAGGTTATTAGTGTTGCGGACCTAGGTTTTCAGTGTTGTGATTTCTTTGAAACTACTGCAGTGAATTAGGTTCGGTTATGTCTTCAATAAGTTTTTCTTGATTTAGTTTTTCACATAATTGTTAGGTTGTCTGTTTTATCTGAATCTTGTTGGTCTTTGTCTTTTTAGAATAAGGAGGTGAGTGTGTGTCGCTTCACTGATCATTGAGGCTAAGGATGATAAGTCTTTTCAGGATGAGGTTTTACCTCTAGAGCCGCTAGTTAGGCATAGAGGTAGAGGCAGAGGTAGACCTCAAGGAGCGACAGGTCACAGTAGATAGAGAGAGCTACAAGATGAGGAACCTATAGAGCTAGAGTTTAAGGAAGCTGAAATACCTCTAACCACACCGCAGATGTAGCCTGCCTATCAACAGGGTATGTCTGACTTTGAGGCAACATTGTTCTACGCAAGAGTTGGCCATATAGCTTTCGACAGGACTTCAAACCTGTTAGATTTTCTACAAGCCATTAAGAAGAGGACGCAGACCACTCACACTAAGTATCAGTGAATCATGATCATTAAGTTGTCTGTTGAAGGACCAGCCCTATATTGGTTTGTTCAGGTTATTCAGCCACACATGACAACGATGACCTAGGCATAGTTCTGAGAGAGATTAATGAGACATTTCTATCCAGAGCCACTGCGGATGAGCTATAGACTTCAGCTGACTAGCATCACTAGAGGTGATGGATCTATTGAGGAGTACACTAAACAGTTCCTCAAACTGGGTAGATATGTAGAGGATTTGATGTGAGATTAGTATTTTATTGTTACAACATATGTTGCTGGTTTGGGTTCTACTTTTACTAGGATGTTTACTGCAGGCCCTACTCTTGAGTCAATAATAGAGTTGGCTAAAGAGATAGAGTTAAGATTGGTTAAACAAGGAGCTATGCCTAATTACTATCAATTGGGAGGTGTTCAGTCTGGAAGATTCTAGAGCACTCCATATTTGACTTTTTAGATTGGTTCTAATAGTCAGCAGAAAGGCTCAGTATAATAGAGTCAGAGGCAATAGCCAAGATATCATGGTAGTAGGAGACATGGCTGAGGTAGAGATCGCAGGCCAGTAAGATTTGGGTCAGGTGCTTCTAATAGTAGCAGTGGTCAGAGTTCTGGTTATGGTAGTTTAGGATTAGCAGTTAGTGCCTATTAGACTTATGGTAGAGTCCATCAGGAACCCTGTTATATGGCACCACTAACATGTTTTCAAAGCGGACAGGCAGGGCATTTCACCAAATCATGCCCATATTCTGGTTTTCAACCGTAGCAGTTTCCTCGGCAGTCTATTGTTAATGCAGCTCCAATACCTTTTTAGTTGCCTCCAGCTCAGTATCCAAGTATCACTCAGATTTTTATCCAGTAGGGGCATGGCAGAGGTAGTAGAGGGGGTGTCAGGGGCGTGGTAGAGGTAGCATAGGGGGTGCCAAGGGTTTTGGCCAGGCTTCCACCAGTCAACAGGGAGGTCGAGGTTAGGCCAAAGTTTTTCACCTCACCCAGCAGGATGCTCAATCATCTAATGCCATTATTGCAAGTATTATTCTATTTTATTACTTGGATGTTAAGGTTTTAATTGATTCAAGTGCTACACATTCTTTCGTGTCCCCTATTTTTGCTTTAAAGTCGTGTTGGCAAACTTCGAGGATGGCTTTTCCTTTATCTGTCACCACTCCTTTGAGCTCGAACACCGACATTGTTCTTTCTGGTTGTCTAGTATTTGTAAGAGGTAGAGAATTGCTAGTGGAATTGGTATTGTTAGATGTGATCCTTGGTATGGATTGGTTATCTCAACACTATATCGTTGTGGATTGTCGGAGTAAAGAGGTGATTTTCAGAATTCTAGATGAAGAAGAGTTTAAGTTTGTGGGTGATAAGAGTTCTGCACCTCAAAATCTCATCTCCACTATCATGGTTAAGAAGATGCTAAAGAAGGGTTGTCAGGGATACTTGGCACTTGTCAAAGATACTTCAGTGGAGAAGTTGTCTCTCACAGATTTTCCTATTGCCTGTGAGTTTCCTAATGTTTTTTCTTTGGAGTTACCAGGTATACCACCCCACAGAGAGATTAAGTTTTATATTGATGTGGTCCTAGGTATAACTCCTATTTCAATACCACCCTAAAGAATGATTCTTATAGAGTTAAAGGAGATGACAGAGCAATTACAGAATTTATTAAATAAGGGTTTTATTAGACCTAGTGTTTCTCGTTGGGGTGGACCAGTCTTATTTGTAAAGAAGAAGGATGGTACCCTAAGACTGTACATTGAATAGATGATCCGTTTGATCAACTTTAGGGTGCACAGTTCTTTTCTAAGATTGAATTGAGGTTGGGTTATCATCAGTTGCGGATTAGCAAGGCCAACGTTCCTAAAATGGCATTCCGCACTCAATATGGCCACTATGAGTTTCTGGTGATGTCATTTGGGTTGACTAATGCACTAGCTGCTTTTATGGATTTGATGAATAGGGTATTCAGACCATTTATGGATCAATTTATGGTAGTCTTCATTGATGATATACTGGTGTATTCGAAGAGTATGGAAAAGCACATATATCACTTGAGGACAATATTGCAGACATTGAGAGAATATAAGCTTTATGCTAAATTCTCAAAGTGTGATTTCTAGTTGGAGAGTATTGCATTCCTTGGGCACGTAGTGTCTAAATATGGTATTTAGGTTAATCCACAAAAGATTGAGGCAGTGTCTGAGTGGCCTAAACTGATGACAGTCATTGAGATTCAGAGTTTTCTAGGTTTAGCTAGGTATTATAGGAGGTTTATGCAAGATTTTTCTAGAATTGCAGCTCCTATAACTCGCCTAACTCAGAAGAATGTGAAGTTTATGTGGTCAAATTCTTGTGAGAACAATTTTCAATTACTGAAGGAGAAGTTGACCATAGTTCTTGTTTTAGCTTTGCCTCATGGAGTAGATAAGTTCACTGTGTATTATGATGCTTTTAGAGTTGGCCTAGGTTATGTGTTGATGCATAATGGTAAGGTGATAGCTTATGCTTTGAGGCAGTTGAAGAAGCATGAATAGAATTATCCTACCCATGACCTAAAGATGGCTGCAGTGATCTTTGCTCTCAAGATTTGGAGACATTATCTATACGGGGTGACTTGTGAGATTTTCACAGATCACAAGAGCCTTACGTACATTTTCCGGCAGAGAGATCTGAACTTGAGGTAGAAGAGATGGTTAGAACTCCTAAAGGATTATGACTATGAGATTTTTTATCATCCAAGCAAGGCTAATATGGTAGCAAATGCCTTAAGTAGGAAGTCCTCAAGTATTCTTACTCACATTATTATGAATAGGAGACCGTTGATCCAAGAGTTGCATGAGTTAGTAGATCAAGGCCCGATGATGAAGATTAGCACATCAGGTGGACTGTTAACCTAGTTCAGAGTTCGATTAATATTGAGAGATAGGATTAAGGCAGCTCAGGGACGAGATCCTATTCTAGTTGAGCTTGAGGAGAATGTTCATGCAGGGAAATTCACTAATTTCACACTTGATGATGAAGGAATTTTATGGATCAATGGTAGATTATGCATTCCTAATGTGGATAATTTGAGAGAAGAGATCCTTGAAGAAGCACATTCTACAGCCTACAACATACATCCAGGTGTCACTAAGATGTACCATAACATCATAAACTTGTATTGGTGGGATAGATTAAAAAAGGATGCAACTAATAATATTTCTAAGTGCTTTACATGTCAGTAGTTGAAAGTTAAGCATCAAAAGCCTTTTGGGAAGCTTCAACCTCTTCTTATTCCTGAGTGAAAGTGGGAGAGAATTGTTATGGATTTTATGGTTGGGTTACCTCGTTTAAAGGATGGATACGATTCCATCTAGTGATTGTGGATAGGTTAACCAAGTCTGCTCACTTCTTGCCAATTAAGGCCATTTATTCTGTAGCTAAATTGGCTAAGTTGTATGTTAAGCATATTGTGTGCCTTCATGGAGTATCTATGTCCATTGTATCTGATAGAGGTTCAGTGTTTACCTCTCAATTTTGGTAGAAGTTGCATAAAGCAATGGGCACCAGGCTTGATTTCAATACTGCTTTTCACCCTCAAACAGATGGTCAGTCTATGAGAATGATCCAGACACTTAAGGATATGTTGAGGATGTGTGTATTGGATCTTGGAGGTAGTTGGGATGATCATGTGCCGCTTGTAGAGTTTGTATATAATAACAGCTAGCATAGCAGTATTGGGATGGCACTGTATGAGGCTTTGTATAAAAGGAAGTGTAGATCTCCTCTGAGTTAGGATGAGATTGGAGAGAGAGCATTGACTAGACCTCAGATAGTTTAGGATGCAGCTAAGAAAGTTATTGTGATCAGAAGGAGATTAGAGACCACAGTTAGCAGAGAGAAGAGTTATGTGGATCTGAGACATAGAGATGTGGAGTTTTAGGTCAGTGTGTTTTTGAAGGTGTCTTCGATGAAAGTTGTGATGAGATTTAGTAAGAAGGGAAAATTAGCACTGAGATATATTGAACCATTCGAGATTTTGGAGAGAGTGAGCATGGTTGCATATCGGTTGGCTTTGCCTCCAAATTTGTCTCAGGTGCATCTAGTGTTTCATATCTCAATGCTGAGGAAGTATATTTCAGACTCCTCATAAGTGTTATAACCTGATAGTGCGGAAGTGAACAAAGACGTGACGTATGAGGAGGAGCTAGTCGCGATAGTGGACTATCAAGTTCATCAGTTGCGTTTGAAGTAGATTCCGATAATCAAGGTGTTATGGCAGAACAACAACGTGGAGGAGCACACTTGAGAGATAAAAGCCGAGATGCGGGTTGCCTACTTTTATCTCTTTCCTTGATGAATTTTTGTTGTCTGTACTTTTATTGGAAAATTCGAGGATGAATTTTTTTTTTAAAAAGGAAGATTGTAATTACCCTATATTTTAAATAATATAAAATTATATTGAGATATGCAGTGTTAATAATATTTTAAATTTTAAATATTGTGAATATTATTTAATTATTTTATTTTGAATATTTTCTTACATAAAGGATATTATTTGGGAATTATTATTATTATTGCTTTTATTATTATTATTATTATTATTATTATTATTATTATTATTATTATTATTATTATTATTATTGTTATTGTTATTATTTGATATTATAGTTATTATCATTATTTTTATTATTATTAGTGTTACTATTTCATGCATGTGTGTTATGCATGTGTATATATATATATGTGTGTGTGTGTGTGTGTTAGTATTATTATTATTTTTTGTTGTTATTATCATTATTATTGTTATTATTATTAATAGTATTATTGTACGCATGTCTTAGTAGTATTATTATTATTGTTGTTATTACTATGCATGTGCATGTGTGTGTATTGTGCATGTGTAAATATATGTATATATATGTATATATACACATTAAAGCAAAAAATTGATCAAACCTTCCCCACCTATTCTCTTTCTTATTTTTCTTATTCTTTTTGCCATTTTTGCCTCTTCAAGCTCCACCAATGCCACCACCCGAGCACCAGTCACCACCAGACCACCTCCGGAGCTTGCCACTTCCTCCTCTCACCTTCCCAATGTCATATGAAGCCCGAGAGTCACTGGAAATTATGTGGGACCGAGAAGAGTTACTGTAGCTCCAATGGAAAATCGATCGATTTAGCGTGCATTTTTTGGCTTGTTAGACTCCTCTCAATGTATACTTCTTGATTGTCCAGTCATTTCAACTCTATGACGTACAGATTATGAATTTTCTCTAAGTTTTAATTTATGCCTATTTTAGGTTTTTACTTTTTTTAGCTTGATTTTGTTTGATTCTTGATAAATCCTTTTGGAAATGTTGTTATATGGAACTTAAGCTTCTCAAATATATTTTTAGTTTATTTTTTGAATTTTTTTGAATTATGGGTAATTATTGAATTTTTAATAATTAAAAATGAATTTTTATTAATTATTTGTTTTATACGTTATTATGAAAAATTATGTTAAATTAGTATAGTTAATTTAAGTTATTAATTTTAGACGTGAGACAATAATTTTTAGTAAATATTTAGTATTATGTGATTTTTAGATTTATGGGTAAATTATGTATTTTTATTGAAATTATAGTTAAATTATGTGTTTTAAATAATTTTGGAATAATAAATAATATTAAAATAATTTTTACAAACTATTTACTATTTTTAACTAATTAATAATAATTTTAAAAATATATTCAAATAATAATTTTATATACTATTTTTATGATTAATTAAGTATTTATTTTTATATCGATTTAAAATTTTAATTCTGACATATTTTTATATTATTATTGCATGTGTTTTTTATTTTTAACGCTTGCTACGGGTTCTGGATTCAAAAGAATTCTCGTTCCCTGGCGCGGTCATGACTCCTGATTTAGGTCGTGTCATGACCCAAACCGAAGAGTCATGACCGACGCTAAGGAATAAGAATTCTTTCGAATCTGGAACCTATGGCAAACCTTCAAAAAAATTATGCATACAATAATAAATAAAAATACGACAAAATTAAAACTTAAATCGATAAAAAATAAATACTTAGATGTCATTTCATAAAATAATATATCATACAGTATTCAGAGATAGGTCTCGTACTAACATAACATTCTACTGATATAATACACTATTACTGCAGTTTTCTAGAATACAGCAAAAGTTCAGATAAATAAATTATATAATCAAGCCGGGGCTGAAGAATTCCGGCACAGAGGTCTTTTACTGAGGTCTGACGATGAAGAATTTCTTGAAAAAAAAATATTAAGGGGAGTCAGACCTCACTGAGTGTATTATTATTATATATATACATGCAATCTAACTCATATACAATTAAGCCTTAGTATATATATAAATATATACAAACATTTCACACAAATGCTAAAATTCATTTTTTTTATATATAATAAAAGCATAAAATCATTTTAGTTGAAGGACTGGAGCAGAACCCTAACAGTTCGCAACCTCGATCATAATAATCAATAGCCAATAGGCTTAATCAGAATTTCAAGTATTATTTTTTCCAATTTAAGGTAGTAGACTAGCCCCGAGTACACTAAGTCAACTGAGGTTCCACAATCTCACTACCGGCATGACTGACCCCAATTATACTCGGTTAACCGAGGATCCACAGTCAACCTTTCCCAAAACCAATATCTCCATAACAATATCATATTTGACCTAATTCTATCGCACTGTTATGCAACAATTCTAGTGTAGCCCACTAGATAGAATGTTTTACTATTATCCTTCAAATCATTCTTATAATTATTAAAAATAGTAAATCCATGATATAAACATAATAGCATTCATTTAAAGATGAATGTACCAAATATATACCTAAAGTATACTGAAAGTATACTAAATGTATACTAAATATATATCATATATATATATGCCACAATATACTCCAACAAACCATGAATATACCAAAAATATACTAGGTATATATCGAAAATTACAACATGCATATATATTGTATATATATATCAAAATATACCAAAAACATACTAAGCCATTTAATAAAATAATCATGTTTAAGCATATAATGAAAATATGAAAATTCTTATTCATGCATTCTATATGCAACGCATATATAGAATAATAACTCACAAGTTTACACTACTCAAGACTGACTTGACGGGTCTGGTCTGATAGGTCTCGATCTCGGCGCAGCTAAAAAATAAATAATAATAAATAATCAAAATATATTCTAATTTATACATCTAAGAATTTTAAAGAAAAACTTGATCTAGGAATTTAAAATCCAGTCAAAATACAAAAACTCATTATCGACCCGATGTCATGTTTTACGAGAATTCTATCAAAAATTTTGCAGAACCTCCTCTGTAAAACAGACATCTTTCTACTGACAGTCGAGTCGATCCTACAAGGAAAACACACTTCTAAATTCCACCAAGCTCAACACCTCAGGTTGAGACCCCGAACTGCACAAATTTTCAACTAAGGTTCACAATTCACCAAAAATCAATATAAAATAATAAATATATTAAAAATCATTAAATTCCATAAATATCCATAAGATACCAAAATATAATATATTTAAACATTAAATCACTAAATATACTTACTTTCACATTAATAAAATAAAATTCTCAAATAATAATATAATATTAATAAAAATCCAATTTTTCAATAATTCACAAAACAATTATTTTATGTAAATAAAACATTTAGAATGAAATAAATAGATAATATACACAAATAATGATAATATATAAATAAAATTTAAAATTTCATTAATACTACATATCCAAAAATATATTTGTATTATTTAAAATATCAGGTTATTACATGTCGTGACAAATAATTTCTAACGATACATTTCAAATGAATGGGGAAGGGATTAGGGATTACAATACTTTATACAAAAAGGTAAGATAAGTGGAAAATAAACCATAAGTAAACTGGAAGTAAACTACTTGGACTAGATAAATAAAACCTCTCAAGAACTAATTAACAGGATAAATATTTGATGATTAGAAATCACCAATAAATCCCTACAGTAGATAAAATGTCAATTCCTAAGGTATATAAAGATCCTACAAAAAATCCACAAAGTTAACTCATGAATCAGTTTAATACAAATAAAAAAATAAATACCTAGACTTTAATTGAACAACATAGCAAAATAATCATACAAAATAGACTTAGAAATACTGAAGCATACACATTCATAGGAATCATGCACGGTTTATGAGAAAAATTGATATAAGATCACGGAGGACCCTATCAGAGTGTCGATTGTCTTATGGATAAGATGATCACCCTATGGAGACATTGCCTGATCAATAGGCAGATGACGCTTTGAAAGTAATCACCTCATAGTTGAATTAATCGCCTCAAAGCGGTGAGACGATGCCTCTTTGAAGAGGTGTCACCCGATCAATAGGCATAGGTGTCTCTCAAAGGTAATAAACTTCTATTTTAAGCAATCAATATATATATATGGTACTCAAACTTAAAACTGTATCTAACACTTCAATAGATCATATTGAGGGCATGCCATAAAATAAACAATGAATTGTCACAACCCAAACCGGGGAGTTATGATCGGCATTAGGAAACGAAAATTCTTTTGACTCTGAAATCCGTAGCAAGCCTTAAAAATAAAAACCATGCAATAAATAATATAAAAATACAATAGAATTAAAACTTAAATTGATATATAAATAAATAACCAAATATCATTTTATAAATAAAATATTAATACAGTATTTAAATACAGAAGTCTTAAACTGAAACAACACTACTAATATAATAACATTATTACTATAGTTTTCTAGAATACATTAAAAGTTCAAATATGAAATTTACATAAAATAGCCGAGGTGGAAGAAGATCGGTGTAAAGCACTACTAATATGGTCTAACAAAGACGACACTCCTGAAAAAAAATGGTTAAGAGGGGGTCAAACCTCATTGAGTGAATTATTATAATATATATATACGCACCTCCTAATGTCATATGCAATCAATCATCAGTGTATATATAATATATATACAGGCATTTCACACAGATGCTAAAATCCACTTTTATATTTGTAAATGCAAAAATTATTTATTTAGGTGAAGGATCAAATAGAACCTTAATGATATTCGTAACCTTAAACAAATATCTCACTAGTCATGTATGCTTACTTAATTCCAAATAAATTCTCTCATTCCATTTTGGACAGTAGATTGGCCTCGAGACATTAAATCAACCGAGCTCCAAAAATTTCACTGTCAGTGTGATTGGCACCAAGACACTAGGTCAACCGAGCTCCAGCAGTCTCACTATCAGTGTGATTGGCCCAGAGACACTAGGTCAACCGAGCTCCAGCAACCACACTATCCACTCACTAATTTCTCAATATTCACAATAATCAATTTCACCTCAAAGTATTCCCACAATATCGACCCTAAAGTCTAACGAACCAGTATGTACACAGTCATAGTGCAACCCACTAGATAGCACGTTTTATTGATATCCTTCGTATAAATCGTATATTTATGAAAAATAAATAAATACATAATTAAACAAAAATGGCATTCATAACATAAAATATACTGAAAATATACTAAATATATTTCAAGTATATATGTTACATATAATCCAAAATCAACCATAAATATAGTAAATGTATATTGAAAGTATAACAAGCATATATGTTTGATGAATATCAAAATATACCAAAAAGATACTTAAAGTATACCAAACTTATACTTCTTCATTTAATGTAATAATTCATATCAAAACGTAATAAAAACATGGATTCTCAAAAGCATGTATTCTATATGCAATGTATATATAGAATAATTACTCACAATTTTGTGCTCCTCGAGATTGACTCAACGAGCCTGGTCTAATAGGTCTCGGTCTCAAAGCAGCTAGAAAAATAAATAATAATAAAATCAGAATAATTTTTAACTTATAATTCTAAGAATTCTCAAGAAGACTCGATCTAAGGATTAAAAAAACTTGGTCAAAACACAGAAATTTAGAATCGACCAAATGTCATGTTTTATGAGAATTCTATCAAAAAATTGGTAGAACATCCTCTGTAAAATGGACATCTCTCTACAAAAGTAGAGTCGATCCTATAAGAAAAATGCATTTTTGTAGCACAAATGCTCACCGCCTTAGGTTAGAACCCCGAACTACACAATTCCCAACCGAGGTTTATAATTCACCAATAATCAATAATAAATAATAAATATAATAAAAATCATTAAAATCCATAAATATCAATAAATTATCACAATATAATATATTTAAACATCAAAAACATAAAATATAATTATTTTCACATTAATTAAAATAAAAATCTCAAATAATTATATTATATTAATAAAAATTCAATTTTTTTTTCAATTATTTAGCATAAAATAGTCAAATTCACATCTAATTATTCAAATAGTTTAAATATATTATAAAAGTAGTTAAAAACCCATTTAATCACAAAAATAGTAAATATTTTATTATTTGAATATAATTTTCAAAAATTAGTATTAATTAGTTAAAAATAGTAAATAATTTACAAAAATTCTTTTAATACCTTATAAAATTCTAAAATCATTTGAAACATATTATTTAACTATAATTTCAATAAAAACATACAATTAATCTATAATTTCCAATATTCACATAACATTAATAATTTCTCAAAAATTATATAAAATTGATAAAAATTATTTTGTAAATTCTAAAATTATTAACTCAAATTAATAACACTAACTAACTCAAATTCCCAAAAAAATAATTAAATAACATAATTATCAAAAATTCAATATAAATTATTAAAATATTCAAAAATACCCATAGTTCAAATTAATTCAAAAAAATACATAAAAATTATTTTTGAGAAGGTTGGGCTATTCTAAACAATATTACCAAAGAGAAAAACTAGGGATCAAACCCAAAAATAAAATAAAAAATTTGAACTAAAACATATAAATTAAAAACTTGCTAGAACTTAAAATCAAGGAAGATTGAGCTTAAATGGAGCTTAGAAATGGACTCTCTATAGCTCAAGGATTCCGGCAAGCCCAAGAACATGAGCTCCCGTGTCCGGAAGCACCACCAGCAACAATGGAAGCTCACCAGTGATGTCTCAGCTACGCGCAATTTCGATGGCGACAGAGGCACACCGACAATGACAGGAGGAAGAAGAGAAGATGGGGAAGTGATGGAGGTGAGGGGTAGCTGATGGTGGTGGCTTCGGTGTGGGTTGAAGGCTGTTGGGATTTTGCACAGAGAAGAAGAAAGAAAATAAAACTACAAGGAAAAGAAAAAAAAAAAGTTAGGGAAGAAAGAGTTGTTGACCCGTGGGATGCTTTTTGACTTTACTTTATTATTATTATTATTATTATTATTATTATTATTATTATTATTATTATTATTATATATACTACTTATCAAGTACACATTCACATGTATATATATATACATATCACACACAACACATGCATTAATAATAAAATAATATCAATTAATAATAATAATAATAATAATAATAATAATAATAACAACAATAAAAATAATGCACATGCATGCTAATGATAATGAAAATAATAATAATAATAATGACAATAGTATTATTAATATCTTTAATATTTTTACATAATAGAACTCCCAAATAAATTATTTTACGTAAATAACACTTTAAAAAAAATAAAAAAATGAAGAATATACACAATTAATAATAATATGTAAATAAAATTTAAAATTTTATTAATACTGCATATCCCAAAATATATTTATATTATTTAAAATACAGGCCCATTACATGAACATAAGAAGCCAACAAGTAAATAAGTAAATAAGATGTTATAAAGTCTATAACTCTAATATTAAGTGATATTGAAAAGAAATGGAGATTATTATTGAAATAGAAGCTTGTTTTCAAAAATAGTTGGCCCTCAGAGGTAGATTTATGTATTGAACTTCACTTGAATGTAAGGTTTTAACCCTTTTTCTCTCAAGCATGAACCTTTAAGCTTCCTTCTTCTTTTCTCCTCCTCAAGAATGTTTTTTTTTTCAAAGCTCTCCTTCTCTTTTTTTGGTAATGGTTCCTATCTTTTTATTTTCTCTCTCTTCGTCCCCCTTTTAATCCATGCCTAGCCCATACCTCTACCCTTTACTCATCATTGCTCTTTCTAGCTCTCCTTTGTCCCAAAAATCCCCTTCTTCACGAAATAGGCTGAGTTTAGTGGAAGATGGGCCCACCAAGTTGGTTGTCCTGGTCACCTTTACATTTAATATAGAGGCAAGTGGCTGCTGCAGAGGCGGCGCCTCTGTGATGAGACGATCTCCTCATCGCCTGTTACTATAAAGGCGATCGCCTCTCTAGCCCACCTCTGCATTGGGCCAAATGGGCTGAGGTGGGTTAGCCTTGCTTCTGAATGGGTTTGGGATGAGATTTTGGATTTTAAGCTTTTAGGTCCATTTTCAATAAGGTTTGGGCTTCTTTCTTGTCTGCATTTATCATCATCGGGCTCTATGGTGAGCCGATCACACCGAACATCCATAGTTCAACCCCTATCTTAGGCCGATTAAACCAAATGTCAACAACAAGCTTTAAATTCGATCAACGAGATTATTATAAAAAGCTAAAAAATTAACGTTAGAGAAGAAGAAGAAGAAGCAGAAGATAGAGATAAGAATAAGTGGCATTGGAAAGAGAATGTCTCTACTCTAATCTTGAAGGCTCCTGTCATGCCTTTGCTCTTTATGTAATTTTTTTTTTTATCATTGCATTTCATATCATATCAATAAAAAGAAAAGGAAGAAGATGAGGCAAGACAAAAGAAGAAAAAAGAAAAGGAGCACACATGAAGGAAATAAATGAAAATTTGAGTAGATTCATTAAAATTAATGTATGGAAAAAAAAAACAGATAAAGGAAGAAGAAGATGATGCAAACAAAACAAAAAGTATTTGTGACAGATAAAATAAAAAAAGAACACACGTGTAATATTTTAAAAATATAGGACATTACATATTAATAACACTTATTTTTAGACATTTTTGTAAACATTTTTTTTTACTTTATATTTTCATATATCTATTACCGAATATATAAGAATGGTCTCACTTAACGTTAATTGAAGAAAAATAGAAATAAAATAATAAAATAAAATTATTTTAATAAATTTTACTTTTCTGATCTATGAAAAAATAAAGGAAAAAGTGCTTTTTTACATAGTAAAACTTATAATTTATTTGGAATAACTTTGCTAAAAAAACTAGAAGCGGGATTCATCCATTTTTTAAAAATAAAATTATCATAATAACATATGATAAATACATTTCCATTTTAATTTAGTTTTACAAAATTGTTTATGTATGTATTTTTTAACGAAAATTTAGCAAGCTGCGTGCTACACATTAGATAATCACTCTTTTATTATTTATTATAAAATAAATTTTTTTTATTAACATTAATAAATGATAACCGTTACACCGTGAAAATTTAAAATTAAAATATCATCTTGTCATCCCCAGTTGACGACATTTTGATTTTTTTTATTAATAAAGATGTAATATGATATAAATTTTAATGAATTATGTAATAGAGAGTTGTAATTTTCTTTACATCCCCAATGATAAAAGTCAAACACTATATCTAAAGATGGCATTGAAAATAAATTACAACTTGACATTTTGCATTTTTTAATTAAAAACGTTAAATCTTTTTCTACCATTTTTGGAATATTTCCAAGTGTCAAATTAGAAATGATTGTGATGGAAGTGCAATCAATTGGGCATGCATGGCAGCACAGCCCACAATAGCAGAGATGGTGCTGAGTTCCAAATTGCGTTATCTAAAAGGCTAAAGAGTGGAGCCCATGGCCACTGCAAAAATATGCAAAGAAGTTGAAAAATGGAGGGGTGGGCCACACGTGCGGGGGTGAGGAAGAAAACAAGGTTGCAAAGGACACGTAGAGAAGCAGTAAGGGTTTGGTGGCAGAACATAAGGCTCGAAACACAACTGAAACTACTTGCACCATGTGCTATTGCTGCCTTCGACCCCACCCACATACACATACACCTCGAACACATCAAACCAATTTCCCTAACCTCAGCCAGACGATGTGTGATTAGCTCCTTCCATCATTACCAACTAAATGGAGTTTTGCACATTTTGTATTTTCTTCTTTCTGCTTCTATTGCAACTATATGCATACATTGTAAATTTTTTTTATTTTAATTTGACTTAATACGACATTTTTTTATCAGTTATCTATCCAATTTACAAACTAGTTACCTTATAACTAATTTAAAATAAATTTATAAATATTTTTTTATAGGTGAAATAGAAACTATAAAATTATTAATTATTAATTATTTTTGCATGCAATTACAGAAATTCTACAACTAAAGTAGCATTGTAACAAAATAAAAAAAAATTCTTCATTTTTTATCCCTCCAATTTTTATATGTATCATAATATAAAAAGATATTTTAATAAATATTATCGACTGTTTACGTCGTGATACTCCACATTAACCATTGTTCTATTTATAATTAAGAAACATATATGCAAGTGTACTTATTACTTCATGTACCCACAAGCTTTATATTTTGTATTGATCACGTTAAAAAATGCTAATGAATTATTTATAGAAAGCCATATTTAACTAATTTTCAATATTTTATGTGACACAAAATTTATATTTTATTAAGTATATATTTCCTATTATTGTACTTATTAAATATATATTTCCTAGCGTTGTACATATTACTTATAAACTCTAAATAATATCGACTTCTTTTTTTCAAAACACAACAAGAAAAAGAAAATGCAAATCAAAATTAACCAATATAAATTCAACAATGTGATCTTTTTTTTCATTTATTTATTCCCTCATTAATGGCCTAACAATGACAAAATTTGGCATGTAAAATACGGAAAATACGTATCTCAAGAATTTCTTAATAAATATCTATATATCTCTCGCCCAGAAAAAACAGTGACAAAATTAATTGTCCTTATTAGTCTATGGATTTTTCTTGCATTAGCTTCCAACAGTGACCGTATATTTATGTGGGTGAACGAGTTCTTTGCTTCACATTAAAGGGTTTAATTTCAAAGGAAAAAAAAAGACAGGAAACAGATTGAAACTAGATAGTGATGGGAAGAGTAAAGCTTCAGATCAAGAGAATTGAAAACACAACAAACAGGCAAGTCACTTTCTCTAAAAGGAGAAATGGGCTTATCAAGAAAGCTTATGAACTTTCTGTTCTCTGTGATGTTGATGTAGCTCTCATCATGTTTTCTCCATCTGGCAGACTCAGTCTTTTCTCTGGAATCAAAAGGTCAGCCTTCTTTAAAACCCTAACCATATCTCTATAAATATCTATAGGCACATACCCATTTGTTTTGTTGCTGAAACTTGATTCGATTTTGTTCCTTTAAAGCATTGAGGAAATTCTAATGCGATATGTAAATCTTCCTGAGCATGAACGAGGACGGTAAGGAGAATCTTTTGATTAATCTTGAAGTTGAAGTGATCAGTTCAGTTTCTTGAGTTCTCGTATATATAGATCATATTTATGGGTGTTGACCACAGTTTCATTATTCTTTGTTATGGGTTATGGATCTTTATTACCTTGCCACGACATAAAGGCTACATAATCAAGAAGTAAGCACTCTCTAGTCTCTACTGCGCTATAGTAGCTAGTACCATCTTCAGCACTTATGTGATGAACAATTTGAAATTGCTTTGCAGTACCTACAAAGGGCTCTTGGTAAATTAAAAGCAGAAGGTGGCCGAAGTTCTCAAGCAACCAGCCCTTCAATTACGGATGGTCAACTGGAGGTATTTGTGCGTGATGACTGCTTAATTTTCATGGATAAAGATCGTTATTGTCGAGTTCTTGATTATTACTTAAAGTTTCAGGAGTTTCAACAAGAAATTAATAGGCTTAAATCCCAAGTGGAGGAAATGGAGAAACAACTAAGGTACATAAATCCTTTTGTTTGCATCTGAAATACATAAACAACTCACTAGAAAAAGATTAGTAATATATAACCATCAAAATCTTCAGGATATCGGAGGGCAATATTTCCCATATCACAACATTGTGTGAAGCTGAATACCAGGAGCAGATCCTTGAAGAGGCACTGAAGCGTGTGCAAATTCGCAAGGTACGTAGTATCTATCACCAAGTAGCTAGCTGATCAGCTATGTGAATATATTCAGATTATATATATCTAACAGCTGGTAAATACATGATGGAAACAGAAAATTTTGGAGGAAAGCTGCAATACTTCTGGTCCTCCGCCGGCAGCTAATCCACAGGTGTGTGGTGCATATATATATATATATATATATATATATATATATGTTCATTTGAAAAATGGAGCCCAAAGGATTTGTTAATTCGACACATACTTTATACATATGCCAAATACACCGTGTGTTATCATTTGTATTGCCAGTGTAACGAGGTACATCTTCCCATAAAGAATGCATATTTAAATGGTATCGGCACTGAAAGTCAAAACAATATCTTGGATTGGCATCGTCAAAGAGATCCACAAGTTCAGATCTTGAATTTCTTGGATTCCAATGGCCTTCTTCCATTGAGGTGCTTATGCATTCATATTACACTGTTCGCCGCATTGTTTGAAAACAGTACTAAACTGGTCTCTGCAATTTTCCAGGAATCAGGTGCAGCAGGCAGTACAAATTTTGCCATCAACTTCAAGTCTTGTTCATGGACAAAACAATATGAATCTTGATGATCATTTAAGCAGGAGAAATATTGGTTTGGAGGACAATAATAATGTGCAGCGTCCTGAGTTTGGACAAGTTATTGATGTCAATTTGTCTCCTTGGAATGATTATTACCCTTCAGGTATTAATCAAATGATCACATTAGATAATGTTCATTTAAAATCCTTAATTTGTTAGTGCACTGATACGGTTGAAAATATGTTGGCAGGTAACAGCTCCGTCCATTCCACGCAACCCAGAGAACGGGCTCTTCTTGAATTGTATCTGTCTCAAATTAGACCATCAAGCATTTGATTCCCATTAAACCAATGGACTACTTAATGGATGCTTTTCATTTTTAATTTAGCCCTATATTTTTTTTTTTTGTTCCTGTTGGAGAAGGTGGTTCTTTTAACCTCTCCCACCACGCATATTTTTCAAACAAAATCTAATGAATATAAGCTGTCGTTTCAATTTCTTTCTATTTGATGGATAAAGTTACTTGTAGTAACTCGCAATAAGGAATAGTGATTCGCAAGAGGTCAATTATCAAAATAATTTCTCATCGTTCCCCTATATTGGAAGGACAAAAAGTTAAATTTTTTTAACAGAATTCGCAACACACTATTTATGTCACGAGGTTGGATATATATATATCATTATCCCTATTTGATTATTGTGGAATAGCCTTATTTCTTGAGCTCAAACTTGTCAAATTTATATGATGGGTGGGTACATAGCTATTGTCACGACCCAAACCCGAGGGCACGTGACCGGCACTAAGGAATAGGTAGGCTTAAAGCCCTCGAAACCCGTAGTAAGCCTAAAAGAAAAGAAAAAATAAAACTATTCATATTTTAAACTTTATTTTAAAATAGAACACATTATCAAACAGATTTTTCTCAAATTACACAATTTCAACTGTTTAAATAATAATGTGTTTCAACATCTCATAATATAAATCAAATTGAATCTTATACATAAGCGTGGTTTACACAAATAAACTACACAATTATGTTTAAACCATACAAATACTTAGAACATATACTACTGCAGCAACCTAGATTAACACACCGTACAGCTTACAATGACCTACATAAAATAGCCGGTGAAGAAGAAACCCGGCGTGGAGGTAGTCTGAGGTCGAAATCCCAAGCTCCTGAAAAAAAAAATTGAGGGGAATCAGACCTCACTGAGTAAGTCAATAAAAAGAGCTGTACGGTTTGAAAATCTTATTGAAAACTATATATGTTTATAGTGAAAATAATTTATAATATATATATTTATAGCTTTTGAAAAATCTCGGTAGAACCCTAAACCCAAAATCTAAATGGCCAATCGGACCCACTTATTCCAACTAGACTACCGGTCCCCGAGAGCAAAGGCATCAACCGAGGCACCAAGCCGTAGTCAATCACTTAATCCAAATAAATGGCTTTGGCGATCCCTGAGAGCAAAGGCATCGACCGAGGCACCCATCCCAGTCCATTAATAATCTTACAATCACTGGCGGTCCCCGAGAGCAAAGGCTTCACTGAGGCACCCGTCCTAGTTAATATTCACCAGTCATACAATAATCGGATCCATCTCTTAATCTCTACCATGTGCACACGGTCCTGGTGAAGCCCACCAGGTAGCCCGTTCTACCAAAATTTCTCAATTGATTTTAAATAAATAAAATGCATTTAAATCATAAACAATAGCATTAAATTAAATAAATCATATAATCAACATAATAGAAATATGAGCGCATACATTCTTTAAATAAACACACGCACAGATCGTTCTATTGACTTACAGGATGAATGCGAAGGCTAACGACCACGCGTCTACCTCGGTCTCACAGCTTCTGCTCCGATATGCTCTAAAAGAAAAATAATGAATCGACTTTTAAAACATAACTAAGGAATCGAAATCAGAAATCAACAAAATAATAAAATTCCAGACTGACTCGAGGAAAATCGGACGAGACTCGACAGACAAGATTTAACCTAACTAACGGTAGGAATTTTACGAGTATCACATTTTACAAGAAAATCTATCAAAATTTCGGCAGATTCTCCTCTGTAAAACGGACATCTCTCTATCAAAGGTAGAGCCAGACCTGCATAGAAAATGCACTTCCAATAATCATAAACACCTACACTCGAGTCGGGCTCCCAAAACTACAATTTACCCCAACCGAGATCACAACTCAAACAATATCAAAAATTAATAATATTTATTTCTTAAATATATATATATTTCACATACATACACACTAGAATAGTTAAAAATTATATCAAATCTCAATTATTCAAAATTAAACAATTTAAATTCGTATTCCGTCAACAACAATATAAATATAATTATTATCCAAATTAAAACCTTTGTAATGTATTATATAAACATATATATATTGGAAATTTTGACATTTAAAATTTTACACTACTAGGAAATTATACTAATTAATTTATAAAATTTATCTAAACCCTTTAAATATTAATAAACTAATTAAATATATATATATATTATCATATTTAGTGTAAAATTACATTTTTACCCCTAGAATATATATATTACATAATGTGCTATATATACTAAAAAAAAATTCCTTAAAATTATTTAATCATCCAAAACTTATTTTCTCAATGTTAAATTCTTAATATAATTAAAACATATTAATGGCTTTTAATTTCTTCTAATAAAAATATAATTAGCCTAATAATTAAATTTTGACATAAAGTATAGAAATTTCTAAAAATTGTATAATATTCTAAAAAATTTATTTTCTTTACCCTAAAATTTATATCAACTCATAATAACACCAAAATACCAATTATTATTATTATTTATTATTTTTATAATTAATTCCCAAAAATTCCTAAAAGAATATTAAAATATTCAAAAATTCACCAAAAATCAAAATAAATTCCAAAAATTATACAAAAATTTCTAGAGGTAGATTGAGCTACTAGGAATCACATTTGTAAAGGGAGTTTGCATGAATACATCTAAATCGAGCTAAAAAAATTTCCAAAACCCTAGAGCTCAAAACCAAAAATCAACCAAAACTCAATCAATTCATGACCAAAGCTTAAACTAAGCTTAGAATGAGTCTCACCGGTGCAAGGGGAGGAGATTGGCACCGGAATGGAGGAAAATGGTGGCCGGACGAAGCTTGGGTGAGTTTGGAGCAAACTCTCGGCTTCTTCTCTTCCAGCGGCTTCCGGCGGCTCTGCAGGTGACCGGAGGCGAGGGAGAAGGAGGAGGAAACAGTAGACGGCGACCGGAGGTGGGGGAGGTGCAGTGATGGTGGCGGTCGAGGGTGTCACGAGGATAGGGAGAAGGGAAAGCTTCGGTTCTGTTTTTCTTTTTCTTCAACTATATATATATATATATATATACACTTAACCTACTAATATACATACACGTATAATATAATAATTAAACCCTACATCTATATTTATAATTATTCATATATACATATATTTATAAATATAAATATATATACATATATTTATTTATATGCGCATGTACACACATATATATATTTATTTGTTTATAGAGATACATGTAGCTAATGACTTTAATATAATTTAAAATAACACTAATAGCGATAATGAAAATAATAATAATAATCACAATAATAACAATCATAAAATAAATATAATATGATGGAAAAATAACTATTTATAGTATGATTTGATAAAAAAAATACCCCTATTTATTTAAGTAATATGTAGGGTATTACAGTCTCCCCTCCTTATATGAATTCGTCCTCGAATTCAAGAAAAGAAAGAAAAGAGGAATTACAAGGCTAAGAAGGAAAAAGATACGGAAACGAAACTCGCATCTCGGCTTCAGTTTCCCAGGTGCAATCCTTTGCAGAATGGTTACTCCATAATACCTTCACCATCGGTATCTCCTTAGTTCACAGTTGTCGGATTTGGCGATCCAAAATCGCCACCCGGGTACTCCTCGTAAGTCAAATCGTCGCTAAGCTCTACGGCTTGAGGTTGCAACACGTGAGACGGATCAGGGACGTATTTTCTCAACATGGACACATGAAATACAGGATGGATTCTTGATAGCTCTGGTGGTAACACCAACCTATACGCCACTTCACCCACTCTAGATCGAATCTCAAACGGTCCAACGTATCTGGGAGCTAGCTTACCCTTCTTGCCAAATCTCATAACTCCTTTCATTGGAGACACCTTCAGGAACACCATGTCACCAACCATGAAGGATACATCCTTTCTCCTAGGGTTAGCATAGCTCTTTTGTCTGCTGAAGGCTGTCTTCAATCGCTGCTGAATAATGGGGACTTTCTCTGAAGTGATCTACACCAACTCTGGTCCCGTTAACTGCCTCTCACCAATCTCCCAACACAAAGGTGATCTTCACTTTCTACCATACAGTGCCTCATACGGAGCCATCTCGATGCTAGCATGATAGCTGTTATTATAAGCAAACTCAATCAGTGGCAAGTGTGAATCCCATTGTCCTCCAAAATCCATTACACACATCCTCAGCATATCTTCTAACATCTGGATAGTCCTCTCTGACTGACCATTTGTTTGAGGGTGGAAGGCCGTACTAAATCCAATCTGGTACCCAAGGCCTTGTGTAATTCTTGCCAAAAGACTGAGGTAAAGGTGGCTCCTCTATCCGACACTATGCTCACAGGTACTCCATGTAAACAAAAAATCCTATTAACATAAAGTTTTGCCAGTCTATCAGTAGAGTACGTCTTCTTTATAGGCAGAAAGTGTGCTGATTTAGTTAACCTGTCAACAATCACCCAAATAGTGTCATAACCTCCAGTAGTCCGAGGTAGCCCAGTCACGAAATCCATGGCTATCATATCCCATTTCTATTCAGGAATTGGCATGGGTTGCAACAGTCCTGAGGGTCTCTGATGTTCAAGCTTTACTTGCTGGCAAGTCAGGCACCTGGATACAAACTCTGCAATATCCTTCTTCATTCCATTCCACCAATATGTATCCTTCAGGTTATGATACATCTTGGTAGAACCTGGATGAACACTATATGCAAAAAAATATGCTTCTTCCATAATCTCCTTTCTCAAGTCATCAACATCTGGCACACAAATCCTAGTGCCTAACCGTAATACTAATTCTCTGTCAATTATAAAGTCCCGTGACTGCCCTTGTTGAACTTCATACATAATTCTCTACAACTGGGGGTCTCTGCTCTGAGCTGCCTTAACCCGATCCAAGTATACTGATCGTACACTGAATTGAGCTAAAAGGCACTTTTAGGTAACTTTCATCTGTAACCCCTGATCAATCAATCCATGCAACTCCTTGATAATGGGCCTTCTCTCTGTGCTAATATGGGCAAGGCTGCCTGCTGATTTTCTACTTAAGGCATCTGCAACAACATTCGCCTTGCCTGGATGGTATAAAATGGAGCAATCATAATCCTTAAAGAGTTCCATCCATCTGCTCTGCCTCAGATTCAAGTCCCTCTGCTGGAAAATATATTTCAAGCTCTTGTGATCAGTGTATATCTCACATGTCACTCCATACAAATAATGCCGCCATATTTTCAAAGCAAACACCATAGTTGCCATCTCTAAGTCGTGAGTAGGATAGTTCTACTCGTGCTTCTTCAACTGCCTTGAAGCGTAAGCAATCACTTGGCCATTTTGCATTAATACACAGCCCAATCCTACTCTGGAAGCATCATAATATACTGTATAACCTTCATTTCCAGAGGGTAAAGTTAGAATTGGTGCCGACGTCAACAAGTTCTTCAACAATTGAAAGTGCTCTTCACATTTGTCCGTCCATATAAACTTAACATTCTTCTGGGTCAACCGTGTCAAAGGTGCAGCAATTCTAGAGAAGTCTTTCACAAATCTTCTGTAATAGCCTGCTAGACCCAGGAAACTCCGTACTTCCTTAACTATAGTCGGCCTTGACCACTCTGTAATAGCCTCTATCTTTTTAGGGTCCACCTGTATGCCATCTCGAGAAACCACGTGGCCTAGAAATGCTACTTGATGCAACCAGAACTCGTACTTTGAGAATTTGGCATACAACCTGTGCTCCTTTAAAGTTTGAAGTACCCTTCTTAGATGCATCACATACTCAGCCTCACTCTTGGAAAAAACCAAGATATCATCAATGAAAACTATCATAAACTGATCCAAGTATGGCCTGAATACCCGATTCATCAAGTCCATAAAGGCTGCTGGGGCATTAGTCAACCCAAAGGACATTACTAAAAACTCATAATGGCCATATCTTATTTGAAAAGCTGTCTTGGGCTCATCACCTCTTCTGATTCTCAACTGATGATACCCAGGTCTCAGATCTATTTTAGAGAAGCATGTAGCACCTTGAAGTTGATCAAACAGATCATCAATCCTCAAAAGTGGGTACTTGTTCTTGATGGTGACTTTATTCAGCTGCCTGTAGTCGATACAAAGTCGAAGGCTACCATCTTTCTTCTTCACGAACAACACTGGAGCACCCCAAGGCGATGTACTAGGTCTAATGAAACCCTTATCAAGCAACTCCTGCAACTGCTCTTTCAGCTCCTGTAGTTCAACTGGTGCCATTCTGTAGGGTGGCATAGAAATAGGATCCGTACCAGGTATGACATCGATACAGAACTCTATCTCTCTGTCTGGTGGTAATCCTGGTAATTCTTCAGGAAAGACATCCAAAAATTCATGCACCACTGGCACTTACTCAATTGCCATATTCTCCTTCTCAACATCTCTTACCACTGCTAAGTACCCCTGACAACCCCTTCTAAGCATCTTTCGGGCTGTAATGGCAGAAATGAGACTATGAGGCATAGAGCTCCTTTCACCTTTGAAACAGAATTCTTCTTCAGTTGGAATTCTGAACACCATTTCTTTCTCTCTACAATTCACAAAGGCATAATACCTCGACAACCAATCCATACCTAAAATGACGTCGAATTCCAATACGTCGAGCAATACTAAGTCCGCCAATAGTTCTCTACCATCAACTATCACCGGACACGAAGGAAAGAAGACATCTGTCTCCAACTCATCACTAAGAGGAGTCAAAACAGATAGAGGAAAGGATAACCTAGAAGGCTGCCACTCAATTCTCAAAGCGAACACAGGAGAAATGAAGGAATGTGAAGCACTGGGATCAAACAACACTCTAGCATCGTATGCACAAACTGAGAGAATACCTGCTACCACTGCATTCAAAGTTTGAGCGTCCTGTGGTGTCAAAGTGAACACTCGAGCCTGACCACGACCTACCTGCTGAGAAGTTGAAGGCTGCGCAAAACCACGTCCGCTAGGTCTACTAACTGAACCTCAACCCTATTGACTCATAGGCTGAGGTGGTCTCTGTTGTGGCAGTATGGGTGCTCGATACTGCTGAGGCATTGGATAGTAGGGCTGAGCCATTGAGGAAAATGAACCCTGAACTTACTGTGGCTGGTATCCGAAGTGGGGACAAGCTCTGGCAAGATGTCCAACCTGCCCACATATGAAGCAAGCGCCCGACAACATATGACACGGGCCTTGATGAAATCATCCACAACTCGTGCAAGCACTGGCTCCAGACCCAGAACTACTCTGCCCTGAACTCTGCCCACTACTGCTACTACTAACTCCTGCACCGAATCTGTGACTCCTGTTGATTCTCCTATTTGAGGCATATCCATGTCGGCCAACTTGGTGAGTCCTGGACCTCCTACCACTCTGCTGAGAACTATCTGTAGCCTGCTGAGTCGAACTGCCAATGTGAAATACTGGCTGCTGGTATCTGGGAGCTACACCGTATCCACTGCCCCTGACCATATAAGGATCTGTCATGGTGCTCTGGCGGATATGTCGCCTCTCAATCAAATAGGCCTCCTCAATTACACTCTCTAAGGTGCGGTCCTCGGTACACATACCAACAAAAGCGAGTCCTAATCCAGTAATATACAGCTCCACTGCTCTGTAAGGGTCCCTCCTGATATCCTCTGCATGTCGGGATAGCCTATTAAACTCTCTGGTGTAGTCCTCCACTGACCTATCGCCTCTAGTAATATGGAGTAGTTGCCACCTGTAGGCATCTCTGGTGGCTGGAGGACAGAAAAATCTCAAAAAGCGGTCCTTAAATTCTAGCCAAGTCAGCTCGTGCATCGATGGTTGAATCGATTGCATAAACCAATCTTGAGCAGCCGCCTGAACCAACAACTCCACAATCATAATCCTCTGATAATTCGTGTGTCCCATCCTTGTGCGTGCCTCAATCGCATTAATGAAGTCTAAGGCATCACCCGTACCGTCGAAAGAAACTCTACCGATCCGAGAGTAAAGAAGGGCTGTTTTAGTGTCTGACATACCCTGGTTCCTTTGCTGAAGCATCTGCTGTACAAGGGGCATCGCCTGATTCAATGCTGCTAGACCCTGATTAATCCCTGCCAGTCCAGCTACAAAGGCTGTAGGGTCAACAGCTGGGGCTTCAGGCTCGACTGGCTGCTGATCAGGAATCTCAGCTATAGCTACCATGGCTCGACCTCTACCTCTACCTCTGCCCCTACGACGTGGAGCAGGAAGCGGAGCCTCATCGTGCACAGACTGCTCATCAAATCTAAGGGTCGGATTGACATCAGGGTCGGTACACACACACCTCATTCTGAAAAGAAGACAAGGAAAAATTGAGTTCAAAATGGGGTAAGAATATTTAAAGCAATGCGGAATTAGAAACAATAACATCTCAAGACAATTATCAACCCTAAAGCTGCAGTAGTTATATAGAAAGACAGACATAGACAATTAATCAAACTTATGCTCTGATACCAACTTTTTCACGACCCGAACCCGAGGGCACGTGACCGGTACTAGGGAATGGGTAGGCTTAAAGCCCCCGAAACCCGTAGTAAGCCTAAAAGAAAAGAAAAAATAAAACCATTCATATTTTAAACTTTATTTTAAAATAGAACACATTATCAAACGGATTTTTCTCAAATTACACAATTTCAACTGTTTAAATAATAATGTGTTTCAACATCTCATATTATAAATCAAATTGAATCTTATACATAAGCGTGGTTTACACAAATAAACTACACAATTATGTTTAAACCATACAAATACTTAGAACATATACTACTGCAGCAACCTAGATTAACACACCATACAGCTTACAATGACCTACATAAAATAGCCGGTGAAGAAGAAACCCGACGTGGAGGTAGTCTGAGGTCGAAATCCCAAGCTCCTGAAAAAAAAATAAATTGAGGGGAATCAGACCGCACTGAGTAAGTCAATAAAAAGAGTTGTACGATTTGAAAACCTTATTGAAAACTATATATGTTTATAGTGAAAATAATTTATAATATATATATTTATAGCTTTTGAAAAATTTCGGTAGAACCCTAAACCCAAAATCTAAATGGCCAACCGGACCCACTTATTCCAACTAGACTATCGGTCCCCGAGAGCAAATGCATCAACCGAGGTACCAAGCCGTAGTCAATCACTTAATCCAAATAAATGGCTCTGGTGGTCCCCGAGAGCAAAGGCATTAATCGAGGCACCCATCCCAGTTCATTAATAATCTTATAATCACTAGCGGTCCCCGAGAGCAAAGGCTTCACCGAGGCACCTGTCCCAGTTAATATTCACCAGTCATACAATAATCGGATCCATCTCTCAATCTCTACCATGTGCACACGGTCCTGGTGAAGCCCACCAGGTAGCCCGTTCTATCAAAATTTCTCAATCGATTTTAAATAAATAAAATGCATTTAAATCGTAAACAATAACATTACATTAAATAAATCATATAATCAACATAATAAAAATACGAGCGCATGCATTCTTTAAATAAACACACACACAGATCGTTCTATTGACTTACAGGATGAATGCGAAGGTTGACGACACGCGTCTGCCTCGGTCTTATAGCTTCTGCTCCGATATGCTCTAAAAGAAAAATAATGAATCGACTTTTAAAACATGACTAAGGAATTGAAATCAGAAATCAACAAAATAATAAAATTCCAGACTGATTCGAGGAAAACCGGACGAGACTCGACAGACAAGATTTAACCTAACTAACGGTAGGAATTTTACGAGTATCATGTTTTATGAGAAAATCTACTGAAATTTCGGCAGAGTCTCCTCTGTAAAACGGATATCTCTCTACCAAAGGTAGAGTCAGACCTGCATAGAAAATGCACTTCTAATAATCACAAACACCTACACTCGAGTCGGGCTCCCAAAACTACAATTTGCCCCGACCGAGATCACAACTCAAACAATATCAAAAATTAATAATATTTATTTCTTAAATATATATATATATGTCACATACATACACACTAGAATAATTAAAAATTATATCAAATCTCAATTATTCAAAATTAAACAATTTAAATTCGTATTCCGTCACCAACAATATAAATATAATTATTATCCAAATTAAAACCTTTGTAATGTATTTTATATATATATATTGGAAATTTTGACATTTAAAATTTTACACTACTAGGAAATTATATTAATTAATTTATAAAATTTATCTAAACCCTTTAAATATTAATAAACTAATTAAATATATATATATTATCATATTTAGTGTAAAATTACATTTTTACCCCTAGAATATATATATTACATAATGTGCTATATATACTAAAAAAAATTCCTTAAAATTATTTAATCATCCAAAACTTATTTTCTCAATGTTAAATTCTTAATATAATTAAAACATATTAATGGCTTTTAATTTCTTCTAATAAAAATATAATTAGCCTAATAATTAAATTTTGACATAAAGTATAGAAATTCCTAAAAATTGTATAATATTCTAAAAAATTTATTTTCTTTACCCTAAAATTTATATCAACTCATAATAACACCAAAATACCAATTATTATTATTATTTATTATTTTTATAATTAATTCCCAAAAATTCCTACAAGAATATTAAAATATTCAAAAATTCACCAAAAATCAAAATAAATTCCAAAAATTATACAAAAATTCCTAGAGGTAGATTGAGCTACTAGGAATCACATTTGTAAAGGGAGTTTGCATGAATCCATCTAAATCGAGCTAAAAAAATTTCCAAAACCCTAGAGCTCAAAACCAAAACTCAATCAATTCATGACCAAAGCTTAAACTAAGCTTAGAATGAGTCTCACCGGTGCAAGGGGAGGAGATTGGCATCGGAATGGAGGAAAATGGTGGCCGGATGAAACTTGGGTGAGTTTGGAGCAAACTGTCGGTTTCTTCTCTTCCAGCGGCTTCCGACGGCTCTGCAAGTGACCGGAGGCGAGGGAGAAGGAGGAGGAAACAACAGATGGCGGCCGGAGGTGGGGGAGGGTGGTGGTCGAGGGTGTCGCGAGGATGGGGAGAAGGGAAAGCTTCGGTTTTGTTTTTCTTTTTCTTCAACTATACACATATATATATATATATATATATATATATATATATATATATATATATATATATATCTATACATACACATACATATAATTAGATATACATATACATATATATTATATACATATATACACTTAACCTACTAATATACATACACATATAATATAATAATTAAACCCTACATCTATATTTATAATTATTCATATATACATATATTTATAAATATATATATATATATATATATATATATATATATATATATATATATATATACATATATTTATTTATATGCACATGTACACACATATATATATTTATTTGTTTATAGACATACATGTAGCTAATGACTTTAATATAATTTAAAATAACACTAATAGCGATAATGAAAATAATAATAATAATCACAATAATAACAATCATAAAATAAATATAATATGATGGAAAAATAACTATTTATAGTATGATTTGATAAAAAAAAATACCCCTATTTATTTAAGTAATATGTAGGGTATTACAGCTATATGTATTGGATCCCTTAAATTTGCACGCATGGCATGATAATTTGATTTTGTTTCATATTCAACCTAAGGTTTAAGGAAGGAAAAAAACATATAGTCAAAATTTAAAATGTGGCTCCCATAAATAGTTCAAGTGGCAAAATGTGTGAATATCTAGTTGAAAATAATATGGCTTCCGCTTATAGTGTTAGGAATTAACCCTTTGTACTAACTTAAAAAAAAAATTAAATATGATAGAAGTTAGAAAATTGATTATCGTTGAAAATTCACTTTTAAGGTAAGTTCATTAATAGCTATTATTAAGACGAAATTTCAAATGACAGAATATACAATTTCACGTATGAACTTTATTTAATTATTTTATATTATATCTTAATTTTTATTTTGTTTAATTTTATCTCTTAATTTATATTTTTCACTTATTTAGGCTACATAATTTTTATTTTCACCAATTTTACTTTTCAATTTTTATTTTTTATCTATTCAATATTAGTGCAAGTTAAATACATGCATTTTTTTGGTGTACAAAAATGGTTAAATAAGTGAAAAAATATAATTTAAAAAGTAAAATTAAACAAAACAAAAATTGAATGTAAAATAAAATAATTGAGTAAAGTTGATAGGTGAAGGTCTATTTTCCCAAATGGAAATAGTTGATCTTCACTGCGCCAAAAGCCCAAAACAAATACCCGTTACCTAATCTCCCAAATCCCAGGCCGAAAAGATAAAAGGCGTATGAAAAAAAAAAATTTGTTTTAGAGGCAAAACAACGAAAATCTGTCTATTAGGCCTAAAAGAGTTGGTCTACGCTGAATTCTTGGGACCTTAAGTTCTCAATTCCAATTTTTTCCCATCGACATTAGGTTTAATCTCTGAATTATCACCTTAAGGAGCTAGAAAAACTACTATTATAGTTCCCCTTATTTTCAATATATTTTTTATTTAATTTAAACTTTTATTATAAAAGTGATTATAAAAAATATGACTCTAACATATTTTTTTAAATTTAAATTATAAATTAGAGAATGAATTTGACTCTCTACAAAATTCACTCTTTATATAAAAAGTTAAATACATTTTTATTTTTTATTATTTTTTTATTATTTACTTTTTTATTTCTTCCCACCATATTTAAAATTTAAAAGTAAATGTTTATTGAATAAAATAAAATGAAAAATGAAATATAAAAATTAAAAATTAAAAAGTGTATTGAATTTAAATAAAATTATTTATTTTTTATATTAAAAATTTTATTAAATTACTTTTTATTATCTAAAATATGCTCTGATAGTATCAATAACGTGATCCTACCTTATAAATTTTACCCATTAACGTTAATAACTTAGTAGTTATGACTCTATGGTTACTAACAAGCAATAATGTAGAAAACAACAAAAAAAATCTAATATTTGATAAAATTAGTACATTGCATAAGGCTTTTAAATTTGGTTTCGGAGCGTAAAGCGTATTCTCGCGGTTGAAATTAGAAGGTGGGAGAGATCCGACGATTATAAAATTCAGTAATCTCTAATCCAACGGCGGTCAATAAACATGGGACATGATGACAGATAAAGGCAGGACCCACACTGACTGAGGCACACATGCACAAAATAAAAAAGAAAAGAAAAATTAACAAAACATAAGCCCGCTCGAACTGAATCAGCAATCTAACGATGAGGAGGGAGGGATCCCCGCCTCCTCGAGCTCAAAATAATAATAATAATAATAAACCCCCCAACGAACAACATTTGGGTTTTGAAAATTCGACCAAAACGCAAAACCAAAAACCAAATAAAACAACCGCCAATACCAGCTTTTAAAAAACAAAAATGGCGCTCTCCCTTTTTTGTTCTTTCACAACCTCCTTCTTCCCTCATTTCCCTACTCTATTTTATTCCCACTCCCTTCATCTCTTTTCTTTGTATCGCTTTCTCTCAATCTCATTTCAAAGATTCGAGATTGAGCGAAGGCCCTCTGTGCTAGATTCTAATGGCGGATCAAGAAAACTGTGTACGCGTAACTCGTGCCGCCAAGAAGAGAGCTGCGGCACTGTCCAATTCTGATGAGCAGCAGCCACTGTTGAAGAAAAGGGTGGTTTTAGGGGAGTTGCATAATCTCTCAAATGTTGTTCTTTCGGTGAATCCAGGTGCTGGGGATGTGACCACCCAGAAACAGAAAATCAATAAATCAAAGCTCAGTAAAGCTAAGAAGGCTATTACTGTTGAGAAAGATGATGCTCCAAAGCAAGATGATTTTGATGGAGATTGTGATGATCCTCAGATGTGTGGACCTTATGCATCTGATATTTATGATTATCTTCATCAAATGGAGGTTCGTCTCTCTTTCTTGCATTAAATTAAATTAATTTTAGGTATTCGAATTGGGGGTTTTTAGTTTTGGAGGTTCATTTGATGGAAAAGTGAAATGTTCTGTTTTTAGGTGGATCCAAAGAGAAGGCCATTACCTGATTACATTGAAACAATTCAAAAAGATGTTAGCCCTAATATGAGAGGGATTTTGGTAGACTGGTTAGTTGAAGTTGCAGAGGAGTACAAGCTTGTGTCTGATACTCTGTACCTCACTGTCAACTACATTGATAGATACCTGTCTAAGAACTCACTTAACAGACAGAGACTTCAATTACTTGGTGTTTCCTCAATGCTAATTGCATCGTAAGACTTCAATGTCTTTAATTTGATGTTGGTACGATTTGCTTATGCTGCTTTTTTTTTTTTTTTTTTTTTTTTTTTAACTTTTGTCATTGTGATTGTAATGTGTAGAAAGTATGAAGAAATCAATCCTCCAAATGTGGAAGATTTTTGTTACATTACTGATAATACATACACCAAGGAAGATGTAATTTCTTTTCTCCTTATCCCTGCTTTTCATTTCTGAGTTCTCTTTTTGTTATTATAGTCTAAGTAATGGTGGTTTTGTTGGTGTTTTGTGCAGGTGGTGAAGATGGAGGCAGACATACTTAAGTTGCTGAAATTCGAATTGGGGAGTCCTACAGTAAAGACTTTCCTACGGTAAGAATATTGTTCACATTAGTAACCTACAAAAGCACATAATTCTAAACCCTATCAATTCATTGGTCTTAATTTCTTTTCCCTTTGTGCTTTTTGCTGTGTTGGGTTACAGGAGATTCACTAGGATTGCACAAGAGGGTTACAAGGTGAAATTTCTTTTCTGCAATGTTTTTCAGATTCAATTAATTTTGGATTACCTATTGTTGGATGATAACATGTTCTTTCTTGTGCAGAATTTAAATTTGCAACTTGAATTCTTGGGATGCTACCTTGCTGAATTAAGCTTGTTGGACTATAATTGTGTCAAGTTTTTGCCCTCATTGGTGGCTTCATCAGTAATATTTCTCACAAGATTCATGATTAAACCAAAAATGCATCCTTGGGTAAGAGTTTGATTTTTTATGTCTTTAGTTTTTGTGGTAATACTCATTCTTAGTAAAGCAGTTTTAGTAAATTTTTGGTGTGTGCAGAGTGCAGCCCTTCAACAACGTTCTGGATACAAGCCATCTGACTTAAAGGAATGCGTTCTTATCTTACATGACTTGTATTTGAGCAGAAGAGGGGGTGGATTACAAGCTGTGAGAGAAAAATACAAGCTGCACAAGGTTTGTTTTCAGTTCACCATATTCAGTTTCATTTTGATTTGTGGCAACCAAAATGGTCATTTTGTTTAAACTGATTTGCTTTCTTGGACAGTTCAAGTGTGTGGCAACTATGCCTTCACCTCCGGAGATACCAACTTCTTATTTTGAGGATGTTAAAAAATCAGACGTATGATTTATTGGGGTTATGAGTGAAAAAGCATGGAACTTGCTGTGGGAATGTCTGAAAGAGAAGAATTCTAACTAGAAACATAGCATTTTAGATTACAAGCAGAAATATGATTGTTGGAAGGAAGAAGGGTTCATGAGTTTACCTTTGCTAATGCTGGTTTTTGGGGACTTGAAGTTAAGACAACTTGAATGGCTATTGCTAACAACAGTAGCTGCTAATTGTGTCTTTGGTATCTTTTTTTGACAGTGAGAAATATGAATTTACCCGGGACATACTGTAAATATTTGTTGACAAAGATTTTGTTTGCTACCTTTGTTGCTTACGAATTTGATGCTAAACTTTGGGATTATAACATAATTTTTCTTCATTTCTGAATGTAAATGGTGCGAAACATTAATCTTAAAATGAGATGTTTGCACACGTGCCTGCTAGCATGTGTTAGATCGACTCTAGCTTCCTTCCATCTGTGAGTTCTCACCATGAGGTGCCAAAATAGAGTGCTTAAAGCTATATATAATATTAGACTTGGCATTACAGAACTTTATTATAAAGCTAGTATGTTACCTCTCAACGCCTCAACTGAAACAAGCGTTTAGATAATCAGCAACTGCCTTGCCGTACTTGAAAAAACCATTATTTGAAGGGGTCTGCCTCTTTGATTACTGGTCGTTTTATAAAAACCTAATATAGCCGGTACCATTAAGGTGCTAAAGTCGCAAGGTTAAGTCAACTTTAAGCAATTCTGATGATTGTTTGTACTGGTCTGGGGTCATGCGAAAGCTTCCTGGCCATTTTGCCACTGTTTCCTCTCTAGGCATAACTGTTGCCCATTCCATCCCAAATCTCTGGTTAATATTATGGTTGAATCTTGCAATTGCAGCTTCTCGTTCTCTGTTTGGTTTGTGGACAAGTGAATGGGGCTGAACACCAAGTGACAAGCCCATTGTTTTATCTACTAACAGACTATTTGCTGCAATTTGCCTCTCGTATTCATACCTTTTAATCGCTCCTCTTTCTCTCTTGTGAGCATTCTGGTGGCCACCTAGTGCCTGTGAACTATGGAACTTTCTCTTGCAGAAGTTGCAAGAGAACACCTTGTTGGAAGCAGATTTTGATAGAGAAGCCTCGTCCACATCCATCAATTCCCCATTCTGGCCTAAGCTCAAGTTCAGCCAGTTACTTGAATAACCTTCTTCAGTACTAAAGTCATTGTCTCCAAATAACTCCGAGTTCGGAATGTTGAAGGAGATATCTGATTGTTTGCGTTTGAATATCATCTTCACCTCAAGAGCCATCAAGGAAAGTCCAGGTTTTGGAGGTTATGTAACTATGGCTGATCATAAGCAAGACCTAGTAGTAGACTGCTGGATAAATATAGAATCAGAGATGTGTTGTAAGGAAGCTCATGATGCAAGGAAACGCCAGGGAATCGAAATTTCAAAGTTTCGGAGGTTTCAGGAAACGCAACAAATTCTGAAACTGAAGTGGCAGTGGATATTTCTGGATTTTATAATGTTTACCGAATTCTTCTGACCTCAATTTGTGTTTTTTGGCATTCCAGGAGCATGACCTATGTCAATTTACCAAATACTATATGATAAATCGCTTTTTCTCATATTCCTCTTGGCACATTTTTTTGGTTCCAAGCAACTTATGATTCAAATTGCGTAATCCTGAAACATGCCATCACTGTCATATCATAATCAAAATTATGCAAGTTGCCTGCCATGATTTCAGTTACTTCCATAAATGTTTGCTGATAACCTTTGAGCTCTCAGCTCGAATAGATTCTGATAGCGGCTTTGATGCGAAAGCTACAGAATTTGTTGGCACTCTATATTATGGACAAACTAATCTGTTTTTGCAAACCCTTGGGTGTTCAGTACATGCCTATCTCATTCAAATGCATCAACAAAAAAGTTCTTCCTCTTTTTTATTTTTATTTTTTTCTTTTGATGCCTCAAATGCCCAGTAGCCACATAAATCTGACTATTCCAGAGTTTGAGTTAGGTGGATCACATAAAGAAAAACTCTCACCACCCGTCTATTCATACCTAAGCCTTGAACTCCATTACTTATTTAAAAGAATCTGAGCTCCTTGACACTTGGAAAAAATATTAATATGTTGGCTGCTCTTCTTAATGAAGCCATTTCGATAGCAAATTATTTGCCCACACACGTTGAACTTGGGGCAGGAAGGATTGATATCTTAGTTTCTATAGCACTTTTGTTGTAATTAACTTGACATTTTAGATTAACGATGGACATTAAAAAGTAATCATGTGGAGTCTTCCACCTCAAGATAGAAGTGTAGTGGGCACAAGCAGTTTTCTCTATACGTAAATGCTGGTAAGATGCGGACAACTAAAGCTTGTAGTTTGACATGAGATAGAAGAACCTCGTTAGTGGATTCATGACTCAGGAGATTGGAACATAAAAGTTGTCTAATCTAATCGAAAAGGGCATCTTTAACTTAGTGGTGAATTGGGCACAGAGGTGGAAAATTATACATATTCCTTAGACATGATGTGATTCACCAAAAGAGAACCAACTATTCTGAGAAAGGAAATTGTTCGCTTACTTTTCCACCTTGAAATGAGAATGTTTATCTCCACAGACATCATCGAATACGAAGAAGACATCACCTTAGAAAATTGTTCGCAAAGGAAATGTTTATCCTGCTCAAGTTTTTGCTGAGTACGTTGAAGCAGATTCTGGGTGACCCATTGAAGAAAATATTTCCATTTTCAGTCTTGATGAAAGTAAGTTCTCAGAATTGGCAAAACGAAGTCTTCGAGCATGACTTTTCTGCGGCTGTCTTTCTGCTGGGGATTATGTTTGTCTGTCCTTAGACTACTTGGCCCAAAAACAAGAATGTGAGTCGACTGCTTAGCAGTTGAGCCCAAAGAAGGCCTTGTTGATGGGCTATAGCTAGAGTGGATATGTTTCATAAATTGACTACTGATATTTTGAACGTCATAAATTGACTACTGATATTTTGAACAAAAAAAGAAAAAAAAAAAAAAAAGACTACTTATATTGAGTAGTCAATGTCAAAAACCTTTCTTTTTTAATTTTATTTATTTATTTTTTTTACAAGGAAGATGAAAGGGGAAGGGAAAGGGAAATATATCCCAACATTTCGAAATGAAGCTAACTCCGTAACTGGAACGATCTAACTCAAGTCAAGTAATCAAATATTTCTATGCGTAGGAGCGTTGCTCAGGACTTAAATTCATAACCTAAAATGTCAAAAACATTTTTTAAGGTATACAGTATTGTTCAATTTAATTGTGATAATGTAAGCAGATAAATATGTTAAAAAAAAAATGTAAGCAAATAAAATTTTTCTATAATATCAAAAGTTTAAAAAAAAAATTGACCGGGGAGGCTTAGCCTAATAGCTAAGGCGAAGGCCCTAGAACTTTAGGTTTCAGGTTCAAATTCTGGTTTAGTTAGGTTTAAGATAATTAAAAAACATCTCCCCTCCTCTGCTAACAACTAACAAACTAACAGTCGTAATCCTATGAGGTATTAACAAGCGACCTGATAAAAAAAATTACTTATTTTTCTTTATTTTTATCACTTAAATTCTTTTAAGTTAAGAACTATAATTTAAAGAAACAAAAAATTAAAAATTTGGTGTCCGAATTTTTGTGATTTTTCTATTTGAATGTCTGAACTATTTTTTTTTCTATTTGAGTGTCTGAACTTTGAAAAAACATATCAATCAGATGTATCTGACCTATTTTAAGCTAAAAGTGTTCTTAGTCAGCTCAAATAAAATCTATTTTTTTCAGCTCAAATGCTATTTTTTTCCAGCTCATTCTAGCTCATCCCCCACTATTATCAACTTAAAAAAAGCGTAGAGATAGTTGAAAAAAAGTGGATCCTGTTTGAGTTGACTAAGCACACAGTCAGCTTAAAATAGGTTGAATACATTTAATTGATATGTTTTTTCAAAGTTCGGGCACTTAAATAGAAAAAAAAAAAGCTCAGACTCTCAAATAGAAAAACCATAAAAGTTTAAACACTAAATTTATAATTTTTCCTTAATATATAAGAAAAATTGCATAATTGGTGTTTGAAATTTTTATATTTTGCTATTTTGTTGTCTCAACTTTTTTTTTTTTTTAATGATCAGGTGTTTGAACTCATAAATTTTGTATTAGATAGGTGCTTCTAACCAGTACATGATGGCTTGATTACTGAGTCAGCGGCAGTAGGACCCACAGTTTCTTTTTATCAACTGCCACATAAGAAAAAAAAAAGGCAATGATGAAATTAACCTAAATGGAAGTAGTTAGAAAGACAAAAATAACCCTAATAAATGAAACACAAATTAACCTAACACTTCTAGCTTAACACTGTCCCATTAACTTAGAAAAGCAATAAAACAAAATCAATTCTTCAAAAGCACCGTTGCCTTCTTTTTTAGTCCTAATAGCTTCTTCCTTTTGTTAGTACAAATCAAATCTTTATGCAAGATGGTCACATTATATGCTGAAACATCAAAGATTGTTTTAATTGAAAAGCAAAAAAGGTAAGATTTTTTTAATTGATTCTTCATGCTCGATTTTTTAGTTGTTTGCATGTATACATAATGTGTGGTAAAGTTATTTTTTTTTAACATCAAATGGCAAATATAACACTTATTTATGTTGAATGTAATTCCAGAGAAAGGTCAAATTTTTGTTGACTTGTATTTGGTTTTTTAATATTGAAGGAATTAAATATTATTTTTTTAATTAAACAATACTTATTTATGTTGAATGCATGATAAGAAAAAGTCAAATCTATGTTTTCCTCATTGTTGTTTTGTTGCAATTTGTTGATGTTTTATGTTTGTATGCTTATAATATTATTGTTTTTTTCTTAGCAGTATGGACAATCATGTTGTTCATATATTTTATGGGGGTGAATTTGTATATGGGGAAAAAGGTTACGAGAAAAAAATGTTAATGGGAAGAAGGTCTATTTTAAAGTCAATATTGAAAAAATTATGTCCTGTGAAGGTGTTATTGATGCTTTAAAAAGCATCATAAGGGACAAGATTGGTAATAGGGAAGTGGTGAAAATACATTTTAGGCAACCCCATGTCTTTAGCACATGGTTTGCTCCTTTTATATGAAGGGACCTTTCATAGGTTCATAGAACTGCTAAAAAAAAATTAGAAAATTGAGCTTGCAGCAATAAAAATATGACAAAAGAATCTAAGAAATTTGACCAAAATGTGGAAGAAAGGGTAGGTAAAGGTAGTGGAGAGGGTGTAGAGCAACAAAAAGGTGTAAAGCTTCAAGAGAGGCAGAGCACGGGTGAGGCAATAAATAAAGTAAATGGGGATGAGAGAGAGTTAAAAGGTAAAGTTAATATAGCTGTCACATAACCTTATTTGGCAGAGGAAGTAAATGCTATATTGGGATCTAATAAAATATTGAACTTAAATGACTATTTAGGAGATGATGTTTCGAGTCAAATAAGAGAAGAAGTGCTTAAAGGTAAAGAGATTAATGTAAATTAATAATAGGTGCAAGTGGAAGATATTAATGTAAGGAAAAAATGCAGGAGCTGAAAATGTAAAAGACCAAGATGCAAAAAACTAAGATCCCGATGACTAATATGAAGAGGACCCAAATTTGTTTATTGATTCAGATATGCTGTCAGACAATGATAATAAAGAGTTAGTGGCTGCAAGGGAAGCATTAAGGCAATCAAATAAAAAGGGTAGCATAACTGCTAATAGTTCAAATGAAATTGGTAGTCAAGCTAGAGCTCAAGGGGTTGTATAAGAGCATATACAAAGTTAGCAACCTACTGCTATTACTATATAAATAGTTTGAGATAAATATGCACAGTGGAGGTTAGAGGTTAAAGATGAAGTTGACAATGAAGATGTAGAATTTAACTTTGATAGAAACTACAGTTGTGTAAGGACATATGGGTCAGGTGATGACCATGTTGTAAGGGTTAAAAGCATGTTTCTTGCTTATAATCCAGCTGTTGATAAAATTATGATTGCTCTTAGCATGAAATTTAAATGGCCCAAGAGTTTAAGGAAATGTTAACTAGATATTCAATCTAAGAGAGGAGAGCTATTAAATTTATCAAAAATACAACATATCAAACAAGAGTTATGTGTTTGAAGAAAACCTGTCCATTGATGGTTTATGCTTTTAGAGACAGTGTCAGTCACCACTTTTAAATTAAGGCATTCTTTGAGGACCATACCTGTCTTGTTATTTTAAAAAAGAAGAGGGTCACTGCTAAGTGGTTGGTAGCTAACTATTTGTGCAAGTATAAATGCATTCGTGCATTGAGATTAATTGATTTAAAAGATTTAGTGAAAGAAGTTTTAAAGGTTGAAGTTTCCTTAACACAGTTAAGAAAGGCTAAAAAAATTGACTATAGTAAAGCTTAAAGGAGATTTAATAGAGGAATGTGGGAGACTATGAGACTATATAGGGGAAATTCTTAAAACTAATCCAGGTAGCACATATGATTTGGGGGTTCATAGACCCATTTCAACAGATTTGCCATTGTTTGATAGGCTGTATATAAGTTTTAATTATTTGAAGAAAGGTATATTAGGTGGATATAGAAGGATTATAGGTTTGGACAGACGCTTTCTTAAAGGGACAATTAAGGGTAAGGTTCTTACAACTGTTAGGAGAGATGGGAATAACCTAATGTTCCTAATTGTATGGGTCGTAGTAACATGCAAAAATAGAGTTAATTGGCACTAGTTCATTGAGTGTCTAGTAAAGGACTTGCTTATGAAAACTAGAGTTAGTTGGACTATTATGATTGACCAACAAAAGGTATGCTTATTGGGTTTCTTGATATATAATGTTGAACCTTGAGGGCTAGAATAATATTTTTTTATGATCACAAGTAATTAAGTAAAATTATATTTAATCCATATTTTAAGTGTTTATATTCAAATTAATTAATATTACAAAATTCAAGTCCGAACTTAAGCAATGAAGGGTTAATATATTAATTTTTGAATATGAGTCATGACGGACTCATAATGATTATGAAACGATGGTAAAATAGAAGGTCAAATTTTTATTAAGATTTAAAGTCATAATTAATCAAATTCGATGAGAATTTTCATTATAAGTGGTCACAAGCAAATTCTAATTATTAGAAAAAATTTTCAAGCAAAATTATGAAGTTCTAAATTGTAAAATTTAAAAAGTTCTTAAAAGCTGTCACAACCATCGTCACCACGATTTTTATGATCATGGTGGGTAAAATTATGATCATAATGACTTTCTTATGATCATGACGATCAACTCCAAAAAGTTACTGATAGTTGTCATGCCATCGTCACCACTATAGTTATGATCATGAAAGAGTGAAAATTGAAATCTCTTCTTGTCGCCTCTAGAATTATAATCATGATAATGTTATCATGATTATAACGACGTGCATACTTGCTTCTTTTTGAGTGGTTCAAACGACTCTATTTGCATTAAATGCACCTCTAATAGCTCTTTTTCTTTTAAAGCGTTTAAATACCACCAAGAACAGAGCTGGAACATATGAAGGAAATTGAGCAAAAATATTTTGAGAAATCTTTGAGCATTTAATCATCAATTAATCCTTCAACCACCTAAGCTTTCATCTTTAATTCTTATAATTCTTATTTATCTTAAGAGTGTTCTTGAGTATGGGTTGGTGAGTGTTTAAAAATATTATTCAAAAGCTCAATAGTGAGATTGAGTAAGTTAGGTTAGGGTTTTATTCACTTGTAAGCTAAGAGGATTGTTCTTAGCAAGTGGGTTTAAGTGCGAGCCATTGAAAACACTTGGGTTTGAGTGTGAGCCTTGTGAAAACACTTAGGTTTGAGTGTGAGCCTTAGGAAAACACTTAGATAGCATGATTTAAGTTTGTAAGGGTTTAATCTACACCTTGAAGTAAATTGATAGTGGATTAAAACTCTCAACTTGTAGTTGAGGAGAGGAGTAGGCATTGAGGGTCGAACCTCTATAAATTCTTGGTGTTTTTCTTGTTTAATCATTTATTTAATTCAGCTCTTACTCTATTTTTGGTTGCTCTTAGGTGAAAAATGAAAATTCCATATATTTCTAAAAAAGCCAATTCATCCTCTATATTGGCACTTGTGGAATTACATATAACGTAGCGAAAAATAAAAATTTTAACCTTAAAACCTATAATCAAGATCCATGTAATTTGACTTAGATTAATTGAGAGAGTTTCCAAACACTCACCAAGATGATCTAATGGCAATATAGTTGGAAAGAAGAGAGGGGGTTCACTATAGTGACACCCTATATAAAGCTTTTTGTGTCTTTTTATCAGATTAAGATTTCACCAAAAGATCACATCCTCTACGGTATCCACATGAACAAGATGATCCAAAATAAAGTAGGTTTGCTAGAACCTTTATTGTCTCACAACACGTTTTCTCTCTATGTCTTTTCTTTTCACAAAAGAAGTGTAGGAAGAAGAAGGAGAAAAGGTGTCTTAACCTTAAACATAAACCCTAGAGAAAGAGATGTATTTATAGCCATCCTTTCTAGGGTTTTATACATCTCCACTTACCAAAACAGTTTTGGTAAGTTTAAACTTCTCTTTCTATTTTGATTCTAATTCTAAATTAGAATCGTATCCTATTTATTTTAGATAACTCTTTGTAGATGACAATGTTTAGCGCGCACTCAAGATCTTAGCAACTGTGACACTATTTGAGCTTAAGGTTCTATAGAACACACTAACCACTATCACGAAGACATGGCGTGGAGATGAGGAGTCACCACTCAGGGTAATAACTAGGACAAATCAAAAAATGGTAGTACTTGATTCCCTAAAAGAAAGCCAACACTACAACCAGAAGATTCTGGATACGAAATACTAACTTCTTTCAGTCTTGTGTTCTTTTAGAATTACTTTATGAATTACTATTTTATCCTTTATTTACATGTAATTTCATATAAACCCTAAAAAAAATAAACTCTAGGCAAACTAGTCATGAAATATACAAGTAAACAATGCATTCATCATAATCCCTAGGTTAGTCTAATTTACATTGATTTTAATTAAATGAGCTAAATCTATAAATTTTAATTTACAGGTGAGCCTGAAGACTAACAGGTCTAATTCTTATTCAATTTTAATTTAAGTGAACTTAAGTCTATTTATTTTAATTCTAAAAATAGGCCTAAATCTACAAATTATGAAGTATTTTATTTAATGGGTCTAATTTTACATGTTTTAATTCTAGCATGATCTTAAATCCACAAATTATGAAAAAGCCTAAATTAAATGGGTTAAGTCTAAATTAATTAAATTAAATTAGGTGTTCTTATGTCTAATTAACTAAATAGGCCTAAATTATCTATACTCTAAATCTACTTAATTATGGGCCTTAAATGCATTTTAATTAATTAAACCTAAAAAGACCTAAATTTAAATGGGTTAAAGCCTAATGTGAGCTTAGGGCCAAAACATAAAAAAGCAAGTAAACAAGTCCAAAAACAATACAAAATCATCAAAATAAATAAATAAAAGATCAAGCAATTAATTAAATCTATTCTAAAATCCTAATTTAATTAAAATGACCATAAACAATAAAATAAAATAATTAATCAAGAAAAACTAATTTTACCCACTGAAATCTAATTCAATTTTAATTAAACAACCTAAGGATTTCTACAACCATTAATTTTAATTAATTATCCAATTAAAAACTTAATTTTACTAACCGATTAATTAAAATTAAACATACAAACACACACACTAAATTTCATTAGTCCTACTATTGGGGCTATTACAACATGCTAATAAAAAAAGAAAAGAAAATTAATACAAACCTAAAATAAAAAATAAAAGAATGATGAACAAACTAAATAAAAACTCTAGAAATTAGGTTTAACTACACGTTTCCATCCATGACATTCCATGAATCTTCATAGATTTTATTCTCCAAATGTGTTCATTATATGATCTCCTCCATAATCACCATCATAAAAGGGTAAAACAATTATTAGTGAATAAAATTATAATAAAAAAATAAAATTGAAATTTAATAAAAATCAAATCATAACAAAAGAAGAAAAATAGAAGAAAGTAGGGAGAAGATAATTCTTATGGGTGCTTGTGGTTGGCTCCTCAGACTAGTAAAATCACCATTTATTTGTTGAATAGATCTTCAAAGACTTGTTATTTTCTCCTAAAAAATCCTCTTGCACCTTGCCTGCAATTTTTGTCTTTAGTGTTATTTTTTTCCTTATTTTTTTTCTCCTCCTTTTTGCTCCCCCCTTTTCTAGAACATAAGCTCTCCTTTTATAGGGGAAAAGAAACAAATAATCCTAATTTACACACTAAGAGTTCTAATTTTGAAAGGACTTATTTTCCTGAAGAGTTCTAATTTTAAAAGAAATTTATTTACTATAGATTCAAATAAATCCCACAATAAATTTAAAAAAATTTTAAACTAATCAAAACTCAGGAAAATATTTTTATTTTCTATAAAAAAACACAAAAAACAAACGGAAAACGCGTAATTCTGATTTTTTTTTATAAAAAGACCCCTGAAAGAAATTAGATTCTTCAATTAAGTCTTAAAAATGTATTACAATTAAATCCTTAAAAAACAATGAAACTCTTTTTGAAAACGTATTCGAACTTTAGGTGTTGAAGACCTACTTATAACATTTTTATCGTTGGAGTCCTTTGTCACATCTATATTTTATTATCCCGAAATTGGGTGTTTACATTCTTACCTTAAATAAATTAGGAACTATATATATATATAATCTTATATAGAGATAATTATTGGGTTTATTAACCCAAGTCTGCTTTGGGCTTGTTCTAAGTGTGTGACCTTATAGGTTCATACAACATTGTTAGTGGGCCCAAAATACCATTTTAATCCACAAGTCATAATTGGTCTTTAGCAAGACATTAGGGCCACTCAAGTTGTGTGAAAGCTGATAATCTGACATAACCTAATACATAACATGTACTATAGTCCTTTTGTCACATGATATAATTGAATATAAGACATGGATTATGTCATTCTTATATTATTCAATCATATTTTCTCTCGATCCTAAGTAGATTGATGTTGATAACCCTTTATCATTCTATTATGGTCATGCATTTCTCTTCAATCTAACTCATTGAGAGGGTCTAACAGATTGTAATAACCCTGATTTTTAAATTATTTTATTATGTAATGAGATATACAATATTAATAAATTTAAAAGTTATATTTAATTATTTAATTATTTTATGATTAATTATTATTATTTTATGTTTAATTATATTTTTCTACGTAAATATTTTAATTTGAAACTTATTATTTTGGATATTTAATTTGCATTATTTATAATTATTATTTTAGATAGAACTATTTTAATAATATTTAATTTAGAGCATTGTTAATTCTATTATTGTTTTATCAAATTCTATTATTTATTTTATTAAAATTATCATTATTATTAAATATTATTTTATGTGAGTTTAATTTGTATGTGTGTGTTTATTATTATATGTGTGAATATATATATATATATATATATATATATATATATATATATATATACATACACATGCAGGCAATAATGAGCACATACATGCATGCATACCAATATATTAAATACTAAACTTACACAGAAACATTCAACAATATATACATTCACGCAAGAACAAGATTAACACAGAGAGTTTATCTTCTTCCCTTGCGCAACCCGTTCCCTAACCTTCACTGTGCTTCCATCACTTTCGGCCACCGTTTCTCGAGCTTCCGGTCTCTATCAACTCTCTAGACTCCGGTGAGCATGAATCTAAGCTTAGTTTAAACTTTCATTACCTATTTGTTGAGTTTTGTTGATTTTTAGTTTATGGAGCTTTAGGGTTTTTGAATTTTTTCAAGCTTGATCTTGATGAATCTTGCAAACTCCCTTCACAAACTTTGTTCCTGGAAGCTTAATCTACATGTTGCATTTTTTTTTAGAATTTTTGGAATTTATTTTAATTTTTGTGAATTTTTTATTATTTTATTATTATTTTCTAATTTTCGAAAATTAATTAATTAAATTATGAAATTATGTTTTATGGTGATTATAGGAGTTTAAATGAATTAGAGAAATTTATTTGTAATTTTTGTGAATTTTTATGTATTTATTTGGAATTTATTAAGTTTATGTAATTTTGAAAAATAGGGTTAATTATGTGTTTAATTGAAATAAATTGGTAAATTGAGTATATTTATTGATATTATTGAAATATATGTTGAGAAAATTAATTTTGAGTAATTATATTATTTTTGGTGAATTTTGGATTTATTTTAGTAAATTTATATATATAGGGGTATTTTGGTAATTTTACACTAAATTGGCTAAAAATGTAATTAAATTGGTTTTAATAGTTACTTAGGGTATAAAAATGATTTCTGCAAATTTTTAGTATTTTTAACTAATTAAAACTATTTTTCATAAATTATTTTCAAATTATATATAATATATTATTTTTCTAAATAAATAGGTTTTTATTGATTTTTAGTATGTTTTAGGGGTAATTACGTAATTTGGATTTATAAAATGTATTTTTATTATATAAGGGCATTTTCGGTATTTTATAATTATTCTGTGAATTGTGAACCTCGATCGGTGAATTGTAGTTTGGAGTCCGACCGAGGGATTGTAGTTGTGAATTTGGTGTTATTCCGAAGTATGTTTTCTTTGCAGGACCGGCTCTACTCTTTGAGTAGAGAGATGTCCGTTTTATAGGAGAGATTCTGCTGGATTTTCAATAGAATTCTCGTAAAACGTGATATCCGGTCAAATCCCTATTCTAATTTTGTGTCTAAAATTCTAGATCGAGTCTTTAGAATTTTCGTTAAATTTATTCTGATTTCATGTTGTCATTTGTTTGTCTAGCTGCGCCGAGACTGAGGCCTAACGGATCAGGCCCGCCAAGTTTGTCTCGTGAAGCGCTAACATGTGAGTTATTATACTATATATATATGTACTGCATATAAGGTGCATTATTTAGAATTTTTCATTTTCATTGTATGTTTTAAAAGGGATTTAAATTATAATATTTTTGGTATATCTAGGGTTGCATTTTTATATATATGCATATTAAATAATTATGCATGTTAGTTTGATATATGCACATTAAACAATTAGGTTTAGATTTAATACATTTGAGTAATATACACATGTTTTAAAATGTACACTTAGACATAATTATTTTATTAAATGATTAGTATACTTTAGGTATAGTTTCAGTAGATTTTAGGTTTATTCTTAAATAATTGCATGTTAAATTATAAACCTACACTTAAATTATTTTTAAGTTTATTTTTGGTATATTTTTTATTTATTTCCAAATAAATACATGTTTTATTATTAAATTAAACCTAACACATTAGTGGTATATTTAGGATTTATTTTTGATATATGCATGCTAGATAATTAGGTTCATTTTTAGTATATTTGTGAATATATGTTAAACACAAACACATATTTAAATGAATATTTATACATAAATGTTTTATTAAATGATTTGTGTACTTAGGGTATATCTTTTGCATATTTAAGTATATTTTTTAAGAAAATGCATGTTATATTATTGTTACTCATTTAAATTGTTTTTAACTATATTAATGATTTATCTTTAGTTTATTTCATATTTTATTTGACACACATATATATATATACCTGAAATATACCCAGTATATTTCAGGTATATATATATATATATGGTTGGTTTAACTATTATGAATATTGTTCTACATTAATTATTTTCCGAATGAATGATTTATACTAAGTGAAGGATATCAATAGAACATGCTTCCTAGTGCCACTAGGACAGTATATGTACCGGTACGATAGATAAGGATTGAGTGAGAGTTAAAATTAGGTTATTATAATTGATTTGACTAAGATTAATTGTATGTTAGATAGTGTGATTGCGGGGCCAATCACACTGACAATCAGACTGCTGGAGCTCAATTGACTTAGTGTCTCGGGGCCAATCTACTGTCCATAAGTGAATTGAATGATCTATTGGGTTGATTGAGATGTGAGGTGATAGATAGTGTGATTGCTGGAGCTCGGTTGACCAAGTGTCTCGGGGCCAATCACACTGACAGTTAGACTGCTGGAGCTCGATCGACTTAGTGTCTCGGGGCCAGTCTGCTGTCCAGATTGGAATAAGTGTTCTATTTGGAATCAAGTGAGCTTGCACGGCTAGAGTGATGATGGGGTTGTTGAGGTTGTTATTATTAGGGTTCTATGGATCCTTCATGAATTTAATTAAACGTTTTCCTACATTCTGTATATTTATAAAAGCAGAGTTTGGCATTCATGTGAAATGTGTGTGTGTGTGTATATATATATAAGAATGTCTGATTTTTATGGTTTAGTTTGCATGTATATATAGTATAATAATTCACTCAGTAAGGTCTGACTCGCCTCAATTATTTTTTTCAGGAGATCCCATATCATCAGACCTTAGTTGTACAGTTCCTCACTAGTGTTCTTCAGTCCCGGCTATTTTATGCAAATGTATGTTCTGAACTTTGAATTGTATTCTAGAAACTGCAGTAGTAGTGTTATTATATTGGAAGTGTATTATTTTGTTTGGATATTAAATACTCTAAGAATTTGTATTTGAACATTGTACGAATATGTATTCATTTATAAAAAGATTTGAAGTATTTATTTTATATATTGATTCAGAAAAATTTTAATTCGGTCTCACTTTTATTTAATTATTACATGATTTTATTTTCTAAGGCTTGCTACGGGTTCCGGATTCGAAAGAATTCTCGTTCCCTAGTGCCAGTCATGACTCCTAGTTTGGGTCGTGACACAGATGTCTTCTTAAAATAACCGAGGGACAAATTTCATCTTAACCACTCACATTCCTCACATAACTATATTCAATCACAACCTATTTTACCATCTAGTTAAAGTATGGTATAGGGATGTGTCAAAATACAAAACTTATCATATCTCAAGTTAGAGGACTCAAATAATACTACTGTGATGAGAATTACCTATGACAATAATCTATGTGGTATTCTCATAGTGGATCGATCCAATACATCATTTTCCTAAATATGTACCTATGAGTTTGACTTAATATCTCATATACATGATCAGTAAAACTATAATATCCCGTGTTTTTAAATAGTTTTATACTGCATCGGGATATGCAGTGTTAATAATTCTTGTATATATTTATGAGATTTTATGAGTTGTTATATAATTAAAACTAATTTTTAATTATTTTATATTATTTTAAATACTTGACGTAAAAATTTTTCCGAGAATTCTATTATCGAAGAAATTGACACGTAAATTATTTAATATTAATTATTTTAAATAGAATTACGTATTTGTATGAGTCCATGCATGATTTTAATTATCGTATTAATATATATACATATACATGCATATATATATATACATATTTAATAATTAGGGTTTATTTTAATTAAGTATATATTATATAGTGGTATTAAATTAAAATGTATTATATATATGTGTACATGTATATAAATATTGGGTTGACATTTTTAACATGTGGTGTAGATTATTTTTGGAATATAATATCAATATATTATAAGTTAAAGTTATATATATATATATATATATATATATATAAGTTTGATTTATTTACGTTTCTTGCCATTGTCTTCTTCTTCAACCCGACGCACGCCTCCCTCACCATCACCGCCATCTGTCAGCCTTCCCCTTGCCGTCGGTGTGCCTCCTGGCGTGCCACTTTCTTCCTGAGCCTTCCTCGCCGCCAGCAGCTCCTTATTCTGTCGTGGTTTGGCCGGAATAAGCTAGAGTTGCGAAAACTCTTCTCACTGTCGTTCACAGTGTTTCTGGCCATCATTTTCGACATCGCCAGTCTCTATCTTCTCCTTGAGCTCCGATGAGTATGATTCCAAGCTTTGTTTCACTTAAAATGGTCTAGATTTGCCTAGGTTTTGATTTTGCAATTTCGGCCTATTAGGGTTCTTGATTTTTTTTGAGCTTCAATTTGATTGATTCATGAAAAATTCCTTCACAAACTTTGATCCTAGTAGCTTAATCTTCATGTGGGAATTTTTGTAGAATTTTTGGAATTTATTTTGATTTTTGGGTATTTTTTTATTATTATTTTCTAATTTTTGAAAATTAATTAATTAAATTATGAAATTGTGTTTTAAGATAAATATAGGTGTTGAAATGAATTATAGAAATTTATTTGGAATTTTTGTGAATTTTTATGTATTTATTTTGAATTTATTTAGTCTATGTAATTTTGAGAAAATAGGGTTAATTATGTGTTTAATTGAAATTTATTGGTTAATTAAGTATATTTATTGATATTATTGAAATATATGTTGAGAAAATTAATTTTGTACAATTATATTATTTTTGTTTTATTTTTGATATATTTTAAACTATATGCATGTTTTGTTAATGAATTATGTTTAAAATGTTTTAAAGTATATTTCTAGTTTATTTGTAATTTAATTGAATTTATTTAACGTATATATATTCGAAATATACCTGATTTACTTTTGGTATATTTCTAGTATATATATGGTTTTATGTTACTGTTCATTTCAATTACATGCATCATTTATTTATGAATATATGTTTTATGTTTAATAATGAAGGATATCAATAGAACGTGCTACCTAGTGGGCAGTACTAGGACCGAGTACATACCGGTACGCTAATAGCATTTAGGCTTCATTACTAACCATTTATGGATATTGATTGGATTTGATTATTTGTTGTGTGAGATATGATTTGAGAGTGTGATTGCTGGAGCTCGGTTGACCAAGTGTCTCAGGGCCAATCACACTGACAGTCAGACTGCTGGAGCTCAATTGACTTAGTGTCTCGAGGCCAGTCTACTGTCCAAATGGATCAAGTGATTATATTTGGAATAAGTGAGCCTGTATGGCTAGAGTGTTCTTTAACACTGTTTTGAGGTTGCGATTTTCTAGGGTTCTATTTGATCCTTCATAACCAGTGGTTTTCAAACAAAATATATAAAAATAATTTTTATTGCATTTGTGTGTATTTTCTTGTATATATGCTTATTATATATATTATTGACTGTGTGCATTGTCATTTAGTATGCATGTATATATATTATAGTGATTCACTCAGTGAGGTTTGACTCCCTTTCGTTGACTATTTTTCAGGAGAGTCATCTTCCTCAGACCTTAGTAGTAGGTTTGTATGCCGGATTTCTTCCGCTCCAACTTCTTTATGTAAACTGCTTACTTGAGTTTTATTTTATTAATCTAGACACTGCAGTAGTTATGGTCGACTGTGAGATTGTTGTATTATACTTATATGAGATATGTACTTTAACTATTTGAACTGAAACTTGTATTAAAAGATTTATTTATATGAGATGAGGATTTGATTTAATTTCATTTGGTGGAAATATTATTTTGATATTTATGATTTTATTCCGCTACATAATATTTACTTAATTGTGTTGTTATTATTACTATTGCATGTTTTATTTTATTTTTTTTAAACTTGTTACGGGTTCCGAATTTGAAAGAATTCCCGTTCCCTAGCGCCGGTCATGGCCCCTGTTTTGGGTCGTGACAAAAACTTAATCATCAGTCAATCTCATATTAGTCTTTATTCATTATTATTCCTATAACAATAATCGACTAGGGATATTTATATTAGAATTCAAGTATTACCTAAGAGTTTTACTATCAAATCACATACTTGATGATCTTAGTAGAATTAACTAATTAAGGATAATACTAGAATTAGCCAATAATAATAAAAATGCCTATGTATTATTAATATAGAAATATGACAATGTCAAAGTATGACCATTATATAATTGGCCTAAGGTATATCACTAACAATGCTACCTCTTTATTTGTTTGATTTTCATTTCATATGTATGTATTACTTGATTCCTTAAATTAATTTGATTTTAGTTTCATGTGTAGGGATTACTTAATGCTGTCACCAATTTACTGCTTAAATAAAGCACAAGTGTTATGTTAGGCACTTGTATACCAATTGGAGGAAGATGCACAAGCTTCGTGATTTGCAAATGTAGTTTTGGAAATGTACAAAATCCAATAACATGTCTGATTTTGAAGTTAACATAGAGGAGATGAAGAAATTGACTCCTAAAGGATTTGATGACATGCTGAATTTGCATCCAAGGTATTAGTGTAGGGCCTATTTTGATGCAGAGGTAAAATGTGACATTGTGGATAATAATTTAGTTAAAGCTTTTAATGGAAAGATTGTTGAGTTTAAAGACAAAAAAATTTACACTATGCTAGAGCATATAAGAAAAATGGTTATGAATAGAGTAGGAGTTAATAGAGATAAATGTCAAAAGTGGGTAAATGATTTTAGTCTAAGAGTTAGGCAGAAGCTTTATGATAGTTATCTTAAAAGTATAAATTATAGCATGTTGTGGAATGGTTATAATAGTTTCAAGGTTAGATAGAGGGGTAAGACATATATGGTTGATTTAAAAAAGCAAATCTGTCCTTGTAGAGCATGGGAGTTGATAGGAGTTCCCTGTCCTCATGCTATATATGCTATTCACCATATTGACAAAAATCCAGAAGATTATATACATGAATGGTTTATAAAGGTAGCTTATATTGAGACTTATAAGCATATGATGAAAGGTCTGAATAGTCAAAAGTTTTAGGAAAAAAGAGCAATTGATCCACCATAACCACCTCTAAATCACATGATGCCTGGGAGGCCTACTAAGAATAGAAGAAAGGAGGAAAGATAGGATTACAGGTCTGATGGCATTAAATTCTCTAGAAAAGGAAGGCAAATGACATACCAAATCTGTTATCAGTAAGGGTAGACATGTCCTTATTTGAAAAAGCAACCTTCTTCTGAGAATGTAACCTTAACTTTAGATAAGTTAGCTGCATCAGAATATGGTGCAAGACCAAGAAAACTTTCAGTGAGTGAGGTTTATTTTTCTGCATAACTTCTTTTTTGACTGGTTTATAAATGCATTCAGTCATGTATTTTTTTTCTTATTGGTTATGGGTGGGAAAGGCACTGAAAGGTCTAAAAATGTTAGCCAATATGAAAGAAATATAGTTTAGGTCCGCCAAAGACTTATAAGCACAAAAATGTTCTAAATTTTGTTATTGCTAGTCTTAATTACAAATACTAATGAAAATGTTGGTGTTATTCAGGAAAATATTGTATTTTTGAATTTGAATTTAGGTATTGACAATGTCGGAGTAGCTGCTTCATCATTTGCATATGCATAAGACATTTTCGCTCAAAGGGACAAAGACTTTCATCACTTTTATTCTAAAAATAAAAAAACACCATATGAAGTGGCTACAAAATCAAGTGGTTTGATGCATAAGAACCCACCAGTAGGTTATGGGCTTTATACATATTTTAGATCATCAACAGTCATCATTGATGTGAGAAATTTAAACTTTTTTGTGATTGTACATTGTTATCTAAGAGATAATTAATAAATGGATTACTTTTGTAGCCTTAAAGACCAAGTGAAAGAATCATTTAACATAGTGGTAGGGTTAGATTAGGAAATGAACCTGAACCTGGCTTCATGATAGAGAAGCAATAAATTTTTGATAAAAATGGCAAACACTTCATCACATTGAATTAGCTTCAACTGATATACGGTTCTATTCATTTTATTATAATTGCCAATTTGATAAATGAGATGAGTAATATATGTTGTATTCATTTTGTTTAGGCAAATAATAATAAGAAGCTCATATCAACATCAGGAAAAAGGAAAGTGATTGCAGCATGAGACAACAACAATGATGCTAATGATATGCATAAAGAAAAAGGAAAAAAATCCAAGAACATTTAGCCACACCACTTAAGGATTATGTGCATATCTTAGCCAAGTCAAAATACTGATTTATTATGTATTTCAACTTGGATGATTGTTTTTTGTTAATTGAACTTGGTTAATTGTATTTTGTCCTGTGATTCGGATAATGATAGACCAACTATCATTTAAATGCAAAAACTAATTTCAGTTTTCAAGTAAAGTATGAGTTGTTGGAGTAACAAGTTTTTTGTTTTGTTCTACACTAATTTTATATTTAAATTTTTTCTTTTTTGGATGACTTATGTCTGAATGTATTAGTTTCTTTTCTTAACTCATATGTAATTGCATATTGCAGTGCAATTTTGTGTGTGTAAAATAATGATTTCATTCAATCAATACTTTAATTACACATTAAATAAGTGGTATGTGCATTTAAGATAAGCAGGGGATTTCGTAGGTAGTATGGAGTACAAATTTTGTCCTGCTTATCTTTATAACTCTTGCTTACTTTCATTAACCAATGTGTTCCTGCTTATCTTTATCAATTATTGATAATGTCTAACTATTTATTATCAGATTCTTGAGCAAAGAAAGGCAAATCATATTGAACTTAGTTACAGTTTTTAAAAATGAAACATGTAAAAAGCAAAAGGTTTTGACTAAATTAAGGCTTTCGTTTCATCAAACACATTGAATACATTACTGTAAAATGCACATTCCATCAAAAGGCAATTTCAATTTCCCATAAAAATCTAAACTGAAGCCCCACCTACTTTCATTTTCTACATTCCCAACAATCACACCTAAACCACTACCACAACCAATGAAACCACATTCCATTTATTACCTATATACAATAATATGATATAAGTAACATAATCACTAACAACCATAAAAAGTTTTCTCTTGCTTTACTCCTTTGTAACTGCATCTCCAACCTCGACTTGCTTTTTAGAAGACCAAAGATGATTCTTCTTAATGTATCACATAATGGATAATCAACCCATTCAAATGTCCTATTGCAGAAGCTTTCTCGCATGACCAAAATCTTTTACTAGGATTTGTTTGTGTCCAGGACATCCTAATCATGCGTTGCTCACCACATGGGCATCTCATTTGAGCTTCCATTCTTCTTTTTTTTTTTTTTTTTTTTTTTTTTTTTTTTTTTATAAAAAGAGTGTTCGATGTCTTTGTCTCAGCGCCTTTCCTCCTTCTGCAATTTCTTCTTTTCAATAACCTAGTTCCTAATTTCATGAGGAATAGAATAGACAAGGAAGAGAATGGTTCATGTAAAGAGAGAAGAAGACTTTAAAATAGGAGATAATTGGGGTTATTTGGTCAAATAATCTTTTTTGCACACATGGCACTTGAAGTGGCAGCTAACAAAGAGAACTGTGGGTTTCACTGCCACTGACTCACAATTAAGTCACCATGTGTTGGTCAAAAGCATCTCTCTAATACAAAATTTATGAGTTCAGACACCTAATCATTAAAAAAAAATTTGAGACATTAAAATAACAAAATTTAAAAAGTTCAGACATCAATTATGCAATTTTTCCAAATATATATAAGATATGACATCCCTAAACTTCTATGTATTTGTTTTTGTTGCCACCAATAAGAGTAATATAGTAATGTTTTGAGTAAGTAGCATGTTATTTATGTGAATTAAGAACTTGCCTGCAATTGGATGAATAACCAGAATTTTAAATATTTAGCATTTGAAATTATGAATGTATGATAGATATTTATGAACAAATAATAAATATTTTGTTTTATTATAATTGCTAGTGTTTATTGATTGGATGTTTAGGAGTAAGTGAAAATTTTCTATAATTGAAGTGTGTTTTTGCTATGCAATTAAATTATTAGCACGACGTCTCTAAATTCCTTACAAAATCACAAAATAAACAATTAAATTAATAGATTCTAAGAGATAGGTACTTGGTTTAAATCATGGTCTAAACCATTAATATTATAGTCGAAATTCTAATTAATCCGATTCTATATAATAAAATCACAAATATGACAAAGTCTTTCATCAATAATAAGCTTAAAAAGTGTTTGCTAATTCTGCTTCTAATATATACAAGAATAAAATTCAGTTTGACCCTTTAATTTTTTTGGAAAGATTTAGATTACCCTTTTTGACTTTTTCATCAGCTTACCTCTTTAATATTGCAATAAAGGTCAAATTGCCCTAAAAATTTATACTTTTATTGTCTAATAGGTAAAAATACTATAATGAAACTTACAAAATGACCTTAATAGTCTAAGTAGTTGACAAATTGGTCCATATATTCGTAAAAATATTTGATACAAAATTATAAATTTATTTTTTAAAATTATATTTAAGGCCTAGATTTATTTTAATATGTTATATTGCTTGATAAATTTATTTGTTCGCCAATAATGTTCTAATAATTTTTAAGAATTATAATTTATTTTATTTTACTTATATTATTCATTTGTATATGTGTTAGATTTTTTGAAGTACTATAATATTTGTATTGACACAATTTTTGTACATAATGTTAAGATATTTTATAAAAGTATGGACTAATTTATTAACTAATTAAACTGTCAGGGGGGCCTTTTATAATTTTTATTGTGATATTTGTATACATCTCATACAATAAGTATTAATGAAATTTTTAGGAGTAATTTAGTTTTTATTGCAAAGTTGAAAAGGTAAATTGATGAAAAAATTTTAAAAAGAGCAATTTAAACTTTTCAAAAAAGTTTAAGAGCCAAATCTAAGTAATTTAATTTTATTGCAAAGTTGAAAAGGTAAATTGATAAAAAAAATTTAAAAAAGAGTAATTTAAACTTTTCAAAAAGTTTAAGAGCTAAATCTAACTTTTTTTTCAATATATATATATATATATATATTATATTTTCATTTTTAATCTTCAGTCTTCTGTGGTGAAGAAATTGCTTGACCGTGTCAAACTGTCAAAAGGTGCATGGTTTCAGGTGATGATCCATCACAGTCAAAGCAATGATATCAAATTCATGCAAAATTTATTTTCTTTCAGAATTGAAAATTCTTCTTTTGATTTTCTAAAATATGGCATTATATGCTAATGAATCTAGATCAATTGTTTACTATGAGACATTCATGACCTAAAGTTTAAATTTTAGGATATTTAAAATTAAGACTTTTGGTAGTTGACATACTATTAGGTAAAATATTTAACACTTTATATAATAATAATAATAATAATAATAATAGTAATAATATATCCGAAAAATACGGCATTATATAATCTTTTGAGCATTTTATTTTCTAAAGATGCTACCAAATTTTCAAGTTCTCAGCCATTGCTTACAGCCCAAATCAGGAAGCCCATACATCGAGCAGATAAAGCTGCATAAGAGTAAGTTACCTTCGGCTCTGAGTCGGTCAAATCACTAGTCATGGTCATTGCAAGCCACCAGTTAAGGAATGACATCAGGGAATCAAATTCAGACTCTATATTCTTATTTCTTCTGTCTACGTTACTGCCATGTACACAATGGTTATTGGCCTAAGCCCATGAGTTGTTAGGTTTAGCTGGTATGCTAATGATTTGACCACTCAAAACAATGTACTTTTAATTTAATCTCTATTAATTTCTTTTTCATAACCAAAGCAACTGAAGACGTCTACTTTAAGCAAAGATTATTATATCCACTTCGCATCCTTATAAACCACCTTTAATTGGCCTGGTTTGTGCTTTTATATATATATATATATATATATATATATAATCTTCGTGCTTAGGCCATTACCCTGCATGGAGAAAGATAGTAAGAAAAAAAAAAAGTTCTTGAATGAATAAGCTAGTAGCTCATGAGCTCAGATAATCAAAAACCAATTTGCTATTTCTGAATTTTCTCTCTTTTTGAGGTGTAAAACTAGTACATATTTCTGTCTAAAGACCGAGTAGAGTAGAGCTATAAAGTGTAAATTGACTATCTTCCAAAGCCGACAAAACATTACCTATAAAGTAATATAGAGAAGAAAGAAGAGCACAAGAGCCAAGATCTATATACCATTTTGCTATAAATTGGAGCAAGTGTGACCCTTGTTTTAGGGACTGAAAGCGAGAAGAAAGGCAAGATAAAAACCAAAAGTTTCTCGTGAAATTAACACAAAAATATTTTTGTAAAATTTAAAACCCTAAAGTTCCTTCGTAAGTTGTGTCCCTTGTTTGCAGGTTGTTTACTCTACGCTTCATCCCCTTTTTCTCCTTCTCTTCTTTCTTCTTCTCCTTTGCCCATACAAAGCCATTTCACTTTCTTTGCTCGTGCCTGATCTCTCTTTCTTTGCTAGCTACCTGGTCCCATATTTTCATTTTCATTTCTTTTGGCATCTCTAATTTGAAACAGTTTATTTCCACTCTTTGTCGTTAATTCTTTCTATAGCCAAGAAAAAAAATGCACGTAAGGCAGGTTGGTATGTTGCAAAGGGTTATAGTTCTAGTTCTTTTGCTTTCGCTGTTTGTCTCAGGAGAGAAAAAAGAAGAAAAAATGGTCGATGTTAATCAAACCGAGTACCAGCTACCAAGAAAGCAAGAAAAGCAGCAGCAGCGCCTGAGACAGCCATTTGATGTTTTCTATTCGAGCAAAAGAAAAGTTCCAAATGCTTCTGATCCTCTCCACAACCGCTAAAGCTGAGTGTTTCTCCGTTGGATATATAAAACTAGCTAGTGTAATTGGAAGCGATAAATTAATTTTGTTCCTAGTTCTTGAAAATAGAAGCAAAGAGCTGCCTGATTCCAAGTGTGAAAGGAATACACTAATTTCGTCCCCAAATGCCGCCTAGCTAGCGAAGAAGACTATAAAGGGCTCTCTTGATCTACATTTTGTCAAACGATAATGATGGTGATGTATGGTTTTGTTATATCTTGTAATTAAGAAGGCAAAAATTTTCTGCTTGTACGAAAATGCATCCATGTTTTCAACTTTTGCGGGTTCGTTTAAGACTTAAACATGATCCTTATTATATATACTTGTCTACAATACACCAATTCAAATGTATGTAACATAATTAAATATATATATATTAAGTGATTAATTAGAAAAGTTTCGTGCAGCTTCTTTTTCCTGTCGAATACTGTTCTGTATTGGGTAATCTTTTTTCCAAAAGCTTGCAGCCCGCTTTGCTTATACATTGTCTCTTTTAACACAATACAGTGGTGGGTTTTCCTTTTTTGTATTGTGCATTAACTTATTGTCTGTAGTATGTATATTTCCACTTTCAAGAAACTTATTAAAAATCCAAAAGGATTCGATAATAAAATCAAACAAGATACTCAATCAAAGTCAGGATTTGGTAGTAGCACAGAATCTATAATTTTGCTCGTACTTGAATTTTTCACATCAGATTCAAAATGGTTTTTTGCCTTTGGATGTGTTAATGTTATGTGCTTCTTTTGGCGTATTGTACCAGAAAGAATCATAAGTAAGGCTAAGGCTATATGCTTTTTTTAGGTGAATCTTCCATCTTATACATTGTCTTCACACTGTCAGGTCAGGGACAGGGCAATGCTACTTTTGTATGTCCTTGTTCGTGCATTCTTTTTTTTTTTTTTTTCCGTTCCTTTATAAGCCAGTTAAAAAAAAAAGCTTGAACCGTTCGACTAATTTCAATTTAAAGATAAATAATTAGCCAAGGCAATGATCTAGAAATGGAGCTTCACTTGATTAAGCATTATATCAGGCTACGAACAGAGGTTTTGGCATCATCATTATTAGGGTCGCTTGGAAACGTGGGTGTTTGTACTTAAGGAATCATTAATACTAGGTGAGGTTAAAAATGAGGAACACAAAAAACAGCTTTTTTGAAGGCTGCTTTTCTCTGTTTCTGCAAAGCACGTTTTTCTCCATTATTTTAATTCTCGCAAAGCTTGTGTCAGGGCCCAAAGAGATAGATATTGACGGCCTAAGATAATCTAATTGGTTTAGTTGGTGATTTGGGAACACTTGTATGTGGGTCTGCGATTATATGGGCTCAGTTGATCCACAATGTAGATCCTCGTGGACCCTCGCTCATAAATGGCGAAATACAGCTTTCAGCTCTTTGCTCAATCAGGATATTAGAGATGGTCAAGTAGATACTTAAATGTCCCGTTGGTGTCTGAAAAATCTAAATGTTTGCCATTTGGAATTTTATCCCAAATTTTTTATTTCGGTAAAAAAAAAAATCAATAACAAATGTTTGACAATTTTAACACAAATAATTTTTTGGTCAAAATTGAATAAAAATGCTAATGTTGTATTTTGTAAAATGTTAAATTTACCCTTTTAATTTTCTAAATCTATAATGTTCTATTGGTATAAAAAATTCAAATGTATGAAATTTTTTGAAATTTTGATAAAAAAATTAATTTGGCCAATTTATTAATATAAATAATTATTTATTCAAAATTAAATAAAATACAGACACAATCATAAAATAATTAAATTTACTATTGAGAAATTGTGAAATTCATAAATGAGTTTCTTTATAATAATTTTAAATATTAAAGCTATTTTTAATGTAAAAATTATTACTTTAGATAATTCAAAATTTTAATTATTTCATAATTATATATTTGAAAATAGTTAAAATATCTAACTTTAAAAATGTAAAGAAAATTTATCATATTTACTGCATATATATATATGAAAAATAATTAAAATTAACATATATATATATATATATATATATATATATATATATATATATATATATATATACATACACACACATATATGCACACAAGCACACATATATATAATTTTTTAATTTATTAAAACAACAGTCAATCATAAATTTAAAAATTTATTATATGTAAGTTTTAATTTTTTAATTAAAGTTTTAATTTTTTAATTATCATATCAACACTTTTTATTTAATTTTAATTAACTAATTTTAAATATTTTTTCAAAATAAAAAATAGAATAAAATTAACAAAGCAATCGTTTGAAATTTTTATACCAATAAATCTTTATGAATTTTACAATATAAAGGGTAATTTCAAAAATTGACATTTTTTTATCAACGTTTTATACTAATTTGTACTAAAATTGTTAATAATTGATTAAATTGAAAAATTTTATCAAAATTAAAAAGGTAGAATAACATTATAAAATACTGTAAAATTTTAAACTTTTTATACCAATATGCCGTGCTTAACTAAGACTGCTGCTGATGCTATTATAACCTGTTTTGACTTCGAACCGATTTTGTGCTAATTTATGGGATTGTTCTGATAGTGATATTCTCCTAGAAGTTCAGCAGCCATCAAGCCATGAGCCAACCAACTGGGTATTCATGGATGATAATGGCTTTTCCAAAATTATTGTACGTATCATTGTCCAATTACAATGTATGCAATTGTTGACCAGAATTCCGGTTTGCTGGTTACTGTGTTTTTCTGTAGAGGTAGAGACAAAAAGCATGTGGATTCAGCTCCACCCTACATTACAAGATACAAGTGGGTGGTTCTTGAATATGAGATAAAGTCAATCCATGCGAGACTTGGATGTGCCCTGTTGCAATTCCAGCCATTTTCACCACCGTGTGATACCACATCTCACATGGGAGACGTAATGAATGCATATGGTTATGAGAGTCGAAATTTATTATCCAAAATTTAACTCATGTAGTGACCTAGCAATTTCTACTAAGACTTTTTTCAAAAACATGTGTTTTATGCCTTATAGTAATCATTTAAATAAGGCCTAAGTCCATTATAAATAAACCTTAACAAGATTAACTTCTCATGCCTATTATTAACCCATTTCAAAGGAATCTTGATAAGGTGCCTTTGATATTATTCTGTACCCATTTAAAATGGACTTTGAAATTATTTGGAGGAATTGCCACTTGTTTGTACTATCTTAAGAGTTATCTTGCATTTATCAGTTTTCTTATCTCTTGTTGATAATCAAAACCCAGAATAAAAATCCTATGACAAGGAACTCATCATTGAACACGTGTATGGGAGAAATAAGGGTGGAGATACCATTAGAGAGATTTTTGTTTTTGTCCTCTGATATGTGCATATATGTTTTTTTTTCTTTCTTTTTACCAATAGGTTTGCATCTTATGCATACACGCTATACATATTGCTGACCCCCCATAGTTATAAATATAGATCCACAACAACCTAATCAACGTAAGGGTATTGCTCTTTTTATTTCCAATATTTTTTCTTTCTTTTTACTTCCACATCGTGGATCTCCACTTACCAAAAAAATAAGGAAAAAGATAAGTATCGCCGGTTACAACGCTACAATGCATCACAATTAGCAACACTTTATTATTTTGTTCTTTATTTTATTTATTTTATATTTGATTATTAAAAAAAATTATAAAATATGTGTGTTTAAATTTTTACATGACGGATTCGTCCATGTGCAATTAGGTTTTAAATTTTAAAAAAAGATTTTACAGACTACGTGTGAACACTGTTAGTTTGATCGGCCCACAACGAAAGTTCGATGATGAGAACGTTCGAGTTTTGAATGCAAAGAGAGCCTGAGACTTCTCTAAAATCAACTCGAAAAGCCCAAACACTAAGCCAAGCCCACAAAAACCATATCCAAGCCTAAAAACTAAGTCAAGCCCACAAAAACCATATCCAAGCCCAAAATAAAAGCCAAAGCCCAAGCCCATCGTCTCTTGACCCAGGGCTCTGACTTAGCCCAGGTGAAGAGGTGATTACCTCAATGAAGAGGCATCGTCTCTTCACTTTAAGAATCGATGAGGTGACACCTCATCGAATAGGCGGTGCCTTTTCACATTCATTCTCTGTAACATTAAATGCCATTAATGCAATGGTTGGAGGCTTACCTGCTGAATAGTTGGTCATTTTCGGACGTAAAAGAAAGGGAAAAAGTAGGAAAAAATCTTGGGGAATGAAAAAAGGTAAGGGGAGAGGGTGAGAATGGTTTTTAGAAATTAAAAAAGGGGAGAGGGTAAGAGGCTTTAAAAAGGGATGTAGGGGTAAGAGAGTAAGGGGTTGGAAAAAAAAGTTTTAGGAATTCAAAGGGACAACTTGGAAAAAATGTCTAGAAGAGAAAAAAATAAAGAGAAAGAGGAAGAAAAAAAGGAAAGAAAGAAAGGAAGAAGAAGGGGAAGAGACTTTGAAACTTAGGAGACTTAACTCTTGAGAAGAGGAAGGGACCTCCTTGCATTCAAAGCCATTCATCCATCAACGAAACTCTGAGGGCTCAGTTAGGAGCATCAGCTCGTCCAAGACAGTGAGTCTCTCCATTTTTTAGCTTTTAGTTCTTCATCTTCATTAAAACCTTGATTTTTTGCTCTTTTGTGTGTTTTCTTAAGCTATATTACTTATTTAAGTTCATAAAGGAACATGATTGTATGAGACATTGAATATTGATTGTTAATATTTGCGTCTGTTTCTTATTTATTTGCATGTTTATTGAGTTTTTTAAGATCTACGAAATGTAGTCTGTCTCTATTCCTGTTGAAGAGACGTCGCCCTTTCATGATGAGGTGACAGGAGGCGACGCCTCTTTAAAGAGGCGTTGCCTTTTGACCAACATTCTGTCGGTTCCTATCTTGATTTTTAGCTATTATTTTGCATGTTTGACATAATTTCCTTATCTAGTATGTTATATTTCTTGATTGTATGCATGATTGTTATGTTTGATGAATATTTTTTCCATGTTACACTATTGTGTTATTTAATGGACTATTTGTGAGTTTATTTTTATCTCTTATTATTTTTTTTATATTTTTTTATAAATATTATTTGTGAATGATTTATAGATATTATTGTTATTTGTGAGATAGAAGTAACTCATATTTGTTGCATGAATTATGTTGTGATTTCTAAGTATTAGATGATTGCTTTATTAATTAATTATTAAGAGTTTTGATTTCTATAATTAATTAGAATATTTTCGGTTTATGTATGGTTTATTTTTAGTATTTTTACATTTATTTACACTAAAATTTGTAATCCTTAATCCTTAGTCCTTATCCTTTTTATTTGGAATGAATTGTTGTGATTTTTTTTAGTTGTTTTATTTTATTTTTGTGATTGACTGACGAGGACATAAGTATGAAATGGGACTAATGTGCAAACCTGGAATAAGATATAAAATTAGAAAATCAATCACGATTAACATGTTAATAAGGAAATAATTTAATAATTAAAGGTAATAAAGTACAAAACACACATGGAGGCCAACCGTAAGGTTGGGTGGGCATTCCAAAAGCCCATATTTAGTTTTTGAACACGATATCTGATGACTGCTTCTAGGAACCTCTGTGAAATCCAGTTGCTGTACAGTGTACCTGACTTTCATCCAAGTCGTAACTCCATCTCCGTTTTGGACCCCAAGCCCATTATGTATTTCCTAGTGAGCCTTAAACTCACACAGTGCTGTGATCACCAATACTTAAGCGCGCAACCAAAATCGCCGCCTATAGTGGCAACTCCACTGGGGATAGAGAAACTGATTCCAAGTATTTTATAATTTATCATCTTTGATTATTTCTTTATTTTCTTCATAAATTTTGCATTCACTACATATTTCCACACAATGCACTCCAAGTCCCAAATAAACCGACAATGATCTTTGCTTTACTGCCTGTGTTTCATTCAAACCTGGTGGTGAGGTATTTAATTATTATCACTCATAGAACGTACATATCCACGTCACATGGACTTTTGAGTGGGGAGACGTAATGGATCTATATAGTAGTGGGAGCCGAAGCTTATTACCCAAGACTCAACTCATATAGTGACCTAGCAATTTTCATTAGGATTTTTTTCCAAATACATGTGTTTTATGCCTTATGGTAATCCTTTAAATAAGGCCTAAGCCCATTATAAATAAGCTTTGACAATATGGGCCTCTTATACCTATTATTAACCCATTTCAAAGGGATCTTGACAAGGTGCTTGTGATATCATTCTTTGCCCGTTTAAAATGGACTTTGGAATTATTTGGAGGAATTGCCACTTGTTTGTACCGTCTTAAGAGTTATCTTGCATCTGTCAATTTTCTTATCCTCTGTTGATAATCAAAACCCAGAATAAAAGTCCTAGGACAAAGAACTCACCATTGAACATGTGTATGGGAGAAATAAGGGTGGGGATACCGTTAGAGATTTTTATTTTTATCCTTTAATATATGCATATATGTTTTTTTCTTTCTTTTTACCAATAGGTTTGCATCTCATACATACATGCTATACATATTTCTGACCCCCATGGTTATAAATATAGATCCACAACAGTCTACCAGTTGGAAACGATCTGACATCGACCACCTAGTTAGAATCTATAGATAGATGGCATAATTTGATGTTAAAGCCTTCAAAGAACAGTTCAAAGCTGAAATGGTCGAACAAACTAGGATGATCATAAGAGAAATTATGGGGGAAATGATGGGTACACTTAGAGGAGAACCACCAGTACCTAAACCTTGACCTCTTAATTTGGATGCAGAGGTTCCTAAAAGGCAAGAGGTAGAAGATGATTAATAAATAGTATTGGCAAAACTTGTTATCTGTTAGAAAGAGGATGTCCTAGGGAATGTAGAGAAGCCAGACTAGGCTAAAGACCTTGTTAAGTCTATGATTCAAATGTAGTTGATGATGAAGGAAAAAGGGATTGATGCCCCAATGAGCTATTTCAAGTTGAGCTTGGATAAAGATGATGATCCCTTACCACATAAGTTCAAATTCCCTAACATAAAAAAGTTCACTAGCACAGAGGACCCCTACCTTTATTTAAAGTAGTATGTGACCCACATGAAGATGACTAAACTGACTAAAGCATAAATTATAAAGCAATTCCCTCTATTTCTAGAAAGAGCACCCATTAGATGATATTATGTTCTAAAATCCCGTGTTTAAGCTAATTAGGAGGAATTATGCACTGCATTTATCAAGCAGTATAGTTTTAACATTCAGATAGAGGCTTCCCTAAGAGAGTTGTAGAAGTTCAATGAATCTTTTGCAGATTATTTGATCAGGTGGAGAGCGAAATTAGCATAGATGAAGCAACAACCCATAGAATCTTATCAACTGGTAATAGCCATAGAAGGATGTATGCTGCTTCTCTCTAAGAAGTTAAGGGATTTAGGGATTCAAAACTTTGAGGAGTTGTATTGGTTTGGAGTATAGAAAGAATCAAACCTTGCACAAGAAAAGAAGTTATTTAGTGGAAGATCTGTAAACAGAGAAGGGTTTAGAATTGGCAGTGGAGTTAGGTCAAGTGGAAATATACAAATCAATATAGTTAGACAGTCCTGAATGTTTTCTAATTTAGGAAGACCCCTATCCAAAGTCTTGGAAAAACCAGTTGAGAATAACCTATTATAACCCTTACCTAAATGACCTCCTTTCCCAAATGTCGACCCAAAACTGTACTGCAAGTACCACCAGAACATTGGGCATGATACAAAAAGTTGCACTTATCTGAAATATAAGATTCAAGATTTGATTAATTTAGGCAAAATAACTGATCCAAAAACCTAAACCAAACACCCAAAATAACCCTTTACCTAACTATCAAAATGTAATGCCAAAAAATCCCCATATCCTGATGATCAACATGGGTTTAACAGAGGAGCAAGTCATTAATTCCTTTATTAACATCGTACCTACACTACCAAAACCATAACTAAAAAAGACTTAACAACAGGCCATTGAGTCTTGTGTAAATGTGCTTGATATTTGGAGTTCTGACGATGAAAAGGGAGGAACAATTGATATATGGAAGAATAATGAGAAGAGGGTAGCACAGTCCACTGAGAAATCAGAGGAGGGGGAAGAAGAGGTGAAAAAGGTTGAGGTAGAGAAAGGAGGAAGTAGATCAAAAGAAGGATTAGAGAAATATGAGAAAGTTAAGGAGATTATTGAAGCCAAAAGACATGAGAAAAATCTTGCCAGTGTTTAGCAGCTGTTTATGAACTCTTGGAACCATCGGGAAGCACTGGTTTTGGCTCTTAATAACAAGAAGATACCTTCGACACACACTCTAGAGAAAATAGTGAACTCATTAATTGAAAGCACTCAAGGGGCACTTGTTTTCATAAATAATGACATGCCTTTAGAAGGAAGGGATAATAACAAGGCCTTGTTCATTAAGGCCGAAGTAAAAGGCAAATTGATATGCTGTGTTATGGTCGATAATAGGTCAGCCATTAATGTATGCCCTCTAAAGATTCTACCAAAGCTGGGCCTAATAGTAGTTGATTTGAAACCCTTCGATATAGTCATAAAGGCTTATGATAATACGAAAAGGCCAGTTGAAGGAACTTTTCAAGCTTTGGTCAAGATTGGACCTATTGAAGTTTGGGTTAACCTCCATGCGATAGATATTCTAATCACTTTCACTATTCTTCTAGGGAGACTATGGTTATATCCTTTAGGGGGAGGACCATCTACCATTCATCAAAAGATCAAATTTTCACATGAGGGAAGGGTGGTTACTATAATGGTTGAAACAAAGGTTGTAGTTACTGCATTGAAATTAGCTCTTACTGAGATCCCGAACAACCCAAATTTTGAAGTCTACATGATTTATAAAGATGAGTTAAGCCCAAAGATTGTCAGTATGATGAAGAGCATGCAATTCATGCCTGGGATGGGATTAGGGAAGAATCAACAGGGCCCATTAGAATTCTTTGAACCGAAGGTGTTGATCTATATGGGGTAGGATATCCAGGGGAAGATGAGTCTGATGAAGAGGAAGAGGTTGAGGATAAGTCTAAGAAGAGCAAAATTAGGGCTAAGCCAAAGAAGAAGATACTCTGGGAAACATTTATGGAGGAAGGTGCCAATTACCGTTACCAAGGAGCTCTTGAGCCTTTAATAATCACTGAAAAGCTGGTCCCCGGGTTTGAAATCTTTATGGAATATGTGGGTGGGATCAAAGAATCTATTGTTGAAAAACTTATGATAGAAGAGTTGGTACTAACTTCAGAATTAGAGGGGGAAATTCCTGCAGTGGGTTTGAAGGATGCTGTTGACCAGGAAGAGGAATTCAACTTTGAAGCCTTTGTCCTTGATTCTATTATGGATTTTTTTATGATGACATTGACTTTTCTCTTTCTAATTTGTTTGAGACTGATGACATTTTTCTTTCTAAAGTTAATGTGATGAAGTTTGATTATGCTTACTTGTGTGATGCGTTTCCTAATGGTTATACTGCGTGTGATGATCATTTCATGCATATGTTTGACATTAATTCAGTTCAAACTGAATCATTTAATCTAGGTACAAGCGATAACCCTAGAAATATACTTATTATTTTTTACTTAACTCTTAATGAGAGAAAGAAAATGAAAGAAACTCTTAAAAGAAGATAGAAAGTATTTACTTAGGGCTATGAGGATATGCTTGGGACCGATAGAGAGATTGCGAAACATAGGATTCCCACGTATTCTCACATCACACTGATAAAATAAAAAAAGAGAAGATTAAGGCCAGAATGGGTTCTCCTAGTCAAAGAAGAAGTAGAGAAATAGCTGAAAGCAAAGTTCCTAGAAGTGGTAAATGACACCTAGTATCTGGCTAACATAGTCCCAGTTCTCAAGAAAGATGGTAAAGTCAGGATGTATGTGGACTATAGGGATTTGAACAAGACTTGTGTAATGACCCTGTATTTTAAATAATATTAAACTATTTTAAGATATACAGTGTTAATAAATTTTAAATTTTATTTATATATTATTGTTATTATTTGCGAATACTATTTAATTATTTTATTCTAAGAATATGTTTACGTAAAATAATTTATTTAGGAGTTATATTATTTAAATACGTTAAAGTTATTATCGTTACTATTAATTTAAATAGTATTATTCTTATTATTATTATTTATTTTCTAGTTGTGCTAAGACCGAGGCCTATCAGACTGGGCCCGTCAAGCCAGTCTCGAGGAGCACAAACTTGTAAGTTATTATTCTATTTATACATTGCATATAGAATACATGCTTTTGAGAATCCATGTTTTTATTATGTTTTGATATGAATTATTACATTAAATGAAGAAGTATATTTTTGGTATATATGACATTTTACTTAGTTTGTTTTTAGTATATAACTTAGTTTGTTTTTAGTATATAATTTGTATATATATGACATATATAAGTTTGCATGTTTTAGTATATACATTCAGTATACTTGTCATATATTTAGCATATGCATTTAGTATATTTATGGTATACTTTTAGTATATAAGTGGTATATCCTTTTTAAATGAATACCACTTGTATTTTAATTATGCATTTTACTATTTTTAATAATTATAAGAATGATTTGAAGGATAGCAGTAGAACATGACACCTAGTAGGCTATGCTAGGACTATTACGTGAAAGTACAGTAGAATTAGGTTGAGAATCTGATATTGTTATTGAGATATTGGTTTTGGGAAAGGCTAACTGTGGATCCTCGGTTGACTGAGTGTACTTGGGGTCAGTCATGACAATAGTAAGATTGCGGAACCTCAGTTGACCTAGTGTACTCGGGACTAGTCTACTACCTCAATTTGGATAAATTAATACTTGGAGTTTTGATTAAGCTTGTTGGTTATTGATTATTATGATCAAGGTTATGAACTGTTAGGGTTCTGCTCCGGTCCTTCAATTAAAATAATTTTACTCATCTATTATTTTTATAAAATAAATTTTTAGCATCTGTGTGAAATGCCTATATATATTTATAGCTATACTAATGTCTGACTGTATATGTCTTAGATTGCATGTATATATATTATTATAATTCACTCAGTGAGGTCTGACTCCACTAAATATATTTTTTTCAGGAGATTTCTCATTTTCAGACTCAGTAGTAGACCTCTACGCTGGACTTTTTCAGCCTCGGCTAGACTATGTAAATTATTTATCTGAATTTTATTGTATTTTAAAAAACTGTAGTAGTAGTGCCTTGTATCTGTAGAATGTTAGACCTTTCTCTGAATATTGTATGAAATATTTTTATTTTATGATATGACATTAAGTATTTATTTTATATGTTAATTTAATTTTTAATTTTGGTGCATTTTTATTTATTTTTTGTATGCTTTATTTTTTAAGGCTTGCTACGGGTTCTGGATTAGAAAGAATTCCCGTTCCCTAGCGCCAGTCATGACTCCTAAGTTGGGTTATGACAGCTTGTCTAAAGGATGATTGTCCTCTACCACACATTGACACCTTAGTTGATAGTGTAGCTTCCAGCGCCATGTACTCCTATATGGATGGCTTCTCAAGATACAATAAGATTATAATGGTAGTAATTGAAAAATTGAAGCCTTCTTTCATTATTGAGTAGGGTGTTTACTGTTACACGATTATGCCATTCGGGTTGAAAAATGTAAGAGCTACTTACCAAAGAATGGCTACCACACTGTTACATGACCTAATCCACAAAGAGATAGAAGTGTATGTAGATGACATGATGGTGAAATCTCTGACCAAAGAAGGGCATTTCAAAGCCTTAGACAAGTTCTTAGCAAGAGCTTAAAAGTATAACCTCAGATTGAATTTGAAGAAATGTGTTTTCAGGGTGACGTCTAGGAAACTATTAGGACACATTGTTAGTCAAAAAGGCATAGAGGTGGATCTAGATAAAGTTAGAGCAATCAAAGAAATGCCTGCACTAAAGAATGAGAAAGAAGTCAGAGGGTTTATAGGAAGGCTACAATACATTAGCAGGTTTATAGCCAAACTGACTACCATTTGTGAGCCAATCATCAAGCTTTTAAAGAAGAATCAACCAATTATCTGGGATGGCAAGTATTAGTAAGCCTTTGAAACTATTAAGTAGTATTTGATGAATCCTCCAGTTTTGTAGCCGCCAAGACTAGGGAAACCCTTAATTCTATACTTGGCTATAGAGAAAGATACGATTAGTGCAATGTTGGCTTAAGAAGGAGAAGGGAGAGTTGAACATGCTATATATTATCTCAGTAAGAAGCTTCTACCCTTTGAAGCCAATTACAGTCTAGTAGAAAGAACCTGCTTGGCTATAATTTAGGCAACAAAGAAGCTATAACATTACTTCCAGTCTTCCAGGATTCAAGCGGTTTCTAAGCATGATCCTCTTAAATATCTCCAACATACTCCATCACTGACAAGGAAATTAGCCAGATGGTTAGTTATGCTTATGGAATTTTACATAGATTATGATACTAAAAAGGTGATAAAAGGAATAGTTGTGGCAGACTTCTTGGCTTAAAATTTGGTAGGCAATGAACAAGAATGAGAGCTAGAATTTTTGGATGAACATCTAGGGGCAATAGAGATACAAACATACTTTGACAGGGCAGTGAACAACATAGGGGCAATCATTGGTGTAATTTTGGTCTCGCTAGAAAGAGAAGTAATTTTGATGGTAAAGAGGCTGAAATTCGAGGTCACTAATAACCAAGTTGAATATGAAGCCTGTATTTTTAGTCTGGAAGCACTTATGAATGTCGAGGCAAAAGAGATAACAGTGTATAGGGATTCGATGCTGGTAGTGAAATGGATCGCCAAAGAGTAGGAAATAAGGGAAGATAAGTTAAAGCCATATTGGGATTATTCAACCATAATTCTATTATCCTTTGTGGAATATAGATTCATACACTTACCCTGGGAAGAGAATCAGATGGCAGATGCATTGGCCACTCTAGCTTTGATATGGCAAGGAGGTAGATAGGTAGAAATGAAGCCTTTTATCTTAGTAAGGGCCTAGATTCCTTGCTATGAGGAGATCAAAATAATGCTGATAGACCAAGTAGAGAAGCCTTAGTTTTATGATCTATAGCAATATCTTGAGACAAGATAATTCCCAAAGGAAATTGATAGAAAAGAAAGAATGTCACTAAGGATGCTATCTCAACAGTTCATTAGCCATAATAGGATATTGTACAAAAGGATGCTAGTTGGGGTGCACCTAAGATGTGTTGATAAGGGGGAGGCGCAGAAAATTATAAAAGCAGTTCATGAGGGTGTATATGGGCCTTATATAAATGGGATAGTCCTTGATAAAAAGATAACCCATCAAGGGTACTTCTGGCTAACCATGGAGGCAGATTGCATGAAATATGTAAAGAAATGCCACAACTGCCAAGTCTATGGTGATGTGAGCTACTTGCCTTTTATGGAACTTCAAGGATTGACCTCTCCTTAGCTAGTTGCAGTTTGGGGAATTGACATTATTAGAGAGATAAGGCTGAAAGCATCCAATGGTCATTATTGCGTTATAGTGGCAATTGACTATCTATCTAAATGGGTAGAAGCTGAATCATTCATAACTGTAAGGGTGAAACAGATAGCCAGGTTTATAGAGAAGAATATAATTTATCGGTATAGGTTGCCTCATCATGTCATCACTGATAATGGTGTTCAGTTTAGGGTAAAAAAAACCACTCTATTGGAAAAATACAAAATTGAGTATCATAGATCATCCTCTTATAGAGCACAGGCTAACGGAGCCGTAAAAGTAGCAAACAAGAATGTGACAAGAATATTGACCAAGATACTAAAAAATTATAAAGACGAGGCAAATTACCTACAGTTTGCACTATAGAGATACAGAACCACTACCAAAACATCAATAGGAGCCACTTCGTATTCTCTGGTATATGGGTGTGAAGTTGTGTTGCTAGTTGAGGTTGAAATCCAGTCATTAAGGGTTCTCCTAGAATCTAAAATTCGTGAGTATTAGTGGGTAGAAAGCTGATTGGCACAACTGACGTTGTTGGATGAAAAGAGGATAAAGGCTATGTATCACTCTCAGTTGTACCAGAAAAGGATAGCTTAAGCTTATAACAAAAAGATTAAACTAGGCAAGATTAAAGAGGGTGACTTTGTCTTAAAGCTCATTAGGCCAATCATGACTGATCTGCGGGGGAAATTTAAGTCGAATTGGGAAGGTCCCTACCAAGTGAAGAAGTTATTTTCCAAAGGGGCTGCTATTCTGTCTGACTTGGAGGGAAATGAATTCAGAGAGCCTATTAACATGGACAAGCTCAAGAAATACTTTTTATAAAAGTTTCATTAGGGAGAAAACCTTAAAAGAGAAAGTTAGAGACAGAAAAAGGAAAAGTTAAAAGTCCTGCTGGATTGAAAAATTGAAAAGGCAGTCCAGGCAAAAGTAAAGGACATGTAAAAAAAGAGAGAGAGGAAAATAAAATAGTTAGTTGAAAAACTTGCAAAGGCAAACCAATTAGCAACAGGAGATATGTAATTAGCAAAATTGTATAGTCTTGTTGTGCTTAAATTAAATGGAATGAATTACCTTTATTATTGTAAACATTGAATTAAATACATATTACACATTATCTAACTCAAAAGGAAATGCCATCCGACAAGAAAGTACATAAAAAGACTAAATTTCATAAACTGAACTAATATCGTTTGCTTCTTTTGTGACTCCCCTAGGCACTCAATGCTTGTAATGTCATTATCCTTCTGTTTCCTATAAATTCATCCCTTTCTACCTATTGTAATTAAATCCATGCCTTGTAATGGTAATTGGTAGACTGATCTCTACTGTAGTCAATAAACCTTTAGATGATTCTATGAGGCCAAGTAGCAACCAGGTTGTCTAAAAAGTTTTGAGAAAGAGGTCCATGTTCAAACTTATGCACTAGCTCCATAATTTGTTATTTCTATCCATATTTCCTGCAAAGCCAAGCTGGATTATAGAAGGTGGTAAAATGGAGGCCAGCTAAGGGAACACAGTAGTATAAAATCGGAGGGTCACGTGCTGCAGTCTCCACCATGGGCACATCTATTGAATCAGAGTATCAAGGAATGTAGACAACTAGTAGTTAGTATCTTTTGGGATAGGATGAAGTCTCCTAGCGCGATAGTGTTTGGCCTTATAATGAGCAATATCTCTAGGTGGTTTGAGCAACCTTAATTTCTCTTACAACCAAGCCTGCAGGAGTGACGAATGTGTAAGAATGATGGAAAGCAGAAGATGATAAGAGGAAGACGAGACTTACCTCTAGCAAAAAAGGACTCCTAGAGAATCGCCTAGTCTTAGAAAAGTTGTTAAGCTCGATAATAGTATCAGGCGGAATAAGAGGGAAAGGGTTGATTCCACTTTCCACCTGGTCTAAAACATAAAGGATCTTTGGGTCACAGTTGCTAGAGGGGGAGACTACCAAGAACTGATCATACAGGCAAAGTTCTATCATTCGAGGCTAGGGAACCTTGCTGCTATCTACAGCCGATACAGTTTCCTTAAAAGGGTTTTGTAAGCACCCAATTTCGGGATGCAATTATGCACAATTGCGAGATAAGCCCCTATGATGAAATTTATTCAAAAATTGAATTTGGTTGTTGATTTTCTAGACTTTAGGGACTAAATTGCAATATTTTTTAGGATTTGATTACAAATTAGTCTTTTTTCAGGGGTCTTTTGGTAATTAAAAGTTAAAAAAATTAGCATTTAATGTCGATCGACATTAGTGTAATGCCGATCTGCATTTTGTAATGCCGATCGGCATTGCACAATGCTGACATGTTAAAATATAGTTTTTTTTTTATTTTTTCTTGTATTTTTATTGATTTTTTAGCGTTTTGATTGGTTGAAAATTCAAATTTTATCTTTAAAATTATCTGATAAGGTTGTTTAAATGCAGAAGGTTTTTGAAATCAAAGAAAAACAAACACTATATGATCAGATAGGTTTGTTCCTCCTTTGGAGGAAGTTTAGTACGCGCAAACTCTGCATTTAAAGGCAGAGTCTGCATGTGTGCGTGGAGGAGAGTTTTATTTGCTGGGGGACTTCTTTTTCTTCTGGTTTTTGAAAGGATTTTTTTTAGAGGAAGAGACTGAGAGAAAGAAGACAGTGAGAAAAAAAGAGAGATTGCGAGCATAAAACCCTAACTTTTAATACTGAAATTTCCGAAGGCAATAGTCCAAAATTAAAAATTTCTTAATTTTAACGGTGATAATCCAATCTGAGGGGCTAAAAAAGGGGCATTTGCACAACATCTCCAGTGTTATTTTTCCATTTCTTTTATTACTTTTGTTATTATTTTTTGTTTATGTTTTTTTTTCTTTTATTTTTGTTATTGTTTTGATTATTTGATTTCATTGCTAATTTATTTATTTTTTGTGTTTTGATGTCCGTATGTGGATTGAGGAGGAGGATACCGCCTGTGTTTAATTGAAGAGAAGGTCCATGGAATGCCATTGATGAACCTGTACTGTTTTAATAATAGTTCTTAGGATTTTAATTTTTGTTTTGCATTTTTGTATCCTGTGTAATTTATTTTAATTTCTGGGTATATAATTATTTAATTTTAATTCTGTACGTAGTTTGTAATAGCCCCAATAGTGGGAATAGTAAAAGATTTAAATTTTTTGTACTTTAAAATTAATTAGTAATTAGGTTCAATTTGATAAAAATTAATTAAAATTAATGGTGGCTTTAGTTAATTAGGGTTTGTATGTAATTAAATTAGATTTTTTAGAAATCATATATGAATGTGTGTTTGATTTGATTTTGTTATGTTTTTATGTTTTTTGGGTTTTTTTTTTATGTTTTTATGTTTTTTGGGCCCCAAGCCCACGTTTAGGTCTAACCCACTAAATAAATAGGTTTAAAAATAGTTTAGGATTTTAAGTAATTAAAATCAATTTAGGCTCATTAGATTAATTAGATTTTTGACCCGTTTAGTTAATTAAAATTGTTAAGACTTAGCTCAACCCATTTAATTGCATTTCTTTTAAAATAAATAGATCTAGGCCCACATTTCATTTAAAATAAAATTAGATTAAGACTTAGGCCAATTAATTTAATTTCTTCTTTAAAATTGAATAGACTTAAGCCCATATCTTAGAAAGACTAAAAAATAGATTTAGGCTCATTAATTAATAAAATGTAGGTCCACTTTTATTCTATTTCACCTGTAAATAAAATGTAGATTTAGCTAACTTATTTAAATAAAATTAACATAGTTTAGACTTAGGGACAATGTGATCTTGAGTGCATTTTTTCTTGTAATTTTATTGACTTGTTGCCTTTTTGGGTAAATGGATGTTAATTAGGGTTTAATAAAATTGCATGTAATTAGAGGGTGAAATAATTATTTATAAAATTATTCTAAATGAACACGAGACTAAGAGAAGTTAGTATTCTGTATCCAGAATCTCCTGGTTGTGGTGCTAATTTTCTTTTAAAGAATTGAGTACCACCAATCAAATTGTCCCAGTTATTACCTTGGGTGGTGACTCCTCATTTCCATACCATGTCTTTGTGATAGTGGTTAGTGTGTTCTCTAAGGCCCTGAGCCTAAACAGTGTCGTGATTGCTAAAATCTTGGACGCGCGCTAAACCTCGCCGTCTACAAGCTCATCAGGATTTCATTATTGAAAATGTGACGAAGAGGGGACTAAGGGGACATGTTGAACAACCTTGACATTTGATATTGAATGGTGTGCAAATCTAGGGATGCGACTGAAGGAATGTCGATATGTCAAGCAGAATCTATTTGAGAGCCCAAAATAGCTTCAAATTTTTTTGGCAGGGGGCATATCTCCACTGTATTGAACTAAAAAATATGTTTTTGAGGATCCCAAAACTGAGAAAGAATGTGGAGAAATAAGAAGTTGATCTTCCTAGCATGCAAAGATCGAAAGGCAAATAGGTGAAATAGCTCTATTCTAGCCCATGACCCGCTATCCAAATTTTTTAGAATCGGTTATAGCTGTTTCAAGCTTCTCTCAATCATGATTTAGGGTCAAAATGTTATCTGGGAAAGAAGAATAGAGGGAAGTGGCGAGATGAAGAGATTAGGGATTTTGAAGAAGATTTGGGGATTTTTATAGTTGTAGGACAAATGTGTAGAGGCGATCGCCTTTAAGTAGAGGCAATGCCTCTATGAGAAGAGGTAAATTATCCATTGCCTCTATGAGAAGAGGCTTCATATAGAGGAGATGCCCCTTCAAAGAGGTGACACCTCTACGATATGTAGAACAAGTCTTCACATTGCTAGAAATTCTCCGTGTTGTATGTGTAAAGTCAGAGAAGAGTGTTTCAGAGATAAAAAGGCCTTTTTCAAAATTTTGCCAAAGATTAAGTTTAAAAGTCATAATTCCCATCCATACAATGCAAAATATGAAGGTGTAAAAATAAAAAAAATTAATTCAAATAGTAAGAGGATGACATTATAAAGCATCAAATGTTTCTAGACAAAACACCCTTACGCTAATAAAAATTTTTAAAGGGTCTTCTTTACTCATCACTATTAGACTCATTAGCCTCTTCATTAGCTGGCTCATCCATAAGCTCATCAGCTGATTCATTTGTAGAAGCATCAGTAGGGTCAGTCCCATCATTATCTTTGCTACCCTTGGACTCCTCGTCGGTTGGCCCCTCCTCCTCATCGCCCTCAACCTGAAGAGCGGTAAGTTAGTGCTTAAGGGCAGTGATCCTAGCCTGGCTGGCCTCATCTCGATCTTATCAAAGTATCATAAAATGGAAGAAAATCATGAAAGCATGTATACATGTAGAAATAAAGCATATTTTGTGTTTACCTTCCACTGATGAGTCACCTGCATTAGGAAGTCCCTGTGGACCTTAATCACTCAATACATATACTCCCCCTGATCTCGAGGTATCTATTCCATTAATAATGTTAAAATTAACCATGTGTTATAAGACTTGAGAGCACAGTTGCGAGAGAAGGAAACTTACATGGGTAGTAGCCTTTGGGAAGAATGTCGGCTCTAAAGTTATATCCAATGTCAGAAACTGACAAGAGAGCTTACCAGAAGGCATCCAATAATGATATCAGGAGTGGTAGTAAGTCTGCCGACCATTACCTGGGACCGATAACTGGAAGGGGTCTATAGAGGATAGCACCTTAGAAGAAGAGCCCTTATAATTAGGAATGATGTGCGGGTGCTAATGAGGCCTCTCTTGTGCAGAGGGTCTAGGACGAGGAGCAGGTGCCCTAGTAGCTGCCTAACATATAAAATATAAGTCAAAAAATAACATCTATAAGTAAATATAAAATAAGTAAAAATAAAACATTGCATGCTCACCTGAAGTGCAGGTGTAGGAAGAGGCACTCGCTGTAAAAGATGAGCTCGTGTAAAGTCCACATAGTAAGACTTCCTCTGCTTGCAATAGTCTGAAGCATCCTCTCCTTACAGGGCATGATCGAGCTCATCTCCCTCTATCTTATGCGCTCAGAAGATATGACGAGGAGGAGCAAGAGGTGGACACCTCACCCTGAGGGATATAGCGAATCATGGACACCTGACCACCACTGATGTATCCTCTCTTTAAGGAATCAAACTCTACAGTCAGGGCCTCTAAACAAAACCCTCTTCCTAGATAGAGGGATAGAGCAAATCATCGCCTATGTTCACCTTGCCTGAGGGCCCTATAAGTCCAGACATAGCTGTATGGATAAACAAGTAAGTGGATAAATTTGATTAATAAATTTATTATTAATTCCAACTACATTTGCAGGTACCTACCTCATCGTATGTGAGCGTGTTCTGCTACTCATGGTGGATATGAACATGAGCCACAAACCGCCTCTAACCCTAGCTGGGGCCCTACCTTGCCATTGCAGGGAAGGGAGTATCACGAACCCTAGTAATCCCCACTATCAACTTCAGCTCTAGAGCCCAGTCCTGCAAAAGAAGCAAAGGGTTATGAGTGAAATCGCATAGCAATAATTGAGATGGAATATAAAAGGAAAAGAGGAAGTAAAATACTAGTATGGCATGCCAAAAATTGCAGAGGTGCCTAGCTCTGCGTATTAGCTCATCCATGCTCCTATAAAGATAAGCTAAAGTGCAGTTACCCCAATCATAGGTCGCCACTAAATCTAGATCTTTAGAGGCATCAGGAAGCTCAAGTCCATAAAACTGGTTGTGTTGGCAAAGAGCGTGGTGCCCAGTAGATAAACAAGGAAAGCATGCACCACCTGATCAATCTATAGGGTTGTAGTGGCTGCCTCAACTCTAGCACGAGTGTAGAAGCTCTTAATTGACTCGAGCTTCACTGTGTGGGTCCCCTTTATGTTTAGGACCATCCCAAGTAGATGCTCGATGAAAGTAAGATGGTAGGGAAATAACTGATGAAGGTTAGCATCAAAGGGAACAGAATCCCAAGCACAAGCAATGCCAGTAACTATAGCGAAGGCCACTGGGTCCAAGGTGAACTCCCCGAAAGGAAGATGAAATGTGTGGGTGGTGTCAGACCACCTCTCCATTAGGACATGCAAGGCCTGGTAGTCGGTATGCCCCTACTATACTAAGAGTGCCAGGATAAAGTTAGAGAAGTTGGTATCATGAATCTGAGTCTGTATGGCCTCAAAAAGCTTATCACACGAGATGCGCACACCACTAAAGTTCCCAGCACCTTTGAGGGTGTGGGCATCGAGCTAAGGGAGTAAAACAGGGAGTAGAATTGTCATTTTATGTAATAAAATTTTAAAATTTTTCCCAATTCTCTTGCTGAGGTGAACGCCTCTATCAAAGAGGTGATCGCCTCATTACACTTAAAGAGGCGAATGCCTCTTTATAAAGAAGCAATTACCTCTTTGAAGAGGTGATCGCCTCTTCAAAGGCAACGCCTCTTCATAATAGCAATTAGACATAATGATTGAAAATTTTAATTTTTAATCAATAAAATTTAATTTCTTTCAATTAAATTGATAAATATGCGTCTATGAATAGAAACCTGATGCTATTTGTTGATATTTGTAGGAAAAATTAAAGAAATTGGTTACTAACCTCTTCGATAGCCAGACCTCAAATATGGGATTGCACATCCATGAATAGGGAGATCTCGTCTCTAATGCTGAGCTCGAAATTCCTAGAGGGATGCACCGTAGGTGTCATTAGGTCCCATATGGGCAGATCTGGGGTCCGTGCAATGTTCATATCAGAAAATAAAAAGAATGAGAGAGAAAGAGAAAGAAGAGAAAAAGTGTAAGGAGGGAGAATCGAGAAGGTGAAAGTGACCCTTGAAAGAAAAAAGTGAGAATTTATATGATTAGGGCAGAAAAGGAAAATTAAAAGAAAGGAAGATAAGGAGAAAGGCGTGAGGCCTACTTGGTGAGATTAAACACAGAACGACCCATAGCCCGTTAAAAAAAAAACTTTGAATGAGAATTGATGCATCATTAATTGAGAATATCCCAAGTTCAATCGTTAGATTTGAATGCATTCTAACTGAAGCATCAGGAAGGACAAGCGTCTGGTCGAGTTTGAATCCCTAAAGTGCATAGAAGAATAAACGTCTAGTTGGGTTTGAATCTCCAAAGTGAGAAGAAGGACAAGTGTTTGGTCAGTTTTGAATTCCTGAAGTGTGCAAAAAAATAAGCGTCTAGTCGGGTTTGAATCCCCAAAGTGCGTGAAAGAACAAGCATTTGGTCAAGTTTAAATCCTTGAAGTGCGTAGAAGAATAAGTGTCTGGTCGGGTTTGAATCCCCAAAGAGCACATCTCAGGAGGTGTCTAGTCAGGTTTGAATCCTCAAAGTACATTCTTATTTTACTGAGTAATTCTCGGGCCAGGAAAACCTAGGTTTTATGCCAAACTATAATGAGAAACTTATCGGGCCAGGAAAACCCGAGGAACGCGGTTAAGTTTCATCTCTTTTTATTAAGTGGAGGTTGGGCCATGTTCAAGATTCATGCCAAACTATAATGAGTAACTGATTGGGCCAGAAAAACCTGAGGAAGATGGTTACGTTTCATCTCTGCTACTGAGTGACTTATCAAGCTAGGAAAACTTGGGAATGATGCCAAATTTATAATGAGTAGCTGATCGAGTTAACTTAACTCAAGGATTATGGCTACATTTCTCTTCTGCCTCTACTAAGTGAAGATTGGTCCATGCTTGAGATTCATGATAAATTTATTTATTAGTGGCTGATCGGGTGAGGAAAACCTGAGGAACACAGTCACATTTTAAAGATGAAGTTTGACCTCTTGGGTTTGAATTCCTGAGGCTGACGGCCCGAGCGAAGCTTGTAGGTCAAGTATGTCGTTCTTACTTTTTATTGTTTGATGTGCATATTGCTTTTTTAAAAAATTATTTTTAAAAAATTTAATTTTTTAAAAAGCCAAGGGGGTAAACTGTGGACACCGTTAGTTTGATTGACCCACAACGAAAGCCCGAAGATGGAAAAGTTCGAGTTTTGAATGCAAGGAGAGTCTGAGACTTCTCTAAAATTGACTTGGAAAGCCTAAACACTAAGCCAAGCCCACAAAAACCATATTCAAGCCTAAAATAAAAGCTAAAAACCAAGCCCAAGCCCATCGTCTCTTAACTTAAGGCCTTGACCTGGCCTAGGTGACGAGGCGATTGCCTCAACAAAGAGGCATTGCCTCAACGAAGAGGCATCACCTCTTCACCCTAAGCATCGATGACTTGATGCCTCATCGAAGAGGTGGTTCCTCTTCACACCCACTCTCTACAATATTAAATGCCATTAATGACAGTGGTTGGAGGCTTACCTGTTGAAAAGTTGGTCATTTTTAGATGTAAAAGAAAGGGAAAAAGTAGAAAAAAAGTTTAGGGAATGAAAAAAGGTAAAGGGAGAGGGTGATAATAGTTTTTGGGAAATTGAAAAAGAGGAGAGGATGAGAGGTTTTAAAAGGGGATGTGGAGGCAAGAGAGTAAGGTGTTGGGAAAAAAAGTTTTGGGAATTTAAAGGGACAACTTGGAAAAAACGTCTGGAAGATAAAAAAATAGAGAGAAAGAGGAAGAAAAAAAGGAAAGAAAGAAAGGAAGAAGAAGGGGAAGAGACTTTGAAACGTAGGAGACTTTACTCTTGAGAAGAGGAAGAGACCTCTTTGCATTCAAAGCCATTCATCCATTAACCAAGCGCTAAGGGCTTAGTTAGGAGCATTAGCTTGTCCAATACAGTGAGTCTCTCTAATTTTTAGCTTTTAGTTCTTCATCTTTATTAAAACCTTGATTTGTTGCTCTTTTATGTATTTTTTTGAGCTATATTACTTATTTAAGTTCATAGAGGAGCATGATTGCATGAGACATTGAATATTGATTGTTAATATTTATATATTTGCGTATATTTCTAGTTTATTTGCATGATCGTTGAGTTTCTTAAGATTTAAGAAATGTAGTCTATCTCTATCCCTGTTGAAGAGGTAACAGAGGCATCATCTCCTAGTCAGGAGGTGATGCCTCTTGACCATCATTCTGCCGATTTATGTCTTAATTTTTAGCTATTATCTTGCATGTTTGGCATAATTTCCTTATCTAATCTATTATATTTCTTGATTGTATGCATGATTATTATGTTTGATCAATATTGTTTCCATGTTATACTATTGTGTTGTTTAATGGACTATTTGTGAGTTTATTTTTATCTCTTATTATTTATTTTTATATTTTTTGAAAATATTATTTGTGAATGATTTATAGATATTATTATTGTTTGTGAGATAGAACTAACTCATATTTGTTGTAGAAATTATGTTATGATTTCTAAGTATTAGATGATTACTTTATTAATTAATTATTAAGGATTTTGATTTGTATAATTAATTAGTTTATTTTCGGTTTATGTATGATTTATTTTCAGTATTTTTACATTTATTTACACTAAAAGTTGTAATCCTTAATCTCTATCCCTTTTATTTGGAATGAATGATTGTAAATTTTTTTTGTTTGTTTTATTTTATTTTTGTGATTGATTGACGGGGGTAAAAGCATGAAATGAGACTAATGTGCAAACCTGAAATAAAATATAAAATTGAAAAACCAATCGCGATTAGCATGTTAATAAAGAAATAATTTAATAATTAAAGGTAATAAAATACAAAACACACACGGAGGGCAACCGCAAGGTTGGATAGGCATTCCAAAAGCCCATACCCAGTTTCCGAACCCGATATCTGATGATGGTTTTTGAGAACCTCCGTGGAATTCAGTAGATGTACAGTGTGTCTCGACTTTCATCTAGGTGGCGACTTCATCTCCGTTTTGGGCCCCAAGCCCATCACATATTTCTTAGTGAGCCCTGAACTCACATAGTACCGTGGTCGTCAACACTTAGACGCACGATCAAAATCGCTGCCTATACTATGGGTGTTTAAATTATTGCACGACAGATTCATTAGTGTGCAATTTAGGTTTTGGATTTAATTTTTTTTTATAAATTACGGGTATTTAAATTGTTGGATGACGAGTTCACCCGAGTGTTTATAAGTTATAGGTGTTTAAATTTTTATATGATAGATTTATCCGTGTATAATTAGGTTTTAGATTAAATTTTTTTTTTATAAATTACGAATGCTTAAATTTTTAGACGATATGTTCATCCGTGTGTAATTTAGATTTTAAATTTTTTTTAAAAATATTTTAAATTATTAGTATTTAAATTGTTATACAACGGATTTACCCGTATTCAATTTAGATTTTAAATTAAAAAAAATTAATTAATTAAAAAAATTATTATCTTTTTACCCTTAAAAATTTTTTCCCGTTGCCACCTACGGCCGTCGCGGATGGCAACGCGCACCGTTGTCCAAAAAACAAATACAAAATGTTAAACTTTGTGGGGCTATCTGTGTAATAATTCATGTGGTGCCGGTCAAGTATGGTGAATGAAATCTTAAAAAAAAGAAAAAAATGCAGATATGATAGCTCAACTCTTTCTTTTCTCTGAATCATTTGCTCTTTAATTTTTTGCTTTTTTCTTTTTTAGCTACAACTTTTTCTTGAATTTTCCCTTAATAATGGAAAGCTTGTTTTATTATCACCTTGGTTTCTTGTTCTTTATGTTCTTACTTTACAAAATCCTTTTCCAGCAGAAGAAAAATCTGCCCCCTGGTCCGCTTGCTCTTCCAGTTATTGGGCACTTACACAAACTCAAGAAACCACTTCCCTTGGCCTTGGAGACACTCTTGTCGCAGTACGGTCCAATTCTATCCCTCAAGTTGGGCTCTCGATCTGTTCTTGTCGTTTCTTCACCATCTGCTGTCGAAGAATGCTTCACCAAGAACGACATTATATTTGCAAACAGACCAAAGACTATGGGAGGGGATCATATGACCTACAACTACAATTCTTACGTATGGGCACCATATGGTGATCTGTGGCGAAGTCGGCGCCGCCTAACTGTGGTTAAATTATTTTCTCCAAAGTGTCTCCAGAACACTTGTGCCATCCGCGAGCAGGAAGTTGGGAGTCTAGTTCATAAGTTGTTTAAAGCTTCAGCTGGTGGCAAGCAAGAGGTGGATTTGAAGTTTCAGGCTTCTGTTCTGCTGTGCAATGTCATGATGAGAATGGCTGCTGGAAAACCCTGTGTGGAAGAGGAAGTTGAGGACACAGAGGTGGAGAAGCAGCTAATTCGAGGATTCAAGGATAAGTTCTTTCCGAGCCTGGCCATGAATATTTGTGATTTTATTCCGTTCTTGAGGATGATTGGTTTTAAAGGGATCGAAAAGAGCATGATAGAGCTGCATAATGCAAGAGATGAGTTTTTGCAAGATTTGTTGAATGAAATTCGATTTAAGAGAAAAAATTTGGAAACATCAGATGAGGAAGAGAAGAGGTCGATTTCTGAAACCCTCCTTTCTCTACAAGAATCGAATCCTCAAATTTACACAGATGAAGTGATCAAAAGTGTTATACTGGTAAATCCTCTGCTATTTTGCCATATCAAGTATTTACCTAGATATATAGTTCCAAAATATGATTTAGTCCATTATGAGTTTTCCAATTGATGTTTGAGCATTTGATAAATTAGAAGAAGTTGCAGATGGAGTTTTAGTTCTAACTTTGGTAAATCAAATGTATGGTTCAGATCATGTTTATTGCAGGAGTAGAGACTTCAGCAGTTGCTTTAGAATGGGCAATGTCGCTCCTCTTAATTCATCCAGAAAAACTGCAAAAAGTGAAAGCAGAGATTGACAACTGCGTTGGACATGGGCGGTTGCTGATTGATTCGGATCTTGTCAAGCTTCCCTACCTTAGGTGTGTTGTAAATGAGACACTTAGATTATATCCTCCAGGACCCCTCTTGTTACCTCGTTTATCATCTGAAATTTGCACCGTTGGAGGATTTGAGATACCGAAAAATACAATGCTTCTTGTGAACATTTATGCTATGCATAGGGATCCCAGTTTCTGGGAGGATCCCTCTGATTTCAAGCCTGAAAGATTTGAAGGGGAAATAGGCGAACAGCACGGCTTCAAGTTTATTCCATTTGGAATGGGGAGGAGAGCTTGCCCAGGTGCTGACATGGGCACACGCATGGTTTCTTTGGCGCTTGGTGCACTCATTCAATGCTTTGAATGGGAAAATGATGTGTTGGAGAAAGTGGACATGAGCCCAAGTTTTGCACTTTCTCTTTCAAAGGCAAAGCCATTGGTTGCTTTGTGCAGTCCTCGCAAAGAGATGGTTGAACTCCTTTCCAAACTTTAAGACTCTGAGGATATGCAGGTCCCCCATATCAATTCTTAGCTTATAATATATTTACTTTTAAGCTGAAAAAATGCATCTGTTTCTGTTGTTATAAAAGATAATACTCGCGCTGTGTGTCAATTTTGGACCCTTGTGCATTTTCCAGTGTTTCTACTCATATGAAAAAAAAAAAGAAAAAAAGCAACTCATAAGAAATTCACGATCTGCTGTAAACTTCACAACCTTGAATGGAAGTTGATCTGAAAATTCGATAACAGAAATGCATAGCAGAGTATTCCCTTTATTGTAAACTTCAAAACCTTGAATTGAATTTGATCTGAAAATTGGATGACAAAAATGCAGTGACCATACATCGACCACAGTGGTTGGACTGGAATGATGCGTTGGAGAAAGTGGACATGAATGGGAAAATGATGCGTTATAAACTTCACAACCTTATTCAATGCTTTGAATGGGAAAATGATGCTTGGAGAAAGTGGGTATTCCCTTTATTGTTAACCTCAAACCCTTGAATTATATTTGATCTGAAAATTGGATGACAAAAATGAGGTGACTACACATCGACCACAGTGGGAGTCGAACCCACGACCTTTTGATCCGAAGTCAAACGCGCTAATCCACTGCGCTATGCGGTCTCTATGTTCTGGTTCTTCCATTATCTAATATAATTAAAATTAAGCAATCATCCAACAAAGCTAAGATGTGCGTGTTGGCATAATCCAGAATGGAAGCAGCAACCTGGTTAGGCTTGGCACTCCTCTTAATCCTGATTTTAATCTCAAAGTTTATACTTGGAAAGGTTTTGCACAGCAAGAATCTGCCTCCTAGTCCTATTTCCCTTTCAATAATAGGTCATCTTCACTTACTGAAGGAGGCTTTACACAGAACTCTCCATCAACTTTCTACAAAATACGGCCGCGTTTTGTTTCTTCGACTCGGCTGTCGTAAAGTTTTAGTAGTCTCATCATCAGCTGCAGCCGAGGAATGCTTTACGAAGAACGATATCATCTTTGCAAATCGCCCTCAGCTTCTCGCTGGAAAACACCTCAATTACAACTACAGGACAATAGGGTTGTGCTCCTATGGTGAGCAGTGGCGAAACTTAAGGCGCCTTGCGACCTTGGAGATTTTCTCCACAGCTCGTCCCGCCATGTTACAAGCATTCGCCAGGAGGAAGTTCATCCACTGGTACGACAATTATTTCAAGATTCAGTGGAACAAGAAGTGGGAGTGAAGCTGTCTTCAAACTATTTGGAGCTTGCTTTTAATGTCATGATGAGAATGGTCGCAGGAAAAAGATACTACGGAAAGGATGTAGTAGATAAAGAAGCAAATCAGTTTCGAGACATTATGAGAGAATTTGCAGAGATACATAGGACCATGCATTTGAATGATCTTCTGCCAGTGTTACAATGGATTGATTTTCAAGGTATTGAAAAGAGGATGAGGAAAGTGATGAAGAAAATGGATACCTTCTTGCAGTATCTTGTCGACGAGCATAGGAAAACGAGCAGTGAACTGCCCTCAGGTGAATCCACAGCAGGTAAAAGTGACAGGAAGACGACATTAATTGATGTTATGTTGTCGTTGCAGGAGAGAGAACCAGAACTCTATACCGATGTAGATATTAAAGCTGTTATGCTAGTAAGTGCCATTAGTATTTAGCTACTGATCTTAAATTCTTTTGAATTTGTTCTGGCAAGTATATGCATGAACCTCCAGCAAAATCTAACTTATTCACACGAATCACAAAATTTTGAATTGTAAGAAAAAAGCTATCAGTTTTGGCTTGCTTAAAAAGCTAGATTTTAGGATTTTAATTGTTTGAATTTTAATTCTTAAGAATTTTTTTTTTGTTTTAGGATATCTTAGAATAAATAACATAGGTGCAGACTACGTTGGAGATTGTAATTGCAGAAAGCCACGTTTAGGATTGCTAACTATTCAAACGTCTCTTTTCAGTGTTTTCAAAGATTTTCTAAAGCAGTTCTATTTGAAAAATGGATGCAGACTATGCTGGTTGCTGGAACTGAAACTTCATCAACTACCATGGAGTGGGCGATGTCTCTCCTCCTTAACCATCCAGAAAAAATGAAAAAGGTTGTGGCTGAGATAGACTGCAATGTTGGACTAGACCATCTATTGGAGGAAGCAGACCTGTCAAAGCTGAATTACCTGCAAAATGTAATCAATGAGACACTTCGACTATACCCAACACTTCCTTTTTTACTGCCACACGAGTCTTCTAATGACTGTACCGTTGGTGGTTTTGATGTTCCACAAGGCACAATGTTGCTGGTCAATTCATGGAGTATTCATAGGGACCCTGGTATGTGGGTGGAGCCGAACACATTCATGCCAGAGAGATTTGAAGGTGAAGTGGGTGAAGGGTATAAGCTAATTCCATTTGGCGTTGGAAGGCGAGCTTGTCCTGGAGCTGTTATTGCGAGACGAATGATAGGATTGACTCTGGGTGCCTTGACTCAGGCATTTGAATGGGGCAGGATTGGTAACAAGGAGATCAACATGGAAGAAGGATCAGCACTTTCCTTGCCCAGAGCTGAGCCCCTGGAGGCTCTCTGCAAACCTCGCCAGGACACAATAAGCCTCCTGTCATCATTCTAATGTGATGGAATATTTACTGCGTACGAAGAAAATGGCATAATTAGTAAGTATCCGTACCAATATAGTACAGTAAAAAACACTAATACTGTAATTTCTGAATATGTTGATGTTTGGATCAGATTATGCCAATGAATAAACAAACTTGTGCTAGAGTTTGTTACGCGTAAAGGACTTGATGGTCCTTGATTTATGTAATGTTTATAGCTTGATGTTAGATAGCAGTACTACTAGAGGATTTGGTAATGCAGTATCGCTTCAATGCACAAGTTAGCTACTACATGAGGCCAGACTTGTTAATGGAAAAACTCTGTACGAGAGATTTCTATGCAGGTTACTCTCCATCTTTTGAGCTTGATTTTATTTGTTTATGTGCTGTGAACTTTTACAGAGGCTTACTATACATTGATCAAGACAAGCTAAGCTGTTACCTAGTCTTCCTGATTAAAAGGACTCATCATCGGCTGCTCTAGACAAACCGTCCAACCCACTGTCACTGCCTAGAACCATGACTCTCTCTTTTTCCAGCACTCATGAACCCAAAAAAACAGAGAGAAATAGAGGATCATGCCAACCTACAAAAAAATGGAAGCAGCTCATTAGTTGAGCTTGGCACTGCCTTAATCCTCAAAGTCTATATTGCGAAATTATTTTAAAAATGAAAAAATACTTAATTTTAAATGATTTTACACATACAAAATGTTAAAAATTAGTTTTAAAGTAATAAAATTAAAATTAAAAATTTATGTAAAAAGTTATCAAAAATATATTTTCAATTATATCATCTCTTTTAATTAAACACTATTTTAGCATATATAACATTTTTTTGGTCCATATTAATATTAATTTATAAAATGCAATAAATTTATATATTATATGAATTAAATAAGTTTTAAATAAAAATTTTAATTTTAAATAGACTATAATAAAAATTGAAGGATGTCAAACTAATAGTGTAAAGTTTAGAAGTTGAACAATGCATTTGTCCTCAATATTTTTTAATCAATTTCCACCTCAACAAGAGATTTTCAGAAAATCACCTTTTACATACTTACCTCCTCCAGAGATAAACTCCTCAATCTTCGTCCACTTCTCTGTTGTATATCCCTTTATGCTCTCTGCCTTTCCACTAACTACATACTTTCCTAAAATTATTACATTTTAACACATAAATCTGCATAATCTCTTCAGGGAAAAATCTGCTATTTAAAAATATTATTTTTTAGAAAATAATTTACTGTTTTAATTTAAAATTTATGATGATATTTCTTATTTCATAAAAAGTTTAGGTTTTTTCTTTACCTTTTACTGTAGCAAAATTTAACAAGAAAAAATAATAATTTTTTTATAAATATTTATATTCATCTCAACAAAACGTATCCATGTTGCACAGCCATTTGTAGCTAAAAATTGAAGTATTATTTACAGTTCATCAAAAGAAATGAATAAAAAGGAGCAAAACATTAATCTTTGAGCCGGATTTATACAAAATGTAGTTTAAGTGAAATTTTTGCTACTGAAAGCCATACTTTTCAGTAGAACCATAGTTCCTAAGGTTTGGGGAGGATATAAAACAATTTTTGGGGATAGAGATACAGCATTTCCTAAAATAATGTTGAAGCCTTTAACTTGTTTTTGGCCTGGAAGAGCTACAATTTTAAATGATTAGGAGATGAATAATGATAAAGTTTTGACTTGTGCTAGATCTAGAAGAACTACAATTCCAAATGGTATAAATAAAAAAATCATACCGATTCCTTTTCAAACATAGTCTGTGCTTTTATTTCGAGAATTCTGATGGTAAGGAAATATAGAACAACAAAAATTAAAAAAGCACACGCAAAGAGGAAGAGCAAGCAAATCCAAATTCAGACATTGTCAGGCCTATAATTCTAGAAGAACTACAATTCTTTATGGAATTTTGATTATTTTTTATTAATTTGATTTCATTATTGTAAAAATTTTGTTGATATTTTTACTATTAGATTTACTTAAAAATTAAATACTTAATTTATGGCTTATTCAAGTAATAGAGTGAAATACTTAGATCATCAATAAAAAAATTAACCATTTTGAGTGAAATTTTATTTTCATATAATAATAAATTGTTATTTATCTTATTTCTTCATCAACTAAACAAAATCAATACGGTTTTTAAAAGTTATACATAACAACTTGATTACAATAAACTGAAAACAACAAATAATAAAAAAGTAATAATCGAAAAACAACAATAAAAACAACCTAAAAAACAACAAATAACAACTAAAACAAAAAAAAATAAAAAATTCTTATTTTTATTATTAATACTAATAAAAGTGAATATTTTATTGAAATAAAAATAATTAAACTAGTTTTAAATAGCTCATTTAAAAATTTCAAAGAGTCATAAGAAATTAAGCTAATTGAACTAAAAATTAATACAATCAACTTCAATTAAGAGGAGTCTAAAAAAGAACAAATAAATTTGCAAGTGCAAATGAAATTACATGGAACGGTAAAAATGAAAAAAAAATAAAGCAGAAATCTAGAACTGAAAAGGCAAAAGTTCCAAATTGAAAGGAAAAAAAATGGAGCCGAAATTGAAAATGAATTGGTCAAATACAGTGAAATTTCCACTTAAACTTATTTGATTAAATAAGCAATCATCCAACAAAGTTAAAGTTAAGGTCTGTGTGTTAGCATAATCCAAAATAACCAAGAGGTCAAAATGGAAGCAGCTACCTGGTTAAGCTTGCCAATTTTCTTAATCCTGATTTTAATCTCAAAGTTTATACTTGGAAAGGTTTTGCACAGCAAGAATCTGCCTCCTAGTCCTATTTCCCTTCCAATAATAGGTCATCTTCACTTACTGAAGGAGCCTTTACACAGAACTCTCCATCAACTTTCTACAAAATACGGCCACGTTTTGTTTCTTCGACTCGGCTGCCGTAAAGTTTTAGTAGTCTCATCATCAGCTGCCGCCGAGGAATGCTTTACGAAGAACGATATCATCTTTGCAAATCGCCCTCAGCTTCTTGCTGGAAAACACCTCAATTACAACTACAGGACAATAGGGTTGTGCTCCTATGGTGAGCAGTGGCGAAACTTAAGGCGCCTTGCGACCTTGGAGATTTTCTCCACAGCTCGTCTCGCCATGTTTACAAGTATTCGCCAGGAGGAAGTTCATCTACTGGTACGACAATTATTTCAAGATTCAGTGGAACAAGAAGTGAGAGTGAAGCTGTCTTCAAAGTTTTTGGAGCTTGCTTTTAATGTCATGATGAGAATGGTCGCAGGAAAAAGATACTACGGAAAGGATGTAGTAGATAAAGAAGCAAATCAGTTTCGAGATATTATGAGAGAATTTGCAGAGATACATGGGACCATGCATTTGAACGATCTTCTGCCAGTGTTACAATGGATTGATTTTCAAGGTATTGAAAAGAGGATGAGGAAAATGATGAAGAAAATGGATACCTTCTTGCAGTATCTTGTCGACGAGCATAGGAAAACGAGCAGTGAACTGCCCTCAGGTGAATCCACAGCAGGTAAAAGTGACAGGAAGACGACATTAATTGATGTTATGTTGTCGTTGCAGGAGAGAGAACCAGAACTCTATACCGATGTAGATATTAAAGCTGTTATGCTAGTAAGTGCCATTAGCATTTAGCTACTGATCTTAAATTCTTTTGAATTTGTGCTGGCAAGTATATGCATGAAACTCCAGGAAATTCTAACTTATTCACACGAATCACAAACAACAAAAGAATTGAAAATTTTGAATTGTAAGAAAGAAGCTATCAGTTTTGGCTTGCTTAAAAAGCTAGATTTTAGGATTTTAATTGTTTAAATTTCAATTCTTAAGAATTCTTTTTTTTTTTTTTAGGATATCTTAGAATAAACATAGGTGCAGCCTACGCTGGAGCTTGTAATTGCGGAAAGCCACGTTTAGGATTGCTAACTATTCAAACTTCTCTTTTCAGTGTTTTCAAAGATTTTCTAAAGCAGTTCTATTTGAAAAATGGATGCAGACTATGCTGGTTGCTGGAACTGAAACTTCATCAACTACCATGGAGTGGGCAATGTCTCTCCTCCTTAACCATCCAGAAAAAATGAAAAGGGTTGTGGCTGAGATAGACTGCAATGTTGGACTAGACCATCTATTGGAGGAAGCAGACCTGTCAAAGCTGAATTACCTGCAAAATGTAATCAATGAGACACTTCGACTATACCCAACGCTTCCTTTTTTACTGCCACACGAGTCTTCTAATGACTGTACCGTTGGTGGTTTTGATGTTCCACAAGGCACAATGTTGCTGGTCAATTCATGGAGTATTCATAGGGACCCTGGTCTGTGGGTGGAGCCGAACACATTCATGCCACAGAGATTTGAAGGTGAAGTGGGTGAAGGGTATAAGCTAATTCCATTTGGCGTTGGGAGGCGAGCTTGTCCTGGAGCTGTTGTTGCGAGACAAATGATAGGATTGACACTGGGTGCCTTGACTCAGGCATTTGAATGGGGCAGGATTGGTAACAAGGAGATCAACATGGAAGAAGGATCAGCACTTTCCTTGCCCAGAGCTGAGCCCCTGGAGGCTCTCTGCAAAGCTCGCCAAGACACAATAAGCCTCCTCTCATCATTCTAATGTAATGGAATATTTATTGCACATGAAGAAAATGGGCATACTTAGTAAGTATCCGTACCAATATAGTATATTAAAAAACACTAATACTGTAATTTCTGAATATCTTGATGTTTGGTGGAGTAGGATCAGATTATGCCAATATCCTTGTGAAACGAATAAACAAACTTGTGCTAGAGTTTGTTATGTGTAAAGGACTTGATGGTCCTTGATTTACGGGATGTTTATAGCTTGAGGTAGATAGTAGTACTATACTAGGGGATTTGGTATTGCAATATCAGTTTGCTTCAATGCTCAAGTTAGCTTCTACATGAGAGCAGACCAGTTAATGGAAAAAACTCTGTACGAAAGATTTCTATGCAGGTTACTCTCCATCTTTTGAGCTTGATTTTATTTGTTTATGTGCTGTGAACTTTTACAAAAGGTTTACTATACATTGATCAAGACAAGCAAGCTGTAACCTGGTCTTTCTGATTAAAAGGACTCATCAACCGCTGCTCTAAACAAACTGTCCAACCCACTGGCACTGGCTAGAACCATGACTCACTCTTTCTCCAGCACTCATCAACCCAAAAAAAAAAAAAAAACAGAGAAAAATAGAGGATCAAGCCAACCTACAAAAAAAAAAATGGAAGCAGTTCATTAGTTGAGCTTGGCACTGCCCTTAATTCTCAAATTCTATATCTCGAAATTATTTTAACAACGAACCTTTTTCCTCCCAGTCCTGTTTCTATTCCAATTATAGGCTATCTTCATGGGAAACCAGTTCATAGAACCCTTCATGAGCTTTCCAGGTGCAGATGTGGCTCGATTTGGGAGTTTAAATATGTTGAATGGACCTATGAGCTGAGAACTTACAGGGGTAAAGATACATAGGAGGTCTTTTGCTTCCTCAGGCTATGTACATAATTTCCCGGCTTTTTGTAAATCATGACAAAAATTTAAAAAACTTTCCACTTTATGATGTATTTAAAAAAAATAATTTTTTTATGGTGAAAAAAAGAAAAAAGAAAAGTTAATGCGCCATTCTAAAAAAGACAAAAAAAAAGTATGAAAAGTTGGCCAGTTTGACTGATGGAGTTAGTATTACAACAAATCAGAAATGGTGAAGCTGGGTTGAATGGATGTATGACCCCTTTAATAGCTAAAGGAACTCGGTTAGATTCCTTATTCCAACACATTTTTTATTTTCTTAGATTTTCTAAGTTTTTTTTTTCCTACATTTTCTAAAAAATGAAAGGTTGGGATCTGAAAAAATACAATGAAACTAAATATTATTAGTTGATTTATAATTATTAATAAGTTTATTTTTTGTAATAATAATAATACATTAAATGTAAATATTAAATAATAAATAATATAGGAGAAATTACATAACAAACTCTAACCTTTGAAGGTATTTATCTAATTTTTTCTTTAAAATCAAACTATAACCTTTAAATAACAAGAGATGAAACTTTTTTTTTTCTGATCCATGAGGCTCATTTAGATGACTGTATTGGTAATAGGAGATGAAACTAATGCATTTGCCCTTAAATTGATATTTTCTCCCTTCCAATTGAATATTTCATTTTGGATTAATAAGCTGTTTAGATAAATAAAAGTATCAATTTAGGGACAAATGCATTATTTTTATCTCCTGTTATTAGTACAGTAATCTAAGTAGGCCCATAGATAATAAAAAAAATAATTTTATCTCCTTTTACCAATATAGTCATTCAAAGAGAGCTTTTTTGATAATGTTTTAAAAATTGTGGTTTGATTTAAAAGAAAAAATTGAATGGAGTTTTATTTAAAAATATCCAAAAATTGGAATTTTTTTATGTAATATCTCCAATAATATAATAAATAATATTATTATTTACATTTGATGTATTATTATTATTGAAATTATTTATATTATATAAAAAATTAATAAAACATAAATTTACATAGAAAAAATATGTTGCATTATATACAATAAATATTAAAAAAGTATTTTGACATTAAAAAAAGAAAAAGATAAAAAAAAATATTATGGCCATGCACAATATAAAGAAAATAACTCCACTCAATTGGGGTATATAACTAACCCAATAATTAAAAAGATTAAACCTTTAGTGAAAGTTGATATACAAGCAGCAAGAAATGGGTGTAAAGTATGCTGGTGCTGAAACTTCATCAAGCAGGAAGAAATGGGTGATGTCACTCAACCATCCCGAAAAAATGAGAAGGGCTGTGGCTGACATAAACCTAATGTTGGACTGGACAATATAGTGGATGAAGCGGACCTATCAAAGTAGAGTCACATGTAAAATGTTATCAATTTTTTAACTTCTAATTGACCATCATGTATTTTGAAACCAAATAAATTAAGGGAAAAGTTGGGTGGTTACCATAATACTCTTCAGTATTTTTAGTAATTACGTTATTAAAGAAATAATTTTTTTTACATGTTTAAATTAGGAAAAATTATAAATTTGATGTCTTAACTTTTATATTTTTACCAGTTGGGTGTTTAATTTTTTTTTTTTGCAATTAAATATCTAAACTTTAGAAAAATATACCACTATAATATCTCCGGTAGATTTAATATTAATTGGATGTTGACTCAGATCAAACACGACATACTTTTATCTCAATTATTAGTCATATCATGCGTCACATGTATTATATTATTAAAGGATAAAATTAATCTTATTAAGATTATAAATTGACAAAAATAAACTTCCACTGCAAACATAGAGGATAACTGAATAAGAGTAATTTTATCCTTTAAATAATACAATACATGTAGCAAATGACATAGTTAATAATTGAGATAAAAGTATATTTGATTTGATTGAGCACCTAGTCAACATTAAATTGGCCGATCACACTACATTAGTATGCTTTTCTAAAGTTTAGATATTTGATTGCAACAAAAAAAAAGTTTAGACACTTAAATAAAAAAATTACAAAAGTTGAAATACCAAATTTGTATTTTTTTTCTTTAAATTATTACATGTTCAATATGCAATTTAAATTTTTAATTTTAAAAAATTGTTAAATTTTTTTATTAATATTGAAGGAAATTTTTTTTATTGAATGTGATCCGTGATATTGCAAGTCGCAATATGTATAAGCAAAAGGTGTTGAGGATAACGATTTTTTTAGTATTTTTTTGATAAATTAAATATTCCCTAATAAAATAAAATAAAATAAATTGACTAACCTACCTCATTTTGCTTTGAGAAACTTTACCCTCACTCTCCAAACAATCAAATATCAACAGGATAATTGGTAGGAGGATTGATTTGCCTCCACCCTTAGGAATGTTTGGTTCGTATGTTGGAATTGGAATAAGAATAGGAATGAGAATGAGAATAAGAATAGGAAGGAAAGAGAAATGGAATGGAAATTTGAAAAAAGTTTTTGATTTCACTAAAAAATGATAATGAAAATAAGAATCAAATATAATTTAATAACTAAAATTTCTTTTATCAAAAAATATTTTTGTAATTATTTTTTAATGTAAAAATTAACATTATAATTATTTTTATATATTAAAAATTAATATTATAATTATGTACTATAAAATATTTATTTATAAAAATATTATTATAATTTTTTTAAAAAAAGTATAATTTTTTTTTACTTTTGATAAATATTTTTATTCAAATATTTAATACATATTTTTATTAATTTATATATTTCATTTATATATTTTAAATATAAAATAAATATTTAAATATTTGATAAATTTATAATTAATTTAATTTGATTTCTAAGAAAATCAAAAATCATTTTTTAAAAATAAGAGAAAAATTTATTGATGGAGGAATCACATTTTCATTCCCATATCAATTTTAATCAATTAAATATTATTTATTCTAATTCTAATTTCCACTATTATTTTTTACCGAAAAATTACTTCAATCAATTCTTGCAAACAGCTCCACTTTATCTTGCATGAGTGGAAGAATTCCGTCTAAATGGATAATGTCAAGAAGCACCTTGCTCATTGCTTAGTCTTTTCTGATTAAAAAAAAAAAAAGAAAACTTATTGCAAAACTGAACACGACAAGCTAGGCTCCACAGTGAGTCTTTTCTTGATGAAAGAAAAAGTCAGTTTTCTCTATAAACAGACCCGCAAACCCCAATATCGGTAGCAAAACCATAGCTATTTCTTCTTCAGCACTCGAAGGCCAATCCAACCCAGAAAAAAAATGGAAGCAGCTTATTTGTTAAGCCTGGCATTTCCTTTAATTCTGATTTTCATCTCAAAGTTTATTTTAGGAAAGCGTTTAAACAGCAGAAATTTCCCTCCTAGTCCTTATTTTCCAGTAATAGGCCATCTTCATTTGCTGAAGGAACCAATCCATCATACTCTTCACAAGCTTTCTGCAACATATGGCTATGTGTTGTTTCTCCAATTTGGGAGCCGACAAGTCCTAGTTGTCTCCTCATCAGGAGCAGCTGAGGAGTGCTTTACAAAAAATGATATCATCTTTGCTAATCGCCCCTGCTTGCTTGCTGCAAAACACCTGAATTACAACCACAGCACAATAGCATGGTGCTTCTATGGTGAACGATGGCGCAACCTTAGACGAATCTCAACTTTGGAGATTTTCTCTACAGTTCGTCTAGCCATGTTTGCCAATATTCGGCAAGAAGAGATTCAGTTATTGCTAAAGCAATTATTCCAAGACTCAACTGAGAAAGAATTGAAAGTGAATCTATCATCTATGTTTGTGGATCTTGCTTTTACTGTCATGATGAGAATGGTCACAGGAAAACGGTATTATGGAAAGGATATACTAGATAACGAAGCAGCTCTTTTTCGAGATAGTATGAGAGAATTTGCAGAAATTCATGGTTCTATGCATTTGAATGATTTTTTCCCAGTGCTACAGTGGGTGGATTTTCAAGGTTTGGAGAAGAGGATGCAAAGAATAAATATAAAATGGATAGCTTCTTGCAGAAACTTGTTGATGAGCACCGGGAAATGAGGAGCAAATCATCTTTTGGTGCATCAGGATCAGGTAAAAGGAAAGGAAGATGACACTGATTGAGGTTTTGCTATCACTTCAGGAGACAGAACCAGAATTCTATAATGGGCATATCAAAGCTGTTATGTTGATACTGTTGGAGGGGAGAGGGAGGTTCAAGAGAAAAATATTTAGTTAAAAGAGAAATGTTTAGGAGAAATGTTTTTTATTTATTTCAATTCATACTTTAAACTCAAGTACAAGCGGTATTTATAGGTAGAAATTCACCTCTTAAACTTTAAATATGTGTATCATAATTAATAAACTAACGTTGAACTTAAACACTTAATTAATAAACACACACTGAACTTACTTAAACACTTAATGAAACTCACACATTAAATAACCATACGTTGAATCCTGCACACACCAAAATGTAAAGACATATTTAGAAAATGCAAATTAATATTTAACATTCCCCTTTAATTTGTGCTTTTCTTTTTTACTCCAAGCATTTCTCGTAATTGCTGAAAATTTTTAAACTTCAGTGACTTTATAAAAATATCTGCAACTTGATCTTGTGTCTTCACACACTTGAGCTCCACTTCTTTCTTTTTGATGCATTCTCTAATGAAATGGTACCTCGTGTCAACATGCTTACTCCAATAATGAAGTATTGGATTCTTTGCTAATACTTGTGCAGACTTGTTATCAATGCAAATTTATATAGCCTCTTTTTGCTTCAAATGAAGTTCTTCCAATAACCTTCTAAGCCAAATAGTGTGACACACATGAGATGTTGCAGCTACATACTCAGCTTCACAAGTTGAAAGAGTAATAATGGATTGCTTCTTTGAACTCCAAGTAACAATACAATCACCCATGAAAATACAAAACTGATAGTGATTTTTCTATCATCAATGTCTCTTGAAAAATCACTGTCACTAAATTCAACAAGCTTAAAATCAATGGATGAACAATATAGTAACCCATAGTCAATTGTACCTTTGAGATAGTGGAGAATCCTCTTTGTAGCTTTCATGTGAGTAGAAGTAGGAGCTTCCATAAAACTACTTATCACTCCAATTATAAAAAGGATATTCGGCCTTGTACATGTCAAGTATCTCAAGCTTCCCACAAGGCTTTTGAATAAAATGGGATCTTCCTTGTGTCCTTCATTGAATCTTAGCAGTTTGATTCCAACTTCCATAGGCATGTTCACTGGATTGTAATCAAGCATTTGAAAATTCTTCAACACTTCTCTTCTATAGCTTTCTTTTGAAGTAAAAATTCTATCCTCCATTTGCTTCACTTCCAAGCCCAGATAGTAAGACATAATCCTTATACCAATCATCTTAAACTCTAATAATGTAGCTGTCTTAAAATCTTCAAATAGTTTTGGATTATTTCCAATAAAGATAAGATCATCTATATAAAGACAAACATGCAAAACATCTTTATTTTCAAACAATTTCACATAAAGAGCATATTAATGACATCAACGAACAAACCCATTATCTTTGAAGTACTTGTTGATGTGAGTATTCCATGAGCTTGGTGCTTGTTTTAAACCATATAGTGCTTTCTTCAATCTCAACACTTTATCTTAATGGCCTTTAATTATAAAGCCAATTGGTTGCTCTATATAAACTTCTTCTTCAAGATATCTAATTAGAAAAGTTAACTTTACATCAAGTTGATAAATCTTTCAATTTATTTGGGTTGCCAAAGAAATCAATAAACAAATTGTCTCCATATAAGCAACAGGTGCAAACACTTCTTCATAGTCTACTCTATATTTTTGTTTGTAACTTTTAGTAACAAGTCTTTATTTATTTCTCATTACATCTCCATTTGCATTCTTCTTTTCGTTGTAGACCCTTTTGACACCAATAGCTTTATAACCTTTAGGAAGAGTTGATAATTCCCAAGTGTCATTCTTCTTAATTGCATTGATTTCTTACTCTATAGCTTGCCTTTATTTTTTTTATCTTTCACATCTTCTTCAAAGTTTAAAGATTCAATGTTTACAAATAGACAAAATAAATCATTATTAGTAATTTCTTTAGTTTTATCATAAATTTCAGACAAACTCCTAATTTTTTTTATGGTTTTTCACTAGAGCCTTCATTATATGAAGAAGAAGGAGAATGAGGAAAAGTCATAGTAGGAGCAGGTGGAGTTGTATATTGAATTGGTATTGTGATATCTTCTTCAAAATATGGAAGAAATCATATGTGCTCTCTTCTTTTATCTCCCAATCCCATGTTGCTTCCTCATTAAACTCAACATCTCGACTCACCATGATCTTGCCATTACTTGGGTTGTACAACTTATAGCCTTTGGAATTTTGATCATAGTTGATGAAGACATGCTTGACACTTCGATCATCTAGCTTGAATCTTTCTTGTTGTGGCACATAAGCATATGCAATGCTTCTAAAAATTCATAAATGAGTGACATTAGGTTTCTTTTACTCCATGCCTTTTGTGGTGTTTGATCTTTGACATTTGTTGTAGGATATCGATTTGACAAATGAAAGAGCTTTAGAGGGGGGATGAATAAGGCTATTAAGGGTTTTAGTAAAATAAAAATGATTTTAAGGAATTAAACAAAAATTGAATGAATGTCGATAAGGAAGAAAGAAAAACACAATGATTTAAGGAGTTCAAATTCAATAATAATCCTACATCTCCACCTAACTTATCTCCAAGTTAAGATTTTCAATTACCCATAATCTTATTCATAAGATTAACACTACACAAGAGTTTTATAGCTCACTCTTACAACCTTACAACTTGAGTTTTCAAGGCTCACTCAAAAAATAAATCCCAAGTGTTTCAATGGACAACACTTAAATCAATTCTTATTAGAATAGAATCTGACTTCCTATTTTCTTAATCTTAGAAAATAGAAGAACAAGAATGTCTATTCTAATACTCACTAACTCTCATAAGAGTTACATAAATACAAAAATTATTTAAGAGAGAATTCGAGAGCTTAATTGAATGCTTAAAAGAGAATGAATGATAAATAAGTTTCTTAAACCTTTAATTGAACTCTATGGAGTGTTTATATAAATAAACACTCAAAAATATGATTGTTGGATGTATTAAACATGTCTCTAACATCTATAATTGATTTTTGAATCAATTTGGACTTATTTCTATTAGAATGCTGCTCACGATCGTGAGGAGCAAACCTTGGCTCATGAGTATTATGTTGGGGACTGTTGCATTAAAAAATGACCATTTGGAGCTGTCAAGACTACTTTTATGAGTTTATCTCTACTCCTCACAATTGTGAGGGCAGCTCGTGTGGAGTATTGACCATTTTGGCTTAAAATGAGCACTAATAAGGGATAGCTCGTGATCGACTCGTGAGATGCTCATAAGCGGGACTGAAGACGATTGAATTAGCTTAAAATTTATTTATAAAAGTTGTAGATAATTGTCTTATCTTTCTATATTACTTTTAATCACCTTAATTAAACTTTATAGCTCAAGGTAATGCTGAAATACTAAGAGCTTCGCAACCTAAAATGAAAGCTACATATGTTGAATTCAACTTAAGATTTATATATCCAAATGAGCTCAGATTTTGACAAGTAAGCTCAATTAAAAAAGCTTAAGATGTCTACTTCAAAAGTAAAGAAGATAATTTTCTCATTATAGAGTTATAAAGATGTCAAAAAGCCTTCTTGAATCTCAGAGATCGAATTAGCTCAAAAGCATACTTATTAATCCAGGTCGTGAGGTAGCTCGTGAGCAGACCACTGTATATCCAAAAAATGTATATTTTTGGTATATAATTACTCTATAATGTTTGGAGACTTACATGAGAAGAGATACTTCGTTGAAATACATATTAATACTCTTTTAAGAAGTATTTCATTATCTCTAATAATTTAATAATTAAACTTCATGATAGATCAACTTCCTACACAGTTAGTTGAAATCATTGGAATCCAAATTATTTGTTAAATTCTAAAATTAGGAGTTTGAATATGCAAATGGTCAACAATCTCCCCCTTTTTGGCTTTGACAAATAATTTATTAAAATAATAAATAAAGTGTGTGAGTGTTAAAAATAAATGACATGAATAAGTATTCATTGTATAGAATAGCTCCCCCTCTCAAATTAAATTGATGCATTATGTGAACAATTTTCCTCCCCCTTAATATATGCATAAATTTCAATAGATACACCATGTATCAGGGCATAAAAGTAATTGAATTATCATGGCATATATAAGGGATAACAAATTTTTCTTATATATTTCTTTATTACTTCCTTTTATAGATATGATAAAAAATATAAATTTATTTTATTCCCTCTTTTTGTCAAAAAATAAAGACAACATAATCATGTTATCAAGAACATGACATAACATAAATATGTTAAAAAACATGATAACATGATCGTTAAAATAAATTGTTAAGCAATTTTAAGGATATAATTTCAAACATATATGCATGTAATGCTATTAGAATGCATCATAAAATAATGCACATGCATCATAAAAATAGTACATATAGCACTATATTGAAACTTAAAAACTTAACTATCACATGATTATATAGAGCTTATAAAATAGTACATATGCATCACAAAAATAGTACATATAACACTATATTGAAACTTAAAAACTTAACTATCACATGATCATATAGAGCTTAACTAGTTAATAATCATGTGACACTTAGCATATCACAAACACTACATAGCTTTTTCTCCCTCTTTGGCAAAAACAAAAAGAAAAGAGAGAGACATAAAGGGAAATAAACCTAAAGGAACAAAAAATTCTAAAGGGAATAAAAGATCACGAACCAAAACAATGAAAACAAAGATACACCAAATATTTATAAAATTTATGTTATACATAATCAAAGTAAGCAAAACAAGGCTTTTTATCATAAGAACAAAACTAGCCACACTTACATTGTTATTATGTATGCATAAACAAAATTTATGGAAAGAAAAAAAATTTAAACAATTTGCTTCCCCTATTGAAAAACAGTAAAATAGAATAAGATTTGGATAAAAAAAATTAATATCAAGGACGCACTTTCATATAGTAATGTCATTAACATAAACACATCTTTGGTAAAAAGAATTTTCCCCCTTAAAAGAAATTGAAGAAATTGCCTAAATACGCATGCAAACTTAATTATTTCTCCCCTTTTGTCAAAATGTAAAAGACAATTGTAAAAGGAAAATAAAAAAACATTAATGAAAATGATAGAATTACAATGATATTAAAATACCAATTGTAAACTAAAGAGAAATATAACAAGACATAAAACTAATATCTCATGGCTTATATCCAGAAAATATCCAAAAAATAAACTGAACATAAACTGTCACAAAATAACTATAAAAATAAACAAACAGCTCAATACTTAGATATGAAAAATATACTGAAAGTAAACCAAACAAAAATTGACGACAAAATTAATAAAAATATATAAAAAGAAACTAGTATTGGTAAGGAGTATGAGGAATTTAAAAAAAAATCATAATGCATATTTAAACATATATAAATGCATGACAATTAAATGTTTTTTATAAAAATGTTAAGATCAAAATCAAAACATTTAACAATCAAAGCAATCAATAAGCACAACATGATTTCACATGAAAACAATCCAACCATCAACTAAGCATAAAATTTAAGACAAACTAGAACCATCAATCATGCCAAGTTCATGCTTAATAAAATTCAATCTCTCTTTATTGAGAGGTTTGGTAAAGATATTTGCAAGTTGATTATATGTATCAACAAATTCAAGTGAGATATCACTAATTTGAACACGATCACACAAGAAATGATGTCTAATGTCTATATGCTTAGTTCTTGAATGTTAAATGAGATTCTTACTAAGGTTTATAACACTTGTATTATCACATTTAATTGGAATATGATTAATATCAATGCCATAGTCCAATAGTTATTGTTTTTGCCATAAAACTTATGAGCAATAACAACTAGCTGCTACATATTCTACTTCAGCGGTGGACAAGACAACTGAAACTTATTTCTTACTAAACCAAGAAACTAAGCAATTACCTAAAATTTGACAAGTTTTGGAAGTGTTTTTTCTATCTAGTAAAATACTGGCAAAGTCTGCATCCGAATAACTAATCAAGTCAAAGGAAGAACTCCTAGGATATTAAAGTCCTAAATTTAATGTACCATAAAGATATTTGAAAATTCTTTTGATAGCATTCAAATGAGACTCTCTAGGACTTGATTGAAATCTGAAACATAAGTAAGTAGCAAACAAAATGTCAGGTCTACTAGCAATTAAATAAAGAAGGGATCCAATCATACCTCTAATTCGCTTTTCATCAATTAGTTTACCATTCTCATCTTTGTTGAGTTTGGTAGTGGTACTTATAGGAATCTTGCTTGATTTAGCTCCATCTATACCAAAATTTTTGAGAATGTCTCTTGTATATTTGGTTTGATTAATGAAAATCCCATCTTTACATTGCTTGATTTAAAGTCCAAGAAAGAACTTAAGTTCTCCCATCATACTCATATTAAATTCTCCTTGCATTAACTTAGAGAATTCCTCACACAAGCAATTTTTAGTAGCACCAAAAATAATATCATCAACATATATTTGAACAATTAATAAATCATGCTTGGATTTCTTTATGAAAAGTGTTGTGTCAACTTTTCCTCTAGAGAACCCTTCCTCTAGTAAGAAGTTGTTCAATCTTTCATACCAAGCTCTTAGAGCTTGTTTCAATCCATACAAAGCTTTTGACAATTTAAAAACATGATTTGGAGAATTAAAATTTTTAAAACCCAGAGGTTGCTCAACATATACCTCCTCTTCAATGAAACCATTTATAAATGCACTTTTAACATCAATTTGATAAAGTTTAAAATCCATGAATGGCATTCTAATAGCTTCTAACCTTGCAACAGGGGTAAAAATTTCATTATAATCAATGCCTTCCTCTTGATTATAACCTTTAGCTACTAGTTTAGCTTTGTTCTTAGTTATGACACCTTGTTCATTCATCTTATTTCTAAACACCCATTTGATGCCTATAATTGGATGACGTTTAGGTCTAGGAACAAAGGTCCAAACCTTGTTTCTCTCAAATTGATTTAACTCTTCTTGTATAGCAAGGACCCAAAATTCATCACTCAAGGCATTATCAATATTTTTGGGTTTAATTTAAGAAATGAAGGCTAAATTAACAATAGACTTTAATTTAGATATAGTGGTTACCCCTTTTGTAGTGTCACTTATAATGAGATTTATTGAATTGCCAATTCTTTGGAAGTTCATCCTGTAAGGTAGGTTGAGATATCTCCTTATTATCCTCCTTACTTGGATCTTTAAGTTTTAAAGGCTTACTAGCATTTTCTTCTTGTGTATCCACAATCTCATTATCACTTACAAGATCATTAACACTACAAACATCCTTTATAGGATCAAGTGAATTTGATTAATCAAATACAACATGCATTGACTCTTTAACTACTAAAGTTCTTTTATTAAAGACTTTATATGCTTTAGTAGAAATATAATATCCTAGGAAAATTCCTTTTTTGGCTTTGGAATCAAATTTTCCAAGATTATCCTTGGTGTTTAATATAAAGCACTTACTTCCAAATACTCTTAAGTATGAGATTTTAGGTTTCTATTGTTTCATAGCTCATAAGATGTTTTATTTAAAATTGGTCTCTTAAAAACTCAGTTTGAAATATAATAAGATGTGTTAACAGCTTCTGCCAAAAAATATAGAGGCAAATTATACTCATAAAGCGTTGTTCTAGCCATTTCCATAAGAGTTCTATTTTTCCTTTTCAACTACCCTATTTTGTTAAGGAGTTTTAGAAAATGATAACGTATGTGAAATACCATTTTCATTGTAAAAGGTTTTGAAAAATAATTCTTAAATTCAATTTCATGATCATTTCTAATGGATAAAATACAAAATCATTTTTCTTTATGAACTCCTTTTGAAAAATTTTCAAAAGATTTAAATGCACCTTTCTTATGAGCAAGAAAACACACCTAAGTAAATCTAGAGTAGTCATCAACCAATACGAATGCATAGTACATTCCCTCGAGACTGGCAACTCTAGTTGGTCCAAATAAATCCATATGTATAAGTTCAAGAGGTCTAGAAGTTGACACTACATTTTTAAGCTTAAATGAGGACTTGGATTATTTTTTATTTTGACAAGCATCACAATGTTTATCCTTAGTGAATTCAAGCTTAGGTAAACCAATCACAAGTTCATGTTGTTTACAAAGATCATTTAAAAGCTCAAAATTTGCATGTCCTAACCTTCTATGCCATGTCTATGTGTCATTGAAAATTGACATTAAGCATTTGATGTCTTTTCTATCAACCTTGTTCAAGTCAATAACATAGATATTGTCTACTCTTTCACCATTAAAAATTACTTTGTCCTCATCAAGATTACTAACAAAGCAATTTCTAGGATAAAAATTCACCTTATTTCTTATATCACATAATTGACTTATACTAAGAAAATTATGTTTAAGACCATCAACAAACAATACATAATGTATAAATAAGGATTGAGGGTTACCGATTTCTTTAGTGCTTACTATCTTTCCTTTGACATTATCTTTGAATGTGACATGTCCTTTATCCTTTGCATTGAGCTTGTTGAATTGCTCCTTGTCTCCCATCATGTGCCTTGAACATCCACTATTAAGATATCACTTGTGTTTTGCTTTTATGGATTTCAAGCACACCTACACAAGATAATTTAAGTGTTCTTTTGAACCCAAACCTTTTTTGGTCTAGGTTGGTTAGTTTCAAGATAATCCAAAGGAAGTAAATTCATGTGTAGTCTTCTATAGAAGCACACATTATTGGTGTGACCTTTGATCTTGCAATATAAATATACAACATTTCAAATTTATTTCTCCTAGGATGATATGCTATCCTAGTGTGTGAAACATGCCTTTTATGTTGTGGTAATGAGTGTCTCTTAAAATTATTTTAAGTTATAGTGCGAGACATACATTGACAATGATAATATGTATTTTGATAGGTTTGTGCAACATGTTTAGGTGTATTGTGTTATGCAACATGCTTATGAGTGTTATGTTTAGTGTACATGTAAGCATGTTTGGGTTGTGCTTTTCTAGCATGAGACTTACCTCTTTGTGTCACATAGGATTGAGTCTTATAAGACTTTCCTTTAATATTTGACACATAAGACTTATTAGCTTTGAAAGGTTGAGTCTTAATTGGTTTAGAGGTAGAATGAATATAATTGCATGATGCTTTAACAAATTTAATATCGGATAATGATGAAAATGAGGCCATTCCATTAGCATATCCAATTCCATGAGTATTCTATGAAATTTTCAAGAGTCAAGTAAATTATCTAAAATCTCTTTTCCTCTTTGGAATTTTGATATGGAATTTTTTAGCTCAACTACCTTATTAGAAAGTTTATGATTTTCATCACTTACCTTATTAGAAAGTTTATGATTTTCATCACTTACTTTCTTAAGTTGCTCTTCCAAAGAATTTAAAGATTTTAAATCACTAGCAACTTTATCATTTGATTTAAAAAACTAGAAAATTCAATTTTTAACTTCTCAAATTCCTTGGTTAAGCTATTTAACTCATACTTATAATGCTTCTTTCTAGAAAGTAAGCTTTTGCACTTAAGTAAGAGTTTGCTTATAATAGAGCTCTTAACATCATCATCATCATTATATTCATCATAAGCACAATATTAATCATAAGAAGAGTTAGAAGTAGATGGTACCTCTTTTTCATCTTTAAGAGCCATAAAGCAAAGATTGACGACTTCTTGTTGTTCCTCTCCCTCTTTAGATTTAGAGGAATCATCCCAAGTAGCTTTGGAGGCCCTTTTCTTATCCTTTGCTCCCTTGTTCTTGAATTTGAGTTTGAGGCACTCACTTATAATGTGTCCTGATTTCTTGCATTCATAGCAAGTAATCTCTTTGGTTTTCTTTTTGCCTTCTCCTTTATACTTCTTGTTGAAATCTCTTGTTCTTGAGAAATTTTTCTTTTTCAAGAATTTTTTGAAATTTCTAGTGAGCATGGCAATATCATCATCTTCATCACTAGAATATTTAATACTCCTCTTCACTATCTTCTTGAATAGCTTTTAGTGCTATGCTAATTTTCTTTTCTTCCTTTTCTTCTTGCTCTTCACCTATTTTATTAATTACAAGCTTATATGTTAGGAGCTTTCTAATAAGCACATCAGTTGAAAGGGTAGAGTTTAGGAGCTTTCTAATAAGCACATCAGTTGAAAGGGTAGAGAGGTCTTGAGCTTCTTTAATTGAAGTGACTTGAGATTCCTAATCCTTCTTAGGTAGGATTCTTAGAATCTTATTGTTCACCTCTTTTTTTGAGAAATGTTTTATAAGTTTCTTGAGGGTTGTAAGGAGAGCATTGAGATGATTTGTTATCTCCGTGATTGATTCTTGAGGCTTAATTTTGAAGAGTTCATATTCATACATATGAAGTTAAACCTTTTTGCTTCTTACTAGTACATTGCCTTTATAATGGTTCTCTAAGGTATCCCATATTTCCTTGGCTGAAATGTAATGTTGAAGCTTACCTCCTTCTTCTCTTATCATGGAAGAGAGTAGAGTGATAATAGCTTTCTTATTTTTGTAGTTTTATTCCTTTTGATCATTGCTCCAATCACTTATTAAGAGAGTACTTTGTACACCATCAATGGTAGTTTTTGGTAGTTGTTAACCTTTAAGAACAACTTCCCAAAGTCTAATGGAATCAAAATCTAGATATACCTCCATTTTGAATTTCCAATGAGGATAGTCACTACCATCAAAGAATGGTCTAAGTGTAGAAAAATTTTGAAATTCACTCCCTATGATCTTGTATTCTAGCAATTAAGTTCTTAGAATCCAACCTCTGATACCAATTGAAAGAGCCTTAGAGGGGGGTGAATAAGGCTAATACAAGTTTTAGTAAAATAAAAATGATTTTAAGGAATTAAATAATAATTGAATGAATGATGAGAGGGAAGAAAAAATAACACAATGATTTAAGGAGTTTGGATTCAATAATAATCCTATGTCTCCACCTAACTTATCCCCAAGTTAGGATTTTTAATCACCCATACTCTTATTCATAAGATTGAAACTATATAAGAGTTTTATGGCTCACTCTTACAACCTTACAACTTGAGTTTTTAAGGCTCACTTAAAAACCAAATCCTAAGTGTTTTAATGGACAACACTTAAACCAATTCCTTTTATAATAGAATCTCACTTCCTGTTTTCTTAATCTTAGAAAATAAAAGAATAAAAATGTCTATTCTAACACTCTCCAACTTTCATAAGAGTTACATAAATACAAAAACTGTTTAAGAGAGAATTTGAGAGCTTAATTGAATGCTTAAGAGAGAATGAATGATAAGCAAGTTTCTTAAACCTTCAATTGAACTCCATAGAGTGTTTATATAGATAAACACTCAAGAATATGGCTATTGGATGTATCAAACATGTCTCCAACCTCTATAATTGATTTTTAGATAAATTTGGACTTATTTCTGTCAGAATGTTACTCACGATCGTAAGGAACAAACCTTGGCTCATGAGCATCAGTTTGAGGATTATTGCTTTCACAAATGACCATTTAGAGCTGTTAGGACTACCCTCATGAGCTGATCTCTACTCCTCATGATTGTGAGGGTAGCTCATAAGGAGTACTGACCATTTTGGCTTAAAATGAGCACTAATAGGGGACAACTTGTGATCGACTCATGAGATGCTCATGAGTGGGACTGAAGACGATCAAACAACCTAAATGTTCTTCATAAAAATTATAGATAATTGTCTTATCTTTCCATATCACTTTAAATAACCTCAATTGAACCTTTAGAGCTCAAGATATTACTAAAAGCTGCACAACCTAAAATGAAAGCTGCATATGATGACTTCAACTCAAGATTTGCATACCCAAATGAGCTCAAATTTTGACAAGTGAGCTTAATTCAGAAAGCTTAAGATGTGTACTTCAAAAGTGAAGAAGATCATTTTCTCATTATAGAGCTCTAAAGATATCAAAAAGCCTCCTTGAATCTCAGAGATTGAATTAGCCTAAAAGCATACTTATCAATCTAGGTCGTGAGGCAGCTCGTGAGAAAACCACTGTATATCAAAAAATGTATATTTTTGGTTTATAATTGCTTTATAATGTTTGAGGACTTGCATGAGATAAGATACTTCATTGAAATACATATTAATACTTTTTTAAGAAGTATTTCATTGTCTTTAATCATTTAACAATTAAACTTCATGATTGATCAACTTCTTACAAACCTAGTTGAAATCATTGGAATCAAAATTATTTGTCAAAGTTCAAAATTAGAAGTTTGAACATGCAAATGGTCAATAATAAATAAATTTCATAAGAAATAGCTTCTGCCTAAAACTGTTTAGGCATGAGTTTGGCTTTTATCATACTTCAATCCATGTTGAGAATAGTTTTATTCTTCCTCTCAGCTACTCCATTTTATTATAGTGATCTCAGAACTATTAGAGGATGATGAATGCTATATGATTCATAAAAATCACCAAACTCCTTTAATGTGAATTCACCTCCCTGATTGGATCTCAAAGCCTTAATTAAGTAGCCACCTTCATTCTCGATAAGAGCTTTAAAACTCTTGAATGCTTTAGATTTCTATTTTAAAAAATAAACCCAAGTCTTCCTACTATAATCATCAATGAAAAGTAGAAAGTATATATTTTTATCAAATAATGAGGGCTTGATTGGTCCACATACATCGGTATGAATAAGTTAAAGTGGCTTAGTTGCTCTTATCATAGATTTTTTTTAGAAAACTCCTTGAATGCTTGCCAAGTAGACATTTTTCACATAGATGATGTTGGTGGTTGATAATAGGCATTCCATTCGCCATGTACTTGTCTTTTAAAAGTTTAAGTGCTCCAAAATTCAGGTGCCCAAATCTTATATGCCAATGCCATACTTTATCTCTCATATTAACCTTCAAGCACTTCACTTTAATTATCTTGAGATTTAATTAAAATATTATATTCTTTGACATAGACACCTTAGCAATCAAATTTCCATTTTATTTTCTAAGCCAAAGTTAACGATTTTTCATGTTAACTTCATATTCCTTCTCAAGAAGTTGCCCTAAACTTAAAATATTACTTTTTAGTTTAGGAACATAGTAGACATCATGAATAAGTCTATGGCTAGAAGAAACTAAAATAATACCTTTCCTACAAATTTGAATCTTTGAAGAATATCCTAAAGAAACATTGCCTTGCACCTTTTTATTAAGACTTACAAATTTTAGTTTATCTCCACACATATGATTGCATATCCCATTATCCAAGTACCATGAGCTTTCTTCATTTCTCTCATCATCTTTAAGAGTAAACAATAAAGTGGGCTCTTAATCTTCTTGCTTGTTGACAACATTGATTTGCTTATCGACATACACCTGTTCATCATTACATTCCTAAGCATAATGCCCATATTTATGACAATTATAACATTCAACATTAGATTTATCATACCTCCTCTCGTTTGGCCTTGGATTATTGCCTTTTCCTCTTCCTCTTGCTCTTCCATGTCCATTAGATGGTTGATTACTTCTCTTATTGAAGTTGCTATAATGACCTCTACCTCTTCCTCCTTGTTCATGTCCATAACCACGTTCTCTTCCTCATCCTCTATAAGTAGTTCCTCCATTATCATCTTTTAAAGAAACCTTTACTTTAAGAGCTTGCTCCAATGGTTCATTTTGCCTCATCTTAATTTTATCTTTATGAGCTTATAAAGATTCCACTAATTATTCAAAAGTCATAGAGTCTAAATATTTGGATTCCTCAATGACACAAACCATATAATCAAACTTTGGAGTCAAGGATTAAAGAATTTTTGCTACCACACAAACATTTTCAATTTTATCTCCATATCTCTTCATTTGATTCATAATGGTCTTCACTTTTGAGCAATAATATGAAACTGACTTAGATTCCTTCATGCATACAACTTCAAAATCACCTCTTAGTGATTGGAGCCGCACCTTCTTCACTTTGTCAACTCCTTGAATTTTTTTTTCAAAATCTTCCATTCTTCTTTTGACATAGTTGTATTGGCCACCTTTTTAAACATTGAATCATTCAAACATTTATAGATAAGAGCGAGGGCTTATTGATTTTTCTTCTTTAATTTTATTAAAGCATCCTTATCATTTTGAGGTAAAGGATTTTCATTTTGAGGTTACTCATACCTTTTTTCTACAATCTCCTAAACATCTTGTGAGCTAAGAACAACTTTCATATAAAGATACCATGTTTCATAATTTTCTTTTGTAAGGCAAGGAAATTGAAATAAATGGATGCCATTATTTACCATTTTTCAAAAAGAAGAACCAAGCTCTGATGCCACTTAGTTGGAGAGGAGAGGGAGGTTTGAGAGAAAAATATTTAGATAGAAGAGAAATGTTTAGGAGAAATGTTTTTTATTTATTTCAAATCATACTTCAAACTTAAGTACAAGGGGGTATTTATAAGTATAAATTTACCTTTTGAATTCTAAATACATGTACCATAATTAATCAACTAACTTTGAACTTAAACACTTAATTAATAAATACACATTGAACTTACTTAAACACTTAATGAAACTTACACATTAAATAACCATACATTGACTCATGCACACACTAAAATGTAAAGACATCTTTAGAAAATGCAAATTAATATTTAACAAGTATGTCTCTAGATCTTTAGCAACCTTTGTCTCTATTCATCTTCTTACTTGATTTCAACAGTTTTGGTAAGTAATTATGGCTTGTCTGATCAACTCTTACAAAGCATATGTATAAAAATAAGAAGTCTTTATGTTACACTCTATGGTATGCTTCAACATAATCAATAGCAAATTTCTTTTCCCTAAGAAATTTTATATGGTGCAAGATGTAGCTCTATTTTAGATTTTTCGTAAATTTAATGAACCTCTGAACTAAGAACCTTTGGGTGTAAAGTTATAAAATTACTTATAATTCTCAGAGAGCATTTTAATTCTATAAAGCCATGTTTAAGGTGGTTAAGTATATATTCAAACCTCTCTTTTTCAGTACTTTCAAAGATTTTCTAAAGCCGTTGTATGTGAAAAATAGATGAAGACTATATTGATTATTAGAATTGAAGCTTCATAAACTACTATGGAATGGGCAATGTCACTCCTCCTCAACCATCCAGAAAAAATGAAAAAGGCTTTGGCTGAGATAGACATTAATGTTAGACTCGATCATTTAGTATATGAAGCAGGGTTACCAAAGCTAAATTACCTGTAAAATGTAATAAGTGACACTTTTTGACTGTACCCAACACTTCCTCTTCTACTACCACATGAATCTTCTAGTGATTATTGTACAGTCGGTGGTTTTGATATTCCCTAAGGCATGATGTTACTTGTCAATGTATAGACCATTCATAGAGACCTTAAGATGTGGAAAAAGCCAAACACATTCATACTAGAGAGATTTGAAGGTGGAGAAGGTGAAGGGTATAAACTAATTCCATTTGGTACTGGAAGAAGGGCTTTTCCTAAAGCTATTCTAGCAAGGCGAGTGATGGGATTGACACTTGGTTCTTTGATTTAGGTTTTTAAGTAGGGCAGATCAATAATGTAGAGATCAACATGATAGAAGGAACAAGACTTACCTTGCCCAAGGCTGAGCCTTTAGAGGTTCTTTATAGGCCCTGCAAAGCCATAATTAACTTCCTTTCTATCATTTAAACTGTACTTTGAAGGAGATGGGTGCCCTTTATTAGGAAATATTGTATTATTAAATGTTATAGGTGATGGTTCAAAATCTTTTTACTTTAGCTATAGCTCCCATATATATGTCATAGGATTTGGAGGCCACATGCTTGAGTTATATGAATCTGAATGCAAAGTTCTTGAGAAAAAAAAAGTCTCTAGGATTTTTCTTGATAGGATTTTGGGTAGGGTCTCAATAACCTAAAACCTCTCTGATGCTTAAATTAGTGTTTTGATTAATAAAAAAAGGCTTGGGAGCTTGAACATTGAAGATAAATGTGAAGAAGATGATGAATAGTAATATTAATATATGTATGATATGAATAGTAGTTGTTAGTAAATAATAAATAAAGAGAAAGATGAAAAAGGAGAAGAGAGAAGGTAGAACCTCTTTTTAACAACTAGAGGAAGCCTTTTATAGGCATAATAGGTGAAAATGGATGACCAAGATGAATGGAAATGGATAATCAAGATCGTTTGTCTTGGGACATGGAGTGATAGGTGTAATGAGTAGATTTCTTAGGAAGATAATCCTATTAGCTACAGTGATTGATGGGATGGCGGTTGTTAGAAGAAGTCTCTGAGTCAGTGAGAGGATTTATCCAAAGAGAGATCTTACTTTTAGGACTTTGAGTAATTTCTTAAGAGAGATACATTATTTGGGTATTAGCACTTGGTGTCCTAAGTAGGAAATTCCCTTTAGTGATATTCAACTTTGACTTGATTCTTGAAGGTTAAAAAGTTAGTAAGTCAAAAATAGGCTGAGGTGGCTCATAAGCCAAAACTACTTTCCACATGTTGAGCTTCTATTAGAAGTGTATTTTTTGTGTATCATCAGATGTCCCCCACTCTGAGTTTAGAGTAGGTGTTCTAAATGAAAGAGTATAGTTAGGTGGTTTTTCTTAGAGAGATTTCCTTACAGTGAGGCTTTCAGGATTTAGGAGTGCTCCTAGTATTTGAGTGTTAAAAGTTTCATTGAGAGGAAAATTTGTATTTGAGTAGGATATCTACATAGGAAGTCCTTGGGGACATGATTTTTTGATGATTTAATTGATTCTCATTGGGAGTATTTTTGTACCACTAGTCCATAGGAATATGGGACTCTCACTTATGGGAAGATTTTAACTTCTAAATTTAATTAGTTCTCTGTATGAAGAGCCTTCTTGATAAGGTTAATTAGTGTTTAGGGAGGATTTATAGTCCTTAAGTCCTTATGCATAAATTTTCACTTATGGAAGACTAATTTAGAATGTAGAGGGTTTGGTCCCTCTATGATTTGGAGTCTACTCCTCATATGGTTATCTAAGGCAGTTGATATTCTCTCCTTTAGGGAGTTATTAATTTCTCAGTGTGCATTTCCAATGGAGGAAATGTTGCTCCTATAGGGAGTTAGTGATTTCTAAGTATGCATTCCTTTAGAGGAAAATTTCTCTCACTTGTGGGAGGTTAAACTTCTAGGATTTTATGTGGAGAAAATTTCTCTTCCTTAAGGGAGCTTAAGATATCAATGTAGATTCTCTTATAAAGTGAATTTTGCCTCCCTTGGGGGAGATTCGAATCTTCCATTGAATTTTCTATGAGGAAAATTTTACTCCCATGAGGGAGGTATAAGTCTTAAACTGAGAATTTCCTATGGGGGAAATTTTGCTCTTATGAGAGAGTTGAAGTATTTGAGAGGATATTTTTATTAGGCTAATTTTATTCTTTTGGTAAGCCTGAGGTATTCGATTTGAACTTTTCTTGTATAGGAAATTTTGTTCCTATTGAGGAGGTGGCGATCTTTCCTTGAGAATTTCCTTTGTAGGAAATTCTTTTCCCTTGAGGGAGGTAAAGATGCATGATAACGTATTTCTTTTTAAGAAAATTCTCCTAAGTAGTGGCCATACAAATAGACCCAAGAGTTAGTATGAATTAAGTGCTTTGAAAGATTCTTCTACCAAGACCTTTTAGCAAGTCCAACAGTATTTAGGAATTCCCTTATAAGAAGGCTCTCATGGGAAAAATATGAAACTCCTCCCCTTTATAAAAGAGGAAAAGGAAAAAGGAGGGAAGCATCCAAAGAGCTCGAGTTTTCAATTAGTTTTAGTTCTAAAGAGGAGAGTGAACTTCTATCTCGAATGGCACAGTTGAGGATCTCAGGGTCAAAGCTCTTGAAGAACTTTAAAAATCTAAAGACTTCAGGAAGGCAATGGTATCATATGCTTTAAATTTCTATGCATTAGGATGGTTTATTTTTGTGAATGGCTTATGGTCATTTTCTTGAGTAAGACTTTTCATGTTTTGAAGTTGTTGGAGGAGATTCTGCCACTATTCAGGATAAATATTCCCTAGAAGAAAAAGGAGCCTTTAGCCCACTTTGAGGGTACTAAAACTTTAACAAATGTTCATTAACATCTTAATTCCCTTGAGAGACTAGAAATATCTTTGGATGTTCATGAACACTTAAAGCAAATCAAGTAGAGAATATTGTTAAATTCCCTTCATCAAATAATAAAGCAAATATTGAACTTCTTTTATTTAGGAGAGAGTTGTTATAGTTTAGGATAATAGTGTTGGGAATATTCTTGTTAGGACTTTTTCACTGAGTGTTTTTCCAAGTGTTGTTTTGAAGTGGTGAACCATTAAATGCATTTTCTTAGAAGTTTCCCATGTGTCCATTTTGTTGATGTTAACCAACACTATCTTTCTTAATGCTTTAAATGAGATCCTCTATATTTGAGATGCTTTAAGTGTTCTTCCATTCTTATACATTCCTTTATTCTTTATGTTTGAATAAAGATCATGAATGAGGAGTCATATGTTTAGAATAAACCTCCTAGGTAGATGAAGTGTTTGGTTAATGTTTGCATGAAGTTTACTCGCTCCTCATCATGAGAAATTTTTACATTTGATAAAATCCTCTTGAGGAGGTTATAATTCTTAATCAATTCCTGAAGGGAGGATTTATATAAAGGCAGTCTCCATTATGGTGTATGGCTGATTGATTCTCTTTATAAGAATTCTTTACATGGATAACCTCTCTGGTGGAGGATGTCTGATTGACTCCCTTATAGGATTATTCCTAGGTAGATGTTCTTACTCGTAGAGAATGTCTTGATCGAGTTCCTCATGGAATTTCTTGATGGAAGTTCCCATTTGTGGAGAATATCCTAATTGATTCCCTTATGGGATGATTCCTGAGAGGAAGTTCTCACTTATGGATGTTGATTCCCTTGTGGGAAAAATTCTTGAGAGGAAATTCTAACTTATAGAGATTAGTTTGATTGGTTCCTGCATAGGTGCTCATATTGGAGCAATTGAGTTTGTCTCACTTCTAGAGACTTTTGTGGATTTTGAATGCATTCTTTTAGTTCACCTCACTTCTAGAGATGTTCCTCATGAGATGAGAAAATTAATTTGCATAATGTTCCTTTAAAGGAAACTCTTAGAGGATTTCTTCCTTATAAGTTAATTTTAAGTATAAAATTCTAGATTATGAATCATAATGTGACAACTTTGAAGTTTGTAATTTCTAAAATGATATAAGTAGGAAAGCTTCATTGCAAAAGAATATCTCTGTTTTAAGAGAAATCCGAGTATAATCATAAATAAAGAGAAATATACTAGAAGAGGATGCCTCTATTTCAAAGAGAGGCTTAACAATTATGCCATATAGATAGAGAAGCTCTATTATAGATTATTCCTTTCTTTATGAAGGAGTGTACTATAAATTTATAAAAAGCCAGAGAGATAATAAGTTCTCTTTAAAGCTTACTAGTGAGTTAATTCCTGCTTTGAAAATTTAGAAAATCATGAATAGGCCATCCCTAATAGGAAATAATTAGAGTTTATTATTAGCTCCTTACCATTTCAATAAGAGTTATAGGAGTAGTTCTATAACTCATAAGACCCTTGCCATTTCAATAAGAGTTGTAGGAGTAGTTCTACAACTTATAAGACACTAGGTGATGTCTTTGTCTAGTCACTTTTTGTTCCTTATACTCTTTCTTTAACCCTTATAGTAATCTGATAAGATATTTTTGCTTGCCAATAAGTCTCAAATCGATATACAATATTTCTCTAGAGGAAAATGGTAGTTTAGTCAGGTAATGCCTGTCAAGGTCTTGGACTCTACCCATTTGGTCATATAATCCACTGCTAGATTTATACCCAAGTGAATTTGCTTTTTTAGGAATTAAGTACCGATGGTAGAGGTATATGGTATCTTTTTTTATGTAATTTCTCATCTTAAAGAGTGAATCTTGATGTTCTTAGAGATGATTTCATAGCTTCTCTTTGATATGACAGGAATTCTCTTATATAGACATCACTAGATAGGAAATTTATCTTGGCCATTACCATCCTTATAGGGGAATCTGCTTGGAAGTCACATTTTCTAAAAATTTGAAAAGCATATCTTGGTGAGGAGATCTACCTAACATGGGAATAAAAACTAGTTTGTATATTCTACTTTTTTAATCTCCTTAATGCACTTTGGAAATTTATTTCTTTCATAACTTGTCCTCATTCAAAGTGTAGACCAACATTTTCTTATTTTCTTATTCAAAGAATATTATTCTTTAGTCTTATGTCCTTCTCTTCCTTGAAATAAGTTTGAAGAATGGCAATGACTTTAAACTGAATAAATTAATGCTGTCTAGGCTTTTTCTACCATCATTAAAGATTATGTTCTAAGAAGTCAATTTGTGATTGGTCTTTGACATCGAAGGAATTAACTTGTTGGAATCATTTCATCATTATTGGATCTATTTGGCAAATAATTCAATGTTATTATATAATTGATCTCTGAAATTTGAGATAGTAGCCATTCTAATGCTTGCCATATAAAATAACCCATATGGAGAGACTAGGAATCTGAATGATGAAGAATCCTGTGTAGATGATCAATGTTGGGGTGTAATCTAAGTGGGTGTCATAAATATTTCCTTTGAAGAATAAGTTGAGTTCTAATAACTTGAGGATGCTTTTTGAATAATCAAATTCATTAAAACATCTTCTTTAAAATGGAAAAACACATTATTAACCTCATATTATCTTAAGTCTTAACTGTTTCATTTGCCATATCAATGATAAAAATTTCTCTTTTAGGAAAATCATGTAAGCAATATATTGATAATAACATAAGAAAAGTATGCATATTCTTAAAACTTAAATGTCATATTTCATTAATGCGAAAAAGTTATGCAAAAGAATTACACTTATGGGAACAATGATGTGCAACATGATTCTAAAAAATGTAATTCAAGACATATAATAATTAAAATGTCATGTCATATTTAACAGCTATAGAGGAAGAAAATTTATCCTTGTAGCCTATGTGAGATTTAATAAATTATACAAGCTACAACAAATAAGAGTTTTTCCTTTTAAAGAATCAAAACATATGCATTATTGTTGATCAAGTCAATAAAGACTTGAATGTGAGTTAGACTCTTAGGTATTAGGATATTACCTTAGAGGTTATGCAGAATCAGACTTGGTAAAGTTTGACTAGGAAAGACCTTCCTCCTAAGTGGGAGTATGCAATTAGGTATTTTCCTATATATGATGAAGTTCATGCTTCATATGAATGGACTAAGTCATGCATCATTAATAAATGATTATTATATAATATATTAATTCAAGATATTAGATTAAGAAAACTTATCTGATAGGTTGTAATTAGCCTTGAAGACTTCTTGTAACTATTTTAGATTTAAATAGATAAATATGGGAAATATAATTTTATTATGTTGCTTTTAAGTTGAGCATGTTGTAGATAGAGACTCCACGAGTAATAGTTTCTTTATGAGCTTTTTTAGGTAATATTCCTCGGCCTCTGAGGTAGACAAGATGACAATCTTCAGTTTCCTTAATGTCATTGGCACTTAAGAGAATTCTATCTTCTTAGTAGGAAGTAACTAGTTAGGAAAATGATTCTTCAATTCCCATGAAAAAGGTGTCTACCAGGAAAAATAAAGATTCTATATGAACTTTGAAGAGTCTTCCTGTCTGATTAAGAAACATCTGAAATGAAGTAATTTTTCCTTTATAGAGATGGATTGTTAGCATTCTCTCTTTTGGAGGAGTTACTGGTTTCTCAGCATGCATTTCCAATGGTGGAAATGTTACTCCCATAGGGGAGTTGAAGTATCTAAGAGGGTATTTCTATGGAGAAAGTTCTTCTCTTGATTTTTCATAGTGATGACTTTAAGAAGAATACTTTCTTTATGTTGATGATAGAGATTTTCTTTGGAGAACAAGGTGAGTTCTACTGACTTGTTTCAAAACACCATATAGCTCTTTAATTCATTAGTGATCTTCAAATTTGAGGATTCATCATATAATAATTCTTCTCTGAGGTTGTAGTAGATAAGAAGATGCTTTTAGAAAATTATGTTGTCAGTCTTACATTCATTAGTTATCTTATTTTTTCTATCATTGAAAGGGATTTCCTTCTTAGGAAAATCCTGACTAGAGGGTACTATTCAAGATAAAATTTATGCTTTATATAAATAGATTAAAATCATGCATTATCATTGTAAAACTAATAAAGAATCTTAATTAAAAAAATTATAAAAGGAAAAACTTATTTGGTAGGCTATATTTAGCCTTAGAGGCTTCTTGTAGTCATTCAAGAACTATATATATATGATAAAAAAGAGTAGAAGAATGCAACACTCCATTTTTGTTTCTACGATTTTGATTTCCTAAGTGTTGTAGGCATTTAGGAGAATTTTGGTCTTTGAAGAATCATTGTATCTAGTTAAAGAATGTCTTCAATTGATAATTTCCTATGGGGAAATTTTGCTGTTAGGCATTTCCTTTAAGAATATTATTCTCTCATGTTAGAGTTCCTGACTAAACGACCTTTACTAAATGAGAAGTTTGATTAGCTTCCTTTATGGGGATATTTATATAGTAGCTTCTATTAGTGCAATGCCATATGTATATTCGATAATAGAGAATTAAATATAGATATTATCTTTGAGCACATTGCTTTAAATCTTGTAAGTTCAAGAATGAAGTTTGAGGAGTTTTCCTAAGATGGATAAAAGGCATATGTCATAAGAGTACTTCTCAAGAGGAGATCTAAGTACTATCAAATATATAAAGAGAAAAGCTTTAAAAGATAATATCTTCTTTTCAAAGAAAGACTTAACCATTTGGTCATATAAATAGAAACATTTTAGTAGAGAATATTCCCTTATTTAAAAGAGCTTATTCCCATTGACCAATTTATAAAGAGCCAAAAAGGATAATAGATAGCCAAAATAGACTAAGCACTCACCACTTGACTTATAGGAGATAAGAGCACTTCATCAATTGCATAATAAAGCAAAAGAGGTACACATTTGCTAATAGTATTTTGCACATGCTTGAAGTTCCAGGTAAGATTCCACATGTAGGATACTTTGGAAACTCTAAAAATATAGAGATAAAATATAATTCCTATATAAATGTTTTATGGTAGGACTTCTTCTTCAGTTGGTGTTGTTTTTACTATAAGAGTCCACTTAGGAGTCATATACTCCAAGGTGTTTGTACAACATATGCAGAAATTTTCTTGTATAGGTTTATCATCATCTTAAAAAGGTAGTCCTCTCTATACCTAGTCGTGTTTTCCTTCTCCCCTATCTATTTTCAACATCAGTCAGCTAATATACTTTTTTCATTAGTTCTCTTAGGAACTCAATGGGCACACTCACCATTTGTGAATATCCAGGACCTGTCTTAAGAGATTTCTCCACTCCTTTATCCCTTATTAATTCATATCCTCTTCTAGGGAATTTACTTGGTTCTACCATTATAGAAATCATAACCTCTCATTCAAAAATAAATTAAATGCAGTAATAGTAATAACCACCTAATATTTCTTATACAACGCATAATAAAGTAGGTATTCAATATTTTTCCACAATCACCATAAAGGTTACTTGATTTTTAATGGAGAAAATATGATAAATAAATAGGAGACCAAAGCACAACTTATGAATAATTTTATTGGCCATTCAATGGAGCAAATGTGAAGAGAACAAAGGATAAAACATAACCACAACTATTCTCATTTGCAAATCAATGGCATAAATGATGAGAGAAATTTAAGGAAAAAGGATAACCATTTAAATGACAAAGATCATCCTTTTTTTAACAAACGGTGCCATTTTGATGGTTCAAAATCTTTTTGCTTTAACTACAGGTCCCACATATGTGTCAAAGGATTTGGAAGCCATATGCTTGAGTTCCATGAATTTGAATGAAAAGTTCCTGAGAGAAAAAGAGTCTTTGGGGATTTTTCATGACAGGATTTTTGGTAGTGTTTCAATAACCCAAACCTTTTTTATGCTTAAGTTAGTATTTTTATGAATATAAAAGAGGCTTGGGAGCCTGAACATTGAAGAAAAACGTGAAGAAGATGATTATGAACAATAATATTCATATGTGTATGATGTGAATAATGGTTATTAGTAAATAATAAATAGAGAGAAAAATGAAGGAGAAGAGAGAAGGTGGAACCTCTTTCTAGCAGCTAGAGGAAGCCTTTTATAGGCTTAGTATGTGAGAATGGACGGCCAAGATTAATGGAAATGGATGATCAAGGTCATTTATCTTGGGATATAGAGTGACAAGTGTCATGTGTAGATTTCTTGGGAAGATAATCTTGTCAGCTATAATGATTAATAGGATGGCGATTGTTAGAAGAAGTCTTTGAGTCGATGAGAGGATTTATTCAGAGAGAGATTGCACTTTTAGGACTTTGAGTAATTTTTTGAGAGAGATACTTCATTTGGGTATTAGGATTTGGTGTCCTTAGTAGGAAATTCCCTTTAGTGATATTCAACTTTGACTTGACTCTTAAAGGTTGAAAAGTTAGCAAGTCAAAAGTAGGTTGAGGTGGCACATAAGACAAAACTACTTTCCACATGTCGAGCTTTTAGTGGAAATATATTTTTTGTGTATCATCAATAGGTTTGATATATAGTTAGAATTAGAAAAGCTCTATTGTATGAGAAATTTTATAAGAATGATAAGATAAGCCAAGAATGGATGTATTTTATTCTCCTCTCCTTCTTGGGTTATTAATCCCGTAGCTGGTCTGTCTAATATTTTATCCTCAAGTGTCTGTAAATGTTGGTTTCTAGTGCTTTTAATGCAATCTACCTTTTATTGGTTTGAAAAAACAAAAAAACGATAAGATAAGATCTTTAGACCAATAAGATTATTAAATAAAGGATAAATCATGACCTACTTGTCATTAAATTATAGTTAAGCTGATAATGTCATCAATTTCATTATTGCAGTATTTGAGGGTATTTCCTTTCCTAATTTAATAGGATTGCAGATGGTTGTTCATCATCACTGGCATCCACATACATCCCATGTTTACCCTGTAATAATTAAAAAATAGGGAAAAGGTCAAATTTGCAACTTGGGTTTTTGACCTAGAGCACGTTGGACCTTACGCTTTTTTTTCCCAATCGCAACTTCTGTTTTGGAAATCTAGACATATTGGACCTTTGCTAATTATAATAAAATTTTATAACTTTTTTTTAATAAAATTAAGTCCTATAAACTAATAAAAAACTAATTTTAATTTATAATTTTTTAGAAATATATATATAACCTAATTATTAAATGTAAAAAATTTTTCAATCTATAAAATAAATTTTAAAATTTTTCTTAAATTTTTAAAAATTTTAAAATCAAGTGATATAAATTTCAAAAAAAAATGACCAAATTTATTCATTAATATAAATAGCAAATTGATAATTGACCTAAAATTTAATTTTAATAGTTGAATAAAAAAATTTTATTCACCAATTATTGTGTAGTTTTAGAAATTAATGTATATATTTAAAAATTTAAAGTAATGAGTAAAATTTGAAAATTTTTATTCAACTATTAAAATTAAATTTTAGGTCAATTATCAATTTGTTATTTACATTAACGAATAAATTTGGTTTTTTTTTTTTGAAATTTATATCACTTAAATTTTAAATTTTTAAAATTTAAGAAAAAATTTGAAACATTATTTTATAGGTTGAAAAAATTTTAAAATTTAATAATTAGGTTATATAAATATTTCTAAAAAAATTATCAATTTAATTTGTTAGTATCCGTTAAAATTAGTTTTTTTATTAGTTTAAAGGACTTAATTGTACTAAAAAAAGTTATAGGATTTAATTGTAATTAGTAAAATTGCAATATGCCTATATTTTCAAAATTGAAAATTTGATTGGGCGAAAAAAGAAAAAACATAATGTACAATGTGCTTTTAGATAAAAAATCGAGAATGCAAATTGGACCTTTTCCCCTAAAAATAAGGATGATGTACCTCAAAAAAATGTTTATTTTCCTTTCAACTTAGTTACATCTGTTTCTTTTTTCATTCCAATATAGATAGTATAGTGTGGGAATTAAAACAAAATGTTTTTGAATATTTGGCATAATACATTCGTGTCCCTGTATTTAAGTACAATTTGTCAATTTAACACCTCAACTTACAATTTTACAAGTTCAACATTTTTTATTAAATGAAATTAGATATAACGATAGTTTTAGGAATATAATATTATTTATTGCCACATTTTTTTTTTGGCTAGATAGGGCATTAATGCCATTTCAAGTGGAGCATGAGTGTTATCAATGGAAAACTAAAGAAGTGCAATGCCCATAAAGTCCTCCATTCCAAATTTTGAAATTTTTTAATAATTTCCTTCCTTCCTTCACCATTTATTGCTCTTCCTCATGTGAGTTCTATCCTATGTCTATGTCCCTATGCCACCTAATTTCTTTTTATTTTCTTTTTGCCCTTTTAACTTCAATTTCTCATAATATTTATCCCTTTTTATTCACTTTTATCTTCATCTTCTTCCTTTCTTTTTTCTTGTCATGTTATGATTATTTTTGAATAATGTGGTATTATCATTTGTATTCTTTAAAAATTTTAATCTAAATATAATAAAATTTTCCATTGATTTCAAATTTATTTTGATTTAAATCTTATATAAATATTGATTCACATGAACATTCATATCGGATTTTAAAGTTATTGATAACTTGTTTCCGGAACACTTGAGCTGGAACCCTATAAGTGATGAACAAAAGGCAAGGTGAAAAGGGGGAGGATCCCCACAAACCCTCCGATGCTTAAGTTAGAAGATATATAGAGAGAGAGAGTTTAGAGAGAGAAAGAGAGTAATGAGAATATGAGAGAATAAAATGAATGAGAAAGAAGGATATGGGGTCTTATTTATAGGGATAGTGATGCTCAAACTTGAGAGGAATAAGATTCCTCTTTGATGAAAGTCCTATGCCCACTAAGAGAGTGTTTCTTCTTATATGGGAGTCTCCTAATTGGGAATCTTTTCCTATTTGTCTTCGATGTCCTTCTTTTATAAGCAGCCTTGTATAGGAAAATAAATACCTTAATTAAATAGGAATATGCATATGGGGTATCAAGAGTCCCCCCTGAAATTATGTTCAAATATTTATGTCTGATGTGTTCATGTATGTAAGGCAAGGATGACCATTCATTGCATTTGACATGGAAGGGTGAACTGAGGTGGCTAGCCCCAATCACAAAAAAAAGTGAAGCTTGGTACGGAGTCCTAAGATCATTGTGTAAGAACATCATTGAAGTGCCAACTGGACTTTAAGCGACCTGTAATGAAAATGTAAAGGATTAACCTGCTCGTATGGGGGCAATATGGTGGAACCAGCCATTGCTGGAGTTTTTAATGCTTGGTAAAATAAAAGCATGGCCTGAGTGCCGAACCTTGGTACTTTTGGAGAGACCTAAGGGTGCTAGTTCAGTCACTATACTTAGATAATCGAGGCTTAGATGCTCAGTGCAAGGACTCGAGGCTTATATGCACAGAACCTCAATACTATAGAAGCAACCTAAGGATGTCAATTTCAGTATTGGACTTAAATGATTGAGGCTTAGATGCTCGGTGTAAGGACTTAAGGCTTATATGCTCTAACCCTTAGTATGATAAAAGTGACCTAAGGGTGCCAACTTTAGTCATTAGACTTAAATGATCGAGGTTTAGATGCTCGGAGTAAGGACTCGAGGCTTATATGCTCGAAATCTCAATACTATAGAAGTGACCTGAGGGTGCCAGCTTCAGCCACTAGACTTAGAATCTTGGTGCATTAGAAGCGCGACCCGAGTGCTGGTGGATAAGACAGTTGGCAGCGAGAGGAGCAAGATTAGCAACCGCCATATCTTTTCATTTTCCTTTGAATTTTGAATTGTGTAACCGTCATGTCTATTCGTGTGTTAGAAGATGAGACGTTTCAACTACTTTAATAATAACTACTTGATTACTGGGTCTTTTTCATTTTTAAAATTACCCTTAATGGCATCAGAGATATGAAAATGTTCTTAAGAGCAATAATGGTTGTTCCAGATCCTTCCGCTATGTATATATAGATCAGACCCATTAGTTTATTACACTTTTTCTTTCTTGCTATCTTTTTCCCTTTCCCAATTTGCTCGTGTACGTTTTTTTATCTTCAGAGCTTTCTTTGGCAAGCTTGCATTCTACTTTCAGGTGAAGCTTTTTTCTTATTCATACTTCTTTTATTTATTGAATAGGATCTATGGCTCCATGAGAGTAAGTTAACTCCAATTTGTTTGTCTCTAGCACACCGTAGATAAAAAATTGAAAGCCTATACCGCTATGTTGGATTTTGATAGATTAGTTATATACTTCAATCAATTAGAGGGTGATTGAAGTTCCCTTTGGACCCCTTCATTAGGGATTTCTTGAATAGGTATAACATTGCTCCTAGGTAACTCCATCCCAATAGCTACTGGATTTTAACTGGTTTTATAGAATTGATGTGTGACGAGGGTAGAGAGCTAGACTTGGATGTCCTGCGATACCTCTACAGTTTGAATAAGAAAAATTGGGAGTTGATGTTCTCTCTATCATCCATTCTAAACTATAGCCTTTTCATAAAGCTTTCGGATCTTCATAAGAAGTGGAGACATAGGTTTTCTTATCATCGAACATTATTCAGACTTTGTAAATATTGAGCAAATGTGGTATGATGACTGCCATAAGGTGAAGCGACCCTCGAGTTTATTTGACAGGGATATAAAGATGGTTATAAAGCTTCATCTTCATGGCATAGTTGATGCAAGATTCGCCAAAAATCTATCTAGAAGATACCTTTGGAGAGTCTGTCCTAACCGTATACTACCCATTGGTAAGTTTTAAGATTTGAAAGGTATTATTCTAACTTCTACCTTTTCCTTTCTATTTTTAAATGGCTGACTTTTTTACCTTTATGGACGGGATTTGGCTTATAGATGATGAGTTGGAGGCTTAAGAGGACGTGTAGTTATGTTCTCTTATATCCAAGCCTCATGCTCTAAAGGTTCCAACTAAACCCATACCCAGCCAGAAAGGAAAATCTATGGTTGGGTCTTCACAAGTAGAGAAGGCTGAAGGGTGGAAGAAATGGGCCTTAGACAGAGATTCAGATGCTAAAGAGCTATATGAAGAAGTCTTCGTTAAGCATATGAAATTGTCTAGGTGTCCGAATATGAAATCCTAGATTCTTAATAAGATGAAGCCTTTGAGTGTCTTGAATGCTCAAGTAAGGGACCGGTATGTCAAGTCTTCACAACTTTCGGTAGATATCCAATGTTGAATGGATGAGGATAAAGAGAATTTGTACAACACTATGATCGGGCATTTGTTGGAGGTAATTTTCTTATTTTGTTCATATTATGCTCATATGTTTCAAAGTTAATAACATTTGTCTTTCCTTTTAGATGACTTAGGCTTTGATGCTAGCGAAGGATAACTACTATTATCTTAAGAGTCAGTATAGTCTGAAGGAGATTGAGGTTGGCACCATACCCATTAATTTTGAGAAGAAACTGGATAAGGCTAAGGTAGCACTAGACCTTTACCAAATTAAACATGTAGAGGTGAGATCTTAGGCTAAGGTGAGCCAGAAGAGGGTGGTAGAGTTAGAGCACAATCAAGCTCAGCTGACAACAAAAATTGAAGGGTAGGACTCTCGAATTGCAAATCTACAAAAGAAGCTTGATGAGGCCTAGAAATCCCATAAGGATGAAAAAAGAAGCTATCAAAACATGTTCATGAGGTTTCTCAAAGCCTATAAGTTTGAATGTCAAAGAGTCCTGCTTGCCTAAAACCCAAATCTAGACTTCACGAATTTGGATAAAATAACGCTCACCAAACTGGCTAGGATTGCTGCCAAAGAAGATGCTCGGAGCAAGGCCTCTTCCAAGTGGTAAAAGAATCCTAAGAAATCAACCAAGTCTTCTGCTAGTGAATCATCTTTTGAGCATCTAAAGGGTTTAAGACTTACTGGAGAGATGTCTATTAGTGCTGTTGTCATTGGACTAAATCTAGCTTTTGTGTTTGAGTCTCATGATCTGAATCTTCCTTCCTTTGATCTTCCTGATTCTTAATTGTAAATTACATGGTTGATAATCTTTCCTTCATTTTTGAAATATTTTATAATACAACATTTCCTATTGATAAATGAAGTATTTTATTTCCTAAAATTCTGAGTACATTTATTGATAATATCTTTGGAGACTATTTGAGTTCCAATATTGCCACAATGCTTTTCCTTGTCTATCTTTGACTTTGTATGCGTCTTTAGTTGTCTTCTCGGTGACTTGATAAGGACCTTCCTAGTTAGGTCTGAGCTTGCCTATGCCAGAGTTACCTTTGCCAATGTCAGCCTTTTTAAGTACCTAGTCTCTGATTTTAAAATGTTTAAGTCGGATGTGCTGATTGTGATATTTGATGACCCTCTACCTCTGAGCATCTATGACAATGGACGCTTGTTCTCTCCTCTCTTTAAGTAAGTCCATAAATATCCGAGCATTGATGTGATTGAATTCATGATCCAAATCCTCACTGACTTGGTAACTCAATGATCCAATCTCAATCGGGATTATCGTATCCATCCTATAAGTTAGTCTAAAGGGAATCTTTCTAGTGGAGGTTCTAGGTGTAATCCTATAGGCCGAGACAATGTTATTGAGTTCGTTAACCTAGTTCCCCTTCTTTTTGTCGAGTCTTTTCTTTAGTCCTTGCATGATTATTATATTGGTAACCTCTGTCTATCCATTTGTTTGTAGATGTTATACTGAGGTAAAATAAAGTTTTATTATGAGATCCAAACAAAAATTTTTGAACTTCTCATTATTGAACTGCTTCCTATTGTCTGTTATTAGGGTATGAGGTATTCTAAACCTGTAGATGATTTCTTTTTAGAAAAAATGCTGGATCCGGGTTTCAGTGATGGTCAGTACAACCTCAACTTTTATCCACTTGGTGAAGTGGTCTATAGTCACGATTAGGAACTTCTTTTAGGAGGTTGAGGTAGGGAAGGGACCTAAGATGTCCATCCCCCATACTGGGAAAGGAAGGGCTCTTAATTGGATGCTAAGGATTATAAGGCTTATGACTGAGGCAGGTAAATTACTGACATTTATGTCATTCTTGAGTAAATTTTTGAGCATTTTAGGGCATGGTGGGCTAATAGTATCCCTGCAGCAACACTTTTTTGATTAATGAATGATGAGATTCATGTGCTTTACAAATTCCTTTATGAATTTCCTTAAGCATGTAATTCCCTTCTTTTGGTGATACACATTTAGACCACGTATGTAAGAGTGACCTTATGTAGAGTTCCCTATGGTGGATGGAGCAGTGTGCAACCTTTGTCTTTAACTTTCAGGCTTTTAACTTATCTTTTTAGAAGTACCCTATGTTCAAGATACTAAATGATTGGTTTTATCCATTCTTGTACTTCTTATATGTCCATGATCTTTAGGTCCTCGGTGCTTGGTTTTATTAGTACTTTAGTGAGCTTGAGTGCTTTGAATGTTTGATTATCCTCGGCTGTTGATTTGGCCAGTAGGTTAGCTTCAGAATTTTCAATTACAGGGATTTAGATGATCTTATATTGTCCCCCCTCTTCCTTGAGCTTTTTTAGGAGTTGTCTGACTTTCTCGACATACTTGGCGATACTCGGGTCCTTAATTTGGAATATCCTGTTAACTTGGTTCACAACCAGTTGGGAGTCTGAGTGTATCTTGAGATGCTCAGCCTTGACCTATGTAGCCAACTTTAACCCCGTGATGAGTGCTTTATACTCAGCTACATTATTAGTGGCATGATACTTTATTTGGATGGTATATATGATAGTGACTTTATGTGGCCCTTTAAGAATGATTTCGGCACCGGATCCTTGGGTGGATGAAGCCCCGTCAACATAAAGCTTCCATTCTGGACTTTTGGAAAGAGCGAGATCTTCTATTGTCATTTCTTATACAAAGTCTGCCAGGGCCTGAGCTTTTATCTATTGTCAGGGTTCATAATTGATGTTAAATTCTCCAAGCAATATTGACCATTGAACTAGCCTGCTAGATGTTTTAAGTCTTTATAAGATTTTCCTCAAGGGGAAGCTGGATCTTACAATGATGGAGTGAGCTTGGAAATATTGTTGGAGCTTCCCGGATGTGTGGATAATAGCCACAGCTAATTTATCCAGCTTGGGGTACCGAATCTCTAAACCATAAAGTATTTTGCTAATGTAATATACCAAATTTTGCTGACTTCGTTCCCCTTTCACCAGTACTAAGGCTATTGACTCCTAGCCAATGGAGAGGTATAATTACAGTGTTTCTCCAGGCATTAGCCTAATGAGTAGAGGTGGCGAGGATAGGAATTTTGTAATATCTTCAAAGGCTACCTAGCAGTCTTCATTCCATATGAACTTTTAAGAATTCTTCAAGGCTCAAAATAGTGGTAAACAACACTTGGCTGAATAAGAGATAAAATGCCCTAAAGCTATTACTCTACCATTTTAGCTTTTATAGTTCATTCATCATTGTTGGAGCTTTCATATTAAGAATGGTCTCCATCTTCTCTCAGTTAGCTTCAATTCCTCTATGTGATATTATGAATCCCAAGCATTTGCCTGCCTTTACCTAAAAATGCACTTCTATGGATTTAGCTTAATCTGGTACTATTTTGATAATTAAAGGATTTGGTCAAGGTCAGCGGAATATTGGTCTACATGTTGGCTTTTGATGATGATGTTGTTGTCCATATACACTTCCACATTCTTGCCAATCTGATCTTGGAGCACATGATTCATCAGCCTTTGATAGGTTGCTCCAGCAGTCTTCAACCTAAAAGACATAACTTTGTAGAAGTAAAGACCTTCGTGGGTGATGAAGGATGTTTTTTTCCTGATCTTCTTTCTTCATTGGTATCTGATGATACCCCTGTGTAGCATCCATAAAGCTATACAAACTGTGACAAAAAAAGGGAGTCTACTAGTTAGTCTATTATTGATAATGGATAGCTATCTTTGGGGCATGCCCGATTGAGGTTGGTATAATCTACACACATTATGTATTTTCCATTGAAAGTTTTTACCAATACCATGTTGGCTACCCATTATGGGTATGTGACTTCTTTAATAAATTTGGCTTCCATTAAATTTTTCATTTCTTCAGTGATTATCTTCTATCTTTCATATGCAAAGGTCATATTTTTCTAAATAACTGGCTTTACCCCTAGTTTGATGTTTAGACTATGTGAAGCAATCCGGGGGTCTACTATGGTGATTTTAGATGCTTGAGATGCAAAGTCACCTAAGTGTTTAATGAGGACCTTACTTATTCCTTGCTTAACTTTGCTATTGAGCTCATTACCAATCCTCACTAATGTGAGCTCATTACCAATCCTTACCATCTTTCCATTGGTGATCTATAATGTATGAACCTCACTAATTGGCTCTCTTTGTTTCCTAAGATTTCATGGGGAATGCTTCCATCTGAGGTTTGACTGCCATTTGGTAGCATTACTTAGCCATGTGCTGGTCCCCATGAATCGTTAGGACTCAGCCTTCAATAGGAATCTTCATGGTCAAACATCAGATACTTGTAACTGCATTGATATTGTAAAGTACTAGTCAGTTTATGATGCCTTTGTATGCTAGTGGGAGATCCACCACATTGATCTGAGCCTTAATCAATTTCATTTCTCTTATATCTCGGTCTTTGAATTCTAGAATTAGCTCTACTAATCCCATTGGTTGTGTAGTTCCTTTACAAAAGCTTATAATAGGATTTTGAATAGTTTTCAAATCATTAATGGAGCCTTCCATTACTTTATAGGCATTCCAAGATAGTGCATTGACGGTGCTCTTATCATCGATCAATAATCTTTTCACCAAGTAATTATTGATGTAAGCACTTACTACTAGTGCATCATTATAGGGTGCTAAACATGTTTCCCATCTTTCGGACCAAATATAATAGTTTGCCTTTTCTCAAGGGTGAGCCCTTCTTCTCTGTGGATTCTCTTAAGCCTTTTCTCCATGACTTCTCCTCTAATAATCATGTTAATAATGCCAGCCAATTCATTCCAGGCTTTCTTTGGTTCCGTTCTATCTTTGTCTTGACCATTTAGATTTTTGGTCCCTCTAGATGTGTTGGTGAAGTTGTGGAGTTTACCATTTTGTATTAATCTTTCTATGGCATTTTTTAATTCACAGCATGCCTCAACTTCATGCCCATAATCCCGATGATATTGACAGTAGTACCTTTTATCCTGCAAGGCTCTCCTGATCGGGTTTAGTCTTTTAGCTGGAGTAATGCCTACACGATTTTGCCTGACCCACATGAGGATCCTGGATCTAGAGGTATTTAATGTTGTACATTTCTCAGCTTCCTTCTTAAACCCCTCTATCGAGTTTCTAAAGTTTGATTGCTAGAAGCTCGACCTTCTGGGTCTTGACCTTTCATCCATCTTGGAAGGTGCTTTCTCTTCATCCCTTCACATCCTCTAGTCTTTATCCATCTTTATCATCTTGATTGCCATTGCCATTACCTCGGCGAAGATGCTAGGTTCTTTTGTCATTATCTTATCTTTGAGCTTTCTGAGTCAAGTCCCATTCTTTAAAGCCTATATGACCACTTCATCAACCAGATTTTCAATTTGCATAGCTTCTTTGTTGAATCAATCCAGATAGCTTCGTAGTGATTTAGTGACCTCTTGTCATCACATATGGAGATCATTGTTATTTTTGGTTGAAAAGATGTTGGTGATGAACCGAGTCTAGAATTTCTCAGGTAACTCTTCAAAGGAGGAGATAGAATTCTTAGGGAGTTGATGAAACCACTTTTGAGCATTTCTTGGTGAGTGTACTTGGAAAGACTTTGTACATAATATTGACTGTAGAAATAATCAATCTTAATTTTGATCTTAACAAACTTAATTTTGAGCATTTAATTTATTTATTTAAGTGTGTATAATTTAGGACTCTATTAGAAGTTAAAATGAAGTATAATTATCTTAGGCTGATTAGACCCTTGAGATTCAAGGAGGCTTTTGACATCCTTAGAAGAAAGTTATCTTCTTCACATTTGAATTAGACATCTTGAGCTTACTAAATTGGGCTTATTTTTCAAAATCCAAGTTCATTTGGTTATGAAAATTTTGAGTCAAAATCCATGTATATGTCTGCCAACTCAGATTGCACATCTCTTAGTATTTTAGACATATATTGAGCTATATAAGTCCAATTTAGGTTATTCAAAATGATATGGAACGATAAGTAAAATATCTACAATTTTTATGAAGAAAGTATAGGCAAATTAAAAATTCGCTAATGGAAAATTATGGGCTCAACTTGCATATTGCTATCTGATAGTATTCTGTATTTTAGATTGTACAACTCTTAGTATTTTGGACATATCTAGAGCTAAAGAATTTAAATTTAGGTGATTCAAAATGATATGGAAATATAAGTCAAATAAAAACAACATTTATGTGAAAAGTATGGGAAAATTAAAACTTATTCAATAGCAAATCACGTTTAACTTGGGTATAGCTGTCTAATAGTATTTTGCATTTCAAATTGCACAACTCTTAGTATTTTGGACATATCTTGAGTTATATATGTCCAATTTAGGTGATTCAAAATGATATGAAAAGCTAATTAAAATATATACAGCTTTTATGAGGAAAGTATAGGAAAATGCAAATGTCTTAAGGAGCCAATCACGGTTTCAATCCATGAATAGCTATCTGACAGCATCACTTTCAATGATTCAAAATTTAGATATTGGACACATCATTTGCACCTCTAAAATCTATATTTTTAAGTATAAATACCTTTAGAGCTGAATGTAAGTTAAGAAACTTGTTTTATCATTCATTCTTTCTTAAACATTCATTAAGCTCTCAAATTCTCTTAAACAATTCTTTGTTTGTATAACTCTTGTGAGAGTTGGGTTTTTGTTAGAAATAGAATTTCTCTTCATCTTAAATCTTGGGTTATATTAGAAGGGAAGTGAGATTTATTTCTAAAGGAATTAGTTTAAGTGTTGTCCATTGAAACACTTAGGTTTTGATTTTTTGACTGAGCCTTGAAAACTCATGTTGTAAGGTTATAAGAGTGAGCCATAAAACTCTTGTGTAATCTCAATCTTATGAATAAGATTGTGGGTGATTGAAAATACTAACTTGGGGATAAGTTAGGGAGAGACGTAGGATTGTTGTTGAATCCGAACTCCTTAAATCTTTGTGTTCTTCATTCTTCCTTCTCAACTTCCATTCAATTCTTACTAAGAATTTTTTAATTTCTCACTTTTATTTAATAGTCCTATTCACCCCCCCTCTAGGAATATTTTCATATAATTTCATCATTCATATTCTAGAGTAACATTCTAGTTCTGAGTGAGGATATGTGGTTGATTGAATCTCTGGTTCCATCAAATTGATTTAATTGCGGCATTCTAAATTTGGTTGGAATTTTAGTCTGGATTATTTTTCTTACAAAGGGCATCTTCCCTTCCATAATGCATTCATCTTCTTCCTCGGTGCTTTATGCATGACCTCTTTAACCTTTTGGGCTAACTTTGAATCATCAAGGGCTGGGGTTATCAAGTTGGATTCTCCTTTTAGAGCTTTATACTTTTCTCTATTTCCTTCAGATACCTCTGGAGCTACTGCCAATGGTGTAATATTATTTCCTGTATGAGTTGCTCCGGGGTTACTGCTTTAAATTAAGGCATTCAACTGTTATTGCATTAGGGTCATATGAGTTTGAATGTTTTGTATCATTGCTTCTTCAGTCATTAGGGATTGGTTGAGTGTTTAAGCTACTGTGTTTAGGTTAGATGTGGTTATAGCAAGTGTTTCTAATAGGTTCGAAAAAGGTATAGAAGATATAGGTCTATTATGGTATTGAAGAGGAGCATAGTGGGGGAGATCAGTGCCAAGAGCTAGTCACCCTTGAGTGTTGCTAGGTGGAATGTATATACTAGTCGGAGCTTGAGATAAAGGTCTGACATACTGAATGGGGGCTGATAGGATTATCATTTGAGTAGGTAATGACAAGTTGATTGGAGGAATATGAGCAGATGGGTTGATGTGTGTGTTAAGAGTCAAAATTGGTGGTGGACTAGAAGTCATGATGCCAAGGTCCCGATTAGTAGATGCTTGAATGGATTTGAACATAAGAGTTCCTCACAGACGGTGCCACTTGATAACTTATTTTTAGAACTCTTGAGCTGGAACCCTATAAGTGGTCAACAAAGGGTAAGGTCAGAATTGAGGAGGATGCCCACAAACCCTTTAATTCTTAAGTCAGAAGACATAAAAAGAGAGTTTAGAGAGAGAAAGAAAGCAATAAGAATATGAGAGAATAGAATGAATGAGAATGAGGGATATGGGATCCTATTTATAGGGATAATGATGCTCAAACCTAAGAGGAAAAAGGATTCCTTTTTTATGAAAGTCCTATAGCCACTAGGAGAGTGTTTCTTCCTATCTGAGAGTCTCTTAATTGGGAATCTTCTCCTATTTGTCTTGAATGTCCTTCTTTTGTAAGCAACCCTGTATAGGAAAATAAAGACCTTAATTAAATATGAATATGCATATGGGGTATTAAGAGTCCCCCTTGGAAGTATGTTTAGATATTTACATCTGATGTGTCAGTGTATACAAGGTAAGGATGATCGTTCAATGCATCTAACATGGAAGGGTGAACTGAGATGGCTAGCCCCAGTCATAAGAAAAGGTGAAGCTAGGTACCAAGTCTTAAGATCATCGCATAAGAACATCGTTAAAGTGCCAGTTGGACTTTGAGTGACCTGTAATGAAAATGTAAGGGATTAACCTGCTCGTATGGGGGCAACATGGTGAAACCAACAGTCACTGGAGTTTTTGATGCTTGGTGCATTAAAAGCGCAACCCGAGTGCCAAATCTCGATACTTTTAGAGCAACCTAAAGATGCCAACTTTAGTCACTGGACTTAGATGATCAAGACTTAGATGCTTTTGTGCAAGGACTCGAGGCTTATATACTCAGAACCTCAGTACTACAGAAGTGACCTGAGGGTGCCAGCTCTAGTCATAAGACTTAACTGATCAAGGCTTAGATGCTTAGTGTAAGGACTTGAGGCTTATATGCTCGAAACCTCAATACTAGAGAAGTGACCTGAGGGTGCTAGCTTTAGTCACTGGACTTAGATGATAGAGGCTTAGATGCTCGGTGTAAGGACTCAAGGCTTATATGCTTGAAACTTTTATACTATAGAAGTGACATGAGGGTGCTAGCTTCAGTAATTGGACTTAAATGATCGAAGCTTAGATGCTTGATGCAAGGACTCGAGACTTATATGCTCAGAACCTTAATACTATAGAAGTGACCTAAGGGTGCCAGTGTTATAACTCGATATTTTTATAAATTATTAAATTAATTTTTGAGATATGCAGTGTTAATAAATATTTTAAATTTTTATATATTATGATTATTTTGTTTAATTTAATTCTAGCATTGGTAATTATTTTATTTTATTATGGTACTAATAATAAATCAAAATTTAAAAGTCTGATTTAGTGTGGTATATTATTATTTATTTATCTATTTAATAACATTATTGTTATTATTTATGAATAGTATTAAATTATTTTATTTTAAATATTTTAATATATAGTGGTGGATTTAATTTGAAAGTGATTACTTAATGCAAAAATATTATTATCATTATTATTATATTTGATATATTTGTGATATTTTGTCTTTTTCTCAAAAAATATGGCAGAAGCATTGATTTTTTTTCGGGTTTTCTTCTTCTTTCCCTTCTCTTTCTTTTTTTTTTCTTCTTCTCGGTCTGCAGCGTCACCGCCAACCACCACTGAGCCACCATCACCTCACCAATATCACCTCCCCTCTTCCCTTCCTTTCTGTCATCGTCTGCCAGCTTCTTCCTCCTCCCTTCCGTTGAACACAACAACAATGCCAACAACATTTCTGGTGGAGAGAGCTCATAGTTCTGGGCTCATTCGACTCTCGGTCTAGGCAAGCTGAATCTTCAATTGTTTCAAGCATAGGATGTCTGGTAATTATTTTATACTCAAGTTTTAGTTTAGGTCAATTTAGGTTTTGATTTTTTAAGCTTGATAGAGTTTGATTCATGCTTAATTCCTTTGGAAATGTGGTTATGTGCAATAAGAGCTACCTAAATATATTTTTGTTTGATTTTTTTGAATTATTTGACATTTTTGTATTTTTGTTTTTCAGTGAGTTATTGTTCCGGTGACCCACGCTAGAAAATTGTAATATTTTTAGAAAATAGTTTGAATTATTTAGATTATAGTTTGTGAAGAAACTTTGGTGAAATTGATTTTAGATTTTTAGTTATGAATTTATTTAGTTTATGTATAAAATCATATTTTTGAAAAATAAGGTAAATTTTATTAATTATATGATTTTTATTGAAAATAATACTAATTAGTATATTTAATATAAACATTAAGCTTTCGAAATGAGAAAATAAATTTTTGTGCATTTATAGTAATTTTAGTTAATTTTTGGAAAATATTTAATATTATGGTAATTTTTGGAAAAAAATTAGTAAATTTCATATTTTAATTGAAATTAGTGTGTTTTGGATAATTTTTAAGTAATAAATAGTATTAAAATAATATTTACAAATTATTTTCCATTTTTAGCTAATTAATAATAATTTTTGAAATTATACTTAAATAATAGCTTATTTATTATTTTTATGATTAAAATGGATTTTGGCTATTTTTATTATATAATTGAGTAATTTAAATAATTAATTGTACTTTATGCTATTTAATTTTGAATATTTAAAAAATTAAATTTTTACTAATATTATTTAATTCTATTTGAGATTTTATTAAATTAATTTGATGAAATTATCTTTAATGTTTTTATTATTCAAATAAACTGTATTGAGGCATTTTATTGATTTTTTATGGAAATTAATGATTTCTAATATTTATTATTAAATTATTAATTTTTGAGTAGTTTGGTTCTCGGTTGGGCAATTTTTGTAGTTCGGGGGCCCAACCCGGGAAGTTGTGCTATTATGAATATTTGAAGTGTGTTTGTTTGCAGGATCAACTCTACTTTTAGTAGACCGACATCCATTGTACAGAGGAGACTCTGCTGAATGTTTTGTAGAATTATGGTAAAATGTGACATTGGGTCTATCTTGAGTCTGTAAATTTTGGTCGAGTCGTGTCCTAGATTGAGTTATTCCTTAGAATTTCTAGAAGTATAAAATTAGGATTTTGATTTTGATATTATTATTTATTTATTTGCTATAGTTGCATAGAGACTGAGACCTATTGGCTATGCTAGTCTATCCCTTTTAGAGGAGCACACAACTGTAAGTTATTATCATTTATATGCATTGCATGTAGAATACATATTTGTGGTCATCCATATTTTATAATGTAATTAAGTATGATTTACTTTATTAAATGATTATATATATGTTTTAGTATATGTTTGGTATATATTTTGTATATTTCTTTAAAAATGGATGCTATCATGTTTGAATTATGCATTTCATTATTTTTTATAAATATAAGATTTATATTTGAAGGATAGCAGTAGAACATGCTACCTAGTGGGCTGCACTAGGACTGTGTATGTACCAATGCATTGGATTTTAGGGTTAATATTATGAAATTATTTGATGTGAGACTTGATTAATGAATTATCGAGGTTTGCTGTGAGTGAGTGGCATGATTGCGGGAGCTAGATTGACCTAGTGTCTTAGGGCCAATCACGCCGACAGTGAGATTGCGGGAGTTCAGTTAACTTAGTGTCTCGAGGCTAGTCTACTATCCAAAAATGGAAAAGAGAGATATTGTAGAATTAAGTGACCTTGTTGGCTAGTGAAGTTTAGTGATCGAGGTTGCGGAATATTTTAGGATTTTGCTTCGATCCTTCACCCAAGAGCTTTTTTGCATCTATTATTATAAAAAACAATGGGTTTTTGCATCTGTATGAAATGTATGTATATATACATAAGTAAATATATATATTAGTATATTGATGTTTGATTGTATATAACTTTAGGTTGCATTTATATATATTATAATAATTCACTCAGTGAGGTCTGACTCCCTTTAATATTTTTTTATAGGATCTTCTACTTTAAACCTCCCCTATAGTGCATTTATACCCTTTCCTCTCCAGTTGATTTGTGTAAATACTGGATTGTCATTTTCTTGTATCTTAGTAATCATTATAGTAGTAGCGTGTTGTACTAGTTAGAGATCTTGTATTCGAATCTTGTATGAAAATATTTTTATTATATTATGATATAAATATTTATTTTGTATTAATTAAAGTTTTAATTATGATGTATTTTTTATATTATGTTTGCATGTATTTTTATTTTAAGGCTTGCTACGGGTTCTGGATTTGAAAGAATTCCCATTCCTTAGCATCAGTTATGACTCCCCAGTTTAGGTCATGACAACCAACTTCAGTCACTGGACTTAGAGACTTAGTGCATTAGAAGCATGACTTGAGTGCCGATGGATGAGATAGCTAGCAGTAAGAGGAGCGGGATTATTAACTACCATGTCTTTTCATTTTCCTTTGAATTTTGAATTGTGTAACTATCATGTCTGTTCGTGTGTTAGAAGATGAGATGTTTCAACTACTATAATAATAACTGCTCGATTAGGAGGCCTTTTTTGTTTTCAAAATTGCCCTTAATGGTGTAAGAGAGATGAAAATGTTCATGAGGGCAATAATGGTTGTTTTAGATCCTTCCACTGTGCTATAAATAGATCAGACCCATTAGTTTATTGCACTTTTCCTTTCTTGCTATCTCCTTCCCTTTCCTAATTTGCTCACGTACGTTATTTATCTTCAGAGCTTTCTTTGGCAAACTTGCATTCTACTTCTAAGTGAAGCTTTTTTCTTATTCATACTTCTTCTTTTATTTGCTGAGTAGGATCTATGGCTCCATGAGAGCAAGTTAGCTCCAATTTGTTTGTCTTTAGTATAGATGAGGAAATGCTAAAAGGGTACCAGAGATGTTTTAGCATTCCTGCAGACTTCGCTTTGCACACCGTACATAAGAACTTTAAAGCCCTATGTTGGATTTTGATAGATTAGTTGTATACTTTGATCAATTAAAGGGGGATTGAAGTTCCCTTTGAATCCCTTCGTTAGGGATTTCCTAAATAGGTATAACATAGCTCTTACGTAACTCCATCCCAATAGCTACCAAATTTTAATCAGCTTTATAGAATTGATGTGTGAGGAGGGTAAAGAGTTGGACCTGGATATCCTGCGATACCTCTGTAGTTTGAATAAGAAAAAGAAGGAGCTGATGTTCTCTCTATTAGTCATTCTAAACCATAACCTTTTTCGTAAAGCTTTTAGATCTTTATAAGAAGTGGAGGCACAGGTTTTTTATTGTCGAACACCATTCAGACTTCATAAATATCCGGTGGATGTGGTCTGATGATTGCCATAAGGTTAAGTGACCCTCGAGGTTATTTGATAGGGATACTGAGATGGTCATGAAGCTTCATCTTCATGGCATAGCTGATGCAAGATCCGTTGAAAATCTATCCAGAAGATACATTTAAAGAGTCTATCGTAACCGTATACTACCTATTGGTAAGTTTTAAGATTCGGAAGGTATCATTCTGACTTCTATCTCATTGATTATCTCAACTACATAATCAATGAGACACTTTGCCTATTTCCAACTGCACTGCTCCTAGTACTGCATAAATTATCTCGTGATTGGAAAATTAGAGGTTATGATGTGTCATGAGGCACAATCTTATTTGTTAATGCTTAGGCCTTGCATAGTGATCCTAAGGAATGGGAAGATTCTACTAGTTTTGAACCAAAAAGATTTGAGGGCATTAAGAATGAATCGTAGTGGTTGGTTCCATTTGGACTAGGGAGAAGGAGTTGCCCTGGAGCAGGACTTGCTAATAGATTGGTGGGATTAACATTAGCTGCCCAGAAAAGGATTACTAAAGAGGAAATAGACATGTCAGAAGGGCCTGGAATCAATATGCCAAAGCTTCAGCCTTTGGAGGCAATGTGGAAGACATGTGAGTCAATGATCAATGTCTTATTAAAGCTTTGAGCAGTACTTGATCTTGTATCCAAAAGAGAAAGTGAATATATCCCTACCTTTTATGTAAAATTCGAGTATGCATTCATAAAAGAGTTATTTAAAGAACGGTAGGCAATGATTACAGATTTTAACATTTAATTTTTTCCACCACATAATATTATTATATCAATTTAAGAAGGTTTTCGATAAACTAAAAGAAATGCTCAATGAAAGTGTCTCGTTTATCACATTATGACATGAATCTAAAGAATGTCAAATGTAAATTTTAGATCATTATACGAATGGGTGCTTGGACAACCTAATATGTTGCAAATTGAATCCGTTCCACCCAATAAGTTTTTTTTATACATATTGATTGGTAATCCAAAAATTTGAGAAACATGCAAATTGGATGTATTTTTTTTACCTTAATCTTTGAGATTGACAAAAAAAAATTTTTGTGTATGCAAAATAATTGTATATTTAACAATTCTTCTCTTTTTATGATTAGTTTATTTATTTTTTTCACCATTATAAACTTCTAATATTTTTCTTAATTAAATTTCAACAGTACTAACATAACCTATTAGTTTCAAAATAGGTTATGTCATTATTTACAACAATAAGTGAATTAATAAATAATTACTAGGGAAATTATGAAAAACACAAAAGATATGGTCATCACTTTACCTTATTTTCAACCAGTAACAGTACGTCCATGTCCAAAATGAAAAACGACCATTGGAAGCAAGAAAATTTAGATAAAGTTTAGCTTTAGAAAAATCATAAAAAATAGACAGAGAGCAGAATAATAAACTATAAAGGAGCCAACTTCTCTTTGTCTGAATAAATTGTTAAAGAGGAAAGCAAGTGATAGTGGAAGACCATATTCTTGGGTCAATAGTGAAAGACTATATTTCTAGAGTTACTTAGCATCACCTTCCTTCTTGGTACATATAGAAGTTCTTACATATATTACACCTAGCTCTAAAGAAACATTGTATAGATCCCTATTATAGACAATGGGATATGGTTTTACATCCTTTACACTATTTCCTTAAGCTTTCTTATCTTAAAACTCTTTTCACTAAAAAAATCCAAGTTCAAAAACCTCCCTCCAAGCCTAAGTTCACTTCCTATATATAGTTGGGCACCTACGTCTCATAAAAGAAGCCATTCACTGGAATTGTAAAACGTATAAAATAAGTATGGTCCAATCTTATTCCTTTCATTCGGTTCACACAAGGTCCTTATTATATCATCCCCAATCTTAATCAAAGAGTGCTTCAGTAAAAATGACCTTATCTTTGCCAATTGACCTCGCCTTTTGATGGAAAACACATGAATTATAACTATACAACAATAGGTGTTTTCGCTTACGGTCGTCATTGGGGCAACTTCCTTTGTATTGTCGCACTTGAAAATTTTTCAACAAATAGGCTTAACATGCATCTGAGTGTTATATAGAAAGAAGTTAGAATCTTGCTTAGAGGCTTATGACAAGTATATTTACTTATAAAACATTTTCCTAAACCCTCAAGACTAATTCAGATTTTGAAACTAGTTAAGACGACTACTAAAAATATAATTAAATGCCTACCATATTGCTGCCATTGGCTACAAAAGTCTAAAAGCAAGTAGGTAAAACAACCAAATGTTTGTTGTCTCCCCCAAGATCAATTTCCTTTGAAAAAAAACAAATCACAAGAAATGCAACTTGACTTTTAAGTTATATACACTTATGTTAATGTCTCTATCAAGCTTAAGTAACCTCATTAATACGCCATAGGCACACTAGATTTTGCACAAGAACAAGCCATTACTAAAATATAAAAATTGATTCCAAATTTTCATGAACAAACATTAAAGGATGCATCTGTTTGGAAGTACTTGGATTCAGTTATATCTTGGATGAACTTTGGAGGTAGATGGAGACAATGGATCGATAGCTGTATTTCATCCACCAGGATCTCATTCCTTATCAACTTTAGAAATTCAGTTGTTTAGGGGACTGAGGTAGGGTGATCCTCTTTTGCCTTTCCTATTTATTATTGTTGCTGAATGCTTGTCTGTCATGGTTAAATCCATTGTGGAATTGGGTTTTCATTCTAGGATTTTAGTGGGCAATGGAAGCAGAAAAATCTCTTTATTATAGTATGCAAATGACATATTACTCTTCTGTTAACTATGGTTGCAAGAACTAATCAATGTCCGTAGAATTCTAAACTACTTTGCCGTAGTTTCAGGCTTAAAGGTGAATTTTAACAAAAGTTCTCTCATTGGTATCAATGTGAATAAGGAATGGACTGATGCTACTGCTTCTACTCTTTGGTGCAAAACCATTGCACTCCCTGTTACTTACTTGGGCTTACCAATTGACACTAATCCTAGGAAGAAGAAGGTCTGGGAGCAGGTGTTGGATAAAATCAAAGGAAATTGGCATCTTGGAAGTTAAAATTTTTTATCTTTCCTAGCAGGCTGACTTTAATTACGGCTTGCTTAAATAGTTTGCCAATTTACTACCTATCCTTTTTTAAGATGCCCAAGTCAGTTGGTAAAAAGATTAATTCATTGTTTCATAATTTCTTCTGAGGTGGCTCAAATGGAAAAAAGAAAATGTGCAATGTTAAGTAGGATGTTATTCAATTGCCTAGATTGTTCGATGGTTTTAGGATTGGGTGTTTGCTATAAAAGAACAAAGTTCTTTTATTAAATGGCTATGGCAAATTATGAATTAGCAAGGTGAGCAATTTTTGTGGTAGAAGGTTATTTCTAATAAATATCAACTATAACTAGGTGTGTTCCCATATTCCTTGTTGCCTTCCTCTCACTTTTCTCCAATTTGGAAAGAAATTTGGTCCATAATGGATGAAGGGCCTTTTTGTGATGGTGTCAAATTTTTTTTGGGTAATGGGAATCAAATTAAATTCTTGTGTGATGTGTGGGTCATTGATATTCCGCTTATGGACAAATTTCCTTGCCTTTTTTCTATTTCCTTGGATCAAACATCATTTATTAAAGATATGGGTTTTAGGACAGTTTTAATTAGGACTGGAATCTTCATTGGTCTTGTTAACTTTAATGAAAGCTTGATCAAATCAGACTTCTCTTTGACTTATTAAATAATGTGAACTTTACTCCAAATGGTAATGATAGGCACAAATGGAAACATGACCGTAAAGAAGTATTCTCTATTAAATAAGCTACGACAGTAGCTATTTATGGTTCTATGCCTCCTATCTCATCCTCTGTAAATGGATTTTGGCATAATTTATTGCCTCTAAAAGTTGAAAGTTTCACATGGATGGCTCTATTACAACGACTGAATACTAAAGAGTCTCTTTGGTACAAAGGTTTACTTGACCCTTTAAACTATAAGTGCTCTTTTTGTAATTATGATATGGAATCAATTGACCACCTCTTCTTTCTCTATCCCTTAGTTGGCTTAATTTAGTATGGTTTATTGAGGTGGTGGAGAGTTGACTGGGTTATGCCATCTTTATTGTGTAGTCTTTTTGTCCAATGGGATTGTGTTGTTGTTGGTTCCTTTCAAAAGAAGGTATGGATGATTTTATTCTTCTTAGTCATATGGACAATATGGAATGAAAGGAACGTCTTAGTATTTAATGCAATTATAATAAATGCTAACAAAATCTTCTTTTTAATTATTCATAGGTCTAAAGTTTGGTTAAAGGCTCTTGGTGATGATGGATTATTGCAATCTCAAGATTTATAGTTAGCTATTGAGGCTATTAAAAATTTTCAGCCTATTCATAAGCCCAGGCATCCAACAAATTTTGGCAGCCTCTTATCTTAGGTGTGCTCTAGTGGAATGTTGAATATTGGTAAACCAGGTTTAGCAGGTGCTAGTGGAGTGCTACGAGATCACCTTGGTAAGGTGATATGTATTTTTTCCATTCCTTGTGGGATTATTGACTCTAATATGACGGAGGTTATTACAATCAGGAAAGCTCTATAATTGACTTCCTTAAAATTGGAGCGTCTTTTTGCCAAGTTAACTATAGAATTTGATTCCTCAAATGCAGTAACTAAAGCAAATCACACCAACAACACTTGCCTTAGAGCATGCATAATGAATTTTACATTATTGAAAATTTAAAGGGACTATTTCAATTGATCACCTTCTCTCACACCTTTAGAGAAAACAACTTTATGGCCAACTCTTTGGCTAAACAAAGAATGCATAGGGACTGTGAATTCTTTGCTTGGTTGTGATTTTGTGTCTTTATTTTCAGGTGTCTTTCTTTTTCTGTTTAGTTTTCCTTGGTTCTTACCATAAGTTCATGTTCTTGTTTTACTGTAGTTTTAGGTGTATGGGGCTAATCTCTTGACTCGGGTTAGTTCCAAAACAAGATGGGATTTTTTTTGGTTTATTATCTTTAATAAATTATCATATTATTTATATAAAAAAAGGATGCATGTGTTTCATTAGTTACAATTTCTTAATATACAAGCATTAGATGCAACACTTTCCTCGCCCAGAGCTGAGCCCCTGGAGGCTCTCTGCAAACCTCGCTAGGGCATAATAGGCCTCCTCTCATCAATCTAATGTGATGGAATATTTACTACATATGAAGAAAATGGAATACTTAGTAACTATTCGTACCAATATAGTATAGTAAAAAACACTCATACTGTAATTTCTGAATATTTTAATGTTTGGTGGAGTAGCGTCAAATTATACCAATGAATAAACGAACTTGTGCTAGAGTTTATTACGTGCAAAGGACTTGATGGTCCTTGATTTATGGGATGTTTATAGCTTGAGGTTAGATAGCAGTACTACACTAAGGGGGTTTAGTATTGCAATATTAGTTTGTTCAATTCACAAGTTAAGGCTCGTTTAGTTTTGGAATACAAGGCTTGTTTTCTAGAAAACTTTTCCAAGAAAACTAGAAAACATAAGTTATTATTTAGTCATGATATTTTCTAACTTTAGAAAACTATTTTCCAAATTTTTTAAATTATAAAAGGCTTTAGAAAACTAATAAAAGATGTTTTCTAAAATTTTCAATTAATATTCTAACATTTACTATAATATTCTCAACCACCATAACCTCCACCACAACCACCCTCCACCACCACCTTCACCTTGACCTAGATCTCCACCTCCACCACCACCACTACCACCATCACCACCACCACCAACTCCACCACCGCCGCTGCCTCCACCTCCAACTCCATCTCCACTACCACCACTATCACCACCTCCACCTTGACATTGACCTCCACCATCACCGTCATCTCCACCACCACCACCATCGTCATCTCCACCTCCACCTCCACCTCCTCCTCCACCACCACCACCATCTCTATAGTCTTATGACTTTGAATTGAAATTAATTAAATATGCATGATTTAAATTTTTTTATAGAATAAATAAATTTTAAATTAAACATTATTATATGAATCACAATAATTATTATTATATTTAAAAATTATTATAATAAATTTCATAAAAAATTATAAAAATATGAAAAAATTGCGAAATGAAAAATAACAACAAATTGTTTTATATTCTTCTATTTTCTATTTTGAAAAATGAAAAACTGAAAAAAAAGGAAAAGGAAAATAAAAAATATTTTTCAAAATTAAATAATCTCTTGGCTACTACATGAGGCCATACTTATTAATGGAAAAACCTCTGTACAAGAGATTTCTATACAAGTTACTCTCCATCTTTTGAGCTTGATTTTATTTATTTATGTGCTGTGAACTTTCACAAAAGGTTTACTATTGATGCGGAACAACAAGTCATAGAATGAGTTTGCAGAACAATAAATAGCAAATATAATTTATTATTATTATTATTATTATTATTATTATCATTATTATTATTAAGATTTGATTTTTTTATTTTAATTTAACATTGATTAGAATTTGATTTTCCTATATTGTTAGAAATTTGATTTCCTACATTGACCATAATTTTCTTTATTTTTATTTCCTAATTAAAATTAGAGTTGATAGATTTATATAACCCTATAAATATGTAAATTTTAGGAGTATATGAGTTAGTTTTTTATTATCAATAAAATTTTCTTAAGAGACGTGACTTTCTTTTTCTCCAAATTTTTGATATTCTCTTTAAATCAATGAATATTTGATGTCTATTTTCTAACATTTTTATTGAATCAACAAGTTATAAAAAATTATTTTTTAATAATTACACGTAAATCAACGGACTATAATCTTTATCTTTTTTATCTCTTATTTTATCTCATTAAACTTCTGCTACATCAACTATACATCGATTAGGACAAGTAAGCTGTAACCTGGTCTTTCTGATTAAAAAGACTCATCAACCGCTACTCTAGACAAACCGTCCACTCTGGCTAGAACCATGACTCTTTCTTTTTCCAACGCTCATCAACCCAAAAAAAAAAACAGAGAAACATAGAGGATCAAGCCAACCTACAAAAAAAAAAAAAATGGAAGCAGTTCATTAGTTGAGCTTGGCACTACCCTTAATCCTCAACGTCTATATTGCAAAATTATTTTAACAATGAACCATTTCCTCCTAGTCCAGCTTCACGAGGAACCAGTTCGTCGAACTCTTCATGAGCTATCCAGATGCAGATGTGGCTCAATTTGGGTGTTTGAATATATTGAATGGACCTATGAACTGAGAACTTATAGGGGTAAAGATACATAGAAGGTTTTATGCTTCCTCAGCCTATGTTCACAATTTCCCGGTTTTTGTAAATTTATGACAAAAACTTAAAAAAATTTTCACTTTATGATGTATTATAAGAAAATTTTATTTTATGGTGAAAAAAATAGAAAAGAAAAAAAGAAAAGTTAATACACCAGTAAAAAAAAGATAAAAAAAAAGCATGGATAGTCCACCATTTGAAGTAGATAGATGGTGAAGCTTGGTTGAATGGATGTATGACCCCTTTAATAGCCAAAGGAAATTTCTTAGATTTTCTAAGTTTTTTTCTTAAATTTCCTAAAAAAAAAAAAATGAAAGGTTGGGACTTGAAAAAATACACTCATTACTGAACTAAATATTATTATTTGATTTACAATTATTAATATTTTTATTTTTTGTAATAATAATAATAGCATCAAATGTAAATATTAAATAATATAACATAAACAATATAATAAATAATATTATTATGTACATTTGATTTATTATTATTATTATTATTATTATTATTATATAAAAAATTAATAAAAATAAATTTACATGAAAAAATATTGCATTATATACAATAAATAATAAAAAATTATTTTGAAATTTTAAAAATATTAATTATTGAATTAGCTATATATCCAATTGAGTGGAGTTATTCTCTTCATATTGTGCATGGATATATATATATATATTTTTTTTATGGCCATGCACAGTATAGCTAATCCTCAACCATAGCTAATCCAATAATTAAAAAGGTTAAACCTTTAGTCAAAGTTTATATACAAGTCCCATGAAATGGGTGCAAAGTATGCTGGTTGCTGAAACTTCATCAAGCCCTATGAAATGGGAGAAGTCACTCCTCAACCATCCAGAAAAAATGAGAAGGGCTGTGGCTGACATAAACCTGATGTTGGACTGGACAATAAAGTGGATAAAGCATACCTATCAAAGTTGAGTTACATGTAAAGTGTTATCAATTTTTTTACTTCAAATTGATTTTCATTTATTTTGAAACCAAATAAATTAAGGGAAATGTTAGGTGGTTACCAGAATACTCTTTAGTATTTTTAGTAATTATGTTATTAACAAAATAATTTTTTTTAACAAATTATAAATTTTTAAATTATTAAACTCATCCGTATATAATTTGAATTTTTAATTTTTAAAAAAATTTAAAATTTCAAAAATAAATATTTTTTAACATTTTTTTTATCATATACAATCCGTGGTATGGCAAATTGCCACATATTGGCACCCACAAATTAAAGGGTGTTGGTACTTATAGAATGAGCTCCATACAATAATGAATTTTTTATTTTATATATATATATTCTTGCTGAAACGACTCATGATATAAGATAATTTCTTTTTAATTTTTTAATTTTTAATTTTTTGCGACCCACTTTGGAAAGCGGGCTGCTAACATTTATTATATCACCATAAATTAAATATTCCCCTAATAAATTATAATAAATTGACTACTACCTCATTTTGCTTTGAAAAACTTTATCCTCTCCAAACAATCAAATATCAACCGGGTTAATTGGGAGGAGGATTGATTTCCCGCCACCGTGGTGGAGGATTACTTCAATCAATTCTTTCAAACAGCTCCACTATATCATGAGTGCAAGAATTTCGTTTCTTTTCTGATTAAAAAAATAAAATAAAATAACTTCTAGCAAAACTGAGCACGACAAGCTAAGCTCCACAGTTGAGTCTTTTCTTGATGAAAGAAAAAGTCAAATTTCTCTATAAACAATGAACAAACTCACATACCCCACTATCGGTTGCAAAACTACAGCTATTTCTTCTTCAGCACTCAAAGGCCAATCTAACCCAGAAAAAAATGGAAGCAGCTTATTTGTTAAGCCTGGCATTTCCTTTAATTCTGATTTTCGTCTCAAAGTTTATTTTAGGAAAGCGTTTAAACAGTGATTATATGTTAAGTGTAACAGTTTTTTAGGTTGGTCTATGGATGTTTATGATATTTATTTTTTACAATTTTTTTAGAATTAGTTATTTCTATATTTATTATGAATTTAGTAATGTGCCTGACTTTATTATAAAATAAATTTTATGTGAATTGTTGAATTAAACTTTGCAGAGAATGGGTTGAGCGTGTATAAGCACATGTGATGATGGTGGAAATGCATGATTATGGGGTAGAGCAGCTTGCAATTTTGTAATGGTGAACAATTTAAAAAAAAAAAAAAATAAAGTGGATGCTTATGAAGATATGCAATTGTGGAGAGAGACATGTAATGATGTTAAGAGACATATAATAATGGGAGACATATAATTAAGAAGACATAATTATGAAAAGAAAAAAAAAAGAGAGAAGAGATAATAAATAAATAAATAAATTATGAGTGGTTTTGTTTTATATAGAGAGTAGAAGGTCACACGGTGTAATATCTCGTATTTTTTTTAAATAGTTTTACACTGTACCGGGATATACAATGTTAATAATTTTTGTATATATATTATGATATTTTACGAGTTGATATGTATTTAAAACCTATTTTAATTATTGTGTATTATTTACAGTGTTTTATGTAAAATTTTCCCGAGATTTTTATTTTCGGGAAAATTTTCACGTAAATAATTTACTACTAATTATATTAAATATATTTACGGACTTGCATGAACTCATACATATTTTTAAATTACTAAATAAAGCCTATGTGTGTATATATTTATTTAATTAGAGTTTAATTTATTACCCTAATATTTTATTATTTGTTTATTAATTTTATTGTTATATAATTATTTTATTTATTATTAAATTGTAAATAATAATGTGTGGTGTGTGATTTTTCCTAAATATTTTATTTAAAATTATTTTTTTCTTTTCTTTTTCTTTTTCTTTTCTTTTCCTTTCCTTTTCTTTTCTTCTTCTTCTTCTTCCTTCCCGTGCTCGATCCTTCTCCCTTCCCGCTGCAACTTCCGACCACCTACCGTCGGTGTGCCGCCAGCAGCTCCGCCTTCCCCGGCCATCAGCTCCACCGCCCCTAACCTCCTTCCCCGGCGCCGGCTAGCTCCCATTTTCCCCATTTTGGCCGAAACTTCCCTCCTCGTCGTTCACCAACTTTTCGGCCACCATTTTCGACACCGCCGGTCTCTTTCTTCTCCTTGAGCTCCAGTGAGTGTGATTCTAGCTTTGGTTTGAGCTTAAATGGTCTTGATTTGCTTAGGTTTTGAATTTTTGATTTCGGCCATATTAGGGTTTTTGATTTTTTTGAGCTTCGAATTGATTTATTCATGAAAATTCCCTTCACAAATGTTGATCCTAGTAGCTTAATATACATGTATGATTTTTTTTTGGAATTTTTGGAGATTATTTTGATTTTTGGGTATTTTTGAATATTTTAATATTATTTTCTAATTTTCGGAAATTAATTAAATAAATTATGAAATTGTGTTCTATGGTTAAATTAGGGGTTGAAATGAATTATAGGAATTTATTTGGAATTTTTATGAGTTTCAAAGTATTTATTTTGAATTATTTAAGCTTATGGAATTTTTGGAAAATAGGGTTAATTATGTTTTTAATTAAAATTAATTGGTAAATTGAGTTTAATTATTTATATTATTGATAAATATGTTGAGAAAATTAATTTTGGATAATTATACTATTTTTGGTGAATTTTTGAAGTAATTTTAGTATATTTATATATATAGGGGTATTTTGGTAATTTTACACAAAAATTGGCTAAAAATGTAATTTAATTGGTTTTAATAGTTATTTAAGGTATAAAAATGATTTCTACAAATTATTTGGTATTTTTAACTAATTAAAACTATTTTTCGTGAATTATTTTCAATTATATATATAATATACGATTTTTCTAATAAAATGAGTTTTTATCGGTTTTTACTGTGTTTAAAGGTTAATTATGTAATTTTTACCTATAAAATGTATTTCTATGTTATAAGTGTATTTTTAGTATTTCTGAAATTATTCTGTGTTTGTGGACCCCAGTCGGTAGACTGTAGTTTGGAGTCCGACCGAGGGGTTGTGGATTTGTTGTTGTGCCTATTTTTCAAAGTGTGTTTCTTTGCAGGGTCAGCTCTACTCTTTGAGTAGAGAGATGTCCGTTTTACAGGGGAGGTTCTATCGAATTTTTGGTAGAATTCTCGTAAAACGTGATGTCCGGTCGAACCCTAATTCTGTTTCTGTGTTTAATATTCTAGATCGAATTCTAGGATTTCTATTAGGGTTATTCTGATGTCTGTTACTATTGTTTGTTTAGTTGCGCCGAGACCGAGGCCTAGTGGACCAAGCCCGTCGGACCCATCTCGTGGAGCGCACTAAGTGTGAGTTGCTATTTTATATATATATGCTTAGGATGCATGATTTAGAAATGCATGTTTTATTTATGCGTAAATAATTTGATTATTACATAAGTTTATATTTAGTTTATTGTTGGTTTATTTTTGGTATATATTAAATTATATGCATGTTTTATTAATAAATTATATTTAAAATATTTTTAAATATATTTCTAGCTTAATTTATAATTTGATTGGATTCATTTGACGTATATATACTTGAAATATACCTGGTTTACTTTTGGTATATTTCCAGTATATATATGGTTTATAATGTTATTTTATTTAAATTCATGCATCATTTATTTGTGAATGAATGTTTTATATGTATTAATGAAGGATATCGATAGAATGTGCTACCTAGTGGGCAACACTAGGACCGAGTATGTACCGATACGCCTATAGTATTTAGGCTATATTACTAACCATTTGTGGATATTGATTGGATATGATTATTTGATGTGTGATGTGATTTAGGTGTGATTGTTGGAGCTCGGTTGACCAAGTGTCTCGAGGCCAATCACACTGACAATCAGACTGCTGGAGCTCGGTTGCCTTAGTGTCTCGGGGCTAGTCTACTGTCTAAATGGATTAAGTGGATATATTTGGAATAAGTGAGCTTGTATGGCTAGAGTGTTGTCTAACACTGATTGGGGTTTCGATATCATAGGGTTCTATTTGATCCTTCATAAACGATGATTTTCAGTAAAATATATATAAAATGATTTTATTGCATCTGTATGTATTTGCCTGTATATATACATATTAGATATATATTGTTGACTGTAATGCATTGTCATGTAGTATGCATGTATATATATTATAGTAATTCACTCAGTGAGGTCTAACTCCCCTCCGTTGACTAATTTTTCAGGAGAGTCATCATCTTCAGACCTCAGTAGCAGGCCTGTACGCCAGATTTCTTCTGCCCCGGCTTCTTTGTGTAAATTGCTTCTCTGAGTCTTGGGTTTATTTTATTTAGACACTGCAGTAGTCGTTAAATATTTAAAGAGATGTTGTATTATATTTGAACTAGATTTGTATAAAGATTTATATATATGAAATGATGAGGATTTGATTTAAATCCAGTTGGTACATATGTTATTATTATATTTATGATTTTTATTTCCGCTGCATTAAATATTATTATTATTATTATTATTATTATTATTAGTGCATGTTTATTTTATTTTTTTTAGGCTTGCTACGGGTTCCGGATTCGAAAGAATTCCCGTTCCCTAGCGCCGATCATGGCCCCTGTTTTGGGTCGTGACACACGGAGGCTGGAATATTTTTTTATCAAGGCATTAAGAGAGTTGGAGACACACGTAGAGGAGAAGACAACAGGATGGGGAGCAAGAGGCAGAAGAATTTGTTGGGAGAAGAATTGCAGTAAACGTGTTTTCTCTTCCTCATTAATTTTCTTTAGTTCTTAGATATATTTCTTATTTGCATTTTTAGAATATTATGAGTATGATGAATATTATATTTGGCTAAATTTATTTATGTTGGGAATTGTTAAACTTATTTTAATTTAAGCTTAGCTGGAGACACACGTAGAGGAGAAGGTAGCAGGACGGGGAGAAAGAGGCAAAAGAATTTCCTGAGAGAAGAACTGTAGTAAAAGAGTTTTCTCTTCCTCATTAATTTTCTTTAGTTCTTAGATATATTTCTTATTTGCATTTTCAGAATAATATGAGTATGATGAATATTATGTTTAGCTAAATTTATTTATGTTGGGGATTGTTAAACTTATTTTAATTTAAGCTTAGTTTAATTTAAACTTATTTTAATTTATTATGGTATGAGATGATGTTATACATTTGAGGCTCTTTTCATTCACATTAAAGGACAGAGCTAAAGCATGGTTGAACTCACAGCTACCAGTTTCAATCATTACATGAGATCTACTGGCAAAAGCTTTTCTAGCAAAATATTTTCCATCGTAAAAAACAACAAAGATTATTAAGGATATCGCCACCTTTCAAAAATTTAACATGGAATCCTTGAGTGATACGTGGGAAAGATTCAAAGAATTGCTAAGGAGCTCCCCTCTTCATGGTTTGCTAAGGGATGTGCTCATTAGAAATTTTTATAATGGTGTTACCCAATCCACTAGAGACACTATTGACGCAACAATTGGAGGTTCTTCGATACGGAAAACAATTGAGGTTGCATTTTCACTTCTGGATGAGATGACAAATAATAATTGTCTTTGGCCATCAGAGCATTAAAATCTACCAAGGCAAGGAGGCAGAATCAGGGTAGACATAGTGACAACCCTTCAAGCTCAGATTGTTGCATTGATAAAACAACTTGATAACCTCACTAATAAAAATAATCCAGCCCCTTCAGGTGAAAGTTATAATTTATTGGATTACTCTAATAATGAATTTAGTGTTTTTAATGTAGTTATGGTAGGAGATGAATACCAAGAGCAACTCAACTTTATTGGGAATCAATTTCAAGGAAAACAGGATAACAATCCATTCTCGAACACTTATAATCCATGATGGAGGAATCACCCAAATTTTTCTTGGAATAGTAATAACAATTTAGTTCCCTAAGGCTTTCAGAACAACATGACAAGGTAAGCACATCTAGATTTTCCATAACCTCATCAAGATCGTATGGCCTCAATGGAAAATAAATTAGATAAATTTTTGGAAGCTATGTTTAACAAAATGAGCCATCAAAATGAAAATCAGAAATGAATGGGGGCCAAATTTGATCAGATAGCTAAAAATCATTCATCTTTAATTCATAATATTGAGGTACAGTTGGGACAACTTGCTAATGTAGTGGCACAAAGGAATCAAAGGAATTTACCAAGCAATACTGAACCAAATCCAAGGGAGCAGCTAAAAGAAAGTACACTAAGAAGTGATAAAGAGATAAGATTATGAGATGAACTCAAGAAAGAAGAGGTTAAGACTTAAGAAAAGAAAATTTAGAACGATGATAATGACTCTAAAGAAGGCAAGGTGCAACAAGCAAAGGATAGTGATAGGAAAGAGCAACTATTTATGCCAAATTCATAAAAATATAAGATAAGGATGCCTTTTCCACAAAGATTAAAGAAGCCTAATGATAAAAAGAGGTTTGCTAAGTTTTTAAATACTTTTAAAAAGCTTAAACTTAATATTCCTTTTGCTAATGCTCTTGTAAAGATGCCAACATATACCAAATATCTTAAGGATATTATCATCAATAAAAGGAGATAGGATGACAACTAGACTGTGGAATTAACAGAGACCTATAGTTCCATCATCACTCATAAAATACTGACTAAATTAAAAGACCCAGGGAGTTTTACTCTTCCTTGTGTAGTCCGTGCTCAAGAATTTTCTAGATGTTTATGTGATTAGGGTGTATGTATTAACCTTATGCCATTTTCTCTTTTAAGGACATTATAGCTTGGCGAGTTGACCCCTATGAACATGACTTTGCAACTTGCAAATCACTCTACTAAGAAACCATATGGGATCATTGAGGATGTTTTGGTTAAGGTAGACAAATTTATCTTTCTTGTGGACTTTGTAGTTTTGGATTTTGAAGAGGATAGTAAGTGTCCTTTAATTCTTAGGAGACCATGTTTAAATAATGGGAGAACCATCATAGATTTTCATGAAGGAAAAATCATTTTGGGGGTTAGTAATGAGAGTGCAGAATTTGTGATGCCTAGGTTGATGAAATACCTAATTGAAGAGGAATTTTGCATGAGAGTGGAAGTTTTAGATGAGTGTGTGAGGGAGGTGAATTTGAATAAAAAAATTCTTGACAAAATTTTGGAGTGTGAAGTAGATAATGAACCCTCACAAGAAGCTACTTTTGTTAAGCCTAAAATTTTAGTGTGCAATGACAACCCCACTCCCCTATATATTGTTAAACCACCCAAACTAAAGCTTAAATAATTACCTACCCATTTGAGATATACCTTTTTAGGGGAGGGAAACACTTTACCCATTATCATTTCTAATAAAATTTCTATCGAATAAGAGAAAAGGGTATGTGAGATAGTGAGGAATAGGGTAAAGTCCATTGGGTGGCAGATTTCAAACATTAAAGGGATTAGCACTCAAATTGTCATGCACAGAATCCATATAGAAGTGGGGAGTAGAGTTATCATAGAGAGACAAAGGTGCTTGAATCAAAACATGAAGGAGGTGGTCAAGACGGAGATTGTCAAGCTGTTGGATGCATGCATTATCTACTTAATTTCGAATAGTGAGTGGGTAAGCCCAATGCAGTGTGTACCAATGAAGAGTGGAATGACTGTTGTGGAAAATGAAGCAGGTGAGTTGATTTTGAAGAGGATGGCTGATGGGTGGAGAGTATGTATCAATTATCGAAAATTGAACTCAACCACAAGAAAGGACCACTTTCCTCTCCCTTTCATTGACCAAATGTTGGAAAGGATAGCAGGGCATGCATACTACTATTTCTTGGACAGTTATTCAGGTTACAATCAAATTTTTATTTTTTTAGAGGACTAGAAGAAAACAATATTTACATGCCCATATGGAACTTTTGCTTACCAACACATGCCTTTCGGACTGTGCAATGCACTAGCCACTTTTCATAGATGTATGAAAATAATTTTTTTTTATCTCATTGAGAACATCATGGAGGTATTTATGGATGATTTTTCTATTTTTGGTGATTCTTTTGAATTATGTTTGTTTAACCTTGACAAGTTCTTGAAAGGATGTGAAGAAGCTAACCTTGTTCTTAACTGGGGAAAGTGTCATTGTATGGTAGAAGAAGGGATAGTCCTTGGTCATAAGATTTCAAGTACAGGGATTAAGGTAGATAGAGCTAAAATAGAAATTATAGAGAAGCTACCACCTCTAACAACAATCAAAGGAGTTTGAGGATTTTTAGGACATATGGGTATTTATAGGCATTTCATTAAAAAATTTTCTTTAATTGCTAAACCTTTAACCAAATTGTTAGTTAAATATGCACCTTTGGATTTTAATAATAACTATTTAAATGCTTTTAAAAAGTTAAAGGAGGCTTTAGTTTTAGCCCCAATTATTTCACCTCCGGATTGGGCACTTCCTTTTGAGATTATGTATGAAGCAAGTGACCATGCTATGGGGGCGGTGCTTGGTCAGAGGAAAGAAAACAAGCTTTATGTCATATACTATGCAAGCATAACTCTTACAGAGGCTCAATTGAACTACACCACTACTGAGAAAGAGATGCTGACGGTGGTTTTTGTTGTTGATAAATTTAGGTCTTACTTACTTGGTTCAAAGGTTATTATTTTCGCTGATCATACAATAATAAAATATCTTTTAGCCAACAAGGATGCAAAACCATGTCTTTTTCATTAGGTTTGACTTGGAGATCAAAGACAAGAAAGGTTTTGAGAATGTTGTAGCTGATCATTTTTCCAGATTAGAGGTTTATGAATAAGTGAGGCAAGAAGAGGATAACAATGATGAATTTTCTAATGCTTTATTACTATCAATCCAACGTTTTAGTGCTCCATAGTTTGCAGACATTGCCAATTATTTGGCATATGGAGTGCTACCCCTAGATTTTTCCTATAAACAAAGGAAACATTTCCTCTGAGGTAAAACATTATCTATGGGAGGATCCATTTCTATACAAGATTTATGGAGATGGGTTGATTAAGAGGTATATTCCTGAAATTAAAATGTTAGAAATTTTATCTCATGGTCATGATTCTGCATGTGTTAGGCATTTTAGAGCAATAAAAATTACTGTAAAAGTGTTAAAGAGTGGATTTTTTTAGCCTACTTTATTTAAAGATGTCAAGGATTATATGGAACACTGTGATAGATGTTAGAGACATGGGAATATCTCTAAGAGGAATGAAATGTCACTCATATAAATTCAAGAAGTAGAGATTTTTGACGTTTGGGGATTGGAATTTATTAGTCCCTTTCCATAATCTTTTGGGAACCAGTATATCTTGGTTGGGGTAGATTATATGTCTAAATATCTTCATCTACAATGATTCTAAGGTGGTGATAAGAATTTTCAAGAAATTATTCAATAGATTTGGAGTACCTTGAGCTGTGATTAGTGATGGAGGCTCACACTTTTGCAACAAGCAGTTTGAGTTACTACTCTAAAGTTATGGAGTTCACCATAGAGTTGCTACCCTATATCATTCTCAAACCAGTGATTAAGTGGAGGTAACTAATAGGGAAATAAATAAAATTTTAGAGAAAATAGTGGGCTCTTTGAGGAAAGATTGGGCATCTAAGTTGGATGATGCTTTGTGGGCATATTTTACAACATACAAAACTCCAATTGCTATGTCTCCTTAGCGATTAGTTTTTAGGAAAGCTTGTCATTTGCTGGTGAAGCTTGAACATCGAGCTTATTGGGCCATTAAAGCACTGAACTTTGGCATGAAGACAGTAGGTGAAAAATGTTTATTACAACTTAATGAATTGGATGAGTTTTGATTTCAAGCATATGAGAACACCAAGCTTTTCAAGGAGAAAACAAAATGACGGCATGATGCTCATATTTTTAAGAAAGAATTCAAATATGGTGATTTTGTTCTTTTATTCAATTCTAAACTAAAATTATTTTTAGGTAAATTGAGATCGAGGTGGAGTGGTCCATTCAAGGTGTAATAAGTCTTTTCTCATGGTGCACTTAAACTCATAAATTCTAAGGGAGAGTGTTTTCAAGTAAATGGACAGAGGTGCAAAGTGTATTGAGGAAGATTTATGCCCAATGAGAAGAAAATTCTTTTCCTTTATCAACTTTAATGAAAAATTCTGGTTTTGGTCATGCTAAAGACCTAAAAATTAGGAATTTTATTATGTTTATTATTTTCTCTCATCATTTTATTTTTTTTAGTGTTAGTCTTTTTATTAATCTTTGTCTTATGAATTGCAGTTTTCTTTTGACAAAACAAATTATTTTGCACATTGCTTTATATTTTCTTTATTTATTTCATTTTATTTAGTGCTAATTTTTATGAATTAAAGTTATTAAGCACACTTAAAAATTTTGGTGCTTTGGAATTTTGTAGGAACAGTGGTGAAGTGAAGTGTAAATTTAGTGAGGTCAACTTTGTCATACTTGAAGTGCTTATACAATAACCCACTTTCCTTCTCCTTTCCACGTCCATGTTTGCTTTCTCCTATTTTCCTTTCTTTTTCATTCCAAATCCCTAATCACTTCATTTCCCCTCTTTTCAAATCTCACATTCATCCATCATTATTTTTTTTATTGCTTCTCGTATTTTTAAATAATCTAAATTTCATTTTTCTTATTGTCATTTTCTTTATTTCACAATGCCAAGAACTAAGAATCCAACTAAGAGAGATATGAGTACTATGGAAGGCTCAAGTAAGGGAAAGAATGTGATTGAAGATAATTAGCTATGTGATCTTGCCTAAGACTATCGTGCTCCATTTCCAATCAAAACTTATGAGGAGGACAAAAGGTATGTCGTTCTTACTTTTAAAAAAATTTTCACTTGCAAATAATTTGAGAATGAAATTTTATCTTAATTGGGCATTAAGGATGATATATATAGATTATGTGGTAGGTTAGGATGGTCTAAATTTGTTACTACACCATTTGACACCTATGGAGAAATCACACTTGAGTTCTTTACCATTTTGCATTTAATTGAAGAGAGTGATAAACATTTGGGTTTTAGATTTTGTGGTAAAGATTATCATGTGAATTATGACATTATGCATCAAGTGTTTGGCTTTTCTAAGAATGGTAATTATCAACCCCTTAAAAATTGTGACCTTGAATCTTTTTGGTATCAAATTTTAGGGTAAGATAATTTTAGGGGTATACATACTGCACCTAATGGATTAATTACTGATCATTGGTATTTGATCATTCATAAATTCATGTGTTCTGTGATTTTTAGGAAAACTTAGGGGAATAAAGTGTCAATTCAAGAATTGTTCCTTTTATGGTGTATGTATAATATCTCGAGTTTTTAAACATTTTAATATTTCATCGGGATATGCAGTGTTAATAATTTTTGTATATATATTATGATATTTTTACGAGTTGATATGTATTTAAAACATATTTTAATTATTGTATATTATTTATAGTGCTTTACGTAAAATTTTTTCGGGACTTGCATTTTTGAGGAAATTTTCACGTAAATAATTTACTATTAATTATTTTAAATAGATTTCCATAATTGCATGAACTCATACATATTTTCAAAGCACCAAATAAAGCATATGTGTACTTATTTATTTAATTAGGGTTTGATTAATTACCCTATTATTTTATTATTTATTTATTAGTTTTATTGTTATTTAATTATTTTTATTTAGTATTAAATTATTAAAATATTAAATTATATGTGTGTGGTGTATATTTAATGTGTGTGATTTTATATTATTTTAATATATAGTGTAAAGTATATATATATATATATATATATATATATATACATATATATAGTTGAAAATCAAAATTTTTGCCAAATTATTGAATTGCCCCTCCCTCTTCCTTCTTTTCTCCCGACGCCTACCCTCATTGTGCCTCCCGTTCCACCTCTACGGACTGCCCTTTGCCACCACCAGCTGTCGCCAACCTCCTCCCCCTTCCTTCCTCTTCCTCTCCAATGTGACCAGGCCGCCGGAAGCCCGCTAGAGCGCCCGGAATTCGCGATGGCAGCAAGTTGAGCTCTTCGCCGTCGACCACGATTCCGGCCACCATTTCGCGTACCGCCAGTCTTCATCGACTCCTTGAGCTCCGGTGGTCCCTATTCTAAGCTTCTTTTGGCCTGAAATCAAGTGGTTGATGAGGTTTGAGCTAAATCTTCAATTCAGCCATTTTAGGGTTTTTGATTTTTTGAACTTCGAATTGTTTAATTCATGGAAAATTCCTTTACAAATGTTGATCCTAGTAGCTTAATCTTCATGTATGAATTTTTATAGAATTTTTGGGAATTATTTTGATTTTTGGGTATTTTGAATATTTTAATATTATTTTCTAATTTTCGAAAATTAATTAATTAAATTATGAAATTGTGTTTTATGCTAAATATAGGTGTTGAAATGAATTATAGGAATTTATTTGGAATTTTTATGAATTTCTATGTATTTATTTTGAATTTAATTAGTTTATGTAATTTTGGAAAATTAGGTTAATTATGTTTTTAATTGAAATTAATTAGTTAATTGAGTTTAATTATTGATATTATTGATAAATATGTTGAGAAAATTAATTTTGGATAATTATACTATTTTTGGTGAATTTTTGGAGAAATTTTAGTATATTTATATATAGGGGTATTTTGGTAATTTTACCCTAAATTGACTAAAAATGTAATTAAATTGGTTTTAATAATTATTTAAGCTATAAAAATGATTTATACAAATTATTTAGTATTTTTAACTAATTAAAACTATTTTTCGTGAATTATTTTCAATTATATATATAATATACGATTTTTCTAATAAAATGAGTTTTTATTGGTTTTTACTGTGTTTTAAGGTTAATTATGTAATTTTTACTTATTAAATATATTTCTGTGATATAAGGGTATTTTCGGTATTTTTATATTATTTTGTGGATTGTGGACCTCGGTCGGTAGACTGTAGTTTGGAGTCTGACCGAGGGGCTGTGAATGTGTTTTTGTGCCTATTTTTTGAAGTGTGTTTCTTTGCAGGGCCGGCTCTACTCTTTGAGTAGAGAGATGTCCGTTTTACAGGGGAGGTTCTACCAAATTTTCGATAGAATTCTCGTAAAACGTGATGTCCGGTCAAACCCTAATTCTAATTTTGTGTCTAATATTCTAGATCGAGTTTCTAGGATTTTCTGTTAGGTATATCCTGATATCTGTTATTTTTGTTTGTTTAGTTGCGCTGAGACCGAGGCTTAGTGGACCAGGCCCGTCGGACCCATCTCGAGGAGCGCACTAAGTGTGAGTTACTATTTTATATATATATGTTTAAGGTGCATGATTTAGAAATATGTATTTTATTTTGATTAAATATGTATAATGATTTAATTAGTACTTAAGTTTATTTTTGGTTTGTTTTTGGTATATATTAAATTATATGCATGCTTTATTAACCATTTATGTTTAAAATATTTTTGAATATATTTCTAGCTTATTTTGCTATTATATTAGACTTGTTTGACGTATATATACTCGAAATATACCTGGTTTATTTTTGGTATATTTCTAGTATATATATGGTTTATGTTGCTGTTTTATTCAATTCGTGCATCATTTACTTTTTATAAATGTATGTTTTATATTATAATGAAGGATATCAATAGAACGTGCTACCTAGTGGGCAGCACTAGGACCGAGTACATGCTGGTACGCTTATAGCATTTAGGCTATATTACTAACCAGTTTGAGGATATTGATTGGAATTGATTTATCTGATGTGTGATGTGATTTGGGTGTGTCATTGCTGGAGCTCGGTTGACCTAGTGTCTCAGGGTCAATCACACTGACAATCAGACTGCTGGAGCTGAGTTGACTTAGTGTCTCAGGGCTAGTCTCAAGTGATCATATATTGGAATAAGTGAGCCTGTATGGATAAAGTGTTGTCTAATACTGTTTGAGGTTGCGATATTATAGGGTTCTATTTGATCCTTCATGAACTGTGATTTTCAATAAAAATATATAAAATGAATTTATTGCATCTGTGTGTATTTGCTTGTATATATACATATTATATATACTTTTGATTGTGTGCATTGACATTTAGTATGCATGTATATATATTATAGTAATTCACTCAGTGAGGTCTAACTCCCCTCCGTTGACTAATTTTTCAGGAGAGTCATCGTCTTCAGACCTCAGTAGCAGGCCTGTACGCCGGATTTCTTCCACCCCGGCTTCTTTATGTAAACTGCTTATCTGAGTCTTGAGTTTTATTTTTATTAATCTAGACACTGCAGTAGTTGTAAATTAATTATGGGTTTTATGTATTATATTTATGTGAGTTATGTATTTTGAGAATTTGAACGGAGACTTGTATCAAAGGATTTATCTATATATGAGATATGGACATTATTTTGATAATTATGATTTTATTTCCGCTGCATTAAGAGCTGTTGTTATTATTATTGTATGTTTTATTTTATTTTAGGCTTGCTACGAGTTCCGGATTTGAAAGAATTCCCGTTCCCTAGCGTCGGTCATGGCCCCTGTTTTGGGTCGTGACAAAGTTGGTTTCAGAGCGGAGTTCTATGTCAGGGCTTAGTTGTGTGAGTCGTGGCCCTAGTTTTCAAGTTATGTTTTCTTTTGGTAACTACTGCAGTGAATTAGGTTCGAGTATGTCTTGATAAGTATTCCTTGCTTTAGTTTTCTGCGTTAACCTTCCATTGTCTGTTTTATCTGAATCTTTCCATTTGTCTTTTCAGAATGAGGAGGCGAGTGCGTGTCGCTCCACTGGTCTTTGAGGCCGAGGATGATGAGTCTTTTCAGGATGAGGTTTTACCTCATGAGCGGCCAGTTAGACGTAGAGGTCATGGCAGAGGTAGACCTCGAGGAGCGGCAGGTCGTCGTAGGCAGAGAGAGTTATAGGATGAGGAGCCTGTAGAGCCTGAGTTTGATGTTCCTGTGCCTCAAGTTGTTCAGCTTGCCTATTAGCAGGGTATGTCTGACCCTGAGGCAGCGTTGTTCTATGCCCGAGTTGGCAGGATTGCATTTGATGGGACTTTCGATCCATTAGATTTTCTGCATGTGATCGAGACTCGGACTCGGACTGCTCACACTGAGTACCAGCGGATTATGATCGTCGAGTTGTCTATCGAGGGACCAGCCTTAGATTGGTTCATTTAGATGATCCAGCCTTACATGATGATGATGACCTGGGCTCAGTTTTGAGAGCGATTTATGAGGAGATTCTGTCCAGAGCCTCTCCGTATGAGTTATCGTCTCCTGTTGACCAGTATTTCTCGTGGAGATCGATCAGTGGAGGAGTACACCCGAGAGTTTCTTCGGCTGGGTAGATATGCAGAGGATTTGATGCGAGACCAGTATTTCGCAGTCACTACATATGTCACCGGATTGGGTTCAACATTTGCTGGTATGCCTACAATAGGCCTTACTCTGGAATCTGTGATAGAATTAGCCAAGGAGATTGAGTTGAGGCTAGTTAGGCAGGGAGCGATGCCTGATTATTACCAGTTGGGAGTTCAGTCGAGTGGATTGCAGACTACTCCATACTCTAGTTTTCATGTTGGTTCGAGTAGTCAGCAGCGAGGTCCGACTTAGCAGAGTCAGAGACAGAAGCAACGAGTGCATCAGAGCAGTAGACATGGTCGTGGAGGTCAGTGTAGACCGTTTAGATTAGGGTTAAGTGCTTCGAGCAACAGCAGTGGTCGTAGTTCTGGATCAGCTGCCAGTGTATGCTAGACCTGCGGTAGAGTCCATTAGGGACCGTGTTATCTGACACCACTGACATGCTTCAGATGTGGGCAGATAGGACATTTTGCCAGATCGTGTCCTTACTCAGGGTATCAGCAGCCGTAAATTTCATGATTCCCACAGTAGTTGATTGCTAGTGCTGCACCAGTTCCATTTCAGTTGCCTCGATTCTAGCATCAGAGTTTCACTCAGCTTGTTCCATAGCAAAGTCGTGGTAGAGGTACTAGAGGAGGTGTCAGAGGTGTTGGCCAGGCTTCTACTAGTCAGTAGGGAGGTCGAGGACAGGCCAGAGTTTTTCATCTCACTTAGCAGGATGCTCAGGCATCTAATGCAGTCGTGGCAGGTATTTTTTTTGTCTATTACCTGGATGCATGGGTTTTGTTTGATCTGGGTGCCACGCATTCGGTTGTTTCTCCCATTTCTGCTTCTAAATCTTATTGGCAAGCTTCGAGGATGGCTTTTCCTTTGTCTGTTGCCACTGCTCTGAGCGATTCTTTGGACATCGATATTGTTCTTTCTGGCTGTCCAGTTCTCGTGGGAGATAGAGAATTACCCGTTGATTTGATTCTGTTGGATTTGATGGAGTTTGATGTTATTTTGGGAATGGATTGGTTATCTCAGCACTATGCCTTGGTAGATTGCAGGAATAAAGAGGTGACTTTCAGAATTCCTAATGAAGAAGATTTTAAGTTTGTGGGTGATAGGAGTTCAGCACCTCAGAATCTTATTTCTGCTATTACGACTAGGAAGTTATTGAGGAAAGGTTGTCAGGGATATTTGGCATTGGTCAGGGATACTTCAGTGGAGAAGTTGTCACTCACAGATGTTCCTGTTACTTGTGAGTTTCCTGAAGTTTTTCCCGAGGAGTTGCCAAGTTTACCACCTCACAGAGAGATTGAGTTTTGTATAGATGTGGTTCCAGGTACTACTCGTATATCTATGCCACCCTACAGAATGGCTCCTGCAGAGCTAAAAGAGTTGAAGGAGCAGTTGCAAGAGTTGTTGGATAAAAGTTTCATTAGACCTAGTGTTTCTCCTTGGGGTGCACCAGTCCTGTTTGTGAAGAAGAAGGATGGTACCCTGAGACTGTGTATTGACTACAGAGAGCTGAATAAGGTAACAGTGAAGAACAAGTATCCTCTCCCGAGGATAGATGACTTGTTTGATCAGCTACAAGGTGCATAGTTCTTTTTCAAGATTGATTTGAGGTCGGGTTATCATCAGCTGTAGATTAGTGAAGCCGATGTTCCTAAAATGGCATTCCGCACGCGATATGGCCATTATGAGTTTCTGGTGATGTCTTTTGGTTTGACAAATGCACCAGCAGCTTTTATGGACCTGATGAACAGGGTATTCAGACCGTATGTGGATCAGTTTGTGGTAGTCTTCATCGATGATATACTGGTTTATTCAAGGAGTATGGAGGAACATGTATATCACTTGAGCATTGTACTATAGACACCGAGAGATCATTAGCTTTATGCTAAATTCTCGAAGTGTGATTTCTGGATGGACAGTGCTTCTTTTCTTGGACACGTGGTGTCTAAAGAAGGTATCCAGGTTGATCCACAGAAGATTGAGGCAGTGTCTGAGTGGCCTAGACCAACTTCTGTCACGGAGATTCGAAGTTTTCTGGGTTTAGCTGGGTATTATAGGCGGTTTGTGCAAGATTTTTCTAGAATTGCAGCCCCTATGACTCGCTTAACTCAGAAGAATGTTAGATTCGAGTGGTCAGAAGCTTATGAGAATAGTTTCCAGTTGTTGAAGGAGAAATTAACCACATCGCTAGTGTTAGCTTTGCCTAATAGTGTGGACAAGTTCACAGTTTATTGTGATGCCTCTACAATTTTCCTTGGTTATGTGTTGATGCAGAATGGAAGGGTGATAGCCTATGCTTCGAGGCAGTTGAAGAAGCATGAGCAGAACTATCCCACACATGACCTTGAGATGGCTGTAGTGATCTTTACTCTGAAGATCTGGAGACATTATCTGTACAGGGTGACTTGTGAGATATTTACTGATCACAAGAGCCTTAAGTACATTTTCCAACAGCGAGATCTGAATATGAGGTAGAGGAGATGGTTGGAATTTTTGAAGGATTATGACTGTGAGATCTTATATCATCCAGGTAAAGCTAATGTGGTAGCAGATGCCTTGAGTAGAAAGTCCTTAGGCAGTCTTGCTCACATCAGTGTTGAGAGGAGATCGTTGATCCAGGAATTGCAACTATTGGTGGATCAAGGTCTGATGATGAAGATCAGTAGGTCAGGTGGACTGCTAGCTCAATTTAAGGTGCGATATGTACTGAGGGATAGGATTAAAGCAGCTCAGAGCCGAGATCCTATTCTAGAAGAGCTTGTAGAGAATGTCAGAGCAGGGAAGTTCACTGATTTCACACTCGATGATGATGGTGTGTTGTGGATCAGTGGTAGATTGTGTGTTCCTGATGTGGATGATTTAAGAGAAGAGATCCTAGAGGAAGCACATTCTACAGCCTATAGCGTACATCCGGGTGTCACTAAGATGTACCACAGTATCGGAGATTTATATTGGTGGGATGGATTGAAGAAAGATATCACTGATTATGTTGCTAAGCCTAACATGTCAGCACGTGAAAGCTGAGTATCAGAAGCCTTCTGGGAAGCTTCAACCTCTTCCTATTCCCGAGTGGAAGTGGGAAAGGATAGCTATGGATTTTGTGGTCGGTTTTTCTCATTCTAAGAATGGATATGATTCCATCTAGGTGATTGTAGACAGGTTGACGAAGTCTGCACATTTCCTACCTGTGAAAGCCACCTATTCCATAGCTAGATTGGTGAAACTGTATGTGAAGCATATTGTGTGCCTTCATAGAGTACCTGTGTCCATTGTGTTAGAAAGAGGTTCAATGTTTACTTCTTATTTTTGGCAGAAGTTGCAGGAAGTGATGGGCACTAGGTTGGATTTCAATACTGCTTTTCATCCTCAGATAGATGGTCAGTCTGAGAGAACGATCTAGACACTGGAAGATATGTTGAGGATGTGTGTCCTGGATTTGGGAGGTAGCTGGGATGATCATTTGCCACTCGTAGAGTTTGCATATAATAATAGCTACCGTAGCAGTATTGGTATGGCACCATATGAGGCGTTATATGGAAGGAAGTGTAGATCCCCTTTGAGTTGGGATGAGATTGGTGAGAGAGCTTTGACTGGACCTGAGATGGTTCAGGATGCTGCAGAGAAAGTCACCGTGATTAAGTGAAGATTAGAGACCACAGTTAGCAGATAGAAGAGCTATGCGGATCCTAGGCGCAGAGATGTGAAATTTCAGGTTGGAGATTTTATTTTTCTGAAGGTATCTCCGATGAAGGGTGTTATGAGATTTGGCATGCAGGGTAAGTTAGCACTGAGATATATCGGACCGTTTGAGATTCTGGAGAGAGTTGGCACTGTTGCATATCGGTTGGATTTGCCTCCGAGTATGTCACAAGTGCATCCAGTATTTCATATCTCGATGTTGAGGAAGTATATCTCAGACCCTTCACATGTGTTGTAGCCCGACAGTGTAGTAGTGAGTGAAGATTTGACGTTTGTGGAAGAACCTATGGCGATCATTGATTATCAAGTTCGACAGTTGCGGTCGAAGCAGATTCCGATGGTCAAGGTTCTGTGGCGTAGCAACAGAGTCGAGGAGCATACATGGGAGACTGAAGCTGAGATGCGAGCTTCTTACTCGTATCTCTTCCCTTCCTGATCTTGTGATCATTTTCTTCCTGGAATTCGAGGACGAATTCTTGTAAAGGGGGAAGACTGTAATATCCCGAGTTTTTAAACATTTTAATATTTCATCGGGATATGCAGTGTTAATAATTATATATATATATATATATATATATATATATATATATATATATATATATATATATATATAATTATGATATTTTTACGAGTTGATATGTATTTAAAACATATTTTAATTATTGTATATTATTTATAGTGCTTTACGTAAAATTTTCCCGGGACTTGCATTTTCGGGGAAATTTTCACGTAAATAATTTACTATTAATTATTTTGAATGAATTTCCATAATTGCATGAACTCATACATATTTTTAAAGCACCAAATAAAGCATATGTGTACTTATTTATTTAATTAGGGTTTGATTAATTACCCTATTATTTTATTATTTATTTATTAGTTTTATTGTTATTTAATTATTTTTATTTAGTATTAAATTATTAAAATATTAAATTATATGTGTGTGGTGTATATTTAATGTGTGTGATTTTATATTATTTTAATATATAGTGTAAAGTATATATATATATATATATATATATATATATATATATATATATATATATACATATATATAGTTGAAAATCAAAATTTTTGCCAAATTATCGAATTGCCTCTCCCTCTTCCTTCTTCTCTCCCGATGCCTACCCTCACTGCGCCTCTCATTCCACCTCGCCGGACCGCCCTTCGCTGCCACCAGTTGCCGCCAACCTCCTCCCCCTTCCTTCCTCTTCATCTTCGACGTGACCAGGCCGTCGGAAGCCCGCTGGAGCGCCTGGAATTCGCGATGGCAGCAAGTTGAGCTCTTCGCCGTCGACCATGATTTTGGCCACCATTTCATGTACCACCGGTCTTCATTGACTCCTTGAGCTCCGGTGGTCCCTATTCTAAGCTTCTTTTGGCAGGAAATCAAGTGGTTGATGAGGTTTGAGCTAAATCTTCAATTCGGCCATTTTAGGGTTTTTGATTTTTTAAACTTCAAATTGTTTGATTCATGGAAAATTCCTTTACAAATGTTGATCCTAGTAGCTTAATCTTCATGTATGAATTTTTGTAGAATTTTTGGGAATTATTTTGATTTTTGGGTATTTTTGAATATTTTAATATTATTTTCTAATTTTTGAAAATTAATTAATTAAATTATGAAATTGTGTTTTATGCTAAATATAGGTGTTGAAATGAATTATAGGAATTTATTTGGAATTTTTATGAATTTCTATGTATTTATTTTGAATTTAATTATTTTATGTAATTTTGGAAAATTAGGTTAATTATGTTTTTAATTGAAATTAATTATTTAATTGAGTTTAATTATTGATATCATTGATAAATATGTTGAGAAAATTAATTTTGGATAATTATACTATTTTTGGTGAATTTTTGGAGAAATTTTAGTATATTTATATATATAGGGGTATTTTGGTAATTTTACCCTAAATTGACTAAAAATGTAATTTAATTGGTTTTAATAATTATTTAAGCTATAAAAATGATTTCTACAAATTATTTAGTATTTTTAACTAATTAAAACTATTTTTCGTGAATTATTTTCAATTATATATATAATATACGATTTTTCTAATAAAATGAGTTTTTATTGGTTTTTACTGTGTTTTAAGGTTAATTATGTAATTTTTACTTATTAAATGTATTTCTGTGATATAAAGGTATTTTCTGTATTTCTATATTGTTTTGTGGATTGTGGACCTCGATCGATAGACTGTAGTTTGGAGTTCGACCGAGGGGTTGTAAATGTATTTTTGTGCCTATTTTTCGAAGTATGTTTCTTTGCAGGGCCAGCTCTACTCTTTAAGTAGAGAGATGTCCATTTTACAGGGGAGGTTCTGTCGAATTTTTGGTAGAATTATCGTAAAACGTGATGTCCGGTCAAACCCTAATTCTAATTCTGTGTCTAAATTCTAGATCAAGTTTCTAGGATTTTCTGTTAGGTATATCCTGATGTCTGTTATTTTTGTTTATTTAGTTGCGCCGAGACCGAGGCCTAGTGGACCAGGCCCGTCGGACCCATCTCGAGGAGCGCACTAAGTGTGAGTTACTATTATATATATATATATGTTTAGGGTGCATGATTTAGAAATATGTGTTTTATTTTGATTAAATATGCATAATGATTTAATTAGTACTTAAGTTTATTTTTGGTTTGTTTTTGGTATATATTAAATTATATGCATGCTTTATTAACCATTTATGTTTAAAATGTTTTTGAATATATTTCTAGCTTATTTTGCTATTATATTAGATTGTTTGACGTATATATACTCGAAATATACCTGGTTTATTTTTGGTATATTTCTAGTATATATATGGTTTATGTTGCTGTTTTATTCAATTCATGCATCATTTACTTTTTATAAATGTATGTTTTATATTATAATGAAGGATATCAATAGAACATGCTACCTAGTGGGCAGCACTAGGACCGAGTACGTATCGGTACGCTTATAGCATTTAGGCTATATTACTAACCAGTTTGAGGATATTGATTGGAATTGATTTATCTGATGTGTGATGTGATTTGGGTGTGTTATTGCTGGAGCTCGGTTGACCTAGTGTCTCGGGGCCAATCACACTGACAGTCAGACTGCTAGAGCTCAGTTGACTTAGTGTCTCAGGGCCAATCTACTGTCCAAATGGATCAAGTGATCATATATTGGAATAAGTGAGCCTGTATGGCTAGAATGTTGTCTAACACTGTTTGAGGTTGTGATATTATAGGGTTCTATTTGATCCTTCATGAACTGTGATTTTCAATAAAAATATATAAAATGAATTTATTGCATCTGTGTGTATTTGCTTGTATATATACATATTATATATACTTTTGATTGTGTGCATTGACATTTAGTATGCATGTATATATATTATAGTAATTCACTCAGTGAGGTCTGACTCCCCTCCGTTGACTAATTTTTCAGGAGAGTCATCGTCTTCAGACCTCAGTAGCAGGCCTGTACGTCGGATTTCTTCCGCCTCGGCTTCTTTATGTAAACTGCTTATCTGAGTCTTGAGTTTTATTTTTATTAATCTAGACACTGCAGTAGTTGTAAATTAATTATGGGTTTTATGTATTATATTTGTTTGAGTTATGTATTTTGAGATTTTGAACGGAGACTTGTATCAAAGGATTTATCTATATATGAGATATGGACATTATTTTGATAATTATGATTTTATTTCCGCTGCATTAAGAGCTGTTGTTATTATTATTGTATGTTTTATTTTATTTTAGGCTTGCTACGGGTTTCGGATTCGAAAGAATTCCCATTCCCTAGCGCCGGTCATGGCCCCTGTTTTGGGTCGTGACAGTATGCATACCAAAACCAAAGTCTCTACCACATATTTTATATTTCATAGCTTATGGAATATTGTGAATTCATCTCTTGCTATCATTTTTATGGATTACATTATGACTGGTCTTGCTTTGCATTTTGGTGTTTTTAATCCATCCACCACTAACATGTTTCTTATGGAGGTGGGCAAACTGCACTGTAATCTACTGACTCGTGCTGAAGTTATTACAAGTTGAGATGAGTTAAGGGCATCAGATACTCATAAGTGCTACAATTTAGGACGAATAACAGAAGATCATGTACCGATTCCTATCCCCGAGATCGAAACCATTGGAGATGGAGGCAACTCTGCTAAAATTAACAACAGTAGTTATCAAAAAGTCTTAAAAATATTAGAGGCCATGGAAAAGAAAATTGATGATAAGCTAACAGCCATAGAGAAGAAAATAGTTGACCAAAATGATGAAACAAATTATCAGTTTTTCTTTTTAAGGAAAGAAATTTTTTACCATAATTTCAAGCTCACCAAGTACATTGAGTTGTCGAGTTTTAAATTTCCTTCACCACCATCTTCACCAAAAACACCATCTTAGGGGAGTTGTCTTCTCTTTATCTTAATTTTATTTTATTTCATTTAGTTATTTATTTATTGCGTTTTGTTGTATAACCTACTTATGTTTCACATTGAGGGCAATATGAAATTTAAGTGTTAGGGGGTGCATTTTGCATAGGCATAGCATTTAAAGTGTGTAGTTTATTTTGCATTTGATGTGTTTTGTTTTGCTTATTTTATTTTTAATTCATTTTATTGTGTTTTAATTGCATTGTGTTCATGCATGGGGTAGGAATATGATAAATTATCCCATAACTTTGATGCTTGCAACTTATCAATCTCGTAAGCTTGACACATTGGTATAGTTTCTTGATTAATTGAATTAATTTCCATTTAATGTTTGATTTAATTTTTCAAAGCATTATGAGCAATCTATGGTTAATGACATATTTTTATACCTTAATGAATCTAATGCTTACTCCCTTTTTGAATGTGTAAATGTGAATAATTTAAGAGGAACTAGAAAAATAACGGGTTGGATAGGTTAAGTCATTGGAATTGCTTGAATTTGATACTTAATAAAAAAAATAATAAATTTGCTGTGAGCTGAAATTTCTTATTTAAATTTATAGATATTCCTTTACTTCAATGCTCTTTAAAGAGTACAAGTACCCTAAAAGGGCCTTTCAGAGGGTTCCACGCTGAGTAGTGCAAGAAAGGTGAGAGAATTTTGATGATTGGAACATCCACAAGCAATTAAATAATAATAATAATAATAATAATAATATTTCTGTCTTGTTAAAAGCAATTCTAGTAAAAGAGTTGTCTTGCTTGTTTTTTTTTTTTTTTTGAATATTGATTTATGAACATTTTTATATTCAACAAGAGAGCTTGCTTTTCACTCGGTAATTTTTATATATGTTCTTGATCATGAGTTGGTTGTTCTATTTTTATAATTTAAATCTTATATTAAGTAGAAATTTTGTTAATCGGTCAAGTGAAATTTTATTAATGTGATGAATTCATATTATTGATACATATTGTTCTCATTTTCTTGCTTGAGGACAAGTAAGAAGCTAAGTGTGGGGATATTTGATTATATGTCAAGTGTAGCAGTTTTTTATGTTGGTTTATGCATGTTTATAGTATTTATTTTTACAATTTTTTAGAATTTAGTTATTTCTATATTTATTATGAATTTAGTAATGTACTTGGCTTTCTTTTAAAATGAATTTTATGTGAATTGTTGAATTAAACTTTGCAGATAATGGTGGTGGAGCATGCATAAGCACATGTGATAATGATGGTGGACATGCATGATTATGGGGTAGAGCAGCTTGCAATTTTATAATGGTGAACAATTTAAAAAAAAAAAGAATAACTTCTGGAGACATGTAATTATGGAGAGAGATATGGAATGATGACAAGAGACATGTAATAATGGGAGACATATAATTATGAAGACACAATTATGAAAAAAAAGAGAGAAGAGATAATAAATAAATAAATAAATTATAAGTGGTTTTGTTTTATATAGAGAATAGAAGGTCACATGGAGGGTGGAGGATTTTTTTATCAAGGTATTAAGAGAGTTGGAGACACATATAGAGAAGAAGGTAGCAAGATGGGGAGAAAGAGATAGAAGAATTTGCTGGGAGAATAACTGTAGTAAAAGAGTTTTCTCTTCCTCATTAACTTTCTTTAGTTTTTAAATATATTTCTTATTTGCATTTTTAGAATATTATGAGCATGATGAATATTATATTTGGCTAAATTTATTTATGTTAGGGATTGTTAAACTTATTTTAAGTTAAGCTTATTTATATATTAGTTTTTCTTTTATATTGCATTAAGCATTCATTGAGCTTAATTGTTTATGATTTGGCCATTCATAATTGATTTTTTTTATTAAGCTTAATTATTGAAAATATTAATCTTAATAGAAATATGAGTGCTTGATTAATTGATTTAAATCTAGAGATAGCTTAAATTATTTTAATTTCAATTGGTTGTGTTTCATGATTTATTTACTGAATTTGATTAGGTTCTAATTTAATGAGAATTAGTTAAAGTCTTACTTGAGAAAAATTAATTACTACCTTTGATATTCCTAGAATTGCAATAGAAAAAAAGATTAATTTCTTGAGATTGACTTAATTAAAATATAGTGATACAATTCCTAGCATTATTCTATCATTTGTTTGTTAAAATTTATTTGCTTATTGAAATTTAAATTAATTGATTTTATTATTTAGTTTCATTTTGGCTATTAAAATTTAGCAATTATAATTCACATAATATTTAATTTTTAAACAAGTTAAAAATAAAATTAATAGTTGGATAAACATTTAATCTTCATGGGATCGATCTGTATTTATTCTATATTATTTGACAAAATCATATGCTTGCGAGAACCAATCAAACAACAGAAATTTCCCTCCTAGTCCTCCTTATCTTCCAGTAATAGGCCATCTTCATTTGCTGAAGTAACCAATTCATCAAACTCTTCATAAGCTTTCTGCAACATATGGCCATGTGTTATTTCTCCAATTTGGGAGCCGAAAAGTCCTAGTTGTCTCCTCATCAGCAGCAGCTGAGGAGTGCTTTACAAAAAATGATATCGTCTTTGCTAATCGCCCTTGCTTGCTTGCTGGAAAACACCTGAATTACAACCACATCACAATACCATTGTGCTTCTGTGGTGAACGATGGTGCAACCTTAGACGAATCTCAACTTTGGAGATTTTCTCTACAGCTCGTCTAGCCATGTTTGCCAATATTCGGCAAGAAGAGATTCAGTTATTGCTAAAGCAATTATTCCAAGACTCAACTGAGAAAGAAGTGAAAGTGAATCTATCATCTATGTTTGTGGATCTTGCTTTTAATGTCATGATGAGAATGGTCACAGGAAAACGGTATTATGGAAAGGATCTAGTAGATAAAGAAGCAGCTCTTTTTCGAGATATTATGAGAGAATTTTCAGAAATTCATGGTACTATGCACTTGAATGATTTTTTCCCAGTGCTAAAGTGGGTTGACTTTCAAGGTTTGGAGAAGAGGACGCAAAGAATAAAACATAAAATAGATAGCTTCTTGCAGAAACTTGTTGATGAGCACCGGGAAATGAGGAGCAAATAATCTTTTGCTGCATCAGGGTCAGGTAAAAAGGAAAGGAAGATGACACTGATTGAGGTTATGCTATCACTTCAGGAGACAGAACCAGAATTCTATACTGATGTGAATATCAAAGCTGTTATGCTGGTACGTCTCTGGATCTTCAGCAGCCTTTGTCTCTGTTCATCTTCTTACTTGATTTCAACAGTTTTGCTTAGTAATTGTGGCATGTATGATCAACTGTTAAGAAGCACATGTATAAAAACAATATGCATCAACATAATCATGAAATCATTAGCAAATTTCTTTTCCCCCTAAGAAACCTTAGACGGTGCAAGATGTAGCACTATTTTTGGATTTTTAGTAAATTTAATGAACCTCTGAACTAAGAACCTTCGGGTGTAAAGTTACATATTTACTTATAATTTCCAGAGGCATTTTAATTCCCTAAAGCCATGTTTAGGGTGGTTAACTATATTTTCAAACCTCTCTTTTTCAGTACTTTCAAAGATTTTCTAAAGCAGTTCTAAGTGAAAAATGGATGCAGACTATGCTGGTTGTCATCTACTATGGAATGGGCAATGTCACTCCTCCTCAACCAACCAGAAAAAATGAAAAAGAGTCTAGCTGAGATGGACATTAATATCGGACTCGATCATCTAGTAGATGAAGCAGGGCTACCAAAGCTGAATTACCTGCAAAATGTAATAAACGAGACTCTTCGACTGTACCCAAAACTTCCTCTTTTACTACCACAGGAATCTTCTAGTGACTGTACAGTCGGTGGTTTTGATATTCCACAAGGCACCATGTTACTTGTCAATTTATGGACCATTCGTAGGGATCCCAAGCTGTGGGAAGAGCCAAACACGTTCATGCCAAAGAGATTTGAAGGTGGAGAAGGTGAAGGGTATAAGCTAATTCCATTTGTTGCTGGAAGAAGGGCTTTTCCTGGAGCTGTTCTAGCAAGGCGAGTGATGGGATTGACACTTGGTTCGTTGATTCAGGCTTTTGAGTGGGGCAGGATCAATAATGCTGAGATCAACATGGCAGAAGGAACAGGACTTACCTTGCCCAAAGCTGAGCCCTTGGAGGCTCTCTTCAGACCCCGCAAAGCCACAATCGACCCACTTTCTGCCTTGTAAAGTGTACTTTAAAGGAGAACGGATGTCCTTCGTTAGGAAATATTGTATAATTAATTGTATGATAATGATACATGTTGTGGATTGCATGACAACCAAAAAATTTTTTTACTTCCATTGTTATCCAAAATATAGAGGCTCTATCTATTTAAATAATTTTACTGTAGGATGTAGTGTGTTGCGATATACAATATTTCCCTTAAATGTAATAGGTTTATTGTCCAAAAAAAATATACAGTTAAAATTAGAAAGGTTCAGGGAACGATAAGATAAGATCTTCAATTTCAGGATCTACTCGTAATTAAATTATAGTTAAGCTGATAATGTCATCAATTTCACTATTGCAGTATTTGAGGGTATATCCTTTCCGACTTTAACAGGTTTGCAGATGGTAGTTCGTCATCGGTGCCATCCACACTCACGACACATCCCTTGTTTACCTGTAACATTTAAAAATAAGGATGATGCACCTCATAAAACTGTTTTTTTTTTTTTTTTGGGCAATAGTTTCTTTTCTTTTTTTCAATACAGTTAATTCTGTTTTTTTTTTTCTTTCCAATAGTGTGGAATTGTAACTAATTTTTCAAATATTTTATCCAAATATATATACTTTTTATTTTTATTAGATTAAATTAAATATAATGATAGTTTTAAGAATGAAACATTATTTATAATTAGATAATTAACACCACATGGATTATCAATATTTTAGAAAAATGAGTATGAATTTTAACATTTATCATCAGATGAATACAAGTTTTGATAAAATAAAATTTTTATTTTTATTTTTTTTAATTAATTCTTAATTTTTACAAGGAATAAAAGACAAACTCGCACAAAGACAACATTACAAGAAATGAAAAGCCGATCTTGAGTTTTTTTTTTCTTTTGTCTCCACATTTCCAAGTGTTTATCTTTTCGGCCGGCAGGCAAGCTTTCAGAATTTTCAATAGCAATAAACAAGAAATTCTCATCTGATTAAGTTCATTTCCCTAGATAGGTATGGTAATGAAATTCCAGAGTTGGTAAGGATTAAGATCAGGCATCAATTGCTACTTCAAGATTATCAGAACAGTAAGTATAAATGGTTTTCATTTAGAAGTGTAAGTAAGTCGAGTCGAGTCGAGCCGAACAGCTGCAAGCAATTTAGTGTTCATTTCGTTTAAAGCCTGTTCGACCTCGTATATTGAAATTAATTTAATAAACGAGTCAATCGGTTTGTGAAGTTTACAAATAAGTTCGAATAGAAGTTTGTAAGTCAGTTTATAATTTTAATATTTAGTAATTTAATTATATATATATAATATATGAATTTGTATTATAAAAAATATTTTAAAAAATATAATATTAAAATAAAATCATAATTTGTATTATATATAGTGTAATTTATTTTTAATTTTTGAATATATAATTTTAATTAATAATTTGTATTTTTTAAATTTTTTTAAATTCGTTCAAACTTTTGAATAACTTGTAAACATCAGGGAGGATAACAATTTCGGCTAATTTGTAAACAAATCAAGCCTAAACTAGCTAAAACTCGGCTGGATTATCTACATTATATCTAATTATAGCATAATTTTGATCTCGAACTACTGGTCTATGTTGACTCTTTTCGTTCTAATTGTTAATCCATTTTCAAATTGTACAGACAAAAATCCTGTTAGGCGTTTGGATTCATTCTTCTTTGCGAAGGAATTTCAGATAGATGTAGGACTTTAATCTGTTTTCTCTTGTGCAGTGATAGCGTAGTGATCCAAGGTGGAGTGAATGTGCTGGCAGCTAGTGGGTGTAAGTATTCCATGTGTTCTTTCATATTTTATGCAGTAACACAGACTGATTTTGTTCTACTGAGATGTCTCAGATAATCAGATTCGATTCCCTGTTTTGCCATTGCGGTGATTAAACTAAAATGGGTTATTGTTCTCCATTTCTCCTTCAACACAGACAGAGAAAACATCAGAGACAAAAGTAGGCAGTAGAAAATGGAGGTAGCTCACTGGTTGAGCTTGCCAGTATTTATCCTAGTGCTGCTTTTTGTGCTAGCAGCAAAGTTCACATTTCGCAAACTTGAAAGCCCCAAAAACCTCCCACCTAGTCCGCCAGCTCGTCCTATATTAGGCCATCTCCACTTGCTAGAGCAACCAGTACACCGAACTCTACATGAACTTTCTAAGAAGTACGGCGAGATCTTATTTCTTAGATATGGAACTCGTAAAGTACTAGTCATCTCCTCGCCTGCTGCAATTGAAGAGTGCTTTACTAAAAATGATGTTATATTTGCAAACCGCCCCAGCTCACTTGCTGGAAAGCATCTCAATTACAACTCTACAACTATGGGTTTCTCCTCCTATGGTGATCATTGGCGTAATCTCAGGCGCCTCACAACCATAGAGCTCTTCTCTACCACCCAGATACATCAGAGACCAAAAAAAAAAAAGGCAGTAAAAAAGGCTACGTTTGGCATTGAACTTATAATATTATGGACTGAAGAAGATTTTGAAGTACTTCAACAAATATTTCTTTGTAGGCCATGCTAACTGCAGGGACAGACACATCAGTAGTTACAATAGAGTGGGCTATGTCGCTCCTGCTCAACCATCCTGAAGTTTTGAGCAAGGCCAGAGCCGACTTAGACATCCTTGCTGATCAAGATCGATTACTTGATGAGCAAGATCTCTCAAAGCTACAGTATCTCAACTACGTAATCGATGAGACACTTCGCCTGTTTCCAGCTGCACCGCTCCTAGTACCGCATAAATCATCTCGTGACTGCAAAATTGGAGGTTATGATGTGCCACGAGGCACGATCTTATTTGTCAATGCCTGGGCCTTGCATAGTGATCCTAAGGTATGGGAAGATCCTACTAGTTTTAAACCAGAAAGATTTGAGGGCATTGAGAATGAATCGTAGCGGTTGGTTGCATTTGGACTGGGGAGGAGTTGCCCTGGAGCTGGACTTGCTAATAGAGTGGTGGGATTAGCATTAGCTGCCCTGATTCAATGCTTTGACTGGAAAAGGATTACTGAAGAGGAAATAGACATTTCAGAAGGGCCTGGACTCACTATGCCAAAGCTTCAGCCTTTGGAGGCAATGTGCAAGATACGTGAGTCAATGATCAATGTCCTGTTAAAGCTTTGAGCAGTACCTGATCTTGTATCCGAAAGAGAAGGTGAATATATCCCCGCCTCTTGTGTAAAATATGAGTATGCATTCATAAAAGAGCTGTTTAAAGAACGGTAGGCAACGATTACAGATTTTGACATTTAATTTAATCCACCACATAATATTATTATATCAATTTAAGAAGGTTTCCGATAAACTAAAAGAAATGCTCAATGAAAGTGTCTCGTTTATCACATTATGACATGAATCTAAAGAATGTCAAATGAAAACTTTGGATCATTGTACGAATGGGTGCTTGGACAGCCTAATCTGTTGCAAATTGAATCCGTTCCACCCAATAAGTTTTCTTATACATTACTTGTTGACTGCTAATCCAAAAATCTGAGAAACTTGCAAATTGGATGTATTTTTTTTCTCCTTAATCTTTGAGATTGACAAAAAAATTTTCTGTGTATGCAAAACAATTGTATATTTAACAATTCTTCTCTTTTTATGACTCGTTTATTTATTTTTTCACCGTTATGAACTTCTAATATTTTGCTTAATTAAATTTCAACAGTACTGACATAACCTATTAGTTTCAAAATAGGTTATGTCATTATTGACAACATTAAGTGAATTAACAAATAATTACTAGGGAAATTATGAAAAACACAAAGGATCTGGTCGTCACTCTACCTTATTTTCAACCAGTGACAGTACGTCCATGTCCAAAATGAACGACGGCGATTGGAAGCAAGAAAATTTAGATAAAGTTTAGCTTTCGAAAAATCACAAAAAACAGAGAGAGAGAGAGCACAACAACGAACTATAAAGGAGTCAGCTTCTCTGTCTGAATAACTTGTCAAAGAGGAAAGCAAGTGATCGTGGAAGACCATATGCTTGGGTCGATAGTGGAAGACCATATTTCTAGAGTTACTTAGCATCACCTTCCTTCCTTATTAGAAAACTGAACTACCTACATACTCCTGGTTCATACATAAGTTCTTACATATATTACACCTAGCTCCAAAGAAACATTGTATAGATCCCTATTATGGACGACGAGATATGGTTTTACATCCTTCCACCATTTCCTTAAGCTTTCTTATCTCAAAACTCTTTTCACTAAAAAAATCCAAGTTCAGAAACCTCCCTCCAAGCCCAAGTTCACTTCCTATATATAGTTGGGCACCTACATCTCATAAAAGAAGCCGTTCACCGGACATTGCAAAACCTATCAAATAAGTATGGTCCAATCTTATTCCTTTCATTCGGTTCGCACAAGGTCCTCATCATATCATCCCCAATCTTAGTCGAAGAGTGCTTCAGTAAAAATGACCTTATCTTTGCCAATCGGCCTCGCCTTTTGGTGGAAAACACATGAATTATGACTACACAACAATTGGTGCTTCTGCTTACGGCCGTCATTGGCGCAACTTCCGCTGTACTGTTGCACTTGAAATTTTTTCAACGAATAGGCTCAACATGCATCTGAGCATTAGACAGAAAGAACTTAGAATCTTGCTTAGAGGCTTATTCGAAAATTCGCGCACAAGTTTTGCAAAAGTGGAGATGAAGTTGAGGATATCAGAATTGTCCTTTAACATCATTATGAGGATATTTCAGGGAAGTGATATTTTGGATCAGGAGTTGAGAATTTGGAAGAGGTTGAGTGCTTTCGTGAAATTGTAAGGGAAAATTTAGAAATTAGTCCAGCACCAAAACTGGGGGATTTTGTGCAGTTTCGACAATGGATTAATTACCAGGGAGCAGAGAAGAAAACGCTTAGATTGAAGAAAAATACTGATGACTTCTGCCAAAGTTTGATAGATTAGCATCGAAACAACAAAATTATTTTTCCTCACATGGAGAAGGCAAGATTTAAACCATAATTGATAACTTTACAAGAATCTGAACCTAATACCTATTTTAATGAAATCATCATATGCATTATACTGGTAAGCTTATACGTTTATTGCCATATCCAAAGCTAAACATCTCATTTTGTCATATATGCAAAACTTTAACAGAGTTCTTATTTGTTGATGCAGACAATGCTAGCACGTATACATCAGCAGTAACAATGGAGCGGGCTCTGTCACTTTTGGCTAACCATCCTGAAGTGTTGAAGAAAGCTAAAGCAGAGCTAGACAGAATTGTTGGTCAAAATAGATTGGTAGAAGAATCCAATTATTCCAAGCTTCCATATTTGCAGAGCATCATAAAGATCAATAGTGAAGAGCAATTGGATATGTGTGAAGGAACAAGCCTTACCATGCCTAAAGATCAGCCTTTGGAAGTCATGTGCAGAGCACGTGAGTCGATGATTAGTGTTTAGCGTTTGACAGCTTAGAAAAAGACATCCAATAGTTTTCTTAAAAAATAAAAGGCCTATTGATCGAAAAAATCTAAAAATTAACAGGACTTTCCATGCCTAAAGCTGATCCTTTAGTGGCTTGGTGTAGACCACGACAAACCATGGTCAATCTTCTCTCCGAAGTCTGAAGTGTTTGCATATCATATATGCTTAATAAACTCTTCATAATTCTATTTTACCCCTCAATTAAATCTTCCCGGATCAGTAGAGTACCCATACTATTTGTCTCACATATGACCATTTAAAACCTGCCACCTAATGGTTCAAGTGATCTCGCTAGTCCCATCAATAGAAACAAATTTCTAGATCTTACCTCAAACAAGCATTTCTAGTGATGTCATTTGCGATTTCCTAAAGCCGAAGTAGCCATTTATCTTGCATTGCTTGTGATAAAAAATTTTCTTCTATCTTCATCTTTCGTTGCCTCCGATTCTTGCTATTTTGGTTTATAAACTAAAAAATAATAATAATAATTCTGTGTCAATTCCTATGACAAGTATATTTACTTATAAAACATTTTCCTAAACCCTCAAGACTAATTCAGATTTTGAAACTAGTTAAGATGGCTACTACAAATATTATTAAATGCCTACCGTACTGCTGCCATTTGCTACAAAAGTCTAAAAGCAGGCAGGTAAAACAGCCAAATGTTTGCCGTCTCCCCCAGGATCAATTTCCTTTAAAAAAAAAAAACAAATCACAAGAAATGCAACTTGACTTTCAAGTTATATATACTTATGTTAATGTCTCTATCAAGCTTAAGTAACCTCATTAATACGCCATAGCCGCACTAGAGTTTGCACAAGAACAACCCACTACTAAAATATAAAAATTGCATCAAAATTTTCATGAACAGACATTAAAGGATGCATCTGTTTGGAAGTACTTGGATTCAGTTATGTCTCAGATGAACTTTGGAGGTAGATGAGACAATGGATCGGCAGTTGTATTTCATCGACCAGGGTCTCATTCCTTATCAACTTTAGAAATTCAGCTGTCTGGGGGACTGAGGTAGGGCAATCCTCTTTCACCCTTCCTATTCATTATTGTTGCTGAATGGCTATCCGTCATGGTTAAATCTACTATGGAACTGGGTTTTCTTTCTGGGATTTTAGTGGGCAATGGATGCAGAGCAATCTCTCAATGATAGGATGCGGATGACACACTACTCTTATGTTAACCGTGGTTGCAAGAACTAATCCATGTCCGCAGAATTCTAAACTACTTTGCCTTAGTTTCAGGCTTAAAGGTGAATTTTAATAAAAGTGCTTTCACTGGTATCAATGTGAATAAGGAATGGACTGATGCTACTACTTCTACTCTTTGGTGCAAAACCATTGCACTCCCTGTTACATACTTAGGCTTACCAATTGGCACTAATCCTAGGAAGAAGAAGGTCTGGGAACCGGTGTTGGATAAAATCAAAGGAAATTGGCATCTTGGAAGTTAAAATTTTTATCTTTCACTGGCAGGCTGAGTTTAATTAAGGCTTGCTTAAATAGTTTGCCAATTTACTACCTATCCCTTTTTAAGATGCCCAAGTCGGTTGGTAAAAAGATTAATTCATTGTTTTCGAATTTCTTCTGGGGTGGTTCAAATGGAAAAAAGAAAATGTGCAATGTTAAGTGGGATGTTATTCAGTTGCCTAGATTTTTCGGTGGTCTTATAATTGGGTGTTTGCTGTAAAAGAACAAAGCTCTTTTATTAAATGGCTATGGCGAATTATGAATTAGCAAGGTGAGCAAGCTTTGTGGCAGAAGGTTGTTTCTGATAAATATCAACTACAACTAGGTATGTTCCCACATTCCTTATTGCCTTCCTCTCGCTTTTCTCTCCAATATAGAAAGAAATTTGGTCCACAATGGATGAAAGGCCTTTTTGTGATGGTGTCAATTTTTTGTTGGGTAATGGGAGTCGAATTAAATTCTGGTATAATGTGTGGGTAATTGATATTCTGCTTATGGACAAATTTCCTTGCCTTTTTTCCATTTCCTTAGATCAAATATCATTTGTGAAGGATATGGGTTTTTGGGACAGTCTTAATTGGGACTGAAATCTTCATTGGTCTTGCTAACTTAGATCATGAGAGCTTGATCAAATCAGACTTCTCCTTGACTTATTAAATAACGTGAACTTTACTCCAAATGGTAATGATAGGCACATATGGAAACATGACCATAAAGGAGTATTCTCTATTAAATCAACTACGATGACAACTATTTATGGTTCTACGCCTATTATCTCATCCTCTGTAAATGGAGTTTGGCATAATTTGTTGCCTCCTAAAGTTGAAATTTTCACATGGATGGCTCTATTACAACTGTTGAATACTAAAGAGTCTATTTGGTGCAAAGGTTTACTTAACCCTTCAAACTATAAGTGCTCTTTCTGCAATTATGATATGGAATTAGTTGACCACCTCTTCTTTCTCTGTCCCTGAGCTGGCTCAATTTGGTATGGTTTGTTGAGGTGGTAGAGAGTTGACTGGGTTATGCCATCTTCATTGTGTAGTCTTTTTGTCTAATGGGACTATGTTGTTGTTGGTTCCTTTCAAAAGAAGGTATGGATGATTTTATTCTTCTTAGTCTTATGAACAATATGGAATGAAAGGAACGCCTTAGTATTTAATATAGTTATGATTAATGCTAATAAAATCTTCTTTTTAATCATTCACAGGGCTGAAGTTTGGTTAAAGGCTCTTGGTGATGATGGATTATTGCAATCTCAAGATTTATGGTTAGTTGTTAAGGCTATTCAAAATTTTTGCCTATTCATAAGCCCAGGCATCCAACAACTTTTGTCAGCCTCTTATCTTAGGGGTGCTCAAGTGGAATGTTGATGAATCCTCTATTGGTAAACCAGGTTTAGCAGGTGCTGGTGGAGTGCTCCGAGATCACCTTGGTAAGGTGATATGTATTTTTTCCATTCCTTGTGGGATCATTGACTCTAATATGACGGAGGTTATTGCAATAAGGAAAGCTTTACAACTGACTCCCCTAAAACTGGAGCTTCTTTTTGCCAAGTTAACTATAGAATTCGATTCCTCAAATGCGGTAACTAGAGCAAATCAGGCCAATAATACTTGCCCTTAGAGCATGCATAATGAATTCTACATTATTGAAAATTTAAAGGGACTATTTCAATTCATTACCTTCTCTCACACCTTTAGAGAAAACAACTTTATGGTTGACTCTTTGGCTAAACAAGGAACGCATAAGGACTGTGAATTCTTTGCTTGGTTGTGATTTTGTGTCTTTATTTTCAGGTGTCTTTCTTTTTCTCTTTAGTTTTCCTTGGTTCTGACCATAAGTTCGTGTTCTTGTTTTGGTGTAGTTTTGGGTGTATGGGGTGAATCTCTTGACTCAGGTTAGTTCTAAAATAAGATGAGTTTTTTTTTTTTGGTTTATTATCTTTAATAAATTATCATATTATTTATATAAAAAAAAGGATGCATGTGTTTCATTGGTTACAATTTCTTGATATACATGCATTAGATGCTACACTTTCCTCACCCAGAGCTGAGGCCCTGGAGGCTCTCTGCAAACCTTGCTAGGACACAATAAGCCTCCTCTCATCATTCTAATGTGATGGAATATTTACTGCATACGAAGAAAATGGCATACTTAGTAAGTATTCATACCAATATAGTATAGTAAAAAACACTAATACTGTAATTTCTAAATATCTTGATGTTTGGTGGAGTTGTATTGGATTATATCAATGAATAAACAAACTTGTGCTAGAGTTTGTTATGTACAAAGGACTTGACGGTCCTTGATTTATGGGATGTTTATAACTTGAGGTTAGATAGCAGTTTAATGACCCTGTATTTTAAATAATATTAAACTATTTTAAAATATGTAGTGTTTGATAAATTTTAAATTTTATTTATATATTATTATTAATTGTGTATATTTTTCATATATTTTATTTTAAATTTTTATTTATGTAAAATAATTTATTTTATGTGGGAGTTCTATTACTTGATAATATTAAAGTTATTATTATTATTATTGTTGTTGTTGTTATTAATATTAATATTATTATTATTGTTAACATTATTATTATTATTATTATTATTATTATTATTATTATTATTATTATTATTATTATTATTATTATTATTATTATTATTAGATTGAAGGGCATTTTAGTCTTTTTATAATTAATAAAAAAGGGAAAAGTCAAAATCGGGTCAAGCCTCTTCTCTCTCCTCTCTTTTTCTTCTTCTTCTTCTGCCCGAGACTTTGCCAACGACACCAAAGCCACCACAACCATCACCAACAACCGCCTCCACCTCCAAATGTTTGCTGTCTCCCTTAGGATCAATTTCCTTTAAAAAAAAATCACATGAAATGCAACTTGACTTTCAAGTTATATATACTTATGTTAATGTCTCTATCAAGCTAAGTAACCTCATTAATACGCCATAGTCGCACTAGATTTTGTACAAGAACAACCCACTATTAAAATATAAAAATTACATCTAAATTTTCATGAATAGACATGAAAGGATGCATATGTTTGGAAGTACTTGGATTCAGTTATGTCTCGAATGAACTTTGGAGGTAGATAGAGACAATGGATCGACAACTGTATTTCATCGACCAGGGTCTCATTCCTTATCAACTTTAGAAATTTAGCTATCTAGGGGACTGAGGCAGGGCAATCCTCTTTCGCCCTTCCTATTCATTATTGTTGTTGAAGGGTTGTCCGTCATGGTTAAATCCATTGTAAAATTGGATTTTCTTTCTGGAATTTTAGTGGGCAATTAAAGCAGGGCAATCTCTCTATTACAGTATGCAGATGACACATTGCTCTTCTTTCAACTGTGGTTACAAGAACTAATCAATGTAGGCAGAATTCTAAACTACTTTTGTCATAACCCAAACCGGAGGCCATGACCGGCGTTAGGGAATGAGAATTCTTTCGAATCCGGAACCCGTAGTAAACCTTAAAAGAATAAAATATGCAATAAAATAAAATAAATAAATATAAATACTATAGAATTAAAAATCTTCAATCATTATGTGTAAAAAAAATAAATCCTTCTGCCATATCATAGCAAAATATTTAATATAATATTCAGAGATAGACCTTTGATACAAGATACATGCAACTGATGTATAAATACAACCACTACCGATACAAAATATGACTACTATAGTTTTCTAGAGTACAATAAAGATCAAATAAGTAGTTTACATAAACAAGCCAGAGCAGAAGAAGTCCAGTGAATTGGCCTACTACTGAGGTCTGAGGAAGAAGACTCTTCTGTAAATATATCAATTGAGGGGACTTAGACCTCACTGAGTGAATTATTATAGTATATATACATGCATCCTAATTTTAAATGCAAACAGTCACTAATATATATAATAAATATATATACAAGTATAGTCACACATATGTTGAAACCACTTTATACATATTTGCATAAAATCATTTAATTATTTGTGAAGGATCAATAGAACCCTAATTAAAACGTAAACCTCAATCAAATATACATCTAGCCATATAGGCTCACATAATTCTAAATGGATCACTTATTCCATTTTAGACAGTAGACTGACCCTAAGACACTAAGTTAACTGAGCTCCAGCAGTCTGACTGTCAGTGTGATTGACCTTAAGACATTAGGTCAACCGAGCTTCCGCAATCACACTCCTCAACCACATCAATCTCAACAAATAATTAATCAAATGACACCTCAAATAAGTTAGTAATTCAACCCTATAATTTATCGCGTCGGTACATACTCGGTCATAGTGCTGCTCACTAGGTAGCACATTCTATCAAAATCCTTCAGATAAAATCATACATATATTAAAGATAATAAAATGCATCACTTAAAATAAAGTAGCATTCAATGTACAGGGATATAATAAAAATATACTAAAAGTATACAACATGCATATATAAAAAATATAGCAAAAATAAACCAAAATTATACTAAATTATTTGATGAATTAAATCATTTAAAACACATATTAAAATGTAAAACCCTAAAATCATGCGTTTTAATGCAAGACATATATATATATATATATATATATATATATATATATATATATATATATATATATATATATATATATATATATATATATATATATATATATATATATATATATATATATATATATAATATAATATAATATAATATAATATAATAACTCACAATGTTGCGCTCCTCGAGATTGGCCCGGTCCACTTGGCCTCAGTCTCGACACAATTAAACAAAATAAAATAATGATAATAATCAGAATCAATCTAACTTATATTCTAAAGAGACTCGATCTAAGAGTACGGAACACAAACAGACACAGAATTTTCAGGATCGACTCGATGTCATATTTTACGAGAATTCTACGAAAAATTCGACAGAACCCTCCTCTGTAAAATGAATATTTCTCTACTAAAAAGTAGAGTTGATCCTGCAAGAAAACACACTTCATATCACGGAATTCACACAACCCTCGGTTGGGACCCCGAACTGCACAATTCTCCAACTGAGGTTTACAAATCCACCGTAAATAAAAATAAAATAATAAATATATTAAAAATCAATAAATTCCACAATTATCCGTAAAATATCAAAATATAATTTATTTAAATATTAAAACACCAAAAATATTTATTTCACAATAATTAATTAAAAATCCTAAATAATAATATAATATTATTAAAAATCCAATTTTTTCAATAATTACACATAAAATAATAATAATTCATTTTATAAATCCAAATAACTTAATTAACCCAAATATATAACAAAAAGTTATAAAATCCCTTTTTTTTTACCAAAATAATATATAATATATTATTTGAAAATAGTTTTTGAAAATTGATATTAATTAGTTAAAAATAGTAAATAATTTGTAAATTTTTTTTAATACCTTAAATAATTCTAAAACCAATTAAAACATATTATTTAACTGTAATGACCCTAGATTTTAAATTATTTTAATAATTATCAGGATATGCAGTGTTAATAAATTTTAAAACTATGTTTGATTATTTTACTATTTTGTGAATAATTATTATTATTTTACATTTAATTATAATTTTCTACGTAAATGTATATGTTAAAGTTTATTATTTCGGACAATATTATTTTAATAATGTTTAATTTAGTGCAATAATATTTTAATATTTTAAATTTAATAAACTACATTATTGTATTGTATTTTATGAGTTATATATATATAATTAGGGTTTAATATTAATATTATATGTGTATATTACTAATTATGATGTGTAATATATACATATATGTGTGTGTGTGTGTGTATATATATATATGTGTGTGTGTGTGTGTGTGAATTTATAAGTGTGTGGTGTGTGAATTTAGTATAATATAATAATATATATTATAATATAAAGTTTATTAAAGTATAGGATATATATGAAAATAATATACATACAAAAATAAACAAAAGCTTCCCTCCTCCTATTTTCTTCTTCCCCCTCCCGATCTTCACCATTACCACCCGTTACTACCGTTCGCCGACCGTCAGAGTGCCTCCTGCCTCTTTACTGTTGAACACCCCCTCCCTCTGCCATCTTCGCCGCCTTCTTCTACCTCTCCGGTCGCTATTTCGAGCTCCAACAGTAGCAGCGGCAAAGAATCTATTTCTCATTGTTCTTCCACCTCCGACCACCAAATCAAGTGTTTCTGGTGCCTTTGGACTCCTGGAGCTTCGAGGAGGTTGAATCCAAGCTCCATTAATTTTGAAAACGTGATTTGGTGAGGTGTTTTGCTTGTTTTTAATTTCGGCCATTATAGGGTTTTGAATTTTTTTTGGGAATTTTTGATTGATTAATGGAAAATCCCTTTACACAAGTTGACCCCTCTAGCTCAAGCTACATCCTCGAATTTTTTTTATGATTTTTGGGAATTATTTTGATTTTTGTGAATTTTTGAATATTTTACTATTATTATTTTAGTAAATTAATTATATAAATTATGAAATTATGATTTTTGGTGTTATTGATGGTTATTTTTAATTTTATAATTTTTTTGAATTTTGTGTAATTTTTATAATTATTTTTAGTTTATGTCAATTTTGAAAATATAGGTTACATATATATTTTGTTAGAAATAATTGGTTAATTATATGTTGTTGTTGATATTATGGAGATATATGTTGAGAAAATAATTTTTTGTGTATTTATATAATTTTTATTGAATTTTTTAGTGTTATTAGTATTTTATGTGTGTTTTAAAATATTAGGGGTAATTTGGTGGGAATTTTAGTTAAATATTAAGTTTAATTGGTTTTAATATTATTTGAGGTATAAAAATGATTTTTACAAATTATTTACTAATTTTAACTAATTAATACTAATTTTCAAAAATTATTTTCAAATAATATATAATATACTATTTTTTTGGTAAATAAATGGATTTTTAGTAAATTTTAATATATATTTGGAATAATTAAGTAATTTGGATTTATAAAATGAATTTTTATTAATATTTGTGGAATTATTGAGAAAATGAATTTCAATAATATTATATTATTAATTAGAGTTTTTAAGTAATTATTAGGAAAATAATTATTTTTGGTGTTTTAATGCTAAATATGCTATATTTTGATATTTGAAGGGCATTTATGATATTTATTGATTTTAATATATTTTATTGTGTTATTTGAATTTTTAGTGAATTGTGGACCTCGGTTGGGGAATTTCAGTAGTTCGGGATTCCAATCAAGGGTTGTGAGGATTCTTATACTCGAAGTGTATTTTCCTTACAAACCGGCTCTACTTTTTAGTAGAGAGATGTCCGTTTTACAAAGGAGGTTTTGATAAATTTTTGGTAGAATTCTCGTAAAATGTGACATCGGGTATATATATATATAGGTGCTGCTGGCGGCGGAGCTGGTTGGGGATGATGGTGGCACACTGGGAGGCACTCTGACGGTAGGTGGCCGGCGTTGCAGATGGTGATGGGGATGATCGGGGAGGGTGATAATAGGAGGGGTAGATTTTGTAATTATTTAGGTTTATATATATATATATATGCATGTATATGTATATATTAATATACAAGGTATTAATTATGCATGAAACCATGCAATTTAATAAAATAAACTAACATTAATCAATAACATATTATTTAAATATTATTTTCCCAAAATAATAGGTTTCGGGAAAAATTTTACGTTGAAAACTTTAAATAAACGTAAAAATAATATTAATTATTAACAAAATAATTAAACTGTCAAATATATATATTAAAATTATTAATACTGCATATTTCGATACAGTTTAAAAATATTTAAAAACATCGGGTTATTACAATAAAAATTCCCAAAAATCAATTTCTCAACACTAAAATTAATATGAACCTAATATAACACCAAATCAACCAATTTTATAATTTAATAAATTAATTTACGAAAATTACATAAATAATAATAAAATATTCAAAAATTCATAAAAATTAAAATAAATTCCCAAAATTAAAAGAAAAATATTTTGATGAAGTCCAAGCTACCAAGATCAACATTTGTTAAAGGAGTTTACATAAATCAACCAAAAATCAACTAAAAAAATAAAAAACAAAATAGCTCAAAATCGAAAAATCGAAAAATCGAGAAAACTCACAAATGATCGGTTTTAAGCTCAAATGGAGCTTGGAATCAAGATCACCAGAGCTCAGAGAGTTGATAGAGACTGGCGGCGCAAGCTGAGGTGACCAGATTCATCACCGGCGACTATATGAGCTCTTTGTCTTGTAGCGGCTTCGACAGTGCTCTGACGAGTTCTAGGTGGTCTAACAGAATTGAGAAGGAGAGGGAAGAAGGGGGAAGAGGTTGGCAACGACTGGTGGTTGTGAGAGGCGGTTCGACAAGCTTGAATGGGAGGCACAGTGAGGGTAGGGGTTGGACGTGCGCGAGAAAGAAGAAGAAGTTGTGTTTTTATGTTTCTGTGTTTGTATGTATATAAATATTTATTAATAACCTTTATAATATAACTATATATTATAATACTATATAATATAATTTTAGTCAAAGAAATCTCCACCACACAATAAATAAATATCTCACACTTACACATACACACACATATACACATCTATATATACACATATATAATCACACACACACACATTATAATAAATTAAAAATAATATACATTAAATAATAATGATAATTCTAATAAAATAAATAATGAAATTTGATAAAACAATAATAGAATTAATAATATTAAAATAATAATGCACTAAATTAAATTTTATTAAAATAATACTATCCAAAAATAGTAAATATAAATAACGCAAATTAAATGTCCAAAATAATAAGTTTTAAAATAATATATTTACGTAGAAAGTTTAATTAAACATAAAATAATAATCATAAATCACAGAATAATAAAAAATAGATATAACTTTCAAATTTATTAATACTGCATATCTCATTATATATTAAAATAATTTAAAAACAAGGGTTATTATAACTTTGCCTTAGTTTCAGGCTTAAAGGTGAATTTTAATAAAAGTGTCTCACTGGTATCAATGTGAACAAGGAATGGACTGATGCTACTGCTTCTACTCTTTGGTGCAAAACCATTGCACTCCCTGTTACATACCTGGGCTTGCCAATTGGCACTAATCCTAGGAAGAAGAAGGTATGGGAGCCATTGTTGGATAAAATCAAAAGGAAATTGGCATCTTAGAAGTTAAAATTTTTATCTTTCACTGGCAGGCTAACTTTAATTAAGGCTTGCTTAAATAGTTTGCCAATTTACTACCTATCCCTTTTTAAGATGCCTAAGTCGATTGGTAAAAAGATTAATTCATTATTTCATAATTTCTTTTGGGGTGGCTCAAATGGAAAAAAGAAAATGTGCAATGTTAAGTGGGATGTTATTTAGTTGCCTAGATTGTTTGGTGGTCTTAGAATTGGGTGTTTGTTGCAAAAGAAGAAAGCTCTTTTATTTAAATGGCTATGGCAAATATGAATCAATAAGGTGAGCAAGCTCTGTGGTAGAAGGTTATTTCTAATAAATATCAATTGTAACTAAGTATGTTCCCACATTCCTTGTTACGTTCCTCTCACTTTTCTCCAATTTAAAAAGAAATTTGTCCACAATGGATGAAGGGCCTTTTTGTGATGGTTTCAAATTTTTGTTAGGTAATGGGAATTGAATTAAATTCTAGTATGATGTGTGGGTCATTGATATTCTGCTTAAGGACAAATTTCCTCGCCTTTTTTCTATTTCCTTCGATCAAACATCATTTGTGAAGGATATGGGTTTTTGGGACAGTCTTAATTGGGACTGGAATCTTTGTTAGTCTTGTTAACTTAGATCATGAGAGCTTGATCAAATCAGACTTCTCCTTAACTTATTAAATAATGTGAACTTTACTCCAAATGGTAATGATAGACACAAATGGAAACATGACCATAAAGGAGTATTCTCTATTAAATCAGCTACGACAGCAGCTATTTATGGTTCTACGCTTCTTATCTCATCCTCTGTAAATGGAGTTTGGCACAGTTTGATGAATCTTAAAGTTAAAATTTTCATATGGATGGCTCTGTTACAATGGCTGAATACTAAAGAGTCTCTTTGGTGCAAAAGGTTTACTTAACCCTTCGAACTATAAGTTCTCTTTCTATAACTATGATATAGATCAGTTAACCACCTCTTTATTCTTTGTCCCTTAGTTAGCTCAATTTGGTATGGTTTTTTTAGGTGGTGGAGAGTTAACTGGGTTATGCCATCTTTATTGTGTATTCCTTTTGTCCAATGAGATTGTATTGTTATTGGTTCCTTTCAAAAGAAGGTGTGGAGATTTTATTCTTCTTAGTCTTATGGAAAATATGGAATGAAAGGAATGCCATGGTATTTAATGTAGGTGCAATTAATGCCAATAAAATATTCTTTTTAATTATTCACAGGGATGAAGTTTGGTTAAAGGCTCTTGGTGATGATGGATTATTGGAATCTCAAGATTTGTGGTTAGTTGTTGAGATATTAAAAATTTTTGGCTTGTTCCTAAGCCTAGGTGCCCAACAACTTTTTAGCAGCCCTCTATTTTAGGGGTGCTCATATGGAATGTTGATGGATCCTCTATTGGTAAACCAGGTTTAGCAGGTGCTGGTGGAGTGCTTCGAGATCACCTTGGTAAAGTGATATGTATTTTTTCCATTCCTTGTGGGATCATTGACTTTAATCTGGTGGAGGTTATTACAATCAGGAAAGCTCTACAACTGACTTCCCTTAAACCAGAGCTTCTTTTTACCAAGTTAACTATAGAATATGATTCCTCAAATGCAGTAACTAGGTAAATCAGGCCAATAACTCTCACCCTTGGAGCATGCATAATAAATTTTGCATTAATGAAAAATTTAAAGGGACTGTTTCAATTCATTACCTTCTATCATACCTTTAAAGAAAATAACTTTATGGCCAACTCCTTGGCTAAACAAGGAACGCGTAGGGACTATGCATTCTTTTCTTAGTTATGATTTTATGTCTTTATTTTCATGTGTCTTTCTTTTTCTGTATGGTTTTGCTTGGTTCTGACCATAAGTTTGTGTTGTTGCTGTTGTATTTCATTTTCTCTAGGTTTTTTTATTTGTCTTATTTTGGTGTATGGGGCGAATCTCTTGACTCAGGTTAGTTAAAAAATAAGAGGGGTTTTTCCTGGTTTGTTATCTTGAATAAATTATCATTTTATTTATTAAAAAAAAGGATGCATGTGTTTCATTAGTTACAATTTCTTGATATACAAGCATTAGATATAGCACTTTCCTTGCCCAGAGCTAAGCCCCTGGAGGCTCTTTGCAAACCTTTCCAGGACACAATTAGCCTCTTGTCATCATTCTAATGTGATGGAATGTTTACTGCATACGAAGAAAATGGAATAATTAATAAGTATCCATACCAATATAGTATACTAACAAACACTAATGCTATAATTTATGAATATTTTGATGTTTGGTGGAGTAGCATTAGATTATAACAATGAATAAACAAATTTGTGCTAGAGTTTGTTATGTGTAAAGGACTTGATGGTCCTTGATTTATGGGATGTTTATAGCTTGAGGTTAGATAACAGTAGTACACTAGGGGGTTTGGTATTACAATATTAGTTTGCTTCAATACACAAGTTAAGGCCAGTTTAGTTTTGGAATACAAGGCCTGTTTTCCAGAATTCAAGAAAACTGGAAAATATAAGGTATTGTTTAGTCCTGATATTTTTTAACTTTTGAAAACTAGAAAACTATTTTCCAAAATTTCCAAATTATAAAAGGCTTTAGAATACTAATAAAAGATGTTTTGAAATTTTCCAATTAAAATTCTAACATTTACTATAATATTCTCAAACACCACTACTATAACCACCTCCACCACCACCACCACCACAACCTCTACCTCTACCTCCACTACCACCTTTACCTGGACCTAGACCTCCACTTCCACCTCCACCACCACCTCTACTAACCTCCACCTCCACCACCACCATCTCCACCTCCACCACCATCACCTCCACTACCACCAACCTCTACCACCATCACCACCACTACCACCACCACTACCACCATCACTACCACCATCTCCACCTCTACTACCACCACTACTATCGCCTCCACCTTAACATCGACCTCCACCACCACCTCCACCTCCACCACCGTCATCTCCACCACCATCACCACCGTCATCTTCACCTCCACCTCTATCACCACCACCACCACCTTCTCCTCCATTATAGTCTCATGACTTTGAATTGAAATTAATTAAATATTTATGATTTAAATTTTTTTATAAAATAAATAAATTTTAGATTAAACATTATTATATGAATCACAATAATTATGATTATATTAAAAATTATTATAATAAATTTCATAGAAAATTAAAAAAATATGAAATAAAAAATAACAAACAAATTGTTTTCTATTCTTTTGTTTTCTATTTTGGAAAATGGAAAACTAGAAAAAAAGGAAAAGAAAAAGAAAACTGGAAAAGGAAAATAGAAAATATTTTCTAAAACTAAATAGCCCCTTAGCTACTACATGAGGCTAGACTTGTTAATGGAAAAACTTTGTACGAGAGATTTCTATGTAGGTTACTCTCCATCTTTTGAGCTTGATTTTATTTGTTTATGTGCTATGAACTTTTACAAAAGGTATACTATTGATGCAGAACAACAAGTCTTGAAATGAGTTTGCAGAACAATGGATAACAAATATAAATTATTATTATTATTTGGTTTTTTTTTTTTTGAATTTAACATTGATTATAATTTGACTTTTCGATATTGTTCGGGATTTGATTTCCTACCTTAGATAGAATTTTCTTTATTTTTATTTCCTAATTAAAATTAGGGTTGGTAGGTTTGTGCTACTCTATAAAAATGTAAGTTTTAGAGCAATGTGAGTTATTTTTTTATTATCATTAAAATTTTCTTAAGAGACATAATTCTCTTTGAATCAACGAATATTTGATGTCTATTTTTTGGTATTATTGTTGAATTAACAGGTTCTAGAAAATTATTTTCTAGTAATTGTGCGCAAATCAATAGACTACAATATTTATCCTTTTTATCTCTTATTTTATTTTATTTCTTTAAGCTTCCGCTACATCAACTATACATTGATCAAGACAAGCAAGCTATAACCTAGTCTTTCTAATTAAAAGGACTTATCAACCACTGTCATTGGCTAGAACCATGAGACTCTCTTTTCTAGCACTCATTAACCTAAAAAAATAGAGAAGCATAGAGGATCAAACCAACCTACAAAAAAAAAAAAATGGAAGCAGTTCATTAATTAAGCTTGGCACTGCCCTTAATCCTCAAAGTCTATCTTGCAAAATTATTTTAACAATGAACCATTTCCTCCCAGTCTAACTTCTTTTCCAATTATAGGCAATCTTCATGAGGAAACAATTCATCGAACTCTTCATGAGCTTTTCCAGGTGTAGATGTGGCTTAATTTGGGAGTTTAAATAAATTAAATGGACCTATGAGCTGAAAACTCATAGGGGTAAAGATACATAGAAGGTCTTTTGCTTCCCTAGGTTATGTTCACAACTTCCCAGTTTTTGTAAATTTATGGCAAAAACTTAAAAAAAAAAATTCACTTTATGATGTATTTTAAGAAAAAATTATTATATGGTGAAAAAATAAAAAAAAAAAGAAAAAAAAAGAAAAGTTAATATATCAGTCAAAAAAAGATAACAAAATGCATGAAAAGTTCACCATTTGAAGTGGAAGTTTGCCATTTTGACTATTGGAGTTACTAATACAACAATTAGAAATATAGTAGATGGTGAAGCTGGGTTGAATGGATGTATGACCCTTTTAATAGCCAAAGGAAATTTCTTAGATTTTCTAAGTTTTTTTTTTCTTACATATCCTTAAAAAAAGAAATGAGAGGTTGGGATCTAAAAAAATGTACTCATTACTGAACTAAATATTATTAGTTGATTTATAATTATTAGTATTTTTATTTTTTGTAATAATAATAATAGCATCAAATGTAAATATTAAATAATAAAACATAAATAATATAATAAATAATATTATTATTTACATTTGATGTATTATTATTATTATTATTATTATTATTATTATTATTATTATTATTATTATTATTATTATTATTATATAAAATTAATAAAAATAAATTTACATGAAAAATATATATTACATTATATACAATAAATATTAAAAAATTATTTTAAAATTAAAAAAATATTAATTATTGAATTAGCTATAAATCCAATTAAGTGGAGTTATTCTCTTCATACTGTGCATGGCCATGCACAATATAGATAATCCTTAACCATAGCTAATTGTCACGTGGTTAGACTTAGAGGTTTGCTAAGACGCGCGACACTTAGTCTATAATAGGGGTGAAGTGGAACTAAGTAAGCCTAAGAGTTGGAACGCAGTGAAATATTAGTAAACAAGTAGGCAAGAAGAGGTTTGGGACGTAAACTAGGCAGCACTTGAATGAGAGTAAATGTGAGGCTTTATTAGATTTCTCAACAAATTCTCATCATCCTTTACAAATGGGAGGAGTGGGCTTTATATAGGTTTTCCACCTCCTCAATGTGTGGCTATAATTAATTCTTCTAGACATTTCTACAAATAGCATATGTTCAAAGCTTTTCCTAAAAGCTACATGTTATGTACATTGTGGTGGGAACATTCTAGATGTTGGCCGAATGGCCTAGCATGGGCAGTAAGCATTGGAGGCATGGTAACTTTCCAGACGGTTGGCACCCTTGCTCCTTAATGGAAGTTTCCAGATGGCCTCCTTGGCATGGCTGCCAGCATGCAACCTTGTTATTTTTTTATAGCTCTCTAGAGCCTTCCCATGTGCCCTTGAGAACCTTCTTTGGCCTAGGCATTTTGCCCTTGAGTCCAGCAACTCTAGTAGCCCTCTAGTATGTTCTAGAGGCTTCTCATATTTTACTAGGCACTTGGCTTAGCCTTGGTGGCAAGTAGCCCTTTTTGGCTTGCCCTGGCCAAATTTTCTCACCTTTATGCATGCACTATAGGCCTTAAGGCAGACCAGACTTTGCAGGCCATAACACCCTCCTCCACTTGAGCTTGCAATGTCCTCATTACACTTCATGCTTGGTGCTTTAGGGCGTTAGTGCGCTTGGGAGGTTCCTCGCGCACCTTTGTCGGTTGTCTTTGGCGTAACTTTTGGCTTCTTTGCTTTTTGTGCCTCCAAAAGTTGAATGTTGAAGAGCCCATATTTCTCATTTGGCTCTACCTCGACGGGCACCTGTATCACCTAATCCTTTAATGTGAAGTATAGGGCATTTGCATATGGAATCAAAACGGCCTTCGTAGCATGTAGAAAGCCAATTCCTAAGCACATTTGCTTTTTGTTAATGGAAGTAATGAGGATGTCAGTCTTGCCTATTCCTAAGTACATTTGCCTCTTATTAATGGAAGTAATGAGGATGTTAGTCTTGCCTTCCCATTTGTCGATATGGATCCTCACCTTATATGCTTTGACCATATTGGCAAACTTGGATCCCACACATTCAGCATATGTATGGGTCTTGGTGTATGGTAGGCTGATCTCATTAGCCAATTCCTTCGCCATATAGACACCATCAACGCCTCTATCTACTATGGCCATCACTGTGGCTCCTTTGATTGTAGCCTTGACGGACATTTTCCTTCCTTGATTTTTTGCTCCTATAAGTTGCATGTTAGGGAGAAAGTTCATTCAAGCAAGTTTTCTGCCATCTTGCATTAAATTATCCATAAGTTGCAAGGAACCTAGGGCGAATTGTAACTCCTTTTGGGATTGAACCTTTTTGAATTCTGCCATAATGGTATTGATGGCTTGTTTGTTTGTACAATCCTACATCCAATATGGCCTATTGCAAAAGAAACATGGCCTTGAAGGCTTAGTAGCAACACTTTTGGTTGATGGACCTTTGTCTTATTTGGAGCTTCCACCATGGAATTTTTGGTAAGTCTCTTTGTGCCTCAAGTCCTTATGTCAGTGCCAAGAGTGCTCTTCATCATCATCTGAAGAGGTTTCCTTGTCCCCCCACTCTTGTTAGCGTTAGGCTATTTTCTTTTAGCTTGGGCAGTATAGTTGCAAATGGACTTGCGATATCGAGGGTCTTGACATTCTTCGATCAAGCTCCATTTTGCTTAATGCTTTAGCCTATCGTTGAAGTTAAAGAGGAGTTGTTGGTTGGACAATTTAGTGGCTTCAAGCATCAAGGTAGTGAACTCTTTAACGTAGTCCAAAATGCTACCAAGTTACCTCAAATGTTGAAGCTTGCTTAACACCTCATTATTGGCATTGTGGGGCATAAATTGCTTGCGGAGTTCAACCTTGAACTGCTCCCAAGTATTGATCACACAAAGCCCCTTCTCCTTTTTGGTGTGTTTCCATCTCCACTATAGTTAGGCGGCATCCCTAAGAAAGATGGTAGCATTACTAATCCTTGAGAAGTCATCCTTGACGTTCATCGCCTCAAAATATTATTCTCGGCCGAACAAGAAATTTTCCACCATAGTGGCATTGCATGCACCTCTATACATGGCTAGTTTATACACCTTTAAGCCATGTGGGGTCGAAGTGCTTGTTAAGGCAGCACTTTTCGAGGATGGACTGCCTCGATTGATGGCTTTAATTTCCTTACGAAGCTCTTGCATATCACTTTAAAGAGTCTTTTGTAGGTTAGCAAACTCTTAGGTCAAGGAGTGTAGTTCTCCCTTAAAGGCTTGGCCAAGTTCTTCAATCATGGTCTTGGCAGCCTTGGTGATATTTGCATTCTCATGGATTAGATTGTCCACTTGGTCGTTGAGTTCACCAACAGTTGTAGCAACATTGGCTAGGCTATTCTCCAAGCTAGCCACACGAGTTTCAATTGGCTCTCTCATTGGAGCCTTAGATTTGTCCCATTTGGACTATGAGCGTACCTCCTTGTGACCATGAGTTTGTTGCTCTTTTACGTCGGTAGTAACATTAGCTTCCTCATTTGCCATTTGCTCGAGTCTCCAACTAGCGCACCTAGGATGAAACCGTTGCCTTGATACCACCTGTCATGTGCTTAGACTTAGAGGTTTGCTACGATGTGTGGCACTTAGTCTACCATGGGGGTGAAGTAGAACTAAGTAAGCCTAAGAGTTGGAACACAACGGAATATAAATGAGCAAGTAGGCAATAAGAGGGTTGGGACGTAAACTAGGGAACACTTGAATGAGAGTAAATATGAGGCTTTATTAGATTTCTCAACAAATTCTCATAATCTTTTACAAATGGGAGGAGTGACCTTTATATAGGTTTTCCACCTCCTCAATGTATGACTACAATTAATTCTTCTAGAAATTTCTATAAATAGTATATGTACAAAGCTTTTCCTAGAAGTTACTTGATATGTACATTGTGGTGGGAACATTCTAGATGCTGGTCGAATGGCCTAGCATTGGCAGCAAGCATTGGAGACATGGGAACTTTTCGAAAGGTTGGCACCCTTACTCCTTGATGGAAGTTTTCAGATGGCCTCCTTGGCATGGCTAGTAGTATGCAGCCTTGCTATTTTTCCTCAGCTCTCTAAAGCCTTCCCATATGCTCTTGGGCTCCTTCCTTGGCCTAGACATTTTGCCCTTAAGTCCAGTAACTCTAGCAGCCCTCTAGTATGTTCTAGAGGCTTTCTGCATTTTCCTAGGCACTTAGCTTAGCCTTGGTGGCAAGTAGCCTCTTTGGCTTGCCTTGGCTGAATTTTCTCACCCTTATGCATGCACCACAGGCCTTGGCATGAGCTAGACTTTGTGAACTGTAACATAATCCAATAACTAAAAAGATTAAACCTTTAGTCAAAGTTGATGTACAAGTCCTATGAAATGGGTGCAAAATATGCTGGTTGCTGAAACTTCATCAAGCACCATGAAATGGGTGATATCACTCCTCAACCATCCCGAAAAATGAAAAGGGCTGTGGCTAACATAAACCTAATGTTGGACTGGACAATATAGTGGATGAAGCAAACCTATCAAAGTTTGAATTACATGTAAAATGTTATCAATTTTTTTTTTTTTTAACTTCAAATTGATTTTCATTTATTTTGAAACCAAATAAATTAAGGGAAATGTTAGGTGGTTACAAGAATACTTTTCAGTATTTTTAGTAATTACATTATTAACAAAAATTTTTTTTAGAAGTTATAAGTGTTTAAATTAATACATGATAAATTTATCCGTACATAATTTAAATTTTAAATTTTAAAAAAAATTTAAAATTTCTAAAATAAATATTTTATAACATTTTTTTTATCGTATATGATCCGCTATATGATCGGCGATGTTACAAATAACAATACATACTAGTACCCGTAAATTAAAGAATGTTGATACTTATAGAATGAACTGCATGTAACAACGAATTTTTTATTATATATATATTTTTTCCAAAACTACCCCTTTTTTATTTAGTTTTCTTATTTTTTTTGCAGCCCGCTAACGTTTATTATCACCGTAAATTAAATATTCCCCTAATAAATTATAATAAATTGACTAACCTACCTCATTTTGCTTTGAAAAACGTACCCTCTCCAAACAATCAAATATCAACCGGGTTAATTGGGAGGAGGACACGGTGGAGGATTACTTCAATCAATTCTTGCAAACAGCTACACTTTATCATGAGTGCAAGAATTTCGTATACGTCTAAATGGATAACATGCTCATTGCTCAGTCTTCTCTGATTAAAATAAAAAAAAACTTATTGCAAAACTGAACACGACAAGCTAAGCTCCACAGTTGAGTCTTTTCTTGACGAAAGAAAAAGTCAAATTTCTCTATAAACAATGAACAAACTCGCATACCCCACTATCGGTAGCAAAACTACAGCTATTTCTTCTTCAGCACTCGAAGGCCAATCCAACCCAGAAAAAAATGGAAGCAGCTTATTTGTTAAGCCTGGCATTTCCTTTAATTCTGATTTTCGTCTCAAAGTTTATTGTAGGAAAGCGTTTAAACAGCAGAAATTTCCCTCCTAGTCCTCCTTATCTTCCAGTAATAGGCCATCTTCATTTGCTGAAGGAACCAATTCATCAAACTCTTCATAAGCTTTCTGCAACTTATGGCCATGTGTTATTTCTACAATTTGGGAGCCGAAAAGTCCTAGTTGTCTCCTCATCAGCAGCAGCTGAAGAGTGCTTTACAAAAAATGATATCGTCTTTGCTAATCGTCCTTGCTTGCTTGCTGGAAAACACCTGAATTACAACCACAGCACAATACCATTGTGCTTCTATGGTGAACGATGGCGCAACCTTAGACGAATCTCAACTTTGGAGATTTTCTCTACAGCTCGTCTAGCCATGTTTGCCAATATTCGGCAAGAAGAGATTCAGATATTGCTAAAGCAATTATTCCAAGACTCAACCGAGAAAGAAGTGAAAGTGAATCTATCATCTATGTTTGTGGATCTTGCTTTTAATGTCATGATGAGAATGGTCACAGGAAAACGGTATTATGGAAAGGATAAAGTAGATAAAGAAGCAGCTCTTTTTCGAGATATTATGAGAGAATTTTCAGAAATTCATGGTACTATGCACTTGAATGATTTTTTCCCAGTGCTACAGTGGGTTGACTTTCAAGGTTTGGAGAAGAGGATGCAAAGAATAAAACATAAAATGGATAGCTTCTTGCAGAAACTTGTTGATGAGCACCGGGAAATGAGGAGCAAATCATCTTTTGCTGCATCAGGGTCAGGTAAAAAGGAAAGGAAGATGACACTGATTGAGGTTATGCTATCACTGCAGGAGACAGAACCAGAATTCTATACTGATGTGAATATCAAAGCTGTTATGCTGGTACGTCTCTGGATCTTCAGCAGCCTTTGTCTCTGTTCATCTTCTTACTTGATTTCAACAGTTTTGCTTAGTAATTGTGGCATGTATGATCAACTGTTACGAAGCACATGTATAAAAACAATATGCTTCAACATAATCATGAAATCATTAGCAAATTTCTTTTCCCCCTAAGAAACCTTAGACGGTGCAAGATGTAGCACCATTTTTGGATTTTTAGTAAATTTAATGAACCTCTGAACTAAGAACCTTTGGGTGTAAAGTTACATATTTACTTATAATTTCCAGAGGGCATTTAAATTCCCGAAAGCCATGTTTAGGGTGGTTAACTATATATTCAGAACTCTCTTTTTCAGTACTTTCAAAGATTTTCTAAAGCACTTCTAAGTGAAAAATGGATGCAGACTATGCTGGTTGCTGGAACTGAAACTTCATCAACTACTATGGAATGGGCAATGTCACTCCTCCTCAACCATCCAGAAAACATGAAAAAGATTCTGGCTGAGATGGACATTAATGTCGGACTCGATCATCTAGTAGATGAAGCAGGGCTACCAAAGCTGATTTACCTGCAAAATGTAATAAACGAGACTCTTCGACTGTACCCAACACTTCCTCTTCTACTGCCACACGAATCTTCTAGTGACTGTACAGTCGGTGGTTTTGATATTCCACAAGGCACCATGTTACTTGTCAATTTATGGACCATTCATAGGGACCCTAAGCTGTGGGAAGAGCCAAACACATTCATGCCAGAGAGATTTGAAGGTGGAGAAGGTGAAGGGTATAAGCTAATTCCATTTGGTGCTGGAAGAAGGGCTTGTCCTGGAGCTGTTCTAGCAAGGCGAGTGATGGGATTGACACTTGGTTCTTTGATTCAGGTTTTTGAGTGGGGCAGGATCAATAATGCTGAGATCAACATGGCAGAAGGAACAGGACTTACCTTGCCCAAAGCTGAGCCCTTGGAGGCTCTCTGCAGACCCCGCAAAGCCACAATCGACCTACTTTCTGCCCTGTAAAGTGTTCTTTGAAGGAGAATGAGTGTCCTTTGTTAGGAAATATTGTATTATTAAATATAATAGGTTTATTGTTCGAAAAAAAAACGTGATAGGTTTGATATACAGTTAAAATTAGAAAGGCTCTGGGAACGATAAGATAAGATCTTCAGACCAATAAGACTATTAAATAAAGGATAAATCAGGACCTACTCGTCATTAAATTTATAGTTATGCTGATAATGTCATCAATTTCACTATTGCAGTATTTGAGGGTATTTCCTTTCCGAATTTAACAGGTTTGGGGATGGTAGTTCGTCATCAGTGCCATCCGCACACATGACACATCCCATGTTTACCTGTAACATTTAAAAATAAGGATGATGTACCTCATAAAACTGTTTATTATCTTTTGTTTTTTTGGGCTATAGTTTCTTTTCTTTTCAATGCAGTTACTTCTGTTTCTTTTTTCTTTCCAATACAATTAGTATAGTGTGGAATTATAACAAAATTTTCGAATATTTTATCCAAATATATATACTTTTTATTTTTATTTTTATTAGATTAAATTAAATAGAATGATAGTTTTAAGAATAAAACATTATTTATCATTAAATAATAAACACCACATGGATTATCAATATTTTAGAATACTGATCATCACAAGAATACGAGTTTTGATAAAATAAAATTTTTATTTCCATTTTTTTTATTGATGTAGCTTGTTATTACTTTATAGAGTCACAACTGTTGCTTATATCTTAGTCCAGTCACCGGCGCTACGGTTCTTAATTCTTAATTTGTAAAAGACAAACTCGCACAAAGACAACATTACAAGAAATGAAAAGCCGATTCTGAGTTTTTTTTTTGTCTCCACATTTCCAAGTGGTTATCTTTTCGGACGGCAGGCAAGCTTTCAGAATTTTCAATTGCAATAAACAAGAAAATCTCATCTGATTAGGTTCATTTCCCTAGATAGGTACGGTAATGAAATTCGAGAGCTGGTAAGGATTAAGATCAGGCATCAATTGTTACTTCAAGATTTTCAGAATAGTAAGGATAAATGGTTTTTATAACTTAGGGGTATAAATAAGTCGAATCGAGCAATTTGGAAGCAGCTTAGTGTTCAATTTATTAAAGGTTCGTTCGAGCTCTTATACTGAAACTCATTTAATAAACGAGACGATTGGTTCGTGAAACTTGCAAATAAGTTCGAATAGAAATTTATGAGCCAACTTATAATTTTAATATTTAATAATTTAATTTTATATATGTAATATATAAATTTATATTGTAAAAAATATTTTAAAAAATATATTATTAAAATTAAATCATAATTTGTATTAAATATTTTATTATTTATTTAATAAATAATTTATTTTTAATTTTTGAATGTATAATTTTAATTTATAGCTTATATTTTTTAAATTTTTTTAAAACTCGTATTAACTCGGTAATAGCTTGTGAGGTAGGATAGCAATTTGATTTTGAATTCAGCTCATTTATAAATAAATGAAGTGTGAACTAGCCAAAACTTGGTTTGATTATGTACATCATATCTAATTATAGCATAATTTTGATCTCAAACTACTCGCCTATGCTGACCTTTTTCGTTCTAATTGTTAATCCATTTTCAAATTGTACAGACAAAAATCCTGTTAGGCGTTTGGATTCACTCTTCTTTGCGAAGGAATTTCAGATAGATGTAGGACTTTAATCTGTTTTCTCTTGTGCAGTGGTAGCGTAGTGATCCAAGGTGGAGTGAATGTGCTGGCAGCTAGTGGGTGTAAGTATTCTATGTGTTCTTTCATATTTTATGCAGTAACACAGACTGATTTTGTTCTACTGAGATGTCTCAGATAATCAGATTCGATTCCCTGTTTTGCCATTGTGGTGATTAAACTAAAATGGGTTATTGTTCTCCATTTCTCCTTCAACACAGACAGAGAAAACATCAGAGACGAAAGTAGGCAGTAGAAAATGGAGGTAGCTCACTGGTTGAACTTGCCAGTATTTATCCTAGTGCTGCTTTTTGTGTTAGCAGCAAAGTTCACATTTCGCAAACTTGAAAGCCCCAAAAACCTCCCGCCTAGTCCGCCAGCTCGTCCTATATTAGGCCATCTCCACTTGCTAAAACAACCAGTACACCGAACTCTACATGAACTTTCTAAGAAGTACGGTGAGATCTTATTTCTTAGATATGGAACTCGTAAAGTACTAGTCATCTCCTCGCCTGCTGCAATTGAAGAGTGCTTTACTAAAAATGATGTTATATTTGCGAACCGCCCCCACTCACTTGCTGGAAAGCATCTCAATTACAACTCTACAACTATGGGTTTCTCCTCCTATGGTAATCATTGGCGTAATCTCAGGCGCCTCACAACCATAGAGCTCTTCTCTACCTCCCGCACTGCAATGTTCTCAGGTATTCGAACAGAGGAGGTTCGCTTATTGCTCAAACAACTATTCGAGGACTCGAGGAGAATCAGCTAATGTGCCACTGACATCAAAATTTATGGAGCTTACATTCAATAACATGATGAGAATGATTGCAGGAAAACGTTACTATGGAAATGATGTCATGGATCAAGAAGGTGAATTATTGCAGGATATTATAAAAGAAATGGAGGCACTTCGTGGGAGCTCAAATCTAAATGATTATTTTCCAGTGTTACAATGGGTAGATTACCAAGGGGTGGAGAAAAGAATGCTGAGACTGAGGAATAAAATGGACAGTTTCTTACAGAACCTAATTGAGGAGCACCGAAAAGCAAGGACTGACTTATCTGCATCAGGGAATCTGTCCAGTGTAAACCACCATAAGAGGAACATGACTTTAATAGATGTAATGTTATCGCTCAAAGAGACAGAGCCAGAATTCTATAGTGATCAAACCATCAAAGGGGTTATACTGGTAAGAACATATCTCTAACTTGCAATCCGGACTTTAGCAAAATTGAGTATGAATGCATGATGAGCTTCATGATACGCTTCATTGTAGTAACTACAGAAGTCGGGCATTTTGTCCTTTTGTTTTTATAGTTTAACAAACAAGTAGATTTGTGCATCTCATGCTACTGTTTCAATAGATGTTATTAACTGTATCAAAACTTATGTACAGGCAACACTGACTGCAGGATCTCAAACATCAGCAGCTACACTAGATTGGGCAATGTCGCTTCTACTTAACCATCCAGCAGTACTGCAAAAGGCTTTTGCTGAAATAGAAGCTGTTGTTGGACTAGACCACCTATTGGATGAAACAGATGTACCAAAGCTAAATTACTTGCAAAACATAATCAACGAAACACTTCGACTCTTTCCACCTGCGCCCCTTCTATTACCTCATGAATCATCTGCAGAATGCACTGTTTGTGGGTTTTGTGTGCCTCGGGGCACGATGTTATTAGTAAATACATGGAGCATGAACAGAAACCCCAAGCTCTGGGTTGACCCGGAAAAATTCATCCCGGAGAGATTTGGAGGTAGAGAAGGTGATGAGAATAAACTGCTTCCATTTGGTGCTGGAAGGCGGGCTTGTCCAGGGGCTGGTCTGGCCAAGCGGATTATAAGCCTAACGTTAGGTGTCTTGATTCAGTCCTTTGAATGGGAAAGGGTTTGCAAAGAAGAGATCGACATAACAGAGGGAACAGGGCTTACAATGCCCAAAGCTATCCCATTAGAGGCACTATGCAGACCTCGTCAAGCCATGCTCAACCTACTCAACACACTATGAAGTACATGATCAAGTTTCTATGTAAAAGAAGATAGGGTTTCTTTGCTTCCTGCTTTAAAAAAAGGTTTTCTTCATGAGGTACATCAATAAATAAAATAACTCTTGAAGTGGGCAGACACACCAAAGAGGCATCCTTGGAACATCATCAGCTACTATTTGAAATTGAAAATTTGTTCAAGCATCATGTCTCAAGTTTCTTTGAACTTCATTCGGATTGTCTAGATAAATCACAATGCTGTAAACCTTAAGCCCTGGTGCAGCACAATTAACCAGCAATTACTGTAAATTTCCAATATCTAGTCGTGCGACTTTCTTCTTTCCTATTGTGCACAATGGCCACTTCGATCCATTTGATAATTCTCATATTTTTACCATGAATAATTGAAGCTAATTCTACTGACCCTCAAAATCTTAAAATGGATGAAATTCGGAGACTGCCAAAGTTTACCAAGTTCTTGAAACTTTTATTGTTCGGCATGTTCTAGAAACTTTTAGTTATCTAGCTAGATTTTACTCTTATATTTTCTCGAATGGAAAGATTTGGAAACTATTGAAATCCTACCTAAGATTATTGGAAAAAATTAGGTTCCTTCACTTAAACGAAGGTAGAACGTCGCAGATTTGAACACTTTAGTTAAAGATGAAATCAAATGTTTATGGGGAACCCGGTATGACATTTTGGCCAATGCAATACCAATATTTGCTGACAAGGTCGGGCATCTGTCTCCACATTCATCAGAATATGATTGTTCTCTCTCATGTAAATTTTATAACAAAAGAATATACACACACACCAATAGCTAGTGGAGCTGGGTAAAAGCAAAAATGCGGAAAAAAGATTACCAAAGGCTAATCAAAGTTTGAATACTCAAGAGTGCAATGACATATTTATGAATGTAATCAACAAGAGCTGACCATTTAATAATTTTTTAAGAAAAGATGTAGATATTTTCAATATGATGCTGACGGGTATAATTATTTTTGGTTGATGGCAAAAGTACTCCAAAGTAGAAGATGCTTCTTACAAGCAAATTTTGCTTACAAGCTTGTAAGCAAAATTTGCTGGACAAAAACAAAATTATAGAGTTGAAAAATACAGATTACATAGTCCTCCCCAAAGAATTCAAGCCGAACACCCAACTAAATTAAATTCCTCTTACAAAAGTTGAAAAGGAAGCACCTAGGAGAAACATAACAATGGATGTCGCTTCACGTTCGAAAGTACTCCCAAGTAGTCCTTTGTTTCTACAGGTTCCACATGAATCATCTGAAAATTGTACTATCAGTGGCTTTCATGTGCCGAAAGGCACTGCTGCTGGCCAATTTGTGGACTATTCACAGAGATCCTAGGTTGTGGGTAAATGCAACAAATTTATGCCAGAAAGATTTGAAGGTGAGGAAGTTCAACGTACAAACTGATAACATTTGGTCCGCGCATGCTTGGCCAAAAGGTCAAGCGTTCTCACGGAGACCATAATTTTCTATTCCCACACCGTTCCCTAAAATTTGTACTTAATAATAATAATAAAAAAACTGATGCCATTCGGGGCTGGAAGGAGGACTTGTAATGGGGCTAAGCTAGGCAGGCGTGTCATAGGACTGACATTGGGAGCCTTGATTCAGTCCTTTGAGTGGGGAGGATTAGTGATATCCTATATCGATATCATATTCTAATAAAGGTTTATATTTTCTTTAAAGAGAATGATTACTTGAATAAGAAGAAAGTTTAATAAGGAAATCTATTTCAATTAAGAAGTTTACTTTATAAAGGAAGATTCATTCTCTCATAAACAAGACAATCTTACAAGATTAAGAAATCATATTCTTAAGAGGTTTGAATAATATCTTCTCCTATAAATACATCTCATGACATCTCATGTTAGGTATTCTTACATTTCCATTCTCATCATACAATATCACCAAAACATCATTTCATCACCACATCATCCAAGCGATCACTCTTTATTTTCTATTATATTATGTCTATTCGCTTGTTTATATTTTTTCCTTATACCATTACTGACTTAAGTTTCAGAGTGTTTATAGGGGAAACCCCGCCCTTTTACTCATTCTCCTCATTAATGTAGATTCCACAAACAAAGTATTAATTCAGAATTATCAAGTAGAGCCGTCTGTAGGAAACACCTAGCTCATCTTGTTCAAAAGTTAGGCAAAACTGAATTCGATTCTGAATTAACTTTACTTGCTAGGAATCTAGCTCAACCATTTACAAACATAACCAAATAAAAATTCAATAATTATAGTGTTGACGTGGCATCATGTATCAAGTTGTCCATTCAAGAGCTTTGAGGCTAGCGTAAAATGTCAAACCTATGAAGCAATGCTATGACTTTGGTACATATTATGCTCAACCCATCTCTCTAATTCAGCTAAATTTCAACAAACGAGTTCCATAAATCTTCCAAGGGGATTAAGGGTTTTACTTAGTCCAAGAAAATAATATGTTTTGATACTCATTCAACAAATCTATAAGCTCTACTACTTGAACTCAGTATGGAGTGGTTGGGTGGACTTAATACCACCCAAGAAAGTCCCGAACTAATGGCTACAAAGATGCAGCACCAAAAACAAGAGAGCTTCAATCTGTTGAAAGTTACAATCACCTTTGTTAAATTTTACACTAGAAACTTCTATTGCTCAGAAATTGGTACCTTTTTACTCGCTTAGTGCTTGTGTAACAACTCTGACCACTTGTGCTTGGGAAGTTGAAAGGACACTTGCATGGAAATAACTTAAGACTACAAGATCATGGTACATGAATTTAGACGCTTTCCATTCTTCATATGGTTTTAATCTAGGCACTTGTGGGCCCTTTGGATAAAGTTCTACTGGCTTGTCAATGAAGCAGCAAATTTGCAATTAGCTTGTCTGCACAATTGTCTTATGTGCTTTCAATGATAAGAGTCTAACGACAAGCCAAAAACATGGAAGTATATTGACTGAGCTTGATATTGAAGTAGAAAATTCAAGATAATTGAAGCATAAACAACAAACTCAAAGGTAGTAGGAGCATTTTATTTCATTAGTACTTTACAGGTATTAATTAACCCAAACAATGAAGAGTTGATTAGCGGATCTGTAAAAAAAAGAATAATAGGGTGACAGAGGCTCGAACTGTCGACCTCAAGATAACTCAGAAGATATGAGACCTACGCGATAGCCAACTACGCCACCACCCCCCGTTCGAGAGTTGACGAAGACAACAAAATGAAAGATATTATCCAAGATTGGTACTTTGACAAAAAATTATCCACCGGGCGATGAAGCTTTAAAGCACCGAGCCTGGAGATATTCGGATACCAGTTTAAAGAAAGGAAAACATTACATGAAGTTTTACAAAGTTGAGATTCCACATTGGTATGTCCATTTACCCAGCACCAGAAACATGATATCACAGCTTAAGGGTTTAACATCTAAATTCAATCACGAAGCATAGAAAATTGAAACATCGCAAAGGTAAAGGAAACAAGACAAAGACATCAAATGCCCAAACTGGCAAAGCTCACTCTTGGATTAAAAACTTAGCACCAAGCTCTAAGTATTGAAGCCTTGGGTATCCGATCAACAATGGAACCCCTTCGTTACGAAGCCAAAAAGCTCTACTGGTATGCCCATTCCTTCACTAGGTGCTAACTTCGTGTGCGTCCCTTGAGAACTTACCAAGCTCTATAGCTATGGATCCTAAATTAATCGGTTATCTGGGTTTGTCATTCTTTAGTTTGTGGGAGTATCAAAGCACCTGAGTTTGGAGAAAGCTATCTCAGTTTAGTATTAAGTTTGATTACCGAAAACACTACAAAAGGTTTATTTAGTAGCTGCCTAGCTATGAAAATTTGATATTGTTTATTGTGGAAGAACAACAGGCAAACAGCCGTTGGAAGAAGCAGAAGACAGAAAAAATAAGAAAGGTACTTATTAGATATACATCAAGATGACATCATCCCGAGTATCTGAGTTCCAAAGCATCAATGTATAGAGATTACTGGGCATTAGAGTCCGAGCATCATAAGTTCAAATATTAGCTTTGAAGCCTATCAACTCCTGAGCGTCTGAGTCTCTGTTATCATTGAGCATGAGACACTTATTAAGCATCGAGTTTTAGGTTTGAAACATCGGGCACCCCTCACACATAGAGATCCGAGAGTCAAGTATCAAGTATAAACTTCATAAGCACTCAGAATTTGAGCAAAGGCTTAGTAACTCCACTTTCAATCCATTAAAAAAGAACTAAGCATCCACCAATCCCCATGTTCTGAGTACCAAGTGTCAGATGTTTATGCTTAATGATAAACAAAAGAACTAAGAACACTCATGAGAATTAAGCAGATAGTCAGAATATTTAGTGGTAGAAAAAATACCGAGCTCAACACACCGCAGTGAATAAACTTTCAGTCAGATTGATTCTCAAATTCTAACCAAAGGCTAAAGCACACCGAGCATCGAAGCAGGAATCATTTGCTGATTATTGAGCATTCATCAAGAGAGCTGAATACTGAATACATTGAGATACAGGCGGTGGATGGAAAATTGACAGTGTTCCGAGACCTCATCTATCTTTTAAAGCTAAGATGGCTATTAGAAAATCATGTGAGTTTGGACCTATCAACATGATTGGAGTGGCAAAAATGACATTCCCATCTACATCAGTATAAGTGAAGCAACATTAGAATCAGAATAATAAAAATAATTGAGAATCAGTAGACGCACTTTGTTTCGATGTCAACGCATAGCTCTATATATGGACTTCAATAAATAAATAAATGGAAGTCTTACAAGACCTTAATGCATTGAGGAGGTGGAAAAAGTGATTTGCATGACAATAAACACATAAGTTAAAAATAGATGAGCCACCACTTGGCCAAACATTTAAGAGATGGACATGACATCCAATATTGAATTCACTTGAACTTCAACCCAATAGCATGACTTGAGCATACAAGCCAATTACTTTTTAAGAAAATTATTTATTTTTATTATAGCTAACAAAGTTTTAGGCTATGATTAGAATGGTCATAGATCGCGCCAAGTTATATTGTGCAACTAACTAGTTTCTTTTATTTTTATTATAAATATATTACAATATCCTTCAGGTACCCAATACTTACTAGTACTTGGATAAAATAAGTAAGCACACATTTGTGCTCAGGCAACAACTAATGACACCCTAATGAAGAGAGCTCAAGGCTCATATAAGTTCACGAAGCTTGGCTAACCCGGAGTAGCATAGGAAGAAGTCTCATCCCAATTGTATTCGAGTCTAATATGGGAATCAAATCTAAGAATTGGACATTCAGACATATTAAGACATTCTCGGGGAATGAATTCAAGGAAGAACAAAATGTCAAGGAGTTGGACATAAACTTTGACAATATATTTGCATGGCACCAACTTGATATGAGGATGCTCAGCAAAGACATAAATTTCAGACATTAAAAATAAGAATAAAAGAATCCTTGGCCTCTTCATGGTGCTCTGCAATAATTGAAGCAAAACAATGAACATAAATATTCATTAAACTTAAAGACTAGACAAGAGCACTACAACCAAGATAAGTTTCTTTTCTAATTATTTTCATATCCATTTTTCTTAAATTATTATCACTTATACAAGGATTGATCATTAATTGAGATGGATCAAGTGATCCCGAGACTCTTGTTCTTTTATTATTTATTATTACAGTAAAACAATACAAGGTAGATGTTACTATGAGCACCACAATGTCGATACTCAGGACTATCAATAAAAAAAATCATCATGGCCTTTGGGAACTTGATCCAACTATTAATCTTAGAGTAGCATATTCGGACAGTATATTTTCATGAAGCTGGATATACACAAAATGCCAAGGAACTGGATACACATACTTGGACAGTACGTGACACTAAATTGAGGCTCGAGCATTCAATGTTACATAAGCAAAAAGACATAGTAATGTCTCTAGATCATTTTTTTTAATAATGGAGCAAGTAACATGCAAACATAAATATCCATTCACTCATAGGTAGGACAAGAGATAAGGAACACGTATTTACTGAATATGCTACTTTAAGCACCTATTAGTCCAAACAATTTGACACTTTGATCATCCTACTTAGCATTAACATGCAGAAATTGTCAAAAGACATTAGAGACATTGCTAGGCAACACTAAGGTGAACAAGCACTCACTCAGACTCATACAATAAATAGTGATTCCCACTCAAAGCTAGATCAAATAGCACTCGGGAAAATCTTACTGTACCTCAAATCCTTGTTCACAAAAATTTCAGAGAATGTTTAGCAAAACAAGTTCAAGAATGGAGACAAGTATACCCCTTATATAGCCAAATAAACCAAATCATAATTTCTAGACATCTTAGTTAGCATCACACAAAATCTTCTATTTAAGAAGAGGGGTAATCTTAGCCTTTCACTTGAACTACAATGCTCTTCCCATGACTTGGATTGAGCAAGCCCAAAATTTTGGTCCTTTAAAAACCTACCTTCCACCATTTCAAAAACCCTCTCTAAATTCCTATCCCATATTATGGAGCTCAGATTGAAAGGGCTTAGACTCACTACCAGGATCACAACATCCTTCCTTTTGTGAAAATACTAAAAATAATAAAATGCTTAAAAAATCAAACATCTGTAGCAATAATGTCTGGACTTAACATCAATCATTATTCTAACTAGGTAGTTGCCATCGATATAGTTATTAAAGTTCATAAACTGAGTAACATTATACGACACTTAGGCCACACTTCTAATGCACCGAGACTATATGGCATTTGGGCTGCACTTCTAATGCACCAAAAATAAGTCCAGTGACTGAAGTTGGCACCCTTAGGTCACTTTTACAGTATTAAGGTTCTGAGTATGTAAGCCTCGCGTCCTTGCACCTAGCATCTAAGTCCAGTGACTGAAGCTGACAGCCTCAGGTTGCTTGTATAGTACTGAGGTTCAACACTCGGGCTGCACTTTTAATGCACCGAACATTAAAACTCTAGTGACAACTGGTTTTCATTATGTTATCTCTACACTGGCGAGTTAATCCATTATATATCCTTTTTTTTATCATAGGTTTTATGCACTTAAGTCTAGCTGGCACTTCAATGATGTTCTTATACAATGATTTCAAGACTCGGTACCGAGCTTCATCTTTTCCTGTGACTGAGGCTGGCCACCTCAATTCACCCTTTTATATCAAATGCAGTGATTTAACCAGTATCTCTCTATATAGAAGAATGATGCTTCTATCATCTTACAGACCTAGATATATCGAACATAAATATTTGAATAGACTTTCAAGGGGGACTCTTAATATCCTATATCGATATCCTATTCTAATACGGGTTATATTTACCCTAAAGAAGAGGATTACTTGAATAAGAAGAAACCTTAATAAGGAAGTTTATTTCAATTAGGAAGATTACTCTACAAAGGAAGTCTCATTCTCTCCTAAACAAGGCAATCCTATAAGACTAAGGAATCATATTCCTAAGAGGTTTAAACAATATATTCTCTTATAAATACATCTCATGTCAAGCATTCTTACATTCTTATTCTCATCATACAATATCATTAAAACATCATTCTATTACCACATCATCTAAGTGATCACTCTTTATTCTCTATTCTATTATGCCTATTCACTTTATTATATTTTTTCCTCATACCATTACTGACTTAAGTTTCAGAGTGTTTATGGGGAAAACCCCACCCCTTTACTCATTCTCCTTGTCAATGCAGGTTCCACAAGCAAAGTATCAATTCAGAGTTATCAATTAGTAAGGAGGATATTGACATAACAGAGGGAACAAGACTTTCCATGCCTAAAGCTAATCCTTTTATGTCTTTATGTAGACCACGCCAAACCATGGTCAATCTCCTCTCTAAAGTCTAAAGTTTTTGCATATCATATATGCTTAATGTTAAATTGGAATGTATAAAATAATAAAAGAGTACATAGTAAAATGGGACAATAAAATAATGAACAATAAATATTTTTCACAAAAAATAAATTTACCATTACAATACAAAAATCATTTTATCACTCAAATATATAGATTACCCACACATTCAACCTTATTTTTATATTATATAAAACCTTTTTTTTACAACCTCTCACACTAGTACCACTCAACTCACACATAACATAATTTATTTACTCTTACTAATTATGAAATCTTCTAAAAGATTTGGTAGGCTCGGACAATTGATTTGTGGACAAAAAATAATAAGGCTTTATATTAGTAATGACGTTAACACTTTCGCAAATTACTAATATCCTTAATCTTCTTCCTTGAAGTCATGTTAAGGTTTTTTTCAAAATTCTTCTACTTTCGCTATTAAAATTAAGAATAATCTTTTAAAGATTTAGTGAATTCTTCTAGAATATTTGGTAGGCTTAGGATTATTCTTTTAAAGATTTAGTGAAATCTTCTAAAAGATTCTGTAAGTTTAAAAATAATCTTTTAAAGATTTAATGAAATTTTCTAAAAGATTCATTAGGCTTGGACAATTGATTTGTGGAAAAAAAAATATTAAGACATTATATTAGTAATGATTTTAACACTTTCCCTCATTACTAATATCCTTAATCTTCTTCCTTACAAAAATGAAGAGTGACTTAGCGGAAGAGTGATAGAATAAAAATTAGTAATTGTTGAATCACATATGACTACCAATTGCTAATCGTCTATAACCTGTAATTCATAAACTCAGGATATAGGCATCAAAATTCAAAGAATTTTGAAAAAAATTGAAAGGAATTCAAATTGTATTAATCATAATGATGGCCAAAGTCCTAAAAAAAAAGCTTAAATAGAAAAACCCTAAAAAAGAATCCCAAATGAAATAGGAAAAAAAGTATTAAAACAACTAAAATACAAATTTGCCTTTTTGAAGGCCTAAATGATTGAATTTTCTCGAAAAACTATGAAGCTCACAAGAAAAGCTTGTGATTTGTGATTATTGGGTTGTTTCCAATCAAATTGGGCTCATGATTTGCCAAAATCTGAAACTCCAAAGTTGTTGATAATTAGGAAAAGGCCATTACTGCAATTTTCATAATTTTCCATAAATCGAATCACTTGCTCTTCGATGCTTGCATCATTTTTCTTAGGATGGACAAAATTCACCCACAAATTTGACTCATTTGAAGAATCACCTACATATGGAATCAGATGCTTAACATTAAAAGCATTTACAGTGTGAATATGGCTAGGCAACTTTAAACAGTAGGCATTAGGATTGATCTTCTCGATGACTTCCACTGGTCCAATCTTCTTGGCAGACAGCTTGCTATACTCACATGTAGGAAACCTCTCTTTGGTAAGGATAGCCCACATATAATCCCCCACATTGAACTTGACATGCTGTCTCTTCTTGTCAATAGCCTGTTTATATTTGGAGGCAACTTAGACCAAATTATCATGGAAATTCATATGAACTTCCTGTAATCCACTAACAAAATCCTCTGCCTTGCCATGAACCCTCATTTGTTTTGGGAGAGGAATCGAATCCAATGGTCCTCTTTGTACAATAGAATATACCATAGAAAAAGGGTTAAATCCAGTGCTTCGATTGACTGCAAGATTATGAGCGAACTCTACTTGACACAACTTATGATCCTAGCTGTTCACATGTTCACCCACTAAACACCTCAAAAAATTACCTAAAGACCAATTCACCACCTCAATTTGCCCATTTGTTTATGGATGATAGGCACTATTGAAATTAAACCGCGTGTTCACTATTTTCCACAGGCTGCTCAAAAAATGACTAAGGAATGTGGTATCTTAATCAAACATAATAGATATAGGCAACCCATGTAGTCTATAAATCTCCTTAAATAATAGCTGAGTACATGGAATAAAGTGCACCATTTTTTAAAATTGATTAACTACCATAAATATAGAATCATGACCTCACTATGTGCGTGGTAATCCTAGCACAAAATCCATGTTGAGCTCCACCCAAGGCTACAAAGGAATCGACAATGGCATATACAAACTCGCGTTAGATGCTGTTTCCTTAGAAACTTAGCAAATCTAATATCTCTGCACCAATTTTTCCACTTCTTTGTAAATGGTAGGCCAAAAATAATGAGCCTGCACCAGTTGCACAGTTTTGTCTCATCCCACATGCCCTACACCATACAATTCTTTAATAGTTGCAAACACAAACTAGAATCTGGGACATATAGCTGATTGCCCTTAAATAGAAATCCCTCATGCAATAGGAAATATGTTCTCTCTTTGACTTTAACCTTAGCCACAATAGCAGAAAAATATGGATTAGTCTCAAATAATTATGCAAAGGAATTAAAACTAGGTACCTCAATGGACGTGTGAGTAAACAAACTCCTTTGTCTGCTCAATGCATCAACCACCTTATTAATCACACCTGACTTATGCTTCACCACAAAAGTAAATCTTTGAAGGTAAGCAACCCAATTAGAATGTCTAGCAAAAATTTTATCTTGCTGGTGTAAATGCTTCAATGCTTTATGATCTACATACAAGATAAACTCCCACTGAAATAAATAATGATGGCAATGCTTAATAGCATGTACCACAACATAGAATTCGACATCTTAAGTGCTATAACGCAATCTGCTAGCTCGTTGTTTTGACTCATAATAGCCCCAATTCTTACCTTAGAAGCATTTGAATGCAACTCAAAAGGTTGATGAAAATTTGAACACTAAAATAAGAGTTATTGTAAGGCATAATTTAATCAGCTTAAACGCTTTTTCTGCCTTATCTATCCATACAAACTTTCCCACCTGCTTCATGCAATCAGTAATAGGTGTCATAATTCTACTAAAATATGGAATAAAATGCCTATAAAATGAAGCCAACCTATGGAAACTCCTCACCTCAGTAATGGTAGTAGGTTTTGGCCAACATTTCACAGCCCCTACATTTGATTCATCTACTTGCAATCCTTTACCTAAGACAATATAGCCAAGAAACAACACACTGGTAGTAAAAAATACACACTTCTTAATGGTTGCATAGAATTTCTCCCTACGTAGCATAGTGAGAACATCTCATAACTGACTAAGGTGCTCATCCGGGTTAGCACTATAAATTAGAATATCATCAAAGTACACAACAATGTACTTACCAATGAAAGGCCTCATAATTTGATTCATAACATGTATGAAAGTGCTTAGTGCATTTGATAACCCAAATAGCATGACTAGCCATTCATATAATCTCTCCCTTGTCTTAAAAGTTGTTTTCAATTCATCACCAGCTGGAATCCGAATTTGATGATAACCGCTTTTCAAATCCAATTTAGTAAAAATCATGATCCCATTAAGCTGATCAAGTAAGTCATCCAATCTAGGAATAGAAAAATGATACATGATAGTTATTTTGTTAATGGCCCGACTATCAACGCACATCCACCAAGAACCATCCTTCTTTGGTGTCAAAAGGGCTGGTACAACATAAGGACTCAAGGTCTCTCAAATATATCCTCTAGCCAGTAACTCTTCCACTTGCCTACTCAACTCCTCATGCTCAGTAGGACTCATCCTATAGTGTGGTCGATTTGGCAAAGTTGCACCTGGTTCAAGGTTAATTTGATGTTGGATATCCTATATAAGAGGTAACCCTTAAGTAGTTTTTTTGGAAAAAAATCACTGAACTTGTCCAGAAGTGGTAAAACTACATTAGGAACCACTACCTCTTTGTCCAGCATCTTCCTAAATAGGATATAAATAACTTCAGCTTTATGTACTACCCTGTCAAATTGCATTAGATTTAGTAAACTAACATAGCCCTTATTATCTTCCTGCACTTGTTCAAGCTGATCCTTATTAGGTACTAACACAATCCTCACTCCCTTAAACATGAAACTGTAGGTGTTAGTCTTCCCATTGTGAGTTACATCTTGATTAAATTGCTATGACTGTCCCAACAATAAATGGCATGCATCCATGGTTATCACATCGCACCAAACGTCATCCTTGTATTTTTTCCCCAATAGAAAACCAAGGCATGCTTTGACACAATTACCTAGCCTCCTTTTTTCAGCCATGACAACTTATAAGGTTTAAGATGATTTATAATTAGAATCCCTAATTTTTAGATCGCCTCTATTGCAATTATATTCTCACAACTACCTCCATTGATCACAGATCTTCATACTTTACCCTTGATAGTATAGGTGGATTGAAAAATATTATTTCAGAGCCAATAATCATTAGCAGCTCTGGGTGTTAGGTAGGATCTTCGCACGACCAAAGCAGCCCTTACATCACTAGTCATGATCTCCTCATCAACAGAATTTGGATCAAATATCGGGTCATCGGTTATGTCAGTGACATCTTCATCTTCATATTGTTCATTTTTCTTAGCAAACATTATCGTTTTCCCCTTCTTCCTGTAATTCGCCTGCCTGCAACCCACTTCTCCACATGCAAAACACTTAATACCACTGCTCGAGCTAGCTTTCTATGCAGTGGTTGGTACTACCCTAGGTTTTGTTACAGCACTGTTTTAGGCCATTCCGCTAGCTGTATGACTCATAATACTACCACCTCCTACACTTCTGATTCTAGAAGCATGCATAAAACCACCTTTCAATCTGTAATGCCCATTGGTGTACCGTGAAGATAGATCAAGGATCAAACATATTGACTATCTTTGTAATTTTTTCCCTTATACCCCCATTATACTGAGCTACCAATTAGTCCTCTATCTCATGCACATCATTGTGAGCAATCAATTGATAAAATTTGGTGGTGTAATAATAAATTGAATGATTTTCTTACCTCAAATTCTGCAAATGCTGGGACATTAAATGTTGATAATTAAAAGGAAGGAATATGGCATGCATATGTTTCTTTATCTTCTCCCAAGTTATAATTTTTGACTTCTCTAATTAGACTCGTGTCTGTTTAATTTGCTGCCACTAAGCCATTGCTAAATCTCGAAATCTCATGGCTACCAATGGTACTCATTGGCCCTTTAGCACCTCCTTAAACTTTAAGATCTTTTCTACCATGGCTAATTAGTCAAGGAATTCTTTTGGTTGTAAGGTACCATAAAATTCAGGGATTTCAATTAGATTACCTGCCCCCACCATCTTCTATCCTCATTCTCGACATGTTGTCATTGACATCTACACTGTACGTCATCACAACCTTCACCATAATCATCTTCATCATTATTTTCCTAAGTAAAAGGCTTTACCTGATCATCAATGTTAGGGACCTGTCTTTGATTTGGCTTCCCCATATTTTGATTAATTAACAACTTCCCCATTCTCTTTGTGTGCTGTTCTATAAAAGTGTCAATCTGCTGATCCATTTGTTCCATTCGTTGTTTGAACCACTACTCAAAGTGACATAGGTCATCACGCTTATAAACCTCTTATAAACATTGTTGTTACGGTTACTGCTTCTATCTTCTATGAGACATCTTGTCCGAGGAGCACAACTTTGATACCAAACTGACATAATAAAAGAGTGATATAATAAAAATTAGTGATTATTGAATCGTGCATGACTACCAATCACTAATAATCTATAACATGTAATTCACAAACTCAGGATATAGGCATTAAAATTTAAAGAATTTTAGAAAAATTGAAAGGAATTCAAATTGTATTAATCATAACAATGGCCAAAGTCCAAAAAAAAATCTTAAATAGAAAAACCCTAAAAAAGAATCCTAAACAAAATAGGAAAAAAAGTTCTAAAACATAAAATTACCTTTTTGAAGGCTTAAATAATTGAATTTGCTTGAAAAGCAATGGAGCATACAAGCAAAGCTTGTGAATTATGACCATTGGGCCATTTTTAATCAAATTGTGCTCCTGATTCGCCAAAATCCAAAACTCCAAAGTTGCTGATAATTACTAAATGCCATTACTATAATTTTTCATAAATCGAATCACTTGCTCTTCGACGCCCGCATCAAAGAGTTTATTAAGTAATTTCAAAAAGAACTTAGCATGACTTCAAGGAAGAAGGTTGTATAATAGGGGTAGCCCTTCCCTTTTAAATTAATGATGACATGAATCAAACCTTTACACCTCAAAATGCCTTTAAAGAGGAGTTACCACTTAACTACTCTGTCATTAGTAAACTCTTCATGATATTTATTTACCCCTTAATTAAAACTTCCTGGATCAGTATAGTACCCATCATACTTCTCTCAGATATGACCATTTAAAACCTACCCCATCAATAGAAAAAAATTTCAAATCTTACCTTAAACAAACATTTATAATGATGTCATTTGCGATTATCTTGCGTTGCTTCTGATAAAAATATTTTTCTTCTTTCTTTTATCTTCCATTGCTTCCAATTATTGATATTTTGGTTTATAAACTAAATAATAATAATAATTCTATTTCAACTTCTATGACAAGTATATTTACTTATAAAAACATTTTCCTAAACCCTCAAGACTGATTCAGATTTTGAAACTAGTTAAGATGGCTACTACAAATATAATTAAATCCTACCTACCATACTATTGTCTTATCCATGATCAATTTCCTAAAAAAAATCATAAGAAATGCAAAGTGACTTTCAAGTTACATATACTAATGTTAATATCTCTATAAAGCTCTCATTAGTATGCCATAGCTACACTAGATTTAGTATAAGAACACGCCACTGTGAAACTGTAAAAATTGCATCTAAATTTTCATGAACAAACACTAAAGGATGCATGTCTTTCATTAGTTACAAGCATAGCTAACAAAAACCATTTTTATCCACTTTACCTCTATTAATACATTTATTTCGAATATAAAATTCAAGCTCTCAATACAAATAATATGTTCTCATTAATGGAAGAATCATGGGTGCTTATTCTTTCCATATTATTTGTTATTATGTTCCTTTTAAAGCTCTTTTTGTCCTGAAGAATAAGATATAGAAATCTCCCAGCTAGCCCACCCAAAGTTCCCATAATTGGACACCTCCATCTCTTGAAACAACCTACTTTTCTGTAATATCCCATGTTTTTAAATATTTTAACACTGTACCGGGATATGCAGTGTTAATAATTTTTGTATATATATTACGATATTTTTATGAGTTGATATGTATTTAAAACCTATTTTAATTACTGTGTCTTATTTTCAGTGCTTTACGTAAAATTTTTCCGGGACTTGTATTTTCGGGGAAATTTTCACTTAAATAATTTATTATTAATTATTTTAAATAGATTTACGGACTTGCATGAACTCATACGTATCTTTAAATTACTAAATTAAGCCTATGCATGTAATTATTTAATTAGGGTTTAATATATATTACCCTAATATTTTATCATTTTATTATTAATTATTTATTTAAATTAATATAATAATATGTGGTGTGTATTTTTCCCACATATTTTATTTATACACTATATTTTAATATATACACATTATTTTATTTTTTCTTTTTTTCTTTTTTTTCTTTTTCTTTTCTTTTTCTTTTTCTTTTCTTTTATTTTATTTTCTTTTTCTTCTTCTTCTTCTTCTTCCTCCCGCGCGACCACCCTTCCCCTCACAGCTGCAAACCTGACCACCTACCGTCGGTGTGCCACCAGCAGCTCCACCCTCCACTTCCAGCCACTCCGCCGCCCCCAGCTCCTTTCCCCGGCGCCTGTGAGTTACTTTTCTTCCATTTCCGGCCGAAAGCTTTATTTCTTCTCATCTCGCGATTTCGACCACCGTTTTCGACACTGCCGGTCTCTTTCTTCTCCTTGAGCTCCGGTGAGTGTGATTCTAGCTTTGGTTTGAGCTTAAATGGTCTAGAATTGCTTAGGTTTCGAATTTTCCAATTCGGTCACATTAGGGTTTTTGATTTTTTTGAGCTTTGAATTGATTGATTCATGAAAACTCCCTTCACAAATGTTGATCCCAGTAGCTTAATACACATGTATGAATTTGTGTGGAATTTTTGGAGATTTTTTGGATTTTTGAATATTTTAATATTATTTTCTAATTTTTGGAAATTAATTATTTAAATTATGAAATTGTGTTTTATGGTTAAATTAGGTGTTGAAATGAATTATAGGAATTTATTTGGAATTTTTATGAATTTCTATGTATTTATTTTGAATTATTGAAGTTTATGTAATTTTGGGAAATTAGGGTTAATTGTGTTTTAAATTGAAATTAATTGGTGAATTGAGTTTAATTATTGATAAATATGTTGAGAAAATTAATTTTGGATAATTGTATAATTTTTGGTGAATTTTTGAAGTAATTTTAGTATATTTATATATATATAGGGGTATTTTGGTAATTTTACACAAAATTGGCTAAAATTGTAATTTAATTGGTTTTAATAGTTATTTAAGGTATAAAAATGATTTCTACAAATTATTTAGTATTTTTAACTAATTAAAACTATTTTTCGTGAATTATTTTCAATTATATATATATAATATACGATTTTTCTAATAAAATGAGTTTTTATCGGTTTTTACTGTGTTTAAAGGTTAATTATGTAATTTCTACTTATAAAATGAATTTCTATGTTATAAGGATATTTTTGGTATTTTCAGAATTTTTCTATGTTTGTGAACCCCGGTCGGTAGATTGTAGTTTGGAGTCCGACCGAGGGGTTGTGGTTGAGTGTTGAGCTTATTTTTTGAAGTGTATTTCTTTGCAGGGTTGGATCTACTCTTTTGAGTAGAGAGATGTCCGTTTTACAGGGGAGGTTCTGTCGAATTTTCGGTAGAATTCTTGTAAAACATGATATCCAATCGAACCCTGATATCGATTCTGTGTTTAATACTCTAGATCGAATTCTAGGATTTCTGTTAGGTTTATTCTAATGTCTGTCGTTATTTGCTTGTTTAGTTGCACCGAGACCGAGGGCTAGTGGACCAGGCCTGTCGGACCCGTCTCGTGGAGCGCACTAGGGTGAGTTACTATACTATATATATATGCTTCAGGATGCATGATTTAGAAATATATATTTTATTTTGATTAAAATGCATAAATAATATGATTTGTATTTAAGTATATTTTTGGTTTATTTTTGGTATATATTAAATTATATGCATGTTTTGTTAATAAATTATATTTAAAATGTTTTTAAATATATTTCTAGCTTAATTTATAATTTGATTGGATTCATTTGACATATATATACTCGAAATATACCTGGTTTACTTTTGGTATATTTCTAGTATATATATGGTTTATGTTGCTATTTTATTTAAATTCATGCATCATTTATTTGTGAATGAATGTTTTATATTATTAATGAAGGATATCAATAGAACGTGCTACCTAGTGGGCAGCACTAGGACCGAGTACGTACCGGTACGCCTATAGTATTTAGGCTATATTACTAACCTATTTATGGATATTGATTGATTATGATTATTTGATGTGTGAGATGTGATTTGGGTGTGATTGCTGGAGCTCGGTTGACCAAGTGTCTCGGGGCCAATCACACTGGCAGTCAGACTGCTGGAGCTCGGTTGACTTAGTGTCTCGGGGCTAGTCTACTGTCTAAATGGATTAAGTGGATATATTTGGAATAAGTGAGCCTGTGTGGCTAGAGTGTTGTCTAACACTATTTCCAAGGTTGCGATATCTTAGGGTTCTATGTGATCCTTCATAAACCGTGATTTTCAGATAAAATATATAAAATGATTTTATTGCATCCGTGTGTAATTGCCTGTATATATATATATATATATATATATATATATATATATATATATATATTAGATATATACTGTTGACTGTATGCATTATCATTTAGTGTGTATGTATATATATTATAGTAATTCACTCAGTGAGGTCTGACTCCCCTCCGTTGACTATTTTTCAGGAGAGTCAACATCTTCAGACCTCAGTAGTAGGCCGATACGCCAGATTTCTTCCGCCCCGGCTTCTTTGTGTAAACTGCTTCTCTGAGTCTTGGATTTATTTAATCTAGACACTGCAGTAGCTATAAATTAATTTTGTGGGATTTTATGTATCTTATTTATGTGAGATATTGTATTATATTTGAAACTGGATTTGTATTAAAAGATTTATATATATGAGATGAGATTTGATTTAAATCCAGTTGGTGAAATGATATTGTAATATTTATGATTTTTATTTCCGCTGCATTATATATTGTCATTATTATTGCATGTTTATTTTATTTTTAGGCTTGCTATGGGTTCCGGATTCGAAAGAATTCCCGTTCCCTAGCGCCGGTCATGGCCCCTATTTTGGGTCGTGACATTGTCGATCCTTACAAAATCTTTCAGACAAGTATGGCCCAATTGTTGGTTGTAAAATTTCCACATTGGGAATTTGAAAAAAATAGGGAGGAGTCTTTAGTTATAAATAGACTCCTCCCCCCTTTGGTTAAGGTATGTCAATCACCACTTGTATTTTTTGTACCATTAAAAGCTATTAGCTATACTAGTAGAAAATTTATAGGAAATTTTCTTAGGTATACTTGAGCTTTTGCGTGTGGGTGAGAGTTAAATATTTTGTAGTGTGGTTGTAATAATTTTCCACATAGTGAATATTTTTCTCTTGGTTATCTATTGACAACACTTGCGATTTTTCTCCCTTTGGGAGTTTTCCACGTTAAATTATTTTGTGTTTCTCTCTTTTATTTCTCGAGTATTTTTATTCATGTTGTGATCTAAAGTGGTGAAGGTACTAGTTATATTATTAAGGGGCTCCATTTTCCCTAACAATTGGTATCAGAGCTCTTGGATTATTTTATTATGCTCTGTGGTTTCGGCTTAGGCTGATCTTTCACATTAGAAAAAAATTCCTTGGGCTAATTGGCTTTCTGCATCGACAATTTTTTTTTCTTAAAATTATTGTGGTCCAACTATAGGTCCTTTATATTATGTTTATTGAGTGTGGTATTGTGTAAGTAAGTGCAACTAAGAAAGTTTTGTCACAAAGGTTATAATCACCTAAAAAGGTTGAGATTTAAGTGGTACCGTTAGTGTCCCCCTAATATTTCCTAGAAACTTTTTTAGTGCATTTTGTAAACACAATTGTTCACTCATTATTCATATGTGAGGTCATTGTAGTAGGAAGTACTATTCAAATATATGGAGGTATTATCCATTGTTGAGAAAAAATGAGTTTCAGATTTGATATTGAGAAATTTGATAGGAGAATTAATTTTGGATTGTGGCAAGTACAAGTCAAGGATATACTAATCCAGTCTGGACTGTATAAGGCCTTGAGGGAAAGTAAGCTTCTTTTTCCGAAGGAAAGGAGCCAATTAAATTTGATGGTGTAAACATGGGAAAATCCAATATGAGTAAAGAAGAATGAGAGGAGCTAGACATGAGAGTAGCAAGTTAGATTCATCTTTATCTAGCCAAGAATGTTCTTGCTAATGTTGCTAGATGGTCAATAATAAATGAGCTTTGGGAAAAGCTTGAGGAAATGTACTAGGCTAAAAGTCATTCAAATAGGTTATATTTGAAGGAGCAATTTCACAAATTGCAAATGGAAGAAGGTACAAAAATTTCTGACCACCTTAGTGTACTCAATGGGATTGTTTCTAAATTGAAATCTATTGGAATGAAAATTGATAATGAAGATAAAGTGTTGATACTTATCTGGTCTCTTCCACCTTTCTATAAATACATGCAAACCATTTTAATGTACGGAAAAGAGAATGTGAATTTTTCAAAAGTAACTAGTAAGTTGATTTCTAAAGAAAGAAAGCTAAAAAATGGAGAGAACAAATCTTTTAAAAGTACAACATTGTCAGTTTATGGAAATGGGAGGAAGAATAAAGGCTCTAAAAAGAAAATTATCTACTAGGGATATGGGCAACTTGGAAATGTAAAGAAAGATTGCAAAAATAGTGGAGCTAATTCTGCTAATGGCTCCAAAAGTAATGCTACTAATACAGTCGTCTTTGAAGAAAGAGATGATGAACTTTCTATATAAAGAAAGATATATATCCTCATGACATGATAGCTACCAACTGAGTTGCCATAGAAAAGGATATATGATAGGTAGCATGTTCACAGTTTGTACATGGGTATTAGTTGATAGTTGATGCAAGGTGTGTGGTGGAATTGATGTCGATGGTTAATGAACTTCCTAGAAAATCAACATTGGAAGTTGCACCATAACTTATTAGTAGTTTTTTGACATGAATTGGCAAAGGTGAAAATTCTTGAAGTTGGTGAATTCCAAGTGTGTATACTCTTATGGTGGAGGATGACAATTCTTATTTTTAGAATTGTGACTAACATAGCTGATGGTAAGGTATCTATTGTTCTTTATTTTTAATCATAGGGAAGATTTGTGAGAGAACTAGTTGGAATTTTCCAAGGTGGAGATTTATTAGTTGTAAAATTACCACATTGGGAATTTGAAAGAAATAGGGAGGAGTCTTTAGTTATAAATAGACTCCTCTCCCTTTGGTTAAGACATATCAATCACCACTTGTATTTGGTGTACCATTGAAAGCTATTAGCTATATTAGTAGAAAATTTACGGAAAATTTTTTTGGGTATATTTAAGTTTTTGCATGTGGGTGAGAGTTAAATATTTTATAATGTGGTTGTAATAATTTTCCATATAGTGAATATTTTTTTCTTGGATGTCTATTAACAACACACGTGGTTTTTCTCTATTTGGGAGTTTTTGATGTTAAATTATTGTTTGTTTTTCTCTTTTATTTCTCAATTATTTTTTTTTATGTTGTGATCTAAAGTGGTGAAGTTACTTGTTGGATTGTTAAGGGGCTCCATTTTCTCTAACACCAATAATGTTCCTCTCATTCGTTTCCCAGCCTGTTGTAGTTATATCATCACCGTCTCTTGTAGAAGAATGCTTCACTAAAAATGACTCGTTTTAGCAGATAGGCCCCATCCTCAATCTGGCAAGTATCTCCATTATGACAACAGCACGATTAAAGCTGCTAACTATGGCGATCTCTGGTGCAATCTCCACCGCCTCGCGACAATTGAAATCCTGTCAGCAAACTGCCTTAACATGTTTCATGCGATTAGACAAGAAGTTAGACTTTTGATTAAAAATATGATTCAGACTTCAGGTCTGGTTTCCGCAAAAGTGGAGATGAAATCAAGGTTAGCAGGGCTCTCTTTTAACATCATCATGAGGATGGTTGCTGGAAAACAATATTTTGGTACTGAAGTGAAAGACGTTCAAGAGGCCATGCAATTTCACGACGTGATAAGGGAGACATTTGCTCTGAGTGGTGAGGTAAACCTAGGGGATTTTTTTCCATTTCTACGGTGGCTAGATTTTCATGGTTTGCAGAGAAGGCTGGTGACAACTCGAAGAAAAATGGATATATTATTCCAGAGCTTGATTGATGAGCACCGGCATGAAAGAGAGTATTGTCAAGAAGACAAAAGCTGCAAGATGATGATAGATGTTGTGTTGTCTTTACAGGAGTTCTAGCCAGAAAACTATTCAGATGAAATTATCAAAGGCCTTATAATGGTATTTTTCCAGTTCTTTCTTAATTAAAAAGGCTACGTTCGGCTTTGAACTTATTATATAATTGACTGAAGAAGATTTTAAAGTACGTCAATAATTTTTTTTTGTAGGCCATGCTATCTGCAGGGACAGACACATCAGCAGTTACAATAGAGTGGGCTATGTCTCTCCTGCTCAACCACCCTTAAGTTTTGACCAAGGCCAGAGCTGAATTGGACATCCATGTTGGTCAAGATCGAATAGTAGATGAGTAAGATCTCTGAAAGCTATAGTATATCTACTACATAATCAATGAGACACTTCACCTGTTTCTAGCTGTACCGCTGCTAGTACTGCATAAATGATCTCGTGATTGCAAAATTGGAGGTTATGATGTGCCACGAGGCATGATCTTATTTCTCAGTGCCTGGGCCTTGCATAGAGATCCTAAAGTATGGGAAGATCCTACTAGTTTTAAACCAGAAAGATTTGAGGGCATTGAGAATGAATCGTACCAGTTGGTTCCATTTGGAATGGGGAGGAGGAGTTGCCTTGGAGCTGGACTTGCTAATAGACTGGTGGGATTAGCATTAGCTACCCTGATTTAATGCCTTAATTGAGAAAGGGTTACTGAAGAGGATATAGACATGTCAGAAGGGCCTAGACTCACTATGCCAAAGCTTCAGCCTTTGGAGGCAATGTGCAAGATATGTGAGTCAATGATCAATGTCCTGTTAAAGCTTTGAGCAGTACCTGATCCTATATCCGAAAGAGAAAGTGAATATAACCCTGCCTCTTATGTAAAAAATGAGCATACATTCATCAAAGAGCTGTTCAAAGAACGGTAGACAATGATTATAGATTTTAACATTTAATTTATTCCACCACATAATATTATTATATCAATTTAAGAAGGTTTCTGATAAACTAAAAGAAATGCTCAATGAAAATGTCTCGTTTATCACATTATGACATGAATCTAAAGAATGTCAAATGTAAATTTTGGATTATTATACAAATGGATGCTTGGACTGCCTAATCTGTTGCAAATTGAATCTGTTCCACCCAATAAGTTTTCTTATACATTACGTGTTGACTACTAATCCAAAAATCTAAGGAAGTTCCAATTGGATATATATATTTTTTCACCTTAATCTTTGAGATTGACAAAATTTTTTGTTGTGTATGCAAAACAATTGTATATTTAACAATTATTCTCTTTTTATGACTCGTTTATTTATTTATTTCACAATTATGAACTTCTAATATTTTGCTTAATGACAGTACTGACATAACCTATTAGTTTCAAAATAGGTTATGTAATTATTGATAACATTATGTGAATTAACAAATAAATACTAGGGAAATTATGGAAAAACACAAAAATCTGGTCATCACTCCACCTTAATTTCAACCAGTAACAGTATGTCCATGTCCAAAATGAATAATGGCCATCGGAAGCAAGAAAATTTAGATAAAGTTTAGCTTTAGAAAAATCACGAAAAATAGACGGAGAGCACAATAATGAACTATAAAGGAGTCAGGTTCTCTTGTATGAATAATTTGTCAAAGAGGAAAGCAAGTGATAGTGGAAGACCATATTCTTAGGTCAGTGGTGGAAGACCATATTCTTGGGTTGATAGTGGAAAACTACATGACACCGTTGAAGTGTTAGAATTTTTATTCAGCCGATTGTGGTAGAATTGTAAACTCCTCTAAGATGAATACTTGGCCAAAATCACCATCTTGGAGAAGCCAATTCAAGGATACAAGTACTCTTAGAATTTAAGAATAATTTTAAGAGTATGAAATAATCTTCTAAAAGAAGAACTTAAGTTTTTATTTCTCAAATAGAGTTCTAATTGAAAATTGAAATACTTACAAGACTATTTATAGGCATTAACACAACATTAGTGCAAATTAAATAATACAATTTTGAGCTAAAATATAAAAACTAGGCTGGCACACAACTGACACACAATTGGAAAGAAATGAATTATTTGCACATAGCTACAGACAAATGCTGATGGAGATAGGCTGGCTGGAAGGTGGGTTGGTTTGTAAATCATCTCACTGGGATACTCCTGTGTCATGCTTCCCTAGATGAAAAAGACCCACCTTTGAGTCTGACTTTTCCTCATCCATAAAAGATGGTGATAAATCAACAATATTGAATATAGTAGACACATTGTAATCTCTAGGAAGTTCAACCTTGTATGCATTTTCATCAATTCTCTTAATTATTTTGAAAGGTCCATCTTCTCTAGGTTTTAACTTTGCATACGGTCCTAGTGGAAACCTTTCCTTTCTTAGGTGAATCCACACTAAATCACATTCTTCGAAAATAGCAGGTTTATGAAACTTGTTTGCTTGCTTTTGGTATCGCTCATTTTGCTTTAAAATGCGGTTATTCACTTATTTGTGTAAATTCTTTATTTGCTTAGCTCTTTCATCCGTATATGCACTGAATTGTTGTTGAATTTCTTTAGGAGTGAGTTCAATAGGAGTGATAGGATTTTTCCCATACACTACTTCAAATGGGCTTTGACCTATCATCTGACTTAGTGAATTATTATAGGCAAATTCAGTTTAAGCTAATATCAAATCCCATTGTCTAATGTTTTCCCTAGAAAACTTCTCAATAAGTTTCCTAAACTATGATTAGCTACTTCTATTTGTCCATTTATTTTGGATGAGCTATTGAATTGAACTAAAGTTTTGTTCCCATCTTGCTCCATAAAGTCTTCCAAACATGACTCATGAACTTAACATTAGGATATGAAGTGATAGTTGGAATCCCATGAAGTTGCACAATCTCTTGAATGTAAAGATCGACAATATGTGTAGCATTATAGGTCTTGCTACATGGTACAAAGTGAGCCATTTTAGAAAATCTATCCATAACAACCATGATTGAATCTTTACCTCTTTGTGTGCATGATAGACCAATAACAAAATCCATGCTAACATCCTCCCAAGGAGCTTTTAGGATAGGTAGAGGTGTGTAAAGCCTTGTATTATGACCTTAAGTTTTGGCAATATGACAAACCCTACACCTTTTGATGTGTCGCTCTATGTCTCGTACCAAATGTCGCCAATAAAAGCTTCCTTGTACAAAAGCTAATGTCTTGTCATGACCAAAATGACCAACAAGACTCCTATTATGACATTCAATCATTATGGATTTACGTAATGAACATTGAGGAATGCACAATTGATAACCTAAAAATAAGTAACTGTCTTGCAGGTGAAATTGGCGATAGGGACTTTAACGACACTGTTTCTAGATATCTTTAATGTCTGGATCATTCTCATACAACTCCTTTATAACTTCAAACCTAATTATTTGAACTTGAAGTGTTGAAAGAAATGTGTAACAATGACTTAAAGCATTAATAACTTTGTTTTGTATACCTAATTTATGCTTTAAGACGTATTGATAGGCAAAGAGGAATTCACTCCATGTGGCATGGCATCCCTTAAGTTTATTCTAACTGTGGAGGTATTTGAGTTCTTCATGATTAGAATAAAACACAAATTCCTTTGCCAACAAATAGTGTCTCCAATTATATAAAGCTCGAATAATGGCATAGAACTCTTTATCATATGTTGAATATTTCCTTTGAGTCATGTTGAGCTTCTCACTAAAAAAGGCAATTGGATGATTCTCTTTACTAAGAACAACACCAATGCCTATATTAGAGGCATTACAATCGACTTCAAAGACTTTTTTAAAGTTTGGAAGTGCTAAAATTGGGGCTTCCATTATCTTCTGCTTCAATGTCTTAAAACTCTTTTGACCAGTTAGTGTCCACTCAAATTTATCTTTCTTCAACAATTCTATGATTGGGGTAGTCACAATACTGAAATTCTTGATGAATTATTGATAGAAAGATGCTAGACCATGAAAACTCTAAACATCATAAAGTGATCATGGTGCTAGCCAATTGACAATGGATTTTATCTTGCTTTCATCCATCTCAATGCCTTTACTTGAGACAACATAGCCAAGAAATATCACTTTATTAGTCAAAAGTGATGTTTCTTAAGATTGGTATACAATTTTTGCTCCCTCAATGCCTCAAAGATCTGCTTGAGATGTGCTAGATGCTCCTTCTTATCTTGATTATACACAAAGATGTCATCAAATTAAACCACTAAATACTTTCCAATAAATGGTTAAAATACCTAATTCATAAACCCTATAAAAGTTCTTGGTGCATTGGAAAGTCCAAATGGCATAACCATCCACTCGTATAAACCATCTCTTATTTTAAAGGTAGTCTTCCACTCATCACCAGGTCTCATACGAATTTGATGGTATCCACTTCTCAAATCAATCTTCAAGAAGACTATCAAACCATGTAGTTGATCGAGCAAATCATCAAGTCGTGGAATAGGAAAATGATACTTGATGGTAATCTTATTCATAGTTCGACTATCAATACACATACGCCATGATCCATCTTCCTTTGGAATAAGTACAGCTGGAATGGCACAAGGACTTACACTCACTTTTATCAATCCTTTAGCCGTGAGTTTGGTCAGTTTATGTTGTAACTCTTCATGTTCCTTTGGACTCATTCGATAAGCTGCTTTATTTATAATTATAGCTCCTAGAATGAAATCAATGCAATATTGAATATCTTGCATAGGTGGTAATCCTGATGGAATTTCTTTTAGAACTACATTTGCAAATTCTTGAAGAAGTGGCTGGATGGTCTTTGGAATGGCTCTTCCTTATTCATTCTCTTCCAAGATGATGAGGGCATAAATAACTTTGGTTTCCTCCATAACTTTTGCAATCATTGTCTTGGATATCAGACTACAACTCTCTTCTTTTGAATCACCAACACATTCTTTCTTTAGTGGTGCTAATATGATCTTTTGGCCATCCTTAGTAAAAGAATAAGTATTCTTATAACCATCATTTATAGCATGACGACCATATTGCCAAGGTCAACCTAAAAACATATGACAAGCATCCATAGTAATAACATCACACCATACCTTGTCTTGGTGCTTCATATTGATGGAGAACTCAATCAAACATCTCTTCATGACTTTGATCTCATTACCCTTCCTTAACCAAGTTAACTTGTATGGACTTGGATGATCTTTAGTAGGTAACTTTAGTTTTTCCACCATTTTTGTTGACACCACATTTTCACAGCTAATACTGTCGATGATGGCGTCATAAACCTTGCCATAGGAAGTATATCAAGTGTGAAAAATGTGGTGGCATAGCCATTCTTCTTCTATAGCAATAGTAGTGTTCAAGGCATGATGTAAGACTAGCATCTCACCTTCGTTTGCATGGATGATTTCATTTTCTTCATCTTCTTTTAGTGTTTCATTCTCGTCTTCTTTCTCATATGATGCTTCCTCCATGAAATGACACTATTCTTTGATTTGGATAGTTAGATGCAATATGGCTAAATCCATGACACTTAAAGCTGAATTATTGCTAGAAGTTGTGCCACATGCTTTACCAATTGCTTTAGTATCCTTCTTGGTGGTGGTTGTGGATGATGTTGGCTTTGTTGAATTACTCTCCTAGTTGGAAGTATTGGTCTTAGCTACACTTCTTGTTCCATTCCATTTGAAAGTCTTTTAACGGTGTTCTACCTTCAATGCTAGCTTGATCACATCATTGAGTGTCCAATAGGACTAAAGTTGAATAACATTGGCAATTTCAATTTTTAATCCTTTGAGGAATCTAGCAATATTATGTTCTTCTAATTCATTGAGGTCATACTTCATCATGAGTTATTCAAATTCTGCGGGATATTTCTCAACTGACAAATCACGTTGTTGAAGGTTGTGAAGCTTGATGAAGATATCTTACCGATAGTAATTAGAAAGATACTTGCGTCAAAGTTCTCTTTTCATCTTCTCCCAGATTATGATCTTACTTCTTCCTTCATGTTCTCGCTTGTGCTTAACATTCTCCCACCATATTAAAGCATTTTCCTTAAGCTTAGTGGTGACAGTCTTAACTTTATGGTGGTCTGGAATGTCTTTATAGTTAAAGACTCATTCAATAGTATACATCCATTTGATAAAATCATTTGGATTTAATTGACCTTCAAAATTTGGTATGCCCACCTTCACTCCATGACCTTAGTCTTGGCTTCTCCTTTGATGTACTCGCAGTCGTCACTCTGCTTCTTCTCTAGATGATTCACTTGCTAGGTTATGGAAAGCATTAATCTTAGCTTCTTGATCATCATCTAATTTATGAACTTGTTTTCCTCTTTGCTCATACTATTCAAGTCGTTGTTGGATCTATCATTGTAATTATTCTTTGGTGACATCTTGAATAGGTCTTTGGAGATTTTGTCTTGGTGGCATATTTCAACAATTTTTGTGTAGGATTTTTTTGAATATCTCACTTTTTTTTTCTCACTTCTTTTTCTTTTTTTATCTCACCTTTTTTAAGAAACCTTATAACTAAGAAATAAAAAATTACAAATAAATAAATAAATAAATAAATAAATAAACAAATAAATAAATAAATAAATAAATAAATAAATATATATATATATATAATATTTAAAAATTAAGACAATTGACACTAAAGACCCTAATTGTTTATTATATCTTTAGCACTTTTTCCTTTTTTAGAGGAGAATACTTTTTTTTTTTATAGATAGTAAAAGATGCTTCGCGTGAATATAAGTATAGGACCACTCTTTTGCACTATGCTGCACGTGAATATAAGTGTAGGATCACTCTTTTGTAAGACCATTTTCTTAGGTTTGTATCTTTTCTCTATTTTTTTTAAATATAACCCTTCACTTTAGTGTCTTGATTTTCTCATTTTATTGAAGTTTCATGTGCTCATCTCATATTCCTTTATAATTATCTTATCTTTTCTTTTATAAACCTTTAACCCTCTTTTTTTTTTGTAACAAAATGCAGTAAAGCTAAAATCTTAAAAGCAATTCTCTTCTTCTACAACTCTTTCTTTTTTTTTTTTTGAATTTTTTATTAGTTCTTAAAGAAACATGAATGCATGGGTGAGTAAGGATAGGTTTGGTGAGGAATGGTGTGGTTACAATTTGGGTTTGCTATTTTTTTAAATTGAAAAGGCTTTTGGATGGTGAGGTTTGGTTTAATCAGTAGGGAATGGAAGTGTTTGGAAGTGTAGATGGTGGTTGATCGGTATGGTTAGTTTACAAATTCAGGTATGAATTTTTTTTAAAGAGGTATACAACAAATAATTTTTTTAAATAAACAAAATGATAGATAATGGATAGATTGATACCTTACAACTCTAATCCACAGGAAGATCGAGATTGCTTTGATACTAAGTTGACACCGTTGAAGTGCTGATGTGTGTAATTTCTACATATATTTTGAGTTGAATTCTAATGGATATTGAATAAATTAATTGGTTTAATTTGGGTAAAATTTGAGCTTAATTGAGAAATATTATAGTTTCCTATTTTGTTTAGGATTCAATTATTTTTGGTTTAATTCTAGTCAAATAAATATTTTTATATTAAATGCCTAATTAGTTGTTCCACTTTTTACGAGATTTCATTAAAGGAATTCATGAAGAGCAAGTAATAATCTGATAGGGCTTCAACACCAGCAATGTGTGGGCCCATGCTGAAGTGGTGTCAGGGGTAGAAAATTTTCCTTTCTCAAAAAGGAAAAGGAATTCAAGGGCAAATAGGTTTTCATTAGCTTTTCTATAAAAGGGGATGATTGAGAAGGATTTTGGGGGATTGATTCTACATTTTTTAAAGGAACAAAACAAATTCTTAAAGAAGATTAAAGGACGATTCATCAAAGATTCAATGACTTTTATTTTATTCTTCATCTTTAATTCTTAATTATATTTGTGTGCTTTGCCACAATTATGTGTGGCTAAATTTCCATTAGAGTTTAGGTTAGGAGTAATTATTCCATGGTGTGATTGAACATAAGAGCTTAATTATTTAATATGATTTTCAGTTAATTCTTTGAGTTGTATTTATTTTATGCTTTCATTCTTGGCTAGCTTGTTTGTATGTTTGTGGGTAAATTCACTAATGAGAGTTAGGGAATTTATTAGCTTAAGATTCATAGGACTTAGACCACTTGACCATGAGAGTAGGCAATCTCTTCGGGGGACCATGACAGTAGGAAGGGGTCTATGGTGGTAAACCAATAATTATTAAGGAACTTAACAAGTTTTGATTAACTTCTTAATCATGAGAGTATGTTAAAATTTACTCTTAACATGCTTAATTAAACTTGAGAGAGTCTTTAGATTTTTTAGAACAATTACCCTTAACTAAAATCATTATTTTTGTTTGATAATATGTTCATGATCAGATTGGAACAATGAAACTAAACCTAAGCTTTAAGCTCTAAACTTTTAATTATTTGATTTTAATTAAATTTTAATTATTTTATTTTATATTTGCTAAATTAATTTTATTTGATTTACTAGCTAAGATTATAAGTAAAGATATTAGTACTCAATATACAATCCTTGTGGGATGATAACACTTTATATTGCAATCATAATCTGTGTGCTTACAGGTTTAAAACGCAATAAGTTTGTAGTGTTATTGTCGGGGATTGGCAATATTAATATTAATTTAATTTTTTACTTCTCTTAGGCTGCTAGCATTTTATTTTATTTTTAATATTGATAAGTAATTTGTCATGGATAATGGTAGATTTTCTTATCAATTTTTGAGGTTGAATGCATGTGATCCTGTATATAATGTAGAACATATGCCATTTAACTATTTTCCATCTTTTTTTAGGTTTGTAATTAGTGTGGAGAGAACCAAAATGGGGTGTTTTTGCCCATATTATTCATATTCACCTCCATAACCTCACTACAACCCTTATTAGAGCAATTGTATGGATCACCTTTGAAGTTATCAACAAGAGGAGGCCAAGAGTGTTAAAGAATAATTATTGGTGATCAAGAAGGAGCAATTCATGTATGAAATGACTGTGCATACAAAAGCTTTGGTTTCACTAATAGAAGATCTAAAGAATAACTAATTACACATAAATCTAACTGCAAAAATTCAAAAAGCAAGCTTCCAAAAATTTCAAATGTGTACAACAATTAATTGTTCAAAGAAACTAGCACAAGAAGAAAGTGTATAGGATGAAGAGAAAACTTTAAGTCAAGATGATGAAGTCACTTTTGAGTTATACCATGATGAGCAAAAAGAGATGATCATTAAGGAAATCGAAGATGTCTCCAAGTATAAGAATCAATTTGTAGACATCAAGGATGAGGAGGTACAAAGTCACCCAACTCAATTTCAAGATGAATTGGATGAGAAAATCATAATAATTCTTCAAGCTATATGGGATGAAGATGAAGATGAGCCATTTATAAATACCAATGCATATGGTCCACAACATATTCCAGTCACATTCAAGAAATCCATAAAAGGTGTTAGACTATTTAAAAACCCATATGAGAAGCCTTACATTCTTTAAGTAATTCTAGAACAAAAAATTTGGCATGTGGAGTCTGCACTTTATTAATTAGGAATAAGGGAGCCTAGCAAAAGAAAGGAAGGGAAGATGCTACCAATAACACTTCCTCATGTTCAATAGCACCTATGATACTACACATTCATAGGGTCAAGCTCATGAATTTTAAATTAGCACTAATTGGGAGGCAACCCAATTCTTTTCTTACATCTCTTTTATTTTTATGTTTCATTTTACCTTATTTTTCATTAATTTTTGTTACTTTTAACTTAGGAAAATCATGCATGAAGAAAGGGAATTAAAAACTAAGGAATGGAGTTTTAGTGGCTACACAGGGGATCAACACACTTTTGACACCACATCAACACCATGGTGTTGCTCAATCTATAGCAAGTCAAATTCAGGTAGAATGTCACACTGTTTTGACACCACATTAGCATTAGTATGTCACAAGAGCTTCCATTTGACACCATTTTGACACTACTTCAACATCGGGAGTGTGCTTTATTGCTAAACTTGCATATTTTCTACCAAATTTCACATTGGTTTCACACCAAATTGACACACTAGTATCTCATTACACCAACAGTCCTCACACCACTTTTGCATCACTTCCTTTCCCCTGTGTCATGAGACTTTCTTTACAGCACCACTTTGGCATCACCTCTGCACTACGGTGTTGTCTAATCTACCACAAGTTGATTTTAGGATAAATGTAACACCATTTCCATACTGAATTGACACACTAGTGTCTCACCTCAACACCAGTTTGACATCGCTTATGCACCCCAGTGTTGCATCCTTTAAACTCATTTTTCACCCTTTTCAACCTTAGCTTCCAAGCAACATATGTTTTATTTTCTTCCCCTTTTCTTTTTCCCTAATTTATTTTCCTTTTCTACCTTATAAATCCAATTTTTATCATGATCTCACTACCTAATCATAGTGAATAAAAAATTAACCGCTAAAATTGTTAGGTTTTGTGATACAAATGCAGCAAAAAATTAAAAATTTATCATGTTCCCAAACCTGGATCCATGTAATTTAACTACTTAATTAAATCTAGGGTTTCGAGAATCTCACCAAGAATACAGAAGAGGCAAGATTTTCTGGAAGGATGAGAGGAGGTTCACACCAATGACACCTTACCTTGAGCCTTTTTGCTTTGGTTGTTTGGATCTAGACATCTCCAAAAGGATACGTCCTCTATAGGTATCCACACGAACAACCCTTCACAAAACAAATTGGAGTGTGTGCTAGCAACTTTCTTGATTGTCCCATAAATTAAGAACAAAAGAAAAACTTTGTGTTGCTTTCTAAGAAGAGAGAAAATGAATTTGGAGGCAAGAAAAATAAGTGAGTTAAACCCTAGAGAATATAACATATTTATAGACTCTAAATTAGGGTTTCACCTACCAATGACCTTTTAGTAATTTCCCATTTATTATATTCTAAATTTGTTTTAAAAATAAATAAAAAATAATATCTTATTTATTTATTTATTTAAAATAACATTTATCTTAAATAAATAAACAAACAAATAAATAAATAAAACACTTTGATTATTTATTTCCACAGAGTTTATTTTTGGCTTATTAAACTCATATTCGTTTTGGGCTTGTTCTAAGTGTGTGACCCTATAGGTTCACATAAAATTGGTAGTAGGCCTAAATATCTATTTAGGCCTACAAGTCATAAGTGACCTCTAGCAAGACATTATGACTACCCAAGTCATGTGAAGTCAATAATCCGACATAACCTAATTACAGTGAATTTTATCATCCCTTTATCACATGATATCTTAATTGAACATAAGGCATATAATGTCATCCTTATATAGTTCAATATTATGACTTGATTCCAAGTAAACTGAAAATGATAACTCTTTATTAATTCATTTCAGCATGGCCATGCATTTTCCTTCAGTCTATCTCATCAAAGGGCCCATAGATATCTTTCACATATTAATGACTGATAAATTCCTTCTAAATCACTCACATTCCTCATATAACTAATTTTATATCCAATAGCATCCTATTTAATCATCCAGTTAAAGACAATGTTAGAATGTGTCAAAACATAAAATAGCTATGTAGAAATCCATGATGATTTCAAGGTCAAAGGACCGAAATAAAATTACTATGATGAGAAATACTTATGACAATAATCTATGTAGTATTCTCATAGTGGGTCAATCTAGTACATGATCTCTCATCATGTACCTATAAGTTGACTTAATATCTCATATTCATGATTAGTAAAACATAACCATCAGTCAACATCATACTAGCCTTAATACTTTAATATTTATATAATGAATAACTGGCTAGGGATAATTAGAATAGAACTCTTATTTTAATCTAAGGGTTTTACTATCAAGTTACATACTTGATGGCCTTAATAAGAATTAACCATTCATATAATTATCATAAAATCAAATGATAATGAAATACCTCTTTATTAATAAAATAAGAAAGTCAATACATAATCACAAATGATTGACCTAGTGCATATCACTAACAAAAAGACCCACTCCTCAACCTAAGAAGAAGCTTTGCACATCCTCAACCACACCGGTTCTACACGCCTTACGCAAATGGTGCTCGATTCATTTTCTAAATCTTTAAACATCACATTCAGGGTAGTATTTTTCTCTTCATTTTCTTTTTATTTTTTATTTTATTTTATTTTTTTGCATGTATTTTGGTCATTTAGGATAATGATAATAATTAGTGTGGTGGAGGGTGTGCATTTTTGTTTCACGATAAGGTGCAATTTTTATTTTCATTTCATGATTTTTTTATCTATCATTTTTTTAAAAAAACTAACAAATTGTTTAAATTTTCATTAAGCTTCCACTCAATTTTTTCTACACTTTTAGTTGGGCTTGTCCTTAATTTTTTATTTATTTTATTTTTGTGAAAAATTGATGCTTAATTACAATTAGAGAAAATAGTGTATAAGCTTACTTTCCAGTTCAATTACCAAATTATTGAATGGTTTATTAATTAAAATGGTTGTACATGGTCATTATTTATGAAAAATTTAGTTCTTATAACCTAATCATAAATTTGGAGATTGAATTTGAGCATGATTTTTGGAAAGAGTGCATTTTGGTTGGTGATTCTAAAAAAAAAGAAAAAAATCTCTCTTTTCTTAAGTAAGAGCAATGCTTCAATTCAAATTTTTACATGTTTTGAATCTACTCCAATGCTTTAAATATAGTAAGAGTATCCAAAGGACCCACTTGGTAGTATTCATGCTTAGTAATACAGGATTGGTAGGGGATAACTCAGATTGGGAATATTTGAATTGAGAGAATAAAAATAGTGAGATAGAGTGTAAAACACACTCACTAATGTCAAAGGACAAGAAAAGATATTATGAAATGGAGCGTAAAATGCATTCACAACCAAAGCTGGGTTATAGTTCTTAATGTTTCTTTTATAGAGTTATGTTCATTGGATTTCAAAGAGTTATGTGCTTGGGTTATGATTAGTAAATTGTTCATATATGATGTATTTTTTTTCTAATCATCTTTTTTAATAAACAATTTTTAGTCTCGGTGTGGGGGAATTTGATGTGTGTAATTTCTACATATATTTTGAGCTGAATTCTAATGGATTTGAATAAATTAATTGGTTTAATTTGGGTAGAATTTAAGCTTAACTGAGAAATATTATAGTTTCCTATTTTATTTAGGATTCTATTAATTTTGGTTTAATTCTAGTCAAATAATAATTTTTATTTTAAATGCCTAATTAGTTATTCCTCTTTTGTAGGATATTTCATTAAAGGAATCCATGAAGAGCAAGGAATAGTTTGACAGGGCTTCAACACCAATGATGTGCAACTAGTGTGACATGCTGGAATCTTAATTTAAAGAGCTGTGCACCCATGTTGAAGTAGTGCTAAAGTGGTGTCAAGCATAGAAAATTTTCCTTTTTCAAAAAGCAAAAGGAATTCAAGGGCAAATAGGTTTTCATTAGCTTTTCTATAAAAGGGGATGATTGAGAAGGCTTTTGGGGGATTGATTCTATATTCTTAAAAGCACAAAAAAAATTCTCAAAGAAGATTGAAGGAAGATTCATCAAGGACACAAAGATTTTTATGTGTGGCTAAGTTTGCATTAGAGTTTAGGTTAGGAGTAACTATTCCATGGTGTGATTCAATATAAGAGCTTAATTATTTAATATGATTTTTAGATAATTATTTGAGTTGTATTTATTTTATGATTTCATTCTTGGCCAACTTGTTTGCATGTTTATGGGTAAATTCATTAACAAGAGTTAGCGGAATTTATTAGCTTAAAACTTATAGGACTTAGACCACACAACTATAAGAGTAGGCAAGCTCTTCGGGGGACCATGATAGTAGGAAGGGGTTTATAGTGGTAAACCAATAATTGTTAAGGAAATTAATGAGTTTTTGTTAACTTCTTAATCACGAGAGTTGGTTAAACTTTAATCTTAACATGCTTAATTGAACTTAAGAGAGTTTTTAGGTATTTTAGAACAATTACCTTTAATTGAAATCATTGTTTTTGTTTGATAATGTGTTCATGATCATATTGGAATAGTACAACTAAACCTAGGCTCTAAACTTTTAATTATTTGATTTTAATTCAATTCAATTTGTTTTGTTTTATATTTGCTAAATCACTTTTATTCGATTTACTAGCTATGATTATAAGTAAAGATATTAGTACTCAATATACAATCCTTGTGGGATGATAACTCTTTATATTGTAATCACGATCTGTGCACTTACGGGTTTATAATGCAACAAGTGCCAAATTTTGTATTCAGCCAATTATGGTGGAATTATAAACTCTGATATGATGAATACTTGGCCAAAATCATCACCTTGGAGAAGCCAATCCAAGGATACATGTACTCATAGAATTTAAGAATAAATTTAAGAGTATGAAATAATCTTTTAAAAGAAGAACTTAAGTTTTATTTCTCAAATCGAGTTCTAATAAAAAAATTGAAATACTTACAAGCCTATTTATAGGCATTAACAAAACATTAGCATAAATTAAATAATAAAATTTTGAGCTGGAATATTAAAACTAGGCTGGCACACAACTAGAAAGAAATGAATTATTTTAGACAAATACTGATAGAGATATGCTAGCTGAAAGGTGGGTTGGTTTGTAAATCATCTCAATGGGACACTCCTGTGTCACTACATTTCTAGAGTTACCTATATACTCACATATAAGTTCTTATATATATTACACCTAGCTCTAAAGAAACATTGTATAGATCCCCATTGTGGACCATGAGATATGGTTTAACATCCTTTCCACCATTTCCTTAATCTTTATTAACTTTAAACTCCTTTCACTAAAAAAATCCAAGTTCAGAAATCTCCCTCCAAGCCTAAGTTTTCTTCCCATAGTTAGTGATAACTTACTTCCGGAATTCCCAAGTCTAAGCCCTGTAAAGAATTAAAGAAGGGCAAGGTAAGAGGTGGGGAGGATCCCCACAAACCCTCCGATGCCTAAGTTAGAGAATGTAGAGAGAGATTTTAGAGAGATAAAGAGAGAAAAGAGTATGAGAGGATATAATGAATGAGAATGAGGGATATATGGTCCTCTTTATAAGGATAATATTGCTTAAACCTGAGAGGAATATGATTCCTCTTAGATGAAAGTCTTGTCCCTATTTGAAGATTATTTCTTCCTATCTAAGAGTCTCCTTAATTAGGAATCCTTCTCTTATTTGGGTTAGGATTTCTTTAACTACAAGCAACCCTTTTATAGGAAAAAAAAGCAAAATAGGAATATGTATATGGAGTATGAAGAGTCCCTCCCAAAAGTATGTTCAGATTTTTATGTTCGATGCATCCCATTTGATGATAAATATTTATGAGAATTGATTCCTCTGATTGGAGAGAGACCTACTTATGTAGATTACATCCAATGTAAAAGGGTAAGCTAGGGTGGCTAGCCTTAGTCACGAAGAAAGAGATGATGCTCGATTCCGAGTCTTGGAATTACTGTATCAAAATATCACTCATGAAGCGTCGGTTGGACTTTAGATGCACAAAGCCTATAATAAAAGATGCTCGGTGTTATAAAAATGACCCGAAAGATTAACCCATCAGTATTATAGAATGATCTGATGGAACCAGCTGTCATTGGAGTTTTGATGCTCAATGCACTAGAAGTGTGGTCCAAGTGTTGTATACTCATAGTGCATTAGAAGCACAGCCTGAGTGCCAAACCTCAGTATTATCAAAGCGACCTGAGGGTACTAGCTTTAATCACTAGACTTAGAATCTCCATGCATTAGAAGTGCGGCCTAAGTGCTGAACCTCAGTACTATCGAAGCAACCTAAAGGTGCCAACTTCAGTCACTAGATTTAGAATCTTGGTGCATTAGAAGCATGGCCTAAGTGCTTATGAAAGAGATAGTTGGTAGTGAGGTGAGTGAGATTAGCAACCACTATGTCTTTTGACATTATTTTGAATTTTGAATTATATAACTGTCACATTTATTTGTGTGTTAGAAGATGAGACATTTTAGCTGCAATAATGATAACTGTTCAATTAGTAGGCTTTTTTTTTTACTCAGAATACCTTTAATACTATATGAGAAAGGTGTAAGTAATAGTGAGGGCAATAATAATCATTCTAGAACCTTCTATTGATCTTTAAATAAACCAATCCCTTTTGCTTGTTTCACTTTTACTTTTCTACTATCTTTATTTTTTGTTAATTTTCCTCTTAAGTGTTCTTTACACTATCTCCCTTCGTGTTATTTTCATATTTGCTTTCTTCTTTCTAGGTGAAGTTTCTTATCCATTATGTATTCTTACTTTATATTTTTATTCAATAGGATCCATGGCTCTGGTAGAGCAAGTTAGTTTAGATCTATTTGTGTCTAGGGTTAAGTCAGTTTAGATCTATTTGTGTCTAGGGTTAAGTTAGTTTAGATCTATTTATGTCTAAGGTATATGAGAATATGCTCAAATAGTATAGGAGACATTTTAGCATTCCCTAGGATTTTGCCTTGCACACTATAGATAAGAACTTTAAGGCCCATACTCTATTAGATTGGTAAGAACTAGTTGTATATTTCAACCAGTTAGGGGGAGGGCTAAAATTTCCATAGATCCCTTCGTTAAGAGTTTCTTAAATAGGTATAACATAGCTCCTGGCCAACTTCACCCTAATAGTTACCCAATCCTAACCTAGTATATAGAGTTAATGCATAGAGAGAGTATAATCCAGATATAGACATGCTAAGATATATGTATATCTTGAATAAGAAGAAGGGAGAGCTGATGTTTTCTCTATCAACCTTATTGAACCATAGTCTCTTCGTTAAGCTTCCTGACCTCCACAAGAAATGGAGGCATAGATTCTTTATAGTGGCATACCCGTCAAATTTCATCAATGTCCAGTGGATGTGGGTCGATGATTGCTAGAAAGTGAAGCATCCTATGAAGTTATCAAAGGAGGATACCAAGTTAATGCTAAGGCTTCACATCTAGAGTATAGTGAATATGACATTTGTTGAGAATCCATCTTGGAGATACCTCTAGAGAGTCTGCCCTGAGCGTGTAGATGTTAATGGTAAGTTATGAGATTCCAAAGGTATATTCTGACTCCAGTTATTTCTTTTATTTGTAGATAGCTCACTTTTTTGCCTTTGTGGATGAGATACAACTTCTAGATGATAATGAGCTAGAGACCGGAGAGGATGCACAAATTACCTCTCCTCCTCAAGAGTCAATTATTTCAGAGGTTTCAGTTAAGGCTAAACCTAGCCATAAAGGAAAGGTTATAGTTGAAACTTCACAAAAGGAAAAATCTAAGACTCAGAGGAAATGATCCTTGAGTGAGGACTTGGATGCTGAGGAGTTAACTGATGAGGTGTTTGTCAAATGCCCAAAATTTTTTAGGTGTCTAGATATGAGGTCTTGGATCCTGAAGAAAATGAAACCTCCAAGTATCCTGAATACTTAGGTAAGGGATCAATATGCTGAGTCTCTATAGCTCCCTGAAGACATCCAATGTTGGACAAATGTGGATAAAGAGGAGCTATTCAACTCTATAATAGGACATTTTCTGGAGGTAATTGTCTTTCGCTTTATTTGCTTTATGTTTTTGTATGACAATATTCTTGATTATGATTCCATTATTGTCTTTCAGATGACTCAGGCCCTATTACTAGTTAAAGACAACTACTACTATCTTAAGAGCTAGTATAACTTGAAAGAGATAAAGGTTGGTACTATAGCTATTGATTATGAGAAGAAGCTGGAAAAAGTGAAGGCGACGCTGAACTCTGTCAGACAAGGCATGTTAAGGAAAAATCTGAGGTTGAGGTGAGTCAAAAGAGTGTGGAAGAGCTGGAGCATTATTAGGCCCAGCCTATTTCAAAAATTGAAAGGCAGGATTCCCAGTTTATGGCCTCAAATATGACACTTGCCAAAATAGAGAAATACTATAAGGATGACAAGAGGAGTTATTAAAATATGGTCACGATGTTTCTCAAGGCTTACAAGTTTGAGTGCCAAAGGATCTTGCTTACTTAACATTCAAATTTGAACTTTTCAAACTTAGAGAAAATCATGCCCATTGATCTGGCTAAGGTAGCTATCGAAGAAGATGCTCAGAACAAGGCTTCTTCCAAGTGTCGAAGAATTAAAAGGTAACTACAAAATCTATTGGTGAGAAATCATCTTCTAAGCAACCAGAGTATTCACGGCCTTTTAGGGAGAAGTCTTTTAACACTATCACTTCTAGTTCTGAGCCAACCCTTATGACTAAGTCTCCAAATTTTGAGAATGTAAATCTTGTCCCTGTTAAGGGGACTGAACTTCCAGATGTTGAGGATAATTTGTAAAGTGCTTAATCTCTAAATTTTATTTTCCTTTTGTAATATAACCTTTTGATAATAAATGAAGTATTTTATTCTAATTGTGAGTAAATTTATTGATAATATTTTTGAAGACTGTTCGAGTTCTAGTATCAAGGCAATTCTCTTCCTTGTTCATCCTTGATCTTGTATGCTTCTTTAGTTATCTTCTTAATGACTTGGTAAGGACCGTCCCAATTAGGTCCAAGCTTGCTTGTGTCAGAGTTACCTTTGCCAATGTCAGCCCTTCTAAGTACCTAATCTCTAACCTTAAACTGTTTTGGTTGGACATGCCAGTTATGGTACTCTATGACCCTCTATTTCTAGGCTTTTTCCATAATGGATGATTACTCTCTCCTTTCTTTAATTAGGTCTAGGCATATTTGAGTGTTGATGTTATTGACCTCCTAGTCTAGATCCTCAGTTATTTGGAAGCTTACTGATCCAATCTCCTTTGGGATTACTACATCCATCCCATAAGTTAGTCTAAAAGGTGTTTCTCCTATAGAGGTTGTGGGTGTTATTCTATAAGCCCAGATGATGTTGTTTCATTCTTCAACCAAATTCCCCTTCTTTCTATTTAACCTCTTCTTTAGGCCTTGCATGATAGTTCTGTTGGTGACTTATGTCTTGCCATTTATTTATGGATGAGCTATAGAAGTAAATCAGAGCTTTATATTAAGATTAGAATAAAAATTTTTTAATTTTTCATTGTTGAATTACTTCCCACTTTATGTTATCAAGGTATGTGATATGGTAAATTTGCAAATGATTTCATTCTAAAGAAAGTATTGGATCCGGGCCTCAGTGATGGTTAGAACAACTTCAAATTCTATCCATTTGGTGAAGTGATCTATAGCCATGATCAGATACTTCTTCTAGGAGGTTGAAATAGGAAATTGGCCTAGGATGTCCATTCCCTATACAGCAAAAGGCTACAAGCTCCTAATTGAGTGTTGAGTATTAGAAGGCTTGTGGTTGAGGTGAGTAAACTGTTGGCAGTTATGGCATTCTTGAACTAATTTCTGAGCATCTCAGGACATGGTAGGACAATAGGAACCCTAGAGCAATGCTTTTTTATCAATGATTGATGAGATTCATATGCTCCATAAATCCCTTCATGAATTTCTCTGAGCATATAATTTTCTTCCTTTAGTGATACAAATTTAGACCATAGATGTGAGAGAGACATTCTGTAGAGTTCCCCGCTGTGCATGGAGTAGTGTGTAGCTTTTATTTTTAACTTCCAAGCTTTGAACTTATCTTGTGGAAGTACCCCAAGCTTGAGATACTGAATGATCAATTTCATCCATTTTGCTACTTTTTGGATGTCCATGATCTCTGCCTCCTTGATACTTGGCTTCATTAATTCCTCAATAAGCTCAAGCTCTTTGAATGTTTAATGGTCTTCTACTACTAATTTAGCTAGTGAGTCTACCTTTGAGTTTTCACTATTGGGGATTTGGATGATTGCCCATTGTCCCCTATCCTGCTCAAGCTTCTTCAGGAGCTGTCTGACTTTCTCAATAAATTTAGTGATGCTTGGATCCTTGATCTGGTATGTTCCTCTGACTTAGTTTTCCACTAGTTATGAATCAGAGTATATTTTGAGATGCTCGGCTTTGACCTCTATAGCTAACTTTAATCCCATGATGAGTGCCTCATACTCAGCTGCATTATTAGTGGCTTTATACTTTATCTAAACTGCATGTCTGATAGTGATTTTGTATGGCCCTTTGAGAATGACAACAATGCCGGATCCTCAGATGGATGAGGCTCCATCAATGTATAGCTTCCACTCTGGGCATTCAGAAGGAGCAAAATCTTCCACTGTCATCTCTTGTATAAAGTTTGCTAGCGTTTAAGCTTTGATATACTGTCGAGGTTCATAATTGATGTCAAGTTCTCCAAGCAATATTGACCATTGAACTAGTCTGTCGAATGTCTCAAGTCTTTGTAAGATTTTCCTTATTGGGAAGTTGGATCTTGCAATGATCGAGTGGGCTTGAAAATGATGTTGGAGTTTCCAGGATGTGTGTACAACGTCCATAGCTAACTTATCTAGTTTGGGATACCGAAATTTTGAACCTTTGAGTATTTTGCTGATGTAGTAAACTGGATTTTACTGACTTCCTTCTTCCTTAACTAGTATCGATGCAATTGGCTCCTAACTGGCAGAGAGATACAGGTATAAAACATCTTTAAGGATCAGCCTGCTGAGTAAAGGTGGCAAGGATAGGAACTTCTTGATGTCTTTAAATGCAGCCTGACATTCTTCATTCCATACAAACTTCTTGGAGTTTTTTAAGGCTTAAAATAGTAGCAGACATCATTTGGCTAAATAGGAGATGAAACGTCCTAAAGCTATTATTCTTTTATTTAGCTTTTGGAGCTTGTTTAATGATGTTGGAGCTTTTATCTTATGTATGGCCTCCATCTTTTCTAGATTGGCCTCAATTCCTCGATGGGATTTCATGAATCCTAGGAATTTGCCTGCCTTAACCCCAAAAACACACTTCTCTAGATTAAGCTTGATATGGTATTTATTAAGTATTCAAATGATTTGATCACGATCATCAGAGTGCTGCTCTGCATGTTGGCTCTTGACAATGATGTCATCCATATATACCACTACATTCTTCCTAATTTGGTCTTGGAATACATGGTTCATCGGCCTTTGGTATGTTGCTATGGAATTTTCAATCCAAAGGGCATAAGCTTGTAGCAATAAAGACCTTCATGAGTGATAAACGATGTCTTTTCCTAATCTTCTTTCTTCATTGGTATCTTGTGGTACCCTTGAGCAGCATCCATAAAGCTATACAAGCTATGATAGGTAGTTGAGTCTACTAGCTAATCTATCATCGACAATGGATAACAGTCTTTGGGGCATGCCTTGTTGAGGTCAGTATAATCCATACACATTATGTACTTTCCATTTGAATTTCTTCACTAGCACCATGTTGGCTACCCATTTCGGGTGTGTTACTTTTTTAATGAATCCAGCTTCTAGCAATTTCTTTGTTTCCTCGGTGATCACCTTCTGTCTCTCATATATGAAGTTCCTCTTTTTTTGAATGACTGGCTTAACTCTTGGCTTAATGTTCAGACTATATGAGGTAATATGAGGATATACTCCAATGATCTCGTATGTTTTAAAGGCAAAGTTACCTGAATATTTAATGAGGACTTTGCTTATTCCATGCTGAACTTTATTATCAAGCTCATTATCGACTCTTACTATCTTTCCCTCAGTAATCTGTAAGGTCTGGACCTGGTCAACCAGCTCATGATTAACTTCTTGTTTCTCAATTTCCAATGATTCTAGAGGGAATGCTTCCATCTAGGGCTTAATAGCCAATTGATAGTATTATCTAGCCATATACTGATCCTGATGGATTGTTAGGATCTGGAAGAAGAATCTTCATAATCAAAGGCCTAATACTTGTCATTGCATCAATCTCATAGAGGGTTGGTTAGCCTATGATGCCATTGTATGTGAGAGGAAGCTCTACCATATTGAACAGAGCTTTGACATCTTTTACATCCCTAATATCTTGGTTGCTAAATTCCAACCTCAGTTATACTAGCCCCATTGGTTGGGTGGTTCCTCCGTAAAAGCTTATAATGGCATTCTGAATAGCTTTCAAATCAGTGACAGAACCTCCCATTGCTTTATAAGCATTCCAAGAGAGTGCATTGATAGCACTTCCATCATCAATTAGCAATCTTTTTACCAAATAATTATTAATGAAAGCACTCACCACCAAGGCATCATTGTGAGGATGATGAAAATCTTTCCCATCTTTCAGACCAAATGTGATAGTCTACTTCTTTTCAAAGGTGGACCCTTCCTACTTCTGATATCTTTTAGGCTTTCTCTTAGTCACCTTTCCTCCGATAATCATGTTGATAACTTCAACCACTTCACTTTGAGCTTTCTTTGGATTTGGTTTATCTCTATCTTAATCATTCAGATCTTTGTTCCTTTTAGTCTTGTTTGTGAAGTTGTCAAGTTTTCCATTCTATTAATTTTTTTAGCATTCTTTAATTCTCAGCATGCCTCAATCTTGTGCCTATTGTCCTGGTGATATTAACAATTATATATTCTATCTTACATTATCCTCCTGGTTGGACTCTGCCTTCTAGTTGGGGTCATGCCTAAGTCATTTTGTCTAATCCATATGAGGATTTTGGATCTAGAGGTGTTAGTGGTGTGTACCTCTCTACCTCCTTTCTGAACCCTTCCATTGAGTTTTTGAAGTTTATTCATTGGAATTTGGGCCTTCTTAGTTTTAACTTTTCATCTTTTCTAATAGGTGTTTTCTCATCATCCCGACACATCCTCATATACTTGTCTATCTTTATCATCATAGCCATAACCTCAATGAAGATGTTGGGTTCTTTGGTCATGATCTTATCTTTGAACTTCCCCAGCCGGGTCCCATTCTTCAAGGCCTCTATGGCTACTTCATCAATCAAAATTTTTATTTGTATATCTACCTTATTGAATCTATCCAAATGGCTTCTCAGTGATTTTATGGCCTCTTATATGCACATTTGAAGATCATTGATGTTTTTAGTATGAGGGACATTAGTGATGAATCGAGTCTAGAATTTCTTAGAAAATTTATAAAGGATGAGATAGAATTCTCAATAAGTTGGTAGAAGCATTTTTTAGCATTCTTAGTGAGTGTACTAGGAAAGACCCTGCATATAATTCCATCATTTACATTCTAAAGTAACATCCTAGTCCTAAATGAGGATATGTAGTTGATTGGATCCTCGATTCTGTTAAACTGATCTAACTGAAGCATTCTAAACTTGATTGGGATCTTTGTCCTAATGAGGGTGTCTTTCCTTCTAGAATGCATTCATCTTCTTTTCTTGGTCTAGTACGAGCCTTATGCATGACTTTTTTAACTTTTTTAGCTATTTTTGAGTCATTTCGGGTCTTTATTATTGAGCTAGATTCTCCTTTTGGAGCTTTATGACCTTCTTTGTTTCCATTAGACACATTCAGAGCTACTGTTGGTGTTGCAACATTATTCTCTAGATGAGTTATTTCGGGATTATTGTTGTGAATTAAGGCATTCAGCTGTTGTTGCATTTGGAGCATATGGGTTTGAATGTTTTGAATAATTGCTTCTTTACTTGATGAAGGTAGGATGAGTGTATGGGCTATTGTATTTAGGTTTAGTGTGTTTATGGTTGGGGTTTTTGGCAAGCTTAGAAAAGGTATGGAAGGTATGTGTCTATTGTTATGTTGTAAAGGAGCATAATAAGGGAAGTCGGTGCAAAGGGTTGGCCTTCCTTGAGTATTACCAGTTGGAGTTTATGCTCCAGTCAGAGCTTATAATGAGGGTCTAACATGCTGAAAGGGAGCTGATAGAATTATTGGCTGAATTGGTGCTGATGGGTTGATTAGAGGAATGGGGGCTGATGGGTTAATGTGTGTGTCTAGGGTTAAGATTGGTGGAGGATTGGAAGTCATATGCTAATATCTTATTCGGTAGATGCTTAATGGATTTTAGCGTGAGAGGTTCCTATAGACAGTGCCACTTGATAACTTATTTCTAAAACTCCTAAGTCTAAGCCCTATAAGAAATCAAAGAAGGGTAATGTGAGAGGTAGGGAGGATCCCCACAAACCTTATGATGCCTAAGTCAGAGAATGTAGAGAGAGTTTAGAGAGATAAAGAGAGCAAAGAGTATGAGAGAATAAAATGAATGAGAATGAGGGATATCCTATTTATATGGATAGTAATGCTCAAACCTAAGAGGAATATAACTCCTTTTTGATGAAATTCATGTGCCTATTTGGAGAGTATTTCTTCTTGTTCGAGAGTCTCTTTAATTTGGAATCCTTCTCTTATTTAGTTTGGGCTTTCTTCAATTGCAAGTAACCCTTGTATAGGAAAATAACCCATAGTAAAATAGGAATATGTATATGGGGGTATCAGTTAGGCATCTACATCTCATAAAAGAACATCTTCACCGTACATTGCAAAAACCTATCAAATAAGTATGGTCCAATCCTATTCCTTTCATTCGGTTCACGTAAGGTCCTCATCATATCATCCCCAACCTTAGTCAAAGAGTGCTTCAGTAAAAGTGACCTTATCTTTGCCAATCGGCCTTGCCTGTTGGTAGGAAAACACCTAAATTATAACTATACAACAATATGTGCTTCTACTTACGGCCATCATTGGTGCAACCTTTGTCGTATTGTTGCACTTGAAATTTTCTCAATGAATACATTAGACAAAAAGAAGTTAGAATTGTCCATAAGTTTTGCATAAGTGGAGATGAACTTGAGGATATCATAATTGTCCTTTAACATCACCATGAGGATAATTTTAGGGAAGCAATATTTTAGATCAAGAGTTAAGAATTTGGAAGAGGTTGAGGGTTTCGTTAAATTATAAGGGAGAATGTAGAAATTAGTGTAGCATAAAACATGGGGGATCTTTTGTAGTTTCTATAATGGATTAATTATCAGGGTGTAGAGAAGAAAATGCTTAAATTGATGACTTTTACCAAAGTTTGATAAATGAGCATTCAAAATTTTTTTCCTCATATGGAAAAGGCAAGATTAAAACCATAATTGATAATAGGCTATCTCTTCAAGAATCTAAACCTAATACCTATTCTGATGAAATCATCAAAGGCATAATATTGGTAAGCTTTATATGTTTATTGCCATATCCAAAGCTATACAACCCATTTTGTCATATGTGCAAAACTTTAATAGAGTACTTATTTGTTAATGTAAACAATGCTAGTTATAAGCACATATACATCAACATTAATAATGGAGTGGGCTTTGTCACTTTTGGTTGACCATCCTAAAGTGTTGAAGAAAGCTAGAGTAGAGCTAGACAAAATTATTATCAAAATAGATTGGTAGAAGAATCCAATTATTCCAAGATGCCATATTTGTAGAGCATAATAAGTGAGACATTTGACTATATCTAATGGCACTACTTCTAGTGCCACATGAATCATCAAAAGATTGCACCATTGGTGGCTACGATGTACTACAAGGAATAACAAAAATGATAAACCTTGGAGTTGGCTTGCAAAGAGTGGTGAGTTTTGCATTGGCTGCATTAATACAATGCTTCGAATGGCAAAGACGAAGTGAAGATCAATTGGATATGTGTGAAGGAACAGGCCTTACCATGCTTAAAGATTAGCCTTTGGAAGTCATGGGCAGAGCACGTGAGTCTATAATTAGTGTTTAGCATTTGATACTCAGAAAAAGGCATCCAATATTTTTCTTGAAAAATAAAAGGCTTACTAATAGAAAAAATCTAAAAATTAATAGGACTTCCATGCCTAAAGCTAATCCTTTAATGGCTTTGTGTAGACCATGAAAAACCATGGTTAATCTCCTCTCCAAAATCTGAAGTGTTTGCATATCATATATGCTTAATAAACTCTTCATGATTCTTTTTTACCCCTTAATTAATCTTCCTGTATCAGTAGAGTACCCATCCTACTTGTCTCAGATATAACCATTTAAAACCTGCCACCTAATGGTTCAAGCAATCCGGTTAGCCCCATTAATAGAAACAAATTTCTAAATCTTACCTCAGACAAACATATCTAGTGATGTCATTTGCCATTTCCTAAAGCTAAAGTAGTCATTTATCTTACTTTACTTTTGATAAAAAAATTTCTTCTTTCTTTTGGCTTTCGTTGCTTATTGCTATTTTAGTTTATAAACTAAACAATAATAATTATTATGTGTCAATTGCTATGACAAGTATATTTACTTATGAAAAATTTTCCTAAACCCTCAAGAATAATTTAGATTTTGAAACTAATTAAGATGGCTACTACTAAAAGGACATAATTATCAGTTGTAGTTAAAATAGTATCAACCGATAAGATTTAAATCACTAAAGGCAAAAGAAATGTGAAATAAAATACTATTTTATGAACGTTATAAACAATTACAACAGAGGAAAAAACATATTTTAGGATGCATAAAAATAAATAGATGAATTGATGCACCAACAAGTAAAGCATGACCGTGATTGTTGCTTGTGGATCTTCGTAGGAAAAGTATATGTTTTCAATTTGAATCCAATGCTTTAATCTTCACCCTTCTTTTTGAATCTTTTCCATTTCTTTTTGAATCTTCATACCATCTACCTTACTGGAAAAAAGTGATAGGGTCAAATTGCACTATCAGTTCATGTTTTGTGTGCATGCACTACTCAAATCCTTGAAAAACCACATAAACAATCACTAAAGGAAAGTCTAAATCAAACAACAAAAAATCCTCGGTAATGGTGCAAAAAAATTGATGCATAATCTGCAAGTATATAGAATCATATAAATAGTAATTAAATATCAATCCTACAAAGGTTGCAAATTAAGTATTGTAATACTAATTATGCTCTATTTGTTTAAACAACAAAAGATGGTGCTTTTGAATTAAACTAAAATTAAATAAAAGAAATTTGAATTAAGTAATAATCAATTTAAAGAGTTTGGGTTCTTGTTACAAATTCAATCATTTTTTAAGATCGGTTAGTACCTAAGCCATACCTAACCTTAATCCAATTTGAAGGCCTTTCAAGAATAATAGGCTTTCCTCTTAGGTAACCCTATAATTAACCAAGTAGATTGCATCTTAGATTTATAGCTCTCACTTACTAAGTGTTTGATTAACCCAGTTTGAGCACCAGTCCTTAATTAATATTAGTTGCTTTAATGTGTCTTAACTAAGAAAGCATCTAATAGGTTATTGTTTAAATCCAATGCAACCTATCTCTCAATTAAGTTTCATTGTGTAAATTTAATCAAAGGGTGATCAATCCTATGAAGACATTAAGTTCAATAACAACCAAATGATTTAGATTAATAGCTTAGATTTAATTACAATATTCACATGGTTGAATTGTAATAAGAATCCTAATAAAGAACTTAGCCACTTATGTTAATTACAAGAGACAAATATGAAGAATAAAAGAAAATAAACATTGTCATTAATCAAAATAGAGTTGAACAATATCAAAATCTTAAGATAAACCCCCATGGAACAACAATTCTATTATTCTTCAATCCTCTTGCTCAATCTCCAACTTAATATGAATAAAACTAGTCTTTGTTCTCTACAAAATAATAAAGAGAAAAATGTAATGTAAACTTAGAAAAATAACAAAATGATGATAGTAATGTTTTATTTCTGAAGGCTGCACACATATAAAACCCTAGCCTCCAGCCCCTTAATTTGTTTCCTTTTGAAATCCTCTAAATCCCCTCTCAATTAGCAATTAAATTCAAATTTCAAATTTTAAATTTGCTGACAAGAGGTTGCACGACCATGTGGTTTTTACGCATGGTCGTGTATAACTTTTTTTCCTTAATTTGCTCAAATCAACTTTAAATGCATCATTGTATGTTCCTTTGACTCTTCTAGAAGATTCATAAGCCCTATGCATCTTTCCTTTACTATTCTTTGACACCTATATGCACAAAAATAACTAAAAATAAACATAAAAACAAATCATGCATACATTTATGCAAACTAAACAAAAACTTAAGAAAAGAAACACAAAATCAATTGAAATGACACTTAATCCTAATATAATGAGTGCTCAAATTAATGCATTGTTTGCCCTCATTATAATTTCCCCACACTTGAACATTTTCTTGTCCTCAAGCAAAACTCAAATACACATATTCACCTAAAGAATCATGCTCAGTGTCTAGCTTTAACTTGACTAACTACCTCAATCTTCCTTTAATAAAAACCTTAATAACTTAAAATTAAAATAATAATCCAAATGCATTGTTACCATATGGAGGGCATACTCTTCTACTGAAATCATGAAAGAAAATAATTAACACTCAAGAAAAATGGAAGCAAGTAGGAATCATTATAACACTTAAGAAGTTAAGTATTCAATGCATATAAGGATTTAAAAACTTTTATTCAATTAAAGTCTTCCTAATCTTAGTATCCCCCACCTTTCCTACACTACTAAGTGTGGATACCTCTAAAAAGGGTCCTTTAGATACTTTTACTCTAAAAAGAGCATTGGAGTAGAATGAGCATTTAAAGATATTCTTTTCAAATTCAGCTTATAATGAGTGCATTTTATGCTCCTTCTCATTTTTTATATTTTTTAGAAGAAAATAATAACCAAAATACATGAGAATTTAACTATTCTAAGGTCATATTCAAATTCCTACTTATAAATAATTTTCTCAAGCATCAAGCACTTAAATTCATTTGTTTAAAAGAAAAGTAAGTATTAAGTTCATTAAAATGTAAAAATTCCCAATCAAAAATTACTCTCCTACTAATTTAAAAGGTCCAAATAAAGAATTAAAAGAAGATTAAGACATTTCTTTAAGAAAACTAAGACTATTGAGCAAGGCTTTATATATGATTATGTTGCAAAAATTCAAATATGAGAGTAATGCATGAATAACAAAAATTTAAACCAAAAGATACATGACTCTTGAAGTAAAACAAACACATAAACATGAAAAGAAAATAAAAGTAAACAACTAAAAACTAAAGAATAGTTTAGTTCCCTTATTCTGATGCACTTGGTGGAGAAGTTAAAGGAGTGACAATAATAGCTTTTGCTACCTCATTGATCATCTTAGACCTTTTACTTTAAGGCAGTATGTGGAAGATCTCATTAATTTGGGCTTGCAACCTTTTAGCCTTTAATTCACAATGCCTCTTAAATTTTTCCAAATCATTAGACAAATCCATGATCATGTTCCTAATCCTATCATCAAAGATGTCCATTAGCTCCTTGATCTTTTTCATGATCCCATGACTCTAACTTTTGGTGTTGCCTCTTTTCCTTTCTTGACTTTCACTTTCATTAGTTTCTTTCTTTGTTGAATTAGGAGGTAAAGGGACTTTACCATGTTGCATCGTCTCTGGACACAATAAATAGCATCTCCTTAAAGTGCTCCTCTCTGCCCAGTTATTTCTCTCCAAAATGCATTCCTATCATATGCGACATTAGCATCTTGGTTTTTAAGAAAATGAATAACATCATTCAGTGAAAATAATCTTAAAGTTTGAACTTTATTCCTTAAATGAAAAGTGAGCATGAGAGTGTGTTCATTGAAGGTAAATAAAGAGAGAAACTCATAAGTGGGTGTAGCATAAGAGGGATTTTGCATTATAACAAATTCATTTCATTCCATCCTATTAATATACATATTAAACTCATCTAGTAACCCAATCTTAGTCAAAGAGGTGGCACTCACATACCTATTAGGCACAATCTTTCTACCCATCATCTACTTAAACTTATTCCTATGCCCATCATACCTAAATTGGATTTGATTAGGGAAGGGTTTTACCATTCTTTCCTCTTTAGCACCACTCGAATTACTGGAGCTACTACTAAGCCTAGTTCTCTTTAGAGGGGGAGTAGACTTTTTCTTAGCAATACTCTTACTCTTTTGGTCTCTTCCTATGGTGACATGAAGAGACGAAGTGTGGAGAAAATATGGGGTAGGGGAAGATGGTGGAGAGAATGAAGAGAATGAGGGGTAAGTGAATGTGAATAAAAATTGTGTGTTTATTAAGGGGAGGTGGTGTAGTGGGAATAGGGTAAAGTTTGTAGAATTTGAAAAAGTAGTCAAAGGTTAGGTTTTTTAGGGTTTGGGAAGTGGGAAATTTGGTCAAGGTTAAAAGCCCTAGGTTTTTAGGAAGTGGGGAATGTTGGGAAGTGGTAAAGTTTCACTCAAAATGAATTTTTGCATCTTTTTAAAAAAATGGGACAATGCAGGCGCACAACCATGTGCATCGAGACAGATGGTCGTGCGACTGCACAAGATTAAAATTGATGATGCAAGGTGCACGACCATGTGACCTATACAATCTGAATTGTGATGCCATAAGACACATGACCATGTGTAAAAAGCACATGGCCATGCGACCAATCATGCATTTTCATGAAAATTTGCTACATAAAGCACATAACATAACATAGTTAAGTAATTCATCACAATTATGACTTGCACATCACACTAAACAACATTCCATATGAATTAAACGTACAAAACCTCTTCTAGAGCTCCTCATTTCCTTTACTTAACTTCCTGAGATTATAAAAGAAATAAATATTAAAACTAAAATAAATTTGAATTGAGATTATAAATAAAACGAAATAAAAATAATCTTAGTTGAGCCCCCAAGAAGCGCTCTTTTAAGGGTCCATGAGCTAAACTGCCATGTTGATCACTTAGTTGACTCATTCAAGTATGCAACTTGATGGAATTCCTCAAATGTGCCTCTATAGTACTTCAATCTTTGTCCATTCACTTTGAATGATTCTCCTCTTGAGTTGCACAATTCCATAACTCCATTAGGATATGAATGAGTTCCTGTAAATGGTCATGACCATCTACTCTTCAACTTTCTAAGAAATAATCTAACCCTTGAATTAAAAAGCAACACTTGATTACCTTTATTGAATTTCTTTTCTCTTACTCTTGCATTATGCCACCTTTTTGTGCATTCTTTGTAAATCCTTGAATTTTTATAGGCAACCTCTCTAATCTCCTCAAGTTCACTCATTTGTAGCAATCTCTTTTCAGCTACCTTTTTGAAATCAAAATTTAAGGCTTTTATCACCCATTAGGCTTTATACATAAGTTCAATAGGAATATGAAATGCTTTACCATAAACCAACCTAAAAGGAGACATCCTAATAGGTGTTTTATAAGTTGTTCTCTATGCCCACAAAGCATCATCAAGCTTCCTTGCATATTCTTTTCTTGACTTGCTCACTATTCTTTCTAAAATTTTCTTTAACTCCCTATTGCTCAACTCAAGTTGTCCATTTATTTGAAAATGATAAGGTGTAGCTACTAGGTGCTTTATCCTATATTTGGCTAACAATGTTTCCATGTTTTTTGTTGCAAAAATGTGTTCCCCCATCACTTATGATTATTGTAGGCATACTAAATTGAGAGAACAACTTCTTTAAGAACTTACAAACAACCCTTACATCATTTACTGAGCATGCTTAGGTTTCTACCCATTTGGAAACATAGTCCACATAAACAAGAATGTACTTGTTACCCTTTGATAAGGGAAATGGTCCCATGAAGTCAATGTCCCATAAATAAAATATTTCAACCTTTAAAATTCTATATTGAAGCATTTCATCCTTCTTTGAAATGTTTCCACTCCTTTGACATGCATCATACTGAATCATAAAGTCTCTTGCATCTTAAAAAAGTGTGGTCCAATAAAAACTTACTTCAAGAACCTTAGCAGCTATTCTTTGTGGTCCAAAATGTCCACCATTGATCGTTCCATGACAAGATTGTAAGATTGACCCAACTTCTTCATTTACCACATATCTTCTCACTATACTATCACTACACAATTTCCACCAAAATGGTTCACCCCAAATGTAAAATTTAGAATCATGAATCATCTTCTTCTTTTGTCAAGGAGTGAACTCTTTTAGCATTTCTCCAATTAATAGAAAAATTTTGCTATGTTAGCAAACCAAGGAGTGCCCATAATCTATATGGTCAAAAGCATCTCATTTGAAAATAATTCCTTGGTAGGCTCTTGATTGACCTTTTCCTCTTAATCAACATCTAGCCTTAAAAGATGATCGGCTACTATATTCTTTGAGCCCTTCTTATCTCTAATCTCAATGTTAAACTCTTACAAAAAAAAGCACCCATCTAATGAGCCTTAATTTGGAATCTTTCTTATTCATTAGGCACTTCAATGACATGCTCTGTGTACATAACCACTTTAGATCTAAGAAGGTAGAATCTAAAATTTTCAAAAGCAAAAATGACTGCAAACATCTCCTTCTCTGTAGTAGCATAATTTAGTTGTGTATCAATCAATGTCAAGTTTGCATGGTAGATCATATGTAGTTTGTTCTCCTTTCTTTAACCAAGCACAACTCCTATTGTGTGATCACTCACGTCACACATCAACTTGAATGGTAAACTCTAATTTTGTGCCATCATTATAGGAGCTAAAATAAGAGCTTCTTTTAACATGTCAAAAGGCAATTTACAATCATCAGTAAAATCAAAAGGTGAATCTTTCTCAAGTAACTTACAAAGTGGTTTAGAGATTTTTGAAAAACCCTTAATGAATCGCCTATAAAAGCCTGCGTGGCTAAGAAAACTCCTGAGTCCCTTCATATTTATAGGGTACTATAGCTTCTCAAGTGTCTCCACCTTTGCTTTATCAACTTTAATACCTTGGACTGAAATTTTGTGTCCTAGAACAATTCCTTCATATACCATGAAATGACACTTTTCCTAATTCAGCACCAAGTTTATTTCTTCACATCATGCTAGAACTTGCTCTAAGTTATTCAGATATCCCTCAAATGAGTTTCTATAGACTGAAGATTTCCTCTATCAAGTATGTAAAGATGGCCATCATACATCTATAGGATGTCATAGGAGAATTACATAATCTAAATAGCATCCTTATGTATGCAAATGTGCTATAAGGACAAGTAAAAGTGGTTTTCTCTTTATCTTTTAGAGTTATTAAAATCTTATTGTACCCTGAGTACCCATCCAGAAAATAATAAAAAGCATGTACTATCATCTGCTCTAACATTTGATCAATGAAAGGTAATGGGAAGTGGCCTTTTCTTGTGGATGCATTCAACTTTCTATAATCTATGCACACCCTTTATCCACTTACAACTCTTTTAGGAATGAACTCCCCTTCCTCATTTTTCACAATGGTTATTCCACCCTTCTTTGGTACAAATTAATTTAAGCTCACCCATGAACTATCTAAGATAGGATAGATGATCCCTACATCAAGAAGCTTGATTACTTCCTTCTTCACCACTTCATACATGTTTGGGTTAAGCCTCCTCTACCTTTCAATGGTTGGCTTGTGTCCTTCTTCCATTAAGATCTTATGCATGCAATAAGATGGACTTATGCCCCTAATGTCAGAAATTTTCCAACCAGTTGTTTTTACTCTCCTCTTTGTCATGTCCACTAGCAAATCCTCTTAGTCTTTGTTGAGTTTAGAGGATAATAATCATAGGTAATGTTTGATCTTCTCTTAAAAAAGTATACCTCATGAAGTAATCGATTACACACACCAAAATATGAGTCGAAGTGTGGTGTAAGCATGAAACCAATAAGGATAAATTTCAAAAACTTTTCCTAGTGTGTAACCCTTGCATGAAGGTAAGCATTCTAAAACCACCAAGATCACAACACATTGAATTTACATAACTAATTAATTTCATGCTTAATAGACAACATAAATTAAAGATTCATAAAAAAACTAAAACGTAAAGCATGGAAAGAGACCTACATCTAGAGTTTGGTAACATTTATAAACTCCAAATGTCGGTAGGACGCTTGATAGGCTTTAGGAAATAGTTGATGCAAATCTAAAAGCTCCTAGCTCCCCAAGTGTAAAGCCTCTAGCTTGAAACACATAAGTGGCACTGAAATGAGTCCAAGCTATTGAAGAATCTATACCCACAAGCTCCTCTTTATTAGTGACCCAAAAGCTTGCTAGAGCTCCTCTCCTTGCTTGGATGATGTAGGATTTCTTGCCTCCTTTGGATGTAGCCTTCATTGGCACAACTCTTGTGCAAAGGATGATGACAATGGACTTATGAAGAAACACAACTCTTGTATTTCTCACTCGCACACTCATAACACTTTAAAGAAAGATGAAGAAAAAGACTCACTTTCATTTTCTCTCCTAGTGGTTTTTATTCAATGTAAGTGGCAAGTGAAGTATCAAGTGTGTAAAGAAACTCCACTAACTTAGTGTATGTACATAAGAGACTAATTTTCATGTGTAAATATTCTCCACCAACTCAAGCTTAAGCGTAGGATAAGCAATCTCATGCATATGCTTACTTTTTCACTTAAAGTGTAAAATAAGCTATCTCATGTATGTAGAGATTGACCACTAACTTAAGATGCATGCTTATGACACATCTCCATGTTGTTAATCATGCAATCATATTGCATGTAAAGCTATGCTTAGGTGGCCACCATGCAAGCATGATCATCACATGGTCATGCTTATGTGGCACCTCCTTTACTAAGTAAGCTTTAGGCTTATTTAACTCTTAAATGAGCCCATCTCTACAACACCCATTAATTAGTCTTATGGGCTTTATTTAACACTTAAAGAAGACTTATATTAATAATATACCTAATTCTCCAAACCTGTGCATCATCCATTAAGCTACATATACAAAGCCCATCTTATGGTCCATATCCAAAGTAGTATTAATGGAAAATTTCAATTTGGTCCTTAAACTTAATATCACATATTAAATTAAGTCCAAATTAATATTTGATAGTCCTAACGTTTGAATTAGATTTCAAGATATGCTAGATCCTCGCACAAGTGAAACTCCAATTCAATTAATTAAACACTTTAATTAAAAATCAAATTAATAAATATCATTATTGGTACTACTCTTATATGTGTGACTTACTAGGTTCAAGTCCAAATGGCAATGGAAATAAATAATATTAACTCTTACTATTATTGGAAACTCTTTCCATGCTAAATATGAAAATCCCAATTAATCACATATAGTTTCCATAAGTCATGAGTGACCACCCAATTAGAAATGAATGTTATATGTACATTAACAAGAACCATAGAATATAATTACCATGCACTCAATGTCCCTTCATTTGAAGATCCTGACATCAGTTAGATTCATGGTCAATCAAACTCTAATTGCCTTAATCCTATGACCTCATCTTCAGTTCCATTCTTATATGAATTCTATTAGAAACACTTTCTAGCACTGAAACACTTTTTAGGTAAGTCAAGTTTGAGCTGGCTAGGTACTTATTCATTGAGAACAACTTAAATAGCATAGGATCTTATCTTGGTTCACTCTAGGTAATGAATTCCATCTTGGCTGATCACTCATCCCTATATGGAACTGACTAGAGCCACCACATGCCATATGCCTATACATGGCTAGCACAGGTATGTAAGTGGTAACAAACTCTAATAAACCATATATAGATAGCCATGTCACCTCAGATCAAAGGACCATATGCACTATTATGTTCAAGACAATGATTGTTGACTAAAGTGAATTTCCATGCAATCACTTATCTTACATCATTGTTCAATCCATCAATCATATGAGTATCCACATGTCTATTCTGATATCTCATATCAAGTAGCATGAGACTCACTACTCAATACTTCCTACTATCGATATCACACACCAATCAAGGAAAATAAAGGTGATAGTCTATAGATTAATACATCCCATTTATTAATCCAATGACTATGAACATTTTGTAGCATATGTACTAAATGAATTTATCACTCATATTATCTACACTTCATAATAAACTCATTTAAGATTATGCTAAAGGGTAAACACTCAAATAAACAAACTCTTTATCTAAATGAATATTATATTGCCATAGGGATAAAAGCATAATATCATTTATATTACAAGAAATGGCACTAAGGCACATCTATACTAACAATCTCCCACTTGCACTAGCATCATTCACTATAATATTAAAGGCCCATATTCTCAAGATGATGGTCTAACTGTAGTTGAGTGAGCACCTTAGTCAATGGATCAGCCACATTATTGGTTGAAGCTACCTTTTGCATGAGCATATTGCCCTTTCTAATAAGTTCTCTGATGATATGATAGCATCTTTCTATGTGTTTGGATTTTTTGTGAGACCTCAGTTCCTTTGCTAAAGTGATGGCTATATTATTGTCACAAAAGAGAGGAACTTTCGACTCAATGGAAGGAACAACTCCTAGTATGAACTTCTGAATCCAAATAACTTCTTTAACAGCATCTGATACAGCTATGTACTCATCTTCTATAGTGGAATCAGTAGTGATACTTTGCGTGGAACTCTTCCAGCTCACTGCACCTCTATTATAAGTGAAGAAAAAACCTAAAGATAGACTATCTATCATCCATATCTGACTAAAAAATAGAGTCTATAAAACTTATAAGTTGTAAGTCACCTCTTCCATAAGTCAAGACTAAATCCTCAGTCCTTCTTAAGTACTTAAGGATAGCCTTAACTGCTACCCAATGCTCCAAGCTTGGGTTGGATTGAAACCTGTTAGTCATACCAACAACATAGGCAATGTCCGACTTAGTACATAACATAGCATACATGAGGCTTCCTATAGCTGAAGCATAAGGAATCTTGGCCATTTCTACCATGTCCTCAGGTGTCTTAAGCGACATCTCCTTAGATTGGTGGATACCATGCCTAAAAGGGGATTGGTGGATACCATGCCTAAAAGGTAATAATCCCCTCTTAGAATCAAGCATGTTGAACCTCTTCAACACCTTTTCTAAGTAAAGACTTTGGGATAAACCTATCATTCTCTTCGATCTATCTCTATAGACTTGAATCCCAAGAATATAGGTAGCCTCCCCTAAGTGTTTCATCAATAAGGTTTTAGATAGCCATACTTTAACAAAGGTCATTATACTAACATCATTACTAATGAGAAGAATATCTTCCATATACAAGAGTAGGAAAGTTATCAAACTCCCACCAACATTCTTATAAACACATGGCTCATCCTTGTTCTTAATGAAACCATAAGAACATATAGCCTCATCAAAATGATAATTCCAACTCCTTGAAGCTTACTTTAGATCATATATCAATCTATTAAGCTTGCACACTTTTGAGCTTTCCTCGAATTCAAAACCCTTAAGTTACTCCATGAAAATGTCTTCCTCAACATGGCCATTAAAGAAGGCGATCTTGACATCCATTTGCCAAACCTCATAATCATAGTGTGAGGATATCGTAAGAAGAATTTGAATGGATTTAAGCATGGCTATTAGTAAGAAGGTCTCCTCATTATCAACCCCTTACCTTTGGCAAAACCCTTTCACTATAAGCCTAGCTTTATAGGTCTCTACCTTCTCGTCTACACCAATCTTTCTCTTAAAGATCCATTTACACCCAATAGGTACAAGACCCTCAGGAGGATCAATAAGTTTTTAGACTTGATTTGCATACATGGAATCCATTTTAGTTCTTATTTCCTCAATCCATCTTGAAGAATCTTTATCATATAAAGCTTATTCATATGTAGTAGGATCATCATCATGAATGCTCTCTTTATGAATATGCAACTCTTGCACATCATGAAGAAAACCGTATCTCTACAAAGGATGAGATACCCTACTAGATCTTCTAGGAGTTGGTACGATGACATTCTCAATTGGAATAGGTTCTTCGGGTTGATCAATTTCCATTTAATTAATTTATTGGGCTTCCTTAGATGACTCCTCATCTAACAATATCTTCCTTCCTTTGTCACCTTCCTTAAGAAATTATTTCTTAAGGAATATAACATCTCTACTTACAACAACAACTTGTTCAGTAGGAAGATAAAAGAAATACCCTAAGCTATCTTTAGGATATCCAACAAACCTTCCTTTAATCAATTTTACATCCAACTTGTCTGATTTTAGCTTTTTAATAAAAGTTAGGCACCCTTAAATCTTAATATGTTTAAGAATTAGTGCCCTACCATTCTATATCTCATATAGTGTGGTAGAAATGGACTTAGATGGAACTCAATTAAGGATGTAGGAGGTTGTTTGGAGTATAAAACCCAAAGTGATATAAGGAGATCGGTGTAGCCCATCATAAAATGTACTATATCCAATAAAGTATGATTTTACCTCTCAAACATACCATTTAATTGAGGTGTTCCAAGAGGTGTGAGTTGCGATGCAATGCCATGTTCCTTAAGGAACTCAATGAACTCAGTACTCAAGTATTCACCTCCTTAATCCGATCTTAGAGTCTTAATACTTTTCCTAGTTTGGTTTTTTACTTAGGCTTTGAACTCCTTAAACTTTTCAAAGGATTCACTTTTGTTCTTCATAAGAAAAAAATGCTCATACCTTAATAGATCATCTATAAAGGTTATAAAGTAGTAGAAACCACCTCTAGCCATTACACTAAATGGTCCACATACATCACTATGTATGATCTCCAACACATCTTTATCTCTTACCATTTGTCCAATAAATGGTGATATAGTCATCTTGCCTTAAAGACAAGCCTCATAAGTTGGATCGGATGTAGCTTTAAGATTACTCAAGATTCCTATCCTTTCTAACTTCGTGAACCTATCCTCCATAATGTGACATAATCTCAAGTGCCATTAATAGTTAGAGTTAGAGGCATTTTCAATTAGCATTGCATTCACATCACTCATATTAATTTGAGGAGCATTATTATTGGACATATTATTAACATAATATAAACCATGTATTAACTAACCCATGCCAACCAATTCATTTCCAAAATGAATCTCACATACATCTCTACAAAAGCGGAATTCATAAACCTTTCTAGTTAAACTAGAAATAGAGACAATATTTTTATAGGCATTAGGCACATACAATAAATCATCCAATAATAAAAAATGATTATATAAATCAGTTAAATTTGATCCTATTGTTAGTGATATGCACTAGGTTAATCATGTATGACCATGTTTTGACTTTATCATTTTATTTAATAAAGAGGCATTTTTCATTATCATTTTGTGTTATGATAATTACTTGAATAGTCAATTCTTACTAAGGTCATCAAATATGTGACTTGATAGTAAAACCCTTAGATTAAGTATGAGTTCTATTCAGTATATCCCTAGTCATAACAATATGTTATGGCTAGCATGATGTTGATTGATGATTATGTTTTACTAATCATGAATATGAGATATTAAGTCAACTCATAGGTACTTATTTGGGAAATAATGTACTGGATTGACCCATCATAAGAATACTATATAGATAATTGTCGTAAGTAATTCTCATTAGAATAATATTGATTTAGTCCTTTGACCTTGAAATCATCATGGATTTCTATATAACTATTATATATTTTGACATAATTTAACATTATCTTTAACAGGATGATTAAATAGATTGTTATTGGATGTGAAATGAGTTGTGTGCGGAATATGAGTGATTGAGAAGGAATTTGTCCTTCATTTAATTTGAGTAAGATATCTATGGGCCTCTTGATAAGATAGACTGAGGAAAATGCATGGTCATGCTAAAGTGAATTGATAAAGAGTTACCATTCTCAATCTATTTAGAGTCAAGAAATAATATGATTGAATTATATAAGGATGACAAAAACTATGCCTTATATTCAATCAAAATATCATGTGACAAATGGATTACAATATTTATTATAAATTAGGTTATGTCGGATTATTGACTTCACATGACTTAGGTAGTCATAATGTCTTGCTAGAGGTCACTTATGACTTGTAGGCCTAAATAGAGATTTAAGGCCTACTGCCAATGTCATGTGAACCTATAGGGTCACACACTTATAACAAGCCCAAAAATGGATATGGGTTTGAGAAGCCTAAATATGCTATGTGGAAATAAATAAATAGTTTATTTATTGATTAGCCTTGACCGTAACACTTGCTCCATTTCCTAGCTTTAGGGTCACTTCATTGGGCCTCAACCTCCTCTCATTTGCTATATCCTACAAGGATAAACAAATGTGTGAACTTGCACCAGTATCCAATACCCATGCATTAGATGAGCTCTTAGAACATTTAGAAACTAATAAATTAGAGAAAGTCTCACCTTTTCCTTATTTTCCCTTTCCTTTTATTTTAAAAGACTCAAGGAACTTAGGTCAATTCCTCTTTCAATGTCCTTCACCTTGGCAATGGAAACACTTTCCCTTACCTTGCTCTTCCCTCACAATGGCTTTGCCTTTATTCTTGGCTATACCACCTGTGGGCTTGATAATACTTATCTTGCCTTTCTTTTTAGTCCTACTAGAAGTGAAATAAGTGCAACCTCTTTCCCTTTGCTCCTTTGGAAAGCCTTTTAGGCCGTTATGAGCATGTTTAAAAGCTCCACAAGAGTGCACTCTATCTTTTTCATATGGAAGTTAGCAATGGTTTGCCCAAAAGATTCAGGAAGGGATTGAAGGATCAAGTTTACTTAGATGTGGAAGTCCACTTGGAGGTGGAAGTCCATTATGAAGTCTAGACTCTTTAGCTCCTCCATTAATCTAATCATGGAGTTCATATGGGCTCTCACTTCCTCTCTCTCTCTCATTTTAGCATAAAAAAGCTACTTAGATATCTTATATCTAGCGATCCTACTTTGCTCACCAAATAACTTTTGAAGGTAAAGTAGGGTTTCCTTTGCACTAATGTACTTCTCATGTTGCTAATAGATTTCAATGCTCATGGAAGCCCACATGATGCAACGTGCTTGCATATCATCATCCTTCCATTTATCAAGAGTGATTTTCTCCTCTTAGGAAGCATTTTGAGGTAGTGTCTGAGTGGGTTTTATTCTAATACATAAAGTATCTTTTTGGAAGCTAAAATAACTTTTAGATTCCCTAGCCAATTAATAAAATTAGGGCTTATAAGTCTATGTTGGTCGAATATGATCACGAGTGGGTTTGATGATCTCATATTATCAAGTTTATGTGAAACATAACAAGATTAATTAGTTATATAATATTGTTGTTTTACCATTTGATTTCGTCTTTAATGACAATGGCCTCCCATTAACTTGGTGAATCCTACACTTCCAAAGTAGGAAACAAAAATCCCTTATTAGATGGACTTCTAGTGGGTGATGGAATTCTTAATGGGCCACTAATATTCCTCATGTACACATTGTCATTCTTGGAATAATAGTTCTCATTAAGTTGATAACTCTTGTCCATCACATCTCATGTGAGGTTCCATCTTGCTCCTAATGTTACGGGCCTTAGGTACACATTGCCATTCTTGGCCTTTGGCATTAGTTAGGTCTATACCATTGGATTAGTGACATGTATGGATTTGAACACTACAAACCTTAAGTACTCTTATTTGCCATTCTTGGCCTATAGTGTATTCATACACCCATAACATCTCATGCTTAACAATAACACTACAAGAATCTCTTGGGCCTTATGTACACCCCTATTTATCCATAGTTGATGTACATAAGCCCAAAACCATGCAAGTTATTGCTCCAATGGAGTGCCTAGACCCAAATGTAGTTCGTAAGGTTTTTGGGTCTTTATTATTAAGGTCTCACTTTGCATATTAGCCAATTTCAATTGTATATATCTTATACATACATGACATGGCATCTATTCATATGTACATATCACATATGCATATAGCATTGTCATACCTCAAATTTTACTATCCTCAAAAAGGTCTAATAATGAAATGAATCCCCAAGATGACTATAGTCTGCTCTTTTATAACACCTTTGAAGTGTGCAACCTTAATAAACCTAACCAACTCACTAGTGTGCAAAATCGATCATTGAGCCATTAAGTTATGCTTTGACCTTATGAATTACGAATTGTTAGAACAATGAGAGGTTTATTTCAAGAAAAGTCCTCTCAAAGTACTCAGCTCGTTGGGCCAGTGCAAATTTTGTTAGATCGGGACCTAGTTTCATGAAAAAACAAAAATCAATTTTGATAAAATGGACTTCAGAAACACATCTAGAAGGCTCTAAAACTTCTAAAAGTGGTCCTAAAATGGTCCAACACAACCCAAGGATTAGTGTGTATCACTCAAAAGTTCATGTAAATGCCCCTAGGTGTCATGTGCTAAAAGCAAGGCTAAATTTGACAAAATAAACTCCAGAAACATGTCTAGAAGGCCAAAAAACCTTAGGAACTAAACCCATAACAGTGTGCGCAAAACCAAAGAAGTGTGTGCGAAGCGTCGAAGTGCGCATAAAGTGCACATGTGCTTCTATGGCCATGCGCCAAGCATATGACCACATGCGAAGCGCGTGACCATACACACGCTGTGGGCGATCATAGGCAGTTATTGTGGCCACACATAAAATTCTTAATATATGCGCACCACCATGCACCCACCACCCTATTCTACCTAAATTTCCCTATAAATAGACCCCTTCACACCCCCATTTTAGAGGGGAGAGCAAGTGGAAACACACACACTTAAAAATCAATCTAATAGAAGCCGTTGGTGTAAGCACCCGATTTTAGGATGCAATTGTGCACAATTGTGACATAAGCCCCTATGATGAAATTCATTCAAAAATTGAACTTGGTTATTGATTTTTTGGACTTTAGTGACTAAATTACAACATTTTTTAGGATTTGGTTGAAAATAAGTTAAATTTCAGGGGTCTTTTGGAAATTAAAAGTAAAAATTGGAAATCGAAATTATGGATTTTTGATCGAAAATCCATGATGCCGATCGAAATTATGGATTTTCGATTGGAAATCCATAATTCTGATCGAAAATCTAGATTTCTGATCGAAAATCTAATTTTTCGATTGACATTACACAATGCCAATCGACATTGCACAATGCCAATGCGTAAAAGTCCCATTTTATGATTTTTTCTTATTTTTGTCGATTTTTTTAGTGTTTTAATTGGTTAAAAATTGAATTTTTATTACTAATTTTATCTAAAAAGATTTTGACGCATTCAAAAACATGTAACTTTCAAAGATTAAAACCTTATCTTATCAGTCTATTTTGAGAGATGAGTCTGTTCCTCTAAAGGAGGAAGCCAGTATGCGCAAACTCTACATTTAAAAGCAGAGTCTACATGCGTGCGTAAAGGGACCTTTTTTGGAGAGGATTTTTTTGGGGAGACAGACACAAAGATGGAGACTCACACATAAACCCTAAAAATTTAGACGCCATTAAGAATACCCTGTGCATAAAAAAACTTCAATTTTTTCTGTCAAAGCTTTTTTATACGGTTCTTTCAATAAGAATGATTCACCATTATTTTTTTAATCCGAGTCTAGGATCAACAACAACTCAATTTCAACAGTGAAAATCCTAGTATGAGGGGCTAAAAAGGGCATTTTCACAACATCTAAATCTTCAGTGTTATTTTCTAATCTCATTTTTTACTCTTTTCTATTATTTTCTGTTTATGATTTTTCTTTTATTTTTGTTATTATTTTGATTATTTGATTTTACTACTAATTTAATTACGTTTATGTTTTTTTTTAATGTCTACATGTCGATTGAGGAGGATACTGCCTATGTTTTGACAAACAAAAGGTCCATGGAATGCCATGGAAGATCATGTGTTATTTTCTAGTAGAAATTAGGATTTTTTTTATCTTTATTTTTCATTTTGGTATCATGTGTAGTTTTTTTTATTTATGGATGTATAATTGTTTAATTTAAAATTTTATACGTAGTTTGTAATAGCCCCAGTAGTGGGAATAGTGAAAGATTTAATTTTCTGCACTTTAAAATTAATTAGTAAGACAAGGTTTACTGGGTAAAATTAATTAAAATTAATGGTGGCTTTAGTTAATTAGGGTTTGTATGTAATTAAATTAGGTTTTTTTTTAAAATCATATGTGAATGTGTTTTGATTTGATTTTGTTATGTTTTTTATGTTTTTTTTTTATGTTTTTGGGCTTATTTTTGGCTTTGGGCCCTAAGCCCACGTTTAGGTCTAACCCACTTAATAAATAGGCTTAAAAATGGTTTAGGACTTTAAATAATTAAAATCAATTTAGGCCCACTTAGTTAATTAAAACTTGTTTAAACTTAGCTCAGTCTACTTAAATTCATTTCTTTTAAAATAAATAGACATAGGCCCATATTTCACTTAAAATAAAACCAAGTTAGACTTAGGCCCACTAATTTAACTTTCTTTTAAAATTGAATAGAATTAAGCTCATTCTTTAGATAAACTAAAATAAATAGATCTAGGCTCACTAATTAATAAAAAATGTAGGCCCACCTTTAGTCTCTTTCTCACTTATAAATAAAATGTAAATCTAGCTAACTTTTTTATAAAATTAACATAGTTTAGACTTAGGGACAACACGATCTTGAGTGCATTTTTTATGTGTAATTTTATTAACTAGATGCCTAGGGTTAGATGGACGTCAAATAGGGTTTAATAAAATTACATGTAATTAGAGGATGGAATAGTCATTTAAAAAATTATTTTAAATGAACACGAGACTAAGAAAAGTTAGTATTCCATATCCAGAATCTCTTGGTTGTGGCACTAACTTTCTTTTAGGGAATAGAGTACCACCTTTTCAATTTTTCCTAGTTATTACCCTGGGTGGTGACTCCTCATCTCCACACCATGTCTTTGTGATAGTAGTTAGTGTGTTCTCTAAGTCCTTGAGCCTAAACAATGTTGTGGTTGCTAAAATCTTAGACGTGTGCTAAACCTTGCTGTTTGTAATGGCGACTCCACTGGGGATAAGAGATATTGATTCTACTTGTGTTCTTTAGAATTATTTTATCGATTATTATTTCATTCTTGCATTCATTCTACATGTCCCTACTAAACCGATGGCATTGGTTTATGATTCCATGATTCCACTAGCTTCATGGAGTTGTAGATTAGCTAACCATCACTTTTAGCCTTAACGTAATTCAAGAAAGATTACCGAGCTCATCTAACCAGAGTCTATAACTCAAGTACTTAAGGGGGGTAATCTTCTCTCAAGTTGGTAAAGGATGTTGGGCCCCTCTGACCTTGGCCTATAACTCAAAGTCCATAATGGAGAGCATCTTGCTAAAGGAACCTTAACTTTTCATTGGACCCTAACCATATATAATGGCCTAGTTACTTCCCCTAGGATCTTTACCCAAAGTGCTTGTTTGTTTGAATTGTCTTGAGGTATTTCTATTTACAAAAGCCTAGGCCTATACGGATTAGGCTAGACCTTGATATTTAGAAATGCTATTTCTATGCTTTTTATTTTAAAGAGAGATTTGGCATGCACGTCGGCTCTTAATATCCCTTATTGATATGAAGACCAAGACTAAAAATCATAGGAAAAGAGACTCACCATTGAATATGTGTGTGGGACAAATAAGGTTGGAAGGTTTACCTGCATGATGGCCTTGCTACGTGCTAAGTGCTTGCCTGCTATTTGTTGCATAAGCACATGCATCATGCATACATGCATACATACAGTCCATGCATCATACTAATGCCTTGTTTTGTAGCCATCATAGATTCATCTGGGTCTTTTCATGTTTGGGGACAAAGAGGTGGCAGATTGACCAGAGTTAATTTAAGTTTGGAGTCCATAGCTCAAAGAGTTCTTCATAGATTGAAGAGACTAGAGGGGAGTCCAATCAATCCACTATTCCTAGAAGCTGAACCAACTCAGACTGAATAGACTAAAATGGAACAATAACCAGAGATGTGGACCTTAGAGGACATTAAGGGAGCTTTGATGGATGACATGAGAGCTATGATGCAAGATGAACTGAGACAAGCTTTGGCTGGACTAGTGCAACCTATTGTTGGACAACCACCTGCTACTGTTATTGAACAACCACCTGCTGCTACTGTTGAACAACCACTTGCTGTAGGAGCTCCACCTATTGCTGTAGCTCCTCCACGTACTACTAATAATGCTAGGGGGCAACCTGTTGCTAGAAATGTGCCTACTACTAATGTGAGACTGGAAGACATTGAAAACTACATGGTACAAAAGGCGAAGAGAGAATCACTTGAATTGGTTCAAGACCATGAGTCCAAGTAGATGCAAGAACTGACTTAGAAAATGTCCAAGATGGAATAGCTGATTAGAGGACAAGGAATAGGATATTCTTTTGACTTTGATGATATATTGTAAATGGTGGGTGACAAGCTGCTTGACAAGTTCAAAATGCCTAAATTGTAGAAATTTATTAGGAGAGGAGATCCTAGAATTCATTTGCACCAATACACAACAACCGTGAGCACTACAAAAGCACCTCTAATGGTAGTCATTAGGTTGTTTGTGCTGTCTCTAGAAGGAATGGCTGTGAACTGGTAGCATGGGTTAGAAAAGTTTATTAGAGCTGACTAGAAGGAACTATGTACTGCATTCTTGAAACAATATGATTACAGTTCCAGGTTGGACATATCCATCAGGGATCTAGAGTTAACTAAATATAAATCAAATGAGTCTTTTTCTAATTTCTTAACTCATTTTATGAATAAAGCAGGGATGATGAAAAATAAGCTTGCTGAGGAGGATCAAGTTAGAATGATAGTTCGTAATGTGTCACCTAATTTGGTCAAGAGGCTACAGATGATGAATCCCAAAACCTTTATTGATTTTTATGATGATGGGTTACAAGTTAAGGAAATTGAGAGTGAGAAAAAGAAAATTGCTAAAGGCACGGGAACCTAAAACTACCTAATTGGGGGCATACAATAAGGAAGTACTAGCTGAGCTATGGAGGTGCGTGCTATTCAGGAACCCCGAAGGTTCTCCAATTTCAAATAACCACTCTCCAAAGTCCTAGAGAGGCTAATCCAAAAAGGCATGCTCTAACCCTTAACCTTTTCTAAGCCACCAAACGCAAATCTCCTAGCTATGATCCAAACAGTTACTACAAGTTTCATCAAGTAGTTGGCCATTCCATAGATACCTGCATTCGACTAAAACACGAAATCCAAAACCTGATAGACTCTGGAAAAATCACCGACCCTGAGAAATCCAATTCCAACCCAAACACCAAAAATAACCCTTTCCTAGACTACCAAAATGTTCCACCACCAGCCACCATGATGATCAACTCAGGGGTTAGCGAAGAAGAAGTGTTAAGCTCCTTCGAGGATATCAACCTTATACCTAATGGAGAACCTTTCGGATAGCCATAGAGAGAAGTAGAAGATTTATTAGGCCAGCCCTCAGGCAAGTTTGATTATAAAGTATTTTACTCAAAACCACCCTCTATTGATATCCCTATTGAATCAATTAAGCCCTTAGGTTAGGGAGATGAGTTTGATGATAAGTCAGTAAAAGAAGAGCTTGAAATTCCTGAGCAGTCACCAAGAGGAGTTGAAGATCTGTTGGGACAACCTTCGGGAAAGTTTGATTATAGAGTATTCTATTCTAAACCCGCTTCTGCTGACATACCCATGGAAGAGATCATGCCAAAAAGATGGGGTGATGAGTTTGAAGAAGATGAATTCTTAACCCCAGAACTATTCCAAGAAGGGGTTGAAGAGTTATTAAGCCAACATATGGACAAGCTGAGGGAGTTGAAAGGAAAAGAAGCATGCACAATGGAAGTTTGGAAAAATAGGAAAAGGGAACAAATTGTTAGGGCCATTAACATCTGGTATGATTTTGATGAAGAAAAATCCACTGGAGTTGATGTATGGAGTGATACTCCAAATGTGAATCATGTTACTAGAAGCGGGAGGAATTACTAGGCAGTAGAAAAGCAAAATGAAAGGGTTATAGAAAGGGAAGAAACAGAAGATGAAGAAGTAGAGGAAGGACAGAAAGAAGATCCGATCCTGGAACAACTCAAGAAGGCTAAAGTGAGTGTGAGCATCTGGGAATTACTGATGCATTCGGGTAGTCACAAAAGGGCTCTGGTTAAAGCTTTGTTGAATATGAGCACTAAAACAGTAGCTATGTCTGAGGCTATGGTAGCAAAGGTGACAGAAAAGAAACATGGGCTTATAACATTTTCAGGTGATGACTTGCCTTTAGAGGGAAGAAACCATAATAAGGCATTATTTATCCCAGCTGAAGTAAAAGGGAAGAGAACCAAATTTGTAATGGTAGATGATGGTTCAGCTACAAATGTATGTCCGCTAAAGATCCTGCCTAATCTAGGTCTAAAAGTATATAACTTGACAATTTCAAACCTTATAATCAGAGCTTATGATGACAGTACCAGGAATGTGGAGGGAACACTTCAAGCTTTGGTCAAAATAAGGCCCGTAGAGTTGACTGTTGAATTTACTGTACTAGACATCCCTATTACCTATGCCCTGCTATTAGGAAGGCTGTGGTTTCATGTCCTTGGAGGAGTACTGTCACGACCCAAAACAGGGGCCATGACCGGCGCTAGGGAACGGGAATTCTTTCGAATCCGGAACCCGTAGCAAGCCTAAAAATAAAATAAATCATGCAATAATAACAATAACCATACAATATGCAGCGGAAATAAAAATCATAAATATAATAATAACAGTTTCATCACTGGATTTGAATCAAACCTCATCACATATATATATAATCTTTTAATACAAATCCAATTTCAATATAATACATCTCTTTAAAATAAAATACATGAAATCCAATACTTTAATTCACAACTACTGCAGTGTCTAGATAAAATAAATAAGACTCAAGTAGATAATTTACACAAAGAAGCCGAGGCGGAAGAAATCCGGCGTATCGACCTTCTACTGAGGTCTGAAGAAGTTGACTCTCCTGAAAAATAGTCAACGGAGGGGAGTCAGACCTCACTGAGTGAATTACTATAATATATATACATACACACTAAATGATAATGCATACAGTCAACAGTATATATCTAATATATATATACAGGCAATTACACACAGATGCAATAAAATCATTTTTATATATTTTATCTGAAAATCATCTTTTATGAAGGATCACATAGAACCCTAGAATATCGCAACCTCAAAAATAGTGTTAGACAACACTCTAGCCATACAGGCTCACTTAATCCAAATATATCCACTTAATCCATTTAGACAGTAGACTGGCCCCGAGACACTAAGTCAACCGAGCTCCAGCAGTCTGACTGCCAGTGTGATTGGCCCCGAGACACTTGGTCAACCGAGCTCTAGCAATCACACCTCCAAACCATATCTCACATATCAATAGTCACATCAAATCAATATCCACAAATAAGTTAGTATAATATAGCCTAAATACTATAGGCGTACCGGTACGTACTCAGTCCTAGTGCTGCCCACTAGGTAGCACGTTCTATCGATATCCTTCATTAATAATATAAATCATTCATCCATAAAAATAAATGATGCATGAAGTTCAATAAAATAACAACATAAACCATATATATACCGAAAATATACCAAAAGTAAACCAGGTATATTTCGAGTATATATATGTCAAATAAATCCAGTCAAATCATAAATTAAACTAAAAATATATTTTAAAACATTTTAAATATATTTTATTAACAAAACATATATATAATTTATTATATACCAAAAATAAACCAAAAATATACTTAATATAAACTTAAGAAATAATCAAATTATTTATGCATATTTAATCAACGTAAAACATGCATTTCTAAATAATGCATCTTAAGCATATATATATAGTATAGTAACTCACCTAATGCGCTTCACGAGACGGGTCCGACGGGCCTGGTCCACTAGCCCTCGGTCTCGGCGTAACTAAATAAGCAATAAATAATAGACATCAGAATAAACCCTAACAGAAATCCTAGAATTCAATCTAGAATATTTAAATACGGAAACAGAATTAGGGTTCGACTGGACATCACGTTTTACGAGAATTCTACCGAAAATCTGGCATAACCTCCCCTGTAAAACGGACATCTCTCTACTCAAAAGAGTAGAGCCGACCCTGTAAGGAAATACACTTCGAAAAACTACACAAGGCACAATCAAAATCCTACGGTCGGACTCCAAACTACAGTCCACCGACCGGGGTCCACAAACACAAAATAATTTCAAAAATACCAAAAATATCCTTACAACATAGAAATTCATTTTATAAGTAGAAATTACATAATTAACCTTAAAACACTGTAAAAACCGATAAAAACTCATTTTTTAGAAAAATCGTATATTATATATATAATTGAAAATAATTTACGAAAAATAGTTTTAATTAGTTAAAAATACTAAATAATTTGTAGAAATCATTTTTATACCTTAAATAACTATTAAAACCAATTAAATTACATTTTTAGACAATTTAGGGTAAAATTACCAAAATACCCCTACATATATAAATATACTTAAATTACTTCAAAAATTCACCAAAAATTATACAATTATCCAAAATTAATTTTCTCAACATATTTATCAATAATATTAATAATTAAACTCAATTAACGAATTAAATTCAAATAAAAACACATTTAACCTAATTTTTCAAATTTACATAAACTTCAATAATTCAAAATAAATACTTAGAAATTCATAAAAATTCCAAATAAATTCCTATAATTCATTTCAACACCTAATTTAACCATGAATCCCAATTTCATAATTTAAATAATTAATTTCCAAAAATTAGAAAATAATATTAAAATATTCAAAAATACCCAAAAATCCAAAAAATCTCAAAAAATTCTACAAAAAATCATACATGTAGATTGAGCTACTAGGATCAACATTTGTGAAGGGAGTTTTCATGAATCAATCAATTCGAAGGTCAAAAAAATCAAAAACCCTAATGTGACCGAATTGGAAAAATTGAAACCTAAGCAATTCTAGACCATTTTAGCTCAAACCAAAGCTAGAATCACACTCACCGGAGGTCAAGGAGAAGAAAGAGACTGGCGGTGTCGAAAACGGTGGCCGAAAAGGGGAGAAACGGCAAAGGGATGATTTTCGGCCAAAAAGGAAAACAGGGGCTGCCGGCGCCAGGGAAGGGAGCTGTTGGCAGCGGGGGACGGCTGGGAACGGCGGTGGCAAGCCAGGTGGCACACCGACGGTAGGTGACCGGAGTTGCAGACGGTGATGGGTGGTGGTCGGGCGTGCACGGGAAGAAGAAGAAGAAGAAGAAAAAGAAGAAGAAGAAAAAAGAAAAAAAGAAAGAAAATAAAAAGAAAAGAAAAAGAAAGAAAGAAAAAAGAAAAAAAAGAAAAAGAAAAGAAAAAAATAATAAAATAATAAAATAATAATAAATAATAAAATAATTTAATAATAAATAAAAAAATTAAATAACAATAAATTAATAAATAATTAATAAAATATTAGAGTAATATATATTAAACCCTAATTAAATAATTATATACACATAGACTTTATTTAGTCATTTAAAAATACGCATGAGTTCATGCAAGTCTGAAAATACATTTAAAATAATTAATAATACATTGTTTACGTGAAAATTTCTCCGAAAATGCAAGTCCCGGGAAAATTTTACGTAAAACACTGTAAATAATACACTAATAAAAATAGGTTTTAAATACATAACAACTCATGAAAATATCATCTAATATGCAGAAATTTTTAACACTGCATATCCCGGTACATTGTAAAAATATTTTAAAAACACGGGATATTACAAGTACCTCCAACTGTGCACTAGGAAATAAAATTCCCTCATGAAGGAGATGTTTTGATAATAGAAGCTGGAACCAATGCAACTGTGGTAGCTATACTTGATAAATAGAAGCAAGTGTGTGTTCCACCTGGTTTCCAAGTTACTAGAATATTTGATGGGATAGATCCTAAGGTTGCAAAAATGATGGAAAGCATGAATTATTGACTTGGACAGGGGCTCAAGAAGAATGAACAAGGAAGTCCTAGGGCCTCGAACATTAAGACCTAGGACCATACGAAGGGTTTAGGATATACTGAGGCAGGACCAGCTAGTAGAAGAGCAAAGAATAAGGAGAAAGCAAAAAAAAAGCCCTTAGGAAGGATTGGACCACTAAGTGAGAACTTCATCAAGCCAGGGGAAGGCAAGTATTATCTGGGCACCAAAGAATCTATTAATGTGGCTGGAGAGGATGTCCCTGGGTTTGAGATCTTCAAGGAGCAGATTGTGAAAAACCTAGTAGCCAACAACAAAGAGGAAGTCATGAAGCAAGTAACTGAAAGGATGGGTGATGATGTTATTGAGGAGTTGTTGTGTCTACCACCTGAGGAGGAACCACCCTAAGACTTAGCTACTGTCATTAGTGATAGTTTTATTGATTTTTTTTATGAAGAAACTGATGTAATAACGTCCAGTCTTTATACAAATGAGAATGTTGGTTTTCCTATGGTCAATGATATAAATGTTGGTTTTGCTTACTTGTGTGATGTGCATCCTGATAATTCTATGCATTATAATTTTGATCGGTCATGCATGTTTGACATTAATTCAATTCAATTTGATTCATTTAACAGGGGCACAAATGATAATCCAAAGAACATTTCTATATCACATGATGTAACTCCTGAAGAGAGGAAAAATTTTAACAGAATATTAATAAAAAGAAAGGTAGTATTTGCTTGGACTTATGAAGACAAGCTAGGTTTGGATAGGGAAATAGCATAGCATCATATTCCAACTCATCCAAAAACCAAGCCGGTTAAACAGAAATTGTGCAGATTAAGACCATAATGGACAGAAAAGATAAGGGAGGAAATTGCCAAGCAAATACAGGCTAACTTCCTAGAAGTAGTCGACTACCCTTAATGGCTAGTAAACATAGTACATGTTCCTAAGAAAGATGGCATAGTACAGATGTGTGTAGATTTTAGGGATTTGAATAAAGCCTGTCCAAAAGATGACTTCCCGTTACCTCAAATTAATGTAATAGTGGATATCGCTGCAACAAGTGCAATGTATTCTTTTATGGACTAATTTTTTGGGTACAACCAGATAATGATGGTAGTCATGGAAAAGATTAAGATAGCTTTCATCACATAATGGGGGACCTATTGTTACAAGGTGATGCCTTTCAGACTGAAGAATGTAGGTGCAACTTATCAAAGAGCCACTACTGCACTTTTCCATGATATGATGCATAAGGAGGTTAAAGTGTATGTGGATGACATGATGGTCAAATTAGAGACAAGAGGAGGAAACTTTAAAGCTTTAGACAAGCTCTTAGCCTGAATTGAGAGGTACAACATAAGACTAAACCCAAAGAAGTGCATTTTTGGGGTTACTTCAAGGAAGCTATTAGGGCATATAGTGAGCAGCCGAGGAATTGAAGTGGATATGGATAAAGTGAAAGCCATCTAGGAAATGCCAACACCAAAGATGGAGAAAGAAGTAAGAGGATTCCTTGGTAGGTTGCAGTATATTTGTAGGTTTATCGCAAAACTCACTAATATTTGTGATCCTATCTTTAAGCTCTTAAGGAAAGATCAGTCGGTTAAGTGGAATGATGATTGTCAGAAAGCATTCAATAAGATTAAGGAGCATCTTATTAATCCACCTGTTCTGAAACCACCTAGACAGGGTAAGCCATTGGTTTTGTACTTGGCTTCAGAAGAGGATGCAATGGGGGCAATGTTATCACACGAAGGGTCAGATGGAATAAAGCACGCAGTGTACTACCTAAGCAAGAAGTTTCTGTCGTACGAGGAAAAATATGATTTAGTAGAAAATACATATTTGATTATTATTTGGGCTATGAGGAAATTGAGGCATTATTTTCAATCTTATAAGGTTCAAGTTGTTTTAAGAATTGACCCTCTAAGGTATCTATTTCAAGCATCGACTCTAACTGGAAAAATGTCTCGATGGTTGGTACTCTTAATTGAATTTGATATAGAGTACATTACTACAAAGGTAATCAAGGGAAGAGCAGTAGCAGAATTCTTAGCTCATAATGTGATCGAAGGTGAAGAGCAGTGGAATTTGAAGTTTCTAGATGAGAACTTAGCAGTTGTAGAGCACCGGGAGTGGAAACTTTACTTTGATGGAGCTATAAACAACAAAGGAGCTGGATTGGGAGTGATTCTTGTTACACCGAAAGGAGAAACCATACCAATGGCAAAAAAAACTAGATTTCAATGTCACAAACAACATGGCTGAGTATGAAGCATGTATCTATAGAGTTGAGGCAGCTGTGGCAGTTGGAGCGAAAGATTTGTTGATTTATGGGGATTCAATGTTAGTCATAAATCAGGCTAATAAAGAATGGGAAGTAAAAGAGGAAAAGCTGAAGCCTTATATCTGTTATTTGAAAGCCTTAATGAAGAATTTCACCAAATGTCTCTTTATCCATCTATCCAGAGATGATAATCAGATGGTAGACGCACTGGCAACACTCTCTTCAATATGGGATAGTGCAACTGGGTTGGCCATGAAACCCTTTATTGATCATGAAGTCTGGAGCACCGTGTTATGGGGGTGAGTAGATTATGAATGTTCAAATGGGGCTTAAAGAAAAGCCTTGGTTTTATGATGTCCATAGATTCATCGAAGAAGGAATTTATCTAGATGAAGTAACCTCAAAGGAAAGATATGCTCTTCATGTTCTTTCATGTAACTATGCAAGTCATGATGGAGTATTATATAAAAGAATGCCAAATGGGATGCTGCTCATCAAAAAGGATAAAGCCAAAGAGGTGATATAAGAGATTCATGCAGGGACTTGCAGTTCTTATATGAATGGGATAATTCTAGCTAAAAAGATACTCAGACAAGGGTATTTTTAGATGATTATAGAAAGGATTATATCAGGACAGTAAAACAATGTCATCAGTGTAAGATCCATAGGAATCTTAGTCACATGCCTCTAATAGTGCTAAATAGTTTATCATCCCCTAGGCCCTTTACAGCATGAGGTATTGATATAATAGTAGAAATAAGACCGACAACATCAAATGGGCATAAATACATAGTGTTGGCAATCGACTACTTCTCGAGATAGGTAGAGGCAGAATCTTTCAACACTCTAAATGCAAAACAAATAGCACGGTTCATTGAGAAGAGCCTTATTTGTAGATATGGGGTTCCACATCATATTGTGATAGATAATGGGGTTCAATTTCAAGCAGAAATAGAAAAGTTGTTATAAAAGTATGGGATTAAGCACCATAACCTTATCGCCCTCAAGCTAATGAAGTAGTGGAAGCAGCTAAAAAAAATGTTAAGAAAATCCTTTCTAAGATGGTAAAAACTTATAAGGATTAGTCTAAATATCTTCCTTTTTCCTTATGGGGATATAGGACTATAGCTAGAACTGCTACAGGCTAAACACCATTCTCATTAGTATATGGTTATGAGGTAGTTCTGCCTATAAAAATTGAGATTAAATCCTTGAGAGTAGTCATGGAAGCTAAAATAACTGAGAATGAATGGGTACAGAAGAGATATGATCATCTCGTATCTCTAGATAAGAAAAGGATGGATGCTTTATTCCACACTAAAATATATCAGAGAAGGATAGCAAAGGCGTTTAACAAGAAGGCTAAGCCTGGGAAGATCAAAGCTGGAGATATGGTGCTGAAATAATCTAGAGTCATGGTGATCAATCTGAGAGGCAAATTTAGACTGAATTGGGAAGGACCTTACTTGGTCAAATTAGTCTTACTTAAAGGAGCTACTAAGATATCAGATCTTGAAGGGAATGAGTTCATGGAACCTATTAATCTAGATCGCCTCAAGAAGTACTACCTATAAAAAATATGAATAAAAGTAGAATAAAGAAAATAAAGTTCACTAGCTAGAAAACCTGAAAAGGCTAGTCAGGCAAAATTTAGGACATTCCAACTGTTAAAAAAACCCGCAAAGGGTTGATAGGAAAAAACTAGGGAAATAAATAAAAAAGGAATGGTCCCGCTGATTAGAAAACCCGCAAAGGGCTAGTTAGGCAAAAATTAGGGAAATAAAATATGAGCATAGATAAACTAAAATAAATAGATCTAGGCTCACTAATTAATAAAAAATGTAGGCCCACCTTTAGTCACTTTCTCACTTGTAAATAAAATGTAAATTGATATAATGCAAATATGCATAGTATTTTAGAGTAGTTTAGTTGTTATTTCATGTGATTTTAGTTATGTTTGTGTGTTTATTTGATTATGTATTTATTATTTTGATTTCCAAGTGTTCTTATTAGTTTTTTGTGTGTTTCATACATGTTTTTAGCCTTGATTGGTGCACGAAAGGAGTTCTAGACTTATTAAAATGAAGAATGAAGCCTTTGAAGTTAAAGGATGCAAGATGGAAGCTTTCATGAGTCATCACTAATTCATTTTGTGCCAAGTCATCAAGTCTTCACCAGTCGTCAAGCCTTTACTAGTCGTCACCAATTGTTTCTGTGATGAGTCGTCACTCTACAAAGGGTTGCAACTTTTTAGCTTTGAGCAGTTTTCATATTTCAGCCATAACTTCGTCTACCGATGCCCAAATTGAGTGATTCAAGTTGCTATGAAAAGATAACACAGAGTAATAAAAATTTCATGAATAAACTTTCAAGAAATAAAGTCGTTTGAATGGAAGAAAATGCCCTTGAAGTTACAGCTTCCGCACATAATAGTGACCCTTGATGTTAAGTGATGTCTTCCCAAGTTCAATCATATTCTAGACACTTACAACATCCTCTAAGTTATATATATGAATCAATTATGTTTTGAAAGGAGGAAGAGAATAAAAGAAAAATAAGAAGAGAAAAATATTAGAACAAAAGAAAAACTAAAAGAAAAAGTGAAGAAGCAAGAAGATACTCTAAAAGTGTTAGAAGATTTAAAAGGGTTTTATCTATTCACTTTCTTTTCTATTCTTTTTCTAAGTTGTATTTGATTTTCTCTTTGTGTTCTTTAAGTATGTATTTAGGCTAAATCTTGTATGAGAATTGCAATTATGAATTAAGTAAGAACTACATTTCTATCTTATTTTATTTATGATTTAATTTCAATTAGTGCTAAATCATGTTGTGTATGCTTGATCACCATATGTAACTTATTAATTGAATTACTTACAATGAGAATTGGAATAATTTGGTGGAAAATAATTAAAATTACTTAAGAATTGAATTTAATTTGGAGACAAAAGAATTCATCTTAAGGGAACATAAATTAGTATAATGTGTTGTATAATTTTCTTTTGTGTTTGCATTGCCATGAGAATGAATGTAAACTCCAAGAGAAAATATCTTTAATAGATAATGAGAGTTACTTTTAAAGAGGAATTGACTTTAATTGACAATGAGAATTTCTTTTAAAGATTATATACTAATATCCAATCAATGTGTTATATGATATAATTTTATAAGTTCTTATTTATATTCTAGATTGTGATTCTTCCATATAAAAGTTATAATTTCTATTTTGTGTTCTTAGAAATAAGTAGTGTTAGAGTTTCTTAATTATATAATCAATATTCTTATTCCATTTTATTTTGCCTACACATATGAGTATATAACCATTTAATATAAAGTTTTACCATTTTCCCAGTGTTCGACACCCTACTACTCTATACTAAGTCCTAGAGACTAGGGTATACAATTTGACCTGCTTTAAATTTTGGCATCGTTGCCAGGGATTTTGGTTTAAAATTTTTATTAAATTAGGGTATAGAAAGGTTTTTTTAGGCCTTGTTTTTATTTATTTATTTTATTTTTGTTTTTATATTCTTTATGTGTTATTTGTAGATTTTATTTTATTTTAATTGTGAGTCTACCTTTTTAGATGCTTACTAGAAGCACTAGTGATAGTAATTTGTATTTTAATCCTAAAATAGAATTAACCCTACGTACTTTGCGCAGGGAACAAAGGCAAAGAAGAGAGAACCAATTTAATTTGAACAATATAGCTCAACAGGAAAGAAGAACTCTAGGTGATTTTACCATGCCTGATATCTCGGGTAGTTTTGGAGGGATTATGGCTCCATCTATTGCTAATAATAACTTCAAAATTAAGGCGAGTATCATTCAAATGGTGCAAAATAATTAGTTTGGACGTTTACAAGGAGAAGATCCTTATGCTCACATATTGGCTTTTCTTAATATGTGTGTAACTTTCAAGATAAATGGTGTGAAAGATGATGTTATTAGACTGAGATTATTTCCATTTTTAGTTATAGATAAAGCATAACTTTGTCTTGCTAGTTTGCCAAATGAATCAATCACAACATAGGATCAATTAAAGCAAGCATTTTTGCATAAGTATTTTCCACCACATAAGACAGCCAAGTTTCGCAATGAGATCACCACTTTCAAGCAAAATGGGAGTGAGACAATCTATTTAGCTTGGGAGAGATTTAAGGAGCTTTAGAGGCAATGTCCACATCATGGCTTACCGGAATGGATGATTCCTCAAATCTTCTGCAATGAGTTAACGGATGAGAATAGAAACATTGTCAATGCAGCATTTGGTGGGAAATGGATGGATAAAATGGCTAGAGAGGCTGTTACATTATTAGAAGAGCTTGCATCTTAAGGATACATGGGTGATGAAACAACTTTGGTGAAAGTAAGAGGAGTTTTGGAGCTTGACACAATTAAATTGTTGAATGCTAAGGTAGATGCTCTTACCAATATGGTTAGTAAAACTCATATTAATTATATTAAAAGTACTAATGTTGTTTGTGAGTTATGTGGAGGACCTCATTCGTATTCTCAATGCAATTTAAGTTCAAATAAGGATGTGAACTTTGTGCAAGGGGGTTTTAACCAAAGAATGGGGCTGAATTCCAACACTTATAACCCTTAATGGAGGAACCATCCCGGTTTCTCATGGTCAAACCCATCCTCCCAATTAAATCCTCCATATAACCCAAACACCAAACCTCAAAATCCACCTGGATTTCCTATGAGGCAACAAGCTTTTAATCTAAACCCAACCTTGAAACCCTTATAGAGCAGTTTGTCAACCAACAAATGTCCATTAACAAGCAAAATGAGGAGCAATTTAAGCAATTAAATTCAAAGCTTGAGTAGCTTGCTACTCATAACCATATCCTTGAAACACAAATTGCCCAACAAGCCTCTTCCTCTAATACTAAACCTTTGGGAAAGCTTCCTAGCCAATTGGAGTATGTACAAAAGGAGTCTTGTCAAGCAATTACCTTGAGAAGTGGTAAGGAGCTTGAAAAAGATCAAAATAAGAAAAAGAGAGTGGTTGATGATGATAATGGGCTAGAGATTGAGGAAGTGGATGTTAGAAGTAAACAACATGATGAAGTGGGTGCCAAGAAAGGTAGTAAGGGAGTTGATATAACACCAATAAAAGAGTATGAACCAAAGGTGGATGTTAAAACTCTTCCTTTTCCTCAAAGGTTCATAAGGTGTAACCTAGATAAGCAGTTTGGAAAGTTCCTTGATTATCTCAAGGAAATTACTATCACCATGCCATTTGTGGATGCTATTAAGGACATGCCAGCTTAGGGTCAATTTTTGAAGGACATTATAAGCCATAAGAGCAAGTTTGAAGATTATGGTTTAGTGTCTCTTGTTGAAGAATCTAAAGCTATGTACTCCAAGTCCCCACTAAAGCTTAAGGATCCCGGTTCATTTACGGTTCCTTCTGCAATTGGAGGTACGCATTTCCATAAAGCTTTATGTGATATTGGTGCTAGTGTTAGCCTTATGCCTTATTCTATTTATAAAAAGCTTGATTTGGGTGAACTTAAGCCTACCAATATGTGTCTTTCCTTAGCAGACAAATCTGTCACATATCCACTTGGGATTTTAGAAAATGTACCAACTAAAGTTGGGAAGTTTGTAATACTGGCTGACTTTGTTGTCTTGGAAATGGAGGAAGACCTTGAGATTCCAATTTTATTTGGGAGACCATTTTTAAGGACAGCAGGGGCAATCATTGATATGAAAAAAGGGAAGATCATATTGGAAGTGGATAATGAATCTTTGGAATTTTATGTGATGAAAATCATGAAGTCAACACCGGTGGAAGTGGCAAGTTGAATTGACTCCCTATATATTATTGATGAATGTATTGATGAAGTAATTCATGAATGTTTGAGACAAAACCCTATGCAACCATATATGATGGAAAAAGATAATGAGCAAATCTTGGAGGTGACTCCAAATCAATCTTCTCATAGGACATCAAGATTTGAACCTTTAAGGCAAGAGGATGATTCAAAGGCTACTACATCATTTGAAGAATTTAAGTTGGAGCTCAAGCCTCTACCATCAAACCTAAGATATGCTTTCCTTGACTCTAACTTTAAATTTCCTTTTATTGTGAATTCATCTTTGCCTAGTGAAAATGTTAATGCCTTATGTAATGAGTTGCTTAATCATGAAAATGCCATTGGTTATTCTATAAATGATTTAAAGGGGATCGGTCCTAATGTGTGCATGCATAGAATTCTTTTAGAGGACCATGCTAAGCCTTCCATTAAAGGTCAAAGGCGGTTAAACCCCACTCTTATAGAAGTAGTTAGAAAAGAGGTAATTAAGTTGCTTGATAATGGAATAATATATTCCATTAGTGATAGTAAATGGGTGAGCCCAGTTCAAGTGGTACCAAAGAAAGGAGGCTTAACCGTTATTAAAAATGAATCTAATAATTTGATTCCTACAAGAACTATCACGGGATGGCGAATGTTCATTGATTATAGAAAGTTAAATAAAGTAACTAGGAAGGACCATTTCCATTGCCTTTTATTGACCAAGTTCTTAAGAAACTTGCCAAATTTTCTTTCTTTTGTTATTTAAATGGCCTTAGTGGATTTTATCAAATCCCTATTCATCCCGAGGATCAATCTAAGACCACTTTTACATGTCCATATGGCACTTTTGCCTTTAGGCATATGCCTTTTGGTTTATGTAATGCACTTGTAACTTTTCAAAGATGCATGTATTCTATATTTAGTGACCTACTTGATGATTATGTAGAGGTTTTTATGGATGACTTTAGTGTGTATGGTACTAACTTTACTCATTGTCTAGACAATCTCTCTAAGGTTCTTAATAGGTATATTGAACATGGATTGGTTTTGAATTGGGAAAAATGTCATTTTATGGTACAAGAGGGAATTGTTCTTGGTCACTAGGTTTCAAAAGAAGGCATTGAAGTTGATAAGGCAAAGAAAAAAGTGATTGAAAATTTGCCACCTCCGAAATTTGTTAAAGATATAAGAAGCTTCCTTGGACATGCAGGATTTTATCGAAGATTTATCAAAGACTTCTCAAAGATAGAAAAGCCATTATGTAAGTTACTTGCTAAGGACTCTATTTTTTAGTTTGATGAAGCGTGCCTTGACGCATTTGACACTTTGAAAAGAGCTCTTGTTTCTGCACCCATCTTGCAACCACCTAATTAGAAGCAACCATTTGAAATAATGTGTGATGCCAGCAACTTTGCGGTGGGGGCTGTTTTGGGTCAAAGAAAAGAAGGCAAGCCTTATGTGATTTACTATGCTAGCAAACTACTTGATGAAGCTCAAATCAATTACACTACAACAAAAAAGGAGTTGCTTGCAATTGTTTATGCATTCGACAAGTTTAGAGCATATCTTGTAGGGCAAAAGGTGATTGTTTATTCAGTCCATGCTGCTCTTAGGTATCTTTTAAGTAAGAAGGAGGCAAAACCTAGACTCCTACATTGGATTTTGATGCTCCAAGAGTTTGATTGGGAAGTAAGAGATAAAAAAGGAAGTGAGAATCTTGTCGTGGATCATCTATCAAGACTTGATCAAGATGGATTGAAGAAAAATGATGATGGTGTGCCAATTAATGATACTTTTCATGATGAACATCTATTGAGTATAGCATCAAAGGACCTTCCATGGTATGCAGATATTGCTAATTATCTTGTCAGTGGTGTTCTTCCTTATGAGTTAGATTATCATCAAAGAAAGAAATTCTTGCATGATGTTAAATTCTATTATTGGGAGGAGCCCTTACCTTACAAGAGATGTGCTGATGGGTTAATTTGAAGATGCATTCCTTAAGATGAAGTTTAAGATGTTTTGAGACATTGTCATGCTTTGGATGTTGGTGGACACTTCGGTGCATCAAAAACAGCTTCTAAGGTACTACAATCAGGTTTTTGGTGGCCTACTTTGTTTAAAGATGTTAGAGATTTTGTGCTTACATGCGATAGATGCCAAAGAATGGGTAACATCACTAAGAAACATGAGATGCCCTTAAAGGGAATCCTTGAAGTTGAACTTTTCGATGTTTGGGGTATAGACTTTATGGGTCCATTTCCGAGCTCTTTAGGCTACAAGTATATTCTAGTGATGGTGGACTACATTTCAAAGTGGGTTGAGGCAATACCAATAATTACTAATGATGCTAAGGTTGTTAAGAAGATGCTTAAGAAAATTATTTTTCCTAGGTTTGGTACTCCTAGGGCATTGATTAGTGATGGTGGCTCTCATTTCTGTAATTATATGATAGAGGCTCTCTTGAAAAAGTATGGAGTGTCACACAAAGTTGTTACTCCATATCATCCACAGACGAGTGGGCAAGTCGAGATTAGCAATAGAGAGATTAAGTGGATCTTAGAGAAAATGGTATCTTCGTCAAGGAAGGATTGGGCATTAAAACTTGATGATGCTCTATGGGCATATCAGACAGCTTTTAAAACCCTAATTGGCCTTACACCTTATCAATTGGTTTATGGGAAGTCTTACCATCTACCTATTGAATTGGAGCACAAGGCATATTGGGCAACTAGGGCTCTGAATTTTGATTTGAAGAAGGCTGGTAAGAAGAGGTTGTTTCAACTTAATGAGTTGGAAGAGTTAAGAATGAATGCTTATGAGAATGCAAAGTTATACAAGGATCACACTAAGATATGGCATGATAAGCATTTATCTAAGAAGGAAATTCACGAAGGTGAGCTCGTTCTTCTTTATAATTCAAGACTCAGATTATTTCCGGGAAAGTTGAGGTCAAGATGGTCGGGTTTGTTTAAGGTTGTTAAAGTGTATCCTCATGGTGCGGTGGATCTTGCTAATGCTAAGGGGGAAATCTTCAAGGTAAATGGACATCGTCTCAAACCCTACTTAATTGGTGATGCAATAGATCCAAATCACTCTATCTCTCTACTTGCACCTTAATAAAGTTAAGATAATGTACAATTTACACATTTTTATTTTAAGGTACAATTTTTATATCTCGTTTTTGTTTCCTTTTATCATTATTTCATTTCATTCTAGAATAATACAATTTCTTTATGTTTTCATGTCTTGATTTATACATTCCTTTCTATTTCACATTATTTGTTTATTTTAGTACTACGTTTAGCACACCAATTCACCCACATTTCTTTTATTACTAGGTTTATTTTTAGTATACAATTGGTTTATGATTAGCATTTTATTATGTTTTCACACATTTCCATTATGCTAGTACATTTACCACACACATTGCACAATGCAATAATTGGTCACAACTCGTCAAGCATTGACGAGTCGTAACAGAGACCTTTATTGATGAGTTATCAAGACTTGACAACTCGTCATAGCAACATGAGTTGACGAGTCGTCACTTATGGACGACTCATCCAATTGGCAATTAAAGAGAAAGGTAAGGTCACAACTCGTCAAGTATTGACGAGTCATCACAGAGGGTGAAGTTGACGAGTCGTCAAGAATTGACAACTTGTGACAGAAGATAAGGGTGACGAGTCATCATATGTGGACGACTTATTCCTCCATACGATTCTTGAACAATTTTTTATCCATTCATCATATTTCCTTTAACTCATTTATATATGCATTCTTTTTATGTATACTTGTCCTATTATATTATTTTCTACCTAAATTCAACTTTTCAAATTGAAAAGTTTTTTCTTTTCCAAGAATAGACATGTCCTTTCCCATCTAAGATAGACCTTTTCACCCTAACTTACACCCCTATCCCTTACACACCAATTCTCCCTATAAATAAACCCTTTTGACTACCCACACACCCATTTTTCCTTTCATTAAATTCCAGCATGAATTTCTTTTCTATTCTATTCTCTATTTCTACTCTCTACTCTTATCTTTTCATTTTCTCTATTCTCCATTACATACCCATTCCAACTCTTCATTTCTCTACATCCTTTCCATCTTCTCTTCTCTATTTCACTCCCACCCTAACCGAAATACCCTCATCATCTCTCCCTATTTTCTTTGTTTTACATTTCCTTTCAGTAAGTTTCTTTCTATGGGTAAGACAAGGGGTTCTTCTTCAAAAAGACCACACATTGATAAGGAACAACATCAAGAAGAGGAGGAAAACCTCTCCAAAACTTACCAGGCTAAGTTCCCAATCCTTATACATGAGGAAGGTGCTAGATTAACAACCATTCGCTTTCGAGAAATATTAGGTTGTAAGTATATTCCCAACTCTCTTTTGAATGACGCTGGTATGCTTGAATCTTTCACTCAAATGTTAACTTAGTGTGGACTTATGAAATTTGTATCTATGCATGAAGACACCATTGTTGATTTGATTACTTAGTTTTATACAACTTTGGAGGTTAATGCTAAAAACTCATAAATTTTGGAGTTTCGTTTAGAAGGGAAGCCACATCAACTCACTTATTCTTTTATGAATTGAGTTTTTGGTTTCAAAAGAGAAGGATTATGTGACCCCCCCCCCCCCCCCTCTTCCTATAACTCCAATGAATTCTGGAAATTTTTAACTAGTTTGCATACACCATTTGACTCTAAAAAGGGTAAAGCTATGTTTATCAAAGACTTGAAGTATTGGTTGTTACATAAGGTGCTTGCTTGTGTCATTTTCCACAAAACTGAATTCAATAGAATCTCTGCTTAAGAGTTATTTTTAATGCAGTGCATACATAATAAAAAAAAAAGTATGCTAGACTTACTGGATTTTTAACCAAATGCTTGCTTGTTCCTCATATAAAGATGCACCTTTAACCCATGGACATGTGGTTACTATTATTGCAAAAGATTTGAATATTAACATTGCTAACTACACTCATTTTGTTGAGCATTCTTATTTTACTAAGCAAGCATTTGTACGTGGAGAAGTAGTGGATTCAGATTTTCATGTCATTCCTGCACATTCACGATCTTGTTGGATAGGCATTAGGAGACCTCCACAGGATGAGGATTCTCAAGAAGAAGCACATGGTTTTGATGAGGAGAGTGACCCTGAGGAAGAAAGTGAGGAATTACCTCACCCCACACCATTAGGTGATGTTCCTTTGCTTACATATCCACTACAAAGTGCCCCCAGTTCTTCAAGTGACCACCCACCCATATGGGATCAAATTCTGCATAACCAGAGTACAATGCAAGGACAGTTGAATACCTTGACTTGTCATCAATAGGAACTCAATCATCGCTAACACAAAATGGAGTACAAATTGAACTAGTACTTCATTCACACCGGATTCATGTACAAGTTGTATTTGATTTTCTCTTTGTGTTCTTTAAGTATGTATTTAAGCTAAATCTTGTATGAGAATTGCAATTATGAATTAAGTAAGAACTACATTTCTATCTTATTTTATTTATGATTTAATTTCAATTAGTGCTAAATCATGTTATGTATACTTGATCACCATATGTAACTTGTTAATTGAATTACTTACAATGAGAATTGGAGTAATTTAGTGGAAAATAATTGAAATTACTTAAGAATTGAATTTAATTTGGAGACAAAAGAATTCATCTTAAGGGAACATAAATTAGTATAATATGTTGTATAATTTTCTTTTGTCTTTGCATTGCCATGAGAATGAATGTAAACTCCAAGAGAAAATATCTTTAATAGATAATGAGAGTTACTTTTAAATAGGAATTGAATTTAATTGACAATGAGAATTTCTTTTAAAGATTATATACTAATATCCAATCAATGTGTTATATGATATAATTTTATAAGTTCTTATTTATATTCTAGATTGTGATTCTTCCATATAAAAGTTATAATTTATGTTGTGTTCTTAGAAATAAGTAGTGTTAAAGTTTCTTAAGTATATAATCAATATTCTTATTCCATTTTATTTTGCCTACACATATGAGTATATAACCATTTAATATAAATTTTTACCATTTTCCCAGTGTTCGACACCCTACTACTCTATACTAAGTCCTAGAGACTAGGGTATACAATTTGACCCACTTCATAAATCTAGCTAACTTTTTTATAAAATTAACATAGTTTAGACTTAGGGATAACACGATCTTGAGTGCATTTTTTATGTGCAATTTTATTGACTAGATGCCTAGGGTTAGATGGATGTCAAATAAGGTTTAATAAAATTGCATGTAATTAGAGGATGAAATAGTCATTTATAAAATTATTCTAAATGAACACGAGACTAAGAGAAGTTAGTATTCCGTATCCAGAATCTCCTGGTTATGGTACTAACTTACTTTTAGGGAATTGAGTACCACCTTTTCGATTTGTCCTAGTTATTACCCTGGGTGGTGACTCCTCATCTCCATACCATGTCTTTGTGATAGTGGTTAGTGTGTTCTCTAAGGCCTTGAGCCTAAACAGTGTCACGGTTGCTAAAATCTTGGATGTGTGCTAAACCCCACCGTCTATAACTGAAAACCCCTTTTGAGATAGTTTTTGCTCTCCCATAGCCTTTCTCTTAGGTTGTTAGATCCCTTTTCCACCAAATCAAGCCTCATCTTTATCAAAGCACACTTTAAAGGTATACAATCTAGCATCATTTTGTTGTCATTTTGAACCTCTCGATGAGCAAAGCTTGATAATCTCTTGAAGCTAAAGCTTTAAAACCCATACAAGCTCAATCAAGTCTGAGGACAACATAAATATTTTAATACGATTATTTTATTGCATTACATTTTATTTTACTGTCTCTAGCATTTGGGAATACCATTGTGCTTGAGTGATGAGAATTGCAATCTTGCATGCTATGTGAATAATATATGCTTTATTATGCTCATTTCATATCATCATTTTGCATCCTCTATTTTTAAAATCATGAAATCACATCGTACATACTAATAATGTGAAAAGTTAATATCCCGAAATAGAGTCATCATCCTCTCGATCTAGTGATGGCCTCGTGCATCCTTTATATTATCGTCATACATCATCATAGCATAAATAATCACTGTAAGCATGCATGATCATCCTATTATTCATGAAATTGAGCAAGCTATGTGAATGGCCGTGTTAATCTTGCAGATCAATCATTTCCAAATTAGATTTACTTTTCCACAATTTTCCCTTTTCATATGTATTTTATCAAGAAAAGCAATGTAATAATTAAATTTTTATTTTTATTATCTTCCACTATATGATGTACTATGTGAATACTATACAAACTGTCATTACCAAAACTAAGGTGTTACAGTAACTATACATCAAATATCATATAATGAGAAATAGTCAAAAAGTAGACGCGATCCCCCGAACCCGAAAATCTCTGTTGGGGACAATACTCGCTGAGTAAGCTAATGTTGTCCCTTTCTTTTCCCGATTTTCTAAAAATCAGGTGGTGACTCCACAAAATCAAAAGCATCTCATCCCCCTGAGACCAATCATTTATCCATATTCAGTAAAGTTACCATGTCCCTCAAAAATAGGAAGACCTACACAATGGCCCACAAAAACATACCGCTATTTAAAAGCGAGACTAGAGGTCACTCATAGTGGCAACTATATTGGGGACTTCTAAGTAAAAGAGATCAACTCTAAAATGACTATTTCTCATTATGCAATACTCAATTGTATAGAGCCCCTCACCACTACATTTGCAATACACACCACATGTGCACCACTTGTCCCTAAAAGCCTTGATAATACTAAATTACATTGCCACCATGATTCCACTTGAGTCACGGGGTGACGAAGATACAATATTATTACCTTTGGTCTTTACTTGTGCATTTTCCAGACTCATCTGACTAGAGTCTGTAACCCAAGTCCTTAAGGGGGGTGACCAAGTTATCAAAAGAATGTTAGAGTCACTGACTAGAGTTTGTAACCCTAGTCATATGGGTGCATTCTCACTAAAGGAACCCTTAGCCTTTAACCTTGACTCAACTCATTTAGATAAACTAGTAGCAACATCCACTAGGATTCCACTAAGCTATGCATGCTATCCTTGTCTTAACACTATCCATTTGACCTGATATTCATAAATGACATGACCCTCCTAGTGTCTATCATTGAATGACTTTGTAATGTCAGTTTTCATGGAAAATTTACACTCAAGACCACATGATTCTCATCCACTTCGTATAAGCCCGAAGTATGAGGAATGATAAGAATCATGTACCTCAGCTTGAATAGTCTATGCAAATTAACAAATAACGACATCCCTCAATGACAGAACCTACGAGATGTCATCCATTTATCCTTATAAGATCAAATGAATAGATTAGGAACCCAACTAGATTGTGGACCTTTATGTCGACAAAATCAAACTGTAAACTATCAAACGATACTTTCATGACTCCTGGTAAACATATTGAATAATGACATGGGGCTAAGAACTTGGACTCCCTTTCATTGACCTTGGTCCTATACATACGGGCGCATAAAGGCATTGGACATCATTTGAAGCTTGACAATTGACTCTCACATTAACATTGTGTGATTATCTCAAGCACATTTAAGTATCGTTCCTCAGTTTACCCTTTGGTTTTAACCAACATAAATCAAAACAGCCTAGTTGCAAGAGTGGAGCCATAGTCCCCTGATTTTTATAGGTTCAAAACCCACCTAGGAAAGAGACTGAATGACCTCATGGAGAAATAAGGTTGGAAGTGAGAACTTGCTTGTGATTGGTTTGTTCACTGTGCAGGAAAACTAACTAGCTTTAATCATGCATACATCACATACATGTAGATAGCACGTACTAACCACTGTTTCTTGTAGGAATAATCATATTTCATTTTAGAACTTTGCATCCACTTCATGCATACATGCTCACTCTTTTCTTTTTCAAGCACACATTATGCATCATTCATTTACCTAACCCTAATAAATGTATAGGAATATGACATTCAAACATAAGCGATCATGAAGCTGAGTCTTCTCGTCGAAGCAATGGAAAATTGAAAGCAAGGATCTAAGAACTGCTTGATGATGGCATCATGGTTGAAAACCCCCAAGCCCAAACCAGTATCACTAGTCATTTCCTCCATAACCTTTATAAGGATAACTAGAAAAGCCTGCAACCATATGAAATGCTATGCATTAAGACATTGCAGCATATGCATCTCAACCGTGAACTCTTGAATGCTACTATGTCATTCTAGGACCCTTAAGAGCATGTGTTTCAATTCAACACCATAGAACTATGCCCATTGTATGAGGAATTCAGTGCCATAGCAAGATGAATTACCACCATGACCGAAGGAGTAGTCTTCACTAACCAAGACATTAAATACCTAGGAATTGGGGTCACTTTCCTTGACCTAAGGTCACAATAGCTTGATGAACTAGTCACCAAGTGTAAACAATTGATTCTTATGCAACTCTTAGCTGCCTACACTGCCAAGAAGACTGGTATTCTAATTTGGGCACGTCTTCTTGTGTGTTACCTCTTTATATAATACTTTATTGTCTCAAATAATAGGCTAGGAGATTACAAGATACTCCAGATCATTGAAGGAATAGAATGCATAATGACTCCCTTCCTACTGATTCTTATAAAAACCATTCAAGGTTTGGATGACCTCAAAAATAGGAAAAGTCTAAACTTCATTGGGAGCCCTCTGTTGCTTTAAATATGGCTATAAGAAAAGCTACTCAAAAAAATTGTAGGGAATTGGATGAGATACTAACCTAGAAATCACTTAGAAAGATACATCAAGGACATCCAGAGCACTAAGCCCATATCACAGCCTAGCAGTGGTTCGAATACATGAAGGATACACCAAAATATCAAGTGAGATAGATGTGTCCATGATGGAAGATAGAACATGTGACTCTCTACACACATGTCAATTGCATACCAATCTCAAGATTCAAGTCATGCATCCACTACTATCCGACATTAGTAAAGAGACAGTTTGGTGAGAAACAACACATACCTTTCGAGCTAGCAAATTTGTCTACCGATAGGATACAACAAAGGTTTATGGATAACTTCAGAGCAGTATGGAGGAAGAGAATCATCCACCAATTTACCACTAGTATTGGAGATGGTATTACTAATGAAGTGTACAAACAATGGATGATCCAAAGATAAGAGCCTCTATCTAGCAACTGATTCAAAGAAAGCTCACTCCCTTAATTTCCATGTTTTTTCTTTGTTTGAAACTAATGATGTAATGAAGTTTAAAGTTAATGCAATGAAATCTAATTTTGCTTACTTGTTTGATGTCTTTCCTGATGGTAGTGTGCATTACATTGATTAAAACATTAGCATATTTGACATTCATTCCAAATGTATTGAATCATTTAACATTGGCACGAAATCTGAACCACGTATTTTGCATATTTTAAAAGATGTTACCCCTAAAGAGAGGAGAGAAATTAATAAAATATTCAAAAGTATTGCTTGGACATATGACGATATGCCTGGTATTGATAGAGACATTGCTCAACACTTCATTCCTACCAAAGATGGGAGCAAACCGGTAAAGCATAAACTAAGAAGACTCATACCATAATGGGCCCAACAAGTGAAAAAGGACATTAAGAAACAAATTAAGGTAAAATTCCTAGAGGTAGTAGACTATCTAGAATTATTAAAAAATGTGGAGCTAGTACTGAAGAAAGATGGAAGGGTTAGAATCTGCATTGATTATAGAAATCTAAATAAGGCCAGCCTGAAGGATGATTTCCCATTACCTCACATAGACATACTAGTTGACAGCACTACCATATGTGCAATGTACTCCTTCATGGATGGATTCTTTGGGTAAAATCATATCCTAATGGCTATTATTGATAAAGCAAAGATATCTTTCATAACAAAATGGAGTATTTACTACTATAGAGTAATGCCTTTTGGACTAGAGAATACAGGGGTAACCTATCAAAGAATGGGAACTATAATGTTCCATGATGCGATACATAAAGAAGTGGAGGTATACATCAATGACATGATGGTCAAGTTAAAAACAAGGGAAGAACACCCCTCTAATCTCAAAAAGTTCCTTAGAAGGGTCAAAAAGCATAGTCTTAGGCTAAATTTAAAAAAATGTGTATTTGAGGTCACTTCAGGAAAGATGTTAGGGTATGTTGTCAATAAAAATGGGATTGAAATGGATCTAGACAAAGCAAAAGCCATCAGAGAGATGCCAGTGCCAAAAATAAAGAAGGAAATCAAAGGGTTTCTAGAGAAACTACAATTCATTAGCATATTCATTGCTAACTTAACGATAGTGTGTGAACCGATCTTCAAGCTACTTAGAAAATATCAACTGGTTGAATGGAATGAATAGTGTTAGCTAGCATTTGATAAGATTAGAAGCTACTTAACCAACCCATCAATTCTAAGACCACCTAAACTAAGGGTACCTCTAACCCTATATCTAGCCATTGAAGGGAATGCAATTGGTGCAATGTTAGCCCAAGAGGGAGAAACAAAAGCAAAATACACAGTTTACTACTTGAGCAAGAAAATGCTACCATACGAGGAGAAGTATAGCCAAGTCAAACATATACGTTTAGCAATGGTATGGGTAACAAAGAACTTAGACACTACTTTCAATCCTACAGAATTTTGTCCATGTCTAAAATGGAACTAATAAAGTACCTCTACAAAGCACCCTCTCTAATGGGGAAACTTACCAAGTGGCTCTACTACTAACAAAATTTGACATATAATTTATGACTAAGAAGGTAGTAAAAGGAAGAGTAGTGGCTGAATTTATAGCTCTCAACCCCATTCTAGACTCAAAAGAAATCCAACTGGGCTTCCCAAATGACCTTAGCTCAGCCATTGAGATCCAAGGATGGCACATGTAGTTTAATGAAACAATCAATCAGTTCGGTGCTGGAGTTGGTGTGATACCGTAATCTCTAGAAGGTGAAGTAGTTCCAATTTCTAAAAGCTCAAGTTCAGAGTCACAAACAATGAAGCAGAATATGAGGTGTGTGCACTTGAAATAGAAGCACTAATAGCCTTGGATGTCACAGAAGTCAAAATCTTTTAAGATTCCATACTAATGATCAACCATGCCATGAAAGAGTGGGAATTGAAAGAGAAGCACTTAACGCCTTACTTGGACCACTTGAGGCTCCTTACCATGTCCTTTCAAAAATGCAGATTCATTCATCTCCCCAGGAATCACAATCAGATGGCAGATGCACTTGCTTCCCTAACATCAGTATGGGAAGGACCATCCAAAATGCCTATGAAGCCTCTGATTCTATTAAAATCTAGACAATCTTTTCATAAAAATTACAAAACAACAAAGTCAAAAATATCTAAAAAACCCTAGTTCTATGATATTTAGAGATATTTAAAGGAACGAGCCTATCCTAATCAAGCAGATGAAAGACACAATGTAGTCATTCAATGACTAACATCAAATTTCACATCATACTAGGGTGTGTTATATAGGAGAACCTTAGATGGTTTAAAACTTTGATGTCTAAATGAAACTGAGGCTGTAAGAGTAGTAGAAGAAGTACACGAGGGTGTTTGTGGTCCACATATGAATGGAGCAATCCTGGCTAAGAAGCGAATCAGATAAGGGTTCTTATGGATGACGATGATAGAAGATTATATCAAATTTGTAATGAAATGTCATAAGTGTTAGATCTACGGGAATGTTAGTCACCCCTAACAGAACTACACTAAATCTCCTCTCCATGACCCTTCTCAGCATAGGGACTAGACATAATTGGAGAAATCCACCCAACATCCTTGAACAAACACAGATTCATCCTAGTGGCAGTGGACTACTTTACAAAATGGGTCAAAGAAAAATCATTCACAAAGATAGGAGCCAAGCAAGTGTCTAAGTTCATTAAAAAAAACCTATTTTGTTGATACAGAATCCCTTATCTCATCATCTCTAACAATGGCATCTAAGTTTAAGGGGAAGTTAGAGAGCTACTAAGGAGTGATAAGGTGGAACATCACAAATTTTAGAGAGCTACTAAGGAGTTATAAGTTGGAACATCACAAATCTCCTCCTTAACAACCATAAACAAATGGGGCCATCAAAGCTGTAAACAAGAACATAAAAAAGATCTTATTAAAGATGACTCAAACTTACTGAGATTGGGTAGATAGATTGTCATATGCCTTATAGGGGTACCAAACAACAATCAGAATTTCAAACAGGAGCAACTCCTTTTTCATTAGTGTACATATCAGAAGCAATTCTTCTAGTCAAAATAGAGATCAAGTCTCTTTAGGTAGCAATCGAATATGAATTGCTAGAAGTACAATGGGTTCAACAGAGGCCCAATAATCTTACTCTCTTAAAAACCAAAGGCTTAAGGCTTTATACCACACACAATTATATTAGGCTTGACTAGTAGAAGAGTAAAATATAAGAGTATGAAAGCAGGAGACTGGGTGCTAAAGTAAGTAGGACAAAACATTCTAGACCCTAGAGGGAAATTCAAATCGAATTGGGAAGGCCCATACCTGGTCAAGCATGTCCTATCAAAAAGAGCAATCAAGCTGATGGATTTTAAAGGCAATAAATTCTTTGAACCTATAAATATAGATCGCTTGAAGAAGTATTACATCTAAGGTATAAAAAAATCATCCCATTAAGTTGAAAACCTAAGAACAGTAGCTCAGGCAAAAGTTAGGGACTTCCCGTTGAGTTGAAAACCTAAAAATGGTAGCTCAAGCAAAAATCAGGGAAAGAGAGAAAATACTTAATAAGAAAACTTGAGAAGGCTAGTTAAGGACATGGGTAACCTCAAGTTCAAAATTTGTACAAATGCACTTGTGCTTTTCTTAAATGATTACAGTCAAATGAGAATGATTGCAAATTTATGCAAAATTTCCTTAAAAAGTGTAACACATTTTATCATCATGAATTGCATCAAGCATGCTTTGCATTTTCTTTCATTATATGACCACAGTTCTTACCATCTTCTTTAAGCTCTCTTCAAGATCAACCACTATCGTGGACACCAAAAAAAAAAAAAGGCCAGCTAGGCATGAAAAACTCCAAAGGGAGACACCTTAGGCAAAAAAGGGAAGAAAAAGAAAACCCAACTAACTGAGAAAAGCTCAAAAGGATATGGCTTAGGCAAAAAAAGGAAAAGAGGAAAACAATAGTAATGGCAAATTCAACATCAATGATTCACATTAAGAAGCATATGCAGTCATCATTGTACAAGCATCATACAATATGTGGGATGAATGCCAGATACAACACCCAGAGTCCATAACCTTGAGAAAATGATACAACAAAGTGAACCATAGGCCAAAAGTCCTACACCTAGCTCTTAAAACAACTACATCGGCTGTAGCTGCCATTAGAAGCAAGCATTAATCCTACTCAAGTATCCCCCTCATATGAACCTGACTTATCATCGTTCATCTCAAAGGATGATAGCCATGACTCTAGCTCACTGATGCGGTCATGATAAGTTGCATGCTCCCATACCCATTCAAGACTAGTGAGACGATGCTAAACCTGCATTACATATTACATATCATACACTTATACATAAAACATGTGCATAAAATAAGCATGTATGATAAATAAGGCATACCCTCTTAGTGGTAGCAAACTCTAAAAAGCACTGTTGTGCACTCCCTATAATAGTACACCAGTACTAACCAGAGGAGATAGGAATCTACAAAAGCAAGCAAATAAGTCAACCACCACTCACTAAATAAATGAAACACAAATAAGAATAAATGGAGAACACGAACATAGGTAGCATTAACAAGAGCAACACCCGACTGAGGAAACCCAGGTCTAGGTAAATAAAAACTCACTACTCTACTAAGGATATCCATCCCAAGTAAAGACAAAGATGGTTGAATAGTTAAGTCCCCAAGAGTAGTACTATTAGAAGCCACACCACTGGCATATGCAATTGCCTCAATAGATAACGTACCCTCATCCTCCTCAAAATAATATATAGTTCTTCTTCGACATCGCTACAGGTAAGTTCTCATAACTCATGTTGATTACAATTTATTACTAATAAAGTTTGCTATATGCTTGCACCAAAATAGGAATAAAGGCTTATCATATCAGAAGAAGCAACTCTCGATGACCTGCGTGATGGCTTGATCCTCAAACCCAAAGGATGAGATGCATCTGCTTGAGAATGTGGAGGTGGAGGAAAGGTCCCACTAACTACAACATCAATCAGTTGAGGGATCAATACATCAACATTAGCTAAGCCTGCACTCTCCAAGAGGCTCTCAGATGGGAATCCCATCATAGCAATAGTAAGGTCATCACCACAAAGCTCATGACCCCATAATATGTCACTAGGAGGAGGGACGAGAAATCTGCTCATAAATGGGCCATCCTACCAATGATGGACTCACTCGCCCAAATACCACACTCTACCAATGAGGCTAAAGAGCAACACTGGTCTCTCTGTCAGCTGCCATGTAGTCACCATCTCTACCATCTAATGAGACCTCACCACCCATCAGTGAAGAAAAATCTACTCAAAGGGCAAGAATGAATAAAAGATCCCTAATAAAGAAACAACCAACATAGTAGGAATCAAACATACCTGATTAGGGGATAGCTTCCCCATATGGTCTAGAGCTACCGTGCAAGCCTCAATCAAATTAGTAGTCTTCCTAATCAAGTGAGAATAATAAGGAAAGCCATCCTCTAGGAAATGCTTAATGGATGGATGAGGGAGAATCCCAAACTCATATGCCCAGATCTGTCAAAATCAAAGGGTCAAAATAAATAAACTAAAAGCAAAAGAACATACAACAGAACTCCTACTCATGTTATGCATGAACAAGTATCCACATATCCTTAAGCCACCTCGGCATGTTGCGTCAAGGCTTCAGTACATATGAGTAAAGGCAGTATTGCCCCATTAATAGCTAGGCAAGCCATCCAAATCTCTCAAGACATACAGCAATCGCAGATCACTCGTACCCGAAGAGTTTGGAAAGATAATAACACTCATCAAATAAAACAAAAAGCAATGAGCCAATTGCTTTACTGAGACAAGACCATCTGTAGACACCTAATTTCGGGATGACATGTTATGGATGTAGCAAAGGACTCCAATGATGAAAATGTCTTCGATGCTTAATCTTTAAAAAATTCTAAGGGCTTTTAAAGGAAGAATTTAATGTTTTCAAGGACTAAATCGCAAAGTTCTTGTTAGGACCTAATTGCAAAATTTAAATTTTTCTAGGGGCCTTTTTGTAATTAAATGTTAAAAAAAGTGTGCATTGAAATTCCATAATTATGATTGGAATTATGTAATTCTGACTGGAATTACATAATTTCGATTGGAATTATGTAATTTTGATCGGGATTATACAATTCCGATCGGAATTGCACAATCCTGGTCAGAATTGAACTCTTCCGTTTTCCTATTTCTAATTATTCCAATTTAGTGTTTTAGGTGATTTAAATTTCCTAATTAATTCAATCCTAAATTGGTTTAAACTTCCTAATTAATTTAATCCTATTTGGTTCAAAATTCCTAAATACACTTTAGGAATGAGAATCACATTAAGATTAGGGTTAGGCTTCCTAGTTCCACTATAAAAGGGGAGCTAGGGGGGAGAAAAAGAAAAGGGAAAAAAAGAAAGAGAGGGGCATAGAAAAGAAGGAGAGGAGAGAAAGAAAATGGTGATTTTATTTTTCTTAATCAAAAAATTCTTTTGATTCATCAATTAATTCAAGACTCGTGAAGAATTTTTGAAGAAAATATTCGAAGACTTAACAAGAATGGTGAACCACAAATCTGAATAGCACCCTAAATCATCCATAAGCATATCATATTCTTCTATTCTTCTTTTATTTATTTATTTATTTTATTTTTTATTTTTTATTCTTATTATTTTATCATAATTTATTCATTAATTATTATTTTATTTTAGGTTTTATGGTGATTATGGAGGAAAACGCATGGTGATCATGTGAGGGAGATGAATTTCATTAGAAGTCCATAGAAGACTATGGATAAAGCCTCATAGAGACTTAGTTTCTAGGGTTTTATTTTTTTTTATTTTTATTATCTTTACTTTTATTTTATTCTTTATGTTTTATTTTTATTAATTGTTTTAGGAACTAATGTAATAGCCCCAATAGTGGGAATAATAATAAAACTATATATTTCATAACTAGTTTGCCTTGGAGTTTATTGTTTTGGGTTTATATGAAATTGCATGTAAATAGAGGATAAGATATGGTGCTGGCTTTCTTTTAGGGAATCGAGTACCACCTTTTCAATTTGTCCCAGTTATTACCCTAGGTGGCGACTCCTCATCTCCATGTCATGTCTTTGTGACATTGGTTAGTGTGTTCTCCAGACCCCTGAGCTTAAATAGTGATGCGGTTGTTAAAATCTTGGACGAGCTCTAAACCCCATCGTCTACACCATCATCGTACAGAGTTCGTACGAAAGAAACAAACTCCATGTAATGAGTGAGATACAGGTAGCAAGACTTCATAAGTGTGACCACCCCAAGAAAATCCATCATAAGATGCCTCCTTGCCATGTTAGTAGAACACTCCTCCTCACTAAAAGGAATAGGCTCTCCATAAAAGCTCAAGCTTGTGATAGTAATAAAATCCAAAGGGGTAATAGTCATCTCCCTAACAGGTAAATGGAAAGTATGTGTCGTTTCCATCCACCAATCTATCAATGCATACATGGAAATCTAACTCGATGAATACAAGTCATAAGATAATACAGTAATGACTCCATCAAAGCTTTTCCCGGTAATCATCTACCTCACACACATCGAGACACCCTAATAATATATGCTGACTCTGTTGAAACTACCAGGCAGCACAGTAATGTACCTATGAGGCTACAAACAACAGGTACACTATCAAACATTTGCATAGCCACTAAATACTAACACATCTCTCTCTATGTCATTAAAAAAATAGGATCAATAACAAAAGTCAAAAAGTGTTGCATTGTGGCAAGCACTAGTAGACAATCATAAAAAGAAAATAAAGCAAGAGCTATTAGCCATCAGTATTCATAATAAAGCTAGGACTTAATAGACAATTACAGCAAGAGCTTCAGAGCTACAAGAACCTCATATAGTGAAATAAACAACAAAGCAACCAATGAACAAGCTTCAGAGAATAAAGACAAAGAAGGACCTACCTCGTGAAGATTATGCACCCAAACATGACTCTCTAAGCTATAAACAATAGGGATCAAATCTCCCCGAGAAAGTCTGGATGGCTAAGAACTCTGAACACTAAATGTGCTAGTCCCTGTAGTAGATGTCCCAGCTCCAGTGGCCTCTGTAAAGTCATCCTCAACATTAACATCAACAAAAATATCCTCCAGACCTTCAGGAATAGAAGCAGAAGAAAGTGGAAGTATAGAAGCAAAAACAAAGCAAATAGCACTGAAAACATAAAAAGGGTCAAGAAAAGTCAGAAAACACTTAAAGAAGTCTAGACAAAGCCTCCCAAGACCTCTAAAATAGCCATCTAAATAGGCCTAGAGGGGAGGAAGCGCGTGACTATGCTCTTTCCATGCATAGTCATGAGCACTTCCCCCTTCCACGCGCTCTTCTATGATTTTATGCACACTTCAAGACTTTGCACACTCATTTCTATGGTCCTAAACTTTCATTTAAGCATAAGATATGCACCAAACTCATATAAAAGTACACTAATATGGACTCCATCTGTCTAAAGACATTGCATGCACACCACCTTTTTTAGAAAACTCAACATCCTATGAAAGAATAAGAGCAAGGAAAATTCACTATAAGGATATTTTAGTCCAAATCATCAAAATAACATCCTTAACATGATAAATAATGGCATCATTACTGCATCAACACTGCATCATCACTACTAGCTCATTCATATTGCTTAGAAGTAGTCACTCATTACTTAGGAGCATTCACATTGCTTTGAAGCATCTTCACATTACTTAGAAGCACTTTCATTACTTAAAAGCACTCACTCATTGCTTAGGACCATTCACATTGCTTAAAAGCACTTTTATTGCTTATAAGTATCTTTTTATTGCTTAAAAGCTCTTTTACTACTTAGAAGCATCTTCACATTGCTTAAAAGCACTTTCACTGCTTAGACACATCTTCTCATTGCTTAAAAGAATTCACTTATTGCTTAGGAGCATTCACATTGCTTAAAATCATCTTCACATTGCTTAGAAGCATCTTTACATTGTTTAGAAGCATCTTCATATTGCTTAAAAGCACTCACACATTGCTTAAAAGCACTCATATTACTTAGAAGCACTTTCATTGCTTAGAAGCACTCACACATTGCTTGAAAGCACTGATATTACTTAGAAGCACTCACTCATTACTTAGAAGCACTCACTCATTTCTTAGGAGCATTCACATTGCTTAGAAGCATTTTCACTATTTAGAAGCATTTTCTCATTGCTTAATAGTAATTTCACTGCTTAGAAGCATATTCACATTGCTTAAAAGTAGTTTCATTACTTAGAAGCACTCACTCATTGCTTAGGAGCATTCACATTGCTTATAAGCACTTTCACTGCTTAGAAGCATCTTCTCATTGCTTAAAAGTACTTTTACTGCTTAAAAGCACTACTTAGAAGCACTTTCACTACTTAGAAGCATCTTCTCATTGTTTAAAAGCACGCACTCATTGCTTAGGAGCATTCATATTGCTTAAAAGCATCTTCACATTGCTTAGAAGCATCTTAATATTGCTTAGAAGCACTCACACATTGCTTAAAAGGACTTTCATTGCTTAGAAGCACTCACTTATTGCTTAGAAGCACTCACTCATTGCCTAGGAGCATTCACATTGCTTACAAGCACTTTCATTGCTTAAAAGCATCTTCTCATTGCTTAAAAGCACTTTCACTTCTTAGAAGCATCTTATTATTGCTTAAAAGCACTTTCACTAATTAAAAGCATCCTCACATTGCTTAAGACCATCCGCACTACTTAGGAGCATTCTCATTTGCTTAGTAGCATCTTCATTCACGTGACACCTAAGAAGGTTGTAATCACATGTCCATTCGTGTGACACCTAGGAAGGTTATAATTGCATGTTCATTCGCATAAGGTTATAATCGCATGTTCATTTGCATGACACCTAAAAAGGTTATAGTTGCATGTTCATTTATGTGACACCTAAAAAGGTTATAGTCGTATCTCTTTTTACTTAGTAACATCTTCATTTTGTGTGACACCTAAAAAGGTTATAGTCGCATCTCTTTTGGATTAGTAGCATCTTCATTTCGCATCACACCTAAAAAGGTTATAGTCGCATGTTCATTTGCATGACACCTAAAAAGTCATAGTCGCATCTCTTTTTGCTTAGTAGCATCCTTATTTGCATGACACCTAAGAAGGTTATAGTCGTATAAATCCTAATGCACTTTGCATGAATCATAAGCTTGCATATGTACTAAATAACACCTTGCGTGACAACAAAGTCATAGAACAATAGCAATAAACAAAACACAACAACAACATTCAAATCTTACAAGATGACTAAAGACAACCCACAAGTAAGTACCTCTCTCCCTACTAAAAATTTTTTTGCATCTTTGCATTTGATTCACATGTATTGACACTAGTGCTATGTGGCTATGTAGCACACGTGAAGCAGGGGGCAACTATCATACCTGAAAATTAACTGTCCCCAAAAAGGTCCAATGATGAAATGAATCCCCAAGATGACTAGAGTCAGCTCATTCATAACACCTCTAAAGTGTGCAACCTTAAAAAACCTAACTGACCCCACTAATATGCAAAATCAATCACCGAGCCATTAAGTTGTGCCCCAACCTTATGAAATACGAATTATCATAACAATGAGAGGTTTATTTCAAGAAAACTCTTCTCATAATACTCAGCTCGTTAGGCCAGTGCAAATTTTATTAGACCAAGACCTAGTGTTATGAAAAAATGAAAATCGATTTTGACACAATGAACTTTAGAAACACGTCTGAAAGGCTCCAAAACCATTGAAAGTGGTCCTGGAATGGTCTAACACAACCTAAGGATCAGTGCGTATCGCTCAGAAGTACGCGTAAATGCCCCTAGGTATCATGTACTAAAATCAAGACTGAATTTGGCAAAATGGACTCTAGAAATGCACCCAGAAGGCCCAAAAACCCTATAAATCAACCTCGGAATAGTGTGCATAAAACCTGAGAAGTGTACGCAAAGCATCAAAATACACATAGAGTGCACTTGTGCACATGTGGCCATGCACACACTGTGTGCGACTACACGCACTTGGCATGGCCACACACAAAATTCTTGATATGCACATGACAACGCCCCCACCACCCTATTCTACCTAATTTTCCTTATAAATAGACTCCTTTACACCATATTTTGGAGGAGAGAGTAAGTGGAAACACACACACAATCAAAAATTGGTCCAATCAAAGGCATTAAAAACCCCTTTCCATATAGTTTTTGCTTTTCTACAACCTTTCTCTTAAGTTGTTAGATCCCTTTTCCACCAAACCAAGCCTCATCTTTATCAAAGCATGCTTCAAAGATATACAAGCTAGCATTATTCTGCTGTCATTTTGAACTTCTCAATGAGGAAAGCTTGATAATCTCTCAAAGCTAAAGCTTTAAAAGCCACACAAGCTTAGTCGAGTATGAGGACAACACAATTATTTTAGCACGTTTATTTTACTACATTGCATTTTATTTTACTATCACCAATATTTGGGAATACTGTTATGCTTGAGTGATGAGATTGGCAATCTTGCATGCTATATAAATAATATATGCTTTATTATGCTGATTTCATATCATCATTATGAATCCTTTATTTTTGAAATCATGAAATCACATTGTAAATACCAATAATGTGAAAAGTTCATATCTCATAATAGAGTCATCATACTCTCGGTCCAGTGATGACCTCATGCATCCTTTATATTATCGTCATACATCATTATAGCATAAATAATCACTATAAGCATGCATGATCATCCTATTATTCATGAAATTGAGCAAGCTGTGTAAATGGTCATGTTAATCTTACAGATCAATCATATCTAAATTAGATTTACTTTTCTGTAATTTTTCCCTTTTTATATGTATTTTATCAAGAAAGTGATATAATAATTAAATTTTTAACTTTATTATCTTCCACTATCTGATGTAGTGTGTGAATACTATACAAAATGTCATTACCAAAACTATGGTGTTATGGTAATTATACATTGAATATCGTATAATGAGAAATAGTAAAAAAGTATATATGATCGCCCGAACCCAGAAATCTCTACTGGGGACAATACTCACTGAGTGACTCGATGTTATCCTTTTCTTTTCCCATTTTCTAAAAATCGAGTGGTGACTTTATAAAATCAAAAGCGTCTTGTCCCCTTGAGACTAATCATTTATCCCTATTCGGTAAAGTTTCCATGTTCCTCAGAAATGGAAAGACCCACATAATGTCCCATAAAAATATACCGCTATCCGAAAGCGAGACGAGAGGTCACTCACAAGCATGTTACAACATATATATCATATATATACATAGAACATGCAAAATGGATGCACAAATGAGGAATGATCATGGGCCTTAAGCCTATTCTAACTCTTAGAATATGTTACAAATGGGCTTAGCCCAAGAAAAGACTTCAAGTCATGAACTCCTTTGTCACCATCTCCATGCGCCTTGATCCATGCCACCAAAGGTTGAATAGGCCACCATATTGAACACTTCAAGTCCAAATTATAACTCTTGTAATTTACATTCAATCCTTGGTATACCAAGGAAAATATTACATCCTAAATCTATGTAATCAACATTTAATTACAAAAAAAATAATAAAATTAATTATTATTACAAACTATAGGATGTAAACTATGCCCATGATCATTCCTTGCATGTATAATAAGCAAATATTTAATAAAATACGACTCTTGCATATATTATCATTTATTTGCAAAGTCAAACAAACAATAAAATAAAATATGTTATCTATGCAAAATTTTGCTACTTTTTGGTGAACAGTAACGTGAACAGTACATATGAATAGTATATATGAACAGTGACATTAAACTAGGGTCTGCTGGGACAATACTCACTGAGTGACTCGATGTTGTCCTTTTCTTTTCCCATTTTCTAAAAATCAAGTGGTGACTCTATAAAATTAAAAGTGTCTCATCCCCCCGAGACCAATCATTTGTCCCTATTCGGTAAAGTTTCCATGTCCCTCAGAAATGGAAAGACCCGCACAATGTCCCATAAAAATATACCGCTATTCGAAAGCGAGATGAGAGGTCACTCACAAGCATGTTACAACATATATATCACATATATATTATATATATAGAACATGCAAAATGGATGAACGAATAAGGAATGATTATAGTCCTTAAGCCTATTCTAACTCTTAGAATATGTTACAAATGGGGCTAGCCCAAGAAAAGCCTTCAAGTCATGAACTCCTTTATCACCATCTCCATGGTCCTTGATCCACGCCACCAAAGGTTAAATAGGCCACCATATTGAACACTTTAAGTCCAAATTATAACTCTTGTAATTTACATTCAATCCTTGGCATACCAAGGCAAATATTACATCCTAAATCTATGTAATCAATATTTAATTACATAAAAATAATAATAACAAAATTAATTATTATTACAAACTATAGGATGTAAACTAAGCCCATGATCATTCCTTGCTTGTATAATAAGCAAATATTTAATAAAATACAACTCTTGCATATATTATCATTTATTTGCAAAGCCAAACAAACAATAAAATAAAATATGTTATCTACACTAAAGTTTGTTACTTTATGGTGAATAGTAACATGAACAGTACATATTAATACTAATATGAATAGTGACATTAAACTGTTCATGTGAATAGTATTTTAAAACAGTAGCATGAATAGTACTTTTCATTTTTAAGCATCTTTAGTCATAACTCTTCTAACTAATAACCAGCATAATCATTACTCTTATAATTATTATAACATTTAGCATGTAAATTACGTGATTTTGACTCTTAATACCACTTGAAGGAATCAATTACACACACCAAAATATGAGCAGAAGTGTGGTGTGAGCATAAAATCAATTAGGATAAATTTCAAAAAAAATTCCTAGTGTGTAACCCTTGCATAAAGGCAAGCATTCAAAAACCACCAAGATCATAGCACATTGAATTTACATACCTAATAATAGACAATATAAATCAAAGATTTATAAAACAACCAAAACATAAAGCATGGAAAAAGACCTACATCTAGAGTTTAGTAACACTTATAAACTCCACAGTAGGATGCTCGATAGGCTTTAGGAAATGGTTGATGCAAATCTACAAGCTCCTAGCTCCCCAAGTGTGAAGCCTCTAGCTTAAAACCCATAAGTGGTACTGGAATGACTCCAAGCTATTATAGAATCTCTACCCAAAAACTTCTCCTTATTGGTGACCCAAAAGCTTGCTAGAGCTCCTCTCTTTGCTTGGATGATATAGGATTTCATGTCGCCTTTAGATGCAGCCTTCACTTGCACAACTCTTGTACAAAGGATGATGACAATGGACTTATGACTCACAACTCTTGTATTTCTCACTCACACACACTCATAACACCTAAAAGAAAGATGAAGAAGAAGACTCAACTTTCATTTTCTCTCGTAATGCTTTCTCTTCAATGTAAGTGGTAAGTGAAGTATCAAGTGTGTAAAGCAACTCCCCTAACTTAGTGTATGTATATAAGAAGGCCCATATTAATAATACACCTAATTATCCAAGCCCATGCATCATCGATTAAGCTATATATACAAGGCCCATCTTATGGTCCATATCCAAAGAAGGATTATTGGCAAATATCAAATTGGTCCTTAAACTTAATATCATATATTAAATTAAGTAAAAATTAATATTTAATAGTCCTAACCTTTGAATTAGATTTCAAGATATAATAGATCCTGGCACAAGTGAAAATCCAATCCAATTCAATTAATTTAATTAATTAATTAATTAAACATTTTAATTAATAATCAAATTAATAAATATCATTATCAGTGCTACTCTTATGTGTGTGACTTACTAGGTTCAAGTCCAAATGGCAATGGAAATAACTAATATTAACTCTTAATATTATTGGAAACTCTTTCCAAGCAAAATATGAAAATCCCAATTAATCACATTTAGTTTCCATAAGTCATGAGTGACACCCAACATAGATGTCATGACTACCCAATTGAAAATGAATGTTATTTGTAGATTCACAAGAACCATACAACATAATTATTATGCACTCAATGTCCCTTTATATGAAGATCCCAACATTGTTAGTCAAACTCTAATTGCCTCAATCATATGACCTCATCTTCAATTCAATTCTCAATAAAACATGACTTCTACTAGAAACACTTTCTAGCATCGAAACACTTTTTGGGTAAGTCAAGTTTGACTTTATTAGGTACCTAATCATCAAGAACAACCTAGATAGCTTAATATCTTATCCTGGTTCACTCTAGGTAATGAATTCCATATTGGCCAATCACTCATCCCTATATAGAACTAACTGTGTCACCTCAGGTCAAATGACCATATGCACCATTATGTCTAAGATAATGATTATTGACTAAAGTGAATTTCCATGCAATCACTTATCTTACGTCACTATTCAATCCACCCATCATATAAGTATCCACATGTATATTCTGATATCTCATATCAAGTAGCATGAGACTCACTACCTCTCACTATCAATATCATATAATAACTAAGGAAAATAGACAGAGGTGATAGTCTATAGATTAATATAACCCATTTATTAATCCAATGACTATGAACATTTTATAGCATATGTACTAAATGAATTTGTCACTCATATTATCAACACTTGATAATAAACTGATTTAATATTATGTTAAAAGGTAAACACTTAAATAAATAAACACTTTATCTAAATGAATATTATATTTCCATAAGGATAAAAGTACAATGTCATTTATATTATAAGAAATGGCACTAGGGTATATCTATACTAACACCTTAAATATTGGGGTAAAGGTTTCAAGTATAATTTTGGTGGTTCAATGGTCGAGGGTGGTGTGGGTTCATTTTTTGGTAATTTCATGTGTGGTATATAGGGTTGGTGTTTGAGGTGTACTTCATCTTAAGAAGATTATACCTAAAAACACTTCTTAATAGTCTCATTTTCCATAGACTTTACCAACCTCCATGGTTGGACTTCACTCACACATTCATTGACAACATCAACTCTCATGCAGAAATCTTTATCATAGGGCTATTTCATGCTTTGATAAACAATAAACTTACAGCTTTCATTCCCTACTCTTAATGTGAAAGTTCCATTATAAACATCAATGATTGCTCTTGTAATGTAAATAAAAGGCATACCAAGGATTAATAGGACTTCCTTATCCTCTTCAAAGTTAAGGACTATATTATGTGTCATTTATACATATAATTTTAGGAGCATTTTTATTAGTTTTATAATATATTTTTCTAAGTTTATTTAATTGTTATTAATTTTTCTTGCATTCAGTATAATATTATTTAATTTGCATTTTAAAGAATACATTTGCATGTTTTTTTAATAATTAAGTGCATTGTAGTATCTAATTAAATTATTTATTATAGTTTTATGAACTGAAGTTAGTGCACGACCGTGTCTGGAACCATGTCTGCATAAATTACGTACACAGGCTAACACATGACTGTGTGCTTATTAAGAATCCTGCATACTTCACCACACGACTATGCAAAAAGGTGTGCACTAACATGATTATAGCCAAGAACGATTAAAAAGTTATGCATACCCCACCACATAGCCATGTATCAGGTCGTGCATAAATTTAGAATAGTGCACACCCATGTACATGGCCATGCACTAGGGTGTGCACATAAAATTAATGTACATGACCTAATGCACGCCCGTGTGCACGACCATGAACTAGGGTGTGCACACAAAATTAACATACATGCCCTAGTGCTCACCCTAGTGCATGGCCCATGTGCATGGCCATGCACTTGGGTGTGCACTCATGAAAAATCTTCCTCTTTCATTCAGGATTATAGATTTAGAAGATTTCAAAATTAGAAGATTATAGAATGAGAATATTTTAGAATTGAAAGTTCTAGGGCCAAGAGATGACTATAAAAAGAGGATTAATTCATTAATTCAAAAGGGGGATAATTCATTCAAATTAGCATTCAAAGAAATTATGGCAGAGAAGAAGCAAAGTTTCAAGTCAATCACGTTCAAGTATAATTGTTCTCATGTTTAGAATATCTTTGATTATGATTATTTCCATCATGTCTAACTAATTTACTTTGGGTTTGGATTCGTGTAACTAGACTACTGATTGTTTGGATTTTTATATTTTAATTCAATAAATTAATATTCAGTCAATTTTACTGGTTGCTTTTATATGTTATTGTATTTGATTTTAGGCCTGATTAAATGTATGCTTTTAGGTAGATTAATAGACAACAAAAGTTGCATGATCTATTAGCTCATAAACCTATGAAACTTAGGATCCTTGATCACGAAAGTAGACAAATCCTTTGAGGAGTATTAAATTGCTAAGGAACTTAATGAGTCTTAATTAATTTACTTGACCATGAAAATAGGCGATAATTAGTTTTAACATGCTTGAATAATCTTGAAAGAGACTTTAAGTAATTTAAGTATTATCCACTTAGAAAGACTGCCAAATATCACCAAGACCTTATAAGGTTCAGGCAACAACATGGAGAATCTCTTTACGAAGCTTGGGAGAGATTTAAAGACCTACAAAGACATTGCCCTCATCATGGCATTTTGAATTAGCTCCTTATGCAAACATTCTACCAAGGACTTTCTAAGTCTTTGCAAATCACTATAGACGCTACTGCACAAGGCTCTTTCATGAGTAAAACACCGGATGATGCATATGCACTCTTGGAAATGATGGCATCAAACAATTATCAGTGGCATGGAGAGAGAAATTAGCCTAGAAAAGCAGCTGGAGTGTATGAGGTTGATAGCTTAAGCATGGTAGATGATATTTTGTAAAGTATGTGGAGGTGGACATTCCACCACAATGTGTCAACAATGTAACATTTTCTCTCAAGGTTATTCCATTGAGTAATTAAATGCTTTGAGTGACTTTAATAATAAACCTTAAGGGAATCCATACTCTAACACATACAACCTTGGATGGAGAAACCACCCAAATTTATCATGGTCAAATCAAAGAGGGAATTCAAACTTAAATGCAAATCAAGGGTATAAAGCACTACCGGATTTTCAATAAAAGATCACTTATCGAACCAAGTCCAATCTTGAGATGATGATGGAAAACTTCATCCAATCACCAAGCAAAATAAATCAAACACTTCAAGAAGGTTTTAAGCAGCATAAAGAGAATTTCAAGTGGATAGATGCAAGGTTAGAACAATTAGCTACACACAACAAGATGCTAGAACACCAAATAGCATCACAAGCAAGCTCTTCCAAATTTTTATAAATAGGAAACCTGAAAACTTTACTAGTCGACTTGAGAACCCAAGAGAGCATATGAATGTAATAACTTTATAAAGTGGGAAGCAATTGCTTGATGTTGAGCACAAGATTAAGGAATTAAAGGTTGTGCCAAATCAATTACCAAAACAAGGAGAGAAGCCAAAGAGTAATGAGTTAAATCAAGAGCCTAAAACAATGAAGGATGGGTAATGGAGCACTTGACAAGCAATTTTAAAAGGTTTTAAAGGTGTTCAAATAGTTAGATATCACCATTCCCTTCTTGGAGGCAGTCACCAAAATGCCAAATGCCTTAAAGACATCATCACTGATAAGAGGAAGTTGGAGGATTATGAGACTATACCAATGACTGAAGAATGTAGTGTTTTGATCAGAAATAAGGTCCCTCTAAAACTTAAAGATCCAGGGAGTATCTCTATACCTTGTGTTATTGGAAAATTAGCTATTGGTAAAGCTCTTTATGATTTAGGAGCTAGTGTGAGTTTAATGCTCTAAATTTATGTAGGAAATTGAGCATAGGAGATCCTAAGCCTACCAATATTTTGTTACAGCTTGCAGATAGATATTTTATATATCCCATGGGCATATTAGAGGATATTCCAGTAAAAGTGGGATAGTTTTATATCCCTTGTGATTTTGTGATTATCAAAATGGAAGAAGACTCTCATATTCCTATTATTCTAGGATGTCCTTTCTTGGATACAGCTGGAGCTATCATTGATGTCAAGATAGGAAAAATAACACTTAAAGTTAGGGAAGAGAAGGTTGAGTTTGATGTGTTCAAAGTGGCACAACAATCCCCAACAATGACTTTTTATTTTTTGGTGGATGTAGTTGAGGTCTATGGTAAAGATGTTCTTCCACAAGTTCCTAATGAGCCACCTAAAACCTACCTCATTCATGATACCAAGGAGGTGAAAGAAAATAAAAAGGTTAAAAAGAAAAAAGGGCCTCTAAAGAAGGATGCTAAAGAGTGGTAAATAAAAAGTGTTATGAAGGATATGAATTTTAAGACTTTTTCACCTTCTTTTCGAATGCTAAATAGGCGAGCTCAAATGGACAAGGATTATTCTTTAATCAATCAATCCTCCCTAATGATCAAATGGGAATTTATTCGAGCTAATGAATATAAACAAGTGCTTAATGGGAGGCAACCCATTTAACTTTAATTTGTTTTAACATTTTTTTCTTTTTTTCTTTTTTGCAACTTAATTTTGCAAAACTACAGAGGTGGATGTGCATGGTCATGCAAATGGCCACACCCATATCATTGTCCACCCTCCTCTCATTTAAGGAAGTCATTTTTTCCACCTCTAAGGAAGTCATTCTTCATTAGTCATTGCGGACACTGACTTGTTTAAGTGTGGGGGAGAGAATATATATTGCATTATATATTTTCTGCATTTAATTCCATCTCTGTATCATATCGTATATTACATGTTGTATGATTGCATCCACACACTCTCACACACTAAATTTTTTTAATTTATCATTGTGATGAGCATAGTGCATCAAATGTGATTTCAATGTACATGTTTCATAATCTTTTGTTAATGCTTGATTTGTAAATTTTAAAGTTAGGTTGATAATTTAAGATTAAAGACTTCTGAAATTCTAATGAACCTAATGCTTACTTACTTTGAATAACTGAATCTAAAAATTGATAGTTCAGAAAATTACTTGTAAACGATACTTGGATGTTATCTTTTGTTCTAACTTTAACATTAACATATAACCTGATAGCAGTAAAAAAAACTCTCTTTAGAGCAATGTATAAATTTTATATCTTTATGCTATGAAAACTACCCCAATGCTTTAATTTGAGTATGAGTATCCAAAGGACTCATTTGACAGTGTCCATACTTAGTAATATTAGAATGGTAAGGGATTACTAAAAGTGAGAAGAATAGAGAGATAAAAGTGAGATGGGGCATAAAATGCACTCACTAATAAAATGAAATAAAAATTTCTATCTTTTATGTGATGGAATCAAAGGGTGGCTTGAGGTTGCAGAAAATAGTATCATTTATTTTCATTTTTCTTGATTACCAATTTGCATGTTTTCAGCAATTCAACAACTAAGTTTGCTCTTCACTTGGTAAAACTGATGTCTTTAACTTTGAATTATCAATCTGATTTTAATATATAAGCTTTATATTAACCTAAGATTATAGTAGATGGACATTTAAAAGTCTGTCAATGTGCTAAGTTCATTACATTGATGAGTGTTATTATGCATTTTGCTTGAGGACAAGCAAAGGTTTAATGTGGGGGAATTTTTTATGTGTCATTTATATAAATAATTTTAGGAGCATTTTTATTAGTTTATAATATATTTTTATAAGTTTATTTAATTATTATTAATTTTACTTTCATTTAGCATAATATTATTTAATTTAAATTTTAAAGAATACATTTGTGTAATACCTCAAATTTGACTATCCTCAAAAAGGTCCAATGATGAAATGAATTCCCGAGAGTCTACTCATTCGTAACACCTCTGAAGTGTGCAACCTTAAAAAAACCTAACCACCAGTATGCAAAATTGATCACTAAGCTATTAAGTTATGTTTTGACCTTACAAAATATGAATTATCAGAATAATGAGAGGCTTATTTTTAGAAAAATCCTCTTAGAATACACAACTTATTGGGCCGATGCACATTTCGTCAAATTGGGACCCAGCTTTGTCAAAAAAATAAAAATTAATTTTGACAAAAAGAATTTTGAAAACATATCCGAAAGGCACCAAAACCTCCAGAAGTGGTCCCAGAATAGTCCAACACAACCCGAGGATTAGCGCATATCACTCAGAAGTGTGCATAAATGCCCTTAGGTGTCATTTGCTAAAATTGAAGCTGAATTTGGCAAAACAGACTATGAAAACACATCTAGAAGCCCTAAAAACTCTTGGAACCAACTTGAGAATAGCGTGCGTAAAACCTAAGAAATGTGCGTAAAGTATTAAAGTGCGCGAGCAAGCATATATATGTGTGCGTGGCCACATGCACACTGTGTGTGACCAGGCTCACTTGGTGTGACCACATGCAAAACCCTCAATATACATGCATGAAAATGCCCCTACACACCCCATTTTGGAGGGGAGGAGCAAGTGGAAACACACATAAACTCAAAAAATTAGTCCAATCGAAGGCACTAGAAACCCCTTTCCAGATAGTTTTTGCTCTCCCACAGCCTTTCCCTTAGGTTGTTAGATCCCTTTTCCACTAAACCAAGCCTCATCTTTGTTAAAGCAAGCTTCAAAGGTATATAATCTAGCATCATTCTACTATCATTTTGAACCTCTTGATGAGGAAAGCTTGATAATCTTTTAAAGCTAAAGCTTTAAAACTCACACAAGTTTAGTCGAGTTTGAGGACCGCACAATTATTTTAGCACATTTATTTTATCGCATTGCATTTTATTTTACTATCACCAACATTTGAGAATAGTGTTATGCTTATGTGATGAGACTGGAAAACTTGCATGCTACATGAATAATATATGCTTTATTATGCTCATTTCACATCATCATTCTACATCCTTTATTTTTGAAATCATGAAATCACATCATAAATACCAATAATGTGAAAAGTTCATATCCCATAATAGAGTCATCATGCTCTCAGTCTAGTGATGACCTCATGCATCCTTTATATTATCATCATACATCATCATAGAATAAATAATCACTACAAGCATGTATGATCATCCCATTAGTCGTGAAATTGAGCAAGCTGTGTGAATGGTTATGTTAATATTAGAGATCAGTCATATCTAAATTAGATTTACTCTTCCTCAATCTTTTCCTTTTTATGTGTATTTTATCAAGAAAATGATGTAATATATATATTTTTAGCTTTATTATCTTCCACTATCTGATGTATTATGTGAATGCTATACAAACTGTCATTATTGAAACTAGGGTGTTGCAGTAACTATACATCGAATATCATATAATGAGAAATAGTCAAAAAGTATATGCGATCTCCTAAACCCAAAAATCTCTGCTGGGGATAATACTCGCTGAGTGACCTGATGTTGTCCTTTTCTTTTCTTGATTTTCTAAAAATTGGGTGGCGACTCCACAAAATCAAAAGTGTCTCATCCTCTTGAGACTAATCATTTATTCCTATTCGACAAAGTTGCCATGTCCCTCAGAAATGGAAAGACCCGAACAATGTCCTATAAAAACATACCTCTAAAAAAAAGGCCCAAAAGGGAAAATGGTCGCTCACAATGGCGATTGCATTGGGGAGTTCTAAGTAAGAGGGATCAACTTAAAAATGACTATTTCTTATTATACAATACTCAATCTTATAAAGCCCCTCACTACTGCATTTGCACTACACATCACATGTGCACCACTTGTCCTTACAAGCCTCAATAATACTAAATAACAATGCCACCATGATTCCACTTGAGTCATGAGGTGATAAAGATATGGTATTATCACCTTTAGTCTTTACTTGTGCATTCGCCAGACTCATCTGACTAGAGTCTGTAATCCAAGTCCTTAAGGGGGCAACTGAGTTATCAAAAGAATGCTAGACTCACTGATCGGAGTCTATAACCCTAGTCATGTAGGGGCATTCTCGCTAAAGGAACCTTTAGCCTTTCACCCTGACTCGGTTCATGTAGATAAACCAGTAGCAACATCCACTAAAATTCCACCAAGCTATGCATGCTATCCTTATCTTAATGTTATCCGTTTGACCTGATATTCATAAATGACATAACCCTCCTAGTGTTTATCATCAAATGATATCGTAATGTTAATTTTCATAGAAAATTTATGCCTAAGACCACATGATTCTCATCTATTTCATATGAGCCTGAAGCATGAGGAATGATAAGAATCATGTACCTCATCTTGAATAGTCCATGAAAATTAACAAAATAATGACATCTCTCAATGATAGAACCTACGAGATGTCATCCATTTATCCTTATTAGATCAAATGAATGGGTTAGGAACCTAACTAGATTATGGACCTTTATGTCAATAAAATCAAACTGTAAACTATCAAACAATACTTTCATGACTCCTAATAAACATATTAAATTTTGAAATGGGGGAAAAAACTTGAACTCCCTTTGATTGACCTTGGTCCTATGTATATGGGCATATGCAGGCTCTGGACATCATTTAAAGCCCGACAATTGACCCTCACATTGACATCATGTGATTACCTCAAGCCTAGTTTTGAGAGTGAAACTATAGTCCCCTAATGACTATAGGTTCAAAACCCACTTAGGAAAGAGGCTGAATGACCTCATGGAGAAATAAGGTTGGAAATGAGAGCTTGTTTGTGATTGGTTTGTTTACTATGTATGAATAAACTAACCAGATTTAATCATGTACACATTATATACATGTGAATAGCATGTACTAAGCACTATTTCTTATAGGAATAATCATTTTTCATTATAGGATTTTGCATCGACCACATGCATACATGCTCACCCTTTTCTTTTCCAGGCACACATCATGCATCATTCATTTAACTAACCCTAATAAATGTATAGGAATACGACATTCAAACATGAGTGACCAAGAAGATACCTCTTATCAGTAATTCAAAGACAAGTTGAAAGAGGGGATCCAAAAGTTGCACGTTGATGGCACCATAGCTGAAATCCTTCAAGCCCAAATCAAAGCCAAAAGTGACCGAGATAGGAATAGCACACAACTAAATGAAGCATCTACATCTGTTCACTAGAGGGTAGATAAGGCAAAGGGAATTCCTCGCACTCCAGTTCAAGCTAATAATGATAATGACTACTACCAAGATCTCAAGAATGGACAAAAAGCTATAAAAATTACTAATATGACTAAGCCTGAATCGATAGG